>CM060944.1:436861313-439361313 GCA_030765085.1 Allium cepa
AAGGTATGGGTTGCTACATTTGGTACTGAAGAAGTGGTCGACTCCATGGAGTTTTGGTCAATATTGTTGTGATAGAGACCCTGTATTCGCTAGCAAAATTTGAAGGATTCTGCAGTCAAGCTTAGGAATGACATTGAATCTTAGCATCTCTTACTACCTACAGATCGACGGTCAGACGGAAAGGGTGAACAGAATATTGAAAGTTTTACCGATGCCTACATCATTGATCTAGAAGGATAGGCCACTGGTGCAAGATGGGAATGGTAGACGGTGAAGTCTTCTCATTCATGCTCGACGGTGGCAAGGCAGTCAGATAATAATGGAATAATATTGATTCCAAGTTAGTAGCTTTAGTCAGCATATACTTTCTAGTATATTTTACTATTCTATTGTGAGTCGTTCGTTGATATACTTATGTTTATTATAGGTTACCAAGACCAACGATCCATATCCTAGTGGACTTGGGTTTCAATTTAGTCGAAATTCGGACCCACTAAGGTATGAGTTGTTACACATTCCCTGCTAGAACATGAGGAGACCAGTTTGGCAATAGCGGGAGTTTGTGAATCCATACGCACTTTACCACTTTCCGCAATGGAATCTTTTGGGAAATGGGGAACTTGATGCCTTCCTTCTCTACATGTTTCGAAGGTAATGAGATAGGGGAATGTTCGCATAAGGTAGACAAAAGGCCAAAGGAGAGCCAAGTAGTACAAATTGAAGGATTTCATTTATAATTAACATTACCAAATGAACCTGCCCAAAAGCTGTTTCTACTAGTGAAACCGATGTTAATAACCTATCAGGTTTTATCTTAATCAATGATCTTGCATAAACAAGCCTTTCTCGCTTAAACGTTGCAATATCAAATCATACCAATTCTCCAAAAAAAATTGCTAACCAATCAATATCAATCATAGATTGCAAAATAGATGGGATATTTGAGAATTGCACCCAAACAGGAATAAAGATTACCTAATTATGAGGAGAATTTATAAAGGGACTACATCTGGTTATTATAAAAGATTTTTCCAAAATAATAAGGGGCGCTGCTTCAAGTATCTTATGCCTATCCTCAACACAACACATAATTCAAAGAATATAGTACTATCATATCATATTGTAATTCTAACTTTTAACTTTACTAGTCTTATCAAGTGGTACTTTGCAGCCTAAAATAAGGGATTTCATCAAAAAGAAAACACACTTGGTGGCCCCTCTAAGAGGCCAATCCCGCTTCAATAACTTCGAAAGGAGAAATATTAATCCATTCACACTCTTTAATTTGAATTATCTAAGATAGTTGTAACATTCCTGAATTTCAGCTAAAAAAATATTTGATAATTAAATTAATCTTTGGAATTAAATTATGAAATTATTGGTAAAATAGTATGAAATTTCTAGAACAAATAAAAATATGTACTTTAAATAGAATTTTGGATTGGAGTTCAAGAATAAGTATTTATTTATTTGAATTTGAATTGAATACTCTAAGTTTTGAGATGAATAAATTGTTTTCTAATTTTAATATAAGATATATTGGAAAGTTATATTTTTTAATTAATATAGTAAGAGTTGTTTAAAACTAAATTTCATATTATTTAATATACATATCTCTTGAAAATCAATAAGGATTAAATTAAGAAGTTTACATACTTTCTTTTAAAATGTGTTTGAACTAAATTGTAAATATAATATGATGTTAAACAAGGTTAAATAAAAGATTTAAAATGCTTTTGTCTTATATACTTGAAAATAAATATAGTTGATAAATAAATATAAAGCTTTGATAAGAATATATATTTTGAAGGTATAAAATGTTAATATATTGAAATTTAATTGAACTTAAAGAAAATTTTATATTTGAAACAAAAGTATAATAAATATGATTTCTTAAGTTTAAAATGAGAATTTTAGAACATGTATTTATTAATAAGTTTAATATCTTAAGTTTAAGATATAAATGTATTGAAAACAAAGTTAAAAAAATTATTTAATTTATAAATGTGTATATAAAAGGAAAAGTATAAATAAGAAGACATAAACTTATGTCAATATAGAATAGATGATCTACTTAAATAAATGAAAGTTAATAAGGGTTTAAACTATAAATTATAAATTAATTTAAATAAAGGTTTTTAGCATAAAATTAATTACTTTTAACAACTGTAGGTTAAAGTGTATTTAACAAATGTTCACTTAAAACTTACAAGTGTAAGGATATTATACAAGTGGAAAGTGCATGTTTTTATTCTAAACTAAAGTTTAATAAAGATGTATTAAAAGAAAAGAAACCAGGTTCTCAAATCTTCCTCTCATCTTCCATAAATCAAAACCTAAAAATACAGAGAAAAATCAAAAGCTGGAAACCAATGCAGCCTAAATTCAAGTCAAAAACAGAATGGAAAAGCAAAGATCAGTTCAACATCAAAAAGCTTCAGTTTTGATCCAATGCAAACAATCAAAACAAAAAAAAATCAAGCTAGCATATTTAGAAAGCATTTTCAGATTTAAAAATCTATAAACAAAAGCATGCAATCAAACCAAGTTTCAAGCCTGAAGCAAAACAAGATCAAAGCAAAAGCAAGTTTAAATTAAAAAAAAGAAAATTTCAAATCTGGAACAAGGATCATGAGCAAAACAAAATCAAGAGCAATTAAAAATCAGATTCAAGAAAATTCACAGATCAAAACATCAATTCCAGTTTTCAAAACTGCAAATTCCAGGCTCTGGTTTTCTTTAAGGAAAGGTGAGCAAATTACTACCCTAAGTATTTTAGTCTGATTTATAACCTGATATTTGTGATTGATACTTGGTGTGGAATGATTGCATAAATGTGGATATGCTTGTATGTGTGTATATAAACATGTTTGAAAGTATGAATGTCTGGAGATGTTCAAAACATATCTCTGTTATGGCAGGCTCCAATTTTCTTAAAGAAAATCCAAATTCTCATTATTCAATCAATAATAGGATAGGATCTTTGAAGGTGAAAGGTGTATAAGGGTGTAACACTGTTTTTAAAAATAATTTCAAGTAAAAACAATTAGAAAATATTATGAAATAAAGGATATTACAGTGATGAACTTAAATGGGTCAGAAAATCAAGTGATATAATTTCACATTTTGATTTTATAACTTGTTTACTAATTGAAAATGATGAATTTTGGTGGTAAAATTTTGATTTTTAAGATAGAAATTATCGAGAATTTTCAAGTTGATAGGAAAATTCAATTTCGTCAAATCTCGACGATCAACGATGAAATTGATGGCGTGCTTGAGGCTGAAGGTAGCCTGGGTAGTGGAGATGACAAGAAAAATTGCAATGGAATTTATTAGAGGTTGTGGTGGTAGCAATTGATCGGGGTAGGGTTTGAAACACTGCTTTGGTAGACAAGGTTGTCTGAGTTCGTACGGTGACGATGGACCATCAGAGGCGATCGCATGTGGAGGAAACATTGCTGGAGGTCATGGTGCAGCTGAGGTCAGGAGGACGTGGGCTTTGGTGGTCGTTTGAGTTGTGACGATGAAGTTTTACGCGACTGGTTTTTTTTTGGTTTGGTCAACCATGCTCGGTTTTGATTCAAGGATGATTTCGAGGTTCTAGGCATTTGGAAAGATAGCGGGGATCGTCAGCGACTCATTGAGAGGATCGACGTTGGTCGAAGGTCGACCGGCTAGTCGTGCACGTGTACAAGGTGATGTTCGTGTCTGGGTAAATCAAGGTTGGGGAAGATGAAGGCTTTCTCGAAGTCGAATTCGAAGTGCCTATGGGTTTGTCTCGAAGGAAATGATGGAGCTAGTTGCTCCGGGTCAAGCTCGGGGAAATGATGGGGTTGCTTCAGGTTTTGATATGACAACAGTTTTTTTTGAAAAGAAAGAAAATGCAATTTTTTAAATTTAAACTTAGTCAAGTCTAGAACAAATTCTTTACCTAATTCTTTTGAAGTAACACATATTGATTTAAGTTTGGGAAAGATCAAAGGTTTTAAAATAAATTATATTGAAATAATTAAGTTAAAGAAAAAAGTGTTTAATTATATACATAACCTTTAATTTAAAGTTTATTTTAAAAAAAAAACTTAACGATGTAATTAATGTGATAAATAAATAAATGTGATTGATTAATTGATATAATTAATCAAGAGTTAATTCATTAATTTGGGTAGTTAATTTATGGGATTAATTAATATGATTAATCTGAGGTTAATTTGTTAATGTGATAATTACTTAGAGTAAATAATTAATGGATAATTACAGAATGTAATTGATTAAAGAATAATTAATTAAAGGTTAATTAATTAATTAAAAGTAATTAATTGTGAGTAATTAATTACTTAAAGATAATCACTTAATTAAGAGTGCTTAATTACTTAAGGATAATTGCTTAATTAAAAGTAATTAATTAATGATTAAGGTTGATTAATCAAGTGATTAAAGAATAATTAAAGGATAATTAATTAATGTAATTAATTAAGATAATTAATTTAAGGAGAATTAATTAAAGCTTAATTAATTAATGAAAGTGATTAAGGGATGATTTATTAATTTAAGGTTAATTATTTAATGATTAAAGGTTAATTAAATTATTATTAATGGTTAATCAATAAATGATTAAAGAATAATTAATCAAAATGATTTGAAATTAATTAATGTTAATTTACCAGGATTAGTTATTTATTCATAAGTAATTAATCTGACTTAAATTAATCAGATGATTTAATTTATCTTACTTATGGATGTTTGGATTCTATTGGATGATGAATGGTTTGATATCCTTGATGTGTGATACTTTGTGATATGAATTATGCTGATTTGAGTTGTGAACTGTGAATGTAAATTATTTATCCTTGATAAATGTAATTTATTTATCTGTGATGAATTTATATTTGTGAATCTGTGAACAAAGATAAGCGTTATAGGATTATACCGCTTATCGATATTGCTGTGTTTTGGATTATGATAATTGATGATGTTGCACTATTGTGTAAAACCCCTGGACTACACTATACACACAAATATGGATTTCACGGGAAATCTGTTAAGTCACAGATTTTTTTTGAGTTCTGAATCCAAATGATTTTGGAAATGGAATTGGGTTGAATTTGAAAAGGCTTTTGAAAAGGAGTTTTAAAGATCAAAGTTATTTTGAATAACTTGATAAAGTCTGAAATTTAAATAGTTTGATTTGAATTTAAATTCAATATTTGAAACTAAATTCTATGTGCGGAAATTATGGTTTAAAAAGGGCTATACAAGTTATATAATGTATTCATATGGGTTTAAAGTATTTTAAATAATATTATTTTTGAGAATTTAAATTCAACCTAAGTTTATAATTGAAAGGCTTTAACTTAAGCAAATGTAATGGGATTTTTCCAAAACGAAAACTATTTGTTTTCAAATAATAATAGCTTTCATATAAAGAAAAGATTTTCAATTTGTGTTGAAAAGATTTCAAGTTTGAAATGAAAATGGTTTTCTAAGTTATGAATGAATCTTTGGAAATGGTTTTGAAAGCTATGAATTGACTCTTCGATTTAAGGATTGGATGAGTTAATCCAATTAAGAAAGGGAAACCATTTGAAAGGCTATGAATGAATCTTTGTTAAAGATTGGTGTATTTTGTTTTGGAATTAAAACGGGATCTTAAAAGTGTATCTTTTCTATAAAAGATTTGAAATGGAAACTATTTTGAAATCTTTGAATAAATCTTTGTGAAAGATTGGTAAACCTTATTTTAAATTGAAAGGGGGTTTTAAAGATAAATCTTTGTTTAAGAGATTAAAGCATGGAAATCGTTTAAACCATTGAAAGGTTTCTGGAAGTAAATCTTTTTGTTTAAAAAGATTTGTAAACGGTAATTTGTTTAACCCTTTGAACGGAAAGTTTTGGATAATAAGTTGTGACTTAACTGAGATTCTATATCCATATGTTTTTAAATATTACGCTCGTTATTCGGCTTAGTTGGGAGAGGACCTTTGTGTCATATAACTCATTCTGAATAATGATACGACGATATGGATAGCATTTGAAGACCGGGTATTTTCGAAAACGAAAGGATGACTTGTCGAATGTCTTTGCACCGACTGGTCCCTGGTATAGAGATTTGATCACCCTTTGTGATGGGGAGTCTGGACGTGATTAGGGATTATCCAGATTTGCAAGGGCTTCTTTTGAAGTGCCTTCAGTTCTGTACGAACCCGAAACAGACTTGTATGGATGTGTGTCTGACATTACACTTTGAGATGTAAAGCTTGTTTCTATCAAATACATTTCTATTTGGTGGCGGAGATTTATTCTCTTAGCTTAGCACCCTTCTCTGAGACGTACGAGCTCAGAGGTTATGTAATTGATGGTTACTAGTGATACATTCCCAATTTGGTAATGTGGCATACGAAGTGCTGCTGATCATTTTTTGATCAAAGCATGGCTTTTGTGAAAAGTGTAGCTTTGTGGACGAGACTTCGTCGAACTTCACAACCCGGAATGGTCGAAATAGGAAGAATGCAGCAAGGTTATTTGGGGGTAGTGCCCCCTGAGGGTATGTTCATTTCCTTCTGGATAGAGGTGGTATCATGGTATGGAGCCCAGATACTTAACCTATGTGGTAGCTGCAAATTTATTACTTTGTGGTTGTTGGTGAATCCCGAGATAAAGGTTGGTTACGACCGGGGGATGGCATACTCGTATCAGTAGTTACCTAGTTACAGATGTAACTCGGCCTTGTGTTGGCAGAGATCCGGTTAGGTTCTCGGGGCGTCCCTCCAGAGGCGTACCCATGTGGCCCAGGAAGTTCCTTAACCTGACCATTTGTTGGAAATCCATTCTTCAGTACGCGCCTTGTATGGTTTTAGTTGTAGAACTTGCCATCTAACATGGCAGCTATAGTAGGCATACTATAATGGTACGTATGCCAGCTAAGATTAATATTATACTTTCGAAATGTTTTCCACTATGCACTAATAATAATAACAAATAGTTTTCGCGTATCAAGCATGTTTGACTATCATAAGGAGAAATCTCCCCCAAGTGTGTGATTGCATGGTGAGTGTGCCGGGAGGCCTTATGGTAGTTTCATTTTACAAAAAGCATTGCGGATTTTAAATTTTAAAATCTTTGATTGTTTTTAAAGACCAAACTGTTTTGTTTGCTCATACCAGTCCGATGACTGACCCGGAGTTTATTGTTCCCTTTCTAAAATCTGGGTGCCACAATTTTCCACACGTGCAGTCTAGAGTTGGGTTTTTCAGATAGTAGATATAGATATCGATTCGGTAGCTTTTAGCTTTCTCTTTGGTATTCTTTGGAGATCTTGGATATTGGAGTCTTTGGATTCATGGACGAGACTTGCTTAGCTTCGTGAAACTTGATGGTGGTTCGAGCTTGTGGTTTGGAGTTTTAGCTTTGGAGCATTAGTGTTGCTGTTGCAGTTTGATATTGAAGTTATCTCTTTTGCTATTCGTTTTCCGCTGCTGTCTATTGTCTCTGACATTTCTTATATCATATTGTTATTCCGCTATAGCATTGTTATCTTGTATCTCTGATATTGATTCATATTGTATCATTGTTGTATCGAATGTTTTATATCAATGATATTCATTCTTTCTTCTGTTGTGTTGTATACTTGATGTGTTATAAGCTCCGGCACGACTTGAATTTCGACGTTTGGATCTGTGGCATTAGTACAGTGGAGTACGAATGTCGATTTTCGAACGCTGGAATTTGGATCATGACAATAGTACTCTCTGGCATTACGTGATTTGGTTGAAAACAAAGAAGACCAAGATGTAGGCCTATCAATATCAGTATTTGCTAGATAAGGTCCATGCAACTTAGCAGGAAATGGTCCACCGGCTTTATCAAGTTAACAAAATCACCAGTTAGGAGATGTAACAACAGGGACGGTAACACTTAGAATGATTTAAGTATATCTGAATTCTTAATCAATAATTATCTCTTTAAATTTGATGTTATTGATCATATTAGGTTAAGGAATTCTTAATGGAGGTTTATGAGAAAAAATGAAAAAGATGTCTACTAATGAAGTCTCATACCCTAATTATTTATTTAACCTGAAATGGGTTATTCGTGTCGGCTGGACTTTGGACTGAAACTAGTTAAATTGTGTCATATACAAGTCAATGTAGTAAAATAACCATATGACTCAAATATCATATCCAAATTAAGTTTTTAACCATATTTCCAAACATTTAGTCTAGTTTACATTCAAGAAAAAGACATATCCCCTAGTTTGTTTCTAATCATAATAAATAAGGTCTTGATATCCAATAACAACACAAAATAACTTTATCATTAAATTTAAGCACAAAATAAGATTGTTTAAATGATATAAATTACATTTTCATGTATAATTTATTATTAAAAGCGTAGGTCGTTACAAATAGGAATTCAAAATTTAACATTGCCAAGATTATATGAATCATTTGGATATAGTAAAGAAGTTGGCAAATAATAGTTATGACATGGTTCATGTAAATGTCTTGAAGGATCAAGCCTAACTCGAAAATTTTGGAATAAAATAGTTTGTTGTCTTCCACCTACAATTGGTTGGAGCTAATCACAATTGTAGTCTTGTGTTCATTATCCTAGTGATTCTAATTAATTGGTAAAGACCTACACTATTAATCATGATGATTATATCAAAATGTGGTAGTAACAATTGGCAACGACGAATTGCAAGTGCAAAATAATCACAATACATCATGTAGCGATGACTTTTTTTTCATATTAGCATTTTTATTATCCTTGGTTTAAGTTTAACAATAGCATTTATACTAAGATAACTAAAGAACATACAGTGGCACTGAAGTCAATCGAAAAAACATTTATTTAACCTTTAGGTAGGTATATTGCAATGATATTTTCTTAGCAATGAAAAATTATCCTTGATATGCATATATTGGTGCTCCTTTCGTCCAGTAACTAAAGAAACAAGTATGACTGTAAATGGGATATGTAGCGTGACAACTACTTACCAATAGAAAAATGTTCTTCATATTTTGATGAAAATTCTTTGGGTAGATTAGTGTAGTTTACATTTTGTAACATTTAATACATGATTGAAAACAGTTTTGATATCAAATATTGTTTGAATATAACACAATAAGAACTTGATTTTTAGATTTATAACCTATGGACAAGTTTTATTGTGATTGTGTAATGGTGTTATCTCGATTTATTCGACAACGAAATATATATTCACTTATCAAATGTAACAGGGTTCTGCTCGATGCACGTGTACATAGAAAAAGAACCATTTCATTTTAGTTCCTTTCAAAAAAAAATGATAAAGAACGTTGAAATTGATAACACTAAAATTTTGGCATCTCTGGTGCTCGAACGCTTGAACTCCAGTTAAGAACGGTCAATTAGTAAAGCTATTTTGTAGTTTTAATTTATTCAAAAAGGGGTATTCCTATTAGGTTTGTTTTTTCAAACACCCAAAAAAAGCTTTAAAACCACGTCCGCCCTCTCTCAAAAGTAGTTTGACGAAACGCCCTATCAACTTTTACAACGAAAACATATAATTTAGATTGTATATATTTGCATTTAGAATTGCAAATAATTGCAGTCAGAACTTCATATATTTGCAAAAAAAATCATATATTTGTAGTTAAAAATGTAAAATTTTGTTTTAATAAATTTGCGGTTAGAATCGCATATATTTGTAGTTCTAGCTGCATATATTTGCAGTATAAACAACAAATTTTTTCTGAAAACTTTGACCGGTGTGTTTCGTGAAACTTGTATTCGAGAGGGTTTTTCAGGAAATAAGTTTGAAAATAATGGGCGGATGCTAATTTCCACCTTCTGTAATATATATAGATACGATGTTATGGAAGCTAAGGTGTGTAGCATGGAATATGCAAAATATTAAACATTGTAACCCATAATAATATTAGTGCTAAATGCACCACATTTAGTGTGTGTATATATATACACCTTCTAATATTTCGTTTTATCCATATTTCAATGACGATATACTTGTCCAAAAAAAAGAACTCTAAAGCATTTGTAAGAGCATTCCCAACCATTAGAGTCTTCAAACATTAATTTAGCACTAATCACCCCCACACACCCCAATAGAAAATAGAACAAAGCCCCAACTAGAGCAAAGAAACATCCTTAGTTGGTTTTATAAATCCAACTAAGGCCATGCACATAGATTCCAATACCCAGCTATTGGATTGCAATCCGTATGCTGGCATGGGGGGGGGGGGGAGGGAGATCTAGGACGTTAACATAGTCGGCTTTATAAAAACTAGCAATGTTAATGTACAATAGTCGGTTATGTATAGGCCGACTATTGTCATTCCAAAACTCACCCCTCCCTTCTTCTTCCTTCTCCTTATTTCTGCCTCCATTCGAGTCAAAAAAGGAAAAAAGAGGGAAAGAAGAAAAAAGAGGAAAAAAGGGAGAAATTTGAAAAAGTAATACGAAAAGAGCATGGAATCATCTTCGAGGCAACGATAGTGGTAGATATGTTCCAAGCAATGAAGAAAACATCCCCTTCGAAGAAGACATCAACATTCCAGTTACCGGCATAGGAGATTGGTGATCTCGTCAATCAGATGGAAGCACTGTAGCCAGGCGAAGATGCTTAGCGAGATATATGCGAGATGCGGTTCTGGATCCCTATATCGATCAAAATTTAGAAGCTGAAAAGGATTTGATGAATTATCGTGTACTTTATAACAACAAAGTACACATCGACATGGGCGTTGAAGATTCTGTAAGATATCTCTTTTAAAATTTTACTTATTTTTGTAAAATTAGGAATATAAATTGAATATGCAACCTATAAATTAGGCTCATCGTGATCTCAACTGGGGCTCTTGGCCTAGGGTAATCGCCTTTATAGATCAATTTGAGCAATTAACGCCAGTGAAATTATTGACACTTTCTTCAGGATATAGGACTTGGAGAGTTATTGAGTATGTATTTACTTAATTACTCTGCATTTACGTAAAGTTTTTTAATACGTCCAATAACCGTAAATTGCTTTAACAGATACTGAAAATCTTTAAATTCGGATGCTTAGTTGCGTGGTGCTTTAGCTGCATGTTGGTGGAAGACCGCTCATACATTTCACTTTATGTTTAGAGAGTTAGGTTTGACCTCCTTAGACTTTTCCATGCTTACCGGTATAGGCATTGGACGGGAGGAGACCTCACCGTATGAGAGCGCTACTAGCACTTTGATAGTATAGCTAGTGTACTGCTGCATCTTGATTTATAAGATGGACCATCGTCCAGACTCCATATTAGAACCAGTTACATTAGACTAGCAATCACTGAATTGATAGATGATTATAATGAAGAAAACAACTCAAAGGTTGCTCGACTGTTTGTTCTTTTCATGATGGGAAATATTCTCTTTTCAAATCCATCGAATACGGTGCCGGTTGGACATGTTGTGGCTGTTGCGGAGTTGTCATTTGATACTGCAACAAGATATAGTTAGAGGACTCGCATATTAGCATATTTGTATCGGTCTTCGGATCATCAGTGCGATGCTAGGCCCAAATCCACGTCGATTATAAGTTTTTGGAAGATTTTGCAGTATAGGTACCAAGTTTTTAATCTCAGATTTCAATCGTGTCTCATCTTGGGAATCTTACATATAATATCTCATATCCAACGAGATCTCGGGTGAGATGAGTGTATCTCGGGTGTACAACTCAGATTTTAAAGTCCATATCTAGCTATCTCGGAGTAAGTTAAGAGTCCGTAATTGACATTCTAGAAATTTTTATGATAATTGATGTCTAAATATAAACTTATTAACATGAATAATTCATAAAAAACAATAATAATTTACTTTCTAGTAGAGAGTGATTATATGATTGATTTGCTATTGATTAAATGGATTCTACTCACTTGAATATTAAAAATTAAAAATAAACAAAAAGTTATCTATTTTTTCTCACTCGTTACTAAAAATAAAATAAAATTAGAGAGTTAGTAAAAAATCATTATAGTGCAATTTCTTTTGAATCTACATAAGTAGTTAAAAAATATGTAAATGAAAAACATCTTCGAATGAGTTATATTAAAATTTATCTCAAATTGTGCTTAAGATCTTAATCTCTTGGATGGGATGAGTATCAAAATAGATATAAACAAAATTTAATGTCTTTGGATGAGACTATCTATTGAGATTTATCTCAAATTCCACTCGAGATCTTAATATCTTGGACGAGATGAATGTCAAATAAGATATGAACAAAATTTAATGTCTCGTTTTGCTAAATTTGTCTCGCTCAAGTTCGAAAATGATATCTCGAGTGAGTTATACTAGATTTAAAAAAGGATTGGCACTATGAGTACTTTTACAATTTGACTTACCCAACGTTAGACTCTACACCACCTCTTTTCTTCCCCGAGTCAGAGCTTGGGCTCGCAAGAACCACATAATGGTGCAAGGAGATGATGCACGTCATATATTTGCTATGGCTAAAAATTAGATTGAATTACAGACTTCACGAGAGGGTATTGTGTGGCATCCGTATGAAGATTAAATCTTTATGATTGATGAGAATGTACAACACGTTGACTACCTATCCGTTGGACGTTACTCGTTAATATCATCCCCTCTATGGGTGGTTGTTATTGGTTCTTTGGCTAGCGTAGTTGGAGACAGATTTTGGATGGTGATTTTGTTCTTGATGATCCATACCCAGATACACCTTTTTTGAAGGTGTATCCTAGCGCTACTTTACAGGAGAATGCAATTGAGTGGTGGCCAGCCAAATACTTTATCATCATCGATTATGCATCGTTTTGGCGTTGGTTTTATAGTCCACTGCACATGGCTGTATTTTTCATGCTAGAGCTATTGATTTGGTAGGATCTTTTGGCATATGTAGTGGTGTTGTCCTCTTGGTTTTACAGGACCTTACATAAATCACTCAAGTATATCCTGCTCCACATCCACCCTAGACAGGAGGTTATGGTCGGATAGTCGCTATATCCATATCGTCCGAAGGTGATGAATATGTTGATATTCTACGGCCTGAGATTCCATATCCAGATACATTTTCATATGAGGATTTATATTAGATGCAGATCGGACTACGCAAGGTCATGTACATTGAGCATCGATAGAGCATAGACGAGCTGACTGTTTGTAATAACAAGCTTACTGATGCTGATGAGCAACGATATCATCTTGGACCTATAGTTGATGATGATATGTATGGTCTTTGTAATGATGATGACAACGACTTTGATGAGTCTTAGATAATGCATCCTTTACATATCAGTGTTTGTATTTGGATCTCATATGATTGATGTTCCATTTCATGTACGTGTACATTTTTGTATCTATTCATTTACCATTTCATGTATGTATGTGTAATTTTATGTATCTCTTATCAGTGTTTATATTTGACTCTCATTTGATAGTTGTTTAAGTGTTTGTATTTCATACCTTATGTCAGTGTTTGTATTTGGATCTCATATCGGTGTTTATATTTGGATCTCATTTGATAGTTAGTATTTGTATTTCATATCTCACATTGATTTTTGATATTTGGATATCATTTGATAGTTGTTTAGGTGTTTGAATTTAATATGTCATATCAGTGTTCGTATTTCATATCTCATATCAATTTTGTATTTGGATCCTATTTAATAGTTGTTTAAGTGTTTTATTTCATAAGTCATATCGGTGTTTATATTTGGAGCTTGTATCAATGTTTATATTTGGATCTTATTTGATAGTTGTTTAAGTGTTTGTATTTCATACCCTATATCAGAGCTTGTATTTCATTTTGTAAAAAACAAACACACTTGTGTTTGTTTTTGCACAAGTTCGCGGATGTTGCCATCTGGTCGTTTAAATGATATTTGATTCGTATGACGTAGATTATGAACTTTCTATTTAAACAAAAAATTTATTTTGGAAGTCAAAACATCTTCAAAAGAGAATAAAAGTTAGACTTCACAGGATAATTTGGTACTAGTTAAATCTTATATAGAAGCCGACCGTAGGCATATGGAAGAGGAGTTGAATCAAGATTTCTGGACTACTGTAAATGGAGCATTTAATAATCATCCTAATTGTAGATTAATTCGAAGGATTTTGGATACTCGAAGTACTTCTGTCACATTTGTTAGAGCTTATCGAAGACACAGAAGCACTATAACTATAATGGAAAGAAGACCTACTTTAGTTGACACGATCTATGTTTGATTCACGATATTTGCGGTAGTATCATGCTGACTTTGTTAAACATGCTACATATGATTTTTGGGTTAGCTATGTTAAACAATTTGAATGTTGTCTGGGCTAGTTAAATAAGTTATTTACCTTTAGTAAGTTTTATGTACTTTCAAATTCAAGTTAAGTAAGTTAATTATCTTTAGTAAGTTCTATGTACTTTCGAATTCAAATTAAGTAAGTCTGTGTTTTCAAATTCAAGTGTGTAATTAAGATAAGAAACTGATAAATACGTAATTAAACCATTACAAACAAGACAACAAACATTGAAATATGACAACAACATAAATCGAAAATAAACAAACTGATTGATTAAAAAAACTGTCTTCAACCACCTGATAAGTGAATTGAACCCAATGTCCTCTAAATCATTTCATTTTGTTCTTCAAGTTCAGTGGCATACACAACTGCTCAATAAGGTAAAGGATCATCAAGCCATTACCAAAGTTCACAACCATCTAGAAATTTGCGGCATTTATAGTGACTTCGATCGACGTCATTTTTGTCTCATATAACAGAATATAGAATAGAAACTCCATAATTATAGTATATGAGTCCAGAGTCAGCTTCTTGATCTGCTTGAGGTACTTGGTGGTGTATTTCATGCCTTCTTTTCCTTCTCCCACTGTGGCTATACTGCTCTACACTTTGTCTTCAGCCATCCTCCAACTGCCTGTGCTCTTGCAAATCTCTTTTATGCTCCCTTACATCATCATAACATCTTTCCTCCATTTCAACATACTGCTTGATTGGTGGTTGGAGGAAGGATATTTGTTGGGGTATCGTGTCTTAAAGGACCTTCATACGAGTACGATGAGGGCAAGGAAGTATTATTCTAATCCACCATTTTTATATACTAACTGTATGCTATAAGTGAAGAGCAGTGTGGAAAGCAATACGATATATATAGTACAATATATTAGTCAAGGTGGAAAGCGTCGAAAGATGTACAACGTGGCTATAGTGTTTGATATGACGAGACATTGAGGCATTATGTCTCTATTAGTTATGCTGGCAAGCATTGAAAAATGTGCAATGTGGCTGTAGTGTTTGATATGATGGGTCGCCAAGGCGTTCTTTCTCATTAATCAAGCTGGAAAGCATTGAAATAAGTGCAACATGGCTACAACATTTGATATGAGTAGACATTAATTGATTCTATCTCCATTAGTCAAGCTAGCAAGTATTGAAAGAAGTGCAACATGGCTACAGTGTTTGATATGACTGGACACTAAGGCATTTTGTCTCCATTAATCAAGCTGGAAAGTGTTGGAAGAAGTGCAACGTGGCTACAGTGTTTGACATGACTGGACATTAAGGCATTCTGTCTCCATTAATCAAGCTGGCAAGCATTGAAAGAAGTGCAACATGGCTACAGTGTTTGATATCACTGGACACTAAGGCATTCTATCTCCATTAGTTAAGATGGAAAGCATTGAAAGAATTGCAACGCGGCTATAGTGTTTGATATGACCAGAAACTAAGGCATTCTACCTCCATTAGTCAAGCTGGCAAGCATCAAAGCTACACGCAGCATTGATTAGTGACATGTGGCAGCAATCCGATCATCCTAAACAAAAACACCATCTCCTCAACAAAACCACAATCCACGTCAAAGCCACATGCACCAACGATTCATGACTTGTGGCAACAATCCGACATACTAAACAAACATGTCATCTCCGCAACAAAACCACAGCTCATGTTAAAGCTTCACGTACCACCGGTTCATAACACACGACAGCAATCCGATCATCTTGACAAATAGGCCTTATAAATTAAGCCAAAGGGTAACAATAACATACTCATTAAATCTTCTAAGTTCTTCATCACTATTCTTCTATCCATATCAAATAAGCAACCTAAAAATTTTATGGTGCTTCTCTTCCCCATCTTCATCGTCTTCATCTTTGGATGATTTCATCGAACATTGTGCTATTCAACAAAGAATATTTGGTTCTAAAGCGATGGATTTAATGGCTCTTGAAAATGCTGAAAGCTCTGCTTTAACCCAAGAGGGTAGTGTTCTAGGAATGAGAGACTTACGATATGGAAAAGACTATGCTACCAACCACAATCAACTAATCATGGATTATTTTTCGAAAAACCCTGTGTATGGGGATATAGATTTCTGACGAAGATTCTATATGTCAAAGAGTGTCTTTAATTGAGTTTTCGACAAATTGTCCGCGGGTGCGGCATAGTGGAAAGGAGACTTGGGTTCTGCTAAAAAGATTCAGGTTCGATTCCTACCATGCGTTTTCCTATCCTATGTAACTTTACCCGGTGGTATGGGGGCTTGGATCAGCGGACGGCTTTACTGTACCATCTTCAGGAGTTTACCGACCCGTCGGGTTCTCCTGGGTTTTCAAAAAAAAAGTGTTTGACAAATTAACCAAAACAAACATCTTTTTCACCCATTGAAGAAATGGTATTAAAGAACTAGGAGTTTCTCTTACAAAATATTACGGGTGCACTTTGCATGATATCATATGGAACTTTGGTAATTTGTAGGATGACAAAGCGATTGGATACTCGATGGAAATCTTATGTATGAAATAATTTTGCAAAATTGTTATTTTACAATTTGGTGAAGAATAACTTTGATCCCCAACCCCTCATGACATTGATAGATTATTAGAGGTGAGAACTCAACATGGATTTCCAAGTATGTTATGTAGCTTAGATTGTATGCATTAAAGGTTGAAAAACTATCTAGTTGCTTTGCAAGGCCAATGCACAAGTCATGGCAAAAAGGCAGCTCTAGTATTGGAAGTTGTTGCTTCGTTCGATTTATATATATGACATGCCCTTTTTGGAGCACCAGGTTAGCTTAATGATATCAACATCCAATAATAGTCATGTTCTCTAATGATCTATGCAATGATGTAGCACCCCCATGTAATTACAAAATAGGAGACAAGGATCATTCCATGGGTTATTACCCAGTAGATGAAATTTATCTAAAAACTTGTGCAAGCCTACAAAAAACCAAATAACGCAAAATAAGCCAAATTCACCAAATAATAAGAGAGTTTGAGAAAAGATTTCAAGCGAGCATTCGGAGTGCTTCCAGATAGGTTTCACATCTTAAGAAAAGAGGTATACTACCATGATCTTGTGGTATTATCTGATATCGTATACTGCTGTAGTATTTACACAATATGAATGTTGAAGAAGAACGTTGTGGATATAAGCTTCAATTAAGAAACTATCCGGACATTGTTATGGCTTTCAAAAAAAGCTTACACAGACCCAAATACCTTTGCCGAATACATACAAAGATCGAAGACATTTGAGATCCACAAGCTTATCTTGATTTAAGAGAAGAACTAGTATGTTCCACTGGAAACATATAGGAAACCATTAGTTGAAATGATGTTTAGATTAACTCTTTTATCTTCTTCTCTTGTTGTCTGTTTCACTAATCTATCTTTATTTATTGTTGACGTATTGTAATAGTATTTGTATTTGAATTTTTAATATTTATGTTAATCCAGTGTTATTTAGTTACATCAATAAGAATAACAATGAGAATGACAATAAAAATAACAATAACATTAACTACAAATATAACTAAAATAGAAACAATAACAATAACAATATCACTAACAGTAACAATAATAATAACACTAACACTAACAGTAAAAATAACAATAACAGTACAAATACAAGATGCAATTACTACATAAAAAGTAAAAACATAATTTCCTACAAGCCTCCTTAACGTTTATGGTATTCCTCAATCTGTTTCTTCGTATACAATCTTTGCATTAGATTGAGATCATGTAGGTTGCAACTTAAAAGAGCCATATCATCTGCTCTTTATGGTCAAGCTAATTTTTATTTACTTAACTCTAGCTCGTCAATTCTTAACCGTTGTATGTCAACATGATGTCGTTGTCTATCCATATCCCTTTGAAGCCTCTTCGTTTCTTTTGCTTCTTTAAAAACCCGATTATGTTCACCTTGATTATCGTTTATTTAATTAAATAAGCCGAACCTGATTATGTAAGATTGAAAAACTAATAAGTGAGGAATTGTGTAATTGGATTTTTGGGATAAACTGTATTTGAGAAATTGGGTTTAAATTGAGTATTTGTGTAAATTAGAGTGTTATAATCTTTTTAAAGACTAGAATGATGATTTACAAAGTGTTAGAACTTATTTATAAGATTGCAAAGTTGAGAGAACGAGTTAAATCAATAAAAAATTATGTATTTTCTTTAGTAAAGGAATTTAGAGAAAATATTGTGCAATATGGATTGAGTGTGTAAATTCTTGGGTGAATTATGTTATAAATTGTGTTAGCGCTTTCTAAATAATAAGTAATCTTATTTAGAGAGAAAATGATAAATTTAGTTGCTTAAATGATTTATAGGTATGTTTTCTTATTTTAGAAAATACAAAATGTCTCATTTTTAATAGTAAAAATGAAGGGTTAAATGCTTATTAAAATTCCATTTCATTATTTGGTTATCGAGATTAAGTAATGAACTTAATTTTAGAGTGTTAACATAAAATTTTCTATGTTTAAATCATTAAGAAAATATTATTTTAAGTTGTTGAAAAATGATTTAATGGTTTAATTCCTTGTTTGATTTACCTAAAAGAGGGTTTGGGCTTAGGCATGTATATCATCCCTTTTATGGACTTAAGTGAATTTGAGTTTCTCAAAGTTGAGAAAAATTATCTGTACATTCATTTCATAACAAATAGTAAGTTTCTCAAGCTATTTTTCTCAAACTTAACCCAAGGTAACAAAGCAAATCATCAAATTTAAATTATAAAAAAATTGAGAAATAATCCGGGAAAAATCAAGATAATCTCTCAATCCAAACTACATATTTTCCCCCAATTCGTTTGTAGCATGGTTTCCTATTCTTTTAGTTCTTTTTTGTGTGTATTTGTGTGACGACCCTGACTCGACCTTCGAAAATCGGCACCGAATACGACACTCGTATTCAAATGCCGCAGATCCAAACGTCGAATCTGGTTCGTCGGAGCTTATAACACAATTAAGTATAACAACACAGCGGAAGAAAAATGAATATCATATACAATTCCAAATGAATACTATATCCAATGATAACAATGATAATACAATAGAATGATACGATACATAGCAAAACTATCAGAGATAATAAACAACAGTGGAAAATGAATAGCAAAAGAGATAACTCCAATGATCAGACTGCTACTCCAATCCAATGCTCAAAGCCAAAACTCTAAACCACTAACTCGAACCACCATCACGTTGCACCAAGCTGAGCAAGGTCAGTCCGTGAATCCAAAGACTCCAATATCCAGGATCTCCAAAGAATACCAAAGAGAAAGCTGAAAGCTACAAAATCGATTCTATATCTACTATCTGAAAAACCCAACTCTAGACTACCCGTGTGGAAAATTATGGGCACCCAGAGTTTAGAAAAGGAACAATAAACTTCGGGTCAGTCATGGGACTAGTATGAGCAAACAAAAACATTTTATCTTGAACAAACAACAAAGAATTTTAAAACATTGAAATCCTTAATGCTTTTTAGAAAATGAAACTACCGTAAGGCCTCCCGGCACACACACCATGCAATCGCACACTTGGAGGAGATTTCTCCTTATGATAGTCAAATATGCTTGATACGCGAAAACCATTTGGTATTATTATTAATGCACAGTGCAGAAAACCTTTTGAAAATATAATATTAATCTTAACCGGCATAGGTACCATTATATTATGCCAGCTATAGCTACCACCTAAGGTGGCAGGTTATACAATTGAAATCGTAAAGGGCTCGTATTTTTTTGTTTGGATTTCCAACAAATGGTCAGGCTAAGGAACTTCCTAGGCCACATGGGTACGCCTCTGGAGGGACTCCCCGAGAACCTAACCGGATCTCTGCCAACACAAGGCCGGGTTACCTCTGTAACTAGGTAACCACTGACACGAATATGCCATCTCCCGGTCGTAACCGACCTTTATCCGAGCGCTCGATACCAACAACCACAAAGTAATGTATTTGCAGTAACCACATAGGTTAAATATCTGAGCTCCATACCATGATATCACCTCTATCCAGAAGGAAATGAACATACCCTCAGGGGGCGCTACCCCTAAATAACCTTGCTGCATTCTTCCTGTTTCGACCATTCCGGGTTGTGAAGTTCGACGAAGTCTCATCCACAAAGCTACGCTTTTTACAAAGCTACGCTTTTTACAAAGCTATGCTTTGATCAACAAATGATCAGCAACACTTCGTATGCCACATTACCAAAGTGGGAATGTATCACTAGTAACCATCAACTACATAACCTCTGAGCTCGTACGTCTCAGAGAAGGGTGTTAAGGTAAGAGAATAGATCTCCGCCACCAAACAGAAATGTATTTAATAGAAACCAGTTTTATATCTCAAAGTGTAATGTCAGACATACATCCATACAAGTCTGTTTCGGGTTCGAACAGAACCGAAGGCACTTCCGAAGAAGCCCTTGCAATCCGGGAATCCACAATCCCGATCGGACTTCCCATCACTTAGGGAATCTCTATACCGTAGCTACTCGGTGCAGAGACAATCGATGGGTCATCCTATCGTTCTCGCAAATACCCGGTATTCATCACCGGTCTTCAAATGCTATCCATAACGTCGTATCATTATTCGAAATGGGTTATATGACACAAGGTTCTCTCCCGGCTAAAACGAATAATGAGCGCAATATTTTAAAAACATATGGATATGGGATTTAAGTTAAGTCACAACTTTTAAAATCCAAAACTTTCCTTTCAAATGGTTTAAACCAATTACTATTTCAAATCCTTAAACAAAGGATTCGTTTCACAAAGTTCACCCATTTTCACAAAGATCCATTTACGAATTTCAAAACAACTTCCATTTTGATTGGATTAACTCATTAAATCTTTAAATTAAAGATTTAACTTATAGCTTTCAAACTGTTTCCATAACTTGGAAAACATTTTCATTTCAAACTAGAAATCCTTTTAACTCAAATTGGACATTCATTTCTTATGTAAAAGCTTTGGTTATTTGAAAACAAATAATTCTCATTTCAGAAAAATCCAATTTTATTTGCACGAGTTAAAGCCTTTGAATTTAAATTCAAATTCCTAAACCAATATATTAAAATGGTTTAACCCATTTATAACTTGTATAACATCTTTAATCCCTAGACTCAAATCATAGAATTCAGTTTCAAATATTGAATTCAAATTTAAATCAAATTATTTAAATTTCAAAACTTTATCAAGTTATTCAAAATAAATTTTATCTTGAAATTTCATTTCAAAAGCCTCTCGTATTTAACCCAATTCCATTTCCAAACCGTTTGAATTCAAATTGTCTATTAAAAATCATTTCAAAAATCTGTGACTTAATTGATTTCCTCGTGGAATCCATATTTGTGTGTGTATGATGTGGTCCGGTGGTTTAACACAATAGTGCAACAACATCATCATCACAGATCAAAACACAGAAATATAGTTGATAAGCGGTATAAACTATAACGCTTATCGTTCATTCACAGATTCATAGATAATAACAAATGTATCAAAAATAGATAAATAAATTACACACAGCTCAATCCACAGAACAAAATATCACAGATCAGATAGGACAATCAATTTAAGGCATCTCATACAAGGCAAACATTCATAAGCAATCCAAGCATTCAATAATCATTTATAAACATGATTAATTAATTGTTTAATCCTAATTTAATCCAATTTAATTTTTAATTAAATTAATTACTTATGAATTAATTGCTTAATTCTGATTCATTCATTACAAATAATTTAATATTAATTAATTAATTAATAAATTAATCCTTAATTATCCATCTTAATTAATTACCTTTAATTAATTAATTAGTTCTTAATTAATCATATTAATTAAATTAATTTTTAAGTTAATTACATAATTAATTAACCCTTAATTAATTATCATTTAACTAATTAGCTTCAATTAATTGCAATAAGTGATTATCCCTAATCACTTTCATTAATTAACTTTAATTAATCAATCACAATAAATGATCATCCCTAATTAATCATCTAAATAATTTAATCTTTAATAAATCACCTTGATTAATTATTCTTTAAGTAATTAAGTGACAAATCCTTTAATTAATTACATTGAGTAATTATTATATTTTCATTTGATTTATCAATGTTAATTATTAATTAATTACTTTTAATCAATACTTAATTGACCTTAATTATGTAATTAATTATCCTTAATCATGAAATTAATTATCCTTAATTATCCAAACACTCATAAATAATTATCTTTTACTTAATCACTTACTTATCATTAAAAATCTTTAATTAACCATCTTTAAAATAATTATCACTAACACAAAATTTAACTTAAGAAATTTAAGTAAATTAATGATTCACTTCCTTTTGATTAACTCTTTAACTTCATTTTTGATTTAAAATAATTCAAGAATTATTTACAAATAGTGATAACATAACTAAAAAAACTTAATTACTTCTTTATTAACTTTTAAGCTTGAGTCAAAACAATTATTTAAAATCTATTAATTTTAAACATAATTTAAAACTTTATTGAATATGAATTTGTGAAAAACTAATTATTGTCCAAATCTTTAAAACCGGGAAACATTTGTAAAATCTTCTCGAGCCAACCTCAAGCTTGACTTCGACTATCACATATCCCTCCTTCTTCGAGTCACCAACGCAAGAAACTCGAGCACTAACCCTAGTTAACCCATTCCTAGAACTGCTTCGAGCCAAACTCTCTTCTGCACGCACACGAGCCCGAGTAGCCATCGTCTTCTTCACCTACCCTGCTTTCCAGGTGCACCGAGTTCACTCGTGCATATGCACAGTTTATCAGAGCGATTTCGATCATCGTGACAATCTCCGGCACATCACCTACGACCACCTCGACTCCATCAACTACCCTAATCAACTATTCGAACCAAAAACAAAAATTGAGCTACTCGACTTGCCCCTGAACAAAACAGTTCATCAGAAACTCCCTTCGACCCATCGCCTCAGGTCACCAGAGACCTCGCAACCCTGTCCCTAGCTCCGCCACACCACCACGCTTCGATTCCCCTTGACCCAAACCAGCCCGATGCATCAATGATGACCAACTGGTATCAAATTCGACGATGACCAACTTGAGCATAAAACCCTAGATCGCCATCGCATTGCCACCACAGTTCTCAAAAAAATTAGCGACTATTTTTCTAATGACCAACAACCTCTAAACTACCTTCTCCACCAACCCCAATGATTCCAGTTCAACCAAACGCCAGAATTTAGCAAAAAATCAATTTCCGACCATCTCACTTTTTCTCACAATTTAATGAACTATAAATCTTAAATCCTTATCAAAATTCATCAATTTGAATTGAGAATTCATATACATAATCAAAACATGAATTCCAAAAAATAAATTTCCGGACTTAAATTTAATTTCACTGTAATATTTAAACATCGAGATATTAAATCAATATTTCAACTTGTATTTATTTTTAAAAATGATGTTATACTCATATACACATCTTTCATTCGGTAACTATAATCTAAATTTACGTGGGGTGGGGTGATTTTTAAATTCAAACAGGTTTTTTCTTCTTAAGATCTAGGATGTATGAACAAAAGCAGTCTTTGTTCTGTTTCCTGACATGCATTACATATATACATACATATGTAAACAGATTTATATTCCAGAATCCTCACATATCAAAGAAGACAATTCATTCAAGCATTCATCAAGACAGAGAACAAATTCAAGCCTAAATTGCTCACCTGGAATTTAATGTTTGAGGGCAGAGACAAATGTTTGCCTGTACACATTTTTTCCCGTTAATCTTTGAAGTTTTTATCTGCAAGTTGTAAGAAGAATTTTGCTTATTCTTGTTGCATCTACTTATTTAGTTCACCACTAACAACCATTTTAATTTTACTTACAGTTTTAAAATCTTGTTATACACAGGGAAGTTTTCCTTTTCTTCCTGGAGTTTTGAAAACTAGAAGTAGAATTTATCTTGGATCTTCAATTTTCCTGCAATTGATTAAATTGATTGATTAGATTCTTAATTTACTACTGACTTACAACATAAAAATTCAAATCTTTTAAAAGAATTTCACTTAACTTTATTCATTCTAGAGGTTCTTGCATTGCTCTGCCCAAAAGAACTGCAGCTTTGATTATGATCTGCATTTCCAGGTTGAAGTTACTTTCTGATCTGATTTTTTTTTTTTGATTCCTAATTACCACTAAATTTAGATACTTTGATCTTTATATTGCATTGCTCATTGAATCGGGTTGAAAGCTTTGTTTCAGATTTTCAAATGTTTGAAAGAAAAATGGGCCTGATTTCTTACTATCTTCTATTATGTATTTCTAATTTGAATTAAAAGAAAATTTTAACTTGCCACTTGTTAAATTAAGCCTTAATGTTTTTACACTTGGTCACACATGATTTAAAATTATTTACATTTGTTAAAATGGGTACTTTTGATGTTTAAATCCTTATGTTAAATTTAATTATAAATTTTGTTTTAACCCTATCATTTTATAAATCACTTTATATTCACATATGTATATTCTCAACTTATACTTATTATGTTTTAAATGTTAAAAACAATTATTTAATACTTTCTTATGTATTATTTATACTTATACACATTAAAGAAAAATGGTTTGAAATTAAATTATACATTACTAATAAATATTTATAAGTTAGTAAATATAATTTTTATTTTCAATACATTTATATTTATAAACTTAAGATATTAACTTATTAACACATACTTATTTTAAAATTTCATTTTAAATTTAAGTAATCATACTTATTATATTTTTGTTACAAATATAAATTTCTTTAAGTCCAATTAAATTTCAATATATTAACATTTGAATCTCAAATTCAAATCTCAAATTATTATTTCTATATGTTGAATATGCGCTTTGCGCTTATATGATTTTTGTTTGATGATAATAAACATATATACATTCGTTTAAATGTATTTGTTAATGTACTATTTTATTTTTCATAGAATAAATAAATATTTGCTGAATAAAATTAAATGACACAGAATTTGAATTCAAACAGAAATTTTATTCAAATAAATATTTATTACAACTTTGAATAGTACAATTTCAAGCTCTCACTATAACTATACAACTTTGATTACAATTACATCACAATTTCATATTTAGAGTTGACCTCACTACATATCACTCACACTCGTATTTATCTTCAACTTTATTCCAGTTAGAATCCAGCATCTGAGCAATCTGCAAAAATATTCACTAACGCAGTAAAATTGAAAATAAAATATTTTTGCAATATAAAATAAAAGATGGATTTTGAAAATATGATTTGCCTCAGTTATTTGGGTTGTTCGTCATAATTTAAATTTGAATTCATCATACACGAACAACTTGTGACATACACAGTGTATTACTGTATATGCCACAAGGCTGTGCACGCCGATATATACACTTGATTGATTTACAGGGACAGGTGAGCATAGGTCAAACCCAAATGAAAAACCGGGTTCAACTCACGTGCAATAACATAAAAATCACGACTCGAGCACAAGGTCAAACCCGAGTTTTTTTTTAAAAAAAAAACTGGATTCAACAGAGGGCAGGTCACAAGTCAACTAAAGTGCAACAAGTATTGCAGTAATGAATGCATCTCATATACAACATCAAAGCCAGTGCCGACATGAACAGAAGTCAAGTAAAATGAAACATACAAAATGCCAAGTAAAGTTCATGTAAAACCGACCAGAGAAGCCATATGCAGCAAACAACAATAAAGTCGACGTTCACAGTGAAGAAACCAAGTGCAGACCATAAAGACTCAATACTCAATGCATGCAACAATGTGCACAGGCCAGAAACAACAACTCAATGCAACAGTGAAGCTACTGCACAGCAACATGAATGAAGATACAGGGAAGAGACATGTACACATGGGAAGTTACCCAAAACAGACTGCACAAATTCAAGACAGCACCAAAGACTCAGCGGTGGCACATGACCACCAAGCAGTGACATTTCAAGTGAATCGAGTTCAAGTCAAACCAACATGATGATAACACAGCAACAATGAAACTAAAACAATGAAACTGACTCAAAGCACAAAAGTGCACAGCAACCATCATGAACACAGTGAAGACCACAAAGGCAGTGCACATGTGAATCAAGTGACCAACCAGAAGTACAACATGACCAAAAGTATATAGTAATGCAACATGGAGTGCGCAAGTGCAATTCGAATTGACAAAACAGTTTCAAGTTACAACAAGCAGTTGCAACATGGCAAACAAAGACATATGTATATGAAGTGACAATTCGAGCAACAGTTCGTGTATGCATCAGTAACCGAGCAAACAAAATCAATAATACAACAGTGACAAACATCATATGGAAATGCCCAACACAAATGGCCAGAGACGAAGACTACAAGATGAACGAAGAAATTCACGAAACCAAAAATTTACGCAGAAGTCAAGTCAAATCAAACCGTGATGACCAAGGCAACTAGCTCAAACCAAAAATGCCAGCAAAAATCGAAGTTGAACAAGTCAGAATTAAATACCGTGGTGGCCAAGCAAAGCCATGACCATCAATATACGTTTTTGATCAAGTCAGAAAACATCTCAATCATTGAAACAAAATCAAGTGGCCGGGATGAATAATATGACAAATTCAAATGATTTTATACGAACGCAAAATTAGGGTTTTGAATCCTATATAAACCCTAGGATCATCATCGGCAAATCCATTCGAGTTCGAGCATAACAAAGAACAAATCATCCAACTCGAATCACGATCGAGTTCAAGCATCAACCAGTAAAGAAAAAGAGATTAAATTACATACCGAAGCAAGGAGTCGAACTCGATCGAACAACGAAGCAGCCAAGAGCGAACGAACGAGAAAAAAGCACACGAAAAAGGCGCAGCTTCAATACCCTAAATTCGAATCAAGAGCCGAAGCCCTAATTTGGAG
The DNA here is from genome assembly GCA_030765085.1 of Allium cepa. NCBI lineage: Eukaryota > Viridiplantae > Streptophyta > Magnoliopsida > Asparagales > Amaryllidaceae > Allium > Allium cepa. The sequence continues at coordinate 436,888,572 of CM060944.1, forward strand.
TAGAAGAGCCGAAGCCCTAATTTCAGAAACAGGACGAAGCCGCCATTCTCACAAGCAAAGGAACGGGCCAAGCAAAAGAAGAAGGGAACGGGTCATAGAATTAAAAAAAGGGGCCGGCCTTATTATAAAAGGCTTTAGTTTAATTAGGGTTATTTTTAATTAGGGTTATTTTTAATTAGGGTTTAGGGTTATTTGTTTATTTGTCTTTTAATTGTTGTTTTTATTTTTTCAAGTCAAAGAATTTGTAAATCACCACCTAGGGATTAGGTCGTGTCAGATTGTCTAGTTAGAATTAGTTCAGTGAGCAGGGTGTGCGAGTTTGCAGAGCTCTATAGGCGGGAGCAGTGTTTGCGAGTAATCAAAGCTCTATAGGCGGGAGCAGAGTTTGCGAGTAATTTAAGTTCTATTGTAGGCGGGAGCAGAGTTTGCGAGTAAACGAAACTCTATAGGCGGGAGCAGGGTGTGCGAGTCTAGTAGAGTGTTTGTGAGCGGGAGCAAATGTTTGCGAGTCTAGTAGAATGTTTGTGAGCAGGAGCAAATGTTTGCGAGTCTAGTAGAGTGTTTGTGAGCGGGAGCAAAAGGGTCTGCGAGTCTAGTAGAGTGTCTGTAAGCGTGATACTGTTTAATTCTAATAGAAATCTTTGAATGCAGCAGTAGGCTGGGGTTGCCGAAGCTGGGTAAATTTTGTGTGTGGTTTACTTTTCAGCATATTTATTTTTGCAGTTTACTTCTGTGTTTAAATCAAGAAAATTTGCTATAACCCTATTCACCCCCCTCTAGGGTTAATCTAGATCCTACAAGTGGTATCGGAGCCCAGTATTTTTTTTCACTCTAGAGTCATGAATCCACCAAATAATATTTTTGTTGAGGGTCGTTTCAATATTATTCCTTCTATTTTCGATGGAACAGATTTTTTGAATTGGAAATTAAAAATGGAATTATATTTAAAATCTGTTAATATTAAGTGTTGGGATATTATAGAAAATGGGTGTGATATAGCAAATAAGGAAATTATCTCGATTAATGCTCTTGCTATGCATATATTATATTCTCATATTAATCGTGATAATTTTTATTTCGTCTCTCATTGTGAAAATGCACAGAAAATTTGGAAAATTCTCGATGCAATATATGGTGCAAAAGTCAACAGCAATGAGAAGTCCTCCACAACTGACTCGGTTAAAGAAATATGCTTAACAGGACTGGTAAATAGCAGTTGTGATGAGGAGGATGATGATGGAGCAACCAAGCTGGCATTATTAATGAAGAATTCAAAAAGGAAATTTGCAGCCACGTGGAATAAAAGCGATAGCAGTGAAAGTGAGAAAGCAGAGATGTGCCTTCATGGGAATATAACCGATAGCGACGACGACGAGCAAAGCGAGGTATCAAAACTTACTCACTCTGAATTACTTATTTATTTCCACAAAGTAAATGGCTGTTTTGAACGACTTAGGGAAAAATACGCTAAAGTTGAATCACAAAAAGACACTTTGATAGAATTAAATGAACAACTTGACCAATTAGTTAAAACCTATCAAAGTAGGATCCCTAAGTGTGATAAGTGTCCAACATTTGAATCAGAAATTAAAAAATCAGAAATTAAAATGAAATCACTTGAAAATGAAATTCTGATTTTAAAAATTGAAAATACTAGGAGAGAAAATTCTATTAAAATGTGCACTCAATTGTTGAAAGAAAATGAATCTTTAAAAACAAAAGTCCAACAATTGTCAACGACTTTAGAAAATTTTTCCAAAAGTGAAAAATCGTTGAATGTGTTAATAGGAAAACAAACTGTCAATATTGATAGACAAGGACTTGGATATACTCATTCTGAATATGTTAGAAATGAGATTAATCAAGAAAATTCGATGTGCACAATTTTTAGAAAATTTGGACACAATCAAAATAATTGTTGGTATAGACCCAAATACGTGAAAACTATACCAATTTGGGTTCCAAAAGGCACAAATATAAAATCTTTGAAAGTCAAACAAATTTGGGTGCCAAAAGGAACATATATAAATAGTTTTGGGTCTCCACAAACATATTTTTCATATTCTGCCACTAACAACCATGGACCTATAAAAACAAATAGGTCACATAAATCTTTTATCGTGTAGGTGTGGTGGCAGGCTAAGGAACAACAACAGTGTTCTCTGGATTTTGGCTGTTCCAGAACACAACGGGTAACAAAGAAAAGTTCCTTAGCCTAGTATAAAGGTGACAGAATCACAATGGGCAATCACGAAAAATTATCGTAAAGGTAAAACAGGTAAAATTGTTTTTAAAAAGATATATTAAATGTGATTAGCTGCACCATACTCTAAATCAGCCAATATTGAGATGAACAAAAGATGATGATTTTGATGCTATGACTTTTTTCAAAATATTGACCAACCATCTTTAAATAGAGTTACTTGGAGTAATTATGATGGTTGACTGATTCGGACTTAATTGATATGATTTTTTGACTTGTTCTTATTTATGACCTTGTTTTGTGCTTAAATAATGACCAATCAGATTTTCAACTTTGAACTAATCCATATAAATTTGTTCGGTCAAATGATGGTTACTCATGCTACACGTAGATATATTTGTTTTGATATTTTGATCACTGCTAATAAATTTGCACTATTTCAAATTTCATGTATAAAGCTATTGAAAAGGATTTTAAGAAATTGTTTTTGAAATAACTATGATGTTGATTGACTATTGATTACTCATGAATATAACTGTTTATCCTTTGGAGTTTGAAATTAACACTATGATATTTGTTTGAGTGTTAACACGGCTTCAATTCAAATTCAAAAGAATGATGTTAAGTTTGAAATTCTTGGTGCACACTTCATGGTTTGGTCAATCAAATTCAACGAGTGAATATTGAGTGAAATTTAAATTCAGATACAGATTACACTGGTAATATAGTTGATAGAAAAATTACTAGTGGAACGTGATTAATTTTTGAAACATTCATTTGCTGCATCGTTTTTCAAAGAAGATATCTGCATATTTTTCACTTGAAATAATTTTCAAATAGCAGAAAATTTTCTTATAAAACCCCCTCGAGAAAATCATGTTTGACCATATTTTCAGATTAGACATTCTTATTTGATTTTAAATGACAAATTTTGACTAATCTGACTCCCTTTGATTATCGAAAAGATGAATAATGATTGAAAAAGTGATGAGTGTTGATATTTATCATATATTATAACTCGAGAAAGTATAATTAGAAAATTTCTTTAGAATTTCATAACAAGAGTTATAAAAACTTTTTGTTGGGTAAAAATTCCATGACCATTTCTATTTCTATCATCTTTCTATCGACCATCACTCATCAAGATCATATTTAGTATGTAAATTTGTGGTAGTTTACAAAGGAAATCATTTGTTCTTCAATATCTTTAAATTTGTAAAGGAAATTATTTGTGCTTCAGTTTATTATATTAGCAATAAACAAAATAAATATCCAAAGTATTCACTCTCATTTAAAAGTCCTCACGGTTATGCATGGGTGAACTACTTGGATTTTTGATTATGTGCTTCCATGCTCATTTAAAAGTCCTCACGGTTATGCATGTATGGAACGCATATCAAAATAAATTGATTTAATAGACAAGTTGATTCTAATCCCATTTAAAAGTCCTCACGGTTATGCGTGGTTAGAAGATACTTGATTTCATTTTTTAAATAAAAAATTGTGAATACTACTAATCTTATTTAAAAGTCTTAACGGTTATGCATGGTTAGTAGATATTCAAATTTCCTGAAATAAATATACCACAAATAGACATAACTATATGAATTTTTGATGATTTTATCCCCATCACTTCTGAAAGTGGAATATGCGTCTAACAAGGGTAATTATGATTTTTGTTTGAGTTTTATTGAAATTTGATATTTATATTCAATTGAGTTAAATGTTTGATTCATGTCTGTCACTTCATCCCTATTTTTATAACACTGTTATTCTTTTGCTGATAACAAAAGGGGGAGAGAAAAGTTAAGATTTTGTCAAATAGAATCAAGCAAAGGTCAAATAATTTTCAATTTGCATATAGGCTCATTTACATATTTTTATGCATATATGTAGGGGGAGTATTGTGTAGAGAGGGAGCATTCAAATAGGGGGAGAAAATTGAACAATCAAATACATTTAATACATTCAAAATCTTAAGTATATGTTTGTTATCATCAAAAGCAGGAGATTGTTGAATATGCGCTTTGCGCTTATATGATTTTTGTTTGATGATAATAAACATATATACATTCGTTTAAATATATTTGTTAATGTACTATTTTATTTTTCATAGAGTAAATAAATATTTGCTGAATAAAATTAAATGACACAGAATTTGAATTCAAACAGAAATTTTATTCAAATAAATATTTATTACAACTTTGAATAGTACAATTTCAAGCTCTCACTATAACTATACAACTTTGATTACAATTACATCACAATCTCATATTTACAGTTGACCTCACTACACACTCACACTCGTATTTATCTTCAACTTTATTCCAGTTAGAATCCAGCATCTGAGCAATCTGCAAAAATATTCACTAACGCAGTAAAATTGAAAATAAAATATTTTTGCAATATAAAATAAAAGATGGATTTTGAAAATATGATTTGCCTCAGTTATTTGGGTTGTTCGTCATAATTTAAATTTGAATTCATCATACACGAACAACTTGTGACATACACAGTGTATTACTGTATATGCCACAAGGTTGTGCACGCCGATATATACACTTGATTGATTTACAGGGACAGGTGAGCACAGGTCAAACCCAAATGAAAAACCGGGTTCAACTCACGTGCAATAACATAAAAATCACGACTCGAGCACAAGGTCAAACCCGAGTTTTTTTTTAAAAAAAAAAAAAAAACTGGATTCAACACAGGGCAGGTCACAAGTCAACTAAAGTGCAACAAGTATTGCAGTAATGAATGCATCTCATATACAACATCAAAGCTAGTGCCGACATGAACAGAAGTCAAGTAAAATGAAACATACAAAATGCCAAGTAAAGTTCATGTAAAACCGACCAGAGAAGCCATATGCAGCAAACAACAATAAAGTCGACGTTCACAGTGAAGAAACCAAGTGCAGACCACAAAGACTCAATACTCAATGCATGCAACAATGTGCACAGGCTAGAAACAACAACTCAATGCAACAGTGAAGCTACTGCACAGCAACATGAATGAAGATACAGGGAAGAGACATGTACACATGGGAAGTTACCCAAAACAGACTGCACAAATTCAAGACAGCACCAAAGACTCAGCAATGGCACATGACCACCAAGCAGTGACATTTCAAGTGAATCGAGTTCAAGTCAAACCAACATGATGATAACACAGCAACAATGAAACTAAAACAATGAAACTGACTCAAAGCACAAAAGTGCACAGCAAACATCATGAACACAGTGAAGACCACAAAGGCAGTGCACATGTGAATCAAGTGACCAACCAGAAGTACAACATGACCAAAAGTATATAGTAATGCAACATGGAGTGTGCAAGTGCAATTCGAATTGACAAAACAGTTTCAAGTTACAACAAGCAGTTGCAACATGGCAAACAGAGACATATGTATATGAAGTGACAATTCGAGCAACAGTTCGTGTATGCATCAGTAACCGAGCAAACAAAATCAATAATACAACAGTGACAAACATCATATGGAAATGCCCAACACAAATGGCCAGAGACGAAGACTACAAGATGAACGAAGAAATTCACGAAACCAAAAATTTACGCAGAAGTCAAGTCAAATCAAACAGTGATGACCAAGGCAACTAGCTCAAACCAAAAATGCCAGCAAAAATCGAAGTTGAACAAGTCAGAATTAAATACCGTGGTGGCCAAGCAAAGCCGTGACCATCAATATACGTTTTTGATCAAGTCAGAAAACATCTCAATCATTGAAACAAAATCAAGTGGCCGTGATGAATAATATGACAAATTCAAATGATTTTATACGAACGCAAAATTAGGGTTTTGAATCCTATATAAACCCTAGGATCATCATCGGCAAATCCATTCGAGTTCGAGCATAACAAAGAACAAATCATCCAACTCGAATCATGTTCGAGTTCAAGCATCAACCAGTAAAGAAAAAGAGATTAAATTACATACCGAAGCAAGGAGTCGAACTCGATCGAACAACGAAGCAGCTAAGAGCGAACGAACGAGAACAAAGCACACGAAAAAGGCGCAGCTTCAATACCCTAAATTCGAATCAAGAGCCGAAGCCCTAATTTCAGAAACAGGACGAAGCCGCCATTCTCACAAGCAAAGGAACGGGCCAAGCAAAAGAAGAAGGGAACGGGTCATAGAATTAAAAAAAGGGGCCGGCCTTATTATAAAAGGCTTTAGTTTAATTAGGGTTATTTTTAATTAGGGTTATTTTTAATTAGGGTTTAGGGTTATTTGTTTATTTGTCTTTTAATTGTTGTTTTTATTTTTTCAAGTCAAAGAATTTGTAAATCACCACCTAGGGATTAGGTCGTGTCAGATTGTCTAGTTAGAATTAGTTCAGTGAGCAGGGTGTGCGAGTTTGCAGAGCTCTATAGGCGAGAGCAGTGTTTGCGAGTAATCAAAGCTCTATAGGCGGGAGCAGAGTTTGCGAGTAATCGAAGTTCTATTGTAGGCGGGAGCAGAGTTTGCGAGTAAACGAAACTCTATAGGCGGGAGCAGGGTGTGCGAGTCTAGTAGAGTGTTTGTGAGCGGGAGCAAATGTTTGCGAGTCTAGTAGAATGTTTGTGAGCGGGAGCAAATGTTTGCGAGTCTAGTAGAGTGTTTGTGAGCGGGAGCAAAAGGGTCTGCGAGTCTAGTAGAGTGTCTGTAAGCGTGATACTGTTTAATTCTAATAGAAATCTGTGAATGCAGCAGTAGGCAGGGGTTGCCGAAGCTGGGTAAATTTTGTGTGTGGTTTACTTTTCAGCATATTTATTTTTACAGTTTACTTCTGTGTTTAAATCAAGAAAATTTGCTATAACCCTATTCACCCCCCCTCTAGGGTTAATCTAGATCCTACACTATATATATATACACACACACAAACCAAATACATATCTTTATAAATTTTAGAAAAATTCAAATTAACTCACCATTAATTTACAATTAAATTAAAAAATTAAATTAATTAACAATTTAAATTTAGCTTAAAAATCGGGATCGTTACAATTTGAGTTTTAAGGCAATTTGGAGTAGAAGAAAAGGAGTAGCAAGCACAGGAGGTCAAGGCAAGCTGCTAAAAGGCAATAGGTGATTTAACACCCACACCATCTATTTTTAACGTTAGATGCAAGTTGCTGTTGTGGTGTTGAATGAATTGATGTTGTACTAATCTCAAATTGATTGTGATATTTTCATATTTAGTTGCTTTGGTCTTTAGAAGTTGAAACCCTAAACTAGAAATCTCTTATAGCATAAATTTCATGATGTTTGAGTGCTTGCGTGCTTCATAATTCATTACTCTAGAGACCAAATCATCTGCAGCTGCAAAACCATCGTCAATGAACCATCGAAGGGCGACCTAGGGCTGAAATAGCTCTAGGTTTTGCCACCACCGGTGAACCAGTGAGGCACCACTGGTGCACCCGTGGCATGAACTTCTGGAGCTGTTTCAGCTGCAGGTGAAGCCCTGGTTCACCCATTTGTTTGTTCGTTCGCCCGTTTATTCTATATTGTTATTTTATTGTTTTGTTGTTTTATTCTGTGATGATTTTGGTGCCATTCTTGGGTTTTGATTATGATTTATGAATTCACCTTAGAGTTTATATTCTATAGAAATGCTCAATAGATATATGATATTACATACATGTTTTATTACACAATATCAACTTAAGTTTTCGAAAGAATGATTTCTAAATAAAACCATTTTCGCATAATCTTTTCAAGTATAATTATATTTTCTTTGTAAGAATATTTGGAATATATAATATAAATAATTATATTATATTATATAGAGTTGGTAGATATAGTGGATGGTTTAAAAGTATGGTATTTAAAAGAGAAATGTGAAAATAGACTGTTACATATTGTATTTAGAAATCATTTATATGTGATGAATTTGAAGTGATTACTTTCAAAACTACGATGTCTTCTTAGTATTTTATTATGTTTTTTCTTTGTCTATATATGCCAATTGGGGATTCCTTTTGTGACTTTTGATGAATTTTCATGTAAATTAGCTTTCAAGCTAATTATTTGCTTTTTCTATGAAATGAGAAATATACTTATAAAATATAATAGTAACAAGTGGTTATGGGACATTTGTTATCACTTCATTATTTAATTATACGAATTATTTGTGTAGAGTATATGGTAATGGAATTTACTAACTAATAGTAAATACTTTAGCAACGTCCAATGGTTATGAGACATGGGTTTTACTTTAATAATTATTATTAAAAGAGTATGTGATACTATGGGATTAAATAGTATCTTGGAAAGCAATTTATTGTATAACTTCTAATACTCGTTAGTGCATTCTTTGGCTTGACCTTGTAGGCTAGTTGTTCGATCTAGCGGCTTGACGATGAGGTCGCACCCCAAATCGTCATATTCATTTTAGTTTCTAGCCCAATACCACTGAGTCGGCAGTCTGTACCATGGACTATATTTGATATCATAAAAATTGTGCCATTTGTTAGTAGGTGTGACACCTTAGCAGTGCAATATTAGGTTGAACATATATTATGGATATCCAGTACCGTTGGACTGTAGGAGTTTAGCGGGCTAAACTCCTGGAGCTTTTCTTATCAGTCTCCCATTGAAAAAGAGCAACTCGTACTAAGTATATTCTATTGATCGAATTATGTAGTATGGTGTTAGCGACCAATCAAACTACTAGTATGGTGTTAGCGATCAACCAAACTGCTAGTACGGTGTTAGTGATTGATTGAACTATCAGTCTGGTATTAGCAACCGACTAAACTGCTTGTGTCGTTTTACAGACCAACTAAACTACTAGTATGGTGTTAGCGACCGAAAAAACTACCGGTGTTGATTTATGAAAATATTCGAGTATCCATTCCCGTGTGTCCCTTTTAGCACTTATGTTCGGTTATGAATTCCTTTATTTGTGTTTAAAAGATTTTGATATGTTAAACCAAATTTAAAATGATAGTCCATGAAAGACTTGATATGATTTTGTGACATGGTGTGATTCGTTTATGTTTTATGATTATCCAAGAGGGGACTGTCCTCTATGTTTAGTCCACAAAGGGATAATACCTTTGATAAGCAATAGACTTAAATGGATTTATTTGGTTTACTGATTTGAAACGGCTATGTATGAATTGCCATATTTTTGTATATAATAGTCCTCAATAGACTTAAGCATTATCGAGATCACTTATATGTTAATTATTGTTAGCTATACTCTATCGCTCTAATATCTGATTGAATCTATATTATTGAGATCTTACCATTTGATAATTAGAGATAGTCTGATCCGGGTGTTATTTTATTATAATGTTCGGGTCAGACCGAGACATTTTAGGTACAGGGACATTGACTATGAATTCAAGTGCGTGTTTGGAGTTTGAAGGGATTTCGCACTATGCAGCCTTTTATTATCTCGTCATTAGGCTTAGCGAGATTTTCATCTATTATCTCTTCGGTTATTGTGTGTTATTTGTATATGTACGTGTAAGTATGATATTTTGGACTTGGGTAGTGATGACACTGTGATGTATATTTTTGGACAGTGAGCTTTGTACTCTATCTTGAGACTTACTTTCTAATATGGGATGTGTATCATATTTTGTTCCACTACAATCTGATTTTGTGTTTGTGAATATTTATTATATATTTTTCTATTATTATAAACTTACGTAAGTGTTGCTTCATGCAAATATCGCATATGTCAATTTGGACTAATTCTGATCATGGTAAGAATGACATATCGGTGATAGCTGGGGGGAAAATTTACGTAAGACCGCTCCTAATAAACCTTATTCTTCGTATTACTAGACAACATTACTTCGTAATGTCCTCTAGTAGTATGGGTATAGAGGCGAGGCATTACAGCTTCCACATACATTTTATTTGCATTTTCAGCGGTTGTCATACGCTCAGCAATAGATTCATAATATGTCGTGTAATCGGTGGTCGTTTTTTTCTTTCCTTTGTGCTTTCCTTGAGGCCTCCTCCCGTACCAGGACTGGATTCATTACCCTTTTTTTAGGAAGAAACCGTAATATCGAGTGCTCTTGTCGCACTCGACTCTATTTTTTCTCAGTTATGAGTAGGTCGTAACAATGTTGCAGGTTGAACGGTTGATTATTAAGTTCAGCTATATACGATGCATTGGCTTGCTTAAGTTGTAGATGATGAAATAGTATTAAAACATGAAACATGAGAATTTGAATTACAAATTTAAAATCATTATCAAATCCAGGTCATTTGCCCTACTTTGTTTTGTTGTAAGTAACCCGGCCAGTATTTCTTTTCAACATTGACAAATGGAATTTATTCTTTTCTGTCGAGTCTCCAATGAATCAACGGTTCTTGAAATATTGTTTGGACGTCGAAAGTTGAATAAATTATAGACATAATTCCAAAATGAACTTTTAGACTGACTCCTACCTTTCTTACTATCTTTAGAACATTCAACTCAATACAATGCTAACTTATATTGCTCGTCCGACGACCATTTTCACGGTTTTGAGTCATTTGGTAGCGGATTTACACTTCTACATTAGGAGATTCATTGATTCCTGCTGTTTGCTTTCCCCATGCTTGAGCAATATATGAATTATGATTCCTATAAACTTCTTCTTCGGCGGTTTCATCGCTCTCGAATTGTGATACTTAATTTCTCCAACCATTATCTTCGAATTGATTATTCAGATTTCTTACCACATTTTGTGAATGGTAATGCACCATTGACCGTTGTTAGCTATTGGGAGACACGTAGTTTGAATCATAGTTATAATTTTGTTGCAACGAGGTATTTCGGGAATAATTTGAATTTTGAGAATTTTGGTAATGATTCGAATTTTGTTGGGAATGATACGAATTTTGAGTTTGAGAAGAATGATACAAATTTGGAATTTATTGGGAAAAAACAAAATTTGAATTTTGATTTTGTTGTTGAGAATTTTGAAAATAATTGTGAGTTTGACTATGCTGATAATTGAACGTATTCTAATTGTATTGAGAATGATAGTGAGTTTGACTATGCTAATAAATGAATGTATTCAAATTGTATTGAGAATGATAGTGAGTTTGGTTATGCTGATAACTGAACGTATTCTAATTGACCCAATTGGATAATAAGGGTTTGAGATTGTTGGAAGGAATTCGATAGCTTTGGAACGGATGGAGGAAGGAGTAAAACCCATATTTTTTTCGCATATTTTATATTTCGCTGTTTGCAGGTTGTGAATGTTTGAGAAGTAAACAAAATCTTTGGAAGGGACTGTGAAGTGTGTGCTAAAAGTGTAGCATTCTACATAAAATACGGCCAACACAAGCATGGCATAAACAATCGATTTGCCTCGTTGCGTCAGTTAAATTATTAATCATCGTATTGAACTACAATAGTTTTATATCATTAATTATTCACTAGACCTATCTACAGCAGAGTTCAATGAACCTAGACGCATTTTAGTTACGCTTTGACTTCTAATTCAAGTCGCAGAAAAAGAAAAATTAATAACTTGAGTTGAATTTGAATCGCTCGTACTATTCAAAAAATGAATGGAGTTTCAGATTTCACAATTGCAACACAGATTATTTCCAGCTTCGTTTGTTGGTGGTACAGCCTGTGGCCATCATATGATTTTAGGCTTTAACTACGAGGTATCTTATTCTATTTTATGAGTTTTTTTTTATTTTAGTTTCAAGAAGGAAGATGGTAGATAAATGTATGTAATTGGACTATTTTTTATTATTCGGTTATCAAACCGACCGTAGGAAGGTTTGCCTACTTCTACTAGCCAAAATCAATTTTCCTGAAACCAAAAAATCGTGGATCTTGTCTCATCGTGATTTCTCTAAAAACGTGGATCTTGTCTCATCGCGGTTACTTTCTCCTTTTATTTTGTGCATCAAAGATTTCAAATTCAAATCTATTATGATTTTAAAATTTTAAAATTTTCAATTTCAAATCGATAATTTTGAATGTTTTGATTAATATTAAATTTTGAAATTCATATTTTCAGATTCAAATCTCAATTTATTCTTTTCCAACATATTATCACTTAATGTTTAAGTAATATTAACAAATTTTTTAAATGTATATTTCTTATCAAAGTTATACAATTGAACGGTCGGTTTCTCCACCGTTGTGCGGTTATACTAGTTTAGCTATTATTATGGTATGAAATGCGGTAACGAATTAAAGTATATGTTATAGTTTTCCCTTTACTTTTTTTGTGGTCTACTTTGATGCTTGTTACTGTTGACAATAGACAAAAAGTTAGGTTTCTTTGGTATGTTACCCTAGACCAAAGGTTAAGCAAATGTTTTTTGTGTATCATGAGTTGATTTTTAGCATAATGAATGTATCAAAAATAATGCTAAAGTTAGGACAAGGCCAAATTGTACAACAAGATATTTATCAAATTTGTTCCTTTGCGGATCCCATGTCATTTATTTATATAATATAGTTGACTTCAAACAGACAGTCTAATCTTTGGTGTACAAAGTCGACTTTAAACGCTATTGCATGTTATTATTCTTGTAAGAAAATGATGTGAAAATTATTGGATCACCTTTTAGTGCGCTTAAGAGTCGTTTTAAGGACTATATATAGCATATATTCATTATTGGATCACCTTTTTCATCACATCGATTATATTATGTGTATTTCAATACAACGAAAGATATGTATTTATTGTTTTATTAATTTTATTGTTTATATTATATTTATTTAATGTCATATTAACTGCTCAAAATTATTTATTATCATCATAATTTTTTTTTTTCATACCTTTATAATTAGTGGATTGAAAAAAAAAACACGTTTAACCAAAATTTTCTATTTATGTTTTTTGATTTATCGATCGTTGACAGATATGATAATTATCTGATATTCGTCCGTATTTGCAGATGTAGATATCCAAACATGATTTCGGATGCGAATGCGGATATGACAGTATCCGCATCCAAAAGTATATATTGATAAGCCTAACTATTCTTCAATAGTCATAAGCACACACTTGATAGCTAACACACTAAAAATACCCAATTCACATTGCTTACATACACGAAGATCTTTGGTTTTTATGTCTTATCATTGAGTTTTTTAAAGTGGCGTAAAGAAGGAATTTGGCAGATTTTAATTATAATGCTTTTTATCTTATAACAAGTGTACATGAAAAATATTCACTGTATACATTATATATTTTTTAAGTCCTTCCCTATTCAGTAATCTCTTATCTGTTTTGTTTTTCTATTTAACAATCCCTGTATATATTCCTATATCTTGAAATCTTTCTTTTAAATATTTCTTCCATGTCCACATTTCTAAAATTATTTTACTCTAGAGTTCTTTTCACATAGATATTTCTACGATGAAAATAATTTGTACTTTTTTAATGCAAATGATGATGTGATTTAGAAGTTAACATGTTTCTTAAGGCTATACATTTGTTCACCAAATTAATAGCTTTCCAATTTACAGAAATATGCTTTATGTCTTACTATTAATCAGATTCAGCGAACCTAGACACATCGCCCGCTGTCGACTTCTAAAGAAAACTTTGTTGGGAACACAAATTGTGAATCACTTGTATAATTACCGAAATATATGGAATTATTATTTTGTATACTCCTAACCATCCTGTCTACATACAATCTACGACCATTACTTTATGTTAGTAGTAATAAAGTAAATACTTTACCTTTTTTTTCCACAACATCTATCTGCATTTGCTTCAAAGTATTTCATCATTTAAAAAGGTAAACTGCAGTAGTTTATATGTTATTAGATTAATTTTTGACAGTTATTAGTTTATTTTAATTATCTTGTGGTTAAATAATGGCAAACCAAAATATATCAGAACTATATGACATGTTGTTTTACCCCTTTTATTGTGTATGCCAAATTTGGTTGAATTACAGACTAAGAGCCTTGTTTTTTATTTTCTTTCTACAAGTGCTACATCTCAGGCTAACTTTGTTGCTTACCTAGCTTATTCTTTTTAAAAATAGCTGTCTGCCTTTTTGTTCCGTAAAATTCTGAAACCTCACCTACTATTAAGTAGATATCTTTATTTGATCATGATTAAATTTTAAATAACTTTTAGGTTCAGTAACCACTCAGTAAATTGTTTATAAATCTTTCTTGAACAAATTTCTTGTTCACATCATAAATGACTTTAAATGATCAAATATCTTTCTCGTACCATAATTGACATTAAATGATTAAATATCTTTCTCGTGTCATAGTTGACTTTAAATGATTAAATATCTTTCCCGTGTTATAGTTGACTTCAGATAAGGTTAATAAATTTTTGGGCCCCTCTGTAAAAATAACTCTAAGAATGTTTGTGGGCCATCCTTGCTCATTGATACTTTAGAAAGATCACTCTTAATGTGGGCGATATTATAGCTAACGCTTCTTAAAATTATCTCATTTTGAATTGTCAACCGCACCATGTCGTATTGTTAAACTACTATATGTACATTTTATGACGCGGCAAAATTTTGTAAAATAGTGCAATACCCTAACTGAGTATATCTTTGAACGTCAAAATAGTTATTGAGTGAGTTATTATTAGGTTACAGACTTTATGTTGATGGGAACTTTGATATGCCATGTTCTTTCAAGAGATATATACTTTATTAAATCCCAACACATAATTATTTTCGAAATTCAATGGTTTTAGGCTAATTTATGCATTAACCTTTTTGTATATTTCTTTTGAAACATATGATCCTTTTCATATCATAGTTGACTTTCAAATAAACACTTACTATTTTATGGCCCATAAAACGGTCCGAATGTTTATGGGTCATCTTTGCATATTAAAACTTTATACGAGTCACTTCTAAGGAAGACCACCTTTTAAAAATGATTATACAAAAATTTAACACGTTTCGGTTATGCAATTAATATTATGATTATTCAAAACTCTGAAATGTCAACCACGCCATGTTGTGTTATTAAATAACTCAAATGTTCATCTTGTGGGGGCTAAAACCAAAATACTTTGTATTAAATTTGTACAGCGTATGGGATCAATTGAATAAGCAATGAACATCAAAATCATTACATTCAAAATTTATCTTAGTAAATTTATATGCGAATATACAAATTATTCTATTTTGTTGTTGGCATACTTATCCAGATCCTTGAACATAGTTCACTGAATAAATATTATATTTTTCAGGAATGCCAGCATTTAGGTAGCCTATACATCTACAATTCAGCATTCAAATTATATGCTAAATATAATTAAGCTATAACATTATTGAAGAACTAATAATATATAAGTCGAGTTTGCTCAATTTGTACATTCTGAGAACTTTAATTATGTCATATAATTACACAGGAAGCTTTTCGTGATAAAAGCTCATCACAAATATATATTTGTTGGACCTAATATTAAAATTTGTCTTCATTAATTTTGTAAGTTATTCATTTAATTCCAAAGCTAATATTTATGTAATGTACTGTACACGTTTCGATACTAAATCTAGAGCAATACGAATTTATGTCATCTTCGGTACATGCAGGATTTTTTGGTTCCTGTTTTGCAGAATCTTATTCAAAGGATTATAACAGAAGAGATACTTTATGTATCTCCCTAGTTTGGTTCTTCAGATTGTTCTTAAAAGAGGATGTAATTTGCCGGACATAAGGTATTAAAGATCATATAAAAGTAGAGAGCTACTTATGTACGTATTTCAGTATATGGATCATCAAACTAAACATGCTATGTTAAAATTCACAAGTCATGATGCTGTACAGTTACTTTTTGATTGTGATCGAAGAAACATCAAATGTTGTCATACTAATCAGTACCAGATCAATTGAAGATCAACAGTCAAATGCTAAGTTTTTCAGATGTTAAGCTCGAACATTTGAGATTGCATTCTGTAAACATCCAATTACCAAATTAATTATTTGTACCCTATCTCCTATTCCATATACTCATGATTAAAAATTAAAAATAAAATTGAGAACAAGATAGTAAATTTAAATGTTCAGTGGCATATAGCCGCTATTTTCTGAACTCAAAATACTTGAATAATGTATATTGAAAAGGAGCATATAAAAAAAGCCAGCCCTGTTGAGTCATCATCATTAGCATCATTATTGAAGTATGCTGTGGTTAGACATGCAAATTATATGCTTGTCAACTGTCCAATAGAATTATAATGCATGACTGTTTCCTAATTTATTTTTATAATATCATGAATGTGCTTCACCTTGACATCTTGAGACATAGTTGACCTCACAACTATATAAGGAAAACCAATGTTTAGCATTTCTCATCAGTGAAAGTTCTTTGAAAATTAAACATTCATTCTCCAATTTAATCACAGGAAAAAATCGTTCAATTTGCGAATGGGTAGGTCGGTTAGCGATGAACTAGCCCAAAGGGACTCGGATATATCAAATCTTCCTCCTTCAAAAAGACACAGCGGATATATGTCATCGGTTTATAAAGTTGGATTCCCTCCTCGTAAAAAGCTAATGCGTGAGCTTACTGATAAATAAAGAAAGCAGCATATTAGAATTAGATTTAAGATGGGCCGAGTGTTATAAGATAGTATATAAGGGTTACAAGGGTATTATGTAATTTCTCTGGAGCAGTATTTGTATCATATAAACACAGAGCATCTGTAACGTTCAATTTAATTTTAAATACAATCAATACATTCATTTTCTCTTCACTCGACATACATTCAGTTTTTATTTTGGTATCAGAGCAATATATTGCCAAACGGCAGATTGAAAGTAAAATCTGATCATCTTCCATCTGATCAAACGATCAACATTCGGAAGATTAAAGAATCTTCTCTCCTTAGATTGTAATATCATCAACGGAGAGATACCCTTCTCTGATCAAGAGTTCTGTTCAATCAGTTCTGCAAAGCTGTCTCGGCTGAATCATGTCAGTAACTATCATCTAGGACAGACTGCAGTGCTCCTTGGATTTATCCTCATCAGAGAAGATTTTCTCGGATTCTGTTCAACAATTTTCATGTCAAGAATCAGATTTTTGATTTAAAATACAGTCTTATATCATCAAGATAAAAGAAAGAATCTCTTATCTGGCTGCGGTCATCAAGATTGCCTCGTCAGAATCTGTTGTTTCATATTGTCAGTGAAGAATCAAGACATTCACAATGGCAGACATTGCTGAAAGTAATTCTGAAACATCTCCCACAAGAAGGAACCCATCAAATTCAACTCTAGAATCAGCAAGTCTGTGTATAATAAAGCCAAAGAGTCAACTTTCAGTTCGATTGGATGAGCATATCTACTTACTATGGAAATATCAGACAGAAACAACAATAAGGGGTTATGGCTTAGAAAATTATGTCAATGGCTTATTAGCAATACCACCAATGATGATAAGTGACAACAGTGGAAAATTGGTTTCAAATCAAGATTTCATCAACTATCAAAGGC
Source organism: Allium cepa (assembly GCA_030765085.1). Lineage (NCBI taxonomy): Eukaryota > Viridiplantae > Streptophyta > Magnoliopsida > Asparagales > Amaryllidaceae > Allium > Allium cepa. The sequence continues at coordinate 436,906,199 of CM060944.1, forward strand.
AGGACAGTTTGTTAGCATCTTGGTTGATGTCATCCATCAGTGTCAACTTTCTGTCTCAAATTGTAGAGTGCAAAAGCTCACAAGAAATTTGGTCAACAATTAATCAAATTTTTAATTCACAAACTGCAACAAGAATTCTACACTACAAAAGGCAACTACAGAATCTGAAGAAAGACAATATGTCAGTGCAAGAATATTTAACTAAAGTTAAAACATATTGTGACTTACTAGAGACAACTGGTCACAAAGTGGCAGATACAGAGCAGATTCTTATCATACTTAGCGGTTTAGATGAAGGGTATGAGTCAGTTGTTGCAATAGTCTCATCAAGAGAAACTTTGCCATCAATTCAATATGTACAGTCTACACTTCTTGCCCAAGAAGGTAGAATTGATCAAAAGAAATCACTGAATGCAGACTTATCTATAAACGATGCATCAAACAACAAAGGCAAAGGTCAGGAAAAATCAATCAATAGCAGACCTCAACAAAACAACCAGAGAGGTGGACAGAATTACAGAGGCAGAGGCCGTGGAAGGTGGAACAATTCTAAAAGACCTAGGTGTCAGATCTGTGAGAAGTTTGGGCATACTGCAATCAAGCGTTACTTCATATTTGATCAAAGTTTTAGTATGAATCAGCAGAATAATGTTCAGAGAAGCAACAATCCAAATATTAATATTGCTCATACAAGCCTAGATGCAAGAAAGCCAGGTAGCAGTTCAAAAAGTCAATCAGATGCAGACCAACAAACAAAGACTGATGATCTACAGTTTGAAGAATGGTATCCAGATTCTGGTGCAACAAATCACATCACTAACAATCTTGACAATCTCAATCTTGGAAACAGAGAGTATAAAGGTACGCAGTCTATTTTTATGGGTAATGGAAAATCAATTCAAATAACTCATACTGAAAATGCCAGAATCAGAGGCAAAAGAGAGTTACACCTCAAGAACTTACTCAGAGTACCACAAATTAAGAAAAACTTATTGGATGTATCTCAATTTGCTAATCACGCTCAAGTATATTTTGAATTCTATCCAAAGTTCTGCTTAGTTAGGGATTTACTGAATAAAGAAATTTCGTTACAGGGTAATGTGCACAATGGTCTTTACATTTTCAATCTGTTGAAGAAAACTAAGTCTGCTCAAAAGAGAAATTGGTGCAATTATACTAGTTGTGATTCAAATGTCAAAAATGAAAGGATGTTTGATCTGTGGCATAATAAACTGGGTCACCCCAGTGTGGATGCTGTAAAACATGTATTGCAAAATATGAATATAAAATTTGAAAGTATATCTAGACCATATATGTGTACTTCTTGTCAAATGGGAAAAAGTCATAAGCTACCATTTTCTAAATCATGAACTAGATACACAAAACCACTAGAAATGGTAGCAGTTGACTTATGGGATCCAGCCCCAATTAACTCTGATTATGGGTTTAAATATTATGTTTCCTTTGTAGACTCATTTACTAGATATACATGGATATACTTTCTCAAATCAAAGGCAGAAATCAAAGATATAGTGATGCAGTTTATCAAACAAGCAGAGAGACAAACAAACAATGAGTTAAAGATAATTCAGACAGATGGGGGACAGAATTCAAAACTTTGAAAGAATATTTTATCAAGAAAGGAATAATACATAGACTTACCTGTCCATATACATCTGAACAGAATGGGCTTGTTGAAAGGAAGCACATACACATAGTTGATACTGGACTAACACTTCTGGCTCATGCCTCAATGCCTCTAAAATTTTGGCCAGAGTCATTCAATTCTGCAGTATTCCTCATCAACAGAATGCCTACAAATGCATTGAAAAACAAAACACCACTTGAGAAATTACTTAACATATCACCAGATTATACATTACTTAAAACCTTTAGTTGCTTATGTTATCCATATTTAAGACCATATAATTCTCACAAGCTAAGTTTTAGATCTTTACCATGCACATTTATTGGATATCCTACCAATCAGAAGGGATACAAGTGTCTTACCAGCAATGACAAGATAATTATTTCCAGACATGCTGCTTTTAATGAACATGTCTTTCCCTTCTCTATGAGTGAGTTGAAAACTACTCATAAGGTTTATGATGCTAAATCATCCATGCATTCTGTTCAAAAACATCATGTTCCAACTTACTCAAGTGAGTAGGTAAAAAAGACTCAGACCGGTCATCTGATAAATGAACACACACAAAACATATCAGATGATCAGTCTGATCTTAATGGATCAAAAGATCCAAACAACCACTGCCAAGACAGAGATTCATCAGATTCCAGTATGGACACTTCATCAAGTATGGATACTTCCTCAAGCCCAGATCAAACTAATGATACAAATGTCAAAAGATCACCATCTCCTGCAAGAGAAGGACATCATATGATGATAAGATCAAAACATGGTATCTTCAAACCAAAAATCTATTCTACTGTATTGAAACAAGATGAACCAGCCAATTATGAAGAAGCTCTTACAAACAGTAACTGGAGGACAACCATGGATGATGAATACAATGCCTTAATCAAAAACTAAACATGGAGCATTGTGCAAGCACCAAAAGACAAAAACATAATTGGATGCAGATGGACTTATAAGCTTAAAAGGACAACAGATGAAAAGTAGAAAAATATAAGACAAGGTTAGCAGCTAAGGGCTACTCACAACAAGTGACTTTGACTTCACTGAAACCTTTTCACCAGTAGTGAAACCAACTACAATCAGAGTAATACTCACAGTTGCTCTACACAATAAATGGAACATCAGACAACTGGATGTCAACAATGCCTTTCTACAATGTGAACTACAACAAGAAGTGTACATGCAACAACCACCAGGATATGCTAAAGGCAGTGACAAGAAAATGGTATGCAAATTATATAAAGCCATCTATGGACTGAAGCAAGCTCCTAAAGTGTGGTATGAAAAACCAAAATCTACATTGATCAGTTTAGAATACAAGCCAATCAGGTCTGACAACTCACTTTACATCAAAATAAATGATAGTAGTACTACTTATATTCTTGTGTATGTAGATGATCTCATAATTACAGGCAATAGCAGTGATGAAATTAGACATGTCACTAGTCATCTACATAAAATTTTCTCTATCAAAGATCTAGGCAACTTGAGTTACTTCTTAGGAATAGAAGTACACATAAAATCACAAAGTGAATTAATACTGTCTCAAAGTAAATATATTTCTGAGATTCTTGACAGGGCAAATATGAATGATGCAAAGCCTATGCCAACACCTATGATAAGTAATTTACACTTATCTAAATATAAAGGTGAGCATATAGATAACATAAAACAGTACAGAAGTGTAGTAGGAGCCTTGCAATATGTTACCATTACAAGACCAGATATTTCATTCAGTGTAAATAAGGTCTGTCAATTTATGCAGGAACCTCTAGATCAACACTGGAAAGCAGTGAACAGGATCCTGCGATATTTAAAGAGGACAATAAAATATGGAATAAGCATTAAAGCAAGCAAATAACTAAATATTCAAGGATACGCAGATGCAGATTGGGCATCAGACTCTGATGACCGAAAATCTACCACTGGTCACTGTATCTATCTGGGTGGCAATCCAGTATCATGGTGCTCCAAAAAGCAGCCAACAGTTTCTCGATCAAGTACAGAGGTAGAGTATCGCAATATTGCAAGTGCCACAACCGAGATAATGTGGCTGGAATCTCTTCTTCAGGAGATAAAAATTACCAACAGCACAAAACCCATAATATGGTGCGAAAATCTCAGCACTGTATCACTCTCAGCCTACGTAGCAGGGATACTTCACTTAGATGAAGAAGCGCGTGTCGCGTGCGGGGGTGCGCTGCGGTGCGTACGGGGTGCGCCTGGTGGCGTATCCCCATATTCCAAGGTGCCGATTCGTGGGGGTGCGTCAAATGGTGTGCAGGAGGGGCAGAAAGTGTAATTTTACAGCACTTTAAAAAAAATACACAGCCCTTTTCTAAATCGATCGAGAGAAAAAACACGAAAACCCTAATCTCCAGACTTCATCTTCTCTTCTTGCCGTCGCTAACAACCATCGCCGCCGCCGCTCATCCTGCCGCCGCTCCTCAGCCCGCCGCTGCCGCCGCTCCTTAGCCCGACTTCATCTTCTTTTCTCGCCGCTGCGGTGCTGCCATTTTATTCTCATCAGCCCGACTTCGCTCCTCAGACCTGGTAAGTTCTGTTACACTATATATCACATTTTGTTGCTTTTGTTGATTTTAGTTTTATGTTAATTTTTTTTTTAAATTCACCTGCAGTTATTGAGTTATGGAATCTTCAACAAGTTCTGCAACAGCCCCGGTTGTTCAAAGCCAACAAACAAGTGTAGATGTCTTGTGGAAACACATGACAAAAATTGTAAAATCAGGTGGAAGAAGCGGAAATGCAAAAATGAGGTGCAATTTATGTAATTTTGAATTCACGGGCTCATATTCAAGAGTAAAAGCACATTTGATGAGGATAAAAGGAATGGGAGTTAAAGTTTGTACCAAAATCACTCTCGAAATATTTAGTGCACTACAAAGAGAGTTGGCGGAGGAGGAAGAGAAGAAGAAAGCAATTGAAATTCCACTACCTCCTTCGTCAAACACTAAATCATGTAGTAGTGTTTGGGTAGGAGTTCAAAAGATGGAAATGGAAGGATCAAAAAGGAAGACAATTGACATGAATAATCCAATCCAAAAGGCATATAATATGGAGAGGAGATCACTATTGGATGGCAAGATTGCAAGAGCATTTTATCCGGGGGCTTGCCTTTTCATTTTGCTAGAAATCCTCATTACCGAAAGTCATATACAACGGCTTCCGAATTCAATCTTTCAAGCTATGTTCCTCCCTCTTACAATGCTTTGCGCACAACTTTATTGCAAAAGGAAAGGGCTAATGTTGAGAGATGTTTGGAATCAATCAAGACCACTTGGAAGGAGAAAGGTGTGAGCATAGTTTCTGATGGATGGAGTGATAGTCAAAGAAGGCCATTAATAAATTTTATGGCGGTTACAGAGAATGGTCCTATGTTCTTAAAAGCGTTCAATTGTGAAGGTGAATACAAAGATAAGTTCCACATTGCCAACTTGATTCGAGAGGTGATCATGGAGGTAGGGCCTCAGAATGTTGTTCAAGTTGTCACTGATAATGCGCTAGTTTGCAAGGCGGCAGGTATGATGATCAAAATATATGTGCTTTGTGATTTGTCCATTTTTTGCACATTCCTCAATACTTCTCTCATCTTGTTTAATAATATGTCATTAACTTATTACTTATTAGGTATGATTATTGAGGCCTCCTTTCCTCATATATTTTGGACTCCATGCGTAGTGCACACTCTTAATTTGGCACTAAAGAATATTTGTGATCCCAAGAATACCGAGTCTAATAAAGAGGTGTTTGATGAGTGCAATTGGATTAAAGAAGTGGCTAACACAGCAATGATGATTAAGAATTTCATTCTTAATCATAACATGGTGAACACAATGTTCAACATGATATCTCCCTTGAAGCTTCTTACTGTTGCTGAAACAAGATTTGCATCTGTGATTATCATGCTCAAGAGGTTTAAACTATTGAAACGTCCTCTTGAAACATTGGTACTTTGTGAGGAATGGAGTACCTACCGTGAGTATGATCCTACGAAAGCTCTAATCATGAGAACCATAATACTTGATGAAACTTGGTGGGATAAGGTTGAATATGTGATTCAGTTCACTGGTCCTATGTATGATATGATTCGTTTTGCTGATACAGATAAGCCTTTAGTCCATTTGATTTATGACATGTGGGATGATATGATTGAGAAAGTGAAGACTATCATATATAATCATGAAAAGAAAGAGCTCTTTGAGAATTCTACATTTTATGATGTAGTTTATGGGATTCTTATTGTTAGATGGACTAAGAGTTCTTCACCACTTCATTGCCTTGCACATTCACTCAACCCAAGGTAAACTTATAACCTCTAAATGTACTAATTAATTCTTTGATTCATAGATAGTTTATGCTCGACTTTGATTCTTTTATTAATCATTTTGTGTAGGTACTATAGTCATGCATGACTTATTGCAGCTCAAGATCGTATTCCTCCTCATCAAGATATCGAGCTATCCAGGAAAGAAACAAATGCATCAAAAGGTATTTTCCAGATCAGGAGGCAAGATAAGCTGTAAGTGTTGAGTTTGCCCGATTTTCCGGACAGATGGATACCTTTGGTAGTGCTGACTCTATAGAAGATAGAGGCATTGTGGATCCAAAGATGTGGTGGCTTATTCATGGAGCTTCAGCTCCAAATATTCAGAAAATAGCTTTGAAGCTATTAGGCCAACCATGCTCTTCTTCTTGTTGTGAAAGAAATTGGAGTACTTATTCCTTCATTCATTCCGTTAGAAGGAATACGATACTACCATCTCGGACGGAAGACTTGGTTTATGTGCACAACAATCTTCGACTCCTTTCTAGAAAGAGTCCCTTATACTTGACAGGAGAGACAAGGTTGTGGGATGTTGGAGGCGATCACTTTAGTCCATTAGATGGTGCCGAAGAGCTTGAGATAGCGAGTCTTTCTCTTGATGAGCCGGAGATGGAAACTATGATTATCCAAGATGATGATTGATTTCAACTTTTAAGTGTCTAATGAATATTTAATATTATGTCTTTTATGATTATCCAATGACTATGTCTTTTAATATTATGTCTTTTATTTAATATTATATATATATATAATATTTTTAATTTGCATTTTGCCATATCCCCCCGCACCCGAATCCCCATTTTTTTGAATTTGCCGAATTTCCGCATCCCCGTATCACGCACCCCCGTATCACGCACCCCCGCACCCGCACCCATGCTTCATAGCTCTCAGCTAACCCAATTCTTCACTCACGAACGAAGCATGTGGAAATTGATCTCTATTTTGTTCGTGAGCAAGTTATCAAAGGGAAGCTCAACATAAATCACCTTCCAGCTACTCATCAGAAGGCAGACATACTTACAAAACCAATCTCAAAGAATAATTTTGCAAGGCTGCGATCAGATCTTAAAGTCGATGCAGATTCAGAAAGTCAGAGAGAAAAGATAGCCACGCACCCGACATTAGAGTCGTGCTCAAACTAGATCTCTCAGACAAAACCACATGAAGCATGTAATTTTGCCTAAGATCCTCAAAATCGAGTGACACATGAGATCTCTCAAACTTCCAAGTATCATTCGCTCGCTACAAATCTCTGAATCACTCTTAAGTACTCAAAACACTTTAGCAAATCAATTTATTGAGAGGAAAAGCAAAGATCTGATAAGCGAGAAGACGAAAAGTATTTTGAGGACGAAATGAAGAAAACCCTAGCCGACATTGTCGGGGGGAAATAAAGAAAGCAGCATATTAGAATTAGATTTAAGATGGGCCGAGTGTTATGAGATAGTATATAAGGGTTACAAGGGTATTTATGTAATTTCTCTTTAGCAGTATTTGTATCATATAAATACAGAGCATCTGTAACGTTCAATCAAATTTTTGAATACAATCAATACATTCATTTTCTCTTCACTCAACATACATTCAGTTTCTATTTCTGATACTTTGAAGGAAACTTTTTCTCCGATGATCCTTTGAGAGGGTACAAAGATCAACCAAAATCAAAGAAAATAATGCTTGGTATACAATCTGTATTTCCAATATTTATTTGGGGGAGAGGCTACACGCTTGCTAAGTTTAAAGGTGACCTCATTGCGGGACTGATCATTGCTACTCTTTGTATCCCTCAGGTTAGACTTTTTAATAACCTACCTCTGAACAAAACAGTGAGATAAAATAATCAAAGATGCAACACTCAAAATTTAAGAGTTGCAACAAAACTTCCATTTTATCAAAAATTCTGCACCTCTTACATCTATAATATATAAACCTTTTCGCTAATGATATGAACCTGAAGGATGGAATACATATTTTTTTACGATTTCACAAGTCTAGTTTTAGTTTATCTAAATCTTTAAGGGAAAATGAGTTAGGTTACTTATTTTGTTACATGCATATGGTTTCTTAATAGGACATTGGTTATTCAAAGCTTTGCAAACCTGGATTCACAATATGGGCTTTGTGAGTTCTTTATACATGCACGACTATTCTTTCAAAATCTTTTGCTTAATTCATCATAATAATAAATTTCAATCTACATTATTATATAATAACCAGACTCTAGTTTCGTACCACCTATGAATCTCTGATATATGCAATGACGGGGAGCTCAAGAGACACTGCTATCGGTCCAGTTGCTGTCATGTCTCTTCTTCTAGGAAGTTTGCTTCAAGAGGAACTTGATCCAATCGCAAACAAAGCAGAATATCAAAGACTTGCTTTCACCGCTACTTTTTTTGCTGGGGTCACACAAGCAGCTCTTGGATTTCTAAGGTTTGCATAAAAAGTACCAAAGTACCCATGAGAAGCGGAGCACATATTTCTGCTAAATAACTGAAATATAAGCTATTGCATATGATGCATAGTTAGAAGTTCGCTGATAGCATGCAGATTACCTAAGTATTAAAAAGAAAAAGGAAAGGAAAAAAAAAACTGATAAATGCTGTTGAATTATGTATTTGCAGGCTGGGATTTCTCGTGGAGTTTCAATCGCATGCTGCAATTATTGGATTTATGGGGGGGCAGCAATTACAATGCACTGCGGCAACTTAAAGGACTGCTTGGTATTCAGAAATTCACGAAGAAGACTGATATCGTATCTGTTATGAAATCGGTTTTTCAGGCAGCTCATCATGGAGTAAGTTGTTTAATCAAAATTTCATGGTTGTTTGATCAAAATTTCATGGTTGTTTAGAAATGATTGACGAATTTTTGAGTTAGAGATTGATGATTCAGATTTTCATTTTCTTAGTGAAATTGGCAAACAATACTGATTGGACTCGCTTTCCTTGCATTCCTTTTAACTGCTAAATACATCGTAAGTTTCTTCTTCTTCTTGGATGTGCACATGTATACACAAAGTTAACATATGTTTACAATAATAAATGCGTTACAATTATGAACCTGAATTTGAACTAAATGTTTACTGGGGAAAGAAAAAGAAGAAGTATCTTTGGGTGCCGGCAGTAGCTCCATTAATCTCTGTAGTTGCTGCCACTTTATTCATTTACCTCACATGCGCTGACAAAGATGGTGTTCAAATTGTATGTTTTCAAGAATCTTAATTCAAATTGCCATTATAATTGAACCATCCATCTACAATTCTTACTTATTTTTCTTTTCCAGGTGAGACATATCAAGAAAGGCGTCAACCCTGCATCGGTGTCTGATATTTACTTCAGCGGTTCATTTCTCATGAAGACATTTTCTGAAATTTGCTTATCTGAAATTTAATTCAAATTTACTTATTTTTCTTTTCCATTGTTTGTTTGTTTTCTGAGTTGAGTGTTTTGGCTATAAGCCAGGTTATGAATGTCTTATTTGATTGTGGATGGATTTCTGTCACTGAATTAATCTAATGCTATATAAGCCAGGTAAAGAAAGAAAGCATATAAGTAGCTATTGTTTGTACTTTTTACCTTTGTGTCCAGTTAAACGTATATAAGATAAACACGTGTCTTCTTTCTCGGTTATATCTACCATCCTTTGCCTCAATTTCTGTGATGATATCTCGGCCGTCGATACCTAGAAACCAACAAAGTATGCTTGTGCGTATCAAGCAGAGATCAGGCTGAAATGGGTACTAGAAACTGTAGTGTGTAACTCTTGCAACAAATATATCAGGCAATGGACGTGTTAAATTATTTGGAATATAGTAATATAGCCGAACGGTAACGGTGCATTCCATGCAATGCAATGCAATGCAATATTAGAGTACAAAATATTGTAGCACATAAGTATCTGGAAATAAAGGGCAACATGCAATATTGTTGTTGCATCTGAGCAGTAGCAATTTACTATTGAAATATAAATCTAATACAAGCAGATAATAACAAACTCTAACCTCCTCCTAGTTTCCTGCTATACTAATCCAAACCCGATTCTTAGCCTACCATGAGAATGCCTGAGAGTTATAAAGAAAACAAATAAAATATGTTTGGGTTGAACAATAGCCTAGTCTAAGTAGTTACTATCGGTATTGACGGCTGGATATTTAAGCATCAATATGCGATATTTTAAAATATGGGATATTACCTGTTGAATATCGGACATATCAATAACAAGCTATAACTGTTATTAAATCTTGGAGTAACATCGCAAATATATTAATCTTTTAAAAAATTTGATCTATATTGTCAAATTACTACTAAACTACTTCTACGACTCCATATAAATTATATATTACAATTTACAATACATAGATATTCTATTAAATAAGTTATAAAATTGGCGTAAAATCATCAAAAACAAGAGAGAATTTATAATTGAGATGAGACATACCTGAGTCCGTGGTACATTGATGTTGACGCGGAGATGATATCACTTGGTGTTTGTTCTCTAAAGGGTAGCGTATGAAGTATTTGTCACATGTAAACGGTTTGAAAATTTGTTTATCGATTATTTATGCTTATCATTCGGTGTACGCTACATGCATAGATACTGGGTGTGTATAGATGCTATTAGGTAGCATTTGTGTGTTAGTACGATTTACTTTACATGTGGATATCGCCTTGAATAGGAACCTATGACACCATTGGTCTAGGAGTGCAGTACGTATTACTCCTACACTTGTTTACTGTATTGATAGTTGCATAGCTGGTTATAATATGTACTATTGAAATAGTTGTAGCGGTAATGTATATTATGCCGACTTGTTGGACACAGGAGAAGAGCAGGGTGATGTATGATTGAAATTTCGTATCGAGCTCTTGCTTCCGATTTATATATATTGGTTATCTTTACAGTATTTCAAATAAATCTCATCACACCGGACATCTATCTAACTCGCGTTTCGTCTCTTTTAGATTTTTTGAACAACTTTTGTGTACTCTCACAAGTTGGTCGAGGGTTAGGCGTATGGAGATGTGTTTGCGGGATAACCAGATCTTTAGGATTCATGCCAAACTGTGTTATCATCGGTAGCACTAAAATCATATTTCTAGCATAATTCATATGGTTGACATCTACCTAAGATTCCAAGAAACAACCTAATTACCTTAGCCAGTTTCTTTAATATACTATGAGTTTCATGCCCACACATCATAGCAATGTTATTGCCTTCCAAAATCAACCAAATTCACACCAAATTAGGTAGGATAACGATATAAACACAACGATGCAAACGCATCTCAATCAGACCTCACACGTGAAAGATGTGTAACATAAGCTACAATGGCTAGTTTGTAATTAAACAAATTACACAGACTTATTTATAGAAGTTAAACAAATTACCATGGTGAACAACAACACCCCAAACCTCCACCATTGCGAACTCCATGCTTAAGATGATTTGATTGCACCTCATTTGAAATGATCTAATCACAAAACTGGAAACAATAATTTGCTTAGACACTCCCTCACTGTCATGATTGATGTTGCTCACTCCTCTAATACTGAATTGCACTCCCGTTTGAATCGCTTTCTAGCCCCTTCGACGACCCACTAATCATCTTAAAGAAAGCAGTGTAGTCATTAACTTCCTATTTATAGCCTGTTGAGCTAACGAGTTCAACCTTGCTTCAAAGATTCTTTAGCCTCTCTCTCTCTTGATTTGTACTTTCAACGACAACGACCCAAAATGTCAAAGTAAGGAGTGAAGGGTGGGTTGTTTTTGCTTGAGAATAGGTTTTTGGGAAAGATAAAATACGACTATTATAGTATCATTCAAGACTTAATATAAAAGAGAAACATATATACTAAAATATAGATTAGGGATTTCAACATATTCACTCATATTTCTACAGTACATTTTGAGCTTGTATTGATCGTAGAGAGATTATATCATAGTAATTTTTTGATCATGCAGCTCATAGCAATTCCACATTATGATGGTATAATTTCGTAGTATTCTCAACTATTATCATGCACTAATACACTATACATGTCAGTAGATCATCTAATCTCAAAATACTTCGATTGAGCAAATCATACTATTGCTCTCTTCTTGGGAACATATACAGTTCGTCAGGTTTCCATGGTGCCTAGCTATGCATATATTTCCATTAAATATGTATCACTACCAAAAATCTTGAAAATGTAGTACATAAAAAGTTGGATTATTACATACCCCAGTAAAGAATTTTGTCCTCAAAATTCAAATGATGGGAACAACATGAGTAAGTAAATGTAACGTTCCTCATTCCAAAACTCAGAGATGGAACTCCAATATTCTCATCCATCTTAGAATATGATCGAATTAAGGGTCCTAAGACCAATTTTATAATTTATTGTAAGTGTGTCGTTGAAATAATAAGAAATATACCAAAAACGAAAAAGATATGTAAAGTACGGACGTTCTCCTCCGTAGTTTGCATTGTCTATTTCAATAAATGAAAAAAGATAATTTCTTGTAATTTTAAACGGAGGAAAAAACTCACTTTTGGTAATTTATGGAAAGTTGTAATGGTGATCCATTTTTGGAAGGATAGATCTAATATATTGAAATATGAAAGTAAATGTTCTTTGCAATATGTATACATAGGTGTATATTCTAAAATTCCTAAGTGTAGGAATTAATGAGTTAGAAATAATATATATATATATATATATACATATATATATACATGCATGCACATGTATAATCATGCCTACCAATTATATATAATGTAATATACGATGATATTTTTGTTAGTTATAATTAGGATGACTAGTTATTAATAGCGTAGAAAATTATAGGACTAGGAGGTATAGATGGAAAAAAGAAAGTAACTCCAAAATTAATAGGGCAATAAATGTGCAATTACTAGGAAGTTGCATGAATTGAACGAGGACATAAATGCATTTAGTTGGACTGATTAAAGAGTTTAGCATGACATTTATGTGGAAATGAAATAGGCATAATAGGTTGAATTAGAATGAATAAATAAAGGTCATTAGCGATTGTCCAATTTGAATAATAATAACCCTTTATTATGAACAATTGACATTTATGGAACGTAAAAGGGAAATAAAAAATATACATATAAGTGTATAAGATATGAAATAAATGCTAGGAGGCGATATACTTTTCATAGTAGGAAATTATAGCTTTAATAATACGTTTAGGACGAGCGTGAATTGGTGGACCTAGTCCAATATTTAGGCCTCGGATGATTTGGTTTTGTAAGGGTTGGAATGCGAGGTCAGTAGAGTTACACAACAGAACTCTACCACGTAGAAGCTAACAACAGTTGTGTATACATACTATTGATGTGGTACATCTCCAACCATAGGATCAACAGGGAAGGAATATACATTTGTGTATAGAAAGGGGAAAATATATCAAGGGTTCACCTCAGATTTGAAGTATTAAATGACTCGGTACCTTTATGGATGTCAATGAGATTACTTCGTGGTGGAAGGTATTAAATGGTCACCGAGTTTACCCTCCTCCTAACGTAAGAAGTCTTAAATAACCAATGATAGTACTAATAGGGAATTGGGATTTGCTTTATTTCTAACAAAGAGGCATTGAGTAACTAGGATGAGTATTTTTTCCTTGGGTTACATTTGGTTAGTACAAATGGGATTTTGGTTGTGGGAGGTCGGTGAGCTATGTTAGTGTTGTTGTTGGACCGATATTTAGTATTAGGGCTGACATATAGTATTTGACCACCAGCGGGTTCGAGTGGTTGTCAGTAAAGACTTGGGTTATTCCTTGACAGGTTTTGCTTTCTACTAGCGTAAAATCTGTATGAGATACGCAAAGATTTGAAAAGTTTAGTTAGTTATTAGTTTGTCGGAGGTTGGCTAGTTAACCTTTCGATGAGTCTTTGAGATGCATTAATAATAGGGTAATTAAATCATAATGCCATATCTAAGGGTCATCGATCATTGTAACTTAGGGCTGATTGACTAGCAATTATATTATGGAGGGTCCACTTTAGGGTTTGTTGTATTAAATGGTCGTTGGGTCCGCCTTCTCCCTATTTAATAAACATTAAGTGGCCCGGGTTTTCTTTTGGGTAGTAAAATGTTTAGACATATATGATAGGCACATACACACAAATATGTATATATATACACACATATGCATTGGAGAAGGTTAGATATTGTACGCGTAGATGGAATTTCATGGAATAGCTGTGGATAATGGATATGGCACTTAAATAGAAGTCAATTAGCATAAATTAGTGTTATGGATAAAGTATGTAATTTTATCAGTCACCAAAACATTGTTCTGAGTCCCTCCTCATTACAACCCACATGACAAATTTAGAGGGACATACTACTTTTGCAAGACAGAAACGATAGATGATGAAGCTTTCTCATTCATGCTTGGCATTTGTAACAACCCGGTGTTAAGAAGCGATTAATTAATATTAATAATGATTATTTAATTATTAAAAAAAGATTTAAAGATTTAATATGAAAGATTTTGATATTTGATTGGAAATAATGGGGATTTGACGATAAATCATTTTGTGATAAATATTTTAAATTTGAGAATTATTAATAAATGAAGGATTCAATTATTTTTGAGAAATGTTAATATTTTAATATTAAAATGATTCAAAATACATTAAAAATATGGATTATATTTTATCAATTTTTTTTTGATAAATGAATAATATAGGTTTGAGTAAGAAATAATTTGTAATGGAAATTTAAATTAATTTTGGGTTGATAAAGATTTTAATTAAAAGTGGGCCTAATATATATAATGATTTTGATATAACTAACTAAAACAAAAGAACTTTTGGAAAATAAATTCTATAAAACTTTCACAATGTGTTGTAATCACTTTAGTGATGTAAACATGATTTTAATTTGAAGTTTGATAGTGATTTGAGTTGAGTAGAAGATAATCTTGTAAAAGAGAAGAAGTAAAATGAAATAGAAAGGGGCTTAGTATTTAAGTAAAGCCTAAACATCAAAAGCCAAATATGTGTGCACCAAAATTGGTCACAACACTCTTTGGAAGTTTTTGAAGAGATAATAATGAAGAATATAAATTTAAAATGAGGATTATCTAACGAAAACCCCAATCAACAGAAAAGTAAATGCGCAGACAAGCGATTTAGAGTGGTTCGACGAGTTGCCTACGTCCACTATGAAGTTTTTGCAACTTTATTGATTCTCTTTCAATGATTACAAGCGGTTACAGCAAACAACAGCAAAATACAATTTCAAATTCGAATTCAACGGCAAAATATATGGTGTAGGTCTCGATCCGGCAGAGTCTGGGCGCTTCAGAATCCAAAGATCCTTTTTCTGTAGGCTCTGGGGCTCTATTTATAGGCGCAGGAGGCTTATATTTCGCTCAAATTTCGGAAGACTTTTTCTGGCATGTGAGTGGGCCTACGCGACCAATCTCAGAAAGTTTCGAGTCGATCTGTGATCGATACGAATTCATTTCATATCGATCAAGATGATGTCCAATCAAGCTGAACTTTGATGGGAACACTCCTTGGCATGTAGGCAATCTTCTGTGAAAATTTAATTGCATTTGGATCGATAGATTTTGAGATATAGTCGATACGAAATGGAATTTCTCGGAGGCTGTTTGGTTCGAATCGATTGCTTCGAATCGATGGTGGCACACGCCTACGTGATGACGTGGAGCGCAATCTTCGTATCGATCCGCCTTTTTCGTCGAGTTGACCGCATCGACTCCATTATCTCGCCTTGTTCGTATCGAGGGATGACACGTCACCCAGGTTTGTTGATTTGATGGATTCGAAATAAGGCCACACTCATGGATTTGAACTGCAGTCATTGATGGACACGAACTTCTGATGATCGATGGATACGAACAAGCCTTCCTTTGATGGATATGAACCACGTAGTTTCTCAATGGATATGAGGCCAATCGATGGGAATTTGAAGCCCTATGATGGATGCGAAGTAAGGTGACCCGATGGATACGAATTGTAGCTGCCTGATGGATAAGAGGAGAGGCTTCCATGATGGATGCGAAGTAGTATTCGTTGCCTTAACTGATGGATGCAAAGTGGGCTATCTGCCGATGGATACGAAGTAGGGAGATGCCAATGGATTCGAATGAGGAGGAGCTGATGGATTCGAATGAGATCGAGTCGAACTGAGGCTTCCCGATGGATTCGAACTTGATCGACACGAACTAAGGCACTTCGATGGATACGAACTTGATCGATACGAACTGCGACACTTCGATGGATACGAAGTTGCTGGAAACTAATTGATACGAACGTGATCGATTCGAACCGGAGTTCGATGATGGATACAAAATCAACCATAGCGATGGATACAAAAGCTAGGTTGTTTCCTCTAGATTGAATCGATCATAACATGAGCATACGAACTCGGATGGACTTGAAATTTGGAATGCAAGCTTCCATGGCTTTGCTTGTCATGTCCCATCAATTGTAGCTCAATCTGGACTCGGAAAAAATTCATCGATATCCATAGCGAACCTGGTGTACGTTTGATATCCAGGAAGAGTGATCCTTGGTTTTCAATCAGTTCCTTGGTATCACGGCCTTGCCAAAAGGCGGGATAACATTTGCCCCCCAAAGTACGTCTTGTGGAAACATGACATGCTTTGAAAAGCTGCAGTTTCTCTTTGAATAATCATCGTATTTTTTGGTGAAAGTTGCACCCTGCATTGCTAAAACTGACTGCTGTGTGATAGTGATTAGCTATTTGTCGCCGTAATCGTAATGAGATGAGTATTCGATCCCTGTGAATGTTGAAAATCGAATATTAGTCCGAATACATGCATATATGTTAACTTGACTCTCGTTAACGTTGCGTGTTCACGGGTCGTTGTCAGTTTAGTTTGTTATCGAATTTCGTATCGATTCTCTCCTGAACCGATTTGAAATTCGAGTTGAAACAACGCTTGATGGTTGTTTTTTACTATCCTCTTGTATCGATCCTCTCTTGAATTGATGTAAAAGGTTGGACGACAGTTTTCTACATTGGCGCGGATTTTATTGATGGATACGAAATGATCGTTCGTATCGATGGGTTTTGATGCACGGTCGTATCGAACGACCTGCACTGTCGTGAGTTGATGGTTACAGAATAGACACTTCGAATCGATGGAGTTCGATGCTTTTAGTGCAGCCTTCGTTGTGTACTTCGAATCGATGAGGTCCGATGGTAACTTCATCTCGATGAAGACAAAGTCCGATGGATTCGAAAGCAGCATTCACATCGATCCATCATTTGACCGTTTGTGATCGGTCACGCTGACTGGGAGGCGAAACGACCCAGTCACCCTTAAGGCTCCATATAAATACTTTGGACTTAGCCATTTTTTCTCTTTTTCACTTTTACTGTTGGCTTATACTTTCTACGCTTTCGTATCGATAGAGAGCCCGAGAGAACGAACTGTTCTAGCCTTCGAATCGGTTCAATCCTTCAAATTTAAACATTAAAATCAGGTAATTTAATAGATTAAACCATGCCAAGAACGATGAAACTCGACACCTCCGCCATCCTTTTTCGTTTCTACGATCAATTTTGATGGGTTTAAGATCTGGACGAGTCAGAGCAAGATTGGGGATGGAGCGTGGCCATGGAGTTGAGGCCCTTTTGGAAAAGAAGGAGTTGTGGAGGAACGACTCTGACTTCGTTTCGTGTCGATCTGTAATAGGAGTTTTCGAATTGATCCAGATTATATGATTTCGTATCGATATGAATATAAGAGCGGCGATCGATGCGAAGCCAGTGTTTTCAGATCGATGCGAAATGGTGTGCCCTTGATCGATACGAAACGTATCGTTTCGAACTCGATCGATACGAAACGTATCGAGTCGAACCTGATCGATATGAATGTATTGATTCGAACACGGTCGATACGAAAAATGATGCATCTCTAACTTGATACGAATTTGAAATGCGGCGACCGATTCCAAGTTGAAATTAGACGAATTTAGAGAATTTTTTGCGCATCAAAATATTTGACTCCGACGAGCTTCTGCCTTGCATGACTGAACTTGACCGCAGAACTGCATATTGGACTACCTTTCGAAGCTCGCCGATGGAATCGTAGATTAACAACATAATGAGTAATTTCAACTGGGATCGATCGCTAACATCTGGACGGTTTGGTGATGACGGTCAGCGATGATGGTCATTTCCGATCTGAGTTTAAGAGGTTTGTCGTTAACACATTTCAGTTTATTCTGTAGAATTTGCTCAATTAATGCACAACACTACACGACACATTCATGCACTTTACACTGGGAAATGCACGGGCTCTTTAGCGTCTAATGATGATTTCTCGTGAGTTAGCTAGTTATGGAAACTTCAAGTTCGCAACCGCAAGAAACTCAGAGTTCAGGCCCTCCCGTGCTTGAAGTACCGGAGATTGAGATTGAAGTTATCGGTCCAGCTTTAGACGAGTTACCTGATGCATCCTTCATTAGTAACCCATCGAACTCTGTTCCGTCCAACATTTCGGAAGACATGCTAGGAAGAATATGCTTAAGGCGTGGTTTGTCGATGGACGGCGTATTATTGCCGGGACCAAATGATAGACCGCACAATCCACCGGAGGGATATACCGCATTCAATCGCCACGCGAGCGCAGCTGGGACACTCCCTCCGTTTAACCAGTATATAAGAGAAGTATTGTCGTTTTTGGGTATCGTCCCATCTCAGCTACATCCGAACGGATATGCGTCACTCAATAGCTTGTTCATTGCATTTATGGAGTATCTCTATCGACCGCCACTCTCGATTGAGATCAGATACTTGTTTAACTTTAAGAGTCGGGCTGATAGTCCATCTTTCATATTCTTGGAAGAGGTAAGGAACTGTCACGTGGTCACATGGGCTTGGACTAGACTGAGCTACTTCAAGACGGAGTGGTTTTATGTTAGATACCCCCAAGATTTGCTAGGCGATGGCTATTTAGACATGAGTATTGCTATCTTCTCGGGTAGTTGATAAAACTGATGTAGATGAAGTCAAACTCACATCTCTTTTTCTTTTCAGCCATAATCCAGCGACCCGAAGGTGAACGTTTCAAGGAGATAGTTCGAGTCTTCCAAGAGATCTCAAGCGAAGAAACGAATATCGAGTTGCCTTTGACGGATAGGAATCTTAGGATTCTTGGGCTGATCGAGCGAAGACAAAGTATAATGCTCGACGATGCCTTAAGGGCTGCCTCGAAAGAACGTGTTAAACGAAGAAAGCCTAAAGTTATTATAATCGAGGAGGCTGACTCCGAAAGAACTCACACCGATGAAGAACTGTTGGGCAAACCTGCGGATGTAGACCAGGATATCGAAGAGCAGAGAAAAGGCAAGGCAGCCGTTGACAAACCATCTAAAAAGGGAAGATGGAAATCTGTTGTCACATCCCGGCCCGCCTCCGAAATTAGAATTTCGGAGAAGTCTGCTGCAGGAACCGAGAGTCTCTATAAAGGGCTTGCCGATCTTCCAATTCCGGATGATGTGTCCCTGCAACATGATGTCGGATTGGACGAACTTTCAGAAGCCTTAGTTTTAAGCGAGTCTCTGCCCACTAGTGCGGTTGACACATCCGGTTGGTCGGGGGGTTGCACCTACATTCACACTTCACGGCACTACACGATTTCTGAGTGTAATACGCTCACTGTGAGAGATCACTAACTTCGTTTTATGTTTTTGCTTGTAGATACCATGTCTGGTCGAAGCTCGATGCTTGGCAGTCTTCGTAGAAAACGCAAGTCTTGATCATATCATTAATCATATAGGAGAGAAGGGGACAGAGACTATGACCAGGGGTACTCGAGCCATGAACGCTCTGACAGAGACAAAGATTATAGGCGTCGGTCTCGATCTCGCACGCCACCTTCTAGAGCTCCCGCACCGCCTCCGGTTCACGTTTCAAGGCCTCCAGAAACTTCACGGCACAAGCCGTCTTCCCAATCATCGAGGTCTGACACTATCGTACAACGGAGATCGCGGCCCCCACGACAACAGAGCAGAAATTGACTGAGCCTTCGGGGGAAGGAACAGCGAGGCTTTCTCAGCTAAAGAAAGATTTCCCTGAGATATGCTTTGATGGGTTTTGTTGAATATGCGATTATATGATTTTTGTTTGATGATAATAAACATATATACATATATATATATATATATTCATGTAAATGTATTTGTTAATGTACTACTTTATTTTTCATAGACTAAATAAATATTTGCTGAATAAAAATAATTAACATAGAATTTGAATTCAAACAGAATTTTTATTCAAACAAATATTTGTTACAATCTTTGAATAGTACAAAGTTGAAGCTCTCACTATATATTCAATTTCAATTATAGTACAACTTTGATTACATCACATTTTCACATTTACAGTTGACCTCACTACATATCACTCAAACTCGTATTTATCTTCAACTTCATTCCAGATTGAATCCAGCATCTGAGCAATCTGCAAAAATAAATTTTGACGCAGTAAAATTGAAAAGGAAATATTTTTGCAGTATAAACTAAAATGTGAATTTTGGAAATAATATTTGCCTCAGTTATTTGGGTTGTTCGTTATCATTTAAATTTAAATTCATCATACACGAACAGCTTGTGACATACACGGTGTATCATTGTATATGCCACAAGGCCGTGCACATCGAAATATACACTTGATTGATTTACAGGGACAGGTGAGCACAGGTCAAACCCAAATGAAAAGCCGGGTTCAACTCAAATGCAACACAAATAAAGTCACAACACGCACACAAGGTCAAACCCGAGCGTTTAAGCTAGATTCAACTCGGGTGCGATAAAATAATGTCACAAACTTCAGCACAATGTCAAACCCGAGCTATTAGCTGGATTCAGCACAGGTGAAAATGGCCAAAACTCAAGAATACAGTGTCGACTAGTCAATATAACTAAGGCACAGAGAAATTTCAAGTGAAGCCAAATGAAAATCAAGCCATCGTGTATATACACAATGTCAACCAAAGTAGTGGAGCTGCGACAATTGGAATGAGCACAGCATCACAAAATCCAGTAATGCCAGCGAAGACCACAAGCCAATTCTAAGAACTACTACAATGAACCAGCAATATGAAAAAGGGCAATAAGCTGGACAGTACAAGGTAAAGACATATGCACTGCAACTTACATGTACACCATGACATCAAGGCCAGAAGCTCAAGTCAGTGCACAACAACCTCGGCAAACAACAACACAGTCTCAAATTCAAATAACAAACTGGAACCAGACAAACATAAACAAGTCAAGTCAACAGCAGTATAATCGGACATGAAGCCGAGATGAACAATGTAAGTGTCGAAGTCGTGGAAGCATACCGAAGTCAAAGAGAAAGTCACGGAACCAAAAATCAAGTTCAAGTTCATACCGCTATAATCAAGCCGAGAATTCTACCGTGTCAATCAAGGAATCAAGTGCATACGATTATGAATTAGTCAAAGAGAAATCTCAGTCATCCAAGTAACATCAATCGGCCGATCAAATAAAAATTGACAAATTCAAATATATTTGTACGAACGAAAATCAAGGGTTACAAACCCTATATAAACAAATCATCATCGGCAAATTAAAATATACGAGTTCGAATACGAAAATCGTTAAAGCACAAAGCATAAATTCTTACCCAGCAAGAATCGAACCCGTCGAAGTAGCCGAAGTGAGCAACAAGGAAAACGATCGATCAAGGCTACGCACGAATAATCACTGATTCGATCAATTTAAAGTCGGCACTTCGAAAAGCCCTAATTTCCAGAGCAGAGAAAACGAAGAAGTTGAAGCCGCCATATTTTTCTCAGAGCAAATTGAAGAGGACCGGGCTGACATAATCAAGAGAAAAATAAAAGGGCCGGCTAATTATAATAATAGGAAAAAGGTGGGACTTGTTTATTTTTATAAGGGATTAGTTTTTAGGGCTTTGTTTTTTTTTTAATATTAGTTTTTATTTCTAAACTCTTTTAACCATTGTATTTTCTAGTCGAGTGACTAGGGGACAAACTACATGGCGTAGTTTGAGAATTCGCAACTCAATGGCTGAGTTGTGGTAGAGTTTTGAGCATAGAGTTAGGTTTAGTCGATAGCGGGTGTCGCGAGTTTACGTGTGTAAGCGTCTGACTATCTAATTTCTAGTAGAAACCTTGGGGGCAGCACGTAGGCAGGGTTTTGCCGAAGCTGGGTAAATTTTGTGTCGTTCTATTTCTACATTTCATTATTCTGCTATTTTTCTGTGCTGCTATTAATCTGTGATCTGTGTTGAAATAATTTTATAAGATTTCAAAATTAATTTTTATAATTAATACTATCACCCTATTCACCAGGGTGAAATCGATGCTACAAGTGGTATCGGAGCTAGGAACAAAAGCCGTTTTTGTTTTAAAAATTTGATTTTACAAAAACCAATTTTTGTTTTAAAATGTTAAATTTTTAAAATGGCTTCTTTTAATACTTCTTTTGCTGAGGGTCAATCCATAGTTAGACCACCAATGTTCAATGGTGAATATGCTTACTGGAAAAATAAGATGGAAATTTTTCTAAAAACCATTGACGCTTGGAATATTGTTGAGACAGGTTATAGAGCACCGACTATAACTGTAGATAATCCGGAAATAGATAAACCAAAGGAACAATGGACAGAACTAGAAAATAAATTACAAAATAATAATGCTGAAGCTATGAATTCTATTATCTGTTCATTGGATCAATTTGAATTTAATCGTGTTTCACATTGTCTAACTGCGCAGGAAATATGGCACACACTAGAAGTGACTCGCGAAGGAACATCTCAAGTCAAAGAATCTCGCCTTGCCATGCTAAGCAGCGAATACGAGAACTTCACAATGGCGAAGGAAGAAAATGTCAAAGAGATGCATGGACGACTTTCCAATATCGTATACAAATCAAAAGCTCTTGGAAAATCATGTACAGAGTTGGAGATAGTCCGAAAAATCCTCAGAGTCCTTCCACGAAGTTTTGAAGCCAAAGTGACTGCCATTCAAGAATCAAAAGATTTGAAACAAATGAAAGTCGAAGAACTCATCGGAAATCTCACCACTTATGAGCTACAAATGAAATTCAAGGAAGAGCGTGAAGGAGGAGATACTCGAAAGAAATCAATAGCTCTCAAAGGAACAACTGAAAGTGATGACGATGACGATGATGACGCAGCAGCAGAATGGAGCTATTAATAAAGAAATTCAAAAAGTGGAATTAAAAATATGGAAATTTAGCTCGAATTCAAAAAGCGAAAAGCAGAATAGCCAAAGCACTAGACTACTCTGAAGAACAGAAGATCATCTGTCACAAGTGCAACCAACCCGGACACATCAAGCCCAATTGTCCTCAAAATCAACGCGACTTTAAAAAGAAATCAAAAAGGAAAAGTTTTGCAGCCACGTGGAATACAAGTGATGAAGATAATCAAAGTTCTAGCAGTGAGAGTGAGAAAGCAGATATGTGCCTTCATAGAAATATAACTGATAGCGACGATGACGAGCCAAGTGAGGTATCAAAACTTGCTCACTCTGAATTACTTATTTATTTCCACGAAGTAAATGGCTGTTTTGAACGACTTAGGGAAAAATATGCTAGACTTGAATCACAAAAAGACACTTTGATAGAATTAAATGAACAACTTGACCAATTAGTTAAAACCTATTAAAGTAGGATCCCTAAGTGTGATAAGTGTCCAACATTTGAAGAAGAAATTAAAAAAATCAGAAATTAATATAAAATCACTTGAAAATGAAATTCTGATTTTAAAAGAGACTGAAAATAATAAGAGAGAATTCTATTAAAAAGTGCACACAATTGTTAAATGAAAATGAATCTCTCAAAACACAAGTCCAACAATTGTCAACGACTTTAGATAAATTTTCAAAAAGTGAAAAACCGTTGAATATGCTATTAGAGAAGCAAACTGTTAATACGGTTAGAAAAGGACTTGGATATAATCGATCTAAAATTGTTGAAAACAAGATTAATCAAGAAAATTCAATGTGCACAATTTGTAGAAAATATGGACACAATCACAATAATTGTTGGTATAGACCCAAACATGTGAAAACTATACCGATTTGGGTTCCAAAAGGCACAAATATAAAATCTCTCAAAGTTAAACAAATTTGGGTGCCGAAGGGAACAATTATAAATAGTTTTGGGCCTTCACAAAATTATTTTTCTAAATATTCTGCCACTAACAACCATGGACCTATAAAAACAAATAAGTCATAAAAATCTTTCATCGTGTAGGTGTGGTGGCAGGCTAAGGAACAACAATAGTGCCACTTGAATTTTGGCTGTTCCAAAGGCATACCGAGCGACAAAGCAAAGTTCCTTAGCCTAGTACAAAGGTGACAGAATCACGACAGACAACAACGAAAAATATCATAAAGGTAAAGCAGGTAAAGGTATATTTATTTGAACGATATATTAAATCTGATAATCTGCACCATATTGTGAATTAAAGCAGCCAATAATGAGATGATGAAAAGATGATGATTTAGATTCTGACTTATTCAAAATAGTTGGCCAATTATATTCTTATGCCAAAAACACTATAAAAATCTCTAGATTCTTTGAATTACTTCATATATATATATATATATATATATATATCAGTTTGGATTAAAAATAGTGTTTTGTTGGATAATACATTTGGTTATAATACGGCTAACTCTATATTCACGGTTTTTTGATTATTTACACGGCTTCATTTCAAATTCAAGAGAATGTCATTTAAATTGCTGTGAAAATTGAGTTTGAAATTTTTGGTGCACACTTCATGGTTTGGTCGATCAAATTCAATTAATGATAATTTTGAGTGAAAAAGAAATTCATATGCAGATTACACTGGTAATCTAGTTGATAGAAAAATTACTGGTTGAACGTGATTTTTGAGACATTTAGTAACTGCATCGTTTTTCAAAGAAAATATCTGCATATTTTTCATTTCAAATAATTTTCAAATAGCAGAAAATTTTCTTATAAAACCCCCTCGAGAAAATCATTTTTGACCATATTTTCAGATTAGTCATTTTGAAAAATTGATTTCATAATTATTTTTTATTTTGATTTTAAATGACTATTTTGACTAATCTGACTCCCTAATAATTATCGAAAAGATAAATAGTGATTGAAAAAGTGATGACTGTTGATATTTATCATATATTATGACTCGAGACGGTAGAATTAGTAAATTTCTTTAGAAATTTAAACAAGAGTTATAAAACTTTTGTTGGTAAAAATTCCGTGACCATCTCTATTTCTATCATATTTCTAACAACCATCACTCATCAAAATTCTACATAGTTTGTTGATATGTGGTACTTTAAACAAGAATCATTCGTTTTTCATTTTACATTTTTTTTTAAAAAAATTTATATAGTAAAAAAATTAATAATAAATAAATACCAAAGTATTCACTCTCATTTAAAAGTCCTCACGGTTATGCATGGGTGAATTACTTGGAATTTGTTATGTGCTTCTATGCTCACTTAAAAGTCCTCACGGTTATGCATGTATGGAACACATTTCAAAAGTTGATTTTTAAATAAACAAGTTGATTCTAATCCCATTTAAAAATCTTCACGGTTATGCGTGGTTAGAAGATACTTGAATTCATTTTTTTTAAAATAAAATTTGGAATACTACTAATCTCATTTAAAAGTCCTAACGGTTATGCATGGTTAGTAGATATTCAAATTCCTGATATAAATATACCACAAATAGACACAACTGTATGGTTTTATATGATGACATAATTCCCATCATTCTAAAAGTGGAATATGCGCCTAACAAAATATTTATGATTTTTATTTGATTTTTTATTTAAATTTAATATTTATATTCAATTGAATTTTAATATTGGATTAATATCGATCACTTTATCTCTATTTTCTCTAACACTATTACTCTTTTGCTGATAACGAAACGGAGAGAGAAAAGTTAAGATTTTATCAAATAAAAACAAGCAAAGGTCAAATAATTTTCTATTTGCATCTAGGTTCATTCGCATATTTTTATTGTATGCATATATGTAGGGGTAGCTTTGTGTAGAGATGAAGCATTTAAATAGAGGGAGCAATTAGAGCATATCAATGATCAAATACATTTAACATATTCAAAATCTTAAATATATATTTGTTATCATCAAAAGAGGGAGATTGTTGAATATGCGATTATATGATTTTTGTTTGATGATAATAAACATATATATTCGTGTAAATGTATTTGTTAACGTACTATTTTATTTTCCATAGACTAAATAAATATTTGTTGAATAAAAATAATTAACACAGAATTTGAATTCAAACAGAATTTTTTTCAAACAAATATTTGTTACAATCTTTTAATAGTACAAAGTTCAAGCTCTCACTATATATTCAATTTCAATTACAGTACAACTTTGATTACATCACATTTTCACATTTATAGTTGACCTCACTACATATCACTCACACTCGTATTTATCTTCAACTTCATTCCGGATTGAATCCAACATCTGAGCAATCTGCAAAAATAAATTTTGACGCAGTAAAATTGAAAAGGAAATATTTTTGCAGTATAAAATAAAATGTGAATTTTGAAAATAATATTTGCCTCGGTTATTTGGGTTGTTCGTCATCATTTAAATTTAAATTCATCATACACGAACAGCTTGTGACATACACAGTGTATCACTGTATATGCCACAAGGCCGTTCACATCAAAATATACACTTGATTGATTTACAGGGACAGGTGAGCACAGGTCAAACCCAAATGAAAAGCCGGGTTCAACTCAAATGCAACACAAATAAAGTCACAACACGCGCACAAGGTCAAACCCGAGTGTTTAAGCTAGATTCAACTCAGGTGCGATAAAATAATGTCACAAACTTCAGCATAAGGTCAAACCCGAGCTATTAGCTGGATTCAACACAGGTGCAAATGGCTAAAACTCAAAAATACAGTGTCGACTAGTTAATATAACTAAGGCACAGAGAAATTTCAAGTGAAGCCAAATGAAAATCAAGGCATCATGTATATACACAATGTCAACCAAAGTAGTGGAACTGCGACAACTGGAATGAGCACAGCATCACAAAATCCAGTAATGCCAGCGAAGACAACAAGCCAATTCTAACAACTACTACAATGAACCAGCAATATGAAAAAGGGCAGTAAACTGGACAATACAAGGTAAAGACATATGCAATGCAACTTACATGTACACCATGACATCAAGGCCAGAAGCTCAAGTCAGTGCACAACAACCTCGGCAAACAACAACACAGTCTCAAATTCAAATAACAAACTGGAACCAGACAAACATAAACAAGTCACGTCAACAGCAGTATAATCGGACATGAAGCCGAGATGAACAATGTAAGTGTCGAAGTCGTGGAAGCATACCGAAGTCAAAGAGAAAGTCACGGAACCAAATCAAGTTCAAGTTCATACCGCTATAATCAAGCCGAGAATTCTACCGTGTCAATCAAGGAATCAAGTGCATATGATTATGAATTAGTCAAAGAGAAATCTCAGTCATCCAAGTAACATCAATCGGCCGATCAAATAAAAATTGACGAATTCAAATATATTTGTATGAACGAAAATCAAGGGTTACAAACCTTATATAGACAAATCATCATCGGAAAATTAAAATATACGAGTTCGAATACGAAAATCATTAAAGCACAAAGCATAAATTCTTACCCAGCAAGAATCGAACTCGTCGAAGTAGCCGAAGTGAGCAACAAGGAAAATGATCGATCAAGGCTACACGCAAATAATCACTGATTCGATCAATTTAAAATCGGCACATCGAAAAGCCCTAATTTCCAGAGCAGAGAAAACGAAGAAGTTGAAGCCGCCATATTTTTCTCAGAGCAAATTGAAGAGGACCGGGCCGATATAATCAAGAGAAAATAAAAGGGTCGGCTAATAATAATAATAGGAAAAGGGGGGACTTGTTTATTTTTATAAGGGATTAGTTTTTAGGGCTTTGTTTTTTTTTAATATTAGTTTTTATTTCTAAACTCTTTTAACCATTGTATTTTCTAGTCGAGTGATTAGGGGACAAACTACGTGGCGTAGTTTGAGAATTCGTAACTCAGTGGCTGAGTTGTGGCAGGGTTTTGAGCGAAGAGTTAGGTTTAGTCGATAGCGAGTGTCACGAATTTACGTGTGTAAGCGTCTGACTATCTAATTTCTGGTAGAAACCTTGGGGGCAGCACGTAGGCAGGGTTTTGCCGAAGCTGGGTAAACTCTGTGTCGTTCTATTTTTGCATTTTATTATTCTGCTATTTTTCTGTGCTGCTATTAATCTGTGATCTGTGTTGAAATAATTTTATAAGCTTCCGCAATTAATTTTTATAATTAATACCATCACCCTATTCACCCCTCTCTAGGGTGAAATCGATCCTACAGGTTTGTCTTCCCCCCGCATCTAAAAAGGGTATTGGGGTCAGTTGCACCCATGATGCATGATTATCTCTCAGATATATTTTTCCAGTACCAGGAATGGTCAAAAACTGCGAAGAAAGCGTCAAAGGTGGCCTTCGACTGAGCGGCCAGGATTGAGAAACTAGAGAAAGAACTTGGCCAAAAAGACCGAATCATTCAGGTGCTCGGCAGTGAGGCCGAGTCTTCTCACAAATCAGAGATTGAGGCTCTTAAAAAAGCTGATGAAGCCCAGACGGCAATGGATAGGATGAAGCGCGAGCATTATGCCACGGTGGAGGACATGGGCCACCGAAACACCATTGTAACCGCCGAGCGGGATGCGGCCTTGAAAGAGCTAAACGAGCTCATGGCCAAAGTTTCGGAGATCTTGAAGGAGAGGGACATCGCTAACGTTTCCGCACAGGAAGCATGCGATCAGGCGGTGGAGTTTCAGAGGGAAAGAGATGCGGCCTTGGAAAAGGTCCACGAGATGGAAACCGAAGTCGATGAGAAAGTTCGGCAGGCAGAGATCAAGCTCGAGACGGAGATAGAAGAGCTTCTCATCACCTATAACGCCAATGTGCTGAGGCGCAGAAACTTGGCGTGGCTCGATGACTACCCGATACACTTATTCAATGCTTGGAATTTGTTAGTTGAAGAAGAGAAGGCAACACAGTCGGGTGAAGCTTTTGATGAGTTCGAGTTGGAGAACCATATATTGAATGATGATGAGAAGAAAGTTCTCCACGATTTTATGATCTCTCGTGCAGAAGAGAGATTGGGTACCCAACACTTAGAAGTTGGTGAGGGGTATGGCGTCGCACACCCAGCTATAAGTTCTGGGATGATTACTTCATCTGGACCTGAGCCGATGCAAGCAATCGTGCCGCAGCCGGTTCCGGGCTATGACCCTGAGCAGCCACGCTTATCCCCCACAAGGGAACATCCTTCAGAAGCTGTTCAGCCAGCCTCGAGCCGAACTGAGGAAGGTACTCTGTACAAATCTTGTGTGTATTTGAAGTGAAGGGCTTTTTCTTGAAGTGTGTTCTGACAACTTCTTTTCTTTCTTGTCTAGTGATCAAAGTTACACCGACAGCGCCTCCTGCAAGCCAAGAATCGCATCAAGTGCAGGAGGCCATCACTGCTGAGGGGGTTATCACGACTACGGTCGTGCCGACGGAGACGACACAGAGGAGCTCACTGTCTTTGGACGAGCAGATGATGAACGAGCTTTTAGGTCAAAGCAGCAATCCTTTTGCGGACATGTCATTCGTTCTTGACGCGTTCCCACCTGCTTCTATCGTTTCGTCACAGTTCACCACTGCCTACCGCGAGTCTCGTGTCGCTCGCGAGGCTGAGATACTGGCTCAAATCGACGCAGAGATGGAAGCGGAAGCACACGGTGGTAATTCTGAGAGTGTTACGACGGCGGTCGGCCCCACTCCTCTTGAGGCGATATCTTCTGGGGACACGCTTGTCGGAACCAGCGTGCCCATTTTGCCCCCGGTGGTAGACCCGACTCCTCCAGAAGAGAATAATCCTTTAAGTTCAAGTTCGGAGGAAGATGTCGATATCATGCCTTCATCAGAGGAAGACCCGCCAAAGG
This sequence comes from Allium cepa, assembly GCA_030765085.1. Lineage (NCBI taxonomy): Eukaryota > Viridiplantae > Streptophyta > Magnoliopsida > Asparagales > Amaryllidaceae > Allium > Allium cepa. Next base: position 436,936,281 of record CM060944.1, read on the forward strand.
GTACGGGGTCGAAGCGAAAGACTGTTAGTGGTTCCAGTGGTTCCGTGTCGATGAAAAAGCCGAAGAAGAAAAAGTAGATAATCCCCCTCTGGCGCATTTTTGGCAGTTAGGAAGTTGCTCTTATTTTTCTTTCATCGGCCATGTATAGATGCAGGCTCGACCCTCTGCTAGTAGGAATTTTTGGAATAACTTGTACATGAATCTTCACATACAGTTAGTTGAAATAAAATTTAGTTTCTTTGCTTCAACTTTCATTTCTTTTGTACTTAAGTATTTGCAGTATTTGTCTTTCAATCCAGTGTACTTGTGGTGTTTTTACCGTCAAGTAGAGTTCATTTTATTTGCCAAGTCTGAAAATCTTGATCAAATGTCGTGATTGATGAATGAGTTGAACTTTGGACATTGTATTGCTTCGGTTAGTGATTAACACTTAAGCTTTTGCCCCCAGCTCCGGGGAATAGCATTTGTATTTCGATGGTCGATCGCATCTTTCGCAAATCTTGAGCACATGTCCACACTCCGGGGACTTAAGATAATCTGTGATCGATAATCTGGTTCGCGCTCTGTGAATTCGAGAGTTATCGATGTTTGTAACACAGTTCGCACTCCAGGAACTCTGACTTGGCATTTGTACTCTAATTCACACTCTGGGAATTCGGAGTCGACATTTATATTTTGGTTCGCGCTTCGGGAACTTGGAATTGATGTTTATACTCCACTTTATGCTCTGGGAATTTGGAGTCGGCATTTGTATTTTTCGGTTCGCCCTTCGGGAACCTGGAATTGATGTTTATCCTCCAATTCACGCTCTGGGAACTTGGAGTCTTAATTGATGTTTTGATTCGCACTCCGGGAACCTGGAATTGATGTTTATACTCCGATTCACTCTCTGGGAATTTAGGGTTAGCATTGATGTGTCGGTTCGCACTCCGGGAACCTAGAATTGATGTTTATACTCCAATTCACGCTCTGGGAATTTGGAGTTAGCCGACAGATGGTCAGTCACACCTGTTTGGGCTTTTTAGGAATTCGTTCGCACTCTAGGAACGATGGATTTATCGGGATTGTGGATGGTCAGATCACATCCACCCCAAGTTAACAAGCGAGGTTGTTAGACGGATGGGTCCATCCTTCTCAAACTTGGTTAGGATACAGCCAAAGTCGTTAGGCAAACGGGTCCACCCTCTCCGTAACTGCATTTATGTGTTTATACTCCAACTCACGCTCTAGGAGTTTGGAGTTAGTGTTTATACTCCGGTTCGTGCTTTGCGAACCTAGAGTTGATGTTTATACTCCAATTCGCACTCTGGGAATTTGGAGTTAGGATTTATACTCCGGTTCATACTCTGGGAACCTAAAGTTGATGTTTATACTCCAATTCGCACTTTGGGAATTTGGAGTTAGGATTTATACTTCGGTTCGCACTCTGGGAACCTAGAATTGATGTTTATACTCCAATTCGCACTCTGGGAAAATGGATTTAGGATTTATAGGACTGTCGTTTGTCGGTCCAGTTTAGCCGTTGATGTGATGGCTTGCCCCCGAGCCGAGGTTTCACTTAGTGAGTGGCCTCACAGTCACTCGCTATTTAATAAATTCCATCGTGCGATAGAACTTAGCTCTTCATGCATCGTGATTGTTGAACGTCGCATTCGGTGAATCACAGCTCTAGCTTGAAGAGGTAGTAATTTATTGTTGGAACGAAAAAACATGGAAAAGTCGGTGCCTTATTACAAATACAATTTTCAGAATGCAAAGTCAGTCCTCCTGTCTCGGTCGATCGAGTTCATTACTTTGATTTGATGGGCCCGCTCCTCCAAGCTGCGGCACCTGCACAAACTGTTCCAGCGTTCTTTCTCTGATCAATTTTTCTACGAGATCTTGCAAGCGACGACGTTCATTTGTATTGTGCCCGTAGCTTTCGTGGAACCTGCAAAAATTTCCGTTTGGATTTGTCTTTCTGACGACGGTTTTGGAGCAGGGTTTTTGTATTGCATTGTATTACAGGTTTGTAAATACAAGTTCTCCAGTGATGTATTTAAAGGAGTGTAACTATCAAACATGGGATTCTTGCGCTGTGGGCCACGATTTTTATCTCGCTTTTCACGTTTTCTCTTCGCTGAGTTTGTTTGTTTTGAAGGTTCAACTGAACTTTTCCGGAACTCTCACCGGACTGTTTGATCGCGACATTGCTTTGGATCCCTTCCGTGCTTGGCCTTGCATCAGTCTGCTTCCTAGACTGTTTCGCATCTTCCCTTCTTAGGAATTGAGCCGCTTTGGCGTGGAAACGGTCCAACGATGCAGGTGGTTTTCCAGCCAACCAGTTGCCAAACTCAGAATCGGGGTCAACCCCCTTAGTCAACGCCATAAGGATGGAGTTATCGTTTGGATTACTGATTTCCGCACATGCAGCATGGAATCTCTCTATGTAGTGTCTGAGCGTCTCTCCAGGAGCTTGGGTGACGCTAGACAGAGTGTTGACGTCAGACAGAGTGTTGACATCTTTCGGCCTGGCGACGTGCATGCGGAATTGCTCAACAAATTTAGTGGCCAACTGGTCGAATGAAGAGATGGATCGAGGTGGCAGTCGAGTGAACCACATGATAGCGATGCCCCCAGGGAGATGGAGAAACTACGACACTTCACTGCATCATCAGCTCTGGCAGCGTTCATCGACCATTTATTTTAGAATATGTTGGTTGGGGTCGGAGTTTCCCTCGTACATGGGTAGAGTCGGCATCCTGAATCGCCATGGGGGTTCAGCAGTAAGAATATCATCCGTAAAAGGAGTGTGACTTCGGAAAATTCCTCAATCGTCATTTGTGAGACCCTGGCTCTCACGGATCATCTGACGTATCATGGTCGGGAGATCCGGCATTTGTACGTTCTGTGCGGCTTGTGCCGGAGTATGATGGTGTTCCATATTATGGGGTTGGACCGGATGCCGTCGACGGTCCAAATCTTGCCTTTTTAGCTCATAGTCCTCTGGGACGTACGGTTCAGGAGTACGCCCATGCTAACGACGGTCCAAGTTCGACTGATTTTGGGCATCGAGTCCTGGTTCAACCACGACGTTAGTGGCGCGGTATTCTGTGGTGTAGTGAGGAACGACACCCCCTCGAGAGGAGGGCCCGATTTGGAAACTGGCCGATGGACCAACTCTCAGTTGTCCAACAGTCATTGCCGGTTGATATCCAGCAATTTGTATGTGACTCTCATCTAGCCGGGGTCGTGGGGATCGATAATGATAATCGGAAGAGGAAGAACTTTCATTGGAGGAGTGAGAAGCATGATCTCTCCGGGATCTCTTCCGCTTTTGGCGATTCAGCTGGTTGATTAGCTCGGCATTGGCGCGTAGCTGTTCTGTTAGTTGTTGCCGACTTTGGGTCAACTCTTGAAGCAGCAGCTGAAACTCTTGTCGGGTTACCGGACCTTATGGTTCTTAGTGTCCGGTAGCGTCTTGGTTAGAGGGAGGTAGTGGCGCAAGATTCTGTCTATCATGTTCTTCTTGATTGGCAGCGTTGGAGGTGGTCCTTGTGCTAACAATCTTGAAGGTTGAATTTCTTTCTTAGACTTTATGCAAATCTGAATAGAATGGAAGGAATTTGGACTTGTGATCTGGATCTCTCTCTTAGATTTATTCAATCCGGTATCGACGACAGATCCAACGAGCAGGAGAAAATCTGGGTTTCTCAATGAAAGCACCAAAGTGTTTGCACCAAAATTGGTCACAACACTCTTCGAAAGTTTTCGAAGAGATAATAATGAAGAATATAAATTAAAAATGAGGATTATCTAACAAAAACTCCAATCAACAGGAAAGTAAATGCGCAGACAAGCGATTTAGAGTGGTTCGGCGTGTTGCCTACGTCCACTATGAAGTTTTTGCAACTTTATTGATTCTCTTTCAATGATTACAAGCGGTTACAGCAAACAACAGCAAAATACAACTTCAAATTCGAATTCAACAGCAAAATATATGGTGTAGGTCTCGTCCGACAGAGTCTGGACGCTTCAGAATCCAAAGATCCTTTTTCTGTAGGCTCTGGGGCTCTATTTATAGGTGTAGGAGGCTGATATTTCGCTCAAATCTCGAAAGACTTTTTCTGGCACATGAGTGGGCCCACACGACCAATCTCAGAAAGTTTCGAGTCGATCTATGATCGATACGAATTCATTTTGTATCGATCAAGATGATGTCCAATCAAGCTGAACTTTGATGGGAACACTCCTTGGCATGTAGGCAATCTTCTGTGAAAATTTAATTGCATTTGGATCGGTAGATTTTGAGATATAGTCGATACGAAATGGAATTTCTCGGAGGCCGTTTGGTTCGAATCGATTGCTTCGAATCGATTACTTCGAATCGATGGTGGAACGCGCCTTCGTGATGACATGAGCGCAATCTTCGTATCGATCCGCCTTTTTCGTCGAGTTGATCGCATCGACTCCATATATCTCACCTTGTTCGTATCGAGGGATGACACGTCACCCAGGTTTGTTGATTTGATGGATTCGAAATAAAGCCTCACTCATGGATTCGAACTGCAGTCATTGATGGACACGAACTTCTGATGATCGATGGATACGAACAAGCCTTCCTTTAATGGATATGTACCACGTAGTTTCTCAATGGATACGAGGCCAATCGATGCGAAGTTAAAGCCCTATGATGGATACGAAGTAAGGTGACCTGATGGATACGAATTGTAGCTGCCTGATGGATACGAAGAGAGGCTTCTATGATGGATGTGAAGCAGTATCTGTTGCCTTAGCTAATGGATGCAAAGTGGGCTATCTGCCGATGGATACGAAGTAGGGAGATGCCAATGGATTCGAATGAGGAGGAGCTGATGGATTCGAATGAGATCGAGTCGACCGAGGCTTCCCGATGGATTCGAACTTGATCGACACGAACTGAGGCACTTCGATGGATACGAACTTGATCGATATGAACCGCGGCACTTCAATGGAAACGAAGTTGCTGGAACCTGATCGATACGAACGTGATCGATTCGAACTGGAGTTCGATGATGGATACGAAATCAACCATAGCGATGGATACGAAAGCTGGGTCGTTTCCTCTAGATTGAATCGATCATAACATGAGCATACGAACTTGGATGGACTTGAAATTTGGAATACAGGCTTCCATGGCTTTGCTTGTCATGTCCCGTAAATTGTAGCTCAATCTGGACTCGGACAAAATTCATCGATATCCATAGCGAACCTGGTGTATGTTTGATATCCAGGAAGAGTGATCCTTGGTTTTTAATCAGTTCTTTGGTATCACGGCCTTGCCAAAAGGCGGGATAACATTGTGTTTCATGAAGAATGGGTCTAGACATTTCTTTGTCTAGAAAACTCTCTCCTTTAATCACCAAAATGCAATTCATATTTAAGCTTCTTCTTGAAAAAAAGTAATGGGAAACCCCTCCTCTTCTTTCTTAAATCAAAATAAAACAGAATAAAATTACTAAAATCCCCAAATCAAAATATGAGTCTTTCGACACCATACTACATCAATTTCCATGAAGAATTTTGTTTCTTGGTTGAGTTTTGATGTTTGGAGATTTTTAAAGAAGAGGGAAACAGGGAGTAGAAAGCATATTAGGCTAGCTATGGCCAAGGTGAGTGTTTCTTCACTCACAACTATGTCTAAACGGTTGTACTGATTATTGTTTGATGAATTATTATATTGCTGATGCTTTCAATGCTTGAATCCCCTTGTTTTTCTTATGCCATGATATAAATTTGAGTAGTATGAAGTTAGTTTACATGAATGAATTTGTATGTTATTGATGTGCCTTGAAGTGTGGAGTTTGGAGGTGCTGTGATAAAATAGTTGTAATTTTTGATTGTTTAATCAGAATTAATAGAAGTTTTCTTCAGTTAGAAGATATTTTCGTAGGAAACAACTTTGACGTTTACCATTTTTCAAAAATCCAAAGCTTACTAACAAATTTTTTTTGAAGATGAAGCATTAAATCTGGCTGTGTTATGAATCTCATTAGTGTTTGAACCGTGACTTTTGATACTCTAGTCGAATTTGAGTGTAGTTTCTTTCATTTGAATGTTACTTTCATAAGGAACAAATTTTATATTGATCACTTTTCGGAAATAAGAAGTTTCCAATGCTAAAATGTGTTTGATTTGGAGTAATAACTCTGGCTAGAGTTTTGTTCTGAGATGAAGCACTGAAGTATTTTAGTTATAACATTTTATTTTTGATCCGATTTAAGTGAGATTTTTCATTTGAAAGGTACTTTTATAACAAACAATTTTTATGTTTACCACTTTTTGAAATTCTGAAGTTTGCAAAGCCTAAAACTTGTTCGAATTTAAGGTAAGAAGGCATGTGTTTTGAGATTAAGAATTGTAGTAAAGTAATGTTTTGGCCATAACTTTTAACTCCCTTATCCATTTTCTGTAACTCATTTGAAAGCTACATAATATGGAAAAACTTTGGTTTTGAGAGTAATGTGAAAAGTTGGAGTTCTCTTGATGAAATTGATGTTTTAAAGGAGTGGACCTGCTTTACTTTTCTGATACTCTTTTAATTTATATTGAATTGGATCGTGTGAATGATTCACCGTTGCTATTGATTTGATTAGTGTTCTGATATAGTATGGTGCAGATATCCTTCTATATGGATCTGTGTTATTGTTATTATTGGCAATATTTTTATTTATGACGATTTTAATTCTATATGATGAAGTCTTAATAAATGGAGTTGTAATACCGTTTGGGATGGGGCACTCGGTAATATTTCTCCAGTTATTCTTTGGACTCCTTATATAGAATACTTGTTGTTTGAGAGTAGTTTACTAGCATCTAGTAAACGTTCCAGTAATACCGAGTGGTATTGGAAGCTCAAGTAATACCTGTTCGATTACTATTAGTGATGGATGTCGCTTATATTCTGGAGATAGGATAGGAATTTGTGATATCGTCTAGATGTAACTCCATAGAGCTTAGTAGTCCATAGTTTTATTACTCTCCAAGGGATACATGTTGGATATATTTTGGGATTTGTGGATGTATCCTCCTAGGACTAACTAGCCGAACGATATTACTATTTACTCTTAGGGCTAGTAGTCGAGGATTTGTTATGTTAAGGTGCCCTCATCAAGTCCCGTATAGTCGAGAGCGATTACTTTCATTAGGAACTCGAGAGTCGTGAGTATTTGATGTGGCCCTCATCGGCACTTATCGAGTCGAGCGGTTATCACTCTAGATAGGACTTATCGTGTCAAGAGTAGGTGTTGTCACTCTCATCAGGACTCCTAGATTCGATGGTACTAGTTATAACTCTCACTAGGACTTATATACTCAAGAGTATTTGTTGGGAGTCTACGTTATAGGGTTCATGCCACTATGGAGAGCATGTGAATTAGACCCACAAGATAGGCTAGTTATCTATCCTAGCGATCATGATTACTGAGTCACGCCCTAGATTTGTGATGTCACCATGTTGAGTTATAGGCTGAGAGTTATTTCTCTCATCAGAGCCATTGCCCCAACATCACTTATGGACAAATAGTCTATTACAAAGGGCAAGTAGGAGTCATGGCCAATTGTAACACCTCTAATTTTTAATAACATTATTAAGGAGATTTAACTAGATAAACTAAATAGAATAATGTAAATGTTAAGTGATAAGGGGGTTGATATTTGAATAAATTTAATTAAGGACGTGCCAAGGGGGTTGATATTTGAATAAATTTAATTAAGGACGTGCCTAATAACATAATTAATGGGCTTAAAAATGGGTTTTTGGTTAATTAAATTACATAAGGGTATAATTGGAATTGCCGTCCATAACCCTTACCCATATATATTTTTGTTCCTACCATTTGATTCCTCATTCACGTTATTCTGAAAATAAAACATAAGAGGAAGTGGATGGCTATTCACAAAAGGAATACAAATTAAAGGCTAGAGAACCAAGCTTAGGGGGAACCAATCTATATCCAATCTTCTTATCTAAATCAAGGTGAATAATAATTCCATCTCTAATTTTGTTTTGAATCATATATTTTTGGATTTAAGGATAAATTCGTTTTTGTGATGAACTGAATGATGATATGCTTGAAGTTCGATTTGTTTAATTTAAACAAGTTTGTTTAAATGGATTTATACATGATTTTAGGGTAAAACTTATTTGTAATGATGTTTAAATGCCATAGAAAATTTTATGTTGTATAAAACATGATTTTGGAGTTGGGTTTTAACTTTAATAATTTTCCAAGCTATGGAAAGATTGTTATGAATTTTCAAAGGAAAATACGGTTATTTGGGTTTATAAATTTATTTTGGATAACATATTAAGAATTTGGGTCTGGAATATTGATATGTTAGATAACATGATTAAAGTGAAATTTGAAATTTTTGGGGATTTTTCTAAAGTGATTTGCTATAAAAATTAAATTATTTTAGAAGAGGGACTTCTTTGCAAAATTGGTTTTGCTTAATGGAAGGCCTTATTTGATTAACTTAACCATGGTTCAGATCTGAAATTAGTGGCAGTTATTTTAGTAAATAATTTGAAAATTTTAGGGCAAGCAATCTGGTGTTGACACGTGGTAGGTTGTTAGAGAAAAGTTAGCTTAAGTAGTATTAAATAAGGTTTACTCAAAAAAGAGGGTTTCACCTAATTTGGAAGTACCTTTGACATAGAAGCTTTCGCCTTCAACCTAGTTGAAACCTATAAAGTCAAAACTAATACACAAGGTATCACAATGATGGTACACAGTGGATTGGACAAAGGCGAAAGGTTAAGTGTCGAAAGCATAGCTTTCGAAGGAGTCGCTACATTGGTTTGTTTTTAAAAGAGAAGTGTCTGCCTTTGTTTTGTTTTAGCCTTCGAAGGAGTCAAAGCATATGGTATCAAAAGAGCTTTTAAAAGGTTTCGAAAGGGTTTCCATTAACATAAGTTTTCTTTCGAATGGGATATGGAAGAGTATTTTGAAAGAAGGGATTTCGACTTAGTCGAAGTCCTGCTGCCGTTCTATAGCCTTTCGATGGTATTGAATATATCAACGCTGTCGAAAGGTACTTTGTTTTATAAGTTTAAGCCACTTCCTGTAGCTTTCGATAGAGGTTAGGGGTTTCGAAGGTAATGTTTTCGAAAGGGGTTTTGACGCCAACCTTCCACTCTTTTACATAGATATTTTATATTGAAAGGGTGGTGCCGACGCCATCATGTTTTCTCCAAATATTTATTGTATAATAAAGGATGGTTCTGAAAGAGATGTTTTCTCCTATATTCACTTTGACCCAAATAATGTTTTAAGTATAAACCCAATGCTTTTGAAAGGAGGACTTTCAATGGTTTCGGAAGGGTTACTTCCAATGATGTGAAAATGGGTACTTTCAATTGGTTTTGAAGCGATGCTTCTAAAGTTAAATGTTAATACTTTAATACAGTGGAAAGGTTTCGAAATGAAGATTTTAAAGTATTAAAAAGGAAGGAGCCTAATGTTTTGAACATAGATTTTAATGCTTTCGAAGGAGGTTATCCTATGAAGTCGAAAGCAAAGTTTTAAACGTTTCGAAAGGTTTAGAAACCCAAACTCATTTTTTTAAAGGAAAACCCATGGCTAAACTAAAGGAGTTTTTGTAATGGTTTTGAGAAGAAACTTTCCTTTGATAAAATTATAGGTTAAAGGGATTAACCATTGTTCTATAATAAACCCATAGGAGTGGTATTGATATGTTATTATGATTGCTTCTTCAAATAGAAATATATTCACATTTTTTTGAATCCCATAACTGTATTTTGAAATTGGGCAGAATAACCAGTTAGGTTGACCCAGTGGTGAATATAAATTAAGTGAACTCTTGGATGAATAGAACTGCATCCAAGAGATCAGGGAGACCAGAATATAGGATGCGTTAAAATGGAAGTTGTCAGGGAGACAGGTTCAGTGCACCCATAAAAACTATGACTAGGAAGTTATTGGGGTTACCAATAGGTTCATAGTGATCCCATAAAACGATGTTATAAAGAGTGGTTAGCAGCGACCAATTGGTTTGTTTGCACCCATGAAAACTATATCTGGATTAAGTCATTAACAGTTGTCACAAGGTTCCTAGTCAACTCATGAAAACTAGGATATGAGATAAGCTATCGGAGTCACCAATAGGTTCAGGGGAACCCATGAATTGATTAAGTTAATTGGCGGGGGCCAATAAGTTCATATTGCACCCATGAAAACTATGAAATAGGACATGGAGTCCATACATTATATAAATGTTATTAGCAAGCTCTTGAAAACTAATAGGTTAATAGTGACCCTAGAAACTATAAAAATACGATAATTAGTCAATTTAAATAGAGGATGGGAAATCCAGTATGTTTTAAAATGTTTGCATATCATCATAATATTTTGAAATTACTATGTTTTTAACCATTGTGGATGCAGGAGCACATTATATGGTTTTATAAATCTTTTAAGATACTAGGGGGAAATCTATTCCGTTAAGCGGCATGGTCTCATTGGATATGTAAATGATTGAGATGGTAAATTATTATTCATACCAGGCTTTATGTCCGACTTGAAGTTTATGTTTTCCCCTCAAACTCTCGGGTACTCAATTGATTTTGAGTAGTATGAGAGTTGAAGTTTTCAAGTACCTCTTAAGACGAACAAAGCTTCTGGAGACATGCATGAGGCATCATAGCTATTTAGAGTTCTCTTATATTTTATTCCGCTGTGTTGGTTGTAATGGAAAAGTTGTTATATTGCCTATATATACTTTGATCATCCAATGGGGCATCTTCATATGTCACTCTTTGCGTATGTTATAATAAATATATTTTCTCTGAACGTGGTTGACGGTTATGGATTATGTAATGAATTGGAAATGTTTTGAAATGGAATGTGAATATGTTTGAAGTTTTTTTTTCATATTCATGTGTTTCTATGTATCAATGAACCTAACACCACCGTATTTGGTCGCCGAGGATTAATAACTATGGATGTACTGCAGCATCCGTAGCCATTAGTTTTAGGCCTTCAAATAGGGTGATGTTACACCAATGCACAGCGTAATCTTGTAACGTGTTTATGACATGTGATGGATATAAGTGTTATGATTCTGGGAGTAACTAAGGGATTGTAGGAAATTGGCTGTAGTCATTGGGATTTCCTAGTGTGGTGATGAGGTATGTTAGTCTCCCATCCAGATGACTTAGGTAGATCCATTATTTATGAGATATTTGATACTATTACCACATGAGAGACGATGGTCATTGACATTAGAGACTAGCTGCGTATTGGTCTGTCATTAGAGTTGGCCTAACCCGAGATAGCTACGTGGTGTCTATTTATGACATTGGAGACTTGTTGTGAGCTAGTCTATCATTCTCTCATAAGATCCTTTGGTCGAGAGATATCCTTTTTGTATGATTTACTATTTCTATCTCCTATGACCATTTAGTCAAGAGTTCGAATTTATAAGGACTAGGGGTCGAGATATAAGATTTTGTACATGGAGTTTTTGATTGGCGTTAATTTGAGTTCATATTTCTTGATATCATCGATGGCCTAACAGTCGGAATTTATCTCTTCCATTAGGACTATAGGTCGAGATAATTATTTGGATATTGCATTTGATATTTTGTATGTGCTTTTTTGGGATTTGTACTTCTTACTATCTCATATGACTAATGGTCAGAAGATTTTACTTCCATCAGGACTGTAAGTCGAGATAGTATTATTCGATATTGATTTCTGTATTTGGTTTGGATTTCGTACTATTTAGGTTCCATATTTCCTGAATTACCTTTTATGGCTTATCAGTTGAAAGTAATTTCTTCTATTGGGGCTGTAAATTGAGATTTATTACTTTCGTTATTTATTTGTGATTCTGCATCTCTAAGTTCATCTTTCGGTGCTTAATAGTCTGAAGTCCTCACTTCCATTAGGATTGCAACCCAAGATTGATATTTTGGTTATCAGCTTTTGTATTGGTATAATCCATGATTCATTCCTTTATTAGTATTATGTGGACACTCTGCGTGCATATCCATAGTATTTTGTGATTTCGATTGGTTTGATTGTTATCACCCGATTTATAGATGTTGTGAATCCTGTTGCTTATGTGTTTTCATGGGTGATATTTGAGATGTATAGCATGGTATTTATTATGATGTTACGATGGGTGTTACATAGAGTTGTATTCGTACTTTCTTACCATGCTTATTTTTATGATTCACCTTAGATTTAGATATAATCTGACCCATTTACTATTTATATATTATTCAGGTCAGTCCGAGACATTTCAGATTCAGGGATGAGTTGACCAGATGTGAATGTTGGGCTTAAATGAAGGATATATTATTTGTATATCATTATGTATATTGTAGTACATATGTTCATGTATTGATGAGATGTATATATATTTTGGACATTTTATGTATATTTTGATGACGGTGGTCATTTGACTATTTTGTAGACGCACTTGATCTCGTGTATATTATTTATTATATGTTATGTTGCCTTGATGACTCTATGTTCTCTATGGTTTATTTTATATTGTATATTGTTCTATCCTGAAGGAACACATGTTTATTGCTTTTTGTCGACACTGTATACATATATGTGAGTTGTTTATACGTACCAGTGTTAGCCCAAGAGAATATTCATGTATGTACCCCATACAACCTCATTCTTCGTATTATCTGACAGTATTACCTAGTAATATTCTTGGATATTATGGGTACAAATGTATGGTGTTACAGCGTTGGCAAGGCAATCAGACACTAAAGGAATAATATTGATTCCAAGTTAGTATTTCCTTTGTCAACATATACGTTCTATTATTTTTTACAATTCCATTGTGAGTTAATTCTCTGATATATTATATTTATTACCAGCTACTAAAACCAATTATTCGTACCCTACTGTACTTAAATTTCGATTTAGTTGAAATTCAGACCCGTTAAAATACAGGTTGTTACATTTGGTACTAAAGAAGTGGTCAACTCCATGGAGTTTTATTATATTGTTGTGATTGAGAACCCGTGTTCACTAGCAAAATTTGAAAGAATTTGTAGTCAAGCTTAGGAATGACATTCAATCTTAGCATCGCTTACCACCTAAAGATCGACGGTCGGATGGAATAGACGAACATAATATTGGAAGATTTTATGAAATTTGCATTATGGATTTAGAGGGATAGGCTATTGATGCAAGATGGGAATGATAGATGGTGAATTCTTCTCATTCATGCTCGACATTGGCAGGGAAATTAGATAATAAAGGAATAATATTGATTCCAAGGTAGTAGCTTTAGTCAGCATATATGTTCTAGTATATTTTAGTATTCTGCTGTGAGTTGTTCGTTGATATACTTATGTTTATTATAGATTACCAAGACTAATGATCCATATCCTAATGGACTTGGGTTTCAATTTAGTCGAAATTTGGACCTATTAAGGTGTGGGTTGTTATACTTTCCCTGCTAGAAAATAAGGAGACGAGTTTGGCAATGGCAAGAGTTTGTGAACCCACACGCACTTCACCACTTTCCTCTATGAAATCTTTTGGGAAATGGGGAACTTGATGCTCTCCTTCTCTATACTAGTATGGAGCCCATGCCGATGGCATGGTACAAATTATATTTTATGTATCACTTTTATGACAAAATAATCTGTAAGGATAAAAATATTGATGAATGTAATATTTATTGAATATAAAAGATGTATAAAAATGTAATTTGGTTGGTGTAGTTTTTTTGGAAAAAACGTAATTAGTCAAGTGATATATTAGTTATTATTGCATCCATTAATCAAGTAACATGATCAGGATTTACTGCTTATTCACAAATCATATACTATATATCTTCAAATAAGAATACAGTAATTTTTTTATAGAAGATTAAAATTATATAACTTCCACAAATATGTATATGCATTAAATATGAAGCTACGAAATGTCAAGGTGTAATGGAGTAAGGTGTTTAAAAATTGGCAGTTTTGAACAATAAAACGTAGGATTGAAAGAAAAATTTACATAAAAGAATAATGTCATTAGCTTATATAATGTCTTTGCCAATATGAGAGTAAACAATGAATGCAAATAATCTCCAAATAAAGTGTGAGTCCTTATCAATCCTACGCTGCATTTAAACTCTTTCCAGTCTCAATTAAGCTATACACTGATGATAAAGTAAACATAGATAGCAATGGAAAGCAAAACATTCCCTAGACAATTTATTTTAACAGCATTGGTACATAATCTCAAACAAGAACCTCTGATGGGCAAGCAAACTCTAATCTACTCGAGGAATAAAGGAATAAATTGACTTTTGTTTTAAAACCCGATCATCACCACGGGAAGAATAAGAAGTGGACTCAAGTTCTCCTCTTTTATATTTTAGTTCATTGACAATAGACTTCAGATTGTATTGATAGAAACATCCAGCTCTCTATATCATTGATCATTTGTAAGTGTGTATACAACAAATTGACAACAATAATTTGAACTATTAAGTAATCCGAACTTCGTTACAATTAAAAAATTCATGGTGGATTATAATATTAGTAAGATAAAGTGTAGCCATATTTCCTACATGAATTGCTCACTAAAGGGTTGTTTGAAAAATTACTTACCTTGTATTGAGTGAGGATCTCAAAAATCTTCATTAACAACAGAAACATGCTAAAATTCATTAAAAATATAAATTTATTGGCACTTCTAATTTATTGTTAGAAAATACTTTCATTTACTTGCTTAATATTGTTTGATTCTGTTAAAAAGTCTTGTATAAGTTTGCTTCTTTTGGATTACAGTATTCAGAAATCAACTTATGTAATGCATAAAGTAAGAGGCACTTAAGATAGGTAAATAATATATGGTATTTTTGGTTACTTTGTTTTCATCTTGTCTTGTTTTCTGATAGGTAATATTATATGCAGGGAATCCATTTACTATCTTTAAACATGTATAAGAGTGAAATCATTACTCGGTTTGTAAATGTAGAGCCAAATTGTATGGATAGTTGTCTGACAAATATTAACATGGAAACCCAATTTCTAGACTGATCATAACCACTTAATTATGTTGTATAGATTACTAATATTAAAAAACAGAACAATTATTATCACAAAAAAGACAATGGTTCGGATAAACTAAGGCATATTTTAACACGATAAATCCCAAAAGTCATTGTAAAACCTTATTTGTTTAAGTCCGTGTAAAAACATTTTTGTTTGTGCTTGACAACTAAGAATAGTTGAAATTGTTTTAATCGCTAACCGATCATTAACACAAATGTAAAATAATATTATAATAATAAATTATAATTAAAACAAAAACACATGATGAAAAAAGAGAGCCAAACAGATGTAAATCAATTAAAGAATCAATTAAAGTTTTTAGCATGCGTATATAAAATAAATATCTACCAACTATTTATAAATTGCAAAGTGATCAGCTAAATTTGAGCTAATAAATTTATAAAGCAAAGATAGTGATGGAAAGCAGCTAAGTCTATTCCATAATTGAGCCTATTAAATAATTATGTCTGTAGTAGTTAGTATTACATGGTATTTAAAGCTTTGACAAGGGCATGAATTATAAAAAATAAGTAAAAATCTACTAAATACAATTTGAAATGACTACCAAATTGTATGGTAAGAATTTAACCTTTTAATTAAGTGGGAAAAAGCTTAAAAAAGGAAACATTATTGAAAAAATGATAATAAAGTTTCAGTTACCTGGCACGATCAAAGGAAAATGGAAGATCTAATCTTTGAAAATGATGCTATAAACCAAGTGTCATCGAAATTATAGCTCCAATTAGCACGGTACATGCTTGATCAGAGGAGCGGTTTTCACAACATAAATGCATCACTCAGTTGTAGCTCTTAAGCCTATCAAAGTAAAACTATGATTTATATCTTAAAAAAGATTTCATGAAAAATTTAAACATATCATTCTTATTCTACCAATCAACATTAGTAAAGAAAACATTAAATTAATGCAAACCAAAAAATGGCAATGAAATTAAGGGAATGAATGGAAATAAAAATTGGTAAATGGATTACCTCGATCATTACCATATTAAATGTTCAAAATTAAAATAACTATCAGCTTTTGAACCACTACCTTCATTAGAGTTCTTGAAAACCGATAACAAAGTGTAAGCAAATGAAAACTTACCATGAATGGTCAACATACCCCCGTAGGAATGCCTGAATCATAATATAAACCTGGAAAGATAAAGCAGTAAATAAAAAAAGCAAGAAAGTTGTAGTTAATAGTTTTAAATGACATCAAAATTGAGTGGTTAAAACTGGACAATAGTTGAAACTGAAATATCAAAAACTAAAATGAAGAACATAAAACGCCTTATTCTTTGTGTTTTGTATCTTCCATCGCAATGGATGTTAGAATTTAAAGTAAGCGTCTGCTATTTGAGTTGGAAAAAAGAACGCTTGAATTTGAAGATTGGATCGGAGCGGATAAAGACATGAGAGAATAATAGCAGGTTGAATGTTGGGCTAGCAACTGTCAGGATATGTTTTTTGAAAATAATGGGTGAGGTGAGCAGTCAAGGAGAAAGTGGGGGAGAAACGAAACTAAATAATAATGGAGATTAATGGAGATTAATGGAGGTTAACAGAGAGTTAGAAGACGTTGCTTATTGGTTGATTTGGGCAAAGTGTAACCCAATTTTTTTTAGTTAGTCCCACATTGTCCAAAACATATTAATTGTTGCTGTATATAAGCTAAGGGATGAAGAAGAAAATTGTTCCAATAGAAAATAATCAAGTCGGAATGATGTTGTGAATTTTAACAATACAGCTCAGTAGCAGATGACATGCAAATTGAGAAGACGGTAAGAGTACTATAAAGGGTATTTTTCGAAAATTCAAAAAGACATGATTGAATTATATTCATGGAATTACTACTATTAGTAGTAGAGATGTTTCAAAGGTAATAAGATAGGGGAATGCTCGCATATGATAGACAAAAGGCCAAAGCAGAGACATATAGTACAAATCGAAGGCATCCGTTTATAATTAACATCTACTAAAGGAATTTGCCCAAAGGCTTGTTCTACTACTGAAACTGATGTTAATAACTTATCAGATTTTAGCTCAACCAACGATCTTGCATAAACGAGCCTTTCTCGCTTAAACATTCAACATCAATAATATCAATTCTCCAAAAAAATTGCTAACCAATCAATACCAGTCATAGATTGCAAAATTGATTGGATACTTGAGAATTGTATCTAAACAGGAATAGGGATTATCTAATCATGAGGATAATTTATAAAGGGACTCCATTTGGTTATTATAAACGAATTTTCCAAAATAATAAAGGGCTTTGCTTCAAGTTTCCTAGCCTATTCTCAAGACAACACAGAATTCAAAGAACATAGTATTATCATATCGTATTGTAATTCTACTTTTTAACTGTCCTAGTCTCATCAAGTGGTACTTTATAGCCTAAAATAAGGGATTTAATCAAAGAAAAAACACGCTTGGTGGTCTCTCTAGAAGGCCAAACCCGCTTCAATAACTTCAAAAGGAGGAATATTAATCCCATTCAGACTCTTTAATTTTAATTATCTAGGAGAGTACTCCTCGACATTACACGATTTGGTTGAAAACAAAGAAGACCAAGACTTAGGCCTATCAATATCAGTACTTGCTAAATAGGGTCTTTGCAACTAAGGAGGAAATGGTTCACTGGTTTTATCACAGTTAACAAAATCACTAGTTAGGAGACGTAGCAACAGGGACAGTAACACTATGAATGATTTTAAGTATATCTGAATTCTTAATCACTAATTATCTCTTTAAAATTTGATGTTATTGATCATATTAGGTTAAGGAATTCTTGATGGAGGTTTGTGAGAAAAATGAAGATGTCCACTAATGACGTCCCATATCCCTAGCTATTTATTTAACCGGAAATGGGTTATTCGTGTTGGCTGGACTTTGGACAGAAACTAATTCAATTGTGTCATATACAAGTCAAAGTGGTAACATAACCATATGACTCAAATATCTTATCCAAATTAAGTTTTCAACCATTTTTTCAAACATTTATTCCGTCTAGTCTGCACTCTGGAAAAAAAATGTCCCCTAGTTTGTTTCTAGTCATAATAAATAAGGTCTTGATATTCAATAACTACACAAAACAACTTTATCACTAAATTTAATCTTAAAATAAGGTTGTATAAAAGATATAAATTATATTCCAATATATAATTTACTATTAAAAGTGTGGTTAGTTACAAATAGGAATTCAAAATTTAACATTATCAAGATCATATGAATCATTTGGAGATAGTATAGAAATTGGCAAATAATAGTTATGTAATGTCTAGAAGGATTAAGCCTAACTTCCAGAATTTGGAATGAAATAGTTTGTTGTCTTCCACCTACAATTGGATAGAGCTAATCACAATTGTAGTCTTGTGTTCTTTGCCCTGGTGATTCTAATTAATTGGTAAAGACCCATACCATTAATGATGATGATTATATCAAAATGTGGTAGTAATAATTGGCAACAATGAATTGAAAGTGCAAAATAATCACAATACACCATGTAGTGATGACTATTTTTCATATTAAAATTATTATTATCCTTGATTTATGTTTAACAATACCATTTATACTAAAATAACTAAAGAACATATGGTGGCACTAAAGTCAGCCGAAGAAACATTTATTTAACCCTTAGGTAGACATATTGCAACGGCATTTCCTTAGCAATGAAAAATTATCCTTCATATGCATATATTGATGCTTCTTTCGTCCAGTAACTAAAGAAGCATGTATTACCTTTAATGGGATATATTCCGACGATAACAAGTTACCAGTAGAAAAATGTTCTTCATATTTTGATGAAAAACTTCTTGGGTAGATTAGTGTAGTTTACGTTTTATAACATTTAACACATGATTCAAAATGGTTTTTGTTTGCGCCAAAATTGGTCACAAACTCGAATTATCGTGAAAGCACCAGTGTATGAATATAGGTCAGCAATATTCTAACACAAATCTCAAATCCAGACAAAATAATTGGAAAATACGAACACAAACACAATATTTATAGTGGTTCGGCTATCTCCGGCCTACATCCACTTCGAATGATGATCTTTTATTGATGTTCTTGCTGGTTACAGTGAATTACAGCAGTAATTTTCAAGTACAACAATGGAGTTTGAGTGCAATCATGATTTTGGCAGAATCTGGACGTCGCAGGTTCCAAAAGTCCCCTTTCTGTAGGCTCTACGGTGCTATTTATAGGAGCTCCATGCAAATATCTGGCCCAAACTTCTGAAGACTTCTTCTGGCATGTGAGTGGGCCCACGCGATCTATCCCATGAAGTTTCGGTTTCATTCGCGATCGATGCGAACGTAATTCGTATCGATCAAGATTTTGTCCAATGGAGTCGAAACTTGATGTGAACATTCTTTAGCTTGTACGTAAGCTCCTGTGAAAATTTCATAGCATTTGGGCTTGTGGATTGTGAGATATGATCGATGCAAGGTTGCGTTTTTGTTAATGCTGTCGCGTTCGAACCGATCCTTCGTATCGATCTATTCTATCGATCCAAGCATGTGATAGCATGTTGGCATGGCACGCACTCTGCGGATTGATCCACTTTTTATGCCGAGTCGATCGAGTCGTTCCAAGGCTTTCTCCTAGTTTGCATCGATTAAAACTGTTCGTATCGTTTAGAATTGTCTAGTTCATATCGATCATCAATCCTCGGTTCGTATCGATTGTCATTGATTTGTCTGTCTCCATCGGTCGTACTTTATTTTATATCAATTTTATGCACTCCACTTCGTATTGATAAAAAGCATCGAGTTCGTATCGTTCCCCTTAGCTGATCGATTTCAGAAAGGGATCGATACAAAAAATGGCGTTAGTCTACCAGGTGGATACGAAGTCGAATGTATGCGATGGATACGAATTGGATGGATACGAACGTATCGATACGAACGATGGATACGAACAGAGGGAATTGAATGGATGCAAACATATTGATACAAACGATGGATATGAACATAAGGAATCCGATGGATGCGAACGTATCGATACGAACGATGGATACAAACAGGGTTTCTTTGGACCGATACGAACAAGACGAATATGAGGCTAAGTCGCTCTGATCGATTCGAACGTGATCGATTCGAAATTAAATGTTCCCTGATGGATACGTACAGCGTGTCTTTCTCAACTTGTATGGATCATATCTCGATCATATGAACACCGATTGACCTGAAATTTGAAATGTCGGCTTTTATGGCTTTTCTTGTCATGGCTTGTCAATGTAGCTTGATCCGGACGCGGGCAAAATTCATCGACATCCATAGTGAACCTGCGATGTATAATCAATATTCGAAACGAGTAATCATTGGTTCTCGGTTAATTTCTTGATATCTCGGTCTTACTAAAAGGTGGGATAACACTTTGCCTCCCAAAACATGCCTTTTGGCAAAAGATGTGTTTTGAATAGCTTCGAATCAAATGCCATGAGTTCATGTTTCATCCATAGCTATAACATTCTCAATCTAGTTCGCGGCTGTTCGAAGCCGAATCAGTATCCATTTCAATTTGTGGAGGTCGGTAATCAAATCCTATAGCCTCTTCGGACTATCACTGGTCACTCTGGACCCTTGCTAAGTCCATTCCAGACCCAACGATCAAATAGAAAGATCCTGTTGCGCTCTGTCGTTGCTTCCTATCCCTTGCGCTCTGGCCCCAGCGAGGGCATACGGCGATGTCTTGGTCATTCTAGACCGATCATAGCCTCTCCGGGCTCCTGCTAGACCCATCCTGTCACTCTTCGGTGAAGGAAAAACAACATCGAGTGAGCCGATCCTGTCGCTCTCTGGCAAAGCGGCAACACCCCATGCACTCCGGTTCAGTGTCTCTGAACTTTAAGCGATGTCATGGCCTAAATCCTAGGCTGATCATAGCCACTCCGAGCTCTTATCGAACCCCAATCCAATCACTCTCCGATGAATGGGGAACGACGTTAAGTGAGTCGATCCTGTCGCTCTCCGACGAAGCAACTCACTTCTTGCACTCCGGACCCCGCCTCGCCGGGTTGGGTCATAGAGCGATCATTTTCAAGCCGGTTTTCAATATTCATCCTTTAACGCTCCGGTCAAAGGTTTATTTCAAGAAATTCAAGTTCAATTATTAAATTCAAATACTAGATGTTCAATCTCAAACAACAGGAAAAACTAGACATTGCCTCTCCAGGCAGAGTGGTCGATTACCATCTCAGAGCATGCCTGGGGTTTGCTTCGGTTCCCGTACATGTGTAAGTGGAATAGCCGTTTCATTTTAAAATCAAATCTAATGGGTTTATTTGACCAAAGTTCAAATCCTAAACTTGGCCCTATCCATCATGATCAATTGATGACAAGTCGTGATCCCGATCCGGGATTAGTTCTTTTAGGTGGAGGCGATAGTTGCTCGGGTCCTACGGCCGTTATCCGATCTTTGGTGTACTGTGGCAATCTACCACTCCTGATATGCTCTTCCACCTCATCCTTCAGATGGCGGCATTCATCGGTAGTATGCCCTTCCAGCTTATGGAATAGGCAGTACTTTCCACTCCTATGTTCCTACTCTGTGGGATCTCTCCTAGGTGGTTTTCGATAGGGGAGCTGCCCCCGAGTCTCCGTGTAAATCGTTCTAGGTTCGCCGTCGAGTCCGTGTATTGTCTGAACCTGGGTTCTCGGAATTTCTTTCATTTATCAGGACCATCGAATCTGTCATCCTACTTTCGCTTCCCTTTGTCTGCTCTAGGTTATTCTTTGGCGGTTCCTTCGCCTTGCACAGCGTTTGTTTCTCGCCTCTCCGTGTGAGTCTTCTAGTCGAATGAATCTTTCAGCTTCATGATAGAATTCTCCAAGGTCTTGTGGTGAACCTCTTGCCAAAGAATCCTTAAACTCCGTGCCTTTCACAACACCTGCTACCGCCGCAATCAAAATCATCGATGGATCCGGACGATCTACTAAAGCCACCATTGCATTGAATCGTAGTAGAAAATCTCTTATGGACTTCCGGTCCTCTGCTTTATCGAAGCTAAGGTCATCACACTCTTCGGTCGCGTCATGTGGACCCTAAACTATCTCATGAAGCATTCCACTAGCTCGCCCCATGTTCTGATTGATCCATTCTCTAGCCGCCTAAACCAAAGTGCAGCCAAATCTGATAAGAATAAAGGGAAACAACGTGCCATCACTTCCTCGGATGCTTCCAGCTCTTCCATAAGTCTGATATACCTGGTAATATGCATGGTCGGGTCTGACTTTCTATCATAAGGGTCCAGCATGGGTAACTTGAACTTTGGAGGGTTCCTGGCATTTCTGATATTCGAAGTGAACGGACTCCGACTAACTTCCTCTAATCTTCCACTCGACGACCCTCCCCTCATAATTCGTCGCACTAATCCAGCCATTCTTTCGTCTTCATCCAAGGGTTGTCCCTTTATCATGCCCCTATCCTGCCCTCTATGTCTCGTAGGGTATTCTGGGTAATAGTCTTTATGTGGCTCATTAACGTTAGCGTTGGCTCTAGCCTGTTGAGCTACATCTATGGGTCTTCCAATGTCAGATCATGTGGGTCTGCCCCCAGGTCCTTGTTGATTGCCTTCGTGCTCTTCATTCTGATCTTGAATCTGACCTCCACTGGCCTTCGTGACTCTAGCTTCCCGTCCCGTATTTGCAGCCGTTATTGTCGGTCCAAGGTTCTGTGTTCCGGCTGCTCTCATCTGCTCAAAGAAAGTCTACATTGCTTCTTGTTAGCTCTTTAATAACCTTTCATGTATTGAATTCACCATAGCCTCCATCTCGTCCCTGGTGATGTAGATCGAAGCTTGTCCTTCTCCAGCTCCAGAGGATGCCTCTTGACTTCCCCCTTGTTGGCTCCTTTCTCCTCTCTGTCATCTTGTTGATTGTCACGTCATTGCCTTTCCAATCCGAATTCTTCAAGTTTTCAAGTCCAATATCTAAGCGGTAGAATCCTCGAGTTAGGCCTTCTCAGAAAAAGCACCAAAGTATTTGCGCCAAAATTGGTCACAATCCCTAATTATCGTGAAAGCACCATTGTATGAATATAGATCAGCAATATTCTAACACAAATCTCAAATCCAGACAAAATAATTGAAAAATAACAAACAGAAACACAAGATTTATAGTGGTTCGGCTATCTCCGGCCTACGTCCACATCGAATGATGATCTTTTATTGATGTTCTTGCTGGTTACAGTGAATTACAACAGTAATTTTCAAGTACAACAATGGAGTTTGAGTGCAATCGTGATATTCGCAGAGTCTGGACGTCGCAGGATCCAAAAGTCCCTTTTCTGTAGGCTCTAGGGTGCTATTTATAGGCGCTCCATGCAAATATCTGCCCCAAACTTTAGGAGACTTCTTCTGGCACGTGAGTGGGCCCACACGATCAATCCTATGAAGTTTCGGCTCGATTCGCGATCGATGCGAATGTAATTCGTACCGATCAAGATTTCGTCCAAAAGAGTCGAAACTTGGTGTGAAAATTCTTTAGCTTGTATGTAAGCTCCTGTGAAAATTTCACAGAATTTGGGCTTGTGGATTATGAGATAAGATCGATGCAAGGCTGCGTTTTTGTTAATGTTGTCGCGTTCGAATCAATCCTTCGTATCGATCTATTCATATCGATTCAAGCACATGATAGCATGTTGATGTGGCGTGCACTCTTCGGATCAATCCACTTTTTATGCCGGGTTGATCGAGTCATTCCAAGGCTTTCGCCTCGTTTGCATCGATTAAAACTGTTCATATCATTCAGAATTGTCTAGTTCGTATCGCTCATCAATCCTCGGTTCGTATCGATTTTCATCGATTTGTCTGTCTCCATCGGTCGCACCTTATTTCATAACAATTTTGTGCACTCCACTTCGTATCGATAAAAAGCGTCGAGTTCGTATCGTTCCCCTTAGCTGGTCGATTTTAGAAAGGGATCGATATGAAAAACGGCGTTAGCCGACCAGGTGGATACGAAGTCGAATATATGCGATGGATACGAATTGGATGGATGCGAACATATCGATACGAACGATGGATACGAATAGAGAGAATTGGATGGACGCGAACGTATCGACACGAACGATGGATATGAACAGAAGGAATCAGATGGATGTGAACGTATCGATACGAACGATGGATACGAATCGGGTTTCTCTGAACCGATACGAACAAGATGAATATGAGGCTAAGTCGATTTGATTGATTCGAACTTGATCGATTCGAAATTAAACGTTCCCTGATGGATACGAACAGCTTGTCTTTCTCAACTTGTCTCGATCATATCTCGATCATACGAACTTCGATTGATCTAAAATTTGAAACGTCGGCTTTTATGTCTTTGATTGTCATGTCTTGTCAATTGTAGTTTGATCCGGACTCGGGCAAAATTCATCGACATCCACAGTGAACCTGCGATGTATAATCAATATTCGGAAAGAGTAATCATTGATTTTCAGTTAATATCTTGATATCTCGGCCTTACTAAAATATGGGATAACAATTTTAATATCAAATATTGTTCAAATATGACATTATAAGAATTTGATTTTTAGATATATAGTCGAGGGACAAGTTTGATTGTGACTGCGTAATGGTGTTTTATCAATTTATTCGACAATGAAATACATATTCACTTATCCAAATTAATGAGGTTTTTCTACGATGCACGTGTACATAGAAAAAGAACCATTTCATTTTAGTTCTTTCAAAAAAAAGTTTTTCTGATAAAAAATGACGAAATTGATAACACTAAACTTCGGCGTCTCTGGTGTTCGAACGCCAGAACTCCAGTTGAGAACAGTCATTTAGTAAAGCTATTTTGTAATTTTAAAATATTCAAACAGGGGTATTCCTATTAGGTACATTTTGTCAAACACCCAAAAAAGGCTTTAAAATCTACGTCTGCCCTCTCTCAAAAACAGTTTCACGAAACGCACCGTCAACTTTTACGACGAAAACATATAGTTTAAACTGCATATATTCGCATTTAAAACCGCAAATAATTGTACTTAGAACTACATACGTTTGCCAAAAAAACACTATATATTTGCAGTTAAAATTATAAAATTTTGTTTTAATAAATTTGCGATTAGAATCCCATATATTTGTAGTTCTAGCTGCATATGTTTGCAGTTTAAACAATAAATTTTTTCTAAAAACATTGATAGGCGTGTTTCACGAAACTTGTATTTGAGGAAGGTTTTTTAGGAAATAAGTTTGAAAATACGGTGCGGATGCTAATTTCCATCTCTTTATTATATATAGATATAGATATTATGTTATGGATGCTAAGCTGTATAGCAAGGAATATGAAAAATATTAAACATTGTAACCTATATTAATATTAGTGCTAAATGCACCATATTTAGTGCGTGGGTGTGTGTATATATACACCATCTAATATTTCGTTTTATCCATATTTCGATGACGATATACTTGTCCAGAAAAAGAACTCTAAAGCATTTGTACGAGCATTCCCTACCATTAGAGTCTTCAAAGATCAATTCAGCCCTAACCACCCCTACACACCTCCAACACAAAAATGAACAAAGCCCCAACGTAGCACAGAAACATGCTTAGTTGGCGTTTATAAATCCAACCAAGGCCATGCACATGGATTCCAATTTCCAGCCTTTGGATTGCAATCCGCATGCAGCATGGGGAGGGGGATCTAGGATGTTAACATAGCCGGCTTTATAAAAGCCGACAAAGTTAACATACACTAGCCGGTTATGTTTAGGCCGGCTATTGTCGTTCCATAACCCTCCCTTCTTCTTCCTTCTCCCTATTTCTGCCTCCGTTCAAGTCAAAAAAGGAAAAAGGAGGGAAAATGAAAGAAAAAAGGAAAAAAGAAGAAAAAAGTGATAAATTTGAAAAAGTAATATGAAAAGAGCATGGAATCGTCTTCGAGGCAACGACAGTGGTAGATATATTCAAAGTGATGAAGAAAACATCCCCCTCGAAGAAGACATCGACTTCGCAGTTACCGGTATAGGAGGTTGGCGATCTCATCAATCAGATGGAAAGACGCTTAGCGAGATATATGTGAGATGCGGTTCTGGATCCTTATAAATTTGGAAGCTGATAAGGATTTGATGAATTTTCATAATTCGCCTTTGTAGATCAATTTGAGTAATTGACGTCGGTGACATTGTTGACACTTTCTTGGGATATAGGATTTGGAGAGTTCTTGAGTACGTATTTAATTAATTACTCTGCATTTACATGAAGTTTATTAATACATCAAATAACCGTAAATTGGCTTAACAGGTATTGAAAATCTTGTAAATTCGAATGCTTAGTTGTGTGCTTTAGCCGCATGTTGGTGGAAGACCGCTCATACATTTTATTTTAGTTTTAGAGTAGGTTTGACTTACTTAGAATTTTTTATATTTACCGGTATAGGCATCGGACGGAAGGAGACCTTACGGTATGACGAGTGCTACTAGCACTACGATAGTTTAGCTAGTGTACTGCTGCATCTTGACTTACAAGATGGACTATCGTCCAGACTTCAGATTAGAACTAGTTACATTAGACTAGAAATCACTGAATTGATAAATAATTATAACGAAGAAAACAATTCGAAGATTGCTCGACTTTTTATTCTTTTCATGATGGGAAACATTCTCTTCCAAATCCATCGAACGCGTTGCCGGCTGGACATGTTGTAGCTATTGCAGAGTTGTCGTTTGATACTCCAACTAGATATAATTAGAGGACTCCCATATTAGCGTATTTGTATCGATCTTTGAATCATCGGTTTGTTGTTAGGCCCAAATCTGCATCGATTATAGGTTTTTAGAAGATTTTTCAATATTGGTACCAAGATTTTTAATCTCAAATTCCGATTGCGCCTTGTCTTGAAAATTCTACATTTAATATCTCGTATTTGGTGAGATCTCGGGTGAGATGAGTGTATCTCGGGTGTCCATTTCGGATTTTAAAGTCCTTATCTGACTATCTCAGAGTAAGTTAACAGTCCATAATTGACATTTCAATTTTTTTTATGATAATTGATATCTAAATATAAACTTATTAGAATGAATAATTTATAAAAAAAAGATTAAAATTTTACTTTTCAATAGAGGGTGATTATATGATTGATTTGGTATTGATTAAATGGATTCTACTCACTTAAATATTAAAAATAAAAAATAAACAAAAAGTTATCTATTTTTTCTCACACGTTAAAAAATAATAAATAAAATTAGAGAGCGTATTGCAGTTACTTTTGAATCTACATAAGTAGTTAAAAAATATGTAAATGAAAAACATCTTCGAACGAGTTCTGTTAAAATTTATCTCAAATTCTGCTTAGGATTTTATTCTCTTGGATGGGATGAGTACCAAATGGATACAAACAAAATTTAATGTCTTCGGATGAGATCATCTATTGTGATTTATCTCAAATTCTACTTGACATCTTGATATCTTGGATGAGATAAGTGTCAAATAAGATATGAACAAAATTTAATGTCTCGTCTTGCTAAATCTCGTCTCATTCAAACCAGTAGAAGGACATTGGTTTGATATCAGATTCCAGTGTGGTGTTTCTGTGGTTTAGGCCCAAATCAGTAGAATAAATTATCTCGATTTACTAATATGGTTGAGAATTAACATCAAGTTTTGAGCCTAAAGATATATTCTCAATCTCAATATTATCACTTTAGCCAAGTAGAAGGACGTATCTTTTATGTCTAACAAATTGAAACTCTTAAGGTGATTAAGAAATTAATGGTCCACGTAAAGTTATTTAAAAACTTGAAACTTGCAAAAGCTATTAGAAAAGTCAGTGGTTAAAGTCAGTGTATTGAATTAAAATGCTCTGAGAATTTATAGCGGCTAATAATTTAAAAGATAACAAATTCAAAAATAGGAAAAAAACAAAAATCGTTTGTTTTTACCTTATGTTTAATTTTCAAGCATGTGATGTTTAAAATTACAGTGAGTATAATAAGATGTCAGCTAAGAACTACAAAATAGAATCAACGTGCGAATCACAAAAATATCGTATAATTGAGGAATTCTTTTTTATTGTGTAAACCATCATAACCATTCTTTATTTGCATTAAATAATAAAGGCTGAAGATTATTAGCTAAACTTAATTTGAGAGACAAAATTTGCAGTGGAAAATATATAGTCAGACGACAAATTTATGCATATTAGATTGAACTGTTGAATTTGAATACCTCTATAGCTTGCTCCTTTGTAGTTTGAACCCTAATGTTGATTCGAGCCTTGGATGGATGAGGATTTTGTATCCACAAAAAACTCTTAAATCTTTGTTAACTGTACACCTGATGGAGTTTGCAATGTTATGATCTTCATTCAGTGTTGAAAATGTAATGAAATTAAAATGGCAATAAATCCATGCTCCGTTTTGGATAAGATATTAGGACCCAAAAAGCATCAACATTTATGGCGTCACATGTGATGGAGTTTGGGAAGATGACAGTTGCAAACTGACATATATTTTATGCGTTAATACTTCAAACCGAATTAAAAGAAAATTGATGAACTAACCATGGTTTATATCACATGAAGATTTCAGTTTCAGATTATAAGGAGCATTTTGTTAGTGGGATATCAAAACTACTCATCAAATAACTATGAATAGGAAATCAATGACCTATTTTAAACTTTACTTAGTTGACACAACCTTCAATATGGTATCGTATAAGCAAAGCGAACAAAATCAAAATATAAAATTTACATATACCAAACAGGTTAAAAAATATAATGTCTCATTTTGACTGAGATTATGCTTAGTGCCTAACATTGTCCAGGGTCTTCAGACCTATCTTAAGCAGTTCCAAACAATCTGCTAACTATTTTCAAGAAGAGGTGGAAATTCTAGCAGTTGGAACTAAATTTAGTCAAACTAAGTTTGGTTGATGGAAACTTTACATGTCTAAATACCCACAAAATAAATATAAGATGATCTTTTGATGCAAAGATGTCTCATGTACTCCCTGAATTAAAGAATGTCAACAATTGAACTGAAAAGTAACTATATGAAAATAAAGGACCAATCTTCATAAGTGGAATTGCTGTAAAAATGTTAACAAACAAAGATAATGAATTACGATTTACCGTGAACTTAGAATAAATTTTGAAAAAAGTAAGGGTTTGGAAAAATAAAAGAATTCACCCCCTATTTTCTCGTGAACTCTTAATTTCTCAAGTATTTAACCAAGTGTTGGATCGGATCTCTATTCCGAGCGATTGTAGATATAAAACTAAGAAATCGATGAGGATCGCTGTTAAGTCGTGGGTAGAAGAAAGTTTTATGGTGATTTCAGCATGTATTTTCTGCTTGGATGTTTGGAAACTGAGTGGTTAGGAAGTGAAATATTTTAGTCGTAGATGATAGCCGAGGACAGAACAATTGTTTATAATCCAAATTTAGTAGTGGAAAGGAAAGAGGATTGGAGATAAAGTAAAATAAATTGAAATAAAATCGAACTGTGTGAAGCGAGAGAATGGTTTGAACTGAAAAGAGGGATTGAAGCGAGAAGGAAATAGCAGTAGGGGAAGTGGGGTAGAGATAAACGGCTTGAGGGGAAAGTGGAAGATGCAAGGCATCTCTAAATATTCAGTTCTGAAGTTGGTTGGTATTCCAGGTGTCAGACGCTCCCATTTATGGAAGCCTGAAGCCCCCTGCAATTGAGGGGCTTGGCGCCCATTTAATGGGCGCCAGAAGCCTGGCGCCCATTAAATGAGTGTAAGGGCTTGCGCGTCCATTAAATGGGAGTCTGACATTAGACTTCCATTAAATGGGATCCTGGCGTTAGGCGCCCATTAAATGAATGTCTGACCCCTAGAATACTCAGTCCACTTCAGAGCTGAATATTCAGGGCTTTGAATATTCAGCCCAAATGGACGCCCAAGCCTAGTTCAGAATCCTGAACATTCAACTGAATTTCGAACCTTAATTCGATGACTTGACAATTATTTTCGTCATATTCAGCAAGTAATGTAACCATTGGAGTTGCCCTAATAACTGCAATAGATTAGGAAAAAAAGAAGGGATTAGTAGTGAATGCTGAGAAACACTAATTTCAAATAGCGAATAGATGAAGCGCCACATATGCAGTCTTTATATCCCGTTTTAAGCTTTAAGTAATAGATTTTATAGTTGTTTAAGTGTTTGAATTTTACATGTCATATCAATGTTTGCATTTCATATCTTGTATCAGTTTCTATATTTGGATCCTATTTAATAATTGTTTAAGTGTTTTGTTTCATAAATTATATCAGTGCTTATATTTGGATCACGTATCGATGTTTATATTTGGATCTCATTTGATAGTTGTTTAAGTGTTGTATTTCATACCCCATATCAGAGTTTATATTTCATTTTTTCATTTTATGAAGAAAACAAGCACAATTGTGTTTGTTTTTGCACAAGTTCGCAGATGTTTGCCATGTGGTCGTTCAAATGACACTTGATTCGTACGACATAGATTATGAACTTCCTATTTAAATAAAAAAATTATATTGAAAGTTCACAACATCTTCAATGGAAGATGAAAGTTGGACTCCACAAGATTATTTGGTACTAATTAACTCTTGCACAGAAGCCGACCGTAGACATATGGAAGAGGAATTGAATGAAGATTTATGGGTGACTCTAAACGAAGCATTTAATAATCATCCTAATTGTAGACTAATTTGAAGGGTTTAGGATACTCGAAGTACTTAAGTCATGTTTGCTAGAGCTTATCGAAGATACAGAAGTACTATAAATACAATGGAGAAAGGAGACCTATTTTAGTTAACACAGTCTATGTTTGGTTCGCTATATTTGTGGGAGTATCATACTGATTTTGTTAAACATGTTGTATATGATTTTTGGGTTAGCTATGTTAGACAATTTGAATGATGTTTGGGTTAGTTAAGTAAGTTACTTACCTTTAGTGAGTTTTACGCACTTTCGAATTCAAGTTAAGTAAGTTAATTATCTTTAGTAAGTTCCATATACTTTCGGATCCAAATTAAGTAAGTTAAGTCCATGTTTTCAAATTCAAGTGAATACTTAAGACAAGTAGCTGACAAATACTTAATTAAACCATTACAAATAAGATAACAAACATTGAAACAAGACAATAACATAGATTGAAAATAAACACGCCGGCTGATTAAAAAAACTGCCTTCGACCACCTGATAAGTGAATTGAACCCACTGTCCTCTAAAGTGTTTCAATTTGTTCTTCAAGTCCAGTGGCATACTGTAATGACCCATAAAATTCGATGATTAAAATGAGTTAAATTAATAAGATTTTTAATTAAATTAGAAAGAAATAAAAATCTTATAATTTAAATTGGAGCGAATGTTAGAAATTAGATGTAGCAATTGTAATTAAAATTAACAATTTAAAATAAATTTGCAATTATTTGAAATAATGTAAATTGTCATACATGGTTATAGGTTTAATATAAGAAACAAATGGAAATGTTGAATTAGTGAATCATAATAAAAAATACTAAATAGAACGGAACTCAAATTAATATAAAAATGAAATAGTGTAAATTATTGCACTTGGTAATTAAATTGACAATAAGTAAATAAACGTAAGTGTTGTATAAATAACGGAATTTGTACATAATTAATAATGATTAAATTGGAATTTAAACTAAATAAATGAACATAAAGAAAGGGTACTTTAATGATGATTAATATAATAACGGAAATGTGAATGTAAATTGATTAGAAACGGAAGTTTATTTATAAGGCAGTAATTGATGAATAAAAAAGTTTGAAACCTAATAGATAAATTTATTGAGAACATTTAATAGTAATTTATGTATATATTTGGCAATTGACAATTTATGAACTTGTTAAGATTGTAAATTTATAATCTAATATTAGGTAATGTTAACTAAGGTAACTTAACTAAGGTAACTATTAATAAATTGAACGAAATGCAAATCAATGGAATTAATGAAGACGTATACATAACTACAAATTGAATATATGAAAACAAAATATAAGCATTGGATTAAATTAAGGAAATTAAATATTAAAAAATGGTCATTTAATAAAACCAATGTTCTGGGAGTAATTATATTAGTTGTTTGAAATATGTACAAACTTTGATTTGGAAATCAAATGGATTTAAAATGAAATTTGGTATTACTTTGATGAGTTTAAATGTTATTTTATTTTGTAAAGTAATAAATGGTGTAATAAAAGAATGAAATCAAGATAAATAAATTTAGTTGAGACTTTAATTATAAATAATGGGTGAAATAATAGGATAGATGGTAATTATTTGTGGAGAATAACCATACAAGTATTATAAAGAGTATATTGGTGATAAACGGTTATTTCGAATAAAGGTAATTAAATATTACTTTAATGGATATACATGTAGTAACGGATAGAGTGAATGAAATTAGCATTATGAAAATAAATGTTAACATTGTTTTGTAAGCAATAAAAGCCTATTAATGTGATTGAAGGTTTACGGTAATGATTATTGTATGTTACATATGTATGTAGCTTGTAAATTTAAACTTTGAAATTTGTTACAATAATTATAATTTAATATTACGTTAAAGTTAATTAAGGTAATATTTATAAGTAATGTTAAGGTTATTCATATTTGACAATTTGTTGAGTTATAAGGATCGGGAATAAAGCTTTATTAATTTATTGGAGTTTAAAATTAAATAAAAGGATTAATTGTAATTAAATGAATTAAATATTTAAATGGGAATTTAGATGAAATGTGAGAATATTATTGTAACGAATTTTGAATCCGATGTTAATCTCATCCGTTTGATAATAATGAATCAAATAATAAAATGAAAAGTAAATTTAGTAGAAATTTTTGGAAATTAAATTTATACTTTTTGAATTTAATGAAATTGAGGTTAATGCCGAAATTTATAAATTTATCAACTCTAATTTGACAATTAAATTGGTTTAAATCATTGTAAATGATTGGCAAATTAAAAATGATAAGAATTGGCAATTATCGAATTAAAATTGAAAATTTGATTAAATTGGCTAAATTTTATTTATTTAATTAGTGTAAAAATAGCCATTTTTGCCACTGACTCGAATTTCGACGAAACCAGTTTCATCGGATCCGTAACAGTGAATTACTGTAGGATTTCAAGTTTCGTGGCGATCGGACTTGTCGTTTGATCGTACGGACTCGAAACGCCTTGAAATAATTGAAATTGAAATCAATTTGAAAAATATTGATTTTAGCATAACTTCTCCATACGATGGAATTTGAACTTGAAACATTTTCCATCACGTTTAAAAATTTTTAAAACATCTATTTTGATATATGAGTTGACCCAATTTCGCTCCGGAGTCAGAACGGGCTTTTCGGGCCATTTATCGTTCAGCGCGTTTTTAAATCAGGTCCATCTATTCTTTTTCAGCTTTGTCTACAAATACCCTGTTATAAACCCTAGCCTACCTCTATTTCTCATTTGTCTTTGCGTAAAATTTCTCTTCTCCTCCTCATTTCTACGGCAGACAGTTCTAGATCCAATTGCAATTCAAAAATCAAATAAAAAATTCAAACTCCTCGAAAAAATTCGAAAAATTATATATCGAAGATCTCAACGATGCGAATCTGCATCTGTTGTCTATTTCTGCAATCGATGCTCGAGGCAACCTTAAATCGCGGTCAAAGTTGAATTGGGCATTTTTGATTGAAGCGTCAATCGGGGAATCGGTTTCTGGGTTTTGAGGAGGGTATTGTCAGGAGTCTTTTGGCGGGTGGTCGAGTCATCCATTTCGACCCGAGGTGACCAGAATTTGCATTTTAGGGCTTTGTAACCCTAGAGTTTCACTGGCGGCGGGGCCTCTTTAGGCCACGTGAGTAGCGTGCGTAAGGGGGGATGGAGGCGGCTAGGCACGAGCTTCGAGTGGGTGGTGGAGCGGTCGTCTAAGGTGGTCGTAGGAGGGAGAATTTGGTGGTCAAAGGGCATTGTTTTCCGGTGAGGATGGGTGCCTTTTTTTATACTGTAGACGAGGTTTTTCATGCGCGTATCATGCTGTGTTAGTGGTGATGACGTGGCGAGTTGAAGGAGGGTGAGTTGTTATTTTTTTTAATTTTGTTTCAAATGATCTAACGCGTGTAACTTTTACATACGTGATCCGTTTCATGCGCGGTTTTCTCCGCTAGGTTCGTATTGGAATTCCAAACACTTTGACGCTGGTTTAGACGAATTTGAAGACTGATCAATTTTTGGATTTAAATTGGATTTAAATTCAATTTAAATTCAAAAGGTGAGTATTTTAACCCACTCACAACTTCTAAAATTTCTTATGTTTGTTAAACTAAATTTCTGTTGTGATTATGCATTTATTTATGACTTTTTATATATTTTTAATCATCATCTCAGTTATTGCATTTATTTAAATTGAATCGTTATTTAATTTATTATTGAATATAACTGCCAGTTAAATACCTGTTATATATATTATCAGTTATCTATTGGTATTGATTGATTGTTTTGGATGACGATTGTGATGGATGTGTGATCTGTTGATGGATGAATGGATGTTGTATTATATATTATTTTAAACTGCAAGTTGTTATGCATTTTATTTTATCCGGGATTGCGGTTTGAAATGATATATAACTGTATTTTTATTTTAAATTACGGATTGAAATGATAAATATCCGTATCACTTGACCATAGGACAGAAAATTATATACAGGCACCGCGGTCAATATATTAAAATATTTTGAAATGATTTTTCTATGGTTTTGAAAAGAAATATACGGTTTAATAAATATTAATTTTTGATATTATATAAATAATTATATATATATAGTTATATTCTTGAATTTAAGCTATGTATAAAATTTGTTAAATAAAAATAAGTGAATAATGGGGTTTGATTGTTTTATATTATATGGTTAAGTACATGTTTAAGATATTGTATATATAGAGTTTTAATGACTTAAATTAAATTTAGTTAGAAGATAAATATGAAATTTGTTTGAATTAAATTATTAAGAATTATACTCGAATAAAATTGTTTTGAAATTTAAATAAAATCAAGATGTTTAAAGGGTATGATTCTTATGACTTAATTTGGTTGAGAGCGATTTAAATGAATATAAAGTTGATTCAAATGAATATATCAAGTTAAATAAATTGAAAGAATATCCAGTTGTTTGAAGTTAAAGGTTTTACTTAAATTTTATTGGATTTTATTAAGTAAACATTTCAAATCTAAATAATAGTAATTGAATTTGATATATATGGAATTATCAAAGAATTAGTTTTGAATAGGTGGAATATTTAAAGCTTTGAAATATATGGAAATTGAAATGGTTTATTTGGAGTTTCAAATCGGTATTTGAAATTTATTTGTGAAATTTAAAAAGCTATTTTATTATATAAAGTGGTTTAATATTTAAACCATTAGAGTATTAGAAATTTTGTTTCAAAGCTATGGGGTTTAAGATATATATATTTTAAAGTATTATGATTTTGGAAAAAGGGATGTATCTAAAATAAAAATGATATCATATTAATTTGGGGTTTTAAAAAATAGAAATGATATCGTATTTATATGGTTTTGAAAGGGATATTATATTCTGGTTTTAAAGTATAAATTATTTTGAAATAACCGCGGTGTTATAATAACATTTGGTTGTTGAAGAGACCGGGATCGGAAGTTGTCATACTCTCTGCCAACTCCGAAAACCACTTTAACAACCGTGTACGTGGTGGAGATTCTAGAATGAAGTAGGATGGTGGCGGCGTTTCCTTTGAGGTAAATACGTAGACCCAACTCCCGTGAGTTGGCATAAGCTGGCTAAAACAGGAGCGATTGACAAGCTAATGAGGTAGCACCTTTGATCGGACACATCCCTTTGATATTATACTTTGACTTTTGGATTGATTTGGTGGCCACTTTTGATTTTTATTTGGGTGTGTGGCTCTAGGTGGACGGTAGCTGCGCGCTACGCGTTACCACTGGCCCGGAAGCGTAATTGGTATATCTACCCTGGCATTGCCTAGTTATGCCGTGTCACCTACTCTAGCACGCCTTATACGAGTTTCTATTTGTGTCCTACCCATGGAGTATCCTCTGGTAGCCTCCCGATCAGGAGGTATTACGGTACTATATAGACTATTGGCACTATTACGTGTTAAGGTGGAAAATGTAAAGCCTTAACGCTATTTAAAAGTAAGTTTATTTTACTAATAGACATTATTATAATAGCGAAATATTACTACATAGTAAATAGTTTAACGGATCCTTAGGAGATGTGAATCTCGAGCATCTCTTGAGTTACTACAGTCACGCTAGACACTGGATAGGAGATGTCAAATTCCGTAAACATCTCTGACGCCGTTCGACTCTTATTTATTCCTGTTGATTTAACTTACATAAGATATTTTAGTTCTGACTAGAGTGTTTTGCCTTTTCAATTAGCTCGGGTCAACTTGAGCATTTCAGGATTTGAAGACCTTACTACTTGAGGACGAAGACGAAGATTTTACTACTATTATATATTATATTAGTCCACTGCATCACATTTGTTCCGCTGCATTATTAGTTGTTTTCTCTGGTATGTGTGACTCTGATATGTATTGTATAAAATAAAATCAAATATTTTGTAAACCGCTTCATGAACTGTGTATTTGATTATTATATTTATCGTTCCACTGCAAGATTCTATTTTTGTTTATTTTTCTTTCTCTACTTTTTCTTATTTACCCCATAACTATCCGCCCTTCTATATGGTTTAAGTCTGACGTGTGTTGTTTATCGTCGTTTAAAGCGTATAAAAAGACGGATGTTACACATACACAACTTCTCAACAAGGTAGAGGATCATCAAGCCATTGCCAAAGTTCACAACCATCTGGAAAATTGCGGCATCTATAGTGACATTGACCGATGTCAGTTCCATTTCTTATAACATAATATGGAATAGAAACTCCACAGTTATAGTATTGAGTCCACAATTTGCTTCTTGACCAGCTTGAAGAACTTGGTGGCATGTTCATGCCTTCTTTTCCTTCTCCTATTGTGGCTACATTGCTCTACACTTTATCTTCTTCCATTCACCAACTGCATGCACTCTTGCAAATCTCTTTTATGCTCCCTTGCATCGTCATAGTGTCTTTCCTCCGTTTCAACATATCACTCGGTTGGTGGTTGGAGGAAGGCGTATTTGTTGGGGTATTGTGTATGAAAGGGCCTTCGTACGAGTATGATGAGGGCAAGAAAGTATGGTTCTAATCCACTATTTTTACATACTACCGGTATGATATATGTGAAGATCGATATGGAAAGCAATACGATATATATAGTACAGTATATTAGTAAAGCTGGCAAGTGTCTAAAGATGTACAACGTGGCTATGGTGTTTGATATGATGAGACATCAAGGCATTATGTCTCCATTAGTCAAGCTGGCAAGCATTGAAAGATGTGTTGTTGTGGCTGCAGTGTTTGATATGACGAGTCACTAAGGCATTCTTTCTCCATTAATCAAGCTAGAAAGCGTTGAAATAAGTGCAACATTGTAACGACCCATCTTTTTGGACAGTTTAAACCGACGATCAAATACACATGCCGATTCTAAACCATTCAAAAGGGCAGATGGTTATTGGGGTAAATAAGAAAAGAAAAGAAAGGGAAATAAAGGAAATGAAACAACACAGAATCTTGCAGCGTAACGATAAAATATAATAGTCAAATAAACAGTTCATGAAGCTGTTTACAATACTTTGATCATTATTTATACAACATTTATCAGAGTTATACATATACAACAAAACAAATAAAATAATGCAGCAGACAACATGATGCAAAGATAATAATAGAATAGTATACCAAATCTTCGACTTCGTCCTCCAGAAAAGATCTTCAATAAGTTGAAAAACTCAGGTCTGACCCGAGCGTAATGAAAAGACAAAACACTCGAGTCAGGACTAAAATATCCTCATGTAAGTTAAATCAATCATAAATAAATATGAGTGTAACGGCGTCAGATATGTTTACGGGGTTTGACATCTCATATCCAGTGTCAACATGCGTGCAGTAACTTAAGAGATGTTACAGGATTTTCCATCTCTTAAGGATCCGTTAAACTATCCACTATGTAGAACAATACGCTATTATAATATGTCTACAGTAAAGTAAAAGTATTAAAATAGCGTTAAGGCGTTACCATAATTCCCCTTAACACATTTTTATAATGCCATAGTCTATAGGGCACCGTAAACCCTACCGTAAACTGGTGGTTATCAGAGGGTACCCCATAGGTACAACACAAAACAAAACGTAGTGGTCGCGAATAGGATAATCAGTATGACAAGGTACATGAGGCGATACCAACTAGGATACTAGTAGTTGTGTGATCCGGACTGATGTTGAGCATAGCCAGCAGCTACCTCAACACCGCGAAACAACACTCCCAAATCGAGGGGTGCATCCAAATCGAATCACAAAAGGTAATAGATATGGTATCGAAGAAGTGTGTCCGCTAGAGATGGAGAACCTCAATGGCCTGGCGCGGCTCCTGTTTTAGTCATGTTAGGGGTCATCCAATATCATTCTCTTTCTTCAGTCAATGCGTTCACCAAACCATCCACTTCATTCTAGATCAACACTCCGCGTATAATAGTTATTAAAGTGGTTTTCGGTATCGACAGAGAGTATGTCCATATCCGATCCCGGTCTCTTTAATAACTACGTATTATTACACCGATGGCTCTTTTACATTTCAAATCGATTCATAATTGATATCAAAAATATCACATTCGCTTCAAAAATCAAATCCATTTCAAATATCATTGTATCTGTTCAAAATGTAAGATTCCGTTACAAAATCATTTTTCGCCTCAATATCTCATTTCGATTTCAAAATCATTTCGAATTTTAATTTAGGTTGCAACTTCATTTAACCCAATTCGTATTTACATTCAAGATTTAAACATAAACATTTCACCTTATTGATCAGCTTGAAATTTAAAAAATAGTTTTAAGTAGTTTTAAAGGTAGTTTTAAATAATTAAAATAGTTAAAGATACTTAAAATCCTTAAATGGATTTCAGATGGATAAATTAATTTAATATAGTTAATATAGGTTAAAATAGTTTAAGTATTTAAAGATGGTTTATATAACAGAGTAATTTGGAAAACAAAATGAAACAGCTTCAAAACCAAACCATTTTAATTATAACTTCTCAATTCAAATCAATTTCAGTTTCCATTCTACCGATTCAATTTCGATTTCAAATCAAATCAATGTCAACTTTGACTTCAAATCAATTCAATTCTACATTCACCTTCAATTAATTCAATTTCAATTTATATCGATTTGGAGCTTGATTTTTTTCAAAATATCAATTTATCACACTTAACAAAATTATCCTTCAATATTCAACTTTTAAATCCAAATTTCAAATATGATTCAATTCCAAGCTCAATTTCAAAATATCATTTTTATATCACCTTTACTTAGTAATACTCAAAGCTCGAATGAATGTTCAATCTTTAAAACAAATAGATTTTCGAAATTCAATCATATCCTAATTTTTAATCTCAAAGTCTCAACTTAAATTATTTAACAATTTCCTTTAACCAAAATTTATTTCAACATTCCAACTCAAATTTGCAATAAATTCGACTTCTATAAATTGATTTTATTTATAACATTTAAATCAAAACATTTAAATGAATTTCAAATCAACGATTTTAAAATTTATTAATTTAGCCAATCCGGTGTCCGTATATAATTTTCTATCCTATGGCCAAGTGATTAGTTATTTAAATTAAGTGTCAGGGATGAATATATATCACTTAAATCAAATCACAGTTTCATATGTATGCATAACAGGATATATATAAGCAAATAAACATCCAAACATTTAAATATCAATCAATAGCATCCATCGAAATACATCATCCAATAGACAATACAATTCACGGCAATTTCATAGTTATCAATATCAGGTAATTTAATCACAATTCAATTTTAATTTAAATTTTTGACTGTCAATTTAATTTTCAACGGTGAATTCAAATGACAATCTATGTGACAATTAAAGTTTATCAAACAACGACAAATAAAATTCATATCACTTAATAATATCAAATTTAACTACCACAAAGATATTCAGTACGTTGTGAGCGTTATAAACACTCACCTTGATTTCAATGTAGTTCCAGCATTTTATTTCGAATAAAATTAAATGAGCGTTTAATTTTACCCGAAATTTTCTCTAGCTCCAAACGATTCCTATCCAGCTCCATCGCGTAGTATTCGACAAAACAATTGCAACGCAATTCGTTTCGTCAGATTCCGACCTCGTACGAACAAGTTATGACATTTATAAGTTAATACAAATTTTTATATAAATTAATTACAAATTTAAACCTAACTACCATCAGCTGCCGTCCATTCTGCTTTGAAAAATCATGGCCGCCCATCTACTTCTTCTCCCTCCCTTCAGCACACGTTCGAATGCGAACCCAAGCCGTCGTTTTAGCCCTAATTCACGCACCCTATCCTTGTAGCTCAAAGACGATCAGAGACCCTCACCTTGTAGCCCTCCACGCGAGCTACCTACTCCTGCAACCACTCGAAGCTCGGCCTCCCTGTAGCCTCGGAATTCGAGCTCGAACGCAACCCGTTCATAGACACTTTGCCGCCAATATACACCCTTATATCTCATCATAACCGTTGAAATCGTAGAACTCGATGCTCTCTACAAGTTTGCAGTTGAAAACTTTCCGAAATAATCTATGGATTTGGAGAAATTTGAGGGAGAAGAGAGTTGAATTTCGTCCATTGGAAATATCACTGGCAGCTGAAGCGGATAGCTAGGGTTAGGGTTTAGTTTTGATGCAAATGAAAATAGTTAGGTCCTTTTATAGAAAAAAGCGACGCACACTATTCATCTCGAAATTTCCGAACTCCAAATCTGCGCGGTGACTGGCGTTACTAGGGTTTACCCCACATTCCGGACACAATGGAATAGGTTTCGAAAGCCAATTCGATCATCTACGCGAGTTATGGCAATAAACGATCGATTTTAAATTAAATCGGTTAACTAAATTTCTAGGCGTTTTGGCTTGCCCCGGACAAACGGTAAATCCGATTGACACGAAGTTTGAAACCATACAATTATTTAACATTACGGATCTGATGAAACTAGTTTCGTCGAAATCCGAGACTGTTTGAAAAATGGCTATTTTAACTCGTCAATTAAATATTAAAATATTCAATTTTCACAAATTTACTTTTAATTCGATTTTAAAAGTTCTACAACATCATTCTAACTTTAATATGATAAAATAAAATTTTACAAATCATTTTTAATCATATTTAACCCGTTATTCAATTATTCAATAAATTTCAAATATTAAATTTAAACAATTTACCTGTTCAATATTCAATTATTTGATTTTAAATAGATTTTACTTATCAATCAATTACTCTATTATACCCAATGAATTCAACATTTATTATCCTAGCCAAATATTGATTGCAAAGGATAGCATTTATTTTTCAATACTTATCACTATCCAAATCTTCGAAACCAATCTATTAAAATTTGTATTTTTACCTAAATAATTCACAACTCTTATTCACTTATTTACATTTGTTTTTCCATATATTCCCTTATAACCAAGTTATAACATTTGAGTCAATTCAATTAGATTGGAACTCCATTCAATCCATAAATAATTACTTGGATAATTATTATTGCAATTCATTCCAGTTATTATTATTCCAAACGAATTACAAAAAAAAATTCTAACATTAAATCACGAAATCTTATTAAATTAGCTATTTTAATTATCGAAAATTTACGGGTCGTTACAAACATGGATACAACATTTGATAAAACGACTAATTAATTTTATCTCCATTAGTCAAGCTAGCAAGCATTGAATGAAGTACAACATGGCTACAATGTTTGACATGACTGGACAATGAGGCATTATGTCTCCATTAATCAAGCTGGCAAGTGTAGAAAGAAGTGCAACGTGGCTATAGTGTTTGATATGACTGGACACTAAGGAATTCTATCTCCATTATTCAAGCTGGCAAGCACTGAAAGAAGTGCAACATGGTTACAGTGTTTTATATGACTGAACATTGAGGCATTCTATCTCCATTAGTTAAGATGGAAAGCATTAAAAGAATTGCAACGTGGCTATAGTGTTTGATATGACCATACACTGAGGCATTCTATTTCCATTAGTCAAGCTGGCAAGCATCAAAGCTACACGCACCATCGATTAGTGACACGTGGCAGCAGTCCAGTCATCCTGAACAAAAACACCATCTCCTCAACAAATCCACAATCCCCTTCAAAGCTACATGCACCATCGATTCGTGACATGTGGTAGCAATCCAAACATGTTGAACAAACATGTCATCTCCTCAATAAAACCACAACACATGTCAAAGCAACATGTACCACCGATTCATGACACATGGCAGCAATCCAATCGTCTTAAACAAACATACCTTATAAATTAAGCCAAAGGTTAATAATAACAAACTCATCCAATCTTCTAAATTCTTCATCACTATTCATCTATCTATGTCAAATGAGTAAGCTTAAAATTTTATGGTGCTTCTCATCCTCGTCTTCATCTTTGGATGATTTCATCGAACACTGTGCTATACAACAAAGAATCTTTGGTTATGAAGCAATGGATTTAAGGGCTCTTGAAAATGCTGAAAGCTCTACTTCAACCTAAGGGGGTAGTGTTCTAGGAATGAGGGACTTATGATATGGGAAAGACTATGCCACCAGCCACAATAACCTAATCATGGATTATTTTTCGAAAAACCCTGTGGTATGGGGATATAGATTTCTGATGAAGATGCTGTATGTTAAAGACTATCTTTAATCAAGATTTTGAAAAATTAACCAAAAAACATCTTTTTCACCCATAGAAGAAATGGAATCAAAGAACTAGGAGTTCCCCCTACAAAATGCTACAACTGCACTTTACATGATATCGTATGGAACTTCTGGTAATTCGTAGGATGACAAAGCGATTGGAGACTTAATGGCAATCTTATGTATGAAAGAATTTTGAAAAACTGCTATTTTACAATTTAGTGAAGAATATCTTTGATTCCCAAACCCCTCACGACATTGATAGATTGTTAGCAACGAGAGCTCAACATGGATTTCCAAGTATGTTAGGTAGCTTAGATTGTATGTATTGGAGGTGGAAAATCTATCTGATTGCTTTTCTAGTCCAATGCACAAGTCACTGCAAAAAGGCAACTCTAGTATTGGAAGTCGTTGCTTCGTTTGATTTATATATACTACAGGCCTTTTTTGGAGCACCTGGTTCACTTAATGATATTAACATCCTACGATAGTCATATTATGACGACCAAGAATTTTAGTTATTTGAAACTGGAATGTTTAATTCATTTTAAATATTAAGAAGTTAATTTTATAGGTTAAACAACTTAAATTTCAAATATAGTGATTTATTGGATGATTTAATAACTGAATTTAGTAATTGAAAAAGTGTTTAAATAATTAAATCCTGGATTTTTATTTGGATAAAAATGATTTAAAGGCTTATTAAATTTCTATTAATAAGAATGATGGTGAATAAACTTATAAATTGGATTTAAAAGTAATTTATTTGATTTTTGAAGTATCTCATTTTAAATTAACAAGTAAGAATTGCCTTCTAGAGCACCATGTTGGATTTTGACAAAAGTAGTATCATTGGGTCCGTAATAATGAGTTATAATACGCCGTCAAATTTCGTAGCGATCAGACGTATCGTCTGGCCTTGCGGGATGGAAACGCGTTGAAATTAATATTGAAAATTTAATATAATAACTGGGTTCGAAAAAGCTATTTCTGCATATGATCGAATTAGGTCCCGAAACAAGTTCCATTACATTCGGAATAAAGGTATAACATATGGAACGCTAGGCGGCATACCTTGATTGGGGTTCGAAATTATCTAGCTAGATATTTTGATTTTAAATAATATATTTACTTGGATTTGACTACACATCCTTGTTAATTCACATCAACCCGCACCCCTACTTGTCATAACCATACACATCTTCCTTTTAAAAATGCGTTCTCCCTCCCTCTCTTCTCCATTCAGGTTTACAGTGAAAAAAAAAAGAAAGGAAATTGAACTTCAAAAATTTATTTTTCAAGATTTACTTAACAAAAAATTTGAAACAAGCTTTAAAAATTTTGTTTTGGAGAGGGCTTCGACTTAATGTGCTTTTTGAGGGTTGCGGCTTCATTTTTGGATTGCCAACCTTATGCTTTTGAACCAGGGTTCCATGTCGCATGCGATTGAGGATGTAATTCATGAAGTGGATGAGGTATTTGAGTTCATGGCGAAGTTTGGCATCTGGAGTTGGAATTTGGAAGGCCGCCGATCCTTGGGGATGATTCTGTTCGTTGGTACGGACAAGAGAGGAGGGCATGTTGCATTTTGACAGGGAGCTCGAAGGGAGGTGTCAAGGGGATGGGTGCGTCGAGTTCGGGAGGAGGGAGTCGGTGGTATCGTTGGATTTTGGTTTAGAGTTGCAGTGCTCCATGTCATAGGGGGAGAATGAACAACCATGGAGGAGTGGGAACTGGAAGGGCGACATTTCAAAATTTTGGGAAGAAACTGTTGGGGATAAACTTATTAATAAATTAAAGTTATTTAACTTTGATTTTATATTTATCGATAACTTTTAAAATGCATAACTCCTTCATATGAGGTCCGATTGAGACGAAACTTTTTGCATTACGCTCATATCGACGAGTGCTTCAAAATGGAACTGGTTTAGATGGATTTGGATACTGTCGAAATTG
Organism: Allium cepa; assembly: GCA_030765085.1. NCBI lineage: Eukaryota > Viridiplantae > Streptophyta > Magnoliopsida > Asparagales > Amaryllidaceae > Allium > Allium cepa. The sequence continues at coordinate 436,981,171 of CM060944.1, forward strand.
GATTAAAATCAGACGTCGTTCGATTTTAGTTCCAAACCGAAACGCATCAGCGACAACTTAAATTTTTGTGGGTTGACTCGCCTCTCTGGCCTGCTTATTTTTTATATAATTGGGAATAATTTTATTTTGTGATGATTGTTGCTTGTTTGGATGATATTATACATACATACATACATATATATATATATATATATATATATATATATTAGTTGAATTGAATTTTTCCACCTCTGGAGCGGATGAGACACTATTATGTTCTCATGTAAGAGCGGATGACCCTTTTTATACAAATCCCGCCCGCCTCGAAACGATAGATTTATATCTTTATGATTATATGATATCTGTGATGCAGAGGAAAATGTTGGAGGGATCCAATAGGGTTCCTTACCCTATTGATTTTATTTTCATATATATGTTGATATGTGATGTGATGGATGCAATGTTTGATGACCTGAATTTGTTTTGCTTATTTAGTGCTATGGTAGCAAAGGGCAATATTTTAGTATTTTTAAATACTACAAAATAGTGATTTTGAATTAAAATGATTTTCAAGTGATTTCAGAGAAGTATGTGCTTTAATAATTTTTAAATTATTAAAAAGGAATGAAATTGTTTTAAACGAATAAAAGTATGATTTTTGATGTTATAAAAATATAGTTATGGAGCAATATTTTTATACAGGGATTTTTTAATATTTTATAAAGGACTTTTAAAAGTAAAAAAAATAAAGAAATGGATTATAATTGGAATTTATAAATATTTTCAGAATGGGTTTTATGAATAAATTTGATTTGTATAGAAATGGATATAGAAATGGATTTTTGATAGTAAACGAGTTTTTATAAAAGAATGACTTATAAGTAGAAATTTATAAAATAAGTGATTTTATAAATTAGAAGTTTTATAAAATAGAAAGAAGATTTATAAACATAGTTTATAAATAGGGAAATGATTTATATTGAGATATAAAATATGGATTTTTTATAAAGGAATTACATTCAAAATTTTAAGAGTTTAACAATCCTTCAGAGGATTGTATTGAATGTTTTTGATGAAGTTAATGGCTTTGAAAAGTAACTTATTGTTTTAAAGTAATATTTAGGAAATAATAATTCCACGTGGACTTTAATGATTTTGAAAAATATTTTAAAGTGAGATATGTATCGCAAACATAGGTTTCAACATTTATTGCTGTAATAGACGTTTTCGAAGAAGTAAGGAAGGCATGGAATATAACATTTCTGTTATGGTAAATGATTTTCCGAAGGAAAATGTTTTTTATGTAGTATATGGGATTGTGTGTGTGTGTATATGTAATTGATTAAATCCACATACTAAATGTTTTAGTTTGTCGTAACAATGTTTTACACAACATTCGTTTTGATCCAAATAAAGTTTGTTTTGAAGAATACTTTCCTCAAGATTGGTATATGTATACTTATTTTTGGTTTAAGTATATAGAGATATTTTCTAAGAGCTGAAAATGAAATGATTTGTGAATATGCCTATACTATCGATATAGGTATATGGAAATGTTTTCCACTATCGAAAGTTTGAAATGGCTTTGTGAATATATCTGTTTTAAAGATAATTTGCAGTAAATATTCGAAAAGTGATTTAATTAAAAAAAGAATAATTAAATGGGCATAGTGATTGTTTGGTGCTAGATATTGTTTGTTGCTTTGGTAGTTAAATAACCGACTACCAAATTTGGCCTCTTTATCGTTGTTGGTCCGGAGAGACCGAGGTCGGATTTATTCAAAAACCACTTCGGACCAATGTATGCGTTCGAAAATGCAGGTTTATGATGATGATTGTTGAAGACATAGATCTTCATGATGTAGGGCTGCCTGCCACTATACCCTTGGGAAATTGCCATATCATATACTTATAATGCCAGTAGTTCTTCGTTATGAAAATCTTTGAGGCAAGGACTGCTCGCTACTAATTCTATGGGTAATGCCCGATAGGATGTGGTACGAGAGTTTCTTCGGTTTGTCCCGTTCCTAGACAACTTGTATGGACGAATATCTGACATTTCATTTCTAGGAGCCACGTACTTTGGTTTTTACAAATGTACATTTGTTGGTGGTGTAGGAAGTAACTCTCTTACACTTAACACCCCTCTCTGAGACATATGAGCTCAGAGATCGTACTTTTGTGAAAATCAATTAGTATGTTGTTGGAAATGACAATGTGGCATTCAAAGTGAATGTGCTATGTGAACGGTAAATGTTACCTTAAGTCTCATCAACCGGTAGTGGCTTACACAGTGCATGTTGTAAGGCTAAGTCGGTCACTCCCATTAGGGCATGGTCATCACTTTCTAGATGTATTTATTCTTGCTATGACGTCGGGTTTTAAGTTAATGTTGTGTATACTTGTGGCCACGGGTAGGTCGATTACGACTGGGGTGATGTCATATTCGGTTCTGTCCACCACCAGATGGGTTTGTTGGTAGGTAGGTCTTGCCAGATGCAGAGGTTTCTAAGATGTCGATCCTCGGTACACTCCTCTAGAAATGTATTGTATGGAAGGTAGTCCCTTACCTGCCATTGTATGGAAATCCAAACTCCAATATGAGCCTGCCATTTTGTATGTAGAACCCACTTTGTGGCTAGTATGCTGGAATTTAATAATGTAACAATTTTGGCTATAATTGATATTATTTTTATAATAGACACAATTATAGTTAACAAAATTTGATATGAAATGTTTTGGTTATCGTAAGGTAAAACCCGTCCGTGTTTATATGTGGATGTGGTCTTACGAGATACCTTCGTTTTGATAACGCAAAGTTTTTAAACTTTAAAATTCAGTTGAAATGTGTTTTCTCACGCTGGTTTACCAGACTGATCCAGGCATTCTTCCATTTCAATGCTCGGGTCAGACCAAGTATATTTTCAGGTTCAGTTTTGATGCTTTGAAGCTTCAGCAGAAGAGCTGGAGGCCTTTTGGTCGTATTCACGTATATGTTTATTTTTCTGTTGCATTGTCATTTAAATTATCAGTATTTGTAAGGACAGGTCAATATAACTGCCAAAATGTTGATTAGTTATTGATTATTGTACTCTGATGAATGTATGTATATTATAGTTTCAGTTTTGTAAAGATCATTGATATTATACTATATGTTGTTCCACTGCGATTGTGAGATTATGTGATTGTTTTAGTTTCTTCTTCTCTTCTTCTTCCTTCTTTCTTTCTCCCTAACAATCGGATTTTCCATCATTTGATTGCTCGGCATGTAATACAGTGGACGTAATAGTGTGGTACGTTACACATACTTATCTAATGATATATGCAATGATGTTGCACCCCCATGCAATTACAAAATAAGAGACAAGGATCATTCCATGGGTTATTACCCAGTAAATGAAATTTATCTAAAATGGATAACACTTGTACAAGCCTAAAAAAACCAAAAATAAGCCAAATTCACCAAACAATAAGAGAGTTTGAGGAAAGATGTTGAATGAGCATTCAGAGTGCTTCAAGATAGGTTACACATCTTAAGAAAAGAGGAATACTACCACAATCTTGTGGTATTATCTGATATCGTATACTATTTTATTATTTTACATAATATGATTATCAAAGAAGAACATGGTGGATATGAGCTTCAATTAAGAAACTATTTGGACATTGTTATTGAATTTCAAAAAAAAAAAACCTTACACGGACCCTAATACCTTTGTCAAATACATACAAGGAATTGAAGACATTCGAGATCCACAAGCTTATCTTGATTTAAGAGAAGAACTGGAGGAACACTACTGGGAACATATAAGAAACCATTAGTTGAATTGATGTTTAGATTGATCGTTTTATCTTCTTTTCTTGTTTTATGTTTCACTAATCTATCTTTATTTATTGCTGACGTGTTGTACTAGTACTTTTATTTGAATTTTTAATATCTATTATACTGCAGTGTTATTTAATTACATCAATAAGAATAATAATGAGAATGACAATAACAATAACAATAGCATTAACTATAAATATAACTAAAACAGAAATAATAACAATAACACTAACAATACCAATAATAATATCACTAATAATAATAATAACTCTAACAGTAACAGTACAAATACAAGATACAATAACTACATACAAAGTAAAACAATAATTTCCTACAAGCCTCATTGACGTTTATGTCACTCCTCAATTTGTTTCTCCGTATACAACCTTTGCATTAGATTGAGATCGTGTAGCTTGCATCTTAAAAGAGCCATATCATCTGCTCTTTATGGTCGAGCTAATTTTTGTTACTTAACTCGAGCTCGTCAATTCTTAACTGCTGTATGTCAACATGATGTCGTTGTCTACCCATATCCCTTTGAAGCCTCTTCGTTTCCTTTGCTTCTTTAACAACCCGATTGTATTCACCTTAATTATCGTTTATTTAATTAAACAAGTCGGAGCTAATATGTAAGATTGAAAATCTAACTAGTGAGGAATTGTGTAATGGATTTTTGGGACAAATTATACTTGAGAGATTGGGTTTAAATTGAGTATTTGTGTAAATTAGAGTGCTATATTTTTTTAAAGATTAGAATGGTGATTTATAAAGTGTTGGAACTTATTTATAAGATTAATAAGTTTAGAGAATGAGTCAAATCAATAAAAAATTGTGTATTTTCTTTAATAAAGGGATTTAGAGAAAATATTAGAGAAAATATTACGCAATAGGGATCGAGTGTGTATATTCTTTGGTAAATTATGTTATAAATTGTGTTAGTTCTTTCTGAATAAGAAGTAATCTTATTTAGAGAGAAAATGATAATTTTATCTGCTAAAATGATTTAAAGCTATGTTTTCTTATTTTATAAAATGCAAAATGTCTCATTTTTAATAGTAAAAACAAAGGGTTAAATGATTATTAAAATTTTGTTTCATTATTTGATTATTAAGATTAAGTAATGAACTTAATTTTAGAGTGTTAACATAAACTTTTCTATGTTTAAATCAATGAGAAAATATTGTTTTAAGTTATTGAAAAGTGATATAATGGTTTAATTCATTGTTTGATTTAATTAAAAGAGGGTTTGGGCTTAGGCATGTATATCAGCCTGGTTATGGACTTAAGTGAATTTGAGTGTCTTTAAGTTGAGAAAAATTGCATGTACGTTCATTTCATAACATAAAGTAAGTTTCTCAAGCTATCTTTCTCAAACTCAACCCTAGGTAACATAGAAAATCATCAAATTTAGTTTCCAATAAATTGAAAAAAAATCCGGGAAAAATTAAGGTAATCTTTCAATCCAAACTACACCCTTTCCCCAATTCATTTATAGTATGGTTGCCTAGTTTTTCAGTTCTTTGTTTTATGTGTATTTGAGTTTTAAGGTAACTTGGAGTAGAAGAAGAGGAGTAGCAGGCATAGGAAGCCAAGACAAGTTGCTAAAAGGCCATTAGGTGAGTTAACACTCACACCATCTATTTTTAAATGTACATGCAACTTGCTGTTGTGGTGTTGAATGAATTGATGTTGTACTAATCTCAAATTGATTGTGATATTTGCATATTTAGTTGCTTTGACCTTTGGAAGTTGAAACCCTAAACTAAAAATCTCTTATAGCATAAATTCCATGACGTTTGAATGCTTGCATCTTCATAATTCATTGCCCCAGAGATCAAATCATCTGCAGCTCGAAAACCATCATCAACAGACCATTGAAGGTCAGAGTTGAAAAAGCTATAGGTTTTGCCGCCACTAATGGACCAGTGGGGCACTACGGTGGCATGAACTTCTGGAGCTGTTTCAGCTTTAGGTGAAGCCTTAGTTCGCCCATTGGATCGTTCGTTCGCCCATTTGTTCCATATTGTTATTGTATTGTTTGTTGCCTTATTCCGTGATGATTTTTATGCCATTCTTGGGTTTTGATTTATGATTTGTGAATTCATCTTAGAGCATATTGCTATAAAAATGCTTAATGGATATATGATATTACACACAAGATTTATTACGCAATATCAACTTGAGTTTTCAAAAGAATGATTTCCAAATCAAATCATTTTCGCATAATCTTTTCAAGTATAATTATTTGTTATTTATAAGAATATTTGGAATATATAATATAAATAATTATACTATATTATATAGAGTTGGTGGATATAGTGGATGGTTGAGAGTATGGTTTTTAAAGGAGAAATGTGAAAATAGACTTTTACATATTGTTTAGAAATCATTTATATGTGATGAATTTGAAGTAAATACTTTCATAACTACGATATCTTCTTAGTATTTTATTATGTTTTGTCTTTGTCTATATATGCCAATTGGCGATTCCTTTTGTGACTTTTGATGAATTTTTGTGCAAATTAGCTTTCAAGCTAATTATTTTCCTTTTGTATGAAATGAGAAATATACTGAAATAATATAGTAGTAACAAGTGGTTATGGGACATTAGTTATGACTTCACTTAATATTTTAATTATACGACTTGTTTGTGTAGAGTATTTGGTAGTGGAATTTACCAACTAATAGTAAATACTTTAGCAACACCCAATGGTTATGGGACACGAGTTTTACTTTAATAATACTATTAAAAGAGTATGTGACAGTATGGGATTAAATAGTACCTTGGGAATACAAGTTATTATATTACTCGTTATATTCGTTAGTGCATTCATTGACTTGACCCTATAGGCTAGTTGTTCGATCTAGCGACTTGACGATGGAGGTCGCACCCCGAGTCGTGATATTCATTTTAGTTTCTAGCCCTAAACCACTTAGTCAGCAGTTTGTACCGCTGGCTATATTTGATATCATAAAAGTCATGCCATCTGTTAGTAGGCATGGAACCTTAGCAGCGGAATATTAGGTTGAACATATATTATGGATATCCAGTACCGTTGGACTGTAGGAGTTTAGTGGGCTAGACTCCAGGATCTTTTCTTATCAGTCTCCCATTGGAAGAGAGCAATTCGCATTAAGAATATTCTACTGGTCAAATTATGTAGTATGGTGTGTTGAATTTATATGATTCAAATATTTTCCAAAGAAGACAAGAAAATAATTAATTGATTCAGTAAATCAATTAATTATGCTATATATGGAAAGCTAAAGAGGAAGGATAAATGTGATATCTTTTAGAGTAGGGAAACTAATTAATTGCTAATTAAATAATTATTCAAAGAATTTGTTATATGAAGAAAGAAAAGATTGCTGATGGAGATTGATTCAAGCATGGAAAATTATGAAAACCAATATCACCATTATCCATTTACGTAGAAATCAAATCATGGATATTCAGAAAGGTTTCAAACAGAATCTGAAAATTAATTTTCTTAATCTCTAAGTAACTCCATCATTAAGTCTATTTAAATGAAGGAAGTTCATCTTCATATTTGTGTGAGTGTGAGAGAGCATCCACCATTATCCTCTTCTTCAGTAAACCCTAATTTCTACGGTCAATCAATTAGGGGTTTTGAGCGTAAATAAGTCTTTGGATAAATTGATTATTCAATTTGTAAGTATAGGTTAGTATCTCCACTACTACCAATAATTTTGTAATCTCTCTCTTTTGTACTCTCTTTCTTCAGTGAAAAAAGAATAGTTGTTGGGCTCGTGGACGTAGGCAATCTAGTCGAACCACATTAAATCTCCATGTTCTCTGCTCTTCTGTATTTTTTATTTGGTGATTATTTTTCATTAAATTTATGGTTGATAATTAATCGACAATATGGATCCTTCTTTTGATTGTTTCTGCGCTTTAGCATTCCGCCGCAATTTTGGAGTTAGTGCAAATCAATTGAAATTTGCGCACAATTGATTGGTACCGGAGCTAGTTGTCTTGTTCTAGATTAGTTATCAATGGAAAATTCTTTTAGTCGTAGTATGAAAAATTATGCCATCACCAAATATGTTAGAAAAGGAGTTTTTGGGACATGGAAGGTGGAGACTAATGATGATGTTCTTCAGCAACAACTTCAGTCGTTTAGAGGAAGAGGTAAAAGCCAGAAGCACCTTGGAGGTAAAAGAGATATGCGTAGGTCTCATTTCATGTGTCCTAGAAGGGGTGCTTGCTATTATTGTAAGAAGAAGAGACATTTCATATGGTATTGTCCAACTCTTAGAAAGAAGAGAGCGAAGAAGGAGAAAGCTTCAGTTTTGCCAGCAGTTAGATCATATGCGGATGGAAGTGATAGTAATACATCATTACTTTCAGCCAATATTTCACCTTTAGAGCACACTAGTTGGGTAATTAATTATGGAGCCTCTTGTCATATGACGCCAGATAGGAGCTGTTTTGCCAGTTACAAGAAGATTGATGGCGGACCAGTTCATATGGGGAATGACACATCTTGTCATGTCGTGGGCGTAGGAAGTGTGAGGTTTAGGATGCATGATGGTGTTGTTAGGACTATCACGGATGTTAGACATGTTCCGATGTTGTGTGGAAGTTTGTTATCAGTTGGAGCTTTGAGTAGACTTGGTATGAGGATAATAATAGATGGAAAGAATTTGAGAGTGGCAAAGGGTCCCTTGGTAGTGATGAGTGTGAGTTAATGGTATTTATGTGTTTCATGGAGGGACAGTCTTAGCATAGTCGGTAGTTTCTACTGATTATAATATTTCAACTTCTACTCAGTTATGGCATCTTCATTTAGGCAATGTTGATGAGGAGAGTCTTGAAGTATTAAAGAAGCGTGGGTTGATTGATGGTGTTTGTCAATTGAAGCCTAGCTCTTGTGAAGATTGTTCTTTTGGAAAGAAGAACATGTCACATTTGATGTTGGAAGACCTAGAGCTACAGAGTTTCTAGAGTATGTCTATTCTTATGTGCGGTGACCCACCCTAGTTGTATCTTTTGGTGGAGCCAGTTACTTCATCTTATTTGTGGATGATTTCTCACGTAAGGACTGGGTCTATTTCTTAAAGGCCAAAGACGAAATATTTGCCCAGTTTTGTAAGTGGAAGGCATTGGTAGAAAAGCAGTCGGGGAAGCGTTTGAAGATTCTTAAAGTTGGAAATAGTAGTGAATTTATGTCACAAGAATTCACTAACTATTGTGCGTCCGAGCACGTAATTAGAGATTTTTCTATTTCTTTTGAATCACATTGTTATGGAGTGGTGGAGAGCATGTGTCGGATATTATGAGAGAGAGCTATAAGCTTGAGAACGACTGCTGGTCTAGAAGAGGGATTTTGGGAAGAAGTGATATCTATGGCAGTATTTCTCATCAACCGCACACCTTCTATTGCCATAGATATGAAGATCCCAGAAGAGATATGGAAAAAAGAGCCTGTTCATTATTCATTCCTTAAATGTTTGGTTGTTCAGCTTATTTAGAAGATGAGAGATATGATAAGTTAAAGCCTAGAGAAAGCAAGCACATTTTATTAGGCTATAGAGAAGGAGTGAAGAGGTATAGGTTGTGGTGTAAAAAAATAAGGAGAATTGTGACTAGCAGGCATGCGATATTTGATGAGAGGTCTTTGTTGAAGGTGGAGCCTCTATCAAGCGGTGAAATTGGGAGGACAGAAAATTGCCAAACACATTTGGAGTCATCAAATTGTTTCCATATTTGGAAAGATATTGGTATTTCTAATGATACCATGGTTGATGAGAAGATTACAGAGGTTCAGACTCTAGGTGGAGCTCACTTGTTGGAAAGGCCTTTTGGTTCAGTTGGCCCTATTTGTAAGCATATTTGTAGCGATGATTCTTCGTCTTATGCTTTGAATGTTGTGGAGTTTGTTGGAGAGTCTGCTGATGTTGACTTAGGAAAGTGTAGCAAAATCCTTATGGAGGAGATTGGAGTAGATAATATTGAGTATGTCCTCACTCAAATTGGAATGGAGAAGGTGAAGCGCGCTGTTAAATCTCCATTGGTATCCCGAAGATTATCTACATTTTCGTCTCCAACATCAAATTTGTTGAAGAATTTTGGTATTTTCTCGTACGCATTATGTTTGCTGATGTGCATACTATCTTTTTTGTGCTTGGGAAAGATTTGGAAGCACTTTTTGGGAAATATTGCCCAAACTAGTTCACATTGAGCTTGTTGATGTAGACCTAACAATTTGTCGAGATGTGGTGATGCAGAGAGATTGTTATATTTTAATCAAGGTGGAATGTTGAATTTATGTGATTCGAATATTTTCCAAAGAAGATAAGAAAATAATTAATTGATTCAATCAATCAATCAATTAGGCTATATTTGGAAAGATAAAGAGGAAGGATATATGTGATATCTTTTAGAGAAGGGAAACTAATTAATTTCTAACCAATTAGTTAGCCAAAGAATTTGTTATATGAAGAAAGAAAAGATTGTTGATGGAGATTGATTCAAGCAAGGAAAATTATGGAAACCAAGATCACCATTATCCACTTACATAGAAATCAAATCATGGATATTCGAAAAGGTTTCAAACATAATCTGAAAATTAATCTTCTTAATCTCTAAGTAACTCTTTTATTAAGTCTATTTAAATGGAGGAAGTCCATCTTCATATTTGTGTGAGTGTAAGAGAGTATCCACCATTATCCTCTTCTTCAGTAAACCCTAATTTCTACAGTTAATCAATTAGGGATTTTGAGCGTAAACAAGTTTTTGGATAAATTGATTATTCAATTTGTAATTATAGGTTAGTCTCTCCACTACAACCTGTAATTTTGTAATCTCTCTTTTGTACTCTCTTTCTTCAGTGAAATAAAGAATAGTTGTTGGGTTCGTGGACGTAGGCAATCTAGCTGAACCACGTTAAATCTCTGTATTCTCCACTCTTTTGTATTTTTTGTTTGGTGATTATTTTTCGTTGAATTTGTGGTTGATAATTAATCGACAAGCTAGATCCTTCTTTTGATTGTTTCTGCGCTTTAGCATTCCGCTGCAGTTTTGGAGTTAGCGCAAATCAATTGAAATTTCCACACAACAATAAATGTATGCAGTCCAAGGTCTAATGATATTGCAAGTAGATCTACTTACTTTGATAAAATCACCAATGAATTTTTCCTGATATGAGCATGTTTATTCGATACACAAATTAGATATATGTGATAAGTTTATAGAAAAAATGGAAGAAGAAAAACATAACATGTAAAAGAATTAGAACAAATTGTTTTAATCGAATAGATGAATATCTTGGATAAGAATTCCAAGAGCACCTAAAAGATAAGTTGATGCACTCTTAAAATAACTCTTTCCTACGCTACATAATGATGTACCGATAAAGTGTAATCAAATTATGTTGGACAAAGCACGATTAAAAATGAGTGAAGTTAATTCACTTTCTTTAAGGATATGTACTTAATAGTAAGCACACTGTTGTATTTGATTTCATCTAAGGCAAAGAAATGATTTCGTATAAGATATGAATTAGGAGGAAACCTCATCCTAAATAGTTTAAGATATGTGGTTGTTTGATTATGAACATATATTGCATGAACTCAAAGTTAATTTATTTCATCAAAGTCTATGAGAAGTCAATAATACATTTATTTTTAATGCCTATTACGTTGCACTAAGAAACAAATTTTTGTTTTACGTCACTATCTTCTTAGAGGAGGAATTTTTTTCTAGAGAAATTAATGGTAGAGCGGCAGACTTAGACGTGATTCAAGATTCATACATAGAATCTGATTATGTAGACAATAAAAGTTTAACCAAGCCTAAAATAACATATCTTGTTAGAATGTCTAACAAGAAACTTCGCATATTGAAAAGAAACCATGAATTGTTTACGAATATAAAAAAATAGGTTGTTCATAATGATAATTTCATTAATTGTTGACAAGCCATGAAGAGTATAGACATTGTCACATGGCATAATTATTTAAACCCAAAATGGATTCTAAGTACAAATAAAAATTATTTTGGAAATTATACTCAAAAGAATTGATCCTTCAGTCGTAAATCGGTCTTCTTCAATGTATTAGAACTGTAAAACGGAAGGTCTGTGGGAAATGATGTGATCGATTTCATATGTGAATTTAGGGAGAAATTTATCTAGCCAATGTGTTATAGCCCATAAGGATTCTACTCGCAAATTATTGGCTAATAAAGTTTTGTCCCATTTATGTTAAAACATAGCTTCTAAATAATGATTTAGAGAAGATTATTTGCACAAAATAACAAAAACGCTCGAAATCAGTGGGAGCGATAATAAAATTTGTGGACTTTTTAAGATTAGTATATGACCTTAAATAAGTATCTAGAGGTCGAACAAGAACTTTGATAGAAAAATGAAATGGTTTGATTTTGATCAAAATGAAAAGGAAGCTTGTGTTTATAAGAAATAAAATTAGGTACTAAAGCATTTCTACTTATACAATTTAACAATATGATACTGATTGATAATTATGTACCCATGTTAAAATTAGTTAAAGCATGTTGTTTAATTCTCGATGAGGGATTTGAAAAAGGCATCCTTATATTCGGCTTAAGCAATATCATGATTGTTCCAATCGATATACATAGACGTCATATTAAAATGTTTAATGTAGAGCATACAAGATAGATTCCTTATGCATTGACAATAAGAGCCGTCATATATGTTATGTTATATGATAGATTGAAATTCACATATGCACATGGTGTAGTGAGTGAATATCCAATCTCATCTAAAGTCATTGAATAGTAGTAAAGAGTATTCTCGAGTATTTAAAAAATGCTAGAGAATTGTTTATGGAAACAACCAGCTCCATATGAAGGAGTTTTCGGACTCGAACATCATAAAAGATACTAAAAATAGTAAATCAATTTTAAATTCATGTTTACCCTTTATTAATGGTTTTAATTTAGAAATGTTGCAAATGAGAGGTTGCGGTAGATTCAACTATTAAGGCAATGTACATTATCTTGAATAGTGTTTTAATGGAAATAATATATGAGGGAAAATTTATAAGAAAGCTAAGGATGGTTACCACCGTTGAAAATCTACAAGTGTACCATGATAATAATGATACATTATATATTGCAATAAAAATGGATTGCATAATAAGAGATCGAGATATGTTCTTTGTAATTATCGCATGACAAAAGAGTTTATCAGTGATGGAGAAGTATAATCGAAAAAGTAGATATGAAATAATAATATTATAGATCCACTCACTAAGGTCCTTTCTCATTTTTGTCTAGAAAAACCGATCGAGAGTATGTTTACGATTTACTATAATTGGATTGAAGTGAAAGTAGGACATCAATAGAGTTATGGGTGTGCCTTAGAAGTAATTATGTAATTTGATTATATAAATTAACTTTTAGAGCCATTTTTTTGAAATTAAATGAGCTTTTGGGTTTTTTTGTATTGTATATATTGTTGTTTAATGTTTTAAATATATTAAATAAAAGAGAAAATACTTAGGAAAAGTATCGAATCATTTGTAGTTACGAATGCATTCATAAGCATGGGTTGAGACGTGCAATATAAATATTTTTCCTTAAATATTAATATTCAAGATGTATCGAGAATAGGATACCAATAATGTATTAAGTTTAGTGTACATACTAATCTTTATACAATGAATGATGAATGATCATTGGGGGAACCAAGGGTTACGTACCCTTGATTGTTTTGAATAATAACATGGCAAGTCACCTAGAGTCTTCTATAGTTTAAAAGTCAAATAGAAGATATCACATGACGATGTGCAGTAGTCTTCTGACTAGAGAGTACTATTAATCTTAAGTGTCCAAATTGTACTTTGATTATGGTAAATCGAACGACAATAGTGACTATGCTTTTTTTATAGTTCGGTATAAGTTGAGCCACTTGAAGAATGCTATTTAAGAAAGGACTTATGAGTAGAAGGTTAGTATCATCATAATTGGTAATCAACGTAAAGTCAAAATCTTTGGCCAAAGCAAATCAATTAACTAATAATTGTTATTGGATTTAACCATGGACTTTCTTATTGGATTCACAATAAAAAATAGATATTTTAGAATTTTGACTATTGATCAAGCTTTAGATATCTAAGTGACATTTTGGTGGCGAAGAGAAAACGTGCGTAATATGTCGTTGCTTAAGGGTGTCCCTTTAAAAGATAAGAAATTAGATTTCACTAGATAATTTATAACCAACCGAACTCGTGTCCACTTTTATGCTTCTATAAAGTCTAGGTCTCAATATTTAAATTACTTAAACATTACCGAAGACCGAGTTACATCTAGGAGTCTCACATCTACAACTTTCAATTTGCATCGAAAATAATTTATTAAAATAATTTATATGAATTATTATTATTATGGAGAAATTAATATAATAATTATATTAGTTAATTATTATTGTTTTTTGATTATTATTATAGGGCTTGTCATATATTTATTTAAATATATCTGAACCAATATAATAACTCAAATATAAAAATATTTATATATAACAATGATTATTTAATTTTAGAAGCTGAATTTCTTAAAAAATTTAAAATAAGTCCGGCTGAAATACGTTTGTGTATAAACTAATTAAATGAGTATAATTAATTAAGTGAGAAAATAACTCACTTTAACAGATCATGCCTTTAATGATGGATCTGGGTATGATATTGTACATAGCCCAAAGTTTTATAAGTACTTAGATGTCTCATTCTACAGAAAGAGAATTTTGTCTTCTCTAAAAAATAAATTACATCTTAATGGTGGACTTTGCAACTTCACCGTTGTTGAGTTAGAAAAATGTTCTTATTAAGGTTAAGCTAATGGTTGAAGGTATATTCGACCAGCAGGATTATCAAGGAAACATTTTCAATTTAAATTATCTCAAAATTGAATTTATTTAAAAATTAAATTAGTTTTTACAAACATATATATTTTAACTTTTTTAATTATGATACATGAGACATGCACAATATCATCACCCCACACATCTTGGAGTATCACTACCTAGGAGAATGTTGAATTGGCTGAACAATATCGAAGGAAATCGACTGATGAAGTAAAGGCCACTGGTTACACCGACGATGAACATAGAAACTCGACGAAGCAATGGCGGTAGTTCAATGTTGAAATAAGGTTTCAATGAAAAGGGATCAAATATATTTTTGATGGCATAGGTCAACTCGTCTGGACGTGAGGAGTAGGTTGGTGGTGGCTGTAGTGTCATCGACAAGGTTCGGTGCCAATGATAATTGCTGAAGAGATATGCAATATGGTGGTTAGTGTCTATACAAAGGAGGCTAATAGCTCCTTATAAATATTAAAATCACATTTAACCATTATATTATTATTTACAAAAACCCATGTTATTGTAGCCGTCATAACTTCTACATACAAAAGCCATTTTATGCGCAGTTTGCGCCATTGGCTTCATATTATAATTCTAGACATTTGATATTATTTAGCTGTATATCACATACTTGTATATAACATTATAAATTATATTTTAGCATATAATAACTTCTCAAAAAGGACATATACAAATCAACACAGTTTTTAGAAAATAATAAATTAGGATGTTGTTAATTATATGAAATTTCATATTCAAATCAAAATATATTATATATATATATATATTCATTTGTGTGTATATATATATAGTATATATAAACACACTTTTTATTAAATATTATACTAAATAAAAGTTATCAAAATTGGTAAAATTATAATGTTAATTATTATGCAAGAATAAATGCTCTTTAAACTAATAATTTTTATTTAAATACTTCATATCAAATAAATTTTAAGGTGGTTTATCAGTGAAAAGTTATATTTTAGTAAATCATACATGATTAAACATTATTCGTGCTAGTAATAATATAACTTAAAATTCAAATCGGATTCTTCCAATAAAAAGTTAAATATGATCTAACAATAATAACATTATTTATGATAAGACAATGAAAGATCCAGTGCATAATGAATTAGAAAAGGAATTTTTTGAAATATTCACATTTTACCTTGCTGCTAGACACACTTACTCCAACAAGACTTTGGGCTGAAACTAGTTAATTTTTCCACATATAGGTCAAATGGTAAAATATATATAACTTTCAAATGTCATATTCAAATTAAGATTTTAACCACTTTTCAAACATTTACTTGATCGAGTCTACATTGTAGAAAAATAATCAGCTCCTAATTTGTTTTTAATCATAATTTATGGTCAAAATACGGTCTTGTTATCCAAAAATTATGCGACTTAGCAAATAACTTCATTATAAAATTTAAGCTCAAATTAGGCTGTTTAAACGGTATAAATCATATTCGTTATATAATTTAATTTTAAAAGCGCAGGTCATTACTTAGAATTTATATGGGAATTCAAAATCTAACATTATTAAGATTATATAAATCATTTGATGTTATCCTGCCTTTGAACCAGGCTATATCTGGGCGAGTCAGAACCATCAAATTGTTAGGAAGTAAACTAGAAATCATGAGTCCTAACTTTGGAGATCAGAATTCAATCGAAGTCCAATGAGTTGTCATAGAAGCATGCCTTCCACTTAAATACCCTTGCCAATCTCCAAATGAACCAAAGGGTAAAAGCTGGAATGGCCACATATAAAGTTAAGTGTTGACTCAATACCAAGTTGAGCCCCTTAACTCGGTACCGACTCATGAAATTGAACCTGAACACTACTTCAAAGAGATTGAATGCTAAACCAAGGATGAAGCAAAGCACGAAAAGGAAGAGAATGGACTAGGGCAATTTAGTTCAAGAGAACGAGGGAATGAAGCCAAGTACAAAGAAATAATAGCAAACTAATTACTTGGCACCAAGTTGTGAAGTACAACTTGGTATCGAGTTAACTACCAAAGTGAGACTATGGCCATGATCTCCCTTATGAACCTCTTCTTAAACATGGAGATGTGGGTATCAAATATCGAAGCTCATTTCGCCGATCTGTTCCTATAAATTGGAGGAGAGGGGCATAAAATCGAGAACTTTTTTTTGTATTTTGAATTATTAGATTTTACATTGTTACTCCACTATATTCTTATCGACTTATAATCACCCATTTGTAAGATCACTGTCTGTAAAAACTCTCAAAAATCATTAAAAAAGTTTAAGTGGTCGTAGGCCAGAGCATTGTTGTACCATTATAAATTCTTATATGCTATTTACTCCATTTTTCATTTAATTTCTTCATTTATTATCTACCTACAATTTGATCAGGTATTTATCTAACTTTTAGCGTGAATTTTTTGGTGTTTTCACCGAGCAACTCAAAATTCTCAATATTTGGATCTATTTTTTATTTTTATAATCCACGATCTATATCTAAAAGAATTTGTTGGAGGGTCCTTTGTTACTTAGATTCCATTAACATTTATCATTGGATCCAAGAAAGGGTTGACATCCAGAAACGCCGAAGAGAACTCTACTACTACCAGAACCTCTAATGATTCAGAAATGGCGACTCTCAACATAAAGAAGCGACTAGTCAACGTGGGGATGCATAAACTCAGAGTACGCCAGAAATGGTCACTAAGGTTTATTTGGATAGGATGATGATCAAGATGAACAAAAGCTAATAGAAAGCCTGAATGCTATGATGAAGCAAATGAAGGAGAATATGGATTTGATGGCCCAGCTATCCCAGAGACGTAAGAGGAGTAGAAAGGAGTTGTTGTCTTGTGATTCGAAAGAAGAAAGTTCATCCTCGTTGGACAGAAACTGCTCGAATGGAAGCAGAAAATAAAGAGGAAGGTAGCTAGGACTTCAAAGGTTGGAGCTAGAAAAACTAAGGTCGACAAGGGTCAACTCTCTACCGAATTAGCTTTACAAGTCAGTGTCGGCCTAAGGACTCGAGTTGTAATTGATGACGTAGACATTCAGTTGCAAGATGATGTTGATATTAATGTTGGCATTGTTGTCAGTGACCAGAGTGGTGGAGTTCAAGAAACAACCGTTGAACTATCACATAGAGGATGTAGAAGTTGAACAATTGAATGAATGGTTCTTCTAGAGATAAAAGAACCCAAATATCATGGAACTAACTGAAACCATTTTCGAAGCTAAACTTCGGGGAAAACCTTAAGGATCGTCGTTCGATCAATTCGAATAAACTAGAACCTTTAACTGATATGGTAAGGAAGCAGGTAAATGAGAACAGACATAGAAATAATAACGATTTAGGATCTTCTCCTAGTAGGGACCCATTCATTGAGGATATCCTATTGGAGGAGTATCCTAAAAGATTTGTAATGCACACATTTTTAACTTACAATGGAACATCTGATCCGAGACAATATCTATTGAAGTATGAGTGGCACATGGATGGTGCCAGAGTAATAGATGCTATGAGATGCAGTCGTTGTCCAATATCTCTTGAAGGAGTAGCTATGATATGGTTCACTTAGCTCTCGCCAAGGTCTATATCTTCATTTGATCAAATGGCTAGAAGGTTTATGGAGCATTTCAAGTTGCATGCAACTCATCCTAAGGATGTGATGTGCTTATCCAATATTATTCAAAATCCTAGAGAGTCTCTAAAAAATTCTCAAGTAGATTCATTAAGGCTGTGACTGAGATGTGTAACACTAAAGAGGATTGAAACGACCCGACTTTCTTACCACAGAAAATCGCATCATTTTTAAGAAAGAAAGGGATAGAAAAGAGAAGAAAGAAGAGAAAGAAGAAACAACATCAGAATCTAAACAGCAGAACGAATAAATTATATAAATAACATAAACATTACATAGTTTTACAACCATTATCAGAGTTACACAGATATACAACACATAATAGACAGTTATAAACACCTGTCTAGTTATACAACTCAATACAGTACAAGAGAACAACTCAGAGAAATGTACACAGCGGAATACTACATATCTACACGCAGAAGCCTCCTGCTCCATTGCTCCTCCACAATTCGTTAAAGCTAACCTGAATCCCTTTGCCACTCGTAAAAATTTGAGTACCCAAGAGTTTAAGAAAACAGAAGATAAACTCCGGGTCTGACATGGGTCTGGTGTGAGTAACAGGTTAAAGTTGCTTAACTTTCAAAAACCATTTGAAAAGAAAGGTATCACGTAAGACTTCCCACACATAAACATGGAAAAGTTTTTACCTTACGCTAACCAAAACATTTGATATGAAATCCGATGATATAATAATAGGATCTAGGGTTTTCAAATAAATATGAAATAGCCAAAATTGTTACGTTATTAGATTCCAGCTACTAGCCACAAAAGTGGGTAATACAATCAAAACCGTTGGCACTTATTGGATTTTGGATTCCATACAATGGCATGGCTACTGGGGTACCGTCTGTCACAGTACGTGGCCTAGATCAACGTACCGAGGAGTACGCCCGCTCCTCTGCAACACAAGGCCTGAACCATTCCTTACTGAACTGTTCCGAACAAGACAACCCCGCGGTTGTAGCCAGCAACCGCCCACACAGCCGAATATAAAGGAACCTCTAGACAGGGGTAAATCTCACTCTCAAGTGGGGGCTGGCCACGAAGCCTTGTTGCACCTCCCCTGTTTTAGCCATTCCCGGTTGATGAGGCTTGAGGCTACGATTACCTTTATAGGACATATCACTTAGAATGCTCATCTTCCACCCGACGATGTTCTGAAAGCATTCAATCCATACAAGTTCGTTTCGGGTTCGAACGAAACTGAAGGCATTATCTCATTACACTCATTTTGGAATCACCCTCAGAGTTAACGACGATAACCCTTGCACTCTGAAACACCATCTCGAGCCTGTAAGTACTATTTCCGTCAAACTCATCACGGAATCAACCCTAGAGTTATACTGACGAATAGTTCTTACACCTCGAGTCTTCACAAAGCTCTACTTGAATTCACGATCTAACGTTTAATTGGAACTGATGTGGTTTTCGGATATCCAATTATGGACACCCGATCCCGGTCTCATCGAAATCCAAAGCATGTCTTTTAGGTCCAAGTTGTTTTAAAGTTTAAAACAAATTCAATTATCTATGTACACACAGATAGATAACTCATAAATCACAATTGATAATCAATCATTATCAAATAAACAAGTAATCCACATTATCAATATCAAAATGGATAATCCATATATCACCATCACAATAGATAATCTATGTTATCATCACAATGCAACCAAGCATTCATACCACAACCTGTCTCATTTCTGAGATCACAAAGCATCCAAGGCAATCAATGTCATCCATTCATACATAAGCAAAGATTTATCTCATCACAATATAATTAATTTAAAATGAATTAAATTAACTATTTCTATCTCTAATTAATTTAAAGCGAATTAAATTAATTACTTCGTTTTTAATTAATTTAAAGTAAATTAAATTAATTACTTCATCAATATAAATCTTGCTTACTCAATCATTTAATTGATTAAAATCAATTAATTAATTATTCATTATTAATCACCTTTATTAATCACCCTTGATTAATTACTCTTAATTACATTCATGTAATTATCCTTAATTAATTTCACAAATTAATTATTCTCAACCAAAAATAGTAATTAACCTTTAATTACTTCAATTAATTAATTAACTATAATTAATTACATTAATCCTTAATTAATTACATTAATTAATTAGCTTTAATTACTTATCATTGATTAATTAATCATAATTAATCAACTTTAATTACATCATTAATTATAATAATTAATGATCTTTAATTATACTTAATTAATTATCCTCTTAAATTAATTACCTAAAGTAATTAACTCATAATTATTAATCATCCCAGATTAATTACATTCAGTAATTAACTAACTTAATTACTTTATTAAACTAAATTAATTATCCCTTAATTAATTTCTTAATTAATCCCTTGATTGATTACTAAGTAATTTAATCCAAATTATTCCGTTCTTAAACATCTTCAATTAATTACAACCTGTAATCATCAATCAATTACTTTCCCAAGTAATTTCCCAATCCATTTATTACATAAAGTAATTATCTTTAAAACCCAAGTGCTTAAAATTTAATTAAACTTAATTAGTTAAAATAAACAATCACATTTAACACAATTAATTACCTTAAGTAATTAATTTCTTAATTACTTCATTTAGTAATTATTCTCAACAATTCACAATTGATTATTATTAAATTAATTAATCTAATTAATTATTAAGAATTAACCACATTAATTAATTATTAAATAATCCTGGTTAATGACCTTCATTAACCATTCTTTAAATCATTTTTTCATTAAGTAATTAACTTAGATTAATTACAAATTTAATTATCTTTAATTATCCATTAATTAAAGTTAATTATTTAATAAATTATCCTTGATTAAAACTTAATTACTTAATTAATAATTCTTTGGTCATTAATTAAATAATCTAATCAATAATCTTAATTATAAATTGATTAAACCTTAATCAGTATTTATTAAACCTTAATCAATAATTAATTAAATTAACTAACTATTCCTTAATTACCTTATTAATTAAATTAATTCCAAACATTAATCTTAACTTAATTTCAAGATAAAAACATATCTTTATTATGTTTAAAAACAATTTATTTAAAACAAAGTACTTTTGTACTACCTTTAAATTTCATTTTAAATACAAGTTTTAAAATAAGAATAATTTAAAATTATCAAAGTTCAAACAATTTAAAACTTTTTAAATTGCAAGACAAACAAGTGTTTGTCTTAGAATTTAAATTTCATAAAAATTTTGAAACTAAATTCACTTCAAAATTTCAAAATTTTCAATTTACATTTTGCTAAAATCTTTCAAATTTAAACCTACTTTTAATTTCAAAAACTGAAATTCATTTTCTAAATTTCCAGATTTTAAATTGAATTTCAAATCTTGTTCATATTTTTAATAACTTCATTTCCTAAAAGTTCAAACTACTTTATCATAATAAAGTAGTAACTTAAGTTTAAATTTAAAACTTTATTTTTATTTAAAAACTGAGATTTTAAATTTAACTTAAATTCTAAAATTTAAACTTTGAATTTAAACTTGAATTTAAGCTTTCCTTAACATAAAAAAACTTCAGATTTTATAAAATTTTAAACCCAGATTTAACAGGTTTCCGTAAACCTAAAAAAAAAAACAGAGCAAACCCGAGGCTTACATAAATAACTTTGAGTTAACAACCTGATTTCTCCGAGTCAACAACCCATCTACTTCGAGCAAATCACAAAACCTCCCCTGACCAAAACTAACCCACACTATCAACATAAACTACATCACCGTGCATATGCACGGCGACCACCGCCTTGTCTGATCATTGGAGATGATCGTGCTTCATCCAAAAACACACCCATGCCCAAATGAAACCATCAGATTGAACCATCATTCAAGAAATCAAATTCGAACACCACATTCCCAAACCTGGAAACCTCAAATCAGGTTTCTGCTTCAAACCTGTCAACGCCGAGTCTTCGTCGCTCCGACCACCAGATGTTCAACCCCTCCGGCCTCAACCTCAACCAACACCATCTACCAAATCCCAAAACATCATAGCACTCGGTCACTTATTCAGATCGAAATGACCCAATTCTTAAAACCCATCAAAACTAGGGTTTAAAAATGAATTTTTTCAAACTTCACCTTCCTCACTGAATTTCAACATCATTTATGATTTTTCTAAGCATCTACAAACCCTCCTCTACAACTCAGAAGAACCCCAAGCTTCCTCAAGTCATAGATCACCATGATTTGCTAAAAATCCATTTTTAGTTCAAGAACTAACTGCAACTTAAACTATACCCTAAAAATCCAAATTCTTGATTTAAAAATCAAGTTTCAATTAGTACTTTTAATTTATGAAACTGAATTACAATATTAATATGATTGGGTTTTGATAAAGATCAACATGCAATGATGTTACCTGTGTTTACAGAGACAACATCCTGTATTTTTAACTTACTTAAGTTTTAATTATAACTTTAGACAGTCAAACAACTTCACTTCATAACTTTTAATTCTAATCTATGATAAGCAAACATTTTTTATTTTATTTTAAAATCCAGATACTATCTCAGATTAAATCAATTGTAGAGGATTCTTTTAAATGGGAAGATGGATCTGGGAACACAGCAGAGCACAAGCAACATGCATACACAAACATATCACATCAGACTTTTAAAAACACACAAACAATACTTATCAAACATTTAACATGCAACCTATTTAAAGTTTAAGATTTTAAAGTTACTCACCTTTTTATTTTAAAGAAGCAGAGCCTCTGATTGTCCTTTTTGAAATTTGCAGAATAAAATGCAGGCATGATCCCTTTTTTTTAAAACTGAGTTGCAAGCCTATTGAAACTGAAATGCTTATGTTTTCCTGACTAAAACTACTTGCATGCAGATGCTTTTGAACAGGCTTTAATTTGAGGTTGTGCAGAGAGAAGATGTAGATTTGTTCATTTCCCAAATTGCATGCAGATCCATCATTCCCAGATTGTAGAAAAATAGAATGCAGGCCTAATTTTGATAATGAGGGATTTGTGAAATGGTAATGATCATGATTTGTTCACAGATTTGATTTTAGATATGAAGAATTTTGAAGTTTTCTTCTTGATTAAGGAAATGGAAAACAAGTATGAATGAAAATGCAAGTTTATATAGATGAATTTTCAGATTTAATTAAATAAAAGAAAAATTAAAACTAAAATGTGCCACTTGTAAAAATTATTCAACATTTGTCAAATTGTTATGTTAATCTTTTAACACTTGTTTAATTAATGCTTAAGAATGCAACACTTGTCTTATTTAGAGTAATTAATATTTAATTTACAAGTTATTATGTACGTTAAGCCTAATTTTAATTTGTTAGTAAATATTAAATATGTATATAAATTTAATTTGAAATAACAATTGCAAATTTTATTCAAAATCTATTTATAAAGACAATACACTATTAATATTGTTTTTATAAATATCTAATTATTAAATTATAATTATTTTAAAAGAAATTATATTTTTATTAATAAATTATCTATTTTATTAAGCCATAAAACTTTTTATTAATTCATTCTAAATTTAAAACTCAAGCCAAATTATTTTAAACATTTAATATTTTTCTTATCAATATTAAAATCATATATTTATATATTAAATAGTTTTAAAAACTCAATACTAATTTAAATCAAAATTTCCAAATTAAAATGTATATATTAGAATTTTTAAAACATGATTCACTTATTAAGTTTAAACCAATATATATTCATTTAACTTCGGAAAGCTTAAATATTAAATAAAAACAATTTTTAAATTACTACAAATATTAAAATTAGAAAAATATGCTTTATTTATTAAAATTAAAACAATGCTAGTTTATTTAAAATATAAACCATACATCTATATTATAAATAGAAACCAATTTATTATTTTAAAAGATAAAATAACTAATTAAATAATTATTGAAGAAGATTATTAAATCATTTTTAATTATTATTAACAAAATATCAATATCAATTTAATTTTAATACAGATTATTAATTTAATATTGTTAAAAATTTCGGGATATTACAATCCTCTCCCCTTAAAAGAATTTCGTCCTCGAAATTTAAAACAAAGGTAATTCAATAATCTCATTAAAGATTTAATTTTAAAATACATGCATATAACAAACATATGCTAACAATCATAACAACCAATTCAACCAATCAAACTAATCTAATTATCCAGACAAATTCTGGATAGAATTTCTTCGAGTTTCCCAAAGTATATATACCAGGATAATCGCTCTAGAGAAATCAAACAATCAATACTATGAAGCTACAAAGCTTCTATTCATCTATATCTACAACACTATACAAGATATCAGACTACAGACGAGTCTGACTCAACAACCAAAACTTCAGAATTGCTGGTTCCACAACCAGAGATAGATCATTCACGTTCTCCCTCAAAGATACGTGAAACTCATCGAATCCCAGTTATCCAAACTGGCAATCCAATCCTGTAGATCAATCACTTATTCTCCAAGATCAGAGAAAAGATCCAAAACACTTCAGAGCTAACTTCTCAGACTTACTAAATCTTATAGCTCCTTTTCGATCGGAGAAAACTTATCCAAATCAAATTTCCGTCTCCGGAATCCAAATTCCTCCAACTCTTATCCACAAAAATCTCCAGACGATCCTGACTGCCTACAACCTTACTGATCAGCTCATCCCTTGCTGATGCTTATAAAAGCAAACAAAACCAATCAACACAACAAAATGATCTCCTCAAGATCAACCAGAATCAAATTCTATTCCTCAAACATCAGAAGACAACAACTCACTTCTCCTGTCCGGGAAAAGAAAAGAAGATGCACTTCCAAACTGTTTTCGCTGTTCAACTCTGATCCGAAGTAGAAGAAAATGCTGATGAGCACAACTCGACAACACATCCCATAAATATGGTTCAACAAATCCATAAGAAAAATTCAGAAGTTCCTCCAAAACTCTGAGCTGCTACACCATCTCAATCTCTTGGAACCATTCTTCTATTAAGCTGAACCACCGGTACTACTCCTGGAATTCTAGAAGATAAGAAAACTCAATCTCCAGATGCGAACAAAATTCTGACTTCTCTGAAGACATTCAGAAAAACTCAGATAACCCAAGAGAACACTCAAACAATCGCAAATCACTTTTGCGATTAACCCAAACTAAATCCAAGGAAATCTGTTCTCCCTTTACCAAATAGAACAGCTTACTCTAAACTAGCCAATCCACCCAAAAACAGGTCCATACTACTGCTTCTGAACTCCACTCCAGAAAAAACTGCTAAGCCAGAAGATTTCTTGCCAACGCCGAGAACACTCCAAGCTGCACCGCTGCCACAGATGCCAAAGAATTCCAAATCAAAGTTCCTCGAGAAACTCGAACCTCAAAGCAACAGAAACACCGGCTGAACATAGCCACAACATCGAAGCAGACTCACTTCCTTAAACTTGTTCCAAAGAAAACATCTTCAGGAACATCCATAGTTACTGCATCTCATCACGCAGCTACTACTTCCTGAGGTATCAAAATACCATCACTCGCTTCTACCCAGCCGACAGATCCAAACTCTACTCATTTGACTTCAAAAATAAACTCCGAATCTTAACAGGTTTCCTTCAGGGATCAATGAAATCCTTCATCACTACAAAACTCACTCGAGATGGTATTAGGTCTACAGTCTCGACAAATACACTTCCAACCTCAAACATTCAAACTCCAACATATGATAATCGTGTTACACACACCACTACCCCATCTACCTTTATAACTTATATTGGAAAACCTGAACAGGTAACCCAACAGATAGGTAGAAATAAATATATTTATATATTTAAAATTACAAATACGCTCTCTCAAGAAAGACACCACTACAGAGCCTAGGTATTCACTCAACCTAATGCTCTGATACCCAGTGAAACGACCCGACTTTCTTACCACAGAAAATCGCATCATTTTTAAGAAAGAAAGGGATAGAAAAGAGAAAAGAAAGAAGAGAAAGAAGAAACAACGTCAGAATCTAAACAGCGGAACAAATAAATTATATTAATAACATAAACATTACATACTTTTACAACCATTATCAGAGTTAAACAGATATACAATACATACTAGACAATTATAAACACCTGTCTAGTTATACAACTCAATACAGTACAAGAGAACAACTCAGAGAAATCTACACGGCGGAATACTACATATCTACACGCAGAAGCCTCCTGCTCCATTGCTCCTCCACAATTCGTCAAAGCTAACCTGAATCCCTTGGCTACTCGTAAAAATTTGAGTACCCAAGAGTTTAAGAAAACAGAAGATAAACTCCGGGTCAGACATGGGTCTGGTGCGAGTAACAGGTTAAAGTTGCTTAACTTTTAAAAACCATTTGAAAAGAAAGGTATCACGTAAGACTTCCCACACATAAACATGGAAAAGTTTTTACCTTACGCTAACCAAAACATTTGATAGGAAATCCGATGATATTATAATAGGGCCTAGGGTTTTCAAATAAATATGGAATAGCCGAAATTGTTACATTATTAAATTCCAGCTACTAGCCACAAAAGTGGGTAAATACAATCAAAACCGTTGGCACTTATTGGATTTTGGATTCCATACAATGGCAGGGCTACTGGGGTACCGCCCGTCACAGTACGTGGCCTAGATCAACATACGAGGAGTACGCCCGCTCTCCTGCAACACAAGGCCGGAACCATTCCTTACTGAACAGTTCCGAACAAGACAACCCCGCGGTTGTAGCTAGCAACCGCCCACACAGCCGAATATAAAGGAACCTCTAGACAGGGGTAAATCTCACTCTCAAGTGGGGGCTACCCACGAAGCCTTGCTGCACCTCCCATGTTTTAGCCATTCCCGGTTGATGAGGCTTGAGGATACGATTACCTTTATAGGACATATCACTTAGAATGCTCATCGTCCACCTGAAGATGTTCTGAAGGCATTCAATCCATACAAGTTCGTTCCGGGTTCGAACGAAACTGAAGGCATTATCTCGTTAAACTCATTTTGGAATCACCCTCAGAGTTAACGACGATAACCCTTGCACTCTGAAACACCATCTCGAGCCTGTAAGTACTATTTCCGTCAAACTCATCACGGAATCAACCCTAGAGTTATACTGACGAATAGTTCTTACACCTCGAGTCTTCACAAAGCTCTACTTGAATTCACGATCTAACGTTTAATTGGAATCGATGTGGTTTTCGGATATCCAATTATGGAAACTCGATCCCGGTCTCATCGAAATCCAAAGCGTGTCTTTTAGGTCCAAGTTGTTTTAAAGTTTAAAACAAATTCAATTATCTATGTACACACAGATAGATAACTCACAAATAAAAATTGATAATCAATCATTATCGAATAAACAAGTAATCCACATTATCAATATCAAAATAGATAATACATATATCACCATCACAATAGATAATCTATGTTATCATCACAATGCAACCAAGCATTCATACCACAACCTGTCTCATTTCTGAGATCACAAAGCATCCAAGGCAATCAATGTCATCCATTCATACATAAGCAAAGATTTATCTCATCACAATATAATTAATTTAAAATGAATTAAATTAACTATTTCTATCTCTAATTAATTTAAAGCGAATTAAATTAATTACTTCATTTTTAATTAATTTAAAATAAATTAAATTAATTACTTCATCAATATAAATCTTGCTTACTCAACCATTTAATTGATTAAATCCAATTAATTAATTATTCATTATTAATCACCTTAATTAATCACCCTTGATTAATTACTCTTAATTACATTCATGTAATTATCCTTAATTAATTTCACAAATTAATTATTCTCAACCAAAAATAGTAATTAACCTTTAATTACTTCAGTTAATTAATTAACTATAATTAATTACATTAATCCTTAATTAATTACATTAATCCTTAATTAATTACATTAATTAATTAGCTTTAATTACTTATCATTGATTAATTAATCATAATTAATCAACTTTAATTACATCATTAGTTATAATAATTAATGATCTTTAATTATACTTAATTAATTATCCACTTAAATTAATTACCTTAAGTAATTAACTCATAATTATTAATCATCCCAGATTAATTACATTCAGTAATTAACTAACTTAATTACTTTATTAAACTAAATTAATTATCCCTTAATTAATTTCTTAATTAATCCCTTAATTAATTACTATGTAATTTAATCTAAATTATTTCATTCTTAAACATCTTTAATTAATTACAACCTGTAATTATCAATCAATTACTTTCCCAAGTAATTTCCCAATCCATTTATTACATAAAGTAATTATCTTTAAAACCCAAGTGTTTAAAATTTAATTAAACTTAATTAATTAAAATAAACAATCACATTTGACACAATTAATTACCTTAAGTAATTAATTTCTTAATTACTTCATTTAGTAATTATTCTCAACAATTCACAACTTATTATTATTAAATTAATTAATCTAATTAATTATTAAGAATTAACCACATTAATTAATTATTAAATAATCCTGTTAATGACCTTCATTAACCATTTTTTAAATCATTTTTTCAATTAAGTAATTAACTTAGATTAATTACAAATTTAATTATCTTTAATTATCCATTAATTAAAGTTAATTATTTAATAAATTATCCTTGATTAAAACTTAATTACTTAATTAATAATTCTTTAATCATTAATTAAATAATCTAATTAATGATCTTAATTATAAATTGATTAAACCTTAAGCAATATTTATTAAACCTTAATCAATAATTAATTAAATTAACTAACTGTTCCTTAATTACCTTATTAATTAAATTAATTCCAAAACATTAATCTTAACTTAATATCAAGATAAAAACATATCTTAATTATGTTTAAAAACAATTTGTTTAAAACAAAGTACTTTTGAACTACTTTTAAATTTCATTTTAAATACAAGTTTTAAAATAAGAATAATTTAAACTTATCAAAGTTTAAACAGCTTAAAACTTTTTAAATTGCAAGACAGACAAGTGTTTGTCTTAGAATTTAAATTTCATAAAAATTTTGAAACTAAATTCACTTCAAAATTTCAAAATTTTCAATTTACATTTTGTTAAATCTTTCAAATTTAAACCTTCTTTTAATTTCAAAAACTGAAATTCATTTTCTAAATTTCCAGATTTTAAATTGAATTTTAAATCTTGTTCATATTTTAAAAACTTCATTTCCTAAAAGTTCAAACTACTTTACCATAATAAAGTAGTAACTTAAGTTCAAATTTAAAACTTTATTTTTATTTAAAAACTAAAATTTTAAATTTAACTTAAATTCTAAAATTTAAACTTTGAATTTAAACTTGAATTTAAGCTTTCCTTAACATAAAAAAACTTCAGATTTTATAAAATTTTAAACCCAGATTTAACAGGTTTCTGTAAACCTGAAAGAAAAAAACAGAGCAAACCCGAGGCTTACATAAATAACTTCGAGTTAACAACCTGATTTCTCCGAGTCAACAACCCATCTACTTCGAGCAAATCAAAAAACCTCCCCTGACCAAAACTAACCCACACTATCAACGGAAACTACATCACCGTGCATATGCACGGCGACCACCGCCTTCTCTGATCATCAGAGATGATCGTACTTCATCCAAAACATACCCATGCCCAAATGAAACCATCAGATTGAACCATCATTCAAGAAATCAAATTCGAACTCCACATTCCCAAACCTGGATACCTCAAATCAGGTTTCTACTTCAAACCTGTCAACGGCGAGTCTTCGCCGCTCCGACCACCAGATGTTCAACCCCTCCGGCCTCAACCTCAACCACACACCATCTACCAAATCCCAAAACATCATAGCACTCGGTCACTTATTCAGATCGAAATGACCCAATTCTTAAAACCCATCAAAACTAGGGTTTAAAAGTGAATTTTTCAAACTGCACCTTCCTCACTGAATTTCAACATCATTTATGATTTTTCTAAGCATCTACAAACCCTCCTCTACAACTCAGAAGAACCCCGAGCTTCCTCAAGTCATAGATCACCATGATTTGTTAAAAATCCATTTTTAGTTCAAGAACTAACTGCAACTTAAACTATACCCTAAAAATCCAAATTCTTGATTTAAAAATCAAGTTTCAGTTAGTACTTTTAATTTATGAAACTGAATTACAATATTAATATGATTGGGTTTTGATAAAGATCAACATGCAATGATGTTACCTGTGTTTACAAAGACAACATCCTGTATTTTTAACTTACTTAAGTTATAATTATAACTTCAGACAGTCAAACAAGTTCACTTCATAACTTTTAATTCTAATCTATGATAAGCAAACATTTTTTTTATTTTAAAATCCAGATACTATCTCAAATTAAATCAATTGTAGAGGATTCTTTTAAATAGGAAGATGGATCTGGGAACACAGTAGAGCACAAACAGCATGCATACACAAACATATTACATCAGACTTTTATAAACACACAAACAATACTTATCAAACATTTAACATGCAACTATTTAAAGTTTAAGATTTTAAAGTTACTCACCTTTTTATTTTAAAGAAGCAGAGCCTCTGATTGTCCTTTTTGAAATTTGCAGAATAAAATGTAGGCATGATCCCTTTTTTTAAAAATTGAGTTGCAAGCCTGTTGAAACTGAAATGCTTATGTTTTCCTGACTAAAACTACTTGCATGCAGATGCTTTTGAACAGGCTTCAATTTGAGGTTGTGTAGAGAGAAGATGCAGATTTGTTCATTTCCCAAATTGCATGCAGATCCATCATTTCCAGATTGCAAAAAAATAGAATGCAAGCCTATTTTTGATAATGAGGGATTTGTGAAATGGTAATGATCATGATTTTTCCATAGATTTGATTTTGATGAGGAGTTTTTGATTTTAGATATGAAGAATTTTGAAGTTTTCTTTTTGATTAAAGAAATGGAAAACAAGTATAAATGAAAATGCAAGTTTATATAGATGAATTTTCAGATTTAATTAAATAAAATAAAAATTAAAACTAAAATGTGCCACTTGTAAAAATTATTCAACATTTGTCAAATTGTTATGTTAATCTTTTAACACTTGTTTAATTAATGCTTAAGAATGCAACACTTGTCTTATTTAGAGTAATTAATATTTAATTTACAAGTTATTATGTACATTAAGCCTAATTTTAATTTGTTAGTAAATATTAAATATGTATATAAATTTATTTTGAAATAACAATTGCAAATTTTATTCAAAATCTATTTATAAAGACAATACACTATTAATATTGTTTTTATAAATATCTTATTATTAAATTAAAATCATTTTAAAAGAAATTATATTTTTATTAATAAATTATCTATTTTATTAATCCATAAAACTTTTTATTAATTCATTCTAAATTTAAAACTCAAGCCAAATTATTTTAAACATTTAATATTTTTCTTATCAATATTAAAATCATATATTTATTTATTAAATAGTTTTAAAAACTCAATACTAATTTAAATCAAAATTTCCAAATTAAAATGTATATATTGGAATTTTTAAAACATGATTCACTTATTAAGTTTAAACCAATATTTATTCATTTAACTTGGAAAGCTTAAATATTAAATAAAAACAATTTTCAAATTACTACAAATATTAAAATTAGAAAAATATGCTTTATTCATTAAAATTAAAACAATGCTAATTTATTTAAAATATAAACCATACATCTATATTATAAATAGAAACCAATTTATTATTTTAAAAGATAAAATAACTAATTAAATAATTATTGAAGAAGATTATTAAATCAGTTTGAATTATTCTTAACAAAATATCAATATCAATTTAATTTTAATACAGATTATAAAATTGATATTGTTAAAAATTCCAGGATATTACAAGGATATATGTGATGGCATTGATCCAAGGAATTAATCCAAACATGGATTTCGGTAAGTGGATAAAGACGAAGCCGCCATCAACTATGGAGGAGTTTTATAGCAAGGCAATCCAATATCTGCAATTGGAAGAGGTAGATATGGCCACTAGAAGCTATTGGAATGGCTGGTGGAAGGCCATTTATTGTGGTAGTGCTGAGTAATGTTGCTGTGAAATAGACCAGTGAGAGCGTCGAGAATGTTGCTATCAATATTGGGAATAAAAAAATTCAGAATAGAGGAAATCATGGTGCTGGAGGTAGGAAGTCGGACTTTAATAAGTGCCCAAGGTACCCGAAACACAAGGATTACACCCTGCTCAATGACACCGTGGAAAACATTTAATTTACCACGCATTGCATAGAGAACAATAAAAAAATCCCAAAGGGAATCAACCAAAAGAGAGAAGATGTCTGGGAAGTGTTTTCGCTTGCACGAAACCCATTAGTATAATATTAATGTGTGTCAATGCTTACGGGATGTGATCGAGGACCTAATTAGAAAGAAATGTCTTCAGCAGTATGTGGAAGACCCATAGGATGGCGGGCTAGTAGACAACGGACCCTAGGGACTAAGGACCCAATGGAGATAAGTTGGCCTTAGGGAGAGAGCGTATGCATCCTGAGCATAGAGTTGTTATCAATACCATAACTGGTGGACCTCATCTAGTCGAGAAAAGATATAATAGGATAGAACAATGTTAGAGTTTGTTGAAACAAGTTATGTAGAAGATCTGCTTCGCTGATGAAGATGGAGCTCTAATAAAGCAGTTAAGTTTGATGACGGATAATATGGTGTTCAAAAACCGAGATGTGGATGGGGTAGAAGCATCAATGCTTGACCCCTTGGTGATTATGGCCATGATTGGGCAAACGATTGTGAAATGTGTTCTCAAATTTTTGTTCAAAGAGACTTACGACCAAATAGAGAAGGTTGGCTAGGATCTGAAGCCATGTAAATCCTGCATTTAGGGATTCATCGAAGAGGCTACAAGCAGATGGGATGTGTTGATCTGCCCGTGGTGCTTGGTGCAGATGACCGTAAGAGAGCGTGGGTTCTAACCTTCATTGTGATTGAGATGTATTCTACTCATAACGCTTTCCTGGGTTGACCGAACCTTTCCAGTTTTAGAGTGGCTTTGGCCTTGGTGCTTAATGATGAAATTCCAAATGGAAAATTGGATAAGCGCCATTTAAGAAGATCAAAATATGGGGCATTAATGTTATGTCGCAGAGTTGAGAGAGGAAAATTTACATGAGAATGGAAAGGACGCGGAGTATGAAAGTGTACGTGCAGTACTAAGGATCGTGTAATATAATATATAAATGCGGAAACTGATAATAGCAGTAAAATAAAAAATTAAAGTAAGCACACCAGGAATTTTTATACTGGCTCGAACTTCCCGTTCTACGTCCAGTCCCAGAATATTCTCTGGATTTAGACTAAACCCCTCGCTTAACCCGGAGGAATAGGTATACCACACCTTAGCAGCCGAACAGGAATTTTTCCGCCTCGACAGCCGAAGAGGACTTCAACTTAATACAAATAATTTTGTGACGGTTATAGGATACCTTGCTTTGATACCAAATAAAAGTGTACGTGCAGTACTAAGGATCGTGTAATATAATATATAAATGCGGAAATTGATAATATCAGTAAAATAAGAATTAAAGTAAGCACACCAGGAATTTTTATATTGGTTCGAACTTCCCGTTCTACGTCCAGTCCCAGAATATCCTCTGGATTTAGACTAAACCCCTCACTTAACCCGGAGGAATATGTATACCACACCTGAGCAGCCGAACAGCCGAAGAGGACTTCAACTTAATACAAATAATTTGTTGACGAGTGTGTTCTGAATAACACGGATTGTCTTTTGATAGTACAATTTTCCTATAATCAAATTCTCAAGAATATGTAGTGTGTATGAAAATTTAGAAGGAGGATAATCTCGTAGAATCGAAGTATATAAATTAATTACAAGATTCTAGCGATATTGAATGAGAATGAATGCTTTTATTTGTAGAAATAAATAGAGAATAGATTTCAGAATTATAAACAAGAAATTGGTTGCTGTAGGAATGAATTAAACATGTTTATATAGTTGTAGAATAGTTACAATCTTTCATGAAGAGTTTCAATCAAAGGTTGTGTCTGTATCTCTTGGATTAAGGGACATTCCTCTTCATGAACAATCGCAACTCTTCAAAAAACTAGCCGTTATGTTCAGGTTGGTCGACCGAGAAAACTGGCCGGTCAGTTGAGGTTTAAAACCGTATACAAAACAATGTATATCTGTGCACTTGACACAGAGTCGGTCGACCGAGGTTTCTGGTCGATCAGCCGACCTGTTGTCAATTGCACAATACACACTAATTTATGTATAACTTAATATAAATCAATTTGTGTATGTGTGTGACTACTTGAGGAATGATTTTAACAATATTCTAAGACTCAATACATTAAAATATTCATACTAATCTCTGGATTGTAGTCTTGTCTCCTTTGTAGTGCATAATATACACTTATTCTCTTTTTGTCACTTTCCTATAGTATTCTCGTCGTATGATCTCTGAAGCTTGTGTCATAAATCAAAACTCATGAATCAAATATATAAAAGCTACCAAGTTTTTGCAGAAAAGTCGCCATATATTTAGGGGGAGAATTATAATATATACTACTTCATCACATAAGTATTGTCATCAATCAAAAAGGGGGAGAATGTGATTCATCAGTTTTGATTCATGACACAAGCTTCAGAGATCATACGACGGGAATACTATACGAAAGAGACAAAAAGAGAATAAGTGTATATTATGCACTACAAAGGAGACAAGACTACAATCCAGAGATTAGTATGAATATTTTAATGTATTGAGTCTTAGAATATTGTTAAAATCATTCCTCAAGTAGTCACACACATACACAAATTGATTTATATTAAGTTATACATAAATTAGTGTGTACTGTGCAATTGACAACAGGTCGGCTAACCGACTAAAAACCTCGGTCGACCGACCTGAACATAACGGCTAGTTTTCTGAAGAGTTGCGATTGTTCATGAAGAGGAATGTCCCTCAATCGAAGAGATACGGACACAACCTTTGATTGAAACTCTTCATGAAAGATTGTAACTATTCTGCAACTATATAAACATGTTTAATTCATTCCTATAGTAACCAATTTCTTGTTTATAATTCTAAAATCTATTCTCTATTTATTTCTACAAATAAAAGCATTCATTCTCATTTAATATCACTAGAATCTTGTAATTAATTTATATACTTCGATTCTATGAGATTATCCTCCTTCTAAATCTTCATACACACTACATATTCTTGAGGATTTGATTATAGGAAAATTGTACTATCAAAAGACAATCCGTGTTATTCAGAACACACTCGTCAACAAATTATTTGTACTAAGTTGAAGTCCTCTTCAGCTGTCAAGGCAGAAAAATTCCTGTTCGGCTGCTCAGGTGTGGTATACCTATTCCTTCGGGTTAAGTGAGGGGTTTAGTCTAAATCCAGAGGATATTCTGCGACTGGACGTAGAACGGAAAGTTCGAACCAGTATAAAAATGCCTGGTGTGCTTACTTTAATTGTTATTTTACTACTATTATCAATTTCCGCATTTATGTATTATATTACATGATCCTTAGTACCGCACGTACACTTTCATTTGGTATCAGAGCCTGGTATTCTAGAGATCGTAACAACATTCTAGAATAAATGGCTACAAAGAGATCAAGTTAAGGTAATAAGAAGAGGAAGAGAAATAAAGAAAAATCAAAGGAGCAAACAAACAAATGCTTCATGGCAAAAGATAATGAGGTTATTGATCTAACTTTTGATGATATGATAGAAATAAATTCAGAACTTCTAGACACTTTAAGAAATCTCAAAAGAAAATATAAGGAAGCTCTAGAAAATCAGAAGAAAGCAGAATTCGAAAGAGATATGCTTAAAGACGAGAAGAAAATATTAGAAGAAGAACTTGAGAAAATTCAAGATTCACTCTTTGACAATTCTCAACTTGCTCTATTAAGTCAAGAAATAGAAGCTCAAAAAGAAGAGAATAATGCTCCAGCTTCTGAGAATGATGCTCTAGCTTCTGAGAATCTTGAGTTAAAAACAAAAATTAAAATTGTTGAGTTAGATAACACTAGTCTCAAAACTAAGCTTGATGACATTACTAAAAATATTTCCAATTTTAATAAAGGGAGAGAAAATTTATCCAGGATTATTGAAAATTCTCAACCTGCTTCAAATAAGAAGGGATTAGGTTATGTTAAGAATTCAAAAGCTCACAATGATAAAAGTCGTTTAGGATATAATAAAACCGATCGTAGAAATAGCACTAGATATGCTTTCATGTATAGTAAAAATGATAGTGCTAGTACTAAATTTCGAGTAAAACCTAAATCCAATTTTTATAGAAATTCAAATACTACTATGACCTATAATGTTGATAATTTCTTTAGAAGTACAAAATCATTAATAGGAAATATGAATAAAAATTATCTAAGTATATGGGTTCCTGTTAATTGGAAAAATAGAGAAAAATACATTGATGATTATTTTGATATGGTAGTTATAATGAAAATTATATTTATAAAGGTTCAACCACACCCAAATGGGTATGGTTTCCTTAAAATTAGGAAATTATAAGAAGCCAGGGTATCGCATGCTTTAAATGTTAATTTTTCTAATACCTTACATTATAAGTAGTAGTTATTTTGTTTTATATTATTCAATGTTAACACTTATGTAAAATATAATTTATACCATCAGTTAAACTCTCCTTTTTGTCGATGACAAAGGGGGAGAAATATATAAAAGCTAACAAGTTTTTGCAGAAAAGTCGCCATATATTCAGGGGGAGAATTACAATGTATACTACTTCGTCACATAAGTATTGTTATCAATAAAAAAGGAGGAGAATGTTGATTCATGAGTTTTGATTCATGACACAAGATTCAGAGATCATATGACGAGAATACTATACGAAAGCAACAAAAAGAGAATAAGTGTATATTATGCACTACAAAGGAGACAAGACTACAATACAGAGATTAGTATGAATAATTTAATGTATTGAGTCTTAGAATATTGTTAAAATTATTCCTCAAGTAGTCACACACATACACAAATTGATTTATATTAAGTTATACATAAATTAGTGTGTACTGTGCAATTGACAACAGGTCGGTCGGCCGACCAGAAACCTCGGTCGACCGACTCTGTGTCAAGTGGACAGATATACATTGTTTTGTATACGGTTTTAAACCTCAGCTGACCGGCCAGTTTTCTCGGTCGACTAATCTGAACATAACGGCTAGTTTTCTGAAGAGTTGCGATTGTTCGTGAAGAGGAATGTCCCTCAATCCAAGAGACACGGACACAACCTTTGATTGAAACTCTTCATGAAAGATTGTAACTACTATACAACTATATAAACATGTTTAATTCATTCCTACAGTAACCAATTTCTTATTTATAATTCTGAAATCTATTCTCTATTTATTTCTACAAATAAAAGCATTCATTCTCATTCAATATCGCTAGAATCTTGTAATTAATTTATATACTTCGATTCTTTATCCTCCTTCTAAATCTTCATACACACTACATATTCTTGAGGATTTGATTATAGGAAAATTGTACTATCAAAAGACAATCCGTGTTATTCAGAACACACTCGTCAACAAATTATTTGCATTAAGCTAAAGTCCTCTTCGGATGTCGAGGCGGAAAAATTCCTGTTCGGCTGCTCAGGTGTGGTATACCTATTCCTCCGGGTTAAATGAGGGGTTTAGTCTAAATCTAGATGATATTCTGGGACTGGACGTAGAACGGGAAATTCGAACTAGTATAAAAATTCCTGGTGTGCTTACTTTAATTCTTATTTTACTGCTATTATCAATCTCCGCATTTATATATTATATTACACGATCCTTAGTACTGCACGCACACTTTCAGAGTAGACTCTCTACATCAAGTCTGTTAATGCATAGTAACCACTGCCTAAGCCTTGGTATGGACAATATAGAAAATTCTATAAGTCTATGGATACAAGGGAAGAGCCAGAGGATAGGAGGCGACCACAGTCGAGCTGACGATTAACATCCCAATCGATTAGTATGACTATATTTGGGCCCTAAAGATCGGATCTCGGCTTTGTGTGAAGATGAAAAGGAGCTGGCATAGTTCCTCTAGGTAATCCTAAATGTGTTTTCCTAGACGCATTGCGGTATAAGTGGAATATCACTGGAGATAGCGTGAAAAACATTGAACGTGAACCCCAAATGCCCTCTTATGAAGTAGAAAAGGCACAACTTGGGTTAGGAGCGATCCACTGCATTGAAAGTGGAAGTTGATAAGCTGAAGGCCAATGGCTTCATCCTTGACACTATACTCTGAATGATTATCAAATCCAATATTGGTCAAGAAGCCAAATGGAAAATGCAGACATGTATCATGTATTTTGATTTGAGTAAGGCATGCTCAAAAGACAAGTTCCCGCTGCCAAAGATTGATTGGCTAGTATACTCGACCATCGAACGTGAGTTTCTATCCTTAATGGATGCTTATTCCAACTACAATCAGATACTATGCACGCTCTAGATCAAGAGCACACTAGTTTCATAACTAAACTATGACTGTATTGCTACCATGCCGTGTTGTTAACTCTATAGAATGTGGGAGCTACCTACCATAGATTTGTAAATTCAATATTCAAAGATCACACCAGATACAGTGGAGGTCTATGTGAACAATATGTTGGTAAAAGCACCATGATCGACGAACCATATGAGAGACCTCTTAGAGACATTTAATGTACTTTGGAGATACGAGATGAATATTTAATTGTTCCATTAGAGTTGCATCGGGAAATTTTTTGGGTTTCGTAGTGAACTCAAGGGGCATAGAAGCTATTCCATAGCAGATTAAGGAATTGAAAGATGTCAAAGCACTGAGAACAAGGAGGGGAATGCAAAGCTTAAATGGAAAGGTAGTCGCGCTGAGTTGGTTCATATCAAAAGCCATAGATAAGTTTGTATCATTCTTTGATGCTCTCAAAAAGGAGAAAGGGAAGTTTTTCTGGACGAAGGAGCGTAGAATGCTTTCTAGGCCTTATTAGATCATATAGAGAGGCCACTAGTTTTATCAAAGCTTTTGGAAATGGGGACTTATTTGTTTATTTGTTAGTATCTATTCATGTACTGAGTGCTATCTTGGTACATGAAGAATCCAAAATCTAGAGGCATGTGTATTGCATAAGCAAGCGGTCTACTGGAGCATAGAAGAATTATCAAAAGTTGGAGAAACCAGCTTATTGCTTGTGAATTGCATTGAGGAAGTTACAACTCTACTTCCAAGCTCATCCGATTAAAGTATTGAATGATCAACTTTTGAGATAGATGTTATACCGACCCGAGACTTCAGAAAGGCTATTGAAGTGGAACATCAAATTGAGCCACTATCAGATAACTGCCATCCTAGGAGGGCGATACGAGGACATGCATTGGATGACTTCATTGCCCAGTTTACCACTCAGGATGGAGAAATAAAGGAAGATATGGAACAACTTTCTCAATAGAAAATATATACGTATGGAGCATCCAATGAACGTCGCTCTAGGGTAGGGTTACTTGGTAACCCTTGAGGAACACACAATATATTATGCCTTAAAGCTTAATTTCCCTACAATGAACAATGAAGCTGAGTACAAAGCACTGACCGCAAGACTCGAGATAGTGAAGGAATTGGGAGTTAGGACATAACATACATATAGCGACTCCCAATTGCTGTTATGTCAAGTGAAGTAGGAATTTCAAGCTAAGGAAGCAAGACTATCCCCCTACTTGACGAAGGTTTTGGAGCTTCCAAATGACATAGAGTATTACACGATAACGCACATTCCTACGGAGGAGAACATGAAAGTTTATTCATTGTCAAAATGGCTAGCTCTGGGCATGCTAAACTCATGGGATTGATTCCAGTGGAGGTATTGTCAGCTTCGAGCATCGACCAGATAGATGTCGGTTGGATCTTGGAGGTCGAAGTAGGTGAGGAATCATGGATGACTCAAATCAAGGAGTACTTCCTAAAGGGAACTCTCCCGAACAGAAGAAATAAACAATGGAAACTCATATGCACAGTATCGCGATTTATTGTTTAAGGAGTTCCATTCAGGAGAGGATTCTTTGCTCCCCTACCATGATGGGTTGCCATCGAATGAGCTAAAAGGATCCTTGCAGATGTATATGAAGAGCCTACAGCGATCATACCAAGGGATAGACTTTGATAAGCATAATTATTTGCTATAGAAATAATTAGCCAACAATCAACTAGGATTCGACTGATTACACCAGGAAATACAATCAATGCTAAAAGTTTGTGAAGATTCCTAGAGCCCCATCCATAGAAATCATAACCATTTGCTGTTTGGGAAATTGATACTTGGTGTGTTACCAACTTTGAAAAATGGAGAGAAGTATACCATCATAGTTATGGATCATTTTACAAAATGTATTGAAGTACAACCGCTTGCCACGATCACTACGAAGAAGGTGATCAACTTCATTTTGATGAATGTTATACATTGATTTAGGATTCCACAAGTAATCATCTCTAATAATGGAACCCACTTCGACAATGTTGAGTTCAAGAATTTCTTCAACAAATACTGGATTGGAAAAAGATTTATGGCTATATCACACCCACAAGTGAATGGACAGGTGGAGGCATTGAATAAGATGACTAAGTGCATCTTAAAGAAACAATGATAAAGACCAAGGGAAAGTGGGTCAATGAAGTACCCTTAGCATTATAGGCATGTCGAAAGAATTATAAATCCCCAAAATACCATACTCCATTCGCTTGGCCTACGGATCAGATGTTATGATTCCAATTGAATTGGAAGTACCTTCTCATCAGAAGATACACTACAATTTCAAAATGAATGAGGAACTCTTGCTCTAGTCCATTGATAGATGAGAAATGTGAAGAAGCCGCCTTATGGGTTGCGGCTCACTTGAAAAGAGTAGCACAGTAATTCAATGCAAAGGTTAGGAATCAAACATTCAAGATTGATAATCTTGTTTTGAAATGAGTCGTTCCTAGTCCATTAGCTCTAGGCCCAAATTGGGAAGGTCTATATGTCATTGAACACAAACTTGGAGATGGAATGATTAAGCAGGAAGTTGTTAATGAGATATCACTTCCAAGGGCATAGAATCGCGAGCACCTGAGACACTATTTTGTTTAGATGTATTTATGAAAATATCTAACTAAGCTCTGATGTAATAAAGCTGATCGGGTAATTTCTTCACTTATTCTGCTTACAATCTGATCAGGTGTTTGTCTAACTTTTGGCACAAACAATTGAATATGTAATGAACTTGACAAGTAACTATTATGACATTCAACGTGTAAATGTCCATAAGGATCAAGCCTAACTTACAAAAACTTGAAATGAATTTGTTTGTTGTATTCCACCTACACTTAGGGTTAACGTCAATTATAGACTTGTGCTCATTGACCTAGCGATTCTAATCAACCAATAAAAATCCATAATACTAATAATGATTATATCAAAATATGGTATTGGTATCTATGAATTACAAGGGCAAAAGAATCATAATACACCATGTAATTACGACTCTATTTCCAGATTAACATATTTATTATTCTTAGTTTCGATTTAACAATAAAGTTTATACTAAGATAACTGAAGAACATCGGTGGCACTGAAGTTAATCAAAGAAACATGCATTTAACCT
Source organism: Allium cepa (assembly GCA_030765085.1). Lineage (NCBI taxonomy): Eukaryota > Viridiplantae > Streptophyta > Magnoliopsida > Asparagales > Amaryllidaceae > Allium > Allium cepa. Next base: position 437,023,221 of record CM060944.1, read on the forward strand.
TTAGGTAGGTATATCACAATGACAACTCCTTATCAGTAGAAAAATATTCTTCACATACATATAATGATGCTCCTTACAACCTGTAACAAAAGAAGCATGTATATCACATTTATGAAATCTATCACGATGACTACGACTTACCAATAGAGACAAATACTTCATATTATGATGAAAACTCCTTATGTAGATTAGTGAAATTTACATGTAGTAAAATTTAATACACGATTCAAACGATTTTAGTGACAAATATTTATTGAAGAAGACATTATAAGGTTTGATTTTTGGACTTATGATCAATGTAAGTTTTGATGTGATGATGCAGTGGTGTTCTGTCAATTTATTTCAACAAAGAAATACATATACCAACTTATCATATGTTCAAATAAGTCACTTTATTATACACACACACACACACGATGTTATGGAGGTTAAGATGAATAACAAAGGACCTGTAAGGTATTAAATGTCATAACCCATATTAATACTAGTGCTAAATGCACTATGCTTAACTTTTCTATTGGATATTTCTTTTTAACCATAAGGGTGTAAGGTGGTATACTGTCAATTAAAATAGAGCAAACCAAATTACTAAATGCGGTGAATTGAGTAATTTTCTTGCTTTTACGTAATAGTCATTTGGATTATGAAAATTAGATGTAGGCAAATTCTATTCATACACCATTAACTACTCTACCTACACCATAAAAATATTAATAAAATATTAGACAAAAAACTCATATTTAATAAAATTAAAATTATAGTTCAAGAATCACAAATCATAGTGTCATCAATATAGTTTCTTTTGTAAAGTAACTAAAATTTCTATACATCATCTGTAGAATTTAATTTAATTATATCTATAAATTTTTAAGTGGTATTCAAACATAGTCAATTTTAACATTTTTCCCATTAAATTAAACATGAAAATTAAAATTTAAAATTCATAACTAAAATTAATATGGTTCATAGAGTAGTAAATTCTTTTATATCTTTTACTTAAATGAAATCAAGTTTATATCTAACATCAAAACTTAAATAGTAACATTTTAATATTCAAGAATAAATCTAGTCGATATATACAAATGATTAAATAAATCTAAATTCCATTTAAGCTATTTGGATTTGGAGATCGTAATTTACAAAAGTGAGTTTGGGAAATTTGGGAACCTTACTTTGATTAATGTGTTTGTGCTAGAGAGAGAGAGAGAGTGAAATGAGATAAGCATTTTATTTTTTCCAAAATGTGGGAAGTTTTGTAATATGTATGGTGTATGATAGGTAAAAAATGATGTATTTAATTTTAGCAAATTTTTCGGTGCATGTATAGTGATCTAAGGTGTATGAGACTCGTTTGGAACGACCTAAATAAGTTCTTTTTTGTTTTTTAAATTGTGTTACTCTTGGCATCTAGAAAAATGCTATTTGACATCATTAAAATTTTATTACATATCTTTTTTCCATATGCTTATATCCACCAAAATATGTTTTCTCATTCAACCTTAAACAACTGTACACACTTTATCCCCCTCGGAAAAACCAACGTACACTATCTAAAAACATGATGAGAAAATTTTCATTTTCAAACCCTAAAGCAAAAAACCAATCTTTTTGTCTAATAGATTAAGCCAAGTGAAGATTTAGTGTACGATCCTAATTTTAATGAACAAAAAGAGTTTGGCTTACTTTTTATTTCATAAATTCTATTTTTCTTCTACATATCAATATTAGATTTGTTGTTGAGGGTAGTTCGATTGTCAATTTAGGATGATTTTAATGATCCATTGCTAACAAGAATTTGTAGTAAAGTTTGATAATGCAATGTAAGTTATTGAATTGAAATTTTTTTATCATAAAATGATTATGTCATTTATTCCTTATATTTTTTTTTCATTTTTTTATTTGTTAGATGGAGGATACCAATCATAATAAAATTGACAATGCACTTGTCGTTTTGATTAAAAAATGTTTGACAGTGAAAATATGGAAGAAGACGATCGATCAAATTCTTCAAACGGCATCAAGTTGATTTGACAAACCATTTTTTAATCAATTAAGTATTTATTTAAAATCTCATCATCCTAAATACAATCAGAAAAAATTACTATTTTAATTCTGATTTTTTGTGTATGTCATATGATTTTTTCTATGTTTTGAAAATAAATTACTTGGTTTAGGTAATAGCAGGAACAAATTTTGTGTAAAGAAATATATGGGCGTTAGTTTATTTAAAATAAAATAATATTTGGCGTTAGGAAGTAGGGTGTAGCGACCTAGAAATTCGAACACTACGTCTTTAAATATCGATAAAATTTGAAAATAGTTAAGTGTTATAAATTTATTTTGTAACCTTGGTTAACATCATTTTAATTAATGAAAATGATAAGAAATTTGATTTTGAAAAGTATTTAAAAATTATGTTCTTCAAAGAAAAATCGATAATGTGACGGAAAATCGGTTCATCGATAAACACTTTTCGATTGTTATAAGTTGTTCGAACTAACATGCACTTAACTAATGATCAAATGAAATTATTAGCAGCTAATTAGCTCACTCTCTATTCATAAAGCATGAAATGTTGCAGAAAGTTCTATTAGGATAATAGGTGATATTATGAGAAGGGTATTAGAGTAAGCCACATAGGAGAAGTGAGATAAAGAAGAGACATAAAGGAGAATTTATGGGAGGTGAGCTTTCCATGACATGGTGGGGGAGGGTTGAAGGAAAGGTTAAAGAGCACTATTCTTAAAACTATACAAGGAGGGGTACACCTTTAGTATTCATTCACAGAGATTCCTAAAGATTTGAGCTAAAATTTCAATGCCTTCATCATCTTCTTCTTCGTAAATTTCTAAAGCAAATAGTTTGCGAACCGTCTCCAAATCACCTCAAAGTTGGAGTGAGGCATTACCACCACATAACAACACCTTCTACCTAGATAGATTGTGAAAAAGTGAAGCCACAGTCCCCCACTTACCTTGCGTCGGGAGCTAGAGGAGACTTGGAGAAAAGCAAAGCAAGGAAAAAAGAGGAGGGAAAGGAGGTTGCTAGCTTGAGTTTGAACTTGAGTGCATAAGCTTGGTTATTTTTTGAGTTTAAGGTGAGCTAACTCACCACTTGGATTGATAATATAGCTCATATATGATTATATTTTGTTGTGTTAAATTTGTTTGAATTGTTAAGTGACATATGTTGAAAACATTGATTTTGATTCTTGTTTTGAAAACAAGTGGCATATAGGATCCATGTATAGATTTGAATGGACTTATATGATATATGACTAGGCCTTGAATAATGCACATAGGCTGTAGTTGAACATAGGTTGAGATTTGACTCAGCTTTGAAAGTGCACTTATAGCGATAGTCGCTATGGATGCACTTCGAAATTGTCTTGTTTTTGACAATTGTTATGGAACTTTGTTAAGAGATCCATAGCAATTTCATGTCATAGTTGCATTGTTTTATATGTATGTTTGTTGCTATTAAAAGCTTGAATAATAAAAGGTTAAGTAACATCTAAAAAACGGCCAAAACTTCACTAGTGCAAAACTGCCCCGTTTACCTTGATCGTTGGACTTCAATTGTTTTCAAAAAGGCCTTTAAGTACGAGCGATTTATTTCATTCTTTTTAATAGTATCGCCTAAATATTGTCACGACCCAAACTCGATGTCCGACAAACAACATCAAATTCGTATCGCGGGAGCTTGCAACACTCATTAGATGATAAATAACATAGTGGAAATAAAAGATGATATCACTGATACAACATGAATACAATAGTCCGATACATCAATCTGATACAATGATAACCATCAACATCAGAGAATATACAACATATAATACAGCGGAACACGATACAATATGAGATAAGTCTTCTCAGAATCCAATACTTCAACTCTGATCCAAAAGCTCCAAAAGTTCAAGCTCGATCCACCATCAAGATTGCACTAAGATAAGCAACGTCAGTCGTCCACGGACTGAACTAGTTCCAAATAATCTACTAACCCTGATTATCTGAAAAACCAAACTCTAGACTGCCCGTGTGGAAATTTATGGGCACCCAGAGTTTAGAAAAGGAACAACAAACTCCGGGTCAGTCATGGGACTGGTATGAGCAAACAAAAACATTTGGTCTTTTAAAAACAATCAAAAGATTTAAATTTGCGATTTGCAATGCTTTTTGGAAAATGAAACCACCATAAGGCTTCCCACCACACACACCATGCAAATGAGAATTGGAGGAGATTTCTTCTTATGATAGTCAAAATGCTTGATATGTGAAAACCATTTTGATATTATTATTATTAGTGCATAGTGGAAAATATTTCGAAAGTATAATATTAATCTTAGCCAGCATAGACATTTCGAACTATGCCTACTATAGCTACCATACAAACAGTGGGGCGCCACCATAAGTAGATGGCAGGTAATACAACTAAAACCGTACAAGGCTCGTATTTGATGATCGGATTTCCAACAAATGGTTAGGCTAAGGAACTTTCTACTCCCACATGGGAACGCCTCTGGCGGGACGCTCCGAGAGCCTACCCTCAGTTCTCTGCCAACACAAGGCCGGTGTACCCCCTGCCCGGAAGTATCACCTACAGATATGCCACCCCCGGTCCTTTGGGACCTTTATCCGAGAGCTCTCAACACCAACAACATCACACAGTAATAGATATACTACAGTGCCCACATGAGTAAGTATCTAGGCTCCATACAATGATACTACCCCTTTCCAGAAGGAATGGTCACACCCTAGGGAAGCTACCCCTGAAACCTTGCCGCATCATTCCTGTTTCGACCACTACCAGTTTGTGAGGCTCGATGAGGTTTCGTCCACAAAGCTACGCTTTACACTAAAGTCATGCTTTGATCATAAATGATCAACCCATGATCATCAACACACAACAGCACTTAGCATGTCACACTACCAAATTGGGAGTATAACGCTGATAACCTTCGATTACATAACCTCTGAACTCGTACGTCTCAGAGAAGGGTGTTAAGCTAAGAAAATAAATTCTTCGCCACCAACATATATGTATTTGAAAGAAATCTGCTTTATATCTCAAAGTGTAGTGTCAGACATACAACTATACAAGTCTGTTCCGGGATCGAACAGAATCGAAGGCGCTTCCGAAGAAGCCCTTGCAATCCGGGTATTCACAATCCCGATCGGACTTCCCATCACTTAGGAAATCTCTATACCGTAGCTACTCAGTGTAGAGACAATCGATAGGTCATCCTATTGTTCTCGCAAATACCCGATCTTCACCATTGGTCTTCAAATGCTATCCATAACGACGTATCAATATTCAGAATGGGTTATATGACACAAAGGTCCTCTCCGGGCTAAACCGAATAACGAGCGAAAATTTAAAAACATATGGATACGGGATTTCAATTAAGTCACAACTTAATAGTTCAAAACTTTCTTTCAAATGGTTTAAACCAATTACCATTTCAAATCTTTTATTGTTTTCACAATGTTTACCCAGTTTCACAAAGATCCATTCACGGATTTTCAAACAATTTCCATTTCAATTGGATTAACTCGTTAAATCTTTAAATCAAGATTTAACATATAGCTTTCAAAACTCGTTTCAAAATATTCATCCATAACTTGGAAAACCATTTCAACTTGAAATTCCTTTAATACAAATTGTAAATTCATTACTCATATGAAAACTTTTATCATTTGAAACAAACTGTTTTCATTTCGGAAAATCCGATTTATACAAGACAACGTCTTTCAAATTTCTAAAACAACATTTTAAAATGGTTTAAACCGATATAAGCTTGTATACCCTTTTTATATCATAAATACTAGATATTGAATTCAATTCCAGATATTGAATTCAAATTTCAAATTAATTTATTCAAATTTCAAATCTCAACTAAGTAATTGAGAAGAACTTTTATCTTCGAAATCCCTTTACAAAAGCTCTTTGTATTTAATTCAATTTCATTTCCAAAACTATTTGAATTTAAATTTAAATTCGAAACTGTTTTAAAAATTCAAATATCTGTGACTTAACTGATTTCCACATGCAATCAATATTTGTGTGTGTATAAGAGTGGTCCGGGGTTTAACACAATAGTGCATAACGTCAATCATCACAGATTCAATCAATATCGATAAGCGGTATAATTCATAACGCTTATCTTCATTCAAAGGTTCTTAGACAAAGTAAATTTATTATTATGATTCGATGTGGGTTTCGGATAACCAACTAGAATCCGACTCCCTGTCGCATCGAAATCCAAACGCCATTTTAAAGGCCAAGTTGTCAATTAAATTTAAACAGTTTAATTCAACACTTTGAATCCAAATAACCTTTATCACAGATAAATCATACATGGTAATATATATATATATATATATATGTATGTATGTATGTATGTATGTATATCAAGAGCAATATCATAGGAACATCACAGAATATCACCAAGTAATTATCACAAATTAAAGATTCTATATACGCCATTATCCATAAGCAATCATCTTAAATTCTTATTGTAATTAATTCAAATTTAATAAATTACTTGAGAATTAATTACTTAACCCTGTTTAATTAATCATTAATTTACAATTAATTGCTTATTTCATTTCAAATTAGTAAATTAACAAATCAATTCTTAATCAATTATTAAGTCTTAATTACTTAACCGATTACCCTTAATCATTAAGTAAAAAAATCTTAATAATTAATCAAACTTAATTACCCATTTATTAATCATTAATTTCTTAGTTAATCAATTATAAATCCTTAATTCTTAATGAAATTACTTAATTAATTAACTATTAATTCATAATTAAGTTACTTAATTCATTACTAATTATAATTAAAAAGTAATTATTCTTAATTACTTTCAGAAAATAATCAATTAATATTAATTATTCACTAATTAACATTTTCAAAGAAATCTTCTTTAAACTTTGAAAATCAATTTAATATTAACTACATGTTTAAATGTTAATTAATTTCATACTTAACTTAATTACTTGATTAAAAATAATAATTAGATGTTAAAAACATTGTTAAAGAATTAACTAAATAAATTTAACTTGTACTTATGTTTTTTTTTAACTTCAGTTGTTAAATATTTATTAAATTACAATGCTTAAGAATCCTGTTGGAACAAAAATTTACCTAACTACATTCCTATGATTTGTAAACTGCAGCTTTGAAAGGAAGCAAACCCGAGTCTTCTTTTCGTTCTACTCGAGTGTTACTTCGAGTCATTCATTTGAACTTAGACAAAATCTGTTAATTAAAACCCTCTACGAACTCAAGAAGAACCCGTGAAAAACTTCCACTTGCTCGAGTTCAACTCGAGCCACTCCCACGCTAACCACCTGATACCAACACCCATGCCGTGCATGTGTATAAGCGACGACAGAGGCTCCGACCATCGCCGACCCTTCTCGCGCGTTAACGATCACCAGCGTCCTTAATCCCGACCACTCAAACTCCAATACAACCCAAAAATCAAAATCGAGCTTCCAGGATTCATTGGCGTAACACTGATCGACCCACATCCTCCACGCCACGACAACCCCGAGCACCAGAGATCACGTGATCTCGCTTGAACCACCGCCTCAGTCCCCTCCTTCTAATTTCCTGGTCGCAATGCATCCCAATGCGATGTGGTCGATGCCATTGCCACAAGCATACGATCGAAAAAAATACTGGGTTAAACCCTACTAATGATTCACCGCACCACCACAACGAGTTAGAATTTTTTTTATCATTTTTCTAAGGGTCCTTAACCTACCAGCAAGCTTCGCCTTCAATCTCGAGATCAAAAATGATTCCGATCATCGGAATTTAGCAAAAACCCCAAAATTGTTCATTTCGCAATTTCTCAGTAAATACTGATTTAAAAATTTTGATTTTTCTTTCTAAAATCATTGTTTTCTAAAGCATTTCAATTGATGTAACCAAATTCAAAGATTATGAACATCAAATTATTCAACAGGTTTTAGTTTGCCTGTTGTTTTTAACATTTCCATAAAAACTTACCTTACATGCACTCAAATATATTTTAAAACCTCAATCCAAGGCTAAACAAACAAATTTTGTTCAGATCATAAAGTCAGATAAGGATCAAATAAAGAGGAATTGAAATTTTAACAGGTTTTAGCAACCTGGGAATGAACAGAGGCAAATGTGCCTGTAGCTTGAACATGCATATTTTCCTCAGCATATAACAATATGCAGATTTGCATGCATGTTAATATTTCACAATTAATTTCAAACATCATCAAAAAACAACATTTAGAGCTTTAGATTCTTAAGGGTTTACTCACAGGCATTAACACAAAAGAAATTTCTGGGTAGAAATATTTGCTCCATAGTATGTTTGAACAGAGAACAGGGACAGTGAACCGGTTATTGATTTTGAAGTCTGGAAAATGCTATTTACTTTTGATCTGGATCTTTAGCTTGCTTATTTGATTAGCTCTATGATTTTGTTTCAATTTTGAACTTCATCAACTTGTTGATTTGGGATACACTTGAACTTGATCTGGATCCTCATTGTTTGAGAAGGTAGTTGATCTTGCATGCTTGATCTTTGGAACAGTTCTTGTTTCAGATTTTGTTTTGGTTCGAATTTCTCAGGTTTGATAAAATTGAATTTTGTTTGAGATCTTATTTCCATTTTTTTTCCGTCCTTAGGTTTGAGAAGAAAATGAGGATAGCTTGGTTTCAAAAAATTTCTTATGCATGCTTTCTATTTTTCTCTCTCTTTTTGATTCAAAGAAAACAATTCCACTTGCCACGTGTCTTTATCATTTACACTTGTAATTTATTTTAATAAGATGCTTACATTTGTTTTAAAACAAAGAAATTTATGTTTAAGTCCCTAATATGAATTATTTGTAGCATTTAAAATGAAGATAAAAACCAAGTTTGCCACTTGTTTATTCATTTCTTACACTTGTTATCTCATATTACTTTTAAATTTTTACAAATGTCAAAATGGAAAAGAAACTTGTGTTTTAGCCTTGGTTTAAAATTAATTCATAATTTTTATTTTAAACTCTTGTTTCATTTTATTTATATTCTTAGTTTTAAATCCTTATGTATATATATAAAATTAAAAGAAAGTATTAAATACTTTTATTCATTTTCAAACTATTATATCTTTAAATAAGTATTTATTCATATACATAAATAAATAAATATGTATACAAATATATTGGGTTAACTTTTAGAAATTTACCATTTTAAATTCAAATATACTTTCAAAATACATATTACTTATGTATATTATATATTTGGAAACAAATCTGTATTAATTTAAAAAGATAGAGTTTTTCTTTCAAACCCAATCTTATTTAAAATATTTATTTTCTTTTGAATTACCAAACTAAGATTCTATTTGAAATGTCTTTATAAACATTTAAACAAACAACCAAACATCTTATTTTATTTAGGAAAATTCATTTATATAAATAAGCAAGCATACATCTAATTAAATTTGCAAATTCAAACACAATTTAGATTTTTATTCACAATTTAATTTCAAGAATTAAATAAATTATCAAATTATCTTAACTAAAATTTCAGGGATGTTACAGATATTTTTAAAGTATTTTAAAAGTATTTGGAGATATTTATGAATTTTTAATAATTAGTTATGAATTTGTAAATAAAAGAATTTGGTAATAAAGCATGTTCTTTTTTCAAGTTTTGCTGATTTTTCAAACTTGTTATTTTTAAGTAATATTTTGGATAAATGTTTTAAAACCTATTATAAGTATTTTCAAGTATTTTAAAAATATAGAAAATGGAGTTAGTAATTGCTTAATGGCCTAACAAATAATTATTTAATTACTTTTTAGAAAAGTAATTAGCTATGCTTAACACTAATAAGCCGGCGAAGTAATCTTATCTATTTGTAAGAGTTAAGATTGATATCGAGAGCGATGAAGCAATAGAGCTCTAACCTATCAAGCTTCCCTCATAACCGAGGAATAAGTAAGTGGAAATTGTCGAAAACATGTTAATCGAGTCGATTCCTTATTGTTTATGAAAATCATTAATACTATACTTAGCACTAAAAGCTGACGACGTAGACTTATCTATTTGTGAGATTCAAGAATGAACTGTCTAGGAAAAGCTTGGAGCAACCAGTGCCAAACTTACTATTTAACGGCTAAATCTCTATCGGATTAGAAAATAGCCGAATTTTTTTAAATTAATAATAACCACAAGCGCACGGCATACAATTTTAGTATGTGGGGAGTACGAGTCAATCTGTAGGGAATTGTATTGATTTTGAAATTTCTATTCAATCAAACCAACCAAGAATTGAAGTTGTGATTAGCTGTAAAAATTGCAAAAATTAACTGCTACAAAAGTGAATGAAAACTATGAGATTAAAAGACAATTTAGAGATAAATCCACTCTTATGATCACATAAATCAACACAACATGAAATTATGATCTCTCTTTTGATCATTAGTGAATTTAGTTGATGTTTTATCATAAGTATGGCCTATTTGTGCTATTAATTAGCCCAACATAAACCGTCAAACTTTAACACACCCATTAAACCACTTTTTAACTCTCATGAAAATGACAATGAGCATGAAAATAAAATCTATTCTAAGCATGATCTATTAACTATTGATTAGAAATATAGCTCATTAAATTTTGATTTTAATATTCACTTCATTACCATAATCATATGTATATGAAGAGGTAATTTGTGTTTGTGTTTATTTAAGCATAGTATATTTGGTGTCAACAACATAGGCTATAAATTCCAAGCTAAAACAACAAAAAATTTACCCATTCAAACATTATCATTAAGCAAAAAAAGAAATCTAAAATCAAAAAAATGTTGAATCTACATGCTTAAGAGAGCTTCATTACCTCTATATTGAAAGGGTTTAGCCTCCCATATTTGTTACCATTTCAACAAATATAGAGTTCAACATGAAACAAAAACAAGAAGAAAAGGAGCTAAATAAAATAAAAAGTAAGCAACTTGCATAAAAAAACTAAGCTACTTGCATAAAAAAAACTAACTACTAATATGAAAGGAAGTGAGCATGTAAATAAAAATAGCATGAATTAACATTGCATAAAAATGAATTACATAAAAGAAGAAAATAGCTAAGTAGCCATTAAATAGAAGAAGAGAGTTTATGTTATATTTAAGCCTCAAACTAAACTAACTAAAGAGGAGGCTAAGAGCTTAATTACATGAACATATTGGATGTTTATACATATTTTGAAACCCTAATCATATTTTTATGGACTATCCAAATTGCCCTTGAGGAAGTGTGGTCATTAAATTATCATTAGCATGGATTAATCCTCCACTTAAATATGCATGTAGCTTTAATTCTCATTAACATGTGCATTAGTTCTTAATAGGGAATCGTGATAAGCGGGTAGGTGGGGTTCTCCATGTTGTCATGAAATGATTTATTTCCATCTTCATTTGCTTCCTAACTCTTGTGCATGCATATCTTCATGAAGCCTCTTCCAAAATTCACTAAAATTCCTATAAAACAACATTAAAATATCCAAGTAATTTTTCTCAAATTAATTCACATACAAAAATGACCATTTTACCCCTAAATGAAGATGGATAAACAATGATTTAAAAATATTTTGAATTTTGGTTTAAACATGTTAAAATACCCTATATACTCATTTATTTAATTAAATTCGATTAAATATAAAAGTAAAAATATACAAATTTACGTGCACATCACTTGCCTGGCTTTATTCTTGGGAAAGGAATAGTTAAGTTGGAATGTCGGGAACGGGTTAAGTGTATGAATCGTGATTTATATAAGCAATTTTTTTGATTAGATAATCGATTAGTCTATTATCGGACTTGACCTAATATTAACTTAGGAAATTATCGTAATGCTTCATGATTTTATACCAATAAGAACCCCCAAGGAGGAGTATCGGTACGAAATGTCTCTATCTTTTGCTTACTTTTGAAAAAACTGGAATTGAGTTTATCTAAAATTCATCGATTGGTTTTGAAGAGTCTGGGATCGATACGTGTTTTACTTTGCGAATACCACTTCCTAACTAGTATATGAGTTCTATGTTTTGGAAGCGGATGAAGAAAAGGAATCCATGTGCAAATTCTAGATCTATTGCAAGATGCCTGAATCCATGTAGTGATCCGGTATCTGTTGGGGATATAGGAATCCAATTGGGTATTCGTGTTTTGTTCGAGTGATGAAGACTTAAGTGAAAGATGTCGAACGTAACATTACATTGAAAATTGCTAAAGGCGGAGTAGGATGCATAACTTGGGGTTATCGACCCATATCAAGATGTTATCAACTCCATATCTAGAGATACTTATCGATTATTGGCTAGGAGGAGTTGATGATATTTGGTTCACGTTGTTTATGTTTATGTTTATGTTCGAACGTTGGGCCACTTGTGTTTACCTTATGGCATATTTTATCCAAAAATATATGACATTCGGAATGTAGTTTCTGATCCTTGTGCATGGAGATTGGGTTTGGTTCCCCAGGAGAGATCTCCATTGAAAATCCGTTATGCGAACGAACCTTAGCCGTTTTAAATGTAACCTAATATGTTATTGTGTGAACAATGTGAGCACCATATCTATTTGATATTATTATATCCCACACCCATTATCCATCATATCACTATATTAAACTTAATTAATGGTTGGTTTCTTTTGAGGGGAAATTCGTTACGAAAATTCATTCGGTCTTAATAGTCACTGTTACGTATATCTATGTATCTCTAGCTTTCTTATACCAGACTTATGTTTAACGCTTGGTTTTTGTTTTCCCAAAATTCTTTGCATGCTCTTTCGAGTAGACTGAGTGTTAGGTTTTACCTTGGACACTTCAGAGTTCAGAAGATGAGATGGAGGCTTCCATTATATATCTATTTCTATTTTTGTTGTTTCATATTCACTATTTACATATATTAGCATCGTGAGGATAAGTAGTTATAACTGTCCAGGATGATATTAGTACTTATGTTTTGTTACTTTGGAAATTCGTACTCAGAGTAACCCTTTCTACCGTTCTTTTGATATTATAAATTATCGTTCTACTATGAGATTCTATGTTGTGTTCCTCTTGTCTTCTTCTATTCTTTTTCTTTTATTTTACCCTAACTTTTGTCTTTTCGGCACTTGGGTGCTCGACACATGAAAACCGTGGATGTATTAGTGTTGACATTCGAGGGTTGAAAAGTCAGGTCCTTTCGTTTGGTATCAAAGCCTAAGGTTAAGCGAACACCTTGGCTTTGGTTGGGCATGGCTCATCAGAGACAGGGTAAGCGATACCCTAAAATTAGTCGAGTGTATATGAGAGAGCGTATTTGTGTTTTCTATAAACCAATACCCCCTTTTCAGCTTTCCTTAGGAATAATCTCTTTCTTTGAAATAACTCTAGCCTTTCATATCCTAAATATATTCTGCTATGTTCAGGTTGTATATCATGAGTACTAGGGCTGTCAATGCTTGAGAACGTAGAGGTAAAATTAAAGGTGGTCGAGGTAGTACCATCACTAAGGATGGAGACCGAGCACCATGGAATATTGCTCCAGTTGGAGAACCAAGGGTGGAGATTGTAGAGGAGGTCATACAGGTTGGGACTTAGGTGAACTTCGCTTTGCTTTACCGCGATTATGAGAGATTGGGAGGTAGGAGGTTTGGTGGAACAAAGATGATCATATAAGTACAGACTTGGATAAAGTTATGTGAGCATATATTTGGGGATATTGAGTTAGATGACGCGATGAAGCGTCGGTTGGCATCATGACATTTGACGAATGCGGTATTGGATTGGTGGAGTACTATCAATGCAGTTGTCTAAGGGAATAACTTCTATTGGGTCCCAATTTAAGGTGGGTTTTGAGATGAAGTTTGTCTCAGAGGCTGGGAAGACTTTGTTGTTTAGGAGTTTCATCGACTTGAAATAGTGGGCCATGATAGTGGCAGAGTATGATAACTGATTCACTGCCTTATTTAGATTCGATCCTGGTTTGGTGGATACGCCCTTGAAGAGGAATGGGATGTTCATCGTAGGGATACACCCTGAGTTCAAAGGTAATATGACTAATTACATTTTGGGGTCTTACGTGAATTTGGTGAACATGAGGTTGGGGATTGAGAATTTGGCTCCGAAGCCATTTATTTCTACACCAGCTGGGGACAACATGCGGAAGTTTCATCCATCGAGGAATATTTCTGGTTTGACTTGCCATAAGTGTCGAAAGAAAACGCACTTTGCTATGAATAGTAGATCTAGTTGGAAAGGGAAAGCGGCGAAAGCACCAATTTCTAAGGTTCTGAAGATTAAGCCACAAACGGCCATGGCATGGCTTGCACCAAGGAGGTGCTACAACTACCATCTACCAGTCCGATGCTCTAGAAGGGGGAATAGCATCGAGCACTAGCTTCATCACCTTCCATATCCACCGCAGCAAAAGGGAAGCAAGTTTTAGAAGGTATTTTATCTATTTTTGGCATTCCCATTCATGTCTTACTCGATACTAGTGCATCTCTTAGTTTCATTTCTCATATTCTCGTTGATAGATTAAAAATTTAACCAACTATAGCTTCAGATTCTATTTGTGTGTTGAACCCCGCTGGCGGCTCGGCTAAACTTAGTATGATTTTGTTTAAGGGTTTTGATTTTTATCGTCGACCAACTCTTCCCTATCGATATGTATACTCTGGGTTTTATAGGTTTTGATGTTCTGCTTGGGATTAATTGGTTGTCGTGGAATAATGCATGCTTAGATTATGATAAGTGAATGACTTTATTAAAGAAGGGGAAGGAAGCTTTAATAGTGGATTGTAAAGGATCTAGCTCACTTATGACTAGTTTTCTTTATTCTCTTGATGTGGCAAAGGAGGTGTTGGGTTCTATCCCTATTGTTTAGAAATTTGCGGATGTCTTCGAAGAGGTGTCAAGTTTACCACCCTGTTGGGAGATAGAATTTTGCATTGATTTAGTGAAGGATGCGTAACCTATTGTATTACCGGTTCGTAGAATTACACTAAAGGAGAAGATGAAGCTAACAAATCAGGTTTGTGATTTGTTGTAGAAGGGATTGATATGACCAAGTCGTTCGAGTTGGGGAGCACCTATCGTCTTTGCTACGACGGTGGATGGTTCTGTAAGATTGTGTGCAAATTATCACGAGCTTAATAAGCGGATTGTTAGGAACAAGTATGCTTTGCCTAGAATAGATGACTTGTCAGATCTGCTCCATGGAGCTCGAGTATTTTCTTAGCTTGACCTTGTTATAGGATTTCATCAGTTGAAGGTGACAGAAGAGAGTGTACCCTTGATCGCTTTTAGCTCCGACCAATTTTTTGAGTGGTTATTTATGCCATTCGGCCTAACTAATGCTCCAACATATTTCCTGGACTTAATGAATCGAGTTTTTCAAGATGTGTTGAATAAATTTTTCCTTGTTTTTTATCGATGATATTCTGGTCTGTTCCAAGACCGAAGAGGAATATTCATACCATTTAAGGATTGTTCTAGGAACACTAAGAGAACATGTGTTGAAGAAAAAGTTCTCAAAGTGTCATTTTTGGAATTCGAAAGTTAGGTTCTTAGGTCATTTGTTCCGCGAGGGTATTTCTATTGATCCCGCTAAGGTCGTGGTCGCTTAGGACTGGAAGAGGTCGGAAAGTGAAATGGATATTAAAAGCTTTCTGGGTCTAGCAGGTTACTATAGGGAATTTATATAGGATTTCTCAAAGATTGCCTCCTGCTTGACGAATTTGACAAAGAAAGATATCAAATTGTATGGACGGATAAATGCGTGCAAGCATTCTTAGAGCTAAATAAAAAGCTGAGCGGTGCTCCTGTTGTTACTGTGCCAGATGGAGGTGAGGGCTTGACTGTTTACATTGATCCACATGGAATAGGTATTGGTGTTGTGTTGATGCAACATAGGAGGGTGATTTCTTATGCGAGTCGGTAGCTCAAACCGCATGAAGTGAGGTATGCAACTGATGACTTAGAGTTGTTATGGGTGGTATTTGCATTAAAGATGTGGATGCATCATTTTCTTGGTGAGAGTTTCGAGTTATACATAGATCATAAGTCTTTGAAGTATCTTTTTACGCAAAAAGATTTGAACATGAGGCGACAAAGGTGGTTGGGGTTTCTTACGGCCTATGATTTGGATATTTTGTATACACCCAGGAAAGCTAATGTTGTTGCTGATGAGCTCAGTAGAAGGTATGAATTTATGATGAATGTTGAGGTTCATCCAACTCTGACTAGTCGTACTAAGTGGAATCAACATAGAGATCTTCATTTTGCTAGGATAGCTAAGAATGTAAGTGAGAAGAGGCACCGGAGAGGTGGTCGAGATTCGAGGTGGATAACCGTGGCATTTTGAGAATGAACGGTAGGTTGTTTATCCTGAATGTTGATGGGATTAGGCAAGAAGTTCTAGTAGGGAGTCACCATTCTAGGTTAACGATAGATCTTGGGGTTACTAAGATGTATCAAGACATGAAGAGGACGTTCTAGTGAGAGGGTATGAAGAAGGATGTTTCTATCTTTGTAAACAGGTGTGCTAACAGCCAACATGTAAAAGGTAGTCATCAAAAGACGACCGAATTGCTTCAGACACTTGAGATTCCGAAGTGGAAATGGGAGCATATTTTTATGGACTTCATCGACGGGTTGCTTAGGTCGAGGAGGGGTAATGAAGGTGTGTGGATTGTCGTGGACTGATTGACCAAGAGCATGAACTTCTTACTTATTAGGAATACTAGGACAACTTCTGGTTTGGCTAAGTTATATGTTAAAGAGATCGTCAGGTTACATGGTGTTCCTTGTGATATCGTGAGTGATAGAGATCTGATATTCACAAGCCTATTCTAGAAGGGTTTACACGAAGCATTAGGGACCAAGCTTAGTTTGAGCATCACTTACCATCTGTAGACAGATGGAAAAATGGAGAGGGTGAACCGAGTGTTGGAGGACTTGCTTCAAGCATGCATTTAATATTTTGGAGGTTCGTGGGAAGAGCACTTGCCACTTACTGAATTTTCATACAACAACCGTTATCAAGCTAGTATCAGAATGACACTATTTTAATCATTGTATGGAAGGCCTTGCAAATCTCCATCGTATTGGGTAGAACCTCGAGATCATCTTGTGCTTGGGTCGGATATGATCGGAGAGGTATCGGATAAGGTTATAAGTACTCGAAAGAGGATCAAGGAAGTGCAAAATCGACAGAATAGTTATGCAGATGAGAGGCGCAGATACTTGGAGTTCTCGGTTGAAGACTTTGTAGTTGTAAAGGTTTCTCTAATGAGAAGTGTATTTTAGTTTGGAAGGGCTGGGAAGTCGGCTTCTCCTTTTATAGGACCGTTCTTGATTCGTAAGAGGATTGGTACACTCGCATATAGAGTCGAGTTACCGATTAGGCTATCAGGTGTGCACAATGTATTTCATGTATCGCATTTGCGTAAGTTGGTGCATGATCCTTCGATGATAGTGGAAGCATCATAATAAGAAGACTTGGAGTTTGTGCCAAATTTGACTGTATTGAGGCAGCTTGTTCGTATTTTCGATAGAGATATAAAGCAATTGGGGACTAAGGTGGTAAATTTAGTCAAGGCGCAGTGGAGCGAGGATGCTTGGGATTATACATGCGAGACTGGTGATAGTTTGAGGGAATTCTATCCCGATTCGTTATTAGGCTAGAGTTTTCTTATCGTAATTTGTATTTTAGCTGTAGTTTATTTTGTATATAGTTTCAGCAGTGCTAAATATATCTTGTTCTTTTATCTTCTTTGATTATCAATTTTGTTGAATTTCAAGGTTGAAATGATCTAACAAGGGAGAATACAATGACCCGGAAATTCAAACACTTCGACCTCGAATATCGATACGTATTGAATAATAATTAAGTATTATAAATGTGATTTTATAACCTTGTTTAACATCATTTAATTAATAAAAAACTATAAGAAATTTTTGAAAAGTTTTTACAAAAATATATTATTCGAAGAAAAATCGATAATGTGACCGAACATCGGTTTATCGATAAACAACTTTTCGATCGATATAATTTGTTCAAACTACCGTGCACTTAGCTAATCAAATGAAAATATTAGCAACTAATGAACATACTCTCCTCTTTATAAAGCATGGAATGTTCTAGAAAGTTCTATTAGAATAAGAGGTAATATTATGAGAAGGGTATAAGAATAATTAGCCATAAAGGAGAAGTGACATTAGGAAGAAGAGACATAAAGAATAAGTGATGGGAGATGAGCCTTCCATGACATGGTGGAGGGTGAAAGCAAGCATAAAGAGCACCATTCTTGAGCCTATATAAGGAGGGTACATCCTTAATATTCATTCACAAAAATTCTGAAGCTTTGAACTAAAATTTCAATGTCTTCGTCATCTTCTTCTTCTTGACTTTCTGAAGAAAATAGTTTGCAGACCACCTCCAAATCACCTCAAACTTGGAATGAGGTCTTACTACCACATAACAATGCCTTCTACCTAGTTAGATTGTGAAAAAGTGAAGCCACATTCCCCACTTACCTTGGGCCGTGAGCTAGATGAGGCTTGGAGCAAAGCAAAGCAAGGAAGAAAGAAGAGGAAAAGGAGGTTGCTAGCTTGAGTTTGAACTTGAATGCTTAAGCTTGGTTGTTTGTTGAGTTTAAGATGAGCTAACCCGCTACTTGGATTAATAATATAACTCATATATTATTATATTTTGTTGTGTTAAAGTTGTTTGAATTGTTAAGTGACATATGTTGGAAACATTTATTTTCATCCTTGTTTTGAAAACAAATGACATATGGAATCCATGTATGGATTTGAATGGTTTTGAATGGACTTACATGATATACGACTAGGCATTGAACAATGCATATAGGTTGTAGTTGAACATAGGTTGAGATATGAATCAGATTTGAAAGTGCACTTATAGCGATATTCGCTATGGACGCAGTTTAGAATTGTCTTATTTTTGACTTCTAATAGAACTTTGCAGAGAGATCCATAGAGATTTCTCTTCATGGTTGCATTTTTTTATTTGTATGTTTATTGCTATTAAAAGCTTGAATAGTAAAAAGTTAAGTAACATCTCGAAAATGGCCAAAACATCACTAGTGCAAAACTACCAAGTTTAACCATGATTTTTGGACTTCAATTGTTTTCAAAAAGGACTTTAAGTTCGAGCGATTTGTTTCATTCTTTTAAAAGTGTTGCCTAATTATTTTCATTGTATTTTAAAAGTATTTGGAGATATCTATGAATTTTTAATGAAAGGAGTTTCAGAATAAAACATGTTCTTTTTTCAAGTTTTGTTGATTTTTCAAACTTGTTATTTTTAAGTAATATTTTGGATAAATGTTTTAAAACCTATTATAAGTATTTTCAAGTATTTTAAATATATATAACAAGGGTGTAGTAATTTCTTAATTGCCAAATAGATAATTGTCTATATTACAAAAGTAATTAACTATGCTTAACATTAATAAGCTAATGTAGTAATCTTATGTATTTGTGAGAATTAATATTGATATTGAGTAGGGATAGAGCAATAGAGGTATAACCTACCGGGCTTCTCTCTTAATCGAGGAATAGGTAAGTGGAAAATGTCGGAAACATGTTAATCCATTTGATTCCTTATTGTTTATGGAAATCATTAATACTATAGTTAACACTAAAAGCCAATGAGGTAGACTTATATATTTGCGAGATTCAAGAATGATGTGTCTAAGCAAGGCTTGGAGCAACCAGTGCACAAACTTACTTGGCTTCAATCTTGGGCAAGTAAAAATTATGTCCAAAATGTTAGAAATGAGTTAAGCATACAAATCATGACTTATTAAACAATTGTTTTGATCAGATCATCGATTAGTCGACTGTCGAACTTGACCTAATATTAACTTAGGAAGTTATTGAAATGCTTCGTGATTTTATACAAATAAGAATCTATAGCGAGGAGTATTAGTACGAAATGTCTCTAGCTTTTGCTTACTACTGATAGAACCGAGATTGAGTTTATTCGAAATTCATCAATTGGTTTTAAAGAGTCCGGAATCGGTAAGTGTTCTACTTACCGAATACCATTTCAAAACTAATATACGATTTCCATGTTGTGGAAGCAACTGAAGAAAAGAAATCTATGTGGAGATTCAGGATTTTTTCAAAGTGCTTGAATCCATATAGTGATTCATGATCTGTTCCAGATATGGGAATCCAATTTGGGATTCGTGTTCTATTTGAGTGACGAAGACTCGAGTGAAAGATGTCGAATGTAACCTCGACATCAGAAACAGCTAAAGACGGAGTAGGATGCATAACCTGGGGTTAGCGACCCATGTCAGGATGTTATCAACTCTGTATCTAGAGATACTTATCGATTGTTGCCAGAAGGAGTTGATGATATTTGGCTCACATTGTTTATGTTCGGATGTTAAGCCTTGTGTTTACCTTATAATATATTTTATCTAGAAATATATGACACACTGTAGGTGGTTTCTGATCCTTTTGCATCGAGGTATGATTCAACTCCCCTGAAGAGATCTCCATGGAAAATCCGTTATGCAAATAAACCTTTGCGGTTTTAAACGTAACCTAATATGTTATGGTGTGACTAATGTAAGCACCATAGCTATTTGATATAATTATATCCCACACCTTAGACATTATCTATCATATCACTATATTAAACTTAATGAATGGTTGGTTTTTCTTTTGAGGGGAAAACTATTACGGGAATCCGTTCGGTCTTAATAGTCACTATTACATATATTTATGTATCTCGTGTTTTCTCATACCAGACTTATGTCTAACGTTTGGTTTTTATTTCTCCAAAATTCCTCACGTACTCTTTCGAGTAGGCTGAGTGTTAGGTTGTTCTATATTAGCTATGTACATATATCAGCGTTATGAGGACGGGTAGTTTTAGCTATCCAGGCTGACAGTAGTACTTAGGTTTTGTAACTCTGAAAATCGTGTACTCGGGGTAATCCTTTATACTATTCTTTCGATATTATAAATTATTGTTCTGCTGTGATATTCTAATGTTGTGTTCTTCCTGTTTTATTCGATTCTATTTCTTTTATTTTATCCAACTTTCTATCTTTCCAGCATTTGGGTGCTCGACAGACGAGTACAGTGGATGTATTAGTGTTGACATTCGAGGGTCAAAAAGTTGAGTCGTTACATTTAGTATCAAAGCCCAACGTTGAGTGAACACCTTGGCTTTGGTTGGGTATGGATCATCAGAGATAGGGTAAGTGACACCGTAGGATGAGTCAAATGTATATGAGAGAGCGCATTTGTATTTTCTGTAAACCTATACCTCTTTGTTAGCTTTCCTTAGGAATAATATCTTTCTCTGAAATAACTCTAGCCTTTCATATCTTAAATATATTCTGCTATGTTCAAGTTGTACATCGTGAGTGCTAGGGCTGTTGATGCTCGAGAAGGTAGAGGTAGAGGTGGTCGACGTAGTATCGTCACTAATGGTGGAGATCGAGCACCACAGAATGTTGCTCCAATCAGAGAACCAAGGGTGGAGATTATAGAGGAGGTCGTACAGGTCAGGCCTCAGGTGAACTTCACTTCGCTCTACCTCGATTATGAGAGATTGGGAGGTAAGAGGTTTGGTGGAACAGAGATGGTCATAGAAGTACATACTTGGGTTAAGTTATGTGACTGTATATTTGGGGATATTTGGGGTTAAGTTATGATGCGATGAAGCGTCGGTTGGCATCACAACATCTATCGGATGCGGCCACAGACTGGAGAATTACTATCACTGTAGATATCTAAGAGAACAACTTCACTTGTGCCCAATTTAAGAAGGGTTTTGAGATGAAGTTTGTCCTGGAGGCTGGGAAGACTTTTTTGTTTTGGAGCTTCCTCGACTTGAAGTAGGAGAACCAGGACAGTGGCAGAGTATGATAACTGATTCACTGCCTTATCTAGATTCGGGCCTTGTTTGATAGATACACCCTTGAAGAGGAATGCGATGTTCATTGTAGGGATTCGCCCAGAGTTCAAAGGTAATATAACTAATCACATCTTGGGGTCTTGTGTGAATCTAGTGAACACGGGGTTAAGGTTTGAGAGTTTGGCTCTGAAGCTGTTTATTTCTACACCAGCAGGGACAACAAGCGAACTTTCAACCATCAAGAAATATTTCATATTTACCTTCCATAAGTATGGAAAGAAAAGGAACTTTGTTACGAATTGTATGTCGAGTAGGGAAGGGCAAGCGACGAAAGTACCGTTAGTATAGCACGGATAGCTAAGGTTCCGAAGATTGGGCCATAGACGGCCAAGGCACAGCTTGCACCATGGAGCTGTTAAAACTGCCATCTACTAAGCCATTTTGCTGGGGAGTGTCTGATGCTCCAAAAGAGGGAACAACCTCAAGCTTTTGCACTAGCTTTAGCACTTTCCACTTCTGCCCTAGCAAAGGGGAAGCAAGTTTCAAAAAGTATTCTATCTATTTTTGGCATTCCCATTCATGCCTTATTTGATACTACTGCTTCTCTTAGTTTCATTTCTCATTGATATTTCAAAATTGCACCAACTATAGCTTTAGATTCTATTTGTGTGTCAAACCCTGTTGGGGGCTCGGCCAATCTTAGTATGATTTGTTTAGGAGTCTTGATTTCTATCTTCAACCAACTCTTCCCTATTTATACTAGTATGGGTCCATGCTTCGCACACGGCTGTTTGTATTATTATATACGTTGATATTTTGTTTGAGTGCAAAACATGTAAATGAAAAGTAAGGGCATTTTTGAAATTTCAAAAAGACACAAAGTAAATTAGTTCAACCAATTTTCTTTATTAGTAGTAAATATGTATGTTCTAGGTTTTATGGATTTTGATGTTCTGCTTGGGATGGATTGGTTATCGCGAAATATTGTAGTCTTAAATTGTGATAAGCGAACAGTTTTATCGAAGAAGGGGATTGAAGCTTTAATAATGGATTGTAAAATACCCAGCTCGCTTATGACTAGTTTTTTTATTCTATTGATGTGACAGAGGAGGAGTTGGGTTCTATCCCTATTGTTCAGGAATTTGCGGATGACTTTGAAGAGGTGTCAGGTTTAACACCCCATAGGGAAATATAATTTCACATTGATTTAGTGAAGGATGCAAAACCTATTGTATTATTGGTTCGTAGACTTGCACTAAAGGAGAGGATGAAACTAACAAATCAGGTTAGTGATTTGTTGCAGAAGGGCTTAATATGACCAAGTCATTCGAGATGGGGAGCGTTTGTCATCTTTGCTACGAGGGTGGATAGTTCCTTAAGATTTTGTGTAGTTTATCGCGATTTCAATAAGCAGACTGTTAGGAACAAGTATCCTTTGCCTAGGATAGATGACTTGTTCGATCAATTCCTTGGAGCTCGAGTATTTTCTCAGCTTTACCTCGCTTTAGGGTTTTATCAGTTGCGGGTAACATAGGAGAGTGTATCCTTGACCGCTTTTAGATCCGACCAGTTTTTTGAGTAGTTAGTTATGCCGTTCGGCCAAACTAAGGCTCCAAGATATTTTTTGGACTTAATGAATCGAGTTTTCCGAGATGTGTTGAATAAGTTTTTCCTTATTTTTATCGATGATATTCTAGCCTATTCCAAGACCAAGGAGGAACATTTGTACCATCTAAGGATTGTTCTAGGAAAACTAAGAGAGCATGCATCAAAGGCTTAAGTTCTCGAAGTGTCATTTTTAGCATTCGAAAGTTAGGTTCTTAGGTTACATTATTTTGGAAGAGGGTATTTCTGTTGATCCTGCTAAGGCTGAGGCCGTTCAGAATTGGAAGAGGTCGGAAAGTGCAGTGGATATTAGAAGCATTCTGGGTCTAGCAGGTTATTACAAGAGATTCATACAGGATTTCTCAAAGATTGTCTCTTGCTTAACGAATTTGAAAAAGAAAGATGACAAATTTGTATGAAGGATAAATGCGAGCAAGCATTCTTAGAGCTAAAGGAAAAGCTGACTGGTGCTCCTGTTCTTACTGTGCCAGATGGAGGTGAGGGTTTGACTATTTACACTGATGCGTGTGAATAGGCCTTGGTGCTGTGTTGATGCAGCATGGGAGGGTGATCGCTTATGCGAGTTGGTAGCTCAAACCGCATGAAGCGAGGTATGCAACTCATGACTTAGAATTATTAGCGGTGATATTTGCGTTAAAGATGTGGAGGCATCATTTTCTATATGAGAGGTTCAAGTTATACACAGATCATAAGTCTTTGAAGTATCTTTGTAGGCAAAAAGACTTGAACATGATTCAGCAAAGGTGGTTGGAGTTTCTTCCGGTCTATGATCTAGATATTTTGTATACTCTAGGAAAGCTAATGTCATAGTTGATGCGCTCAGTAGGAGGTATGTAGTTATGATGAATGTTGAGGTTTATATGACTCTGATCAGTCATATCGAGGGGAATCAACATAAAGATCTTCATTTTGCTAGGATAGCTAAGAATGTAAGTGAGAATGAGGCGCCAGAGAGGTGGCCCAGATTTGGCGTGGAAAGACGTGGCATTTTGAGAATGAACGATAGGTTGTGTGTCCCGAATGTTGATGGGATTAGGCAAGAAGTTATAGTAGAGGGTCACCATTCTAGGTTAATGACATATCTTAGGGTTACTAAGATGCAAGACATGAAGAAGATGTTTTAGTGGGAGGGTATGAAGAAGGATGTTTCTATCTTTGTGAGTAGGTGTGTTAACTGCCAATAGGTGAAAGGTAGTCATCAAAAGAAGGGCGGACTGCTTTAGCCACTTGAGATTCCAAAGTGGAAGTGGGAGCATATTTCTATGAACAATATCAACGGGTTGCCTAGGTCGAAGAGGGGTAACGAAGGTGTGTCAGTTATTGTGGATTGATTGACCAAGAGCATGCTTTTCTTACTTGTTAAGACTACGAGGACAACTTCTAGTTTGGCTAAGTTATATGTTAAAGAGATCATTAAGTTACACGATGTTCCTTGTAATATCGTGAGTGATAGAGGTCCAATATTCATAAGCCAGTTCTGGAAGGGTTTGCATGAAACATTAGGGATCTAGCTTAGTTTGAGCATCGCTTACTCTACATATAGATGTGCAAATGGAGAGGGTGAACCGAGTGTTGGAGGACTTGCTTTGAGCATGCATTTTGGATTTTGGAGGTTCGTAGGAAGAGCACAAACCACTTGTTAATTTTTCATACAACAACAGTTATCATGCCAGTATCAGATTGGCACCATTTTAAGTGTTGAATGGAAAGCCCTTGCAAATCTCCATCGTGTTGGGTAGAACATGGAGATTGTCTTATGCTTGGGCCGAATATAATCCGAGAGGCATCAGATAAGGTTATAGAGATTTGAAAGCGAATCATGGAAGCATAGAATTGATAGAAGAGTTAAGCAGATGAGAGGTGTAGAGATTTGGAGTTCTCGGTTGGAGACTTTATAGCTATAAAGGTTTCTCCGATGAGAAGGGTAGTTCGGTTTGGAAGGGATGGGAAGTTGGCTCCTCTATATACAGGACCGTTCTTGATTCTTGAGAGGATTGGTACACTCGCATATAGAATCGAGTTAACGATTAGGCTATCGGGTGTGCATAATGTATTTCATGTATCGCATTTGCGTAAGCTTTTGCATGATCCTTCGATGATAGAGGAAGCGTAGCAGTAAGAAGACTTGGAGATTGAGTCAAACTTGACCGTGTTGAGGTAGCATGTTCATATTTTTGATAGAGACATGAAGTAATTGAGGACTATGGTCGTAAAGTTAGTCAAGGTACAATAGAGCAATGATGCTCAGGATTGTACGCAGGAGACTGAGGATAGTTTGAGAGAATCCTTTGTGTCTATTCTTAGGCTAGAGTTTTCTTGTCTTAGTTTGTATTTGAGTTGTAGTTTAGTTTCTACATAGTTTCAGCAGTGTTATATATATATATATCTCATTCTTTTATCTTCTTTGATTATCGTTCTTGCTGAATTTCGAGGACGAAATGTTCTAAGTATGGGAGAATGTAGTGACTCGGAAATTCAAACACTTCGTCTTCGAATATCAATATATTTTGAATAATAGTTATGTGTCATAAATATGATTTTATAACCCTATTTAACATCATTTAATTAATAGAAAATGATAAGAAAAGATTTTGAAAAGTTTTTTTTTAAAATATATTCTTCGAAGAAAAATTGATAATGTGACCTAAAATCGGTCTATCGATAAACAACCTTTAGATCGATATAAGTCGTTCAAACTATCATACAATTAACTAATGATCAAATGAAAATACCATCAATTAGTAAACACACTCTCCTTTTTATAAATCATTGAATGTTCTAGAAAGTTCTATTAGAATAAGAGGTGATATAATGAGAAAAGTATAAGAGTAATTAGCCATAAAAGAGAAGTGACATAAAGAAGAAGAGACAAAAAGGAGAAGTGATGGGAGGTGAGCCTTTCAAGAAATGGTGGAGGGTAAAGGCAAGCATAAAGAGCACCATTCTTGAACCCATATAAGGAGAGGTACATCCTTAATATTCATTCACAAAAATTCTTAAAGCTTTGAACTAAAATTTCAATGTCTTTATCATCTTTTTCCTCATAAATTTCTTAAGCAAATAATTTGCAAACCATCTCCAAATCACCTAAAACATCGAGTGAGACCTTACCACCATATAACAACATCTTCTACCAAGTTTAATTGTGAAAAAGTGAAGCCATATTCCCCTACTTACTTTGGGCCGTGAGCTAGAGGAGGCTATAAGATGCTTGGAACAAAGCAAAGCAAGCAAGAAAGAGGTGGGGAATGAGGTTGCTAGCTCGAGTTTGAACTTAAGTGCTTAAGCTTGGTCATTTTTTGAGTTTAAGGCGAGCTAACTTACCACTTGGATTGATAATATTTCTCATATATGATTATATTTTGTTATGTTAAAGTTGTTTAAATTGTTAAGTGACATATGTTGAAAACATTGATTTTGATCCTTGTTTTGAAAACAAGTGGCACATAGGGCCCATATATGGATTTGAATGGACTTAAATAGACTTATATGACTAGGCCTTGAAAAAAGAAAATAGGTTGTAGTTGAACATAGGTTGAGATATGACTCTGATTTGAAAGTGTACTTACAGCGATAGTCGCTATGGATACAATTCAGATTTGTCTTATTTTTAACAAGTGTTATGGAACTTTGTAGAGAGATCCATAAGGATTTCTCAACATATTTGCATTTTTTATATGTATGTTTATTTCTATTAAAAGCTTTAATAGTAAAAAGTTAAAGTAACATCTCAAAAACGACCAAAACATTACTAGTGCAAAACTGCACCGTTTAACGATGATTTTTGGACTTTAATTGTTTTCAAAAAGGACTTTAAGTTCAAGCAATTTGTTTCATTCTTTTTAAAATTATTGCCTAAATATTTTTAGAGTATTTTAAAAGTATTTGGTGATATTTATAAATTTTTAAGAACTAGTTATGAATTTTTGAAGAAAGAAATTTCAGAATGAAACATGTTCTTTTTCCAAGTTTTATTGATTTTTCAAACTTGTTATTTTTAAGTAATATTTTGGATAAATGTTTTAAAACCTATTGTAAGTATTTTAAAGTATTTTAAATGTATATAAAAAGGGGTTAGTAATAGCTTAATGGCCTAATAGATAATTTTTTAATTACTTATTACAAAAGTAATTAACTATGCTCAACACTAATAAGCCACAAAGTAATCTTATCTATTGTGAGAGTTAAGATTGATGTTGAGTAGGGATGGAGCAATAGAGCTCTAAACTACCGGGCTTCCCTCTTAACCGAGGAACAGGTAAGTGAAAAATGTTGGAAACGTGTAAATCGAGTTGATTCCTTACTGTTTATGCAAATCATTAATACAACACTTAACACTAAAAGCTGATGAGGTAGACTTATCTATTTGTGAGATTCAAGAATGAAGTGTCTAGGAAAGACTTGGAGCAACCGGTGCCCAAACTTATCTGGCTTCGCTCTTGGGAGACGAATAGTTAAGTTCGAGTGTCGGAAACGAGTTAAGCATAAGAATCGTGATTTGTATATGCAATTGTTTTGAATAGATAACCAATTAGTCGATTACCGAACTTGGCCTAATATAAACTTAGGAAGTTATCGAAATGCTTCGCGATTTTATACCAATAAGAACCCCCGGCGAGGACTATTGGTACGAAACATCTCTAGCATTTGATTACTTTTTAAAGAACCGAAATCGAGTTCACTGGAAATTCATCGATTGGTTTTTAAGAGTCTGGGATCAGTAAGTGTTCTACTTACTGAATAATACTTCGAAACTAGTATACAAGTTCTATGTTTTGAAAGCGGCTGAAGAAAAGGAATCTATATGGAGATTCAAGATCTGTTCAAGATGCTTAAATCCATATAATGATTCGTGACCAATTCGAAATATGGGAATTCAACTAATTTATATTTTGTTCGAGTGATGAAGAATCGAATGAAAGACGTCGAACATAACCTTGACATTGGAAATGACTAAAGACAGAGTAGAATGCATAACCTGGGGTTAGCCACCCATGTCAGGATGTTATCAACTCTATATCTAGAGGTACTTATCGATTGTTGGCCAGGAGGAGTTGATGATATTTGGTTCACGTTGTTCATGTTTATGTTTGGACATTGGACCGTTTGTGTTTACCTTATGGTATATTTTATCTAGAAATATGCAACGCTCGGAAGGTAGTTTCCGATCCTTGTTAATGGAAATTGGATTCGAATCCCCCGAAGAGATCTCCACGGAAAATTCATTATGCGAACGAACCTTAGCAATTTTAAATGTAACCTAATATGTTGTGGTGTAACCAATGCAAGCACCGCAGCTATTTGATATTATTATATCCCACACCCTAGACATTATCTATCATATCACTATATTAAACTTAATGAACGGTAGGTTTCTTTTGAGGGGAAAACCGTTAGGGAAATCTGTTCGGTCTCAATGGTCACTGTTACATATATTCAATGTTATTGCACGTGAGTTGAACCCGGTTTTTCATTTGGGTTTGACCTGTGCTCGCCTGTCCCTGTAAATCAATCAAGTGTATATATCGGCGTGCACGGCCTTGTGGCATATACAGTAATACACTGTGTATGTCACAAGTTGTTCGTGTATGATGAATTCAAATTTAAATGATGACGAACAACCCAAATAACTGAGGCAAATCATATTTTCAAAATCCATATTTTATTTTATATTGCAAAAATATCTCTTTTTCAATTTCACTGCGTTAGTGAATATTTTTGCAGATTTCTCAGATGCTGTATTCAAACTGGAATGCAGTTGAAGATAAATACGAGTGTGAGTGATATGTAGTGAGGTGAATTGTAAATGTGAAATGTGATGTAATTGTAATCAAAGTTGTATAGTTATAGTGAGAGCTTGAAATTGTACTATTCAAAGATGTAATAAATATTTGTTTGAATAAAATATTCGTTTGAATTCAAATTCCGTGTTATTTATTTTATTCAGCAAATATTTATTTAATCTGTGAAAATAAATAGTATATTATCAAATACATTTAAACGAATGTATATATGTTTATTATCATCAAACAAAAATCATATAAGCGTATATTCAACAATCTCCCCCTTTTGATGATAACAAACATATATTTAAGATTTTGATTATGTTAAATGTATTTGATCATTGATATGCTCTAATTGCTCCCCCTATTTAAATGCTTCCTCTCTACATGATGCTCCCCCTACATATATGCATACAAATAAAAATATGCAAATGAGTCTAGATGCAAATAGAAAATTATTTGACCTTTGCTTGATTCTATTTGACAAAATCTTAACTTTTCTCTCCCCCTTTTGTTATCAGTAAAAGAATAATAGTGTTAGAGAAAATAGAGAAAAAGTAATCGATATCAATCCAACATTAAAACTCAATTGAATATAAATATTAAATTTCAATAAAAAATCAAACAAAAATCATAAATATTTTGTTAGGCGCATATTCCACTTTTAGAATGATGGAAATGATGTCATCATATAAAACCATATAGTTATGTCTATTTGTGGTATATTTATATCAGGAATTTGAATATCTACTAACCATGCATAACCGTTAGGACTTTTAAATGAGATTAGTAGTATTCCAATTTTATTTTAAAAAAAAATTCAAGTATCTTCTAACCACGCATAACCGTGAGGACTTTTAAATGGGATTAGAATCAACTTGTTTATTTTACAAATCAACTTTTGATATGCGTTCCATACATGCATAACCGCGAGGACTTTTAAATGAGCATGGAAGCACATAACAAATTCCAAGTAATTCACCCATGCATAACCGTGAGGACTTTTAAATGAGAGTGAATACTTTGGTATTTATTATTATTATTATTACCCTTTTTTTTTCTTTTTTTCTTTTTTTATAAAAAAATGTGAAAAATGAAAAACGAACGATTCCTGTTTAAACTACCACATATCGACAAACTATATAGAATTTTTGATGAGTGATGGTCGTTAGAAATATGATAGATATAGAGATGGTCATGGAATTTTTACCAACAAAAAGTTTTATAACTCTTGTTTAAATTTCTAAAGAAATTCATTAATTATACCGTCTCGAGTTATATAATCAATATCAACACTCATCACTTTTTCAATCACTATTTTTCTTTTCGATAATCATTTGGGAGTCAGATTAGTCATAATAGTCATTTAAAATCAAATTCAAAAATAATTATGAAATTAATTTTTCAAAAATGAATAATCTGAAAATATGGTCAAAAATGATTTTCTCCAGGGGGTTTTTAAAAGAAAATTTTCTGCTATTTGAAAATTATTTGAAATGAAGAATATGCAGATATTTTCTTTAAAAAAAACGATGCAGTTATTAAATGTCTCAACAAAAATCACGTTTCACTAGTAATTTTTCTATCAACTAGATTACCAGTGTAATCTGCATCTGAATTTCTCTTTCACTCAAAATTATCATCAATTGAATTTTATAGACCAAAACATGAAGTGATCACCAAAAATTTCAAACTCAATTTTTACAGCATTTTAAATGACATTCTTTTGAAGTTGAATTGAAGCCGTGTAAATAATAAAAAACCGTGAATAAAGAGTTAGCCAAATGTATTATCAACAATCAGTGAATTTTCTAAAACCAAAACACCATCATTTTTTCAATTTAATCTGTGTGAAGTATTTCAAGAATTTGTAGTGTTTTTGGCATATAAAATATAATTGGCCAACCATGTTGAATAAGTCAAAGTCAAAATCACCATCTTTTCATCATCTCATTATTGGCTGATTTTAATTCAGAATATGGTGCAGATTATCACATTTAATATATCGTTTAAAACATACCATTACCTGTTTTACCTTTACGATATTTTTCGATGTTGTCTATTGTGATTCTGTCACCTTTATACTAGGCTAAGGAACTTAGCTTTGTCGCCCGTTTATTGTTGTTCCTAAGTCTGCCACCACACCTACACGAAGAAAGATTTATGTGACCTATTTGTTTTTATAGGTCCAAGATTGTTAGTGGCAGAATATTTCGAAAAACAATTTTGTAAAGACCCAAAACTATTTATAATTGTTCCCTTTGGCACCCAAATTTGTTTAACTTTGAGAGATTTTATATTTGTGCCTTTTGGAACCCAAATCGGTATAGTTTTCACATGTTTGGGTCTATACCAACAATTATTGTGATTGTCTCCAAATTTTCTACAAATTGTGCACATTAAATTTTCTCGATTAATCTCGTTTCTAACATTTTTAGAATGACTATATCCAAGTCCTTGTCTAACCGTATTAATAGTTTGCTTTCCTAATAGCATATTCAACGATTTTTCACTTTTTGAAAATTTATCCAAACTCGTTGACAATTGTTGGACTTGTGATTTGAGAGATTCATTTTCGTTTAACAACTGTGTGCACTTTTTAATAGAATTCTCTCTTCTAATATTTTCATTCTCCTTTAAAATCAGAATTTCATTTTCAAGTGATTTTATATTGATTTCTGATTTTTTAATTTCCTTTTCAAATGTTGGACACTTATCACACTTAGGGATCCTACTTTGATAGGTTTTAACTAATTGATCAAGTTGTTTATTACATTCTATCAAAGTATCTTTTTGAGATTCAAGTTTGGCGTATTTTTCCCTAAGTCGTTCAAAACAACCGTTTACTTCATGAAAATATATAAGCAACTCAGAATGGGTAAGTTTTGATACCTCACTTGGCTCGTCATCGTCACTGTCAGTTGTATCACCTCGAAGACACAATTCTGCCTTTTCGCTTTCACTGCCAGTGCTTTGATCATTCTCGTCTATTTCATCCCAAGTGGCTGCAAAACTTTTCTTTTTCTGTTTCTTTCCATGGCTGGATTTAATTTGCGGACAATCGGGCTTGATATGGCCGGGTTTGTTGCAATTATAACAAATAAACTTTTGTTCTTCCGAGTAGTCTAGTGCTTTGGCTATTCTGCTTTTTGCTTTTTGAATTCGAGCTGAATTACCATGTTTTTGATTCCATTTTTTGAATTTCCTTATTAACAGCTCCAATTCTGCTGCTCCATCATCTTCATCATTATCATCATCACTTTTGGTTGTTCCTTTGAGAGCTATTGATTTCTTTTGAGTGTCACCTCCTTCACGCTCTTCTTTGAATTTCATTTCTAGCTCATAAGTGGTGAGATTTCCGATGAGTTCTTCAACTTTAAGTTGTTTTAAATCTTTCGATTCTTGAATGGCAGTTACTTTTACTTCAAAGCTTCGTGGAAGGACTCTGAGGATTTTCCGGACTATTTCCAATTCGGTGTATGTTTTTCCGAGAGCTTTTGATTTGTATACGATATTGGAAAGTCGTCCGTACATCTCTTTGACATTTTCTTCTTTCGCCATTGTAAAATTCTCGTATTCGCTGCTTAGCATGGCAAGGCGAGATTCTTTGACTTGAGACGTTCCTTCGTGAGTCACTTCTAGTATGTGCCATATTTCCTGCGCAGTTAGACAATGTGAGACACGATTAAATTCAAATTGATCTAATGAACAGATAATAGAATTCATGGCTTTGGCATTAGTATTCTGTAATTTATTTTCTAGTTCTGTCCATTGTTCCTTTGGTTTCTCTATTTCCTGATCATCTACAGTTATAGTTGGTATTCTATAACCTGTCTCAACAATATCCCAAGCGTCAATGGTTTTCAAAAAAAATTTCATCCTATTTTTCCAAAAAGCATATTCACCATTGAACATTGGTGGTCTAACTATGGATTGACCTTCTGCAAAAGCATTATTAAAAGAAGCCATTTTAAAAATTCAAATTTTTAAACAAAAACTGATTTTTTCAAAAAAATAGAATTTTTAAAACAAATGTTGACTTCTATTCCTAGCTCTGATACCACTTATAGGATCGATTTCACCCTAAAGGGAGGGGGGTGAATAGGGTGATAGTGTAAATTATAAAAATTAATCGCGGAAGCTTATCAATTAATTTAAATTCAGATCACAGAATAGCAGTACAGATATAGCAGAATATAAATAACAGAACAGAACAACACAGAATTTACCCAGCTTCGGCAAAACCCTGCCTACGTGCTGCCCCCAAGGTTTCTACTAGAAATTAGATAGTCCCTCGCTTACACACGTAAACTCGCTATACCCGCTATTGACTAATCTAACTCTACGCTCAAAACCCTGACCACAACTCAACCACCGAGTTGCGAATTCCCAAACTACACACCGTAGTTTGTCCCTTAGTCACACGACTAGAAAATTAAAAACGGTTTAAAAAGAAAATACAAAACAAAACAAAATAAAATAAAATAGCCCTATTTCAAAAATAAAACCCTTATTATAATTTTAAAAAACCCAAACTAAATTAAGGCCGGCCCAATTATTCTTTCTCTATATTTTTATCGCCCCCGTTCCTTTGTTTGTGATGGCGGCTCTTATTTCTTCGTTCGTTCTTCTACACAAACGAATTAGGGCTTGCGTCTTCGTTCTTTGATCTGAAAATTATGAGAGGCGGCTTTGTTTCGATGCTCTTTAATTTTGGCTATTGCTTGATCTTCGTTGCCCTGGAATTCACGGCTCCGCTTTCTCGTGGTACTGTGATTTAGGGTTTATGGATTTGGGGCTTTGATCCCTTGAATGCTCTGATTTGCGAATTAGGGTTGAGATGATTATCGGCTTGGCTTGGCTTCGCTTTGGTGAGTTCGGTTTCGCTTCAGGTAAATTTTTTAGCTCTGTTCCTCTTCGATTTTCGTATTCGAACTCACCCCTTTATGCCGATGATGATCTGGGGCTTTTATAGGATTCGTTACCCTTTAATTTTGTTCGTCTGATTGTTTCAAAATTATTGCTTTGGCCGTTTGATATTTGTTGAACGATGATGATTTATTTGACTTTGTCAATTTCGTATTATCGTTGCTTGGTTGACACGGTTTCGAATTGATATCGTGGTCATCACGATTTTGACTTTGATTAGAAACACGACATTGATTTCCCGTGACTCTCTCTTTGACTTTGGCATGTTCGAACTTGATTACCACTTGACGTTGAACTCGGTCGATCATGTTTACTCCAGCCATTTGATTTGAACTTGTAAATTCTTGACTTTGTTTTTTAAAAAAAAACTGTTATATGACTTTGCTGTGTAGTCTGCACATATTGATTCCATTCATGTTGATTGTTTGCTTCATGTACCCTTGGTGCTTGTATTTGTATTTGGTCGACACTTGCATCATTATCTGTTGTGACATCCATGTGCATCTGTTGTGTCTTTGGTGATGCTTCACCTGTTATGTCTGTAACTTGTAGCTGGACTTGTGCACCTTGTTTCATATTTAAGACTTGAGTCTTTGTGGTCTGGTTGCATGTTCATTTGTACTGATTCATCAGTTCATATTGAACTGTTTCCTGTCATGTTCACTTGCACACTCGAGTTTGTAATCTCTGATTCATGTTGGCTGTAGTGTTGTATTTGCTCTCCTGCATGTAGTCAGTTGTAACTGTGTTGGACTTTACTCTGGTTAGCATTTGCACATTTGAATTTGTAATCTCTGATTCATGTTGTGTTGGAACTGGATTAGTACAGTTTTCACTCTAGTTTGTAACTGCAGCCATGTTTCATTTTGAGTTGCAGTGTTGGTCTGACTTGCTTGAGTTTCACTGCCATAAGTCGTGCATGTGTGTTTATTTGTGTCCACTGATGCTTCGAGTCTGCAACTTGATTGATGCTGTACATATTGTTGTTATGCAGTAATCGAGTTTCACTTGCATTGCCGAGTTATTCTGATGCATCCTTCATGTATTCCCTTGATAATCATGTGCCACTGCATCACACAGTTGCAAGTGTTTCTGTTGAGCATGATTTGTCATCTCTGGTATTTCATGTTGGCCATGTTCTTCACTGTTTATATTGTTTGCATTGTTGTTTGTCTCTATGCTTGATGTCTACATGCATGTGGTCTTGCTGCAGTTTGGTCTCATATTCATTCTTTGATCATGTTGGCTATTTGGTCGAGTTCATTTGAGTCGGTGGAGTTGTTTCATTGTATATATCACTGGTTCATTCCATTGTTTCATGCATGTGACATTGGTGCATTGTCGTGAGTACTTTGTAGTTGCTTCTGTGCCTTCGGTCATGTTGCCTTGTGTTGAATCCAGTTTCAAAACTCGGATTTGACCTTGTGCTTGTGTCGTGATTTTCAATGTTATTGCACGTGAGTTGAACCCGGTTTTTCATTTGGGTTTGACCTGTGCTCGCCTGTCCCTGTAAATCAATCAAGTGTATATATCGGCGTGCACGGCCTTGTGGCATATACAGTAATACACTGTGTATGTCACAAGTTGTTCGTGTATGATGAATTCAAATTTAAATGATGACGAACAACCCAAATAACTGAGGCAAATCATATTTTCAAAATCCATCTTTTATTTTATATTGCAAAAATATCTCTTTTTCAATTTTACTGCGTTAGTGAATATTTTTGCAGATTTCTCAGATGCTGGATTCAAACTGGAATGCAGTTGAAGATAAATACGAGTGTGAGTGATATGTAGTGAGGTGAATTGTAAATGTGAAATGTGATGTAATTGTAATCAAAGTTGTATAGTTATAGTGAGAGCTTGAAATTGTACTATTCAAAGATGTAATAAATATTTGTTTGAATAAAATATTCGTTTGAATTCAAATTCCGTGTTATTTATTTTATTCAGCAAATATTTATTTAATCTGTGAAAATAAATAGTATATTATCAAATACATTTAAACGAATGTATATATGTTTATTATCATCAAACAAAAATCATATAAGCGTATATTCAACAGGCTGAGCATCATGTTTTACCTTGGACGCTTAAGAGTTTAGAAGATGAGCCGAAGGCTTCCATTATCTATCTATTTCTATTTCTGTTGTTCCAT
The DNA here is from genome assembly GCA_030765085.1 of Allium cepa. Lineage (NCBI taxonomy): Eukaryota > Viridiplantae > Streptophyta > Magnoliopsida > Asparagales > Amaryllidaceae > Allium > Allium cepa. The sequence goes on from CM060944.1 coordinate 437,059,665, forward strand.
ATTAGTTATGTATGTATATCAACGTTGTGAGGACATATAGTTATAGCTGTCCAGGCTAATATTAGGACTTAGGTTTCGTAGCTTTGGAATCATGTACTTAGAGTAACGCTTTGTTTTGTTCTTCTGAGATTATAAATTATCGTTCCGTTGTGACATTCTAATGTTGTGTTCTTCCTGTCTTGTTCTATTGATTTTCTTTTATTTTACTTTAACTTTCTGTCTTTTTGACCCTTCGGTGCTCGATACACGAATACCGTGGATGTATTAGTATTGACATTCAATGGTCCAAAAATTCGGTATTTTCATAGGGAATCAAACTTTGTAAGATAGTCGTTAGTTATGTGAGGTAAAAGCATATTTTTGAATGCCAATAATACCATGCTTTTTAAAAGCCAAAATGTATTAGTTTTGAGTTTAAACAAAAAAACAAAAATCAGCTTATATAAGTAGATATAAAACAGGCCTAAATAGAATTTGCTTTGCTTCTAATAATTATTTGAATTTAGTAAGTATCTAAGAAGTACATTTTGATAATCCAACAGTCATCTGCAAGTTACAAGTAATTCTATTTTCACAGCTAAGTCACATATGATGTTGTTAATTGTAATTTGTTCTACCAAACCATTTTGAATTTGATAAAATTAATAATCCATTCAAAATAATTAGGTTCTGTTTGGTTTAGAAACAAATTTTGAATTTTGTGTTTTCAATATGTATTCAAAAAAGTGTCAAATAGAAGGACGGCTGTGAAGGAGTGGACGGCGTGAGATGACGTGGACGACGTGGGCAGAAGAAAAAAGAGGAAGGAAAACGGCGGAAAACAAAAATAAATCGTAATCAATTTTATATATTAAAACCATTCCGCGCATTGATCGTTTTTGAAAATCCAATACTTTTTATCATACGAAAATTTAAGATTTAATATTACAAACCAAACAGGTCCTTAGAGCGTTTAAGGGCATAAGGTTAAATCCTTTGATCGGTTCTCAATTGGAGAATAATGGCTTGAGATTGTTGAAGAGGATTCGATAGTTTTAAAAGGGAATTAGAAATTAATCAACGACGGAGGAAACAGTAACAATTCCATTTTTTTTCCCATATATTTTATATTTCGCTATTTGAAGTGGGTCGATGTTTGAATGGTACACAAAATTTTAAAAAGGATTTTGGGGACTGTGAAGTGTATGCTAAAAGTGTAGCATTCAACTTAAAATACAGCCAGCACAGGTATGGTATAAACTGTCGATTTGCCTCGTGCGTCGGTAAATTATTAATCATCGTATATCAATCAACCAGAAATTTATTAAACCATCTACAGACAAGTTCAATGAACCTAGACGTATTTTAGTTACACTTTCACTTTTAATTCCAGTCGCAGAAAAAAAACTTGAGTTGAATTTGAATCACTTGCTATTCAAAAATGGATGGAGTTTCATCGCAAGACGGATTACTTCCGACTTCGTTTGTTGATGGCTCAGTCTGTGGCCATCATATGATTCTAGGTTTTAACTACGAGGTAAAGTTATTCTATTTTATGGATTTTTTTTTTTTTTTTTTTTTTTTTTAAGTTTCAAGAGGTAAAACGGTAAATAAATGTATGCAATTAGATTATTTTTAATTATTCGGTGATTTTAACTAGTATGGTATCAAATGTGGTGATAAATTGTAGTGTATGTTATAATTTTCCCTTTACCTTTTGTAGGTCTAAATTAATGCGTTGTACTGTTCACACTAGACAAATGGCAGGTTTCTACTTTCTTTCCTAAATGACCCTAGACCAAAGATTAAGTAAATGTTTTTTTGTGTAACGTAAGTTGATTTTTAGCATAATGAACGGATAAAAAATAATGCTCAAGTTGTGACAGCTTCAAATTATAATCCAATGAGATATTTATCAAACTTGTTCATTGCGCGAATCCATTGACTTTGTTAATTTCGTTTATATATATGTGTGTGTGTATGACTTTAGTCACACAACTTTATCTCTGGTGTATACAGTTTAAAGATATTTACCAAACTTGTTCATTGGACGAATCCATTGATTTCATTAATTTTGTTTATCTATATCTATATATACTATAATTGACTTTAGACACACAACTTTATCTTAGGTATATACAGTTTAAAGATGTTTACCAAACTTGTTCATTGGACAAATCCATTGGCTTTGTTAATTTCGTTTATCTATATCTATATCTAATATAACTGACTTTAGGCACACTACTTTATCTTTGGTGTATACAATTTATAGATATTTACCAAACTTGTTCATTGGACGAATCCATTGACTTTGTTAATTTCGTTTATCTATATCTATATATATTAATATAATTGACTTTAGACACACAACTTTATCTTTGGTGTATCCAGTTGACTTTAAACGCTACTACATGTTATTTTTCTACTAACAGAAGATGTGGAAAATAATTGGATCAACTTTTAGTGCATTTAAGAGACTTTTTAAGGACTACAAGTCCTTAAACACACATCATATGTGTACATTTTGTAAGAGTGCGTTCTTTGAGAACGTTAACGGGGTATTTGAACAGCATATTTAAGCGAGGAAATTGTGTGCCGAGGACATGATATTTAAACGGGATATTTGAGTGGAGTATTTGAATTATGGTTTTTAATTTAATTAATTTATATTTAAGTAATTAATCATTTGTTTTTTAATAAATAATATATATCAATAGTGCAAAAATATATAAATAAATAAATTTTGAAATGATAAATTATTTACATTTCTGCATTCATTTCAACGGGGCATTTGCTCCATTACTGTTCCCACCGTGTCCAACGTGTCACGAACGGTAATGGGGCAAAAATTTGCTAAGAACGGACCGTAAGAGTTTATATACAAGATTAAAAGTTGACTTCGGGTGTATGCCATACCATTGAAGTAGTTAGCAGAACATACATAGTTAAATAAACTATTGGCTAACAACCATCCCCATCTTTTGGTATACAAAACAAATGAAGCAATGTTAACTATAATTACATATGTTATTGCTTTCTACATCTCACTTGAATGCCGCACACATTTGATTTCAAAGTAAATTTAAAAATGTTCAGCACATATTTGAATTTAGTTCATCTCCAAACTAAGAAGAAAGGAGGCAGTGCAAGCTGATGCTATCATATTGTGTGCAGAAGGAAGAATGGCACAAGGTGCATTGATTGATTATGTCATTAGATCATAAATTTAATGGTTAAAAAACCTAGAGCATTTCAGTAATATTAGAAACGCTTAAAATGCACAAATGCATCAGACTATTATATCTTTGATCTTATGACTTGTTTTTGTTGATGAACTGCTTTGGTTTTTAACTAAACCCAATGATCTTATTGGGTTCAAGAGTCGCATAAGTTAAATGCCTTAAATGGTTTTAGAAAGTCTAAAGAATCATTACTCAAATAAAAATATGTTTTCATATCAAATTGCTCAAGATTAAAGCCCTACAAAATAATTAAGAACATTTGATGAAATAAAAATAGTAATTTTCAATCAAAACTTCTTTATACTTTGAAGAATTGCAGTTGTAAAAAAATGTATATTTCATTCTGCAAGTAGTACAAATATGACAAGAGATGAATTGAACAAATAGAGAAAATGACAAGGCATTAACATTCTATTACAAGAGAAGTTTACAAGTATAAGATTATAACACAACTTTGTTGGGAACAATCTCCAATCTGTCTTGTTTCTCTCTTTAATAATCCCTGTATATATTCCTATTCCTTGAAATCTCTCTTTTAATTTTTTCTTCCATATCCACATTTCTAAAATTGTTTTATTCTAGAGTTCTGTTCATATGGATATTTCTAGTTTTCTACAATGTTCTACAATATCTGAAAATAAATTTTAATTTTAATTTTAATTTTTCACCAAGTTAATAGCTTTCCAATTTGCAGAAATGCTTCAAGTCTTTGCTATTAATCAGATTCAGCGCTAGACACATTGCAGCTGTTTGACTTCTAAAGAAGGCTTTGTTGGGAACAGAAATTGTGAACTCTTGTATAATTACACAAATTTTGTATACTCCAGACATCCTTTCAACATACAATCTATGACCATTAATTTATGTTAGGAGCAATAAGGTGCATAATTTACCTTTTTCCCCATTACATCCGCATTTGCTTCAAAGTTTTTCCTCATTTAAAAAAGTAAATTGTAGCTGTTTATATGTTATTAGATTAATTTTTGGCAGTTATTGGTTTATTTTAATTATCTTGTAGTTATATAATTGCAAACTAAAATATATTAGAACTACACGGCATGTTATTGTACCCCTGTTATTGTGTATGCCAAATTTGATTGTATTATAGTGATTATTTTACGAAAAGCCTTGTTTTTCCTTTTGTTTTCACAAGTGCTACTTAGGCAAACTTTGTTGCTTACCTAGCTGGTTTTTTAATAAATAGTTGTTGCCCTTTCTGTTCCATAAAACTCTGAAACCTCACCTAGTCTTAAGTGGATATTTTTATTTGATCATGATTAAATTTCAAGAAACTTTTAAATTGATTAACTGCTCAGTAAATTGGTGATAAATTTTTCTTGAATAAATTTCTTTTTCAGATCGTAATTTACTTTATATGATTAAATATCTCTCTCATACCATATATGACAGTAAATGATTAAGTATCTTTCTCGTAAGATAAGTGGCTTTGTATAAGATTAATAAATTTTTGGGCATTTACCCTTCTTTCCTTCATAAAAATAACTCTAAAGATGTTTATGAGCTATTCTTGCTAATTGATACTTTAGAAAGATCACTTTTAATGAGAGTGATATTATGTCAAACACTTCTTAAAATTATCTCATTTTTGAAATGTCAACCACGTCATGTAATATTGTTAACTACTAAATGTCTATTTTATGATCTGGATAAGGGTATTGTTAGTGATTATTTGACTAAGACCTTGTTTTTTTTTCTTTTCTTTTCCCAAGTGCTACATTCAGGCTAACTTTGTTGTGTTGCTTAGCTAGCTTAATTTTTTAATAGATGGTTGTTTGCCCTTTGTTCGTAAAACTTGAAACCTCATCTAGGTTTAAGTAGATATCTTTATTTGATCATGATCAAATTTCAAGAAACTTTTGGGTTAATTAACCACTTAGTAAATTGGTTACAAACCTTTCTTGAACAAAAATCTTTTTCACACCATAGTTGACTTTAAACGATTTTTTTAATAACAAAAGTGACACTTATTCGAGCAAAACGCTCATTATGATGTCTCGTGGCTCTGAATACATAACCTCTATCGTTGTTGCCTAAAATATTGTATCTCTAACCACTTAAGCTAAAGGTCCTTGACTAAATAATTAAATATCTTTCTCATACCAGTATCGTAGTTGACTTTAAATGATTAAATATTTTTCTTGTGTCATAGTGGACTTTAGAGAAGATTAATAATTTTTTATGCATTTCCCCTTCATAAAAATAACTCTAAGGTTGTTTATGGATCATCGTTGCTCATTGATATATACTTTAGAAAGGTCACCTTTAACGATGGTGATATTGCACTAAAGACTTCCTAAAATTATCTCATTTTTGAATTCGTATCGTTAAACTGTTAAATGTACATTTTATGACGCAGTAAAATTTTGTATGAAAATTGTACAATACCCTAACTAGTATATTTTTGAACTTCAAAATAGTTGGATGAAAATCCATCTTGATATGTCCCGATGACTTGTTTACCAAAACCATTGCTTTGATTTCTTGACACGATGCTACTTACCCTTGGGTTGATCCTGATACTAATCACCTAATTTTCTTGCATTGGATTTTGATTTTTGAGCAAGTTATAATTAAGTTACCGACTTAATGTTGATGGAAACTTTAATATGCCATTTTCTTTCAAGAGATGTATACTTTACTGAATCCCAACATATGAATAGTTTTTGCATTCAATGGTTTTAGGATAATTAATCATGCATTAAACCATTTTTTATGTGTCTTTTAAATAAATATATATCCTTTGCATAACATAGTACAATTTTGTGGTCCATAAAATGGTCCGAATGTTTACGGGTCATCTTTGCATGTTAAAACTCAACATATAGAGTCGCTTTTAAGGAAGACCACCTCTTAAAAAAGATTATACGATAATTTATAACATTTCAGTTATGCAATTAATATTGTGATTATTAAAAATTCTGAAATGTCAGCCACTTCATGTTTTGTTATTAAATAACTCAAACGTTCATCTTGTGGGGGCTACAAACAAAATACTTAGTATTAAATTTGTACAATGTGTTGGATCAATTGAATAAGCAATGAACATCAGAATGCTTACAATCAAAATTTATCTTAGTAAATTTAAATGTGAAAACACAAAATTTCTTATTTTGCTGTTGGCATCACTACCCAGATCCTTGAACATAGCTAACTAAATAAATGATATTTTTCAGCAATGCCAGCATTTAGGTTACTCCATACATTTATAATCGATCATTGAAATTATATACTGAATATAATTAAGTTATAACATTATTGAAGAACTAATAACATATAATTCGAGTTTACTCAACTTGTTCATTTTAATTTAATTAATTTATATTTAAGTAATTAATCATGTGTTTTTTAATAAATAATATACATCAATAATTTGCAAAAATATATAAATAAATAAATTTTGAAATGATAAATTATTCAGATTTAGTTCAAACCAATTGCATAATGTAGAGAGTACTTTGATACGATCGTAATGCAAAAAAAAACACGTTTCAAATGGATCTCGTTTGCAAAAATTATTAATTTTAGAAATTTATAAAAAAAAATTATTTAATAATTAAACATGCAAACGGACCACATTTCTGCATTCATTCCAACGGGGCATTTGCTCCATTACTGTTCCCACCGTGTCCAACGTGTCACGAACCATAATGGGGCAAAAATTTGCTACGAACGGACCGTAAGAGTTTATATGCAAGACTAAAAGTTGACTTCGGGTGTATGCCATACCATTGAAGTAGTTAGCAGAATATACATAGTTAAATAAACTATTGGCTAACAATCATCCCCATCTTTTAGTATACAAAGCAAATGAAGCGATGTTAACTATAATTACATATGTTATTGCTTTCTACATCTCACTTGAATGCCGCACACATTTGATTTCAAAGTAAATTTAAAAATGTTCAGCACATATTTGAATTTAGTTCATCCTCAAACAAAGAAGAAAGGAGGCAATGCAAGCTGATGCTATCATATTGTGTGCAGAAGGAAGAATGGCACAAGGTGCATTGATTGATTATGTCATTAGATCATAAATTTAATGGTTGAAAAACCTAGAGCATTTCGGTAATATTAGAAACGCCTAAAATGCACAAATGCATCAGACTATATGATTTTTTTTTTGTACCCAAAGATTCACTATCTCCAATAGTCATAGACACAAACTTGATAACTAATACAGTAAGGGTTGTTCACTCTTAAAAATACTTAATTCATTTTACTTACATACACGGATATCTTTGGTTTTTGGTGTTTTATCATTGAGTTTTTTAAAGTGGCGTAAGGAAGGAATTTGGCGGACTTTAACGATAATGCTCTTTATCTTATAACAAGTGTACATGGAAAATATTCAGTATACATTTTATATTTTTAAGTTCTTCTCCTATTCAGCAATCTCCAATCTGTCTTGTTTCTCTCTTTAAAATCCCTGTATATATTCCTATTCCTTGAAAACTCTCTTTTAAATTTTTCTTCCATATCCACATTTCTAAAATTGTTTTATTCTAGAGTTCTGTTCATATGGATATTTCCAGTTTTCTACAATGTTCTGCAATATCTGAAAATAAATTTTAATTTTAATTTTAATTTTTCACCAAGTTAATAGCTTTCCAATTTGCAGAAATGCTTCAAGTCTTGCTATTAATCAGATTCAGCGCCAGACACATTGCAGCCATTGACTTCTAAAGAAGACTTTGTTGGGAACAGAAATTGTGTACTCTTGTATAATTACACAAATTTTGTGTACTCCATCCTTTCAGCATACAATCTATGACTATTAATTTATGTTAGGAGCGATAAGGTGCATAATTTACCGTTTTCCACATTACATCTGCATTTGCTTCAAAGTTTTTCCTCGTTTAAAAAAGTAAATTGTAGCTGTTTATATGTTATTAGATTAATTTTTGGCTGTTATTAGTTTATTTTAATTATCTTGTAGTTATATAATTGCAAAATAAAATATATTAGAACTACACGGCATGTTATTGTACCTCTGTTATTGTGTATGCCAAATTTGATTGTATTATAGTGATTATTTTACGAAAAGCCTTGTTTTTCCATTTGTTTTCACAAGTGCTACATCTTAGGTAAACTTTGTTGCTTACCTAGCTGGTTTCTTATTAAATAGTTGTTGCCCTTTCTGTTCCATAAAACTCTGAAACCTTACCAAGTCTTTAACTGGATATTTTTATTTGATCATGATTAAATTTCAAGAAACTTTTAAATTGATTTACTGCTTAGTAAATTGGTGATAAATCTTCCTTGAATAAATTTCTTTTTCAGATCATAGTTGACTTTATAGGACTAAATATCTCTCTCGAACCATAGATGACCTTATATGATTAAATATCTTTCTCGTAGGACAAGTGACAAAGATCACTTCTAATGAGAGTGATATTATGTCAAACACTTCTTAAAATTATCTCATTTTTGAAATGTCAACCGCCGTCATGTAATATTGTTAACTACTAAATGTGTATTTTATGATCTGGATAAGGGTATTGTTAGTGATTATTTTACTAAGACCTTGTTTTTTTTCCTTTTCTTTTCCCAAGTGCTAAATCTCAGGCTAACTTTGCTGTGTTGCTTACCTAGCTTAATTTTTTAATAGATGGTTGTTTGCCCTTTTGTTCGTAAAACTTGAAACCTCATCTAGGATTAAGTAGATATCTTTATTTGATCATGATCAAATTTCAAGAAACTTTTGGGTTAATTAACCACTGAGTAAATTGGTTACAAACCTTTCTTGAACAAAAATCTTTTTCACACCATAGTTGACTTTAAACGATTTTTTTGATAACAAAAGTGACACTTATTCGAGCATAACACTCATTATGATGTCTCGTGGCTCCGAATCATAACCTCTATTGCTATTGCCTAAAATACCGTATCTCTAACCACTTGAGTTAGAGGTCCTTGGCTAAATGATTAAATATCTTTCTCATACCAATATTGTAGTTGACTTTAAATGATTAAATATTTTTCTTGTGTCATAGTGGACTTTAGAGAAGATTAATAATTTTTTGCGCCTTTCCCCTTCATGATAATAACTCTAAGGACGTTTATGGGTCATCGTTGCTCATTGATACTTTAGAAAGGTCACTTTTAACGATGGTGATATTACACCAAAAACTTCCTAAAATTATCTCATTTTTGAATTCGTATCGTTAAACTGTAATGTACATTTTGTGACGTGGCAAAATTTTGTATGAAAATTGTACAATACCCTAGCTAGTATATTTTTGAACTTCAAAATAGTTGGATGAAAATTCATCTTATTCCTTGATATGTCCCGATGACTTGTTTACCAAAACCATTGCTTTGATTTCTTGACACGATGCTACTTACCCTTGGGTTGATCCTGATACTAATCACCTAATTTTCTTGTATTGGATTTTGAATAAGTTATAATTAGGTTACCGATTTAATGTTGATGGAAACTTTAATATGCCATTTTCTTACAAGAGATGTATTGTAACGAAGCGGATTTTTTCGCGTTCGAAAATCGACATCCATACTTTACATCGTACTCGCATGCCGCAGATTCGACCGTTCAAATCCGAGCCGCCAGAGCTTATAACACAATTAAGTAAACAACATAACGGAAGAAATAATGAATATCAATATACAACATCTGATACAACCTCCTAATACAGCAGATGATACAATAGATATCGATATACATCAGAGATATGATATAATAAAATAGCAGCGGAAAAGAAAATAGATAACACCAGCAGCGGAACAATAACTCTAAGATAGCCTTCAAGAGAGAACTCCAAAACTGCAACTCCATCTCCAAGAACCAATCCAGAAATAGCTCGATCTCCCAATAACGATGCACAAAGATAAGAAAGGCTGGTGTGCATCCAAAGACTGAAACTAGTTCCAGATAATCCACTGAACCTAACTATCTGAAAAACCCAACTCTAGACTGCTCGTGTGGAAAATAGTGAGCACCCAGATTTTAGAAAAGGAACAGTAAATTCCGGATCAGTCATGGGACTGATGTGAGTAACAAAAACAGTTTATCCTTTAAATAAAACAATATTTATAAAAGAAAATTCGATATGCTTTTTAGAAAATGAGACTACCATAAGACCTCCCGCCACACACACAATGCAAACGCAGAATTGGAGGAGATTTCTTCTTATGACAGTCAAACATGCTTAATACGCAAAAAATTTCTTGGATATTATTATTATAAGTGCACAGTGCAGAAAACATTTCGAAAGCAGAAAATAAATCTTAGCCAACATACGACCATTATCGTATGCCTACTATAGCTACCATGTTCAATAGCAGGTTACCGCCACATTCCATGGCAGGTTATACAACTAAAACCGTACAAGGCGCGTATTGTTTCTTTGGATTTTCCAACAAATGGTCAGGCTAAGGAACTTCCTACTGCCACATGGGATCGCCTCTGGCGGGACGTCCCGAGAACCTAACCGGATCTCTGCCAACACAAGGCCGGGTTACTCTGTAACTTGGTAACTACTACTCGAGCATGCCACTCCCCGGTCCTTTGGGACCTTTATCCGAGGCGCCTCTAAAGCAACAACCACACAGTTACATGATATTGAAGCAACCACATAGGTTAAATATCAGGGCTCCATACCTAATACCACCCTTTACCAGAAAGGAATGACACACCCTAAAGGGCGCGACCCTCATAACCTTGCCGCATCTTTCCTGTTTCGACCATTTTCGGGGTGTGAGGTCCTGATGCAGTCTCGTCCACAAAGCTACGCTTTATACAAAATCCATGCTCTGATCACAAATGATCAACAAATGATCATCAACACACAGCAGCACTCAGCATGCCACACTACCAAATTGGGAGTATATCGCTGATAACCTTCAACTACATAACCTCTGAGCTCGTACGTCTTAGAGAAGGGTATTAAGCTAAGAGAATAAATTCTCCGCCACCAACAGAAATGTATTTGAAAGAAATCGGCTTTATATCTCAAAGTGTAGTGTCAGATGTAACAACCCGTATATTTGGACTATTTAAATTGACGATATTCCAACTTGTCAACTTAAATAATACAAAACACGAATCATTAATGGAGTATATATATATATATATAAATGAGAATCATCACAGAATCACAGAAATATAACATCACAGAATAGTGCAGCGGAAATATAACATAGTCATAGGAGTAGTTCATGAAGCTACCCATAAGTACAACAATGTCTCAAATAAAAGGAAATAACAACATAGAAGTCTAAATAGTCCAAATGGAAAGAACAAATACTGATAAGATAAGATAGTGAAAGTCTTCAGTCTTCAGCTCCAAATAAACACCAGCAGCAATCCTCAATCTGATCCGAGCATATGCACAAACAACACTCGAATCAGGACATTTATTCTTATGCAGTTAATATGATCCAAATTCAAAATAACAATAACTCAAAGATGAATGGAAAAGCATCTTTAAGGATCCGTTAAACTATTTAAACATAGTAATGTACGATACATAGATAATGTCTAACAGTAAAGTAAAATATCAAAATAGTGTTAAGGCGTTACCATTGTCCCCCTTAACACATTTCATATAGCATTATAGACTATACAGCACTGTAAACTCCACCGTAAACTAGTGGGATATCAGAGAGTACTCCATAGGTATAATGCAAAACAAAATCGTAGTGGTCGCGTATATGGGAACACAAGTATGACAAGGCATATGAGGCAATACCCAAGGTAGTGAAACTACCGTTTGCCTGATCCGGACTGGTGAGAACGCATCGCCGCAACGATCGCAACACCGCGAAACAACACTCCAAATTCAAGGGTGCGCACCAATCAATCACAAAAGTAAATGAGTGTTTACGAAGAAGTGTGTTCGCTCGAGGTAGCTAACCCCATTTGGCCCGGCACGACTCCTGATTTTAGTCATTTCCAATTTGACACGAGTGTCAAGGCTATCCATTATCGTTCACTTTCTTCAATCATCGCGTACGTCAATCCAACCACTTCATTGTGGGTCACACTCCGCGTATAGTTATTAAAGTGGTTTTCGGTTTAGACAGTGAGTATGTCCCTAACCGATTCCGGTTCCTTTAATAACCTTCGTAATTAATTTACCGATTGGTCGTTTAATATATTTCAAAACCAATTCAATTTCGATTTCAATTATAATTCGTAAATCAACATTTCGTTAGTCATTCTAAATCAAGTTCCAAAATTTTCATTTCATAAATTCACAATTTCATTTCAAAACTTCTATACTTAAATTTCAAAGTTTCAATTTTAAAACAATTCAAATATTCATTTAATTTCGTGTATAAGTTCATTTAAAAATCATTTAACGTTCAAATCGATTTAAACTCAATTATCGATTTCATTCGATATTCATTAAATTAATTTATCATTAAACAATTTCAATTAAATTTCCAACTCATTACATTACTTCCTTAATTTCAACTTCATCTATCAAAGCTTACAAATTAAATTAAAATTAAAATTTGTCAAATCCAATTTTTTAACTCTCAAATCTTTCATTTGTTCGATAAACGCATGCTATTTCTTATTAAAGAAATTAAATTCATTCATTTATTACCTTCGTTACCAATTTCAAAACTCAATTAAGGAAATTAATTTCCCTTATTCAAAATTCGATTTTTCTTCATAAGCAAATCCAATTCAATTTATTTAATCATTAAATAATTCAATCTATTCAAATCATTGATAATTTCAAATCTTAATTATTAATCATTTCAAACTTAGTTATTAACAATTCCAAAACTCAATTGTCAAAAATTTCAAACTTAATTCTTAATAATTTCAAGCTTCGTTATCAATAATTCCAAATTTAATTATTAATAAATTTCAAGACTTGATTATTAATTCCAGTTTAATTATTACTAATTTCAAACTAAATCATTAACAATTCAAATTTAATTATCAATTAATTCTAATTTAATTATTACATAATTAAATTTTAATCAATATTCTTTTTGTCAATTACGACGTTCATATTTGTTTCAAACTTAAATATTCACATTTACAATTTATTCAAAACCTTGTTATTAGTCAAATAAAACTTTATTTTATTTTAAATCAAAACATTGACCAACCGATTTTAATTTAATTTTCTATCCTAAGTCAAAGTTATTTGGATATTTATCATTTCAACCCGATTCCATTTCAATTCAAAAACAAAACATACAAAGGGAACTTGCAGTGTGATAGCGGGGATGGTGTCAACGTAAATAAACAAGCGATAACATCCATTCACAACAATATAACAATTATTTAATAATCCCGAAATAATCGTATTAATTTACATTTGTTATTTTTGTAAATTAATATAATTCTTTCTTGAATCTACACTGTCATTTCATGTAGATTAAAGATTTTTACATTACGGTTTCACATGTCGCACAATTTCAATTTCAAATTTACACTACAACAATTAATCCGATATACGTTCAATGGTTCAAAGTGTATTTAACAAATTTCTACGTGTCAATTAACTAATCAATATTCATCATATAAATGGGTCAAGTTCATCCAATCAAATTAACATATAAAGTGGTCAAGTTTAACAAATCAAAGTTCGACATATATAATCCAATTTTATTTTGTTAACTGTCCTATATCGCTTTAACTTGCAAATTATTTATCAATTAACACTACAATTTAACATCCAATTCAACATAGCATAGCAATCATTCAACAACCATACTTGTATAAGAATATAGTCGTGAAAATTAATTCACCTTCCATGGATAAAGAAATGGATCCAAAACAAAAATAAGCACGAATAGAAGTCGGTACGCACGAACAACGAACACTGTAATATTGACAAAAGAAAACGATATTAATACAACGAACGTTTGTATAAAATTTATAAATTTATATAAATCCGTTTACCGATGACGGAGAAAAAGAACGAAAGCTGAAGATCGATGCTGCTGCGAAAGAAACTCAGTCGGTTGCTTCTGCACACAACAGGCAAGAAATGTCGGTTACTAATTTGGCAACCAAAATAGATATTTGCAAATAATATCTAAAGCAACAATATGCTATTGTTCAATCTTTTTTCTTCTTCTTTATTTCTTTTTTTTGGGAACCCAACTTCTTTTCCCTTCTTCTAGACATCAACACACGTATGCATACTCGATTACTCAGAGACAAGCCATTTCTTTTTTTTATATATATAGCAGGGTAAAAGTTAGGGCCCTGCTTCCCATACACCTTCAACATGCGCCTCCCCCTTAACACGCAACTCTCTTCTTCATTTTTTTTTTAAACCAGCAGACACAGTTTCCTACAGCAAGCTACACACCAACATGTATATTCCTTCAGCAATCAACTCATGCTCCTAACATGCACACACGGAACACATACACGCACAGTACAAACTTCTTCTTCTTTTTTTTCTTTTTTTTTATATATAACACGCACTTAAACATAGCATGCACACAACGCATGCTTACGCGAGGCCAAGTAAAGGCTGGAGTGTGACGATGGGGTGGAGTGGGACTCGACTGAAGGTGTGGTGAAGGCTACAGCGGTGAGTGGGCGGTGGAGCTTTCGGGATGGTCTCGGTATGTATTGAATGGAGAGGGGATATGAGGTGGAGAGGTGGGTTGAGATATTTACACAAAAAAAAAAACGTAAATGGTAACAACCCGTATAGTGGAGAGGTGGAGAGGAGAGTGAGGCCAGTTCATAGTCTAATGGAGTGCATCTTCCACATGTATTATTTACGCTTTTCCCTCTTTTTTTTTTTTTTTTTACACTTACAGAAGAATTTGAGAAGAAGGAAAGAGAGTTGAGATATCTGAAGAGATACAACTTGGAGATGGGAACAGTGCAAAAGAATGAACGAAATGTTTCTTTTTAACTTTAAAAATTGTGTACCAGTAATTTAATTTTTTTTTGGGCTTCGAAAAGTCACGCTCATTCCCAAACGAACCCCCAGCTTCCAACTACCGCTTCAGCTGAGTTTTATTCAATTTCTTTTGAATACTTGCTAAGAAATTTGGGCTGACATTTGTTTAAACGGTCCGTTCGGAACCGTTAAATCAACGCGACGGATTATGCCGGACTCTGATTCGCGCAAATTAATATACCGTTATGATCAGTGCGACGATGCGTTTCCAACGGTACACAGATTATTGTGATACGGTGATTTTATAAAATTCGCATTTACGCCGCTAAAATTGTACGTTTTGCAAAACAATTTAAACGGAGTAGGCGATGGCAGTTTTTGACGAAATGAATTTCATAATCATGATCAGAATAATTTTTACAACATAACTGTGTAAAAGTATTTGGATTTGGAAGATAAATTTTACGCAGCTTTATATGGACTGATATACAGTAAAACGCGAACGAAGTTTACTGTAACAATTTGCGACAAAACTTTTTCTATGCTCATATCTAACTAGACGTATGTCATAAATAAATTTTGGACGTTAACTGAGATCGTTTACAAATTTCAAAATTTTATATTGAAACAATGGATTTAAGACTTTAAAATGGGTCGGAAATTCAGGGCCGTTACAATCTCCCCTACTCAAAAATTTTCGTCCTCGAAAAGGAACGAGACGAGTGAAGTAGGAATGAAATAAGCAGAAGAGTCAAGATAGTTTAAGAAATTTGAATTATACCTGAAATAAGTAATTCGGGGTTTGAATTCCGAATACTATCCTCAGTTTTCCATGTGCAATCCCGCTCATCTGCACTCCATTGGACTTTGACGAGATTTACCGACTTCCTTCTGAGTTGCTTTGTCTCACGATCGACTATCCGGAGCGGCTTACGCTCAATAGTCAAGTCAGGCTCGATAACTATCTCTTCTAACTGAGCAGTAGGGATAATCATAGATGGATCGTGTACAACTTTGCGTAGAGTGAGACGTGGAACACGTTGTGCACACCGGCGAACTTCTCAGGTAATACAACTCTATATGCCAATGTTCCGACTCTTTCTGTAATCTCAAACGGACCAACAAATCTAGGAGCAAGCTTCCCTTTCCTTCCAAATCGAACAATATTCTTCAAAGGCGACACTTTCAGAAATACTTTGTCTCCTACACTGAATTCGAGATCCCTTCTCCTTTTTTCAGCATAGCTCTTTTGTCTATCCTGTGCCTCTTAATCTTCTTCCTAATTTCTTCGAATTTTTCGGAAGCTTTCATAATTATTTCTGGACCAAGCACTAGTCGATCACCCGACTCGATCCAACAAGCTGGCGATTTGCACGGCCGTCCATATAAGGCTTCGAACGGTGCCATACCAATGCTTACCTGATTTATTAAATATGATTAATTCAAATTCAAATATACTTATTCAAATTTGAAATTCAATTTCTTCACCTGGTAACAATTATTATAAGTGAATTCGACCAAGTGAAGATGGTCTTCCTAGGATCCACCAAGGTCAATAATACAAGCTCGGAGAAAGTCTTCCAAAATCTGATTCACCCTCTTAGTTTGGCCGTCTGTCTGAGGATGATAAGCCGTGCTCAGATTTACTTTGGTGCCCAAAGTATCCTGAAATGCTTTCCAGAATTTACTGGTGAAAATAGGATCTCGATCGCATACGATACTAGATGGTACACCATGAAGTTTAACAACTTCTCTCATATATATCTCGGCCAAATTCGAAGCTGTACGAGTGGATTTGACTGGAATAAAGTGGGAGGATTTCGTCAGTCTGTCGACAATCACCCAAATGCCTTCGTTGCCCTTTCTAGTCCTTGGCAGTCCATCAATAAAATCCATAGAAATCTGCTCCCACTTCCAACCTGGAATCTCTAGTGGCTGAAGCAAACCTGCTGTCTTTCTGTGGTCAGCTTTAACTTGCTGGCAAGTTGTGCATCTGCTAACATATGTAGAGATATAGCGCTTCATCCCACTCCACCAATATAACTTCATCATATTCTGGTACATTTTAGTAACACCGAGATGAAATGAAAGTGAAGATTGATGGTTTTCCTTCAACACTTCTTGCCTTAGACCATCAACATTAGGAACACAAATGCGATTATCGATTCTCAAGACTCCATTACTATCAACATGTGCACCCAATTTATTATCAGCATTTCCAACTCTTCCAAGGACTATTTCCTTGATGCGATAAAGAAAAGTGTCCTCGTATTGCTTGGCTATAATACGATCCATAAGAGATGGGGAGACGGAAAGCTGGAATAACATTCCTTCAACAAGATTACAACATGTCATCGCTTGATTTCTGCTCAAATCATCGGCTACGGCATTTGCTTTCCCTGGTGTATAATTACAATAGATATGGATTTCAAACTCAAGTCAGAATAGCTCAAAATATATACCAATTTGTCCATCTTCGGACTTTGATATTCACAAGAAATTACAATAGAATTTTGAAATTTGGTTTTAAACGAAATCGTTTTATTGATATAATTCAATTTAGCCTCATATTCTATTTGTCAATTTAACTAAATTTAAAATTTCCAATTTATTCAAATATTCAATTCCAAATTTCAAGTTCATATTCATTAAAGTTTAAATGAAAAACTGATAAGAAATCGATGAAGATACAAAGTAAGAATTTTCCTACAGCGATTCGTAGGGCCACCATCACACTGAAACTTTTTTGGAGCTGTCACGAAGCAACCAAAGAATTTGAGATCGATCAAAGAAGATTGATAGAGAAAGATTGTTTCCACTGTTGCAGAGCATTGACCATTTATAGTGGTATTTCCCTGTCCGCTATCTCGTCTTCTTCTCGCGTTCATACTCACTATCAGTGGATAGTAAGAGAATTTACTAAGACATACGAACGGATATCTTACGGATTACTCATTCTAGGGTATACTTCACCCTATCTCTAATGAGCTACTTAATGTGTTATACTCCTGAGCTAAAGTTCAACCTTAGCTCTGATACCAAATGTAACGAAGCGGATTTTTTTCGCGTTCAAAAATCGACATCCATACTTTACATCGTACTCGCATGCCACAGATTCGACCGTTCAAATCTGAGTCGCCGGAGCTTATAACACAATTAAGTAAACAACATAACGGAAGAAATAATGAATATCAATATAAACATCTGATACAACCTCCTGATACAGCAGATGATACAATAGATATCGATATACATCAGAGATATGATATAATAAAATAGCAGCGAAAAAGAAAATAGGTAACACCAGCAGTGGAACAGTAACTCTAAGATAGCCTTCAAGAGAGAACTCCAAAACTGCAACTCCATCTCCAAGAACCAATCCAGAAATAGCTCGATCTCCCAATAACGATGCACAAAGATAAGCAAGATTGGTGTGCATCCAAAGACTGAAACTAGTTCCAGATAATCCACTGAACCTAACTATCTGAAAAACCCAACTCTAGACTGCTCGTATGGAAAATAGTGAGCACCCAGAGTTTAGGAAAGGAACAATAAACTCCGGATCAGTCATGGGACTGGTGTGAGTAACAAAAACAGTTTATCCTTTAAATAAAACAATATTTATAAAAGAAAATTCGATATGCTTTTTAGAAAATGAGACTACCATAAGACCTCCCGCCACACACACAATGCAAACGCAGAATTGGAGGAGATTTCTTCTTATGACAGTCAAACATGCTTAATACACAAAAAATTTCTTGGATATTATTATTATAAGTGCACAGTGCAGAAAACATTTCGAAAGTAGAAAATAAATCTTAGCCAACGTACGACCATTATCGTATGCCTACTATAGCTACCATGTTCAATAGCAGGTTACTGCCACATTCCATGGCAGGTTATACAACTAAAACCGTACAAGGCGCGTATTGTTTCTTTGGATTTTCCAACAAATGGTCAGGCTAAGGAACTTCCTACTGCCACATGGGATCGCCTCTGGCGGGACGTCCCGAGAACCTAACCGGATCTCTACCAACACAAGGACGGGTTACCTCTGTAACTAGGTAACTACTACTCGAGCATGCCACTCCCCGGTCCTTTGGGACCTTTATCCGAGGTGCCTCTAAAGCAACAACCACACAGTTAAATGAGATTGGAGCAACCACATAGGTTAAATATCAGGGCTCCATACCGAATACCACCCTTTACCAGAAGGGAATGACACAACCTAAAGGGCGCGACCCTCATAACCTTGCCGCATCTTTCCTGTTTCGACCATTTCCGGGGTGTGAGGTCCTGATGCAATCTCGTCCACAAAGCTACGCTTTATACAAAAGCCATGCTCTGATCACAAATGACCAACAAATGATCATCAACACACAGCAGCACTCAGCATGCCACACTACCAAATCGGGAGTATATCGCTGATAACCTTCAACTACATAACCTCTGAGCTCGTACGTCTCAGAGAAGGGTGTTAAGCTAAGAGAATAAATTCTTCGCCACCAACAGAAATGTATTTGAAAGAAATCGGCTTTATATCTCAAAGTGTAGTGTCAGATATACAACCATACAAGTCTGTTCCGGGTTCGAACAGAACCGAAGGCACTTCCAAAGAAGTCCTTGCAATCTGGGTATTCACAATCCCGATTGGACTTTCCATCACTTAGGGAATCTCTATACCGGAGCAACTCAGTACAGAGACAATCGATAGGTTATCCTATCGTTCTCACAAATACCCGGTCTTCACCGCCGGTCTTCAAATGCTATCCATAACGTCGAATCACATATTCGGAATGGGTTATACGACACAAAGGTCCTCTCCCGACTAAACTGAATAGTGAGCGCAACATTTAAAACATATGGATATGTGATTTCAATTAAGTCACAACTTAATAATTCAAACTTTCTTTCAAATGGTTTAAACAAATTACCATTTCCAAATCTTTTAAACAAAAGATTTATTTCACTAAGTTCACCCATTTTCCCAAAGATCCATTTACGGATTTCAAATCAATTCCCATTTCAATTGGATTAACTCGTTTAAAATCTTTAAATTAAAGATTTAACTTATAGCTTTCAAATCGTTTCATCATTTTCATTTTTAACTTGAAATTCCTTTTAACACAATTTGGAAGTTCACTTCTTAGGTGAACGCTTTTATTATTTGAAAACAAATAGTTTCATTTCCGAAAGATCCAATTTTATTTACACGAGTTAAAGCCTTT
The DNA here is from genome assembly GCA_030765085.1 of Allium cepa. Lineage (NCBI taxonomy): Eukaryota > Viridiplantae > Streptophyta > Magnoliopsida > Asparagales > Amaryllidaceae > Allium > Allium cepa. The sequence continues at coordinate 437,079,987 of CM060944.1, forward strand.
GAATTTAAATTCAAATTCTTAAATCAATACCCTTAAATTAGTTTAACCCATATATCACTGGTATAACATCTTTAGTCCCTAGTTTCCAAATCATAGAATTCAATTTCAAATATTGAATTCAAATTTAAATCAAAATATTTAAATTTTAAAACTCAATCAAGTTATTCAAAATAAATTTCATCTTTGAAATTACATTTCAAAAGCTTTTCACTTTAAACCCAAGCCATTTCCAAAACATTTGAATTCAAATATTCAAATTTTAAAACTATTCAAAAATCTGTGACTTAGTCGATTTCCTCGTGAAATCCATATTTGTGTGTGTATTGTGTGGTCTAGGAGTTTTACACAACAGTGCATAACATAAACCATAATAGATTCAATCATATCAAACTCGATAAGCGATATAATCCATAACGTTTATCTTTATTTACAGATTCACAGATAAAGTAATTTATCAATCACAAGGATTCACCATTATGATTCGATGTGGGTTCCGAATAACCAACTGGAATCCGACTCTTTGTCGCATTGAAATTTAAATGTCGTTTTACGGCAAAAGGGGTTTCACATATATACAGAAACAATCACAGTTCACAGTACAGCATAAGGCAATTTACATCACATAGCATTACAATCACAACAGAAATATCAATCCAGTACACAATATTCGATGATAGTCAATCATCTTAAATTTAAAGTGAAGGTAAAAGAATTTACCACATCACTATTTCTATTTATTTATTTAAAACAATGATTAATTATTCTTAATGATTAAATTAATTAAATTAATAACTAATGATTCCTTAATCATTTTTTTTTCAATCAAATAAATTTTATTAACCATCACCAAAAAGCTGTCAACAAGCCTGACAGGAGACCCAAAAGCAAAGCAGAACAACTACACCAATCAAAAATCATACAAAATATACAAATGAAGAGCAAAAGACCAAACCACCAGAAGTAGGCTAGGCAGATCGACGACGGAAGAAGGAAGCTGGCAAGGAAAACCGACGATGAGCTCCGGATAAACCACCACCCATCAAACATCGTCATCGAGCTCCGGCAATGCAACCGCCCGATGCCGATGTTGTAAGACAACCATGCACAACAACAGCTAGAAAGAGTCTATCTCACATGAAAAATCCCATCAAAGCGCCCAACAACCAAAGAACAGCAAAAGCGGAAGCCAAGAGAAAGATCCAAATGTCCTTCTGCCAAGCAACACCCTAAAGCAGAAAAAAGAGCTCCAACCCAACCAACATACCAGAACCTGAAATCAAAAGGCAGGAGAAAACGAAATACAGAAAAAAAGAGGGGGGAGGGGTGGGGGGGGGGATGAGGGAAAAAGGGAACAAGATGACCTGCAAGCAAGAGACACAAGTCTCGAGACCGGAGATCAACCAATTCCCGTTTTAAAGGAAGGCTGAGAGCAGGAAATTGAAAGCAGGGCCGCAAGGAGACCAGAACGAGAGTTGACTGAACCTCTGAAAGGTCTACCTCGAAACACCAAGAAAACATCATTTCTAACCCGCCGAATAATGGAAAAAGGATCCAGTGGCGTCTCCTCAAAAATAGCCTTATTCCTCGCACACCAGATGTGCCAGCAAATCAGACAAGAAATCAATCGACAGGTGATAGAACGAAGAGATTTACCACTTCTACCGATCCACCAGGAACCTAGAAGGTCGTTCGACGAGGAAACGTAACCACGAATACCCATCAAATTTCCGAAGTAGTTCCAGCAGGCTCTGGCGGTACAGCCTGAAAAAAGCAAATGGTCCACCGTTTCCGTTTCACCGCTGCCGCAGCATCTGCAACGAGAAACAAAACAGATACCAATCCTATGAAGGTTCGCATCAACTGGCAAACCATTATGAAGGGTTCGCCACATGAAAAGAGGCACTTTAGGGGGGATTCTAGCGTCCCAAACGAAAGAAAAGATGGGGAAAGCGGGGGCGGGAGAACGAGAAGAGAGCCAGACCTTACGAATAGAAAACGGGCCACCGTCCCATCCGGATTGGCCTCCATGAGAATCAGAGAACAACTTGACCGTTTTCATATGCTTCCATGTTTCACTAGCGAATGATGGAGAACCTGTGAAGCCACCAGAGGCCAACCTCTGGTATTTGGCGTGAAGGAACGAAGCCCAGAGTGAGTCGTTAGAACCAAACCTGTACCACAACTTGCAAGCGAAAGCCGAACAAACGTCCTTCGGATTTCGCAAGCCAAGCCCACCCTCAATCTTAGGAAGACAGATAACATCTCAGGATACCCAGTGATGGCGGTGATTGTCGACCTTCGAACCCCAGAAGAAGGAGGAGGCCAGAGATTGGAACGACCGAAAAAAAGAAGAAGTAGGGGTCATAGCGGCGAAAACATGAGTGCCCAAAGAGCCTAAAACAGATTTGATGAGGACCAATCTACCTGCAAGGGACAGAAGCGACGCATTCCAACGGATGATCTTACCCCTAAATTTGTCGGTCAGAGGGTCGAACAGGGCGTTAAGTTTCCTACCTTTGTAGAGGGCAATACCCAAATAAGGAAGAGGAAGAGACGTTACCCTGAAGCCGGTAAACGATTCTACCCAGGAGACCCTTTCAGGCTCCATGTCCTTCGAATGGACGAAACAACTCTTTGAAGAGTTGACCAGTTGACCCGAACACCTTTCGTAAAGGTGGATGAACCGAATGAGCCGCCGAACCGAAGTTCGATTCCCATTGGAGAAAATGACAATGTCGTCCGCAAAGGAAAGGGAAGAGACGAGAGGACATCCACTGGGAAGTCTGAAACGATGAATTTGGCCATACATCGTTAAGACATGGATCCCTCGAATGAAAGCCTCAGCCGCTATCACAAAAAGAGAAGGGGAAAGAGGATCACCTTGCTGAAGCCCTCTACCTGCCTTGAAAAAACCATTAGCCGATCCGTTAATGAAAACAGAGAACCAGCAGTTGGAAATGAGCCTCCACACCAAATCGATCAGGGTTTCAGGAAACCCGAAGGCACGAAGAACCTTGATGACGAAAAACCACGACATACGATCGTAGGCCTTTTCCATATCAAGTTTAAAAACAATATTAGAACCTATGACTTTCTTGTCAATCTGGGAAATCAGTTCCTGAGCTAAAAGGACGTTATCAGTGATCAAACGTCCTTTAACAAAGCCGGCCTGAGAGGAGGAAATAATGCGATCCAGGTATGGAGCCAAACGCTTGGCCAATACCTTAGAAATCACTTTGTTAGAGAAATTACAGAGGCTGATCGGACGATACTCCACGCAAGACCGAGGATTATCACTCTTGGGAATGAGAACCAAATTAGTGGATGACCAGCTAATTGGAAGAATGCAACCAGAAAAGAACTGCTGAATAGCCAGACAGAAGTCTGATTGAATGATAGACCAAGCACGCCGATAGAAGGAACCGTTGAAACCATCCGGTCCACAGGCACTATCCTTGCTAAGAGCAAAGACGCAATCACGAATCTCATCCGACGAAGGCGGATGAGCTAAAGCCGCACTTTCCTCCGAAGGGACCAGCCGAGGAATGAAGGAAAGGAGGTCCAGATCCGGGTCAGACACGGAGGGAGAACCCAGGTAGGACTGGAAGTGAGATACAATGACCTCTCTAACTTCAGAAGGAGTTGAAGCACAAAGAGATCCGGTCTCAAAATCTCGCGAATAGAAAGCAAGTTGGCTTTCTTGCGAATGGACGAATGGAAAAATTTGGAATTCGCATCACCTTCAACAACCCATTTGACCCTTGCCAATTGGCGAAGATATGAGTTTTCATTACGAAGTTCCGAGGAGAAAGCCAATTGGGCACAAGCCCAATTAGCCCTGTTTTCAGCCGAAGGAGTCACGTCGTATTCAGATTCGGTAACGATCAGAGACTCTTCTGCCGCACGAACACGGTCGAAAATGTTCCTGAAAACATGAATATTCCACGTCTTTAGACAAGCCTTAAGACGTTTCAGTTTTTGAAAGAAAGCCCCCATGGGAGCAGCATCAATAGGAACTATCCACGATTCCTCCACAACCCGGAGAAAATCATGGTGAGAGCTCCACATACTTAGAAAACGAAAAGAAGAAGGCCCCGACGAAGAACGAGAGGAACAGCGCAACACCAGAGGCGCATGATCAGAGCAAGATCGATGAAGATGAGAAGTAGAAAAAGAGAAAGGAAGATTAAACCATTCAGCAGAGCCAAAAATTCTATCCAGGCGGGAAAGAATCCGGTGCGGCCCTTCCTGGTTGTTAGACCAAGTATAAGAAGAACCCACGAAAGGGATTTCTGTTAAACCAGAACTCACAATGAAGGAATTGAAGTCAGAAACCGATTGCCGATCGACGGCCAACCCCCCAATTTTTTCTGCCTGACTAGCGACAACATTGAAATCCCCACCTACCACAGAGAACGCAAATCCCAAATCCGCTAGAGACAGAATGTCATCCCAGAGAGCTAATCTCTCTAACCGATCACACTTCGCGTACACCGCCGAAAAAAGGAACGGATGAGGGAAAAGGGGGGAGGAGCACAAAACAGAGAAAAGCTGGGGTGAGTCGAAAACAGGACGAACAACACAGTCTTTGGACCAAAGGATCCAAATCTTCCCCGACACATTAGCCAAAGCACCTCCAAAACCAAGCGAAAGAACCTCCTTGATAGCCGCTCCAGGGCCCATGAAAGGTTCAAAAAGAGCCACCAAGCAAATAGAATGCTTATGGACAATACGCTTAAGCCTAGCAGAAGAAGCTTCATTGCCAATACCACGAATATTCCAGAAGAGAAGGTTCGACATGAAAGCAGGAACAACGGAAGGAAGAACACAAGACAAGAAAAGCAGAACAAACGCAACTCAGGAACTATACAAAGAGGATAGAGCCGATCGATCGATCTGCTCAGTCGCTGCTATAGAGCTAGTACGGATAGTGCGAAGAATGGTCGGTGCTCCTCTCGATCTGCGGCGAGATGGCCGAGCCTGATGCACAACCCTAAGGCGATGCTCGGACTCCGCCGTAGCTCCGATCGCCTCCAACGAGCCGGTCTGCCTAGCTGGAGATCTAGAAGGAGCCGAGTTTTTAGTTAGACGAGATAGACGATCATTAATGATCGCAATCTCCTCTAAACTAAGCATCGGAATACAGATCGAAATCGCACAAGAAGAAGAAGGAAGCGAACAAAGAGAAGAACAACAAACAAACGGAGGTTCTGGGGAAGCCAGAACACGCTGAGCCGGACGAAAGAATGTAGGGGAGCACAAAATACGCATCCCACGTTGCTGTAGGAACCTAACCCAAGCCGACCTGTCACTAGAGAGACAACCCCGCGAGACGGGTGAGGTTCGCAATATGGTCTTTACAGAGAGATCACCCGATCGGATCGATAAAAGCTGGCAATATTCCCGACTGCCCGCATAGTGGACCGAATCAGTGGTCACTATGCGACCAGGGCTGCAATATCGCCCGAGCCAATCGATCCAGTCAAGGAAAAATCTCCGCAGAGACCATAGTAGGCCTACCAATACATAAAACCGAATATAAGCCATAAACGACACAGTACAGGCCTCGCTATGACTCAGAACAAAAAACCAACCGATAGACCCACACCGCCCGCTCCAAACGGAGCGTACAATGTCAACAGGACCTGTCACGCCACCAAATAAAAACAGGGCAGCATAGTCAGGGAGCACACACCGTAGCGTGTTATGGCTCATAAACACGATAAACAAAGCATCAGCCACAAACCAACAAGTCGCTGTAAAACCACCTACAACGACCAAGCAAGGAATAGTAGAGAGACTCACCTGACAAGGCAATCGACCACTCACCTGCCGCGCCGAAGCGATGGAAAGATCCAGACAATCAACCAAAAAATGCTCACAATACAAAGCAATGGGATAATGACAAGCAGAACCGCTCAGTTCAATGACCCATGACCAAAACATAGAAGCAAAGCAACCCAAATCCACATCAACAATCTTAGGCCGAGAAAAGCAAACCCCCTGATATGAATCAGGCGAGCAAACCACATCACCATGACCAGAAGAGGCGATGAGCTCCCCTTCGGTCAAGGCAGCAACCACAAAACCACCATAGGCACAGAGACAAGCGGGACGACGCAGCGAGACGCCCCACAACCAATCAGGGAAGGCGTCGTACTGCAATACATCGAGGCACCCTGCTGGAAAATCGCAACCCATAAAACCAGTCTCATCCCCACAATCCGCAACAGCTAGACTGGAAGAGGTGATAAAATCCCCTTCAGTCACATCATCACCCACACGAACAACACCACAAACCACCGAACCCACTAACAGAGGAACATCCCCACACGGCATCAACTCGCAAGATGCAGAGAAAGAAAGCAACGGTTCGAATTGGGTGATGAAATCCCTCTTCGAACCATCATCCACTCCTCTAAGAAGGTTCGCAACCTCCGAAACTGCAACGGCCTCAACTAGGCGACGACTGGGCGGCAAACGAACCTGCAAACCTTCGTCCGAGACAGGCAATATCTCCAAAAAACAGTGTTCGACCACAATAAAACGAGATCGCCAAAGAGCCCTAAAAGATTCCAAACCGAAAGCCCTAATTTCGATCGAACAGGGACCATCAATCACCACTGAAAGCGGCCCAGAAGTCACAGCCAAGATGGCGGCGCCAATCGAGGCGAAAGAGGGGCAATTGCGCACAAACGAGCCAGAGAGAATATACTCTCCCTCACACGAGATCGGCATCAAAGCCACCAACCAAGTACCGATAGAACAACAGAGACGCAGAGAATAATACGAAGAGCAGAGAAGAGGAAGGCGAGAGAATCACCAGAAGAGAGTGGAAAATCGCAAGATCTAAAAAGAAGCTGCCATTAGAGCCGTTGTTTTTGACTCTTTTAAATTCAGTAATACTTAGGGTGTAAATTCAGCAATACGTGATTCCTTAATCAATTATCTTTAATTTAATTCACTTTTACTTAATTAATTACTTTCGAATTAACTACCACTGTTAATTTAATCACATTAATTAATTATTCTTTAAATTAACTAACCTTTAAACACTTGATTTATAAATCTTCAAATCATTAATTATTCATCTTTAATTACCTTCATTAAGTAGTTATTTTTTTTGAAATTGATTATTCTTAAATTAGTTATTTCCTTAATTTCTTGATTTATTAAACTTCTAATCCTTTATAAATTTTCCTAATCAATTATTTTCCAAATCAAAGTGAATGTGATTTAATAAATTGACCACATAATTATTTTTATTGATTATTTAAAATCAATGATTTATTCTTAATGATAATTTAATTAATCTTAATTGACTTGATTAATTATTTCTTAATTAATTATTTAAATTAATCTAATTCTTAATTACTTAAAGATAAACTATTAATTATACTTGATTTACATCATTAAACATAATTAACAAGATAAAATATATAGAGATCAATTTAAAAATTTAAACAATTAAATCATATAAATTAAACTTTAAAATCTTTGAAACCTTCCAAAATGTTTTAACAAATTTTAATACGAAATCATTTCAAAAGCCCTTATTTTATTTTTCAAAACTTATCCGTTTTATATATATATTTTAAAATTTATTAAACATACACTTTGGAAACAATTATTTTCATAACTTAAAAATTTTGACTTACCTTGTTTTTATAATTTCAAAACATGATTTTATACAAAGCTTTTACCTTTAATCTTCAAGGCAACTACTTCTACAACCTTAAACCCACTACTACCCGACCCATGAACCCCTCCCTTCACACTCAAACACTCAGGTCGTACGCGAACAAGCTAAACGAAACCCAAGCCAGATGCGACAACCCCGATCCATTCAAAAACGACTCGAAGGAAATTCGAGTTCCCCAATACCTCGTCCCCTCCCTGAGTCAGACGTGCACGTGCACATGTCCCAACGCCACCGTCCTCCGACGATCGTAGCGATGTTGCTCCACGACCCCACGATCTCCCTCGAACACGAAATCGTACCCAGTTTTGGTGAAAACTTACCGAGTCGAAATCGAGATAAAATCTCGACCAAACAGCATAGCCATGGCCAGAACTTCGCCCCTCCCCATCGCCTCCGTTCTCGAAACCACCGGCCACCTTCACCGAAGCTGCGACACACCTTCCCGCTGCCATTCCCCCACTCGCGATCCCTTCCGATGATCCCTTGAGGACCCACGAACCCCAAAACATCGACATGAACTGAAGCGCCACTAAACCCTAATTCGATCTCGAACTCCCATTTCACAAAATGGAAAAATTCTTTGATAATTTTCAGGAAGTCTCTGATGTTCAAGCTTGCTACAAACCAGATCTTAGCATTTAAAATTGAATCGATTGTTATAAATTCATGAAAGTTCAATTTTTATTCAAATACAGACCATTCTTAAAATAACCAACTAAAAATCTTCATTTTTGTTTTAAAAATCATGGATTGAAGTATAGATTCAATAAATATTCTTGAAATTCATAATTTACAACAATTTATTTTTTTGTCAAATATTGGTTGGAAACCTGTAAACAAGTTTACAGTAGAAAATAATTTACTGTATGTTCAAACAAGCTTTGGAAAAATATTGTTTGAGATTAAACATCTTGATTGTTTGAAAAACCAAAGCTTTGCAATGCTTAACAGCAAATGAATTTTAGTTTTGTATCAGATATACACCGTGTATACATTTTTGGCAGAGAAACACTGAACATCCAACATTATATGCAAACTGAAGCATATTCAAGGCAGTTAATAGATGAAGTTTAAACTGTTTTAAATAAATTTAAAACTTTTCATAAATTAAGTTTACTCACCAGTATATGAAGAACAGAGAAAGAACAATTGTTGCTTGCTTTATTTTTTATTTTATTTTTTGAAACTGGCTTGAGATTTCTTGCTGAAGCTTTTTAGATCTCGGGTTTGTACTGATGTATATAGTTGTTTTTAACTTGAAGTTTTTGTTTTAGTACGAGATAATGGTCGAACTGAAATGAAGTTGATTAATATATATAAGATAAAAGCTTACAGGTTATAATATGTTTTGTACAATCAAGGACAGATATTTTTTTTCTTTGTTGGCTGATGGTATCGCGTATGGTGGCTGAGATGTTTGCATTTATTATCATTTGTCTTCTTAAGCAAGCTTCCTTATATATATACTTTTGTTTCCTTTGTATTTGATTATGCGGAGATAAATCTTGGCTGATATGATTTGTACTTTGTCTCAACTTTATCTTATTTTGCTTGTACATACTTGTGTATATTTTTTTCCTTGTCTTCATACTTGCCTAATTTTGTTTGAATGTATGTATAAAAAAAGAGTTTACAGATTGTACAACTTGCTATGTATGATGGCTTGCATAACCTTTGTCCTGGTCTACACTTTCATATATATTTTCCTGTCATGTTTCACATTTTCATTCACATCTAATTTGATTTGTTTACTTTATATTTTCATAGACATTTTATTATTTTACTTTATGTATAAACTATAAAGTTGTTTTAGTTCTTTGTTATAAAACTTTAACTTAAATGAAAGTATATACTTTTGTTTTAGTTATATTTTTATACTTCATTTGCTTATTATTATTATTTTCATACTTATGTTAATACTTATGTTACTTATTATCATTTCAAACCATTTGTAACAATTACTATTTATATAAAAATCAAATTTGTAAAGATATTACCTTGACAACATTGTTTAAAAATAACTCCTTATTGAATTAACATGATTTATTAAAGAAACCATTTCTATGTTAATAAATAACATATTTTATTTGGATTTGAAAAAAAAACAAATCGATCAACCAATTAATTTACAAATTTTAAATCAAAAATTAAATTAATTATCAATTTAAAATAAATTAAAATTCGGGATCGTTACATATATACTTTACTGAATCCCAACATATGATTAGTTTTTGCATTCAATGGTTTTGGGATAATTAATCATACATTACACCATTTTTTATATGTCTTTTAAATAAATATATATCCTTTTCATAACATAGTTGAGTTTCAAATAAACATTTACAATTTTGTGGTCCATAAAATGGTCCGAATGTTTACGTGCCATCTTTGTATGTTAACACTCTACATATAGAGTCACTTTTAAGGAAGACCACCTCTTAAAAAAGATTATACAATAATTTATAACATTTCAGTTATGCAATTAATATTGTGATTATTGAAAGTTCTGAAATGTCAACCACTGCATGTTGTGTTATTAAATAACTCAAACGTTCATCTTGTGGGGGCTACAAACAAAATACTTAGTATTAAATTTGTACAATGTGTTGGATCAATTGAATAAGCAATGAACATCAGAATGCTTACATTCAAAATTTATCTTAGTAAATTTAAATGTGAAAACACAAAATTGCTTATTTTGTTGTTGGCATCGTTACCCAGATCCTTGAACATAGCTAACTAAATAAATGATATTTTTCAGCAAGTTACTCTATACATTTATAATCGATCATTGAAATTATATACTGAATATAATTAAGTTATAACATTATTGAAGAACTAATAACATATAAATCGAGTTTACTCAACTTGTTCATTTTGAAAACTTTAATTATGTCATATAATTACGTACACTGGATGCTTTCATAATTAAAGCTCCTCTCAAATATATATTTGTTGGAGCTAATATTGAAATCTGTTCATTAGTTTTGTAAGTTATTCGGTTAATTCAGAAGTTTATATTTATGTATTGTATTGTACACGTGTCGGTACTAAATCAAGGGTAATAAGAATTTATGTCATCATTGGTACATGCAGGTTTTCTGCAGAATCTTATTCAAAGGATTTTAATGGAGGAGATACTTTTTATATCTCCATAGTTCGGTTCCTTCAAATTATTTCTAAAGAGGATGTAATTTGACGGACATAAGATATTAAAGATCATATAAAAGTAGAGGGCTACATATGTATGTATATCAGTATATGGATTAGGTCCGTTAAACGGATTGGTCGGGTCATATAAATGGATTGGGTAGAATTTGCCCCGATCTATTAACAACATAAACAAACCCGACCCGGTTTATCCGTTTAATAAGTGGGTCAATTTGATCCGATCTGTTTAATAAAAAGATCAACTCGACATGACACGTTTAACAAAAATTGCATCATAAACAGCAAAACATGCATTAGAAAATAAAACATTGCATCATTATATTATCAATACTGTTTATATAACCAAAAACTGCATCATCAGAAAATAAAAAATTGCATCATATTATCAAAAAACTGAGGCACAACCTAAAACACAACCTATTTGAAAATAACATACAAAGTACAGCCTGCACCATGCCACAAACTGAATCAAATAATCAAATACGGAAAGAAACAAGTCTTTGACTAAGATTCTCCTCAATCATCAAGCTTTGACAAAGCATCTGCATATATGTTGCTTATGCATGAAATATCAACCTAGGCAACAACTGAAAAAGAAGTAATCCATGCATAAGTAGCACCAAAACTGTATGCGAGAATACCTGACACAGTGATACCATAGTAATATGTAAAAGAATACAAACAGATTTACAAAGCTACTAATAAAATTGAAGACATGCTTCATGCTAGTCGATTTATACATGTATGTGTTGCATAGATCAATGTTGGTGATTTCTCGTAGGTATATAGCCAAGATACGGATTATATTATTATTTGAGTTAGCACACATCTATGTCTTGATAGCCCTTAAAACAAATAAACATCAGAGAACTATTAAAGCAAATGAAGCAATCAAACTTTATTACCGAAGCAGCAAAATTATTACATGGTACCGTGCTTATATATAATTAAAAAAGAGAAAGAACTAGTTGATTAAAATCCAGTCTGTTTTGTTTGTTCTAAAACGAGTTGTATAAATCTATGCAACAGAAAGCACTATGATCGTCTGTTTCATGTTTGTTCTAAAACTTAAAAATCAAATGAAAAATATAGTTAAATACCCATGAAGCCAAAATTGTAAACTATGAGTATGTTTCATGTTTCATTTTCGATCTCCTAATAAGTTCACAAGCCTGAACGTTTTAAATATGGTTAAATATCATTTTTGACTTCATTTTACCTCACACTCAACCACTATGGATGGTAACTTCTTCACTAAATTCACATATCCAGCTCCAAGTAACAATTACCAAAGTAACTATATGAAAGCAGGCACAGAATACGGAAATCATAAAAAAACAAAAAGTAACTATATCAAAACAGAAATAAAAATGAAAATCATACATTCTACTATTCAATCATTGATCGTCTAAGTATGGTGTAGGAAATTGAGTAAGCTGTTCCGCATCAACATGGAATTTGAAAATATATTCATCTTCTAGTTCCACTTTCGTAGCAATTGCATTCCCGTATAACCAATCACGCATGCAGAGCAACGCCTCCACAATATCATCTTTAAAGGAACTGCGATAATCATTCAAAATTCTTCCGCTAACGCTAAATGCACTTTCAGATGCAACGGCGGTGATAGGCATGACTAAAACATCTTTTGCCATGAAAGAGAGAACGAGATATTTAAGTTGTTTAGATTGTCAAAATGAAAGAATATCGAACGGTAACTTACGATCTAGTGGTCCATCTTCTAAATATAATTTAAGTTCCGAATTATGCAAACTTTCAGCAGACTCAGTATTTCTAAATATAAGAAATTCTTCATTTACATCAACACTCCTGTGAATAAGGTCCCATAAATGAATCAATACAATCTAATTCTTTTGATCCACTTCTTCATTGTCGGACTCCTTCTCTATTTTTCTTTATACTCCTCATAAAAACCTTTTAATTTTGACTCTACCACCTCAAACTTTTCATCATAATCATTGCCATAAAGCCTTTTGTAACAAAACTTGACAAAATCCATCTTATATCGGGGATCAAAAATGCAAGCAATGCAAAACAATATGCTAAATCCACTCCAAAATTTATTGAACTTTAAAAACATTCTACCTGTCCTGTCTGATATAAAATCATTAGATCCCATGTACTTTTGCAATGTAAACAAAACTATAACTTTTAGAAAAAACAAATCAGATGTTGGATATTTCGTTCCAGAAAACAAGCAAGTGGCATCATAGAATACTTCTAAAAAGTCAACAGTTTTTTTTGCTTTCATCCATTCCTCTTGTGTCACGACCTCAAATTTCAGCGTTCGAAAATCGACACCCGTACTTCACTTGTACTCGAATGCCGCAGATTCAACCGTTAAAATTTGACTCGTGCCGGAGCTTATAACACCATTAAGAACAACATAGCAGAAGAAAAAGAATAATACATTGATATACAACATTGATACAATATCTGATACAATGATCAATATACAATGAATATCAATATATATCAGAGATATGATACAAGAAAATTGCAGCGGAAAGAAAATAGATAACACCAGCAGCGGATAATCTCCATCTCCAAGGCACCAATTCAGAAGTAGCTCGAACTCTCAATAATGATGCACAAAGATAAGAAAGTGCAGTCCATATCCAAAGACTGAACTAGCTTCTGATAATCTACTGAACCTAACTATCTGAAAAACCCAACTCTAAACTGCCCGTGTGGAAAATTGTAGGCACCTAGAGTTTAGAAAAGAAACAATAAACTCCGGGTCAGTCGTGGGACTGGTATGAGTAACAAAAACAGTTTATCTTTTAAGAACAATCAACAAAGGAATTTAAAACCTTGAAAACCGCAATGCTTTTTAAAAAATGGAACTACCATAAGACCTCCCGCCACACACACAATGCAATCGCAGAATTAGAGGAGATTTCTTTTTATGATAGTCAAACATGCTTGATATGCGAATTTCTTTGATATTATTACTATAAGTGCAAAGTGCAGAAAACATTTCGAAAGTAGAATATTAATTTTAGCCAGCATAGGTATCATTATATTATGCCTGCTATAGCTACCATTTTAAATGGCAGGTTCTACAACTAAAACCGTACAAGAGCGTATTGTTTTATTTGGATTTCCAACAAATGGTCAGGCTAAGGAACTTCCTGGGCCACATGGGTACGCCTCTGGAGGGACGTCCGAGAACCTAACCGAATCTCTGCCAACACAAGGCCGAGTTACCTCTAAACTAGGTAACTACTGATACGAGTATGCTATCCCCCGGTTGTAACCAACCTTTATCCGGGGCCCCAACAACAATCACAAAGTAATATATACATATATTTGCGATATCCACATAAGTTAAGTATCTGGGCTCCACACCATGATACCACTTCTATCCAGAAGGAAATGTACATACCCTCAGGGGGCGCTATCCCCAAATAACCTTGTTGCATTCTTCCTGTTTTGACCATTACCGGGTTATGAGGTTCGACGAAGTCTCGTCCACATAGCTATGCTTTTCACAAAAGCCACGCTTTGATCAACAAATGATCAACAGCACTCAGCATGCCACATTACCAAGTTGGGAATATATTACTGATAACCTTCAACTACATAACTTCTGAGCTCGTACGTCTCAGAGAAGGGTGTTAAGCTAAGAGAATAAATTTTCCGCCACCAACAGAAATGTATTTGAAAGAAATCTGCTTTATATATCAAAATGTAATGTCAGACATACAATCCATACAAGTCTGTTCCGGGTTCGAATAGAACCGAAGGTACTTCCAAAGAAGCCCTTGCAATCTGGGTATTCACAATCCCGATCGGACTTTCCATCACTTAGGGAATCTCTATACCGGCGCGACTCAGTGTAGAGACAATCGACGGGTTATCCTTTCGTTCTCGAAAATACTCGGTCTTCACCACTGGTCTTCAAATGCTATCTGTAACGACGTATCATTATTCGAAATGAGTTATATGACACAAAGGTCCTCCCCCGGCTAAACCGAATAACGAGCGCAATATTAAAAATCATATGGATACTGGGGTCTCAGTTAAATCACAGCTTAAAGCCCAAAACCTTTCATTCAAATGGTTAAAACAAATTACCATTTTTAAATCTTTAAAATAAAAAGATTCAGTTCCCAGAGTTCACCAATTTCACAAAGATTCATTCACGGCTTTACAAGACAATTCCATTTTGAATTGGATTAACTTATCCAATTATTAAGCCAAAAACTCCATTTATAACTTTCAAACAACCCCCATTTCTAATCTTTTAAAATAAATGATACACTTTTTGAAAACTTCCTTCGATTTCAAAACTATTATTATTGAAACAAAGGTTAATTTATAGTTCTCCAAACTATTTACAATTTTATTTCAAACTTGAAATCTTTTGATACAAATTGGAAATCCTTTCTCTTTTTTTTATGAAAGCTATTATTATTGAAAACAACTAGTTTTCGATTTGGGAAAAACTGATTACCATTTTCATAAGTTAAAGTTATTCAAGTATAAAACTTGGATTTCAATTCAAATTTCCAAACTCATACCTTTTAAATGGTTAAAGACCCATATAACATCCATTATGACTTGTATAATGTTTTAGACTAAAATTTCCAAGTTATTGAATTCAATTTCAAAAATTGAATTCAATTTTAAACCAAGTGATTTGAATTTCAAGTCTATTAAGTTATTTAAAAATAACTTTTATTTTTGGAAACTCATTTTCAAAAGTTCTCAATTCCAATTCCAAAACTATTTTTGGATTCCAGAATTCAGTTTATTAAAATTGTTAAAAATCTGTGACTTAACCGATTTCCTCGTGAAATCCACATTTGTGTGTGTAAAGTGTAGTCCAGAGGTTTTACACACAATAGTGCAATATCATTCAATCATCACAGATTCAAATACAGAAATATGGTTGATAAGAGGTATAAGCTATAACGCTTATCTCTCTCTCTCTCTCTCTCACACACACACACACACACACACACACACACACACACACACACACACATATATCACAGATAATTAATTACATGCATCCCAGATAAATAAATTACAGATCACGACACAAATCAGGATATATTATAAAGCATTATATATCAGGGATATCAAACAATTCAACATCCAATATAATCCAAACGTCCATAAGCAGGATTAATTAAATTATCTGATTTATTTAAATCAGATTATTTCTATGAATAAATTTGCTAGTCATGGTAAATTAAAAATCAATTAATTACAAAACATTTAATAAATTACCCTTTAATTAATCATTAATTTATCCTAAATTAATAATTTATTCCTTAATCAATTAGTTTAATTAGTTGCAACAACTAAGTAATTACTCCTTAATTAATACTTACTTCTTAATCACTTTCATTAATTAATTAACCTTTAATAAGTTAATTGTTCTCAAATTAATTACCTTAATTAATTTATCACATTATCCTTGAATTGAATTTTGCTTAATCACTTGATTAATCAACTTTAAATCATTAATCAATATCAAATTAATTACCCTTAATTTACAAATTTATTTGTTCCTTACTTAATCAATCTTTAAACCTTAATTAATTAATTTAAACCTTTAATTACTTATTTAATTAATCTAAATCATTAATTAATTAATATATATAATTTATCCATTTTAATTGACTTAATAATTACAAATCATTAATCTTCATTCATTTTAAGGATAAAACATTTTTTCTTATCAATGAATCAAGTTGTCATTAACAAGTCACTTAAACAATTTACTTTTATATTTTACTTTTAAAATTTATTTTAAATTTTAAGATTTGAAATGGAAACAAATTAACTTTAACAAAGTTTTAAACCATTTTCAAAACCCTCTTATTTCACAAGTTAAAGAATTATTTATCTTATAATAGAAGTTTAAAAGAATATAAAACCCAAATTTCATTTTAATTTCAAATCAGTTTTAAAATACACTTTAACAATCAAAATTGTTTAAATCATTTTATATTTAAAAACTTCCATTTATTTCAAAACTGAAATGCATATTAAATTTTTGATCCAGATTAAACTTAGATTTTAAAACTTTACTTACACTTAAAACTTCATTTTTAAAATTCAACTATTTAACCATTTTAAAGTAGTTAAAACAATTTAAATTTAAAACTTTATTTTAAAAACTGAGATTCAAACTCAACTTCCAGATTTAAAACTTAGATTGCATTTATTTTAAAACTTTGCTTAACATTTTAAAATTCAGTTTGGAATTTAACATTACAGGTTTGGAAACCTGTAACACAACCTATAACTCGAGCCACGACCATTTTTCTTCTAGCCCAAACTGTCCTATCTTCGAGTCAATTATCAAATTGCTCGAGAACAAAACCCCTGACCAAACCAAACATCCCCTGACAACGAACAGTGCACCGTGCACATGCACGGTGACGCCGCACCTCCTAGATCATCGCTGATGATCTCCTCCAGTCATCGATCACCTTGTCACCAGCATCCCATCTACAAATCGCCACAAGAATCTCGAAATTGGATTCGAGATTTCAATTCCAAACCAGGAACAAAAGTCTGGAACCATCCTCACCACCTGGAATCGCCTCGACCTCGCGTTTCCGACCATCTGAACTTCTACAACCCCGACTAAGTCTTCGCCACTCGCCATACTACCATCACCCAAAGACTCATGCAACTCGATGCACGAGAAAAACCGCTTCGATCGATTTCCTGACCACCAAAAAAAATTAGGTTTAAAATTTTCGAATGGTCGCCGCCGCGGCCACGGTCACGGTCACCTGACCACCCTTCCACTATTTTTCCCCGAACCCCCGATCAATCTTCTATCACCAGACAAGTTCTCGACCTCCACTCCAGTAGATCGCCAGAGATCACCAACACAACAAAATCTCGACTAACCCAAATTGCTCTCAATCCCTAACTCTAAAATTATAATTCTTGTTTTAAAAATCATATTAAAGTATGCGAAATCAACCTACATGCCTGAATTCGTGGATGAAGATATTTGTATTTTGACCAATTTTTAGTTTGCTTAGTTTTCCTTGGTTTTCAGAAATGTTACAAAATTAGTTTAACTTAAATAAATTTGAATCTTTAGTATATGCCATAACAACCGATATTTGTTTTAATACTAAGCCTAAACATTGAGTAAATCAAATGGAAATGATTTTGAGATCGAATCTTATGTTTAGGATTGTAGACAGAGGACATATATGAATATCATCCTGCACACAAATGCTTCCATCATTCAAATTCACTCAGAGAATCCATAAGTATACAAAAAGTTATTCATAGATGTAAAAGCAACAAATTCACACCTTAAAAATAAATGAAAATATATGTTACTCACCTTCCATATTTTAGTTCCAGGTTGATGAGTTAGAAAGAAACAGAATGTTAACTTCCTTGTTTTGAAACCAGCCTGGGACACTGCTTGCTAAAGCCTCCTTGATCTCAGGTTTGATGATGATCTGGATTGTTGTTTAAAGTTCATAGAATGATGATGTTTGTTTATTTTTTTCTTGTTTCTGGTTAGCTATGCTTTGAGAACGAAAATGAAACAAAGGGGATGTACATATAGAAAAGAATGTACATGGTGTTATCATTTTGTTTGTACAACATCAAAGACTTTTATTTTTACCAGGCAAGAATTTGGAGGCTGAAAACATTTTGTACAATTTCGAATTGACTTTGGTGTGTTAGAGAGATCTTGCATTAATTACTAAGTACTTTGTTTATGTCCTTACTTCTTGCCTTGCATTGTTTGTCACGGCTGATATGATCTTGCTTTTGTGTGCTAAGGACATGGCATTAATTTCTATTTTATTTTGTTTCCATACTAATATTTTGCTTGTACATGAACATATATATTTGCTGCCTTCTTTATAAGCTCACATACTTATATTACTTATCCAATTTTGTTTGTATTTCTTCTTTTTGTCTTATATATATGTCTTATGTTGAATTTTGTCTTGGTCTTGTTACTTTGAAATTTAATGAGGCTCTATTTTTATTATGTTGTTATACTTTAACAAATTCGTTTACTTCATATTTTGAAATTTATCTTATGTGTATAATTATATGTCTAACTTAAGTATTTAAATTGCCTTACATACAAATTGTCTTGTATATTTATTTATTTTTCTACTTATGTCACATATATATAAGATTTAAATTCAAATGAATTAACACATATTTAATTTAAATTCAGAGAAACTCGAATCTTTTTACCGATAAATTTTGCAATTTTATTCAAAAATTAAATTAATTCCTAATTTAACTTAGTCAAAATTCGAAATCGTTACATCTTGTGTAGGACAATAAGTATAATTTTTATCAACAAACACTAAGCGACAAAGTGCTTGTTTATAATATATGGTACTTTTCAACCTAACAAAGGTTGAGTTCCATCTTGTTGGAACATTTTGACGCAATCCTTTGTTACTATTATCCAACGAAAGATCAGCTATACATTTTACAAAATGTTTATTTCTTAATTGCGAACCTTTGATATACTTGATGCTTTCCCTTAAATTGTTTAAACACGAAGCAATGCATTTTAAACCATCTTGTACCATTAAATTTAAAATATGTGTCATGCATCGCACTTGCAAATATTTTCCGTTTGCAATTAAGGCTTTACGATATGTAAGATGAGACTCTAATAGCTCTACGAATTTATCACTAGAAGAATAGTATCTAAAGTATAAGCAAATAACCTATCCTCAATGTCCCAACTAAGAAAATACTAGATATTTTTCCAAAAATAGCAGCTCTGTAATGGGGTGGTGGCATAAGACAAAAACTTAGCAATTATTTCTATAGTTCCCATTCATTATCAATAAAACGAGCCATTAGAGTGATATAGCCATCCATATTAACCAATGTCCATAAATCGGTTGTCAAAATTACCCTCCCCATACATGTTTTCAAAAAACATTTAATTTTCATATAATTTCAGAATATCAGCACGGGAGGTATTTCTCGACACAGATAGAGCTCTATCGGTAAAAATGAATGTATATCACGAGTACCTTCATAATGAACAAAGATAAATGGAAAATTGTGTCTAATAATTTCCTTGGCCATTAATTCTCTATGTTTATTTTGATTAAAAGTTGTTTGATTTTGTTTCAATGCTTTTTACACTTATCATGGAACATCTTGGTATGTGTTTTCTTAGATTGAAAGTACCATACTTACCCCCTCCCCATCCAAATATATGACTTCTTACATTCCTTGCAATAACATGTCTGTTTTTCCTCTTCCATGACT
Organism: Allium cepa; assembly: GCA_030765085.1. Taxonomy (NCBI): domain Eukaryota; kingdom Viridiplantae; phylum Streptophyta; class Magnoliopsida; order Asparagales; family Amaryllidaceae; genus Allium; species Allium cepa. Next base: position 437,100,139 of record CM060944.1, read on the forward strand.
TCATTCTTCTGAAAGTACTCCCAAACTTCAGAATGAGTACTCCTAACTCGTTTTTTTCCACTGAAGTATTTACCGAATCAGGTTCATTCTTCAAATCCTCCGTAGCAACGTTACGTTCAATTGAATCCATAATCCACCACTTGAAAATCACAAGAAAATATTAGTTACGGACAAAATACAGACAATGCCTCAATGAAGTGCGGGAAAAATACAAAACATGAAGTGCATGATATATACGGACAATGTGCCTCAATGATGTTAATTAAACAACCAATTTGTTTTGAAGCTTCTAACGTTAATGAAGCCAAGGCGATGGCTCAGTTGATTATCTTCTATGGAGAAAGCAACATTATTGTGTAATATGGGTTATTCATCTTAAAGAATTTCCAGCCTGGGAATTCCAGGTAACTCTAAGAAATTTAACATCCGAGATTTTAATTTGTTTTTGTATTTGTTTTTAACCCTATTGCATATATATTTTCAATGGAAGTGAAATTTTTTGTGCAAAGCAACAAAAATAATCATATGCACAATCAGTTGTAGAAGAAATATGCTTAACTAAATTTTAACTGAAGAAATCGTTTACAGGTTTAATTTAAAAATGAACAACATCACATTAACACCGCCTTCACAGATTGAATCATAGCATTCATTGGAAAACCAAAAATAACACTTTATTTCATCAGTTTAGTTTTACTTTCCCCATCAGCGCTGTTATAGATTTTAACTATTGATAAGGGACTTGTATAATTGTATTACATGATGCTTTGCCATGCAAGAGTTCGACATCACATGTCCTTAGACATAATGTATCATTTGTCCCAAATCATTACATTCATCTTGCAAAATAAACAAATAAAGTAATTGATGCAAGATGGATGATGGTGATAAATTGAAAACATGCACAACGAGTATAAAAGTTCTCAACTGATCTACAAGTTTGGGTAAAGTTTTAATTAATGCCATCAGAACCTAGATTTATATATTTACCAAGATATGCTATTACTTATTAGGTGTTAACAATGTCTAAATTAAATCTTACCAAAATCTAGCTATCACACTGACTCAAGACACTTTCATAAAAGTCATTGGATACTATAATTCGGTATCCAAAAAGATTAAAAAAAAAAAAATTAAATATCTAATGTGTGAAACAAAAAAACATATGAAAACATTTTAGAGGCTAGTTAAAAATCACCTATAGGACCATCAAAACAGACCCTAACCCATTTACCCAACATGATAACCCTAATATTAAAAGGGTTGGGTGTAAACTGTTTAATAGTTTGTTTGTTTTTTTACCCAGCCCGTTTATAACCGATGAAGAAAACACCAAAAGTAACCCAACCTGCTTACCCATCCAACCCTAATTTTTATTTCTCCGTCGGCTAAATCTGAAAAGACGATAGAACAAAAGAAGCGATTTCTTCTAATCTTCGATAAAACCTTATTTGGGATGACGACGGGATCTCCTTTACGTTGTTTGGAAACATTCCGAGTTCGCCAGAGATTTATCCACCTTCGTTCGCCATCAGTAAGTTCTTACCATTATTGTTTTTTTCTACGTTATATTGAACATCAAGTGGCATTAGACACAGGACTCTCATGACACAAAAATAATTAGCACCAATAGCCATATTGTTTGTGTTCGGGATCCTAATACTGTAAGATTTATATGCCAGTGTTCTTTGTTGTCCCATATTTGGTCTGTGGTACCATAACGATCATATTTCCAAACCGTCTAAATAATATCTTTTGATTTTTTCCTACTGATGGATTTTGAATTTAGAAGCAAAGATGTTATCTTTTGATTCACCCTGTTTTTCTAGTGTACTTAAATTATTTACTTTTGTTTGACTTGTATATGTATGTGATTGTTAATTGGCCTCTATAATGTTTTCTTATATTTGTTCGTCTCATACATTTACTAGTTACATATTTTTTTTTTATCTTTTTGGATATCGAACTATAATATCCAACGACTTGTATGAAAGTGTCCACAGTTCAGTGTGATAACTAGATTTTGGTATGATTTAATTTAGACACTGTTAACACCCAGTAAGTAATAGCATATCTAGGTAAATATATTAATCTAGGTTCTGGTGGCATTACATAAAACTTTACCTAAACTTGTAGATCAGCTGAGATCTTTTATACTCGATGCGTGTTGTCAATTTATCACCATCATCCATCTCGCATTAATTACTTTATTTGTTTGTTTTGCAAGATGGATGTGATGATTTGGGACAAATGATACATTATGTCTGAGGAAATGTGATGTCGAACTCTTGTATACCAAAGCATCATGTAATATAATTATACAAGTCCCATATCAGCACTTAAAATTTGTAACATCTCTGATGGGAAAGTAAAACTAGATTGATGAAATAAAGTGTTATTTTTGGTTTACCAATGAATACTATGATTCAATTTGTGAAGGCAGTGTTATTACGATTGTGGTCATTTTTAGATTAAACCTGTAAACAATTTCTTTAGTTAAACTTAATTAAACATGTTTCTTTTACAACTAATTGTGTATATGATCATTTTTGTTGCTTTGCATAGAAAATTTCACTTCCATTGCAAATAGATATGCAGCAGTGTTTAAAAATAAAAATAAAAACAAAACGTAAACAAAATTAAAATCTCTGATATCGAATTTCTTAGAGTTGCCTGGAATTCGCTGGCTGGAAATTCTTTAAGATGAAATAACTCATATTAGAAAATAATATTGCCTTCTCCATAGATAAATATCTACCGAGCCATCACCTTGGCTTCATTTACATTAGAAGCTTCATAACAAATTGGTTGTTTAATTAACATCATTGAGGCACATTGTCCGTATATATCATGCACTTCATGTTTTGTATTTTTCCCGCACTTCATTGAGGCGCATATTGTAAGGAATGTAAGAAGTCATATATTTGGGTGGGGAGGGGGGTAAGTACGGTACTTTCAATGTAAGAAAACACATACCGAGATATTCCATGATAAGTGCAAAAGCATTGAAATAAAATCAAATAATTATTGACCAAAATAAATATAGAGAATTAATGGCCAAGGCAATTATTAGACACAATTTGCCATTTATGTTTGTTCATTATAAAGGTGTTTGTGATATACATTCATATCTTAACGATAGAGTTCTATCTGTTTCGAGAAATACCTCCCTTACCGATGTTCTAAAATTATACGAAAAAGAAAAATCCAAGCTTAAATGTTTTTTTGAAAACATGTACAGGGAGTGTAAGTTTGACAACCGATTTATGGACATTGATCAATACAGTTGGCTGTATCACTCTAACGGGTCATTTTATTGATAATGAACAGAAACTACAGAAAAATTGATAAATTTTTGTCTTATGCAACGACCCCATTCCAGAGCTATTATTTTTGAAAAAATATACAGTCTTTTGCTTAGCTGGGACATTGAGGATAGGATATTTGCTTATACATTTGATAATGCTTCTTCCAATGATAAATTTGTAGAGCTATTAGAGTCTCATCTTACATGTCGTAAAGCCTTGATTACAAATGGAGAATATTTGCATGTGCGATGCATGACACATATTTTAAATTTAATGGTACAAATGGTTTCAAATACATTGCTTCATGTTTAAACAATATAAGGAAAAACATCAAGTATATCGAAGGTTCGCAATCAAGAAAGAAACATTTTGTAGAATATATAGCTGATCTTTCGTTGGATAATAGTAACAAAGGATTGCGTCAAGATGTTCCAACAAGATGGAACTCAACCTTTGTTATGTTGAAAAGTGCCATATATTATAAACAAGCACTTTATCACTTAGAGCTTGTTGATAAAAATTAAATTTATTGTCCTACACAAGAGGAACGGATGAAAGCGAAAAAAATTGCCAACTTTTTAGAAGTATTTTATGATGCCACTTATTTGTTTTCTAGAACGAAATACCCAACATCTAATTTGTTTTCCCCGAAAGTAGTTATGGTTTTGTTTACGTTGCAAAAGTGCAGGAGATCTAATGATTTTATGGCAGACAAAACAAGTAGAATGTTTTTAAAGTTCAATAAATATTGGAGTGAATTTAATATATTTCTTTGCATTGCTTGCATGCTTGAACCCAGATATAAGATGGATTTTTTCAAGTTTTGTTACAAAAGGTTTTATGGCAATGATTATAGTGAAAAGTTTGAGGTGGTAGAGTCAAAATTGAAAGGTCTTTATGAGAAGTACAAAAGAAAAATAGAGAAGGAATCCAACAACAAAGCAAGTGGCTCAAAAGAATTAGATTCTAGTGATCCATTTATGGGACCTTATTCGCAGGAGTGTGTTGATGTAATGGAAGAATTTGATATATTTAGAAATATCGAGTTTGCTCAAAATTCGCATAATTTGGAACTTAAGTTATATTTAAAATATGAACCGCTAGATTGTAAGTTACCACTCAATATTTTTTCATTTTGGCAATCTAAACAACTTAAATATCGCGTTCTCTCTTTCATGACAAAAGATGTTTTAGCCGTGCCTATCACCACCGTTGCATCTAAAAGTGCATTTAGCGTTAGGGGAAGAGTTTTGGACGATTAATGCAGTTCACTTAAAGATGATATTGTGGGGGCATTACTTTACAAGCATGATTGGTTATACGGAAATGCAATTGCTATGGAAGTGGAACAATAAAATGAAGACATTTCCAAATTTCATGTTGACGCAGAGCAGCTTACTCAATTTCCTACACCATTCGTAGACGATCATTGATTGCAAAGTAGAAGGTACAATTTTCATTTTTATTTCTATTTTGATATAGTTACTTTTTGTTTTTTATGATTTCTGTTTTCTATGCCTACTTTGATATAGTCACTTTGGTAACTGTGAATTTACTTGGAGCTGGATATGTGAATTCGACTGTGAAGAAGTTACCATCAATAATGGTTGAGTTTTTGAATAAAATGAAGTTAGAAAGGATATTTAACTATATTTAAAATGTTTAGGCTAGTGAACTTATTAGGAGATCAAACATGAAACAGACTCATAGTTTACAATTTTGGCTTCATGGGTATTTAACTATATCTTTCATTTGTTAGTCCTTGAGAAGGATGGTTTTGATGACAACAACTTTAGCACTTATTATAAAACATAAATACTAATATTATAGTTTAGATATATATGTATATGCAGGATATAAACATGCAGGTACCAAGAATGAAGACTGTATAGTATAGAGATACAAGACTAATGAATTTAAAGATTGAAGATGTCAAGATTGAAGACTCATGAGTATCAAGATATCAAGAGTTCAAGATTCCAAAGTACAAGATAAGTATTGAGTCTAGAATTATGTTAAAACTTCTTGAAAGCACTTACATCTTTATTCGAAATTTATTCGTGGAATGGAATCCACTTCGAGCTTGTTAAAGAGATGGAACCCTAGTGGGATGGAATCCACGACAATATCTAGTAGAACATATAGTGGCCCTATTTTGATATCCACTAATTTTATAAAATGAGTTTCAAAAATATATCTCTTGTTTTAAAAAAAATGTTTTAAAACTTTTTTTCAAAAAGAACACCTCTCTTGTTTTTAAAATATTTTAGCCTCAAAATTATCTTTATCATTTTTGATTTCAAAATTGTCCTTGATTTCAAACTATCTCTTGTTTTAATATTTAGCTTTTAAATATTTATATACTCGGATTTTAAATCACTTTATAGAATAAGATTATATATTAAAAGAGTACTTTGTAAACTCTTTTATATGTTTAAACTATATTCAAGTATGTTTATAAAAGTTTACAAATTGGTTTAAAAAATTATAGAAACCAATTTTAATAAGAAAAACAAAATCACCATTTTTTCCTAGAGCATGTCGACATACTCCCCCCAAGTCGATATGGTGCCCATTAATTTTCAAATTTTAAATTTTCAAAAGAAGTGTCTATTCTTCGTATTTCACGAATAGATATGGTTGTTGATCTCTATAAATACCAGTAAGTTCTAAACAAAGTTTTACCAGATTTTCATTCATTTTCTCTCCTCTTCATCTTCCATATTTATTTTAAAGAATCCCAAACCATACTCTGCCGAAATACCAAGTGAATCGAACTTGATTATCTCTTGTTTGATTCTCTTCCACTCTCTCCATAAGATATCAGTGCTATTAAGATTTATAGGATTATTTGTAAATCAAACTGTTGAGTAAAAGGTGCGGTTGAGCTTTGAAATCAATTGGGTGTGATTGTTGCCCTGGAAATTAATGAGGTGATCTTGTGGCCTGGTAAATCAAAAGAGTTTGCCCCGGACTCAAATGCAGGAGGGTGCACCTCGTGGCCTTCAAATCGAGGGTGTAATCTGGGATATTATTTTGAAAAGAAATCCATACACTTGTGCGGGACTGAATGTAGGGTAACTCCGAACCAGTATAAAACCCTAGTGTGTTCTTTCCTTTACTGCTTTTATTTATTATCTACATCTGCGTCTGATTATGTGATTATATCTGTGCCTGTTTATTGCATATGTTGGTGATTAAATTACTTAAGTTTCAAAAAGATTGAGTAAATCCACAAAACACTATTCACCCCCCTCTAGTGTTATTCTAGCCTTCAGATCAATAATTCACATTTCTAACATTTGGTATCAGAGCAAAGTTTTCAAAGTTTTCATAACCTGAATTTGAAAATTAAAAATGGCTATTTTCGGGAATTTTGTTAATTCCAAGTTAAATCTGTTCAAATCATCATTGTCCTATAAGTTTGCATATAGTTATTATATAAAATCAAATTTTCCACCAAGTTTATATTCTGTGTAGGAAGAAGAATGTTATACGACCCTTGAAGAATCAACTCTCAATGGATAAATTGTACAAATCAAGAAAAATAAGTGGAACTTGATAGTGGCTATTCAAGACACATGACTGGTAATCCAGATATGCTGAATGATATTATCTACAAAGATGGAGGATTGGTTAATTTTGGAGACAACTCAAAAGGATATGTGATTGGCATCGACAATGTGGGTAACTCTAAAACCTCTACTATTTCTAATGTTTTATTAGTTAAAAATTTGAAACACAATCTACTTAGCATTAGTCAACTTTGCGATAAAGGATACAAAATTAAATTTGAAAAAGATCAGTGTCACATCGAAAATAATAATTCAAATATTATATTTGAAGGAATTAGGAAGAAAAATATTTATATCCGTAGTATGAAATCGTCAAATGATAATCTATGTCTTTTGGCTAATACAAGTGACCCTTGGATTTGGCACAAAAGATTCGGACATTTGAATTTTAAAATCTTATCTAAAATTTCTAAACTTGAACTAGTAAGAGGTCTCCCTAGAATGAATTTTAAAATAGATAGTATATGTGATGCTTATCAATTAGGAAAAATTAGGAAGAGTACTTTCAAATTAAAAGATATGATCTCGACTTCAAAACCTCTTGAGTTACTTCACTTAGATTTATTTGGTCCATCTCAAATTCAATAAATAAATCACAATAAATATGCCTTTGTTATTATAGATGATTATTCTAGGTTTACATGGACAATTTTATGAAACATAAAAGTGATACTTTTGATTCTTTTAAATTTTTTACAAAAAGACTACAAAACCAACTTTCTTTAAAAATTATAACTATTCGTAGCGATCATGGTGGGGAATTTGAAAATGAAAACTTTGAGAGATTCTGCAACAAAAAGGGAGTAACTCGTAATTTCTCTTTTCGAAGAACTCCACAACAAAACAGAGTGGTAGAACGAGAAAATAGGACGATTCAAGAGTGTGCTAGAACAATGCTTTCAGATAGTATTTACCAACAAATTTTTGGGCTGAAGCAGTTGCTATAGCTTGCTCAATTTTGAATAGAATATTAATTAGACCATTAACTAATAAAACACCCTATGAATTTCTTTACATGAAGAAACCAAAGGTATCTTATTTTGGAATCTTTGGAAGTAAATGTTTTATTCTAAATACAAAAGATAATTTAGATAAATTTGATCCTAAATCCGACAAAGGAATCTTTATCGGATATTCTAATAGAAGTAAAGCACGGAGTTTTCAATTTAAAAACTAATACCATTGAAGAAACAATGCATGTTTCGTTTGATGAAAATTTCAAAGATATTGAACAAATTAATGATGAAGAAGATTTTGCTACCTTAAATAATGAATCAATTGAAACAAATAATGAACTCAATTATCCAAATAAAAAGGTTAAGCTTTTAAAAGATCATCCTATACAAAATGTACTAGGAAATATTGAATCTTTTATTAGAACTAGAAACCAAGTAAATAACATGAGTAATGTAGCTTTTGTACCATCTATTGAACCTAAAAGTCCAAAGGAAGCATCGTCTGATGATTCATGGATTCTGGCTATGCAAGAAGAACTGAATCAATTCACCAGAAATGATGTTTGGCAACTTGTTCCTAGACCAGAGGATAAAACTATAATAGGAACTAAATGAGTTTATAAAAATAAAATGAATGAACTAGGTGAGGTCGTTAGAAATAAAGCTCGATTAGTCGCACAAGGTTATTGTCAAGAGGAAGGAATATGTTTTGATGAAACCGTTGCACCCATAGCAAGATTAGAAGCAATTATAATTCTACTTACTTTCGCAAATTATAATAATATCAAATTATTTCAAATGGATGTTAAAAGTGCTTTTCTAAATGGATTTGTCAAAGAGGAAGTTTATGTTGAACAACCCCCACTCTTTGAAAATGAAAAATTTCCAAACTATGTTTTCAAACATAAGAAAGCTCTATATGATCTGAAACAAGCTCCTAGAGCATGGTATGACAGGCTAAGATCTTTTTTATTACAATCAAATTTTGAAATTGGTAAAGTAGATAATACTCTTTTCATTAAAAGAAATAAAAATGATATCCAACTAGTACAAATTTATGTAGATGATATTATTTTTGGATCAACTAATCATGAAATGAATAAAGAATTTTCTCAAATAATGACAAAAGAGTTTGAAATGAGTCATATGGGTGAACTTACTTTCTTTTTAGGTTTACAAATAATACAATTAGATAACTGTATTTTTATTAGTCAAGAAAAATATGCAAGGGATCTAGTTAGTAAATTTGGTATGACTACTGCGAGTGAAAACCCACTCCCACGGAAACCAATGAAGATTTAAATAAAGAAGATATTTCAAAAGATGTTAATTAAAAACTATATAGGGGAATAATTGGATCATTACTATTTATCACTGCGAGTAGACCTGATATCATGCATAGTATTTGTCTCTGTGCAAGATATCAATCTCAACCTAAAGAAACTCACTTAAAAGCTCTGAAAAGTATCATAATATATGTTAAGCATACTATTGACTATGGTTTATTTTACCCTGAAATTGATTCGTTAGATTTAATCTCTTATTGTGATGCTGACTATGCTGGTTGCAAATCTGACCGTAAAAGTACAAGTGGAACGTGTCACTTCTTAGGGCATTCTCTGGTTTCATGGTTTAGTAAAAAGAAAAACACTGTTTCTATATCAACAACTGAAGCAGAATATATCTCAACAACTTTGGCTTGTTCTCAAGTCATTTATATGCAACGAAACTTAAAAGATTTTAGATTAACAATTTCAAAATCACCAACTTATTGTGATAATACTGGTGCAATAAATTTATCTAAAAACCCTACTCATCATGCTAGGACTAAACATATTGATATCAGACGTCATTTTCTCAGAGGTAATATAAGTAAAGAGATTATTTCTCTTGAATTTATCAACTCGGAGAATTAAATTGCTGATATTTTAACCAAATCTTTAAATCAATCTATATTTACTAAATTAAGAAGAGAACTAGGCATTTGTTCAATAACCGAGTTACATAATTTAGACATACTACCATTTAAACAAAGGTATAAAAGAAAACCAAACTTTTTTCATAGGTATGTCGACATACCCCTACTACCCATGTCAACATACAATGACAAATTTTGAAAATTTTTCCTCTAAAAATAGTTTGGTAGTTATATAAACCTATGTACTTCGAATTATTCTGTCTTCTCGCTTCTCTTTCTTTGTATTAAACTTATGAAAATTAAAATTAACGGCCTCCTCCACAAAAACAAACCAAAACGACACCTTTTCTTTTCTTTCTCCTCATTCTGCTCCATTCCAACGCACTACACTGGCACATGTGATAAAGATTGAAGAGTCTATGAAGGTTGCCATGCAAATGTTAACTGAACTACATGTTTTGCAAATAAAGATGGCAAAAGAACAAGAAAAGCAAGGCAAAATTCTTCGAAATTTTCAAAAATTCCTAATGGATAATCATGCAAATCCTATTGTGATTGAAGAAGACTCTCCCAACATTCAAGTGCAAAACCCCTTAGAGCACAGTGAAGAGGAAGAAGTAGAAGAGGAAGAGGAAGAAGCACCTATGGAAGAAGATGACAAGGTGATATACGTAGGCGAAGTATGTTTTGACAAAGATGGAAATTTGGTTGAAAAACGTGGAAACTTTTGTTTTCATTATCCAAATTGTTCAATTCATAGATCTCCAGTTATAAAAAACTCTCGTTAGAAGTGTAATTCTATAATTTATGTACTTAAATACATTTGTGTGTCTATAATCCATATAAATATGTAAATATAACATGGTATATAATAGTTTCTGTTTCGCTTATTATACTTCCTTATTACTATTTATTTAGATAGTATTAGATTAAGGAGTTATATATATTAGCATATGATTAGTTTTTGTTGATGACAAAGGGGGAGAATTACAAAATAGAGTAGTTAGGCTTAGATTAAGGCGGAGTTATTAGATTAAGGGGGAGTTAGAGGGAGTTATAATGAAGGCGAAGTATATTTTATAAACATAGGTTGTCATTATCAAAAAGGGGGAGATTTTTAGTCTTAGAGAAGGATGGTTTTTGATGACACAACTTTAGGGCTTATTATAAAATACAAATACTAACATTATAGTTTAGATATATATGTATATGCAGGATATAAATATGCAGGTACCAAGAATGTAGACTTTACAGTATAGAGATACAAGACTGATGAATTTAAAGATTGAAGATATCAAGATTGAAGACTCATGAGTATCAAGATATCAAGAGTTCAAGATTTCAAAGTACAAGATAAGTATTGAGTCTAGAATTATGTTAAAACTTCTTGAAAGCACTTACATCTTTATTCGAAATTTATTCATGGAATGGAATCCACTTCGAGCCTGTTAAAGGGTTGGAACCCTAGTGGGATGGAACTAAACGACAATATCTAGTGGAACATACAGTGGTCCTATTTCGATATCCACTAATTTTATAAAAATAAGTTTCCAAATATATCTCTTGTTTTTATTTTATTTTTAAAACTCTCTTTTCAAAAAGAACATATCTCTTGTTTTTAAAATATTTTAGCCTTAAAATTATCTTTATCATTTTTGATTTCAAAATTGTCCTTGATTTTAAACTATCTCGTGTTTTAATATTTAGCTTTTAAATATTTATATACTCGGATTTTAAATCACTTTATAGAATAAGATTATATTTTAAAAAATTACTTTCTAAACTCTTTTATATGTTTAAACTGTATTCAAGTATGTTTATAAAAGTTTAGAAATTGTTTTGAAAAAATTATAAAAACAAATTTTAATAAGAAAATCAAAATCATCATTTTTTCCTAGAGCATGTCGACATACTCCCCCCCTATGTCGATATGGTGCCTGATAATTTTTAAATTTCAAATTTTCAAAAGAAGTGTCTATTCATCGTATCCTTTCACGTATAGATATGGCTGTTGATCTCTATACATACTAGTAAGTTCTAAACGAATTTTTACGAGATTTTCATTCATTTTCTCTCCTCTTCATCTTCCACATTTATTCTAAAGAATCCCAAACCATACTCTATCGAAATACCAAGTGAATCGAACTTGATTATCTCTTGTTTGATTTTGCCACTCTCTCCATAAGAAATCAATGCTACTCATAGTTATAGGATTATTTATAAATCAAACTGTTGAGTAAAAGGTGCGGTTGAGCCTTGAAATCAATTGGGTGTGATTGTTGCCCCAGAAATCACTTAGGTGATTCTGTGGCCTGGTAAATCAAGAGAGTTTTCCCCGAACTCGAGTACTGGAGGGTGTACCTCGTGGCCTCGAAATCGAGGGTGTGCAATGTGGGAGATTATTTTGAAAAGAAATCCGTACAATTATGCGGGACTGGATGTAGGGTAACTCTGAACCAGTATAAAATCCTGGTGTGTTCTTTCCTGCTTTTATTTATTATTTGCATCTGTGTCTGAATCCGTGATTTTATCTGTGTCTGCGTATTGCATTTGTTTGTGATTAAATTGCTTAAGTTTCAAAAAGATTCAGCAAATCCACAAAACACTATTCACCCACTCTAGTGTTATTCTAGCCTTAAGATCCATAATCCGCATTTCTAACGTCATTTAATTTTTATGTTTTAGAATAAACATGAAACAAATGATCATAGTGCTTTCTGTTGCATTGATTTATACAACCAGTTTTACAACAAACAAAACAGACTAGATTTTAAGCAACCAGTTCTTTCTCTTTTTCAATAATAAATAAGTACGGTACTATGTGATAATTTTACTGCTTCAGTTACAAAGTTTGATTACTTCATTTGTTTTAGTAGTTCTCTAATATTTTTTTAAGGGCTATTAAGACAATAGATGTGCTAATTCAAATAATAATATAATCCATATTTTGGCTATATACTTGCGAGAATCACCAACCTTGATCTATGCAACATACACATGTATAAATTGACTAGCATGAAGCATGTGTTCAATTTTATTAGTAGCTTTGTAAACCTGTTTGTATTCTTTTACAGATTGCTACGGTATCACTATATCAGATATTCTCGCATACAGTTTTGGCACTACTTATGCATGGATTATTTCTCTTCTGTTGCTGCCTAGGTTGATATTTCATGTATAAGCAACATATATGCAGATGCTTGGTCAAAGCTTGATGATTGAAGAGAATCTTGGTCAAAGACTTGTCTCTTTCAGTATTTGGTTATTTGATTTAGTTTGTGACATGCTGCAGTTTTAGGCTGCCCTTTGTATGTTTTTTCGAATGTGTTGCAGTTTTGGGTTGTGCTTCAGTTTTTTGATAATATGATGCAGGTTTTTATTTTCTAGTGGTGCAGTTTTTGGTTATATAAACAGTATTGATAATATAATGATGCAATATTTCATTTTCTGGTGCATGTTTTGTTGTTTATGGTGCAATTTTTGTTAAAGGATTGGGTCGGGTCGGGTTGACCCCTTTATTAAACGGGTCGGGTCGGGTCGACCGATTTATTAAATGGGTCAAATGGGCCGGGTTTGTTTATGTTTTGAATAGATCAGGGAAAATTCTACCTGACCCATTTATGTCATGACCCGTTTGACGGGCCTAATCTCCTACATATACAATTCAAACAGAGATAAATAATTTAATTACACTGGAAAAATAGGGTGAATCAAAAAATAACATCATTGCTTCTAAATTCAAAATCCATCAGTTGGAATAAATTGAAAGATATTATTTGGAAATATGATCGTTATTGTACGAGAGACTAAACATGGGACAGTAAAGAACGCTTGCATACAAATCTTGTAGGATTAGGATCCCAAGCACAAACAATATTGTTATCAGTGCTGATAGTTTTTGCGTCTTGAGAGTTCATTTTCTTGTGCGACTTGATGTTCAATATAAGGTAAAAAAAATAATAGTAAGAACTTACTGCTGGCGAATGAAGGTGGATAAATCTCTTGCAAACTCGGGTGGTTTCCAAACAACGAAAAAGGAAATCCCATTGTCGTCCCAAATAAGGTTTTATCTAAGATTAGAAGAAATCGCTTCTTTTGTTCTATCGTCTTTTGCAGATGTAGCTGATGGAGAAATTAAAATTAGGGTTGAATGGCTAAGCGGGATGGGTTGCTTTGGGCGTTTCCTTTATAGGTTATAAACGGGCTAGGTAAAAAACAAACAAACTATTAAACGGTTTACACCCAACCCTTTTAATATTAAGGTTATTGGGTTGGATAAATGGGTTATGTTCTGTTTTGATGGGTCTAATATGGATCATTAAACTAAACATTGTATGATCAATAAAACTATACATCGTATTGCTAAAATTCACAAGTTATGATGCTGTATGATTACTTTTTGATGGTTATCGAGGAAACATCGAAAGTTATCATACTAACCAGTACCATATCAGTTAAGGACCAACATAAATTCTAAGGCAGTGTTTGGTTTGAAAATGAATTTTGTATTTTGCGTTTTCAGCTTGTACTTTAAAATATATGGAAGATGGTAGAAAATGTTCGATCTAGAAAATAATTTTAACATATAAAATTGAAAAAACAATTGTCTTGTTTTTGGCCTTTTGGAAAATACCAAAACCCGTCTTCTCCATTCTCCTTCATTTCTTTGTTGGAGTGAGTAAGATTTTTCAAATTCTCATTCTCTTCAATGTCATTTGACATGCATATTGAACGTAAAACATGTAACTCGTTTTCAAACCAAAGATTATCTAAGTTTTTCAGATGTTAAGCTCAAGCATTTGAGATCATATTCTCTGAACATCCAAACATAAAATTATTTATTTATACCCAACTCATATTCCATACGTTCAAGAAAAAAAACTAGAACGAGATAATTGATTTAATTGATCGGTGGCATATAGCCGCTAATTTGCGAACTTAAAATACTTGAATGATACATATTGAAAAGGAGCATATAAAAAGCTAGCTAGCTTTAAGTCATGATCATTAGCATCATTATTAAAGTATCTTATGGTTAGAGTCCTTAAACATGCAAATTACATGCCTGTCCACTTTCTAATAGAATTATAATGCATGATTGTTTCCTAATTTATTTTTATAATATCATGAATCAGTTGACATCTTGATACACAGTTGATCTCCACCTATATAAGGAAAATCACTGTTTAACATCTGTTTAAGTCAAAAGTAGCACAAATACCCAAGTAGTTTAAAGAAGAGAATAAAATGAAGAAATTAAAAGAAAATGAATAAGAATACAACAACTTATAGTGGTTCGAGTAAACACTGGTCCACGTCCACTTAAGCCTTGTTAATGATTTCTACAAAATTTTACAAGTGAGATTTTATGGATCGGCGGTCTCAAATCAGTAATGATCCAATAAATTGTTATAATAATACAGAAATTTAGAATGTAGAAAAAAGGATTCCGAAATAGTGTCTCTCATCTTCTATTTATAGACAAAGATCAATGAATTTGTCTCCACCGCATTCTTCCGACGTTCCCCACGTCCTAAAGAAGGTTGCTTGAAATGGTCGTGACTGAATCATCAGTTGCTCCACGGATCGATACCGATATGAACATCACGGGTTAGTGGCGAATCATAACAATGGTTCGTTGAGCCATAGTTGATCCCTCGAAGTTGCTTGATGGTTCGTGTTTGCCATTGGATTTTAACTAGCTTGGAATAGTTTTGAATTTGAATGAGATCATTGGATCGATGATGATCCAAGGACATTTGTTTTGGTTGCTATAAAATTTGAACTTTTCAATTGAGGTTTGAGTTATGGATCAGTGGAGATCCATGTCCCACTTTCATTTCTCCATGGACCTTTCTTGAGAAGTAAGATGGATCGGTACCAATCCAACTATTTTGTTGTATCGTGCACCATTAACTTTAGTCATCTGCACCACTTTGATGGGTAGGTTATTTACTTTAATATTTGACAAGTTTATGGCCATGCCTTTGAGCTTCATTTAGAATTTGAATTCTGCATTTATCGTTTTAGATTTTTGGTTTACTATCTAACCATTCGACTATTCTAACTTGTCGAGATACGCCTAGGTTACAAGGTTGGATAACATTTGCCCCATAAAGTATATCTTGTGTTAACAAGATATGCTTGGGATCAAGACAAACCATTTAGTTCAAAACATCGATTTCAAATTCTATTTCAATTAAGTTCTTTCTATTTTGTGAACTGTTTTCGCAAAGCAATGTATCTTTTGTTAGTTGTCCTATCACTTCAAACAGTTTTAGACTGCAACTCTTGGGCAGTATAAGAACTGAAGCATTTTGCTCGAGTTCACCATTTAGATTCTAGGAGGTTTTCAACGATCTTTTCTTTGAATTACCTCATTGCTAGAACTTCACATGAGTTTGCACCACATTTTTACACTTCCTAGTTATTATTTTCTACTTTCTATATATTTATATATTATTTTATTTATTTTTTTGAATGTCTCGGATCGGTACCAATCCAAGGTCCTTGGATCGGTGCTTCATACTTAGGCAATTTTCTAGGCCATCTTTTTACTTAAGTAGACTCTTTCACTCTCTTTTCACTTAATCATTCTAATCATTCTCCTGCTTTCTTACTCAATCCCACCAATGCTAGAGCTTGCTTTAAATTTGTTTTTGACTTTGAACTACCGCTTTGCATCACCACTATTGTTTGTCTCTGTCACCACCATAGCTTGTCGCTTCTTGGATCCGACGCACACAAATTCTTCCTTTGCCATTTCGATTTGGCTTTGATTTCAATGAGTATTTGGACTTGATTTGTTTTAAACCGACTTTGGTGGGTGGTGATTTCGTATGGAGTGGCTCGCCAACAGTGAGAGATGATCCATGATAACCGCCGCTTAAATTTCGTCTCCTCCCCTCTTTAGATTGGCACTGACCTGACAGTTCGGAGGTTTTTGAAAGGAAAACTAAAAGGTGAACATGGCCTTAAAATTCTTGGATTTGTCCCCAAAGCAAACATGCGAACTTTCTAGGCATGACTCGGGTTGGTTTTTTCTATGGTTTGTTCTGGGTTGACTTCGAGTCACGCCTGATGCAAAGCTTGGAAATTTAATTGACCATGCTATTCTTCATATAACCTAAAATGTTTATTGATGATAAGAAGAGGGAGGAATAGAACTTTAACGCAACTTTGATCGATTGGTGGTCATCTGTTCTGATTCATTGGGACCATTTCAAATAACGGTCACAATGAACATGCTCCAATATTCGAATCGTTTGTTTATAAATATTTTTAAAACAGACACTTTACTCCAGTGTCCTTAAAAAGAGATATCTCGTGTCATTTCGAACAACGGTTCTATTGCAGTAAATCATACGATAGCAGGTATAATCCGATGCATGGTTCCATAAGCGATGGTATTCATTTGCCAGCACGAAAGATCTTTCTAAACAGAACTTTCGCATTTATAGTGCCTTGAACAGTAGACGCACGCACTGTAGAGTTTGAATTGTATGTTATCGCCCCTAATGATGTATAAGATTTGGTTGGTCAATAAATGTTGACATTCATTGGGTCTTGTGCATCAGGTACATAGGTTCTTTTTCAGCACGAAGGCTAAAGCTTTTATCCCACCTAACCTTCCTTATGCATGAAGGTTTTTTAGTAATGATGGATCGTAGAAGTTATTCTCATCTCTCTGCGATGGAAACAGGTCCGTCGACATCAAAATATGTTAAGTCTGATATAGAGTCCAATTCTTCGACATTTCCTACCATGAGATCTGCTTCAACGCCCTCTCCTCATTCACCTAGTCATCGAATGAAATAGCCTTTAGAGATGGTTTCTTCTGTGCCAGCCGAAGAAGCTTCCGTTCGAGTTGGCTCCAATATCGACATTGGTGATGTCATCTTAACAGACCTTCAGGACTCCAGCTTCAATAGTAGACGGTGCATCTTTCAAGCAAATATGCGAGAGGCATGGAATTCCTTTTAAAGATATATTAGTCCTCGCATGCTTCCAACGGGCATATGATATGCCTGAGGGGTATGCATCCTACAGCCGATACATGTGTATTACTGGATGTGTTCCATCTTTCAATCACTTTATTCGTACTGTTCTCTAATTACTGAAGCTTATCCCAGCCCAATTAAGTCCTAGAAGCTATGCCTCCCTGAACAACATGTACATGATATTTGTTCACCATCTGAACATGGTGCCTTTTGTTGAAGAGATCTGTTATGGGGACCCATTCACTCACTTTCTTAGAGTGTTTCAAAGATTGTCACATAGTGGTTGGACTTTGGAACAGATTGAGCAATTTTAGAGACGAGTACTTCTTTGTGCGCTGTTCGTTTGGCTTTGCACAAAAATGGCTATCCGGCTGTAATTCTTGCACTCACTCTTTCTGTTAATGAAGATATTATGGTTCTGATTGTTAGTTTTGCAACTCCTTGTATTTTCAAATGATTCAATAAGACCCGGCAGCATGGACTTATCAATCATCCTCGCAGCTCTTCAAATGATTCCACTCAAGGGAATAGATATGATACTTCTCCTTATTGATGAGATTTTGTGTGTCTATAATCTTTTGAAGGAGGGTCGCAGTGTAGGCCATGTACCTGAGGTTCAAGAGGGTGATCAGCTTGCACAGGAGCTCGAGGTTGAAGTTAATGTTGATAAGGGTCAAGAAGTGCCCTCTCCATTAGATCTTGTTGTTGCTTCTGGAACAGGCAAGGAGCAGGAGCCAGCAACATGGAGAAGATAGTGATGGAGGTGGCGATGAGGATGCAGATTTTAGTCGTGAGTCCTCCAGTGATGAGAATGGTGATTCTCACATGCTACTTATTTCCCAAAAGCCAAAGATAAAAATTATCTCATCTTGGACATCTTCGCAGCCTCTACCAGCTTTGGTAGTTGAGGAAACATCTATTCCTCCATTTGGGGATATTTATAGATCCGAGAATATACCACATAAAATTGGTTCTTTTGGTCCCGGCAACATCAGTATTGGCGATATCAGTTCTCTTATTCATCGCCAACTAATGTACCTGCAACTGGAGCGGGGAAATGATCTTTATGAGCAAACTTCAAGTCCACGGTTCTGAGGGCACTTGGACACATCAAAACTTATACAGCACCGCACTTTCACATTGTATGCATTATTTCTCCATCTTACTAGTTATAATTATTCTATATTTTATTTTCAGACTCCATGGAATGCAACATCTATTTGATGATCTTAAGAGTCAGGGGGCAAGTACAAGAAGCTTGGTTCATCGGATCATCCTTATGAATCATCTCCCGAGTTGGATTCGGGTAGATGTCAAAGGCGGGATTACAAGAGGCGAGATAGATACTACATGCCTTGCGATGAGAATCATTGGGAATCTAATAAAATTTCATTGCCTGATATAGATCTCGTTCTCCTCTACCATATGGATAGGTTTTCAACGAGGTCTGACCCTATCCCATCTATTGAAGTATCAATTGCTTCAATTTTAGCCCCCGTATAGTGCAACCAATAACATCTTCCCGTGATTCACGGTGGTCTATGCAGCCATCTAAGCTGGTGTCTCCCGACAATCCCAAACAAATACTCGAGAAAAAGCAGTCTCATGCCCTTATTACTACTACAGAGACCGAAGTTGTTACAAACCTGCATATGGCTGCCATGAAGAGTGCTTTTCCAAAAGTCTGTTTCGTTGACATCATATTTGTTGCTTTAAGGATATTCCTCAAAATGTTGGTTTCGACGTTCTGCCTTGTGTGGGTGATCTTCAATATCACAAGTGGAAGAGGTAGCCGAGGCCAGTTCTGAAGTATCTTATAAGAGAAAATAGCTCTTAAAGGGATGAAGCGTCTTAAGTGTAATGACCATCCTACACCAATGACACCTAATATAACTATATCATGCGCTGCTGAAGTGCCCGGCCGATGTAGGACGATCATCAAGGGTTAAAAGAAAAGTAAACAATCATAAAACATATTGTATATATCATAGCGCATGGAATAAAATATGATGTACATCACAGATATAAAACGGGAGAATGGTAATAACTAAGTGATCCAAATATCAAAGTACAGATCCACAGAGTTATACAACAAGTAAAAGAGTTCACACAAAATGAAAATAAACTTGAACAGTTATCTCATAATTCTGTAGATCTATACCAGCGATATTTGGATCACTTATTTATTACCGTCTTTCCTGTTTTATATCTATGATGTGTATTATATTTCATTCCACACACCATGAGATATATGACATGTTCTGTGATTGTTTTCTTTTCTTTTAACCCTTGATGATCGTCCTACGTCAACCAGACACGTCAGCAATGCATTGTATAGTTATATTAGGTGCTGGTGGTATAAGACGGTCGTCACATTGAGCAAGACAACATTATCTCTACTTTTAACAAGGTGGTTGAAAAGCTTAAGACTTCGCTGGCTGAAGTTGAGGAAAAATAAAAGATTTTTTTTTAAATCTTTTAAAGAAGATCGTTAGAGCCAGTAGAGAAAAGTTGAGGCTATGTGAGTTATACTCTTATGTTAGAAAACGAAAAACTCCAGAAGACTCTGTAGAGGAGCAGGCTACACAAATAATGAGATTGTAGGAGTTACTGGAGACCAAGAAGAAGGAGAAAGATAATGCCATTATTCAGGCTCAAGTTTACTACAATGAGCTATTCGACACCCAATGTCTAAGGGATGAGGCTTAAGCATGAGCGAGTATGGCTGATGAGCGAGTCCAAGCCGCTGAAGATCGAATTAAATCTAAAATTGAACCCACTTTCGTGTAATTTTTTACGAATGTCATCAAATTTGGTAACTTACAATAGTTGGATGAGGGGTATCCCCAGGCCTTAGCTATGGCTTGGGAAGAAATCTTAAAGTAGGAATGAGAGCATTGTGGCATGCAGAGTTGAAATTGATCAGAAGGGGCTAAAGATGGATTCTTAAAGAGGACATAATGGCGCTCGAGGCCAGCAGGCTCCTTCTACACCCTGAGGTCATTCCTTAAGCTGGCACGTCAATTGGAGTCCAATCTGAACTTGGTTTAAAAGATTTGGATGAGAGTTTTAGTTTTGTACCTCAAGGACCTACGGTTGGGAGCTCAGTGCCAATGTTTGACATTACTACTTCTCTCACATCAGGACCGCCAACCACTGAGATTGCTATTCCTCTTCCTAGCTCTACTGCCATTTCTTATGCTAAGGTAACCTCAGGCACTTAAGCAGCTTTGGCATCCTTGTCGGATGTCTGTTATAACCCTGAAGAGCCTAGCTTCATAGGTATCGAATCACTTCTGAAGTCATCTATCTTATCTCATAACCTGGAGGGAGGCCCTGTCGGTACTCCAACTTATACAACATCTGTATCCCCCAGAGGTATATCATTAACCTCACATGTATTTGAGATAGCTCATATAATATCGGTTGGTGTCTCTTTTTCATTTTTCAAGTTCCAGGTCAACCTACTCTTGTTCCCTTTCCTAAATGAGACTTATCTTTGGATACACAAGCTACATTGACCAAATCAATCATCATGTCTGCCCTCATCCCAACTCTATCTTCATAGTGGGTATCACTCTAGGTCCCGATGCTGAAATGATCCATGCTCTAGATGAGGAGGCCACCGGTGATCCTCACAGGATGTAGGGGGATGAAGATACTGTTATTATTGGGCCATTAAGCATTTGTCAGGACCATCGATATAGGAGGTATTCAAATTGCAAACCATATCTGTCAAGGACATTAAGAAGGAAAAATTGGATGTTATTCCTTCTCTCTCATTTTCATTACCTACAATGCCGATTGTCGTTCCCACTTTCGCCCTCCCCTCCAGGGTGCCCATAGTAGTGCTCTTGAATCTCCAAGGAGTGACTATGATTGGGATACCAACCACAAAGGTTATTTTCCCAAAGAATGTAAAGGCGGGAGATCAAGCAAGAGGCATACTACACACTCTCCCAGAGAAGGGAAGAAATGAAAGAATATGAAGAATGCTTAGTAGCGTTTTTCTTTTGATTTTATGTTGCCTATTCATTTAGCCTTAAGTTTGTGTACGTAGGCTGTATAAAAAAATTTATGCAGGTGCAACCCCGCTTTTGCAGGAAAAGTTTGTTAATAAAGAATAAAGTAGTTTCTTTTTAAATCTCACATTCATTTGTCTATGTACTATGTTTTATTTAGCCTTTTATGCCAACTGCAAAATGAATGCAGTGTGGATCGTGAAATATGGATATATGATAATACAGAGTATAGTGAAGATAGTAGTACTGTAAATAGTGCGGAATATAAAAGCAGTATAGTAAAAATGCCACCAGATATTTTATACTGGTTCGGAGCACCGTCCTACGTCCAGTCCCAGAATCCTTCTGGAATTTCACTAAGCAACAACCCTCACTTAACCCGAAGGAAAAGGTCTATACACCCTTGAGCAACCGAACAGGGACCTGGGCAGCAGAACAGGATTTCGCCTCAACATCCGAAGAGGACTTTACTCGCCTGAGCAGCAGAACATGACTTCAACAATTTATAGAAAATGGTTTGACTGGTGTGTTCTGATAACATGGATTTGTCACTTGTAGTACACCCTTCCTATAATCTTCTCCTCGAGTATATATGTTTATATTTGAAGTGTATGAAGAATAGAAAGGTATAAATTGCTTTTATGCAGAATAATCGAGAGTATGATTGCAAATAGATTTCAGAAAGTTAGATTAGAGAATAAGAGAAATCGATTGTAATTGGTGAATTGAAATGAAGTTGGAGTTTGTATCTGTAATAGGTAGAAAGCTACAACTGTTGGTGAAGAGTTTCGATCGAAGTGTTGCACTCGAATCTTTTCGTTGAATGTTCGCAACTCTTCACAAAAGTTGTGTCTTTTCAAAAATATTGATGTTGTAGAAATTCAGTCGACTGGACTACAGGGTCAGTCGACTGAATATTCAAAGTCAAATATATGTGCACTGTGCATGTTGCACATTTTACCCAGTGTCAATCGACTGGACTGTAGGGTCAGTCGACTGACCTGGTATATTTTGTGCAATATGCACAGTTTTGTATATATACATATATGTATTATTTTTAAACTTTTATAAATTAATTGTTTGCTTATATAAACTAATATATATACTTTTAAATGAGGAGATATTTTAACAATATTAATCCAAGACTCAAACATTCAAAATATAAAATTAATGCACCAGTTTTGAAGTCTTGTCTCCTTGTAGTATATATTCTCTTCTTGTAGTAGTCGTCAAATTTATGTGTTGTAGATGAAAGCTCTGTGTCATGAATCAAAACCAAGTCTCAACGTTCTCCCCCTTTTTGATTGATGACAACCTGTAAATAGATGTAGATTTCGACTGTATATATAAAACAACATAAATACTTACTCCGCCTGAATCTCTGACGCTTTTTATCCTGCATTTTTATTAGTAGCAATAATATTTCTCCCCCTTTGTCATCGACAAAAAGGAATAAGCAGTATGATATTGTAATGTGAGAGATAATATGAAATGAAACAAACACTCGCACATTCTAATATCTATAGACAATAATGTTTAAAAGAAAAACAAACTAGAATGGCTACTTAAGTACAAGCCATATGAATTTAAACAATTGTCTTGAATTAAAAAAGAAATAAATAAATAAACTTCTTACACCATCGGACCCTTATCCCTACCACCATTTCCTTCATTTCCATCATCTCCTTCATCAGTAGTAGCTTGATCGTCTCCAAAAGAAGAAGTAGAAGACCATGTGAATATGGGTTGCTTTCTCGGATCGCCCAAAGTAGATGTAGAAGTACCGGAAGGGCACGATATTGCTTGCCATAATTTTATGAAACGTCCTTTCACTTTATCAAGCTTCTTATCTACTCTTTGAATGTTTGATTGAAGGATTTTTTGATTACGGCACATGATATTGATGGCAGCACATGGTTGGAGTCCTTCATCCAGAATTGTAATTTCTTCTTGCTGATATCGAGTGGAAGTTTGATGAGATGGTCGGTGAGAGGACTCGCCTTGTTGTGGTTGAACTTGAGACGTTTGATGTTGTGTCCATTCTTCAAAGGAAATTATAGGAGGAGGTCGGGCAACAGGTAACTTCATTAAAGCTAATGTCTGAGCATTTAAGCATCCAACTATAGAAACTAGTGAATCTAGTTTTGGAACTTCACAAGCTTTGAGTAGACGCATAATATATTCTCCATGACAAATTGTATTCATTTTAACTTCGTTAAAGCTTAAAAGGTCGCCAAGTATTAAACGAAGCTAATTGATTTTGATGTTTTCAAATATAGCATACAAGGCTCTTAAATTATGCTCATAGATGAGTTCATAACTCCCAGTTCTAGGAGTTACGGTTTTCATTAAGGCACAATGAATTATTCGGGCTTTTGGTCATAAAGACATTGATTTTAATTAATGCATATCGTCTTCAAGAAATAAATGGCTAACACAGTCTCTAACCACCAAATCGACATCAATAGTAGACAATTCAACTCCATCATTGTCAGTTTTTAGTATATGAGCCATACGATCTAGAGAAAAGAAGACGGGCTTACCACATACTAGGCTCCATATGCAATCTTCTTGATTCGGAACATCTTGATGACCCAAATTGAGATTAGCGAAGAATAATTTAACCATAATTTGGTTAATTTATGTTTATTGCCGTTAATATCAATTAACGACTCCAAATTGCTACGGCGGGGTAATTCTTGAATATGATAAGGTGAGAAATCAGGAAAGTTAACGAATGAACCTTTGAATATTCTAGAATCTTGCATCCTTCTCCATCGCTTTATTGTGGTGTCGTCAAACAACCATCGTTGAATTTTTTCAGCTGAGGGTGGTTGAGATGAGGAGGAGGCTTGGCCTTTTCGTTTTGGTGCCATTTAATTTTGATTTGAAGGAGAAAAATTTGAGTTTTGTAGAGCTTTGGGTTTGGAGTAGTTTGAAAAACTGAATTGGGAAGAAGAGGAAAAGGGTAAAGTGAATGTAAAGAGGGGTGAAAGGGTAGGTGGAAAGGTTAAAAGCCTTTCAGATCTACGGCTCAGTCGACTGGTGCAGACGTTCAGTCGACTGAAGCTGAAGGATGTTTATTTCCATCCTTCTGGTCCAGTCAACTGAGGGTCTGTACTAGTCAACTGGCCAGTAGTAAATTGTGTCAACATTTCAGCATCAGTCGACCGGTGCAGGCACTCAGTCGACTGATGCAGAAGATTGATTATGCTCAATCTTCTAGTCCAGTCGACTGGGAACCTGCTCCGACCGACTGACCTGCATCAGTTTGCATAATGAATTTATTATTATATAAAATTGATTCTTTTTTATTCCATTAATCTTATTTTAATTTGATTTTGAATGTGAATAATTTTTATTTTTAAATTGTTTGTTTATCAAACGGGAAAATAATTTTATTGCAAAGATATATAAACGTATATATTAAAAGAAATTTATTAAGCATACAACGAAAGAAATTATTAAACACAAAGATTATTTCTTTGGGCTTGGTGTTTTGAATTCTTTCAGCTGTTTCCAACGAATGATCGAAGCTTCGTTGTGATCCCATGAATTTGGCGAGTATGGGGGTCGTGGAGGAGACGAAGTCGAAGGGCGTCGAATTGGTGAAACAGCGTTTTTGTCTATAGGACGTGACATACCCTCGCAGAATTTCATTGCAATATGTTCGATTATACCAATACGTCTGGAATTAATTTTCTGCTCATAGTATATCTCCCGTTGAAGCATTGGAGACTCCTGTTGATAATGATGAAGATCGTCGATTTTTTGTTTTGTGTTTGGTGAGATATCAATGGTCTTTTTCCCTTTTTTCTTTTTAGGTGTGTATCCGGTATGGTAAGTTGATGATGGCGAACCTTGGTGGTTTGGTTTTTTTGGGGAGTTTGGTGTGGCAAGGATTTCAATAGAATCGGTAGTGGATGATGTTGACATTTTTGTAAAGGCTGATGTTGATTGATTTTATATTTCAGAGAATCGAGTAATGTATTTTTTGAGTGCTTAGTAATAGGAAAATGTTGCTATTTATAGTTGTATATGTAGAAAAAATAGGATTTGGATTGATGAATCTTATTAATTTTAGGCTAAATGTATGTAGAGTCAGTGGAATTCTGTTGGCTGTGGTTGTTTGAGCAGTTATAATATGTATAAAGTTAATAATACAGAAAATACAGTAGTATAAAGATAATTATTACATCTGCAGTAGTATAAAATACACGTAACTGTTCAATAAGATGGCCATAAGAGAGTATAATAGAAAACATTAATGGCTCAGGTGATCAAGACACCTGGGTTATTCATAACAGGTCACGAGTTCGAGTCTCAGCATGGTCAGAATATTGATTTTTTTTTGAAATCTTTTTAGTTTTGACTTTTTAGTTAAAAATTTTGTATTTTTATTTATATATCTTTACTTGAGATTATCCCGAGTTCACGTCGCAATTTTATAAACGTATTTTCTAATAATGGTTTAGTAAAGATATCTGCTAACTGATTTTCAGAAGGTACGTAGTCTAGATTTATTATATCTTTTTCTATATTATCGCGTAAAAAGTGATGTCTAATATCTATATGTTTAGTTCTCGAGTGATTTACAGGATTTTTAGATAAATTTATTGCACTAAAATTATCGCAGTAAATTGTTGATTTTGTTAGATTTATTCCAAAATCTTTAAATGTCTGTTGCATATAAATCACTTGTGTGCAAGCTAGTGCTGCAGAAATATATTATGCTTCACAAGTTGATAAGGAGACACAGTTTTGTTTCTCACTGAACCATGAAATTAATGATTTACCGATGAAATGACACGTACCACTTGTGCCTTTTCTATCCGTTCGTGATCCTCTGAAATCAACATCGCTGTACGATACTAATTCGAACGAACAGTCTTTTGGATAGAATATTCCGAAATTTGCAGTTTTACTAAGATAACGTAGTATTCGTTTTACAGCACGTAGATGTGATTCTTTCGAGTCTGCTTGGAATCAAGCGCATAAGCATACACTCATCGTGATATCTGGTCTACTTGTTGTTAAATATAGTAATGATCCTATCATACTACGGTATAATTTTTGGTCTACACTTTTGCCGTTTTCATCTTTATCAAGATGTGTTGTTGTACGCATAGGAGTTGGTTTGGCTGAAGTGTTTTCCATTCCAAAACGTTTAATAAGATTATTACAGTATTTTTCTTGATTAATAAATATTCCATTCGAAACTTGTTTAATTTGTAGTCCTAAAAAATATGGTAATTCTCCCATATGTGACATTTCAAATTCTTTAGTCATTATTTCCGAAAATTCTTTACATAATTCATTATTAGTTGAGCCAAATATAATGTCATCGACATATATTTGAACTATTAATATATCATGTTTAGATTATTTTATAAATAGTGTTTGATCTACTTTTCCTATTTCGAATCCAAATTAATTAAACAGCTTTTAAGACGTTCATACCAAGCAAGTGGTGCTTTTTTTAATCCATATAAAGCTTTCTTAAGTTTATATACATGATCTGGATATTTTTCATGAATAAATAAAGGAGGTGATTCAGCAAAACATTTTCTTTAATTTAACCATTTAAAAATGCACTTTTAACATCCATTTGATAAAGTTTAAAATTATTAAAACACACATATGCCAATAAGATTCGTATTGCTTCTAGTCTAGCAACTGGAGCAAACGTTTCTTCGTAGTCCATTCCTTCTTCTTGGTAATATCCTTGTGCTACTAGTCTTGCTTTATTTCTCGTTATATTTCCTAATTCGTTTGCTTTATTTTTATAAACCCATTTTGTTCCTATAACCGTCTGATCGGTCGGTCTAGGTACAAGTTCCCAAACTTCATTTCGTTCAAATTGATTTAATTCTTCTTCCATAGCGATGATCCAGTTTTCATCGAATGATGCCTCTTTAGTGTTTTTAGGTTCTATAGTAGATATAAATGCTACATTACTCATTAAGTTTAATTGGCTTCTAGTTCGAACATTCGAATTTATTTCTCCAATTATATTTTCTGTAGGATGATTTCATAAAACTCGTCGCGGTGATCTTATTGTATTAGTAGTATTTCTATTTTCTAAATTATAATCAATGTTTTCATTTTATTTAGACAAAATGATATCGTCGTCGTCGTTTGAATTGTTTTTGTTTTATTAAGTAAGTCATTGTTATTAATTTTAGTAGAAGCATTTTCATCAAAAGATACATGGAGTGATTCTTCGATAGAATTTATTCGTTTATTAAAAGTTCGATAAGCTTTACTTCAAATCGAATATCCAAGAAATATTCCTTCGTCACATTTTGAATCGAATTTTCCAAGCTGATCTTTAGTATTTTATATAAAGCATTTTGATCCAAATATTTTAAAATAAGATATGTTTGGTTTTCTACCGTTAAAAAGTTCATAAGTAGTGTTTTTGGTGAGAGGTCTAATAGAAACATGATTCAAAACATAACAAGCAGTTGCAACAGCTTCCACCCAAAATTATTTTGGTAACGTGCTTTCATTTAATAAAGTTCTTGCACATTCTTTTAGAGTCCGATTCTTTCGTTCTACAACTCCATTTTGTTATGGAGTTCTAGGAAATGAAAAATTCCTTTCTTTTTACAATAGTTATCAAATTGTATATTTTCGAATTCTCCTCCACGATCACTTCTAATATTTTTAATTTTAATACCTTTTAAGTTTTGAATTTGTTTAACAAAAAATTTGAAATTTTCAAAAGTATCACTTTTATTTTTCATAAAAATAGTCCACGTATATCTAGAAATATCATCAACTATTACAAATACGTATATTATGATTTATGGATTGAATTTGGGTAGGGCCAAATAAATCCATATGAAGTAGTTCGAGTGGTTGTATTGTGAGATAACTTTCTTAGATTTAAACGAGGATTTGGTTAGTTTACTTAATTGACACGAGTCATATATATTATCGACTTTAAAATTCATATTAGGTAATCCTTTTACAAGATTATTTTTAGAAATTTTGTTTATGTTTTTGAAATTGATATGACAAAATCATTTATGCCATATCCATGGATCATTTTCTTTAGCTATTAAACATAAATATGAGTTATGATTAACTTTCATATTTAAAACGTAAATATTTTTGTCTCTATTTCCTTCGAAAATAAGATTTTGATTTTGATCAAGAATACTACACTTATTTTCAGAAAATGAAATTTTAAAACCTTTATCGCATAGTTGACTTATACTTAATAAGTTATGTTTTAAATTCTTAACTAATAAAACATTTGTAATAAGAGGTAAATTAGATGTACCGTAATTGCTCACATCGCCTTTGCCGATGATATATCCCTTGGAGTAGTTTCCAAAAGTAACAGAACCTCCATTTGAGTATGTAATATTTATCAACATGTCCTTATCTCCTGTCATATATTTTGAGCAACCACTGTCGAGTATCCATTTTCCTCTTTTCTTGAGTGGGACCTGCAAAAAATATGTGATTATCATTGGTACCCACTTTTTAATAAGGTCCAAAGAGTTAGATCTTAGGAAACCAAACCCAAGAGGGTTTAGTATCCCTTTTATAAATATAATTTTTGTTATAATGTACATCTTCGATGAACGAACTAATATATTTCTTTCTTATTAGTTTGTTATTGGTTTTAGGTATCCATATACTTATGGTTTTAGAAATTGGTCTATTTAAAGACGTGGATGCTTTATTAGGTTTAACTTTGTTCAAATTACTACCTTGAGCTTTTTAACTCCCTTCTTATATCCTAAACCATGTTTATTATTAACAGATTGTGAATTCTCAATAATTCTACATAAATTTTCTCCGCCTTTATTAAAATTTGAAACATTTTTAGTGATTCCATCTAGTTTAGTCTTTAGACTTGAATTTTCTAGTTCGACCATTTTAATATTATTTTTTAAAACATGATTCGCAGAAACAAGACTATCATTCCTTTCTTTTTGAGTTTCAATTTCTTGACTCAATGGTATAAATTGATAATTAACATTAGAAAGAGATTCTTGAGTTTTCTCAAGTTCTTCTTCCAATATTTTCTTCTCATCTTTGAGCATATCTCTTTCGAATTCAACCTTTTTCTGATTTCTACAGCTTCTTTATATTTATTTTTAAGACTTTTTAAGGTATCTAATAATTCAGAGCTTATTTCTATCATACCATCGAAAGTAAAATCACTAACCTCATTAGCTTTAGCCATAAAACATACGTTAGCTTGTTCATTATTGCTTCCACTTTCACTTCCTGAAGAAGATGCTGAGGAATCTGAATCATCCCAAGTGACTGAAAAGGCTTTTCTTTTGAATTTGTCCTTCCTTTTATTTCGATGTTCTTTCTTTTGATCTGGACAATCTTTCTGCATGTGCCCCTTTTTGTGACAGTTATAACGTTCCATAACTGATAAAGCCGGTGGTCTGTTGTTGTTTGAATTTTTCTTCTCATTATTTCTGTTTCCTTTTCTATATTTCAAGAATTTCTTGAAGTTCTTGGCAATAAAGGCTAGATCGTCTTTGTCCGAATCTGATTCTTCTTGTTCTGTGTGAAATGCTATATTCTTTTTATCTTGAGTCTGAACTCTTTTACTCTGCAAATTTACTTCATAGGACATTAGATTTTCGATTAACTCTTCAGGTTTTATGGTAGATAGGTCATTAGCTTCTTCAATAGCCAAGATTTTTCTTTCCCATTCATCCGTTAAAGAGTTTAGGATTTTTGATACAATATCAAAATCAGTGTACTTTTCTCCTAATCCTAATAGTGAATGATAGATATCTTGAAATCTAGAGTACATATCACTGATGGATTCATCTTGTTTCATTCTAAAGTTTTGAAACTGATTTTTTGAGCATGGAGATTTTGCTTTGTTTGACTTTGTTAGTTCCTTCATGAGTGATTTTAAGTATTGTCCATATTTCATAAGCAGTTTGAAAAATGCTAACACGATTAAATTCATTTCTATCTAGTGCACAAAATAACATGGTCATATCTTTAACATTGGCAATTGCATCTAATTTTTGTGTGTTTGACCAAGTGGAATATTCTCCTGTAGGAAGAGTGTATTCATTCTGTGTGATATTTCATGATTCAAAACTATTTGATTACATATAGATTCTCATACGGGTAGACCAATAATTATAGTTCAAACCATTAGAAAATGGAGGTCGTGCAGTGGATTGACGTTCAATAAAACTAGCGTTAGTGATAGTGTTGGTGTTGTTTTCCATATTAACAAGATATCAGATAACTGTGTAATAGCTATAAGATGCCTTGCTCTGATACCGCATTGACCATCCAGTGTAATTATATGTGGATGGAAGATTTCTTACTACCACTTAGTCAGATTAGCAGTTTTTCTAGTTATCGCCAGTCTTGTACCGTTTGACTAGTGACAAATTAGGATATTTGTATAACTCCTTGTTGTTAAGGAATGGTGTTTTGGATATCTATCTTTGGACATCCATTGTAACGACCCATATTTTACGTGTCGATAAATCGTAAAATAGATGCCATCAAGTCGTTAGTATTGTTGTTAGGTCGTTTAAAGTTTGAGTCGACCATAGCTTAAGTCGTATGGAAGTTAACTCGTGTGGTGCTTAAGTCGTAGATAGCTTAGGTCGGGTATTTCCTAAGTCGTAGACGACTTAAGGGGTTTCGAGTTATAGAAGTTTCGACCTATAGAAGTTAAGCCGTGTGATGGCTTAGGTCGTGTGTTGATTTAGGTCGTGGACGAGTTAAGGATTTACCGACCTATAGATTTGAGCGACTTAAGGGGGGTAGACGACCTAAGATAGTTAGAGGCTTAAGGGTTTAGGTCGTGAGTCGTTTGGAACGACTTAACGGGATAGCGACCTAGTGGTTAGCCTGTGTTCGAGTTAGGTCGTAGGTCGTAGGACCTGTTGAGTCGTAGGTCGTGAGGTTTTTAGGTTGGCCTATGTTTTAAGTTGCGTATGTTCGTGTGTTGTTAGGTCGTGTGACCATGTGTTGTAGTTAAGTCGTGAACGACCTAAGGCTTGAGTCGTGTGTGTTTTTAGGTCGTCACATAGTTAAGTCGTGTGGCCTGGGTTTGGATAGGTCGCGACATTCGATACGTCGTAAGTCGCATGTCTGTTAAGTCGCGCCTGGGATGAGTCGTTGGGTCGGCATCAGGTTAAGTGGTTAGGTCGGCAGGGTGTGTTGAGTCGCTGGGTCGGCCGTGTTTGTTAGGTCACATAAGAGTTAGGTCGGTATCATTGCTGAGTCGTATGCCGTTAAGTGGTAGGCCATGCGTTGAATCGAGAGTCGTATAGTGGCTTGAGTCATGAATCGTGAGTCGTGGACGACTCATAGGGGTGGACGACTCATGGGGTTTCCAGCCTATATATAGAGGTGCCTATCTCACTATTTTGGCACCGGATTTTGAAGCGACGAAGTGCTGCCATTTTGAGAGCTCGACTACAACATTTCTTCACTTCTTTTCTCCACTCTAATCTAGTGCTAACACCCATCCAAGATCCAAGATCGAAGATCAAGATCAAAGATTCAAGAGCCAAAGTTGAAGATCTTCATCCAACAAAGAGAGATTTCATCATTTGAAGTGGAATCTTGTCGGATCAAGCTTAGTTCTTCGCTGTCCAGATCTGAAGTTGTTATCTTTTGTGGTGTTTAGGTGATTTGGTGAGTGGTGGTTATCTCTCACACGGACCCAAAGGAGTATATTGGATCGGTGGTTTGTTATGTGTTAAAGAGAGTGATTTCGTGCATTTTTCTCAAGTCTGCATATAGATCTATTGTTCATGATGATTTGACATCTATTTTACTACATGTTCACTTATGCAAGTTCATTCATCAAGTTGTAGAGATATTGTTCATAATTCATGCTTGTTAGAATGCATGTTAGATTTGGACTCTTTATTTACGAAATTGCCATTATTGTTGTAATTGTTTATTTAGATCTTGTTTGAATGATTGATTACTTGGATTAATGTTTGATTTGATGGATTAGTTGATTGATAACTTGATTTGGACAAGTTGGTCGAAGATGATTCAAAAGCTAAGTGGAAAGGCTCTTGAATAAGGAAAGCTGCTTGTGGCATATGAAGCGGATGTTGAAGCTCATATGGGTGGACTTGATGATGATGTTGAGATGAGACTTTGCCATGATGCGATGAGGCAAACCATGATGTTGAGATGGAACTTTTCTATGATGCGAAGAAGCAAAGTAAGATGTGAGAAAGCCTTGGTTTAATCCAGACGGGATCATCCCAAGCATGATGATACTCGATGATGTGGTTCGAGTTTGTGGATAATGGTTGGCTCGAGAGGCGCTTGAGCTAGAATGAGAATAGTCGTCGACGAGGATGACTAGGAGGCTGAGATTTCATCGTTATTGAAGGTTCTAGCATGCTCAAAGCAAGGGTACGTTGGGACGGGCTGCGACGACGTTCCAGGAACGGGCTGCGACGACGTGCTAGTACTCTGGGCAGATTCGATAGTCCTAGGTACGGGCTGCGACGACGTGCGGAGTTATGTCTAGAACCGGGGTTACCATTAGCCCTTGGCGGATGGATGAGATAGTGAGATGGTCATTCAATTAACGATGAAATCAAGGCAATGATAACAGTGATAGCCAGAGTCATGGATGTTTGGATGTTTGGTTGTATCGTCGCTTGGGTCAAGAGCGATGTTTTCAGAGTGCTTATCTGATCTTGGTTTAGGCCTTGGGGGTTTGTACTTGGAAAACATCGACCTTGACTCGAGTGATAATTACTTTTCTTTGAATGTCTGAATTGCTATGTTTGCTTCTGCTTAGTGTGTCTGGGGCTATCACTGTAGAAAGAGGTGGAGTGGGATGGTTGAGTTCCTATTCCTTTTTACCCTTTATGCTCTTTTGGTATGTTTGATAGTTGATTTACTGCTCACTAAGACTTTTGTCTGACTCAAGGTTTTATGTTTAACTCTTATCACCTTGGGCTGTTCATCCATGTTGGGATGGGCAGACTAGGTAGCAGCTGACAGGTGCCGTTCTTAGTAACCAACGCTGTTGATGACGAAGACGAGCTGGAGGCTTTTGCATATTGTTTTCTTACTATATGTACTGGATGTTCCGCTGTTTGTATGACTCTTTGAGTGTTATGTAGTGAGGCTTGATGTATTGACTATTCAGATGTTTGTAATAAACTACTATGAGTTTATATGATAAGATTCTGTTCAATGAGTTTCACTATGTATACTTTTCTATTGTATTTTATCCCTGCGCTGTGAGTAATACGATAGAGTTTATTGTTTTTACCTTACCCTGATGATCGTCCATGGCGGCCTGGCACACTTTTCAGCGCATTATTTCTTTGTTTAGTGCAGGAGTCTTGGGCGGTCGTCACATTTGGTATCAGAGCCTTGGTTAATCGATTTTAGCCAACGCTCGCTGATGTAACTACGTATGAGAGGCGTAATTGTAATTTTGATGGATGATTACTATATATAATATAGTAGCTTAGAAGAATTTGAACTTCTTATGCAGTTGTTTCTCAGGGTATATTAATCATTTCTCTTATAGATATTAGGAATGAGTCGAAGAGGGAGACCAGCTGCTTGGGAAGGCCATGGTGTCGAGGGGGCTGCTGATTATGCTTCTATGTTCGAGGCTATGATGACTTCGATCATGAGGAGGATTCCAGCTCTGGGGCCATCAGTAGATGTGGGAGTTCAAGTTCAAGCTCCAAGACCAGTGGATTTTGCTAAGTTGTGCAAAGACTATACTTCTCTTGGAGGAAAGGTTTTCTTGGGAACAGAATCAACCATTGAAGTCCAAAGATGGATAGATGCTTGTAGAAGGATTTTTGGTGATTTAGGAATTGAGGATGCAACTAAGAGGAAGCTTGCATCAAGACAGCTTCAAGGGAGAGCTTCGGATTGGTGGAATTCTATCACCATTGATACTCCAGAAGAAGAGATTACTTTGGAGCAATTCCAAGCTAGATTTGAAGCTAAGTTCATTTCTACAGCTCAGAAATCTGTTCTGTTTAAGAAGTTTGTGGAGCTCAAGCAAGGTGGAAGACCAGTTCTTGAGTATGTTTCTGAGTTTGAAGCTTTGTCCATGTATGCTCGGTCATATATTGAATCTCTCTATCAGAAGAATGAGAAGTTTGTGACAGGCTTGGACACTTATCTTGGGAGGCAGTTGGTGGATCATCTGGATGATCCATTTGAGAAGCTTGTGGAGAAAGCTCTTAGGCATGAGAATTTGTTTCCTAAAGAAGGATCTGTTGTTGCTGTGACCAAGGAGCAAAATGGAAACAAGAAGAGGAAGCAGCAGCAGCAGAAGGGTAAGGATGGCCAGAAGAAACCAAAGGGTGAAGTGACCTGCTACAACTGTCAGCAGAAGGGTCATCTCTCCAGGGATTGCAAGAAACCGAAAGTGCCGGCGAAGTGCCACAACTGTGACAAACCGGGGCATTTTAGGAAGGATTGTCCGGAACCGAGGAAGGACAAGCAGATTGTGCAAGCCTATGCTTTGGGGGCTGTTCCATCATCTTTGAAAGCTCCTACTGTGAAAGAGAAAGGAAAGAGTGTGGTGGTTCAAGGTATTCTTTCCATTTATGGTGTTCCAGTTAGGGTGTTGTTTGATACTGGAGCGTCGCATTCCTTTGTTTGTAATGAGTTGGTAGACCGGTTGGGTTTGGAACCGGATATTGTTGATAGACCATTGGTTGTGACTAATCCAGTTGGGGGTTCGTCTTGTTTGTGTATGGTATGCCGTGGTCTAGTTGTATCGAGTCATGATTGCTCTTTTGTTTGTGATTGTTTTGTTCTGAACTTTGCGGGGTTCGGAATTATTTTGGGTATGTACTGGCTTAGGAAGTATGCGGCAAGGATTGATTGTGAGAGGCTGGAGGTGACAGTCGTGAATGTGGAGAGGCGAAAGGTTGTGATACAATGTAAGCATGAGGAAGGCGTCTTCATGAGCTTCATGTATTCGCTGGTTGTTCCACGGGATGGACTGTCATTGGTGCCTATTGTGAATGGATTTGAGGATGTCTTTGACGAAGTCAAAGGATTACCGCTGCATAGGGAGATCGAGTTTTGTATCGATCTAGTTGAGGGAGCCAGACCTGTTGTGATGCCTCTTAGGCGGATGGCGCCTAGGGAACAGCAAGAGTTGAAGGTGCAAGTTGATGACCTTTTACGGAAAGGATTCATTCGGCGTAGCGTGTCCGAATGGGGTGCACCAGTTGTGTTCTCAACCAAAGCGGATGGATCGTTGAGGTTGTGTGTGGATTATCGTGAGCTGAATAAAGTGACTAGGAAGAACAAGTATCCATTGCCGAGAATAGATGACTTGTTTGATCAGCTTCACGAGGCTAAGGTGTTTTCTCAGATGGATTTGGCAACGGGATTTCACTAATTAAGAGTGGCTAAGGATAGTGTGCCGAAGACTGCTTTTAGGACACCATCCGGTTTTTATGAGTGGCTGGTAATGCCGTTTGGATTGACCAATGCACCAGCATATTTTGTGGATCTTATGAATAGAGTGTTTAGAGATCAGTTGGACAAGTTTGTACTTGTGTTCGTGGATGATATCTTGGTCTATTCCAGAACTGAAGAAGAGCACAAGACACACTTGAGGATTGTTTTGGAAATTTTGCGAAAACATCAGCTGAGGGCTAAGTTTTCGAAGTGTCACTTCTGGAAGAGTGAAGTGAGGTTCTTAGGCCATGTTATCTCTGGAAATGGAATAGAGGTTGATCCTTCCAAGGTGGTCGTGATCCAGGATTGGGTTAGACCTAAGAATGCATCTGATGTGAGAAGTTTTCTTGGATTAGCAGGATACTATCGTCGGTTTATCAAGGACTTTTCCAAGATAGCTGCACCGTTAACAGGATTGACGAAAAAGAACCAAGTGTTCAAATGGGATGCTAAGTGTGAGCAAGCTTTTGGAATCCTGAAAGAGCGACTGACAAGTGCTCCTGTTTTGACTATTCCAAGTGGGAATGATGAGTTGGTGGTTTACACCGATGCATGTGGTACTGGACTTGGAGCAGTGCTAATGCAGAAGGATAAAGTTGTTGCATATGCAAGTTGACAACTAAAGCCGCATGAAAGGAATTATCCGACTCATGATTTGGAGTTAGCGGCGATTGTATTTGCTCTGAAGATGTGGAGACATTACCTATTGGGAGTTCGATTTGAGTTGTTTACAGATCATAAGTCGTTGAAGTATCTGTTCTCCCAAAAGGATTTGAATCTTCGACAGCAACGATGGCTAGAGTTTTTAGCATCATATGATTTTGGTATAGCATATACTCCGGTAAAAGGTAACGCAGTGGCAGATGCGTTAAGTCGAAGACATGCAGAATTGGGAGCCATGTTTTCAGAATGGAAGAGTCTTGAGTATTTGGCTGGATTTGACTTTAGGCCTAGATGTGAATTGGAACCTGAGATGTTGGCAAACTTATCGATAAGACCTTCTCTAGTGGAAAGGATTGGCGAGAGCCAAAAGCGAGACGATAAGCTTGTCAAGATTATCCGAGATTTGGAATCTGGATTAGACCCAGAGAAGGATAAAGGATTCAAAATCGATCGAGAGGGTTGGCTTCGAAAACAAGGACGATTGGTTGTTCTCGATATAGATGGATTGAGAGATGAAGTTCTTAAGGAAAGTCATCACTCAAAGTTGACGATTCATCCAGGTGGAAATAAGATGTATCGGGATATGAAGAGAACCTATTACTGGGAAGGTATGAAGAAGGATGTTGGAAATTTCATTTCCAAATGTATGAATTGCCAGTTGGTAAAAGCCGAACAGAAGAAGCCAAGTGGATTACTTCAGCCGTTAGAAGTTCCTACATGGAAGTGGGAGCAAATATCGATGGATTTTATCGATGGGTTACCTAGAACCAGAGCAGGAAATGAAGGGATTGGGGTAATCGTAGATCGTTTGACAAAGAGTGCAAGGTTCATTCCTGTTCGATCAACTAGGACTGCATCGAAGTTGGCTGAGTTGTATGTCAAGTGGATAGAACGATTCCATGGCATTCCGAAGAGTATAGTGAGCGATCGAGACCCATTGTTCACTAGTGGATTTTGGAAGAGCTTACAAGAAGTTTTGGGAACCGAGCTGTGTTTGAGTACGGCTTATCATCCCCAAACAGATGGTCAGACCGAGAGAGTCAACCGAGTTTTGGAAGATCTCCTTAGAGCTTGTGTTTTAGATTTCAGAGGATCATGGGAAGATCATCTTCATTTGGTAGAATTTGCGTATAATAACAGTTACCAGTCAAGTATTGGTATGGCGCCATATGAAGCGTTGTATGGAAGACCGTGTAACTCTCCGACATGTTGGTTGGAAACTGGAGAAAAGCTGATACTTGGGCCCGAAATGATTCGACAGACTTCGGATTACATAGAGATCATTCGGCGACGAATGAAGGCAGCCCAAGATCGTCAGAAAAGTTATGCCGATAAGCGTTGTAAGGATTTGGAATTCGACGTAGGCGATATGGTTTTCGTGAAGATTTCTCCTCTAAAGAATGTTATTCGATTCGGGAAGATAGGAAAGTTGACTCCGAGATTTGTTGGACCATTCCCGATCATCGAGCGAATTGGAAAGCTCGCCTATAGATTGGAATTACCGGAAAAGATGTCGGGTGTGCACAATGTTTTTCAGGTATCGTATCTACGGAAGTATGTGCACGACCCAAGTACAGTGGTTTCGGTTGATAGATGTGAAGATTTAGAAGTTGATCCAGTTGTTACGAGACCTCGTAAGCCGCTTCGTGTTGTGGAAACCGACACGAAACAGCTTAGGAGGAAGATGGTTAAGTTGCTCAAGGTACAATGGAATGATGATATTAACGACTGTACGTGGGAGGAGGAAGAGAGGATGAAGGCAGCTCATCCTGAACTCTTCGAGGTATGGCCCTAAGGTATCGTGACATCTCACGAATTTGTAACTTGTTCTAGTCTTAGAATTCTGCATGCTAGGCTAGTAATTGGATGCATGGTTTGTTGATTGCTATGGATGGTAGGCATGCGGAATAACTTTGGTTGCTCTTGTTTGTTTGGAATTTCGGGGGCGAAATTCCTAAGGGGGAGAGAATGTAACGACCCGTATTTTACGTGACGATAAATCGTAAAATAGATGCCATCAAGTCGTTAGTATTGTTTTTAGGTCGTTTAAAGTTTGAGTCGACCACAGCTTAAGTCGTATGGAAGTTAACTCGTGTGGTGCTTAAGTCGTAGATAGCTTAGGTCGGGTATTTCCTAAGTCGTAGACGACTTAAGGGGTTTCGAGTTATAGAAGTTTCGACCTATAAAAGTTAAGCCGTGTGATGGCTTAGGTCGTGTGTTGATTTAGGTCGTGGACGAGTTAAGGATTTACAGACCTATAGATTTGAGCGACTTAGGGGGGTAGACGACCTAAGATAGTTAGAGGCTTAAGGGTTTAGGTCGTGAGTCATTTGGAACGACTTAACGGGATAGCGACCTAGTGGTTAGCCTGTGTTGGAGTTAGGTCGTAGGTCGTAGGACCTGTAGAGTCGTAGGTCGTGAGGTTTTTGGGTTGGCCTGTGTTTTAAGTTGCGTATGTTCGTGTGTTGTTAGGTCGTGTGACCATGTGTTGTAGTTAAGTCGTGAACGACCTAAGGCTTGAGTCGTGTGTGTTTTTAGGTGGTCACGTAGTTAAGTCGTGTGGCCTGGGTTTGGATACGTCGCGACATTCGATAAGTCGTAAGTCGCATGTCTGTTAAGTCGCGCCTGGGATGAGTCGTTGGGTCGACATCAGGTTAAGTGGTTGGTCGGCAGGGTGTGTTGAGTCGCTGGGTCGGCCGTGTTTGTTAGGTCACATAAGAGTTAGGTCGGTATCATTGCTGAGTCGTATGCCGTTAAGTGGTAGGCCATGCGTTGAATCGAGAGTCGTATAGTGGCTTGAGTCGTGAGTCGTGAGTCGTGAGTCGTGGACGACTCATAGGGGTGGACGACTCATGGGGTTTCCAGCCTATATATAGAGGCGCCTATCTCACTATTTTGGCACCGGATTTTGAAGCGACGAAGTGCTGCCATTTTGAGAGCTCGACTACAACATTTCTTCACTTCTTTTCTCCACTCTAATCTAGTGCTAACACCCATCCAAGATCCAAGATCGAAGATCAAGATCAAAGATTCAAGAGCCAAAGTTGAAGATCTTCATCCAACAAAGAGAGATTTCATCATTTGAAGTGGAATCTTGTCGGATCAAGCTTAGTTCTTCGCTGTCTAGATCTGAAGTTGTTATCTTTTGTGGTGTTTAGGTGATTTGGTGAGTGGTGGTTATCTCTCACACGGACCCAAAGGAGTATATTGGATCGGTGGTTTGTTATGTGTTAAAGAGAGTGATTTCGTGCATTTTTCTCAAGTCTGCATATAGATCTATTGTTCATGATGATTTGACATCTATTTTACTACATGTTCACTTATGCAAGTTCATTCATCAAGTTGTAGAGATATTGTTCATAATTCATGCTTGTTAGAATGCATGTTAGATTTGGACTCTTTATTTACGAAATTGCCATTATTGTTGTAATTGTTTATTTAGATCTTGTTTGAATGATTGATTACTTGGATTAATGTTTGATTTGATGGATTAGTTGATTGATAACTTGATTTGGACAAGTTGGTCGAAGATGATTCAAAAGCTAAGTGGAAAGGCTCTTGAATAAGGAAAGCTGCTTGTGGCATATGAAGCGGATGTTGAAGCTCATATGGATAGACTTGATGATGATGTTGAGATGAGACTTTGCCATGATGCGATGAGGCAAACCATGATGTTGAGATGGAACTTTGCTATGATGCGAAGAAGCAAAGTAAGATGTGAGAAAGCCTTGGTTTAATCCAGACGGGATCATCCCAAGCATGATGATACTGGATGATGTGGTTCGAGTTTGTGGATAATGGTTGGCTCGAGAGGCGCTTGAGCTAGAATGAGAATAGTCGTTGAGGAGGATGACTAGGAGGCTGAGATTTCATCGTTATTGAAGGTTCTAGCATGCTCAAAGCAAGAGTACGTTGGGACGGGCTGCGACGACGTGCTAGTACTCTGGGCAGATTCGATAGTCCTAGGTACGGGCTGCGACGACGTGCAGAGTTATGTCTAAAACCGGGGTTACCATTAGCCCTTGGCGGATGGATGAGATAGTGAGATGGTCATTCAATTAACGATGAAATCAAGGCAATGATAACAGTGATAGCTAGAGTCATGGATGTTTGGATGTTTGGTTGTATCGTCGCTTGGGTCAAGAGCGATGTTTTCAGAGTGCTTATCTTATCTTGGTTTAGGCCTTGGGGGTTTGTACTTGGAAAACATCGACCTTGACTCGAGTGATAATTACTTTTCTTTGAATGTCTGAATTGCTATGTTTGCTTCTGCTTAGTGTGTCTGGGGCTATCACTGTAGAAAGAGGTGGAGTGGGATGGTTGAGTTCCTATTCCTTTTTACCCTTTATGCTCTTTTGGTATGTTTGATAGTTGATTTACTGCTCACTAAGACTTTTGTCTGACTCAAGGTTTTATGTTTAACTCTTATCACCTTGGGCTGTTCATCCATGTTGGGATGGGCAGACTAGGTAGCAGGTGAAATGTGCCGTTCTTAGTAACCAACGCTATTGATGACGAAGACGAGCTGGAGGCTTTTGCATATTGTTTTCTTACTATATGTACTGGATGTTCCGCTGTTTGTATGACTCTTTGAGTGTTATGTAGTGAGGCTTGATGTATTGACTATTCAGATGTTTGTAATAAACTACTATGAGTTTATATGATAAGATTCTGTTCAATGAGTTTCACTATGTATACTTTTCTATTGTATTTTATCCCTGCGCTGTGGGTAATACGATAGAGTTTATTGTTTTTACCTTACCCTGATGATCGTCCATGGCGGCCTGGCACACTTTTCAGCGCATTATTTCTTTGTTTAGTGCAGGAGTCTTGGGCGGTCGTCACATCCATGGTTGACTCGCCAGTCTCTAGGCATCGATTGCTACCATCAACTTTGAGTGGTGTTTTGAACTTTTATCTCTGGATGTTCGCGTTTGATCCTACCTAACTCTTGATATTGATTGTATAAGCCTTATCTATGGGGATTAACAAGCAAGACACATGTCTCTACGCATCTCAAATTGACCTTGTCGGTCACTGGGCATTGGTCTGATGCCTTGCCTATCTCTAGGCAAGGGTCTGGGGTGTATTGTCTCGACTGACCCCATATGTTTATACTCCGACGCCCGAGTCATGGGTTGAAGGAGTAGTTGGTATAAATCAACGGATACCTAAAATGGTTACGCTCCATAGATCCAACTAAGTATTGCAAAAATTCAACCGGCACCTATCTCTGCATAACTATAGACCTGTATTTTATAAAAGTAGAATATTCAATTTTGCATTTACTTACAACGCATGGTTTTGCTAATGATAACACAAATCTATCGATCCGTAAAGCCAATTCATTTTATATTCATAAGAGTGACAGAATCTGCCTTGTTACACTAGAGCCAAGTTAAATATTTACAAAGATCCAAAGTTGTTAAGGCGCTAAGGCGCAAAAAGGCGCAAACCATGAGTCTTGGCCTTATTTGAGCCTTAAGCCTTTTTGTGTGCCTTTTATACAAGTTTGATCTTCTATCTTACAAACTGCAAATTAAATTTAAACCGAATTTTATAATTCATTCAATGGTTTAAATTTTTTATTAACAAAATTTTAAACCATATTTTATAATTTATTGACTATTTAAATTTTTTGCTTAACTATTTTTGTAAACCAAAACTTGAATTTTGCAAAAAGGCACCTCAAACTGTAAAAAAGAGCATAAGATGCGCCTGAGTAATTTTTAGATTTAGGTGTGCATAGACGCACGCCTTTATAACACTAAGTGAAATAGCTTCGTAAATGTTCTCGTTTCCATTCCCTTGGAAGTGAGATTCCATCATCAGTTGCAATCTTGAACGTTCCATCTCCAAGCTTGGGTTTAATAGCATATGGACCTTCCAGCTCGGTCCTATATTTGCTGGACTAGAGAAGATTCGTCTAAGGACGAGATTGCCGATATCAAAGGTCTGGTTTCAAACTTCTGCATTTTAATGTTGATTTACTCGCTTCTGGTGAGCTGCATCTTATAAATCAGTTTCGTCATGCTTCTTGTCAAACATATCAATGGACTCGAGTAGGAGCTCCTTGTTTATTTTGGGATCA
This sequence comes from Allium cepa, assembly GCA_030765085.1. Lineage (NCBI taxonomy): Eukaryota > Viridiplantae > Streptophyta > Magnoliopsida > Asparagales > Amaryllidaceae > Allium > Allium cepa. Next base: position 437,143,120 of record CM060944.1, read on the forward strand.
TAATGAATCCTTCAATGAGAAAGCATATCTAACTCAATTGGAATCATTGGCTCTGATCCATAGTCCATGGAGAATGGAGCACTGCTGGTCATGATATGTGGGTCGTTCGGTAACCTTAAAGGCTTAGAGGTAATTCATCGATCCACTTGCCAATTGCCTTTATATATCACTTTTTAATGATAGACTTGAGGATTTTGTTCACCGCCTCCACCTTTCCATTCGCTTGTGGATGTGCTACCGCCATAAATCTTTTCTCTATTCGATATTTTCCATAGAAATTTTTGAATTCATCATTTTCATATTGAGTTCCATCGTTGGAAATAATTGTCTATGGAATTCCAAATCGACAGATAAGGTTTTCAACTACAAAATTGATCAACTTCTTTGTGGTGGTTGTGGCAAGCGGCTTTGCTTCAGCCTATTTCGCAAAATAGTCGAGTGCAACAATAACGTATTTTGCTCCGCCTTTCGACATTGATAACACATTGATAATGTCAATTTTCCATACTTTAAACGGTCATGGACTGACCATTTGTGTAATTTCTATCGGCGAGGCTCTGGAAATCATTGTGAATCTTTGGCATTTATCGCATCTTCTGGTATAATCAGCTACATCGCGGTTAGTAATCAGTTGCATCTTGGTTAATGGTTAGTTAAAGATACCCATAGCGAAGAATCTTTTTTGCTAATGTCTACTCCACTATGTAATCACCACATGCTCCTTCGTGTACACCTGCAAAGATCCTTTTAGCTTCTTCGTTGGTGACACATCGCGGCAGGGGAGCTGAGAACCCTCTCCTGTATAATACTCCTTTCTGAACAATGAATCGTGGACTTTATGCATAAGTTTTCTTCGTCCATTCGTTCCATCCGAGAGAGTTCCTCTTAGCACGTTTTCCTTGATCGAATGCAAATATTCCATGATCGGAGTCATCCATTGGAACTAAATCCATTGGACGTCCATTTTGTCGATGTTCGGAGCCGACAACACATCATTGGAACTAAATCCATGAGTTATGCATCCTCGAAGCTAGCCAACTTGGCTAGCGAATCGGCCTTTGTGTTCTCTTCCTTGGAAACGCGTGTTATCTTATAGCATTCAATATCGTGAGTAGTTCCAGAACCTTCATCAAATAGGAGCTAATCTCGCTCTTTTAACTTGAAATTCTTTCCTCACCTGACAGACCATCAATTGAGATTCACTATATATATATATATATATATATATGGAAGGTCTGATTCTAAATTCCCTTGTTATGTTGTGATCCGCGATTAGTGCTTCGTAATTCGATTCGTTGTTTTTTGCAGGAAACTCAAGTTTTAAGGCATAGCAGATTGATCATTCCTTAGGGGTCACTAAGACCACTCATGCCCCTAAGTAACGTTCATTGGATGTTTCGTTCGTGTACATCCTCTATTGAGCACTTCGCTCTGTGCCCTCTCCTCTCTCCTCATCTTGGGTAGTGAATTCGATGATGAAATCAGCCAATGCATGTTCCCAATCACCTTCTTAGGATGATAGGATATATCATACTTACTTAGTTCAATGTTCCACTTCCAAAACCTCCTCGAACTCTCGAGTCGGTGCAGTATTTGTCTCAGTGGTTGGTCAGTCGGTACTTTGATTAGATAAGCTTAAAAGTAAGGATGGAGATTCCTTAATGTAATCAACACGAAGTATGCTAGTTTTTCTAACTTTGGATAATTCCTTCCTGCTCCCATCAATTGCTTGCTAATCTAATGCACCGGCTTTTCGATCCTTGCTTCTTCGCATACTAGGACAACACTCAAAGCATGAACAAATGTTGCCAAATAAACAAGTAGATCCTCTCATTCTAAAAGTTTTGATAAGATGGGCGGTCTTTCCAAATAATTAAGGCCTGAAAAGCGTCCTTACACTCTTGCGTCCAGGCAAAATTTCTTTTCCCCATCTAACGGCATCGAATGCTAATATACACTTGTCCATAGCCTTCAAAATAAATCGACTTAATGCAGCCACCTTCCCGTTCAAACGTTGCACCTTCTTATTATTTTCGAGGCATCGACGTTCCTTGGGGCGTCAACCTGCTCTGGATTAAATTCTATGCAGCTTGAACTTTCTGTGAAATCCAGTAATTTCCTAAGTGCAACTCCGAAATGGGCATTTTAGTGGGTTGAGCTTCATCCCATGTTTTCGAGAATACACCAAATGTCTTTGAAAGGTCTTCCAAGTGGTTCATTGATTGATGTGACTTCACCAGTATGTCGTGCACATAGACCTTCATTGTACGTTCGAACTGATTCTTGAATATCAAATTTACCAATCTTTGGTAGGTTGATCCTGCATCCTTCACTCTGAATGGCATATCAATGTAATAATATAGCACTCGTCAGTGATGAACCCAATGTGTTCTTGATTTGGGACGTGCATTAGAATTTTGTTGTACTCGAAATGAGCATCCATGAAAGATAACAGTTCATGATGGTTGTTGAGTCCACTAGTTGGTCGATTTTTGACAACGGAAAGTTTCCTTTTGGTCATGCTTTATTCAAATCTGAATAGTCGATGCATGTCCGCCATTTTTCCTTAAGCTTCTTGATCAGCAATGGATTGGATACCCATTCAGGGATTGCACATCACAGATGAAGCCGTTGGATTTCAGCTTATCCACTTCTCCTTCAATGTAGCGGATCGCTATGGACCCAGAACACATCGCTTCTTCTTCGCAAGAGGACAGTTGAGGTTCACATTCAATGCGTGACATGCTTTCTCTGGGATTATTCCACAAATAATGGAATGTGTCCTGGAAAACACGTTCAAGTTTGCCTGAAGGAACCCTACCAACTCCTTTTTATCTTCATACAGAGTTGAGATCCGATCTTCAAGACCCGAGAATAGGATCATTCTGATCGACCGGGTCGTTAATCATCAATTCAACCGAGGCTGCCCTTCCATCTTCCGACTTTTTCGTCAAATCTATAGCTTTGTAAAGTTTGCTATGCCAGCCGAGCCAGAGCTTAGGGGATGGTATCAATTGATTATATATTGAAAAGTCTTCTCCATGTTCTTCTCTTTTTCATGTCATTTCACTTCTCTCAGTTCCATGATATAACATTCATGCCCTACATTCCGGTCACCATGGATGACTCCTACTCTATTCTTCATAGGAAATTTCATTATACCATAGGGCAAGAGCCACGTAGAAGATGCCGAGGGTTGATCGGCCCAAAAAGATGTTATATGCAGAAGCATGTCCATCACAACGAAAGTCACAACCTGCACTCTCTTGCGGTTGCCTAAACCCATCGGTAAGTCAACATGTCCAATAGGCTTTGTAGCCTCTTCGGTATATGCTTGAATTTGAGACTTATACGGCTTTAGATCTTGGCCATCCATCATCATCTGATCATATGCTTTTTTGAACATAATGTTTACAGAACTTTCATGGTCAGTAAAGAGCTTTCCTCACAGTAGCTAGTCCAGTAATGGCTGTTATCACAAAGGGTCAAGTGTTGATGCTTCATCGGCATCACGGTTCCTAAATACAATATCATATGTCATAGTGTTTAATTGCTTTGCCGAAGCTCCATCTTCGACGGTGAAGCAACTCTCATATATCACCTGTCTCAATGAGTTCCTGTGCCTTTCCATCTCATTCCAGCTCTTCTCAATTGGATGAGGTTCACCAGTTATCATGTTGATGATAAGTCTTTTTCCAAGCTGTCTAGGCTCATCCTCACTAGGTACAACCTAGTCCCTTAAAGAAACTTCCCTAGAGGTCGATCATTTCATTGTCCGTCATCCTTTGGTGCTTTCACATGCTGCTATGGTTTATTTTTAGATTAAATCCTCGATCACGTCTTGCAAATGTCTGCATTTGTTTGTATTATGGCCATATGTTCATGGAAGCGACAACACTTCTCAAAAAATTCTCTTCTTTAGTCGACTCTCTTTGAGTCAGCTTCTTGTAATACTCAGTACTCTATATCGCAGGGTAGACGTTCTCAACTGTATCATTCAATGGTATATAATCCTCATGCTTCGAAAACTTTGGAGATTTCTTGAAGTCTAATTTTATTCCTCCATTACCTTGGTTGTTTCTCTTTTGATTGTTGCTTTTGTTTCCTACATTAACAGTACCATTTCGGAACCCTCGTCGGTTTGTTTCATAGCCACGTTACTCTGAACCACCTCAGCCGATTGTCCACCGCTGGCCTTCCCAGCAATTAATCGTAATTGCCTCTTCCAAGCACAAATACCAAGTCGCCTTTTTGTGAAATTCTTCCATGGTCGATGATTGTTTCATTTTTAATCATTTATGGAATTCTGTATCGATATGTATTCTTTTGATCAAAGCCATCAAGACACCGTACTGCTTGGCATTGCTTACCTCCATCACAGTTGTGTTAAATTTGCTTGAAAAGTCTTTCAAATATCCTTCAGAATTGTAAAATTCGAGATTTTTTTCGACTTTCGAAAATCGACATTAATACGTCCAATGTATCAACTACCGAGCAACCGAAGGCCAGAAAACCGAATTCTTAGGGTTAAAGAAGAAGTGGTAGAAGAAGAAAGAAAGAAGAAGCAACATAAACAATATCAGAACCTCATAATCGCAGCAGAACAACATATAACAGATAAATGAATAATCTTTAAATCAAAAGAACTGTACATTTTATACATTACATCATCAGAGTCAATATACAACACAACAATAGACAGTTATATAAACCTGTCCTCACAACTGAATACATAGCGGAAAAGATAATATCATATACAAGTGATACATCTCGCCATCCAGCTCGCCTCCAGATCCCTACGGCAACTTCTGAATTCTAGAATGACCCGATAACCTGACTCTAGGCTGCCTGTGTGGAAAATGATGGGCACCCAGAGTTTAGGAAGGGAACAATAAACTCCATGGGACTGGTGTGAGAAGTTAAACAGTTTATCTTTTAAAAACAAACAAAGAAATATTTAAAAATAGATCTGCAATGCTTTTAGAAAATGTAACTACCATAAGGCCTCCCGCACATACACACAGTGCAAATGCAGAATCGGAGGAGATTTCTCCTTATGATAGTCAAACATGCTTGATACGCAGAAAAGTTTCTTTGATATTATTACTATAAGTGCAAAGTATAGGAAAACATTTCGAAAGTATAATATAAATCTTAGCCAACATACGACCATTATCGTATGCCTACTACAGCTACCATGTTCAATAGCAGGTTACCGCCACATTCAATGGCAGGTTATATAACTAAAACCGTACAGGTTTCGCATTGTTTCTTTGGATTTCCAACAAATGGTCAGGCCAAGGAACTTCCCATTGCCATATGGGTACGCCTCTGGAAGGACGCCTCGATAACCTTACCGGATCTCTGCCAACACAAGGCCGGGTTACCTCTAACTAGGTAACTACTGACACGAGTATGCCATCCCCCGGTCGTAACCGACCTAAATCCCGGGATTCACCAACAACCACAAAGAAATAAATTTGCGGCAACCACATAGGTTAAGTATTTGGGCTCCATACCATAATACCACCTCTATCCAGAAGGAAATGTACATACCCTATGGGGACGCTATCCCCAAATAACCTTGCTGTATCTTTCCTATTTTGACCATTATCGGGTTGTGAGGTCCGACGAAGTCTCGTCCACAAAGCTATGCTTTTCACAAAAGCTATGCTTTGATTAACAAATGATCAGCAGCACTCAGCATACCACATTAGCAAATTGGGAATGTATCACTAGTAACCATCAACTACATAACCTCTGAGCCCGTACGTCTCAGACAAGGGTGTTAAGCTAAGAGAATAAATTCTCCACCACCAACAGAAATGTATTTGATAGAAACCAGCTTTACATCTCAAATTGTAATGTCAGATACACATCCAAACAAGTCTGTTCCGGGATCGAACAGTACTGAAGGCACTTCCAAAGAAGCCCTTTCAAATCCGGATATTCACTAATCATGTCCGGAATTCCCATCACAAAGGGTGATAAAATCTCTATATCGGGGATCAGCCGATGCAGAGACATTCGACGGTAATCCTTCCGTTTTCGAAAATATCCGGTCTTCAACACCGATCTTCAAATGCTATCCATTACAACATATCTCTATTCGGAATGGGATTTATGACCAAAAGGTCCTCTCCCGGCTAAACCGAATAACGAGCGCTTATTTTAAAATAAGTGTAGCATTCAAATTCAAGCAAATCACAACAAATACCCATTTAAAGGTAAATATTGATAGTCGGTTATTTAACTATCAATAGATATGCACAACATCACCAGATTCCAAATAATTTCCTAAATTATTCATTTTCCAAAAATATCTTTATAAGATATATTTTTCCACACTTCAACCATTTGAAACAAATTTCAAATCACTTTTCACCTTTACAACTTTTGAAAACAAATTTCAAATCATTTTCCTTACGCGGAAACACTTCCAAATATTTATTCCTTTTCACTGGAAATCTACCGAGTTCAAGTACTTTAAAATAATTTGTAACACTTCTCCAAAATATATCGGGAAAACACTTTAAAATAAAGCTATTTTTCTTTAAACACTTTACTTAAAATATCAGTTATAAAAATATTATACCAATATTACATATGACTTAAGTCCAAACTAATTTGCAAAATAAATTTAGTAGATAGAGTATAACTATTTTCTAAAACAATTATTGATTAAATCTTAGAAATAATCATTTCTATATCAACTTAATAAATCTTTACTTAAAGGATTTAAAACAATTTAAAAGGTTAATTTCTCCAAAGTATCCTTTTCAAAACCACTTCTAGAATTATATATATATATATATATATATATATATATATATATATATTTATATATTTTTCAAAGCTATTCAAAAAAATTATTCGGCTTTCCAGGGAGAATACACTTTCATTTCAAAATGGTTCGTTTAGACCAATTAAATAAATCCTTACCGATTTACTTTAAATTTACGTTCCAAATCCGTAAATTTAATTCCATACTTCAAAAATAAATCAATGTTTATTTTTAAACAATTTTCCCTTTCCTTTATAAATTCCATGGTGAATTTAAATTTTCAAATATCCACTGATATACGATTTTCAATCGATTTCAAATATTCACTTTCAATTTATCTTTAAAAGATATAATCTCAAAACATTTCACTTCATATTGGAAAACATTTCCATGCTTATTTAATAATAAGTAATTCACAAATCGATTTATTTTCAACATTTGAAAAATATTCAGTATACTTAAATCACAATTAAGTATATATTTTATTCTTTAAGGAAAACATTTTCTTAAACACATTCATTTGAGTCAAAAACGAATGTTGCGTAAAACATCGTTACTACAACCCAAAATCACTAGTATAAGGATTCGAAATTAAGATAGATATATAAACCCCAATACTATATATAACATTTCCTTTCGAAAATCATTTACTATAACAACAATGTTATAGTCCACCATTTCCTTATTTGTCGAAAACGTCTATTCCAACAATGAATGTTGAAATCTATGGTTTTGATACTTAATACATTTTGAAACATCTTTAAAACTCCTTTAAAATTTCATCACTTTGATTGATAAAAGTCTAATTTTATAAATCTTATATATTAAAGCTTTTAAAATAAATTCAAAAATCACCATTTAAATTATTTTATAAATTAATCAACTACTTATTTCAAAAATGTCATTTCGGTTATATTTCACAAAAATCATAATTCTTATGACATAAATTTTTTAATGTTTATTTATTTAAAATGAATCAATCCCAAAATTCAATAAAATGTATACTTTCAAAAATCACTTGAAAATCCTTTTAAATTCGAAATCGTTACTTTAGCATTTTTAAAACTCCAAAAATAGGCCCAATGCTGCAACAGCACCAATACATCAACCACGACATCCAAACATCATATATCAATATGATAACAGAATATATCTCAAATATCTATAAATAAATCAATACTGTTGAGGAATCCAGTTGGATCCCTCCAACCTGTTTCCCTGCATCCACAGATGTTAGCACAATACCAATCTCGTTTCAAGACGAAATATCGCGGTACATGGTTTTATATAAAATATTATCCGCTATTATGCGGCGCAATAGGGTCTCATCCGCTATATAATGCAGGAAAATCAGCTACAAGTACATATATAATACCAATTCCACTTCAAGGTGGAATATCGCAGTATACGTGTTTAATATAATAACCCCCGCTTAATATACGGCATATAGGGTCTATTTCAATACAACATATAGCAATTTATCATCCAAGCATATAATCGACACAACCAACCAATTTTAAATTTAACTATTTAAAATTTAAATCGAAACAAATTCGATTGAGTGAGAAGTTCTCACCTTGCTTCCAATAACAATTGCATTGTTTCGTTCCAAATAAAATTAAACACGCATTTAATTTTATCCAAAATTATCACTAGCTCTAATCAATCCCAATCTAGCTCCATTTCGTAGTACTCGTCAATACGGACCCAACGCAAGTCGTTTCGTCAAATTCCGACCTCATATCAAAAAGTTATGGCATTTTAAAGATCGTACAAATTTATAATATATTTTAAGCCACTATTATTTTTTTATTTTTTAACCTAGTTCTCATCACGGCCACTCGTTTTGCTTCCACCAGATCTGAGCCGATCCTTCTTTCTTCTTCCTCCCTCAATTTTCACGTACGTATAAACCCATCGGCCGCCCATCTATGTTGAATTTTCGCCACCACTACGAGCAAAATGAAGATGATCGACGACGATCACTTCGTAGCCCTCACGCATATGCACCATCGGCTAGAGAACCATGAAGCTCGGCTATGCACGTGCCTCAAAAACCGTGTGTAACCGTACGACCTTTGAACTCGATTTGCCGTTGATCGGCTCAACCATTTCCGATCACCACCGTTGAATTTGCTCGTCGTGCCGAGCTCTACAGGTTTGCAGTTGAACACTTCGCGTAAAAGTCGATAGATTTGAACAAAAATGAAGAAGATGAAGACAAAATTTCGGCCATTGAACCTGAAAGTGGCGGCTGAAGGTAAAGGGTTTGATTTGTGTTGCAAATAGAAAATCATGAAGTCCTTATATAGAAAATTTGACGAAACACTATTCGTCTCTTATTTTCCGAACTCCAAACGAAGCGTGCCGGCTGACGTTTCTAGGGTTTAACCCGTATTCCGGACACAATGGAATAGGTATCGAGAGCCAATTCGATCGTATGTGCGACTTACGGAAATAAATGATCAAATTTAAATTAAATCGGTTAAACTAATTTCTATGCGTTTTGGCTTCCCCCGGACAAACCATAAATCCGATTGATACGAAATTTGAAATCTTATAATAATTTAACATTACGGATCCATGAAATTGGTTTCGTCAAAATCCAAAACCGTTTGAAAAATGACTATTTTTACTCGTCAATTAAATGTTAAAATATTCAATTTCTATAAATTAACTTTTAATTCAATTTTAAAAGTTCTATAACATCATTCTAACTCCAATATGATTTAATACAACTTTACAAATCAATTCCATTCACAATAATTCCAATTTTCAATTATTTTTGTAATTTAAAATATTAAATTATCGATTTAATTATCCAATTAAATCTAGATATTCGAAATAAAATTTATTCAACTTACAAATTTTACTTGTTAATATTTAAAATCAATTAAATATACGAATTTCAAATGATAGAAATTCTGGGTCGTTACAAGAATTCTAAAAAATATTAGAAAATAACATCATGTTCTTTAGAGAACAACATGCAACTCGAACTGCTCCATGAACTTTCTAGATAACTGATCAAACGAAGATATCGACCTCAAAGGCAGCCAAGTGAACCACATTATAGCCACACCGTCTTAAAATATTTGAAAACATCTGCAGCGCATGATGTCGGTAACCTAGAACTATCCATATGTTATTTATACTCTAAAAAATGTTGTCTTGGTTTAGTAGTTCCATTATAAGAAGACATTGTGGGCATAGTGAACCTTCTGGAGTATTCTTCTAGCAATATTTCTTCGATAAACAGGTTTTTACTACGAGAAGAACACCAATCATCATTACTTGTAACATCCCCCATTTTGGGGCCCGAATTAAGTAGATGATCTAGTCATCCATAGTTATTAATTCAAGTGACAAAATGTAGCTATGTTAATCATTTTGATAATACCAGAAACACATGAATATGGAAATTCGACATAAATTTTAAAATATTTTTTTCGTCTCATTTCGTAATAAGATTTTACTATCATTACATAATCCCAATTCGCAAACCACGTTCAGAGAAAATATAATTATTACAACATATTTCAAGAGCGACATACGAAGATGCTCCCTTAGATGATCAAAGTCTAATATCTAGCATTTAATACAACTTCCCATTAGAACACAAAAGCAGAATCAAAATGCAGCGAAAAATAGATATATAGCTCATGCTAGCTAGATTGCCTCCTGTACATCTCTGGATGCTTATTCATCTAAAGGGAACCTGAAAAGACCTTACTCTCAATCTACTCAAATGATTACCCGAGAGTTTAAGGAAAAAACAAAAACTTCGGGTCGGACAAAAAGTCTGGTGTGAATAATAATCTACTATCTCAAACCAATAAATATCTAGTGAGACCACGCTGCTATGCGGAACGGGTTTCCTCTCACTAATACCCAATTACACATCTTAACCATATACCGTGCTCCTGTATTCACAATGGTTATAACAGAATGATAAGATAGTGTATAAACATGTCATATGTACTGGATTACCCACCCCCAATTTATTAGACAACCCATCTAAGTTCTTATTACTCGTCTTATATTTATGTGGACTACCCATTCCATATTTTATTTTACTTAAACTAATGTGGGCTATCCATATCATATTTTATCATTTAAGCTGATGCGGACTATCCATCTCATATCTTATAGTTTTCCTAGGATGACTATGTACCCTTAAATTAACTAATTAGAGACTATCCATCTCCGGCATGATGCCGACTATCCATTATATGTCCCATTGTTTTTCTTATGATGATTATGAACCCATCACTTGGTCATTTAATTTATGTTATCCACATGTTTCTATTTATCCTATATTAACCACACGTTTATCTTTACTCCATGCTACCCACATGTTCTACATTAATCGTTGCTATCCATATGTATAACTTATTTCTATTGGTGTCGCCAGTTAAGTTATTTCCCCTTAGTTGTTTAAATTTCACGCTGACATACATTGGTAACCCCCAAAATATTTTATGTCAAACTCATTAACATATACCTTAGTATCCCTAAGGTTCGAAGTTAAAATTGTGCAATAAACGGCTCTCCGCTGTTTATAAGCTCAATATGCATTAACATTGACATCTATACCATGTCGATGGAAAGCATAAGGCTCTTTTTCTATTTTAAGACTCGACGATTAAAACACGCGGCATCATGTGCCTCGTTGACCTTCTGGGTTTTCAAGGCCCAAAGCCATAAGTCACTTATGAAACTATACAACATCAATGATATAAAGATTGGTGTGTATAAACATCGTCATCAACATGTCGAGGCCTATCCCTTTTTCTCATTGTTACTTTGGCCTCAACGAGGCTCAAAACCAATCTGTTGCATGCGAAACTCGTTGACATCATGCGACATTGTTTTGTTCCACGTTGATGACACAGGGATGAGGAGATATGGCTCGACATAGCCAATATCGAAATGGCAAAACTATAATTAACTTAAAACTGCCAAATTACCATAAAAAGATACTACTTTTCAACAAACCATTATAATTTGTGAAAAGCTTATTGGCTAGCAAAACTATATTAATTTTCTTTACTGAAAAACAGCTGCACACTATTTCCAAGATCCAAAACAATATATTAATATAATTTGTTAAAATTTTATATGCTTATTCTAGCATAAATAATTCTTCATAATTCAAAATTACATGGGAAAAATCTTAAAAATTCACAGAAATCAGAGAATACCTTTCTCTACATCATATAAAATTTCAGAGCCCAAAACCACTTTTAATTATTTAAAAGATTAAAACCCATAATTAAGCCATTTCCTCCATAGGAAATTCATAAAATAATTTCTATAATTTAGAAAAATTATGAAATTAAAAATCTATATACAAAATAATGTTTTCCTTAACATATCAAAATTTCCAATCATTTGGAGGATAAATTATTTATGGATTATTCAAACCATTTCTAACAAATTCAAAAAATTCCCGTTAACAGTTATTCTATCCAAACAATTATTATTAGATCATAACTTGACTAATCAAACACATAAGATTCAGGTATTACTCATAACCGAGTTAATACAAAGATTTAGGAGATGAAAAGTATTATTAGTCACCTTAGGTCAATGTTTGGAGTTGAGATTTGGTGTACTCTTAATCCTAAGCTTGCTTTCCCTTGAATCCTAGATTTCGATCTCCCTATTGTTTCCTAATAGCCAGCCTTGATTGAGCTTTCCATTTGATTGTTATTATTGTGAATACAAGAACGATGTAGGTGGTGAGGGTTTAACGAATGAAGGGTTTATCTATGCCTATTTTCCCCTCCCATGTATTCTTCTAAATGTATTAATTTTAAAATAATCTTACTTAGTTCATTAAGATTGGCATGACCACATTAATTAACCAAATCTCGTTCTCCCTAATTGTATACATTATTCTATTTAATCTATCTAACTAAATATTCTGAATAATGTTAACTAAAAAATTAAGGATGTTATAGGCTCCTTCCTTCAAGAATTTCTTCCTTAAAATTCAGTAAGGACTACAAGATAAGCATAACAAAGATGCAACCAAAGCTAGTACATCCTACCAGCCATAAAATCTATATACAAAAAATATAGAACATACCCTCACAACAGCTCAGGGTAAGTATCCCTAATCGTATCATCTATCCCTCAAGTACATTCTTTTCCATTGTCACTCCACTGAACTTTCACCAACTTGATTATCTCTTTCCTAAACTTCTTCTAATCTCCCGCTACAACCCGTACTGATTTCCTAGCAAAAATTAGATGCGGTTCTACCACTAAACCTTCCAATGCATTCAGAATGAAATCTCTAGATCATGCACACTTCCGAAGATGAAGATCATGAAAAACGTTATGGACACATGTAAAACTGTTCAGCAATTCTACTCGATATGCGAGCTTTCCAGTCCCCTCTATAACTGGGAACGATACAACATATCTCGGTGCCAAATTCCTGGATTTTCTAATTACTACACCCTTCATCGGTGATACTTTAATGAAAACATTATCTCTAATCGAGAACTCTAGATCCTTACACCATCTGTCCGTGTAACATTTCTATCTAGACCGAGCTTCTCTCATCCTACCTCGGATGAACTCAATTTTCTTTGTTGCTTCTATCGCCAGATCTTGACCTAAAACTAATCTATCATCGGTTTCCAACCAATATGCTTGTGACTTGCATGGTCTTCCATACAAAACTTCGAAAGACGTCATTCCTATACTAGTCTGGTAACTATTATTATAGGAAAACTCAACCAAGTGTAGATGGCCTTTCCATGATCCACCAAAATTTAGTACGTAAGCTCTCAACAAATCCTCAAGTACCTTGTTGACTCTCTCTATCTGCCTATTTGTCTGAAGGTTATAGGCGGTACTTATCTTAAGCCTGGTACCTAACACTTTCTATAGACTCTTCCAGAACTCACTAGTAAACAATGTATATCTGTCACTGACCATACTATTAGGAAACCCATGCAGTCTAACCATGTTCTTCATAATTAACTTAGCCAAAATAGGTATCGTCCTGGTAGACTAAACGAGAATGAAATGGGCGTTCTTGGTCAATTTGTCCACTATGATCCATATACTCTCATTTACTCGATTCGAACTTGGAAACCCATCAATAAAGTTCATGGATATCAAATCCCATTTCCAAACTGGTATGTCTAAAAGCTGAAGCAACCCACTTGGCTTCTGATGTTCGACTTTTACTTGCTGGTAATGCGAACATTACTTTACCCATAAGCCAACATCCCATTTCATACCTTCCAGAAGAAACTTCTCTTTATATCTTGATACATCTTGGTTCCTACAGGATGAATCGTAAACTTCAAGCCCCTAAGAACTTCTTTCTTTAAGGTCCCAACATTCGGAACATACAATTATCCCTTCATCTTCAACCATCCCTTCTAGTTAAGGCTAAAATCTCTCAAATCATTAATCTCAGTTCCAATCTCAGGTCTTCTAATCTTCTCGGCCGATAATGGATCATCTTTCTGCTTAGATGCAATCCTTTTGATCAAAACTGGTCGAAATTCCAAACATGGTATCATGATAGTACTTTGATTAGAGCTAGCAATTGATCTTTACTGCAAACTACACGTAGTCAATGTCTCAAGATCCTTCCGTTCTGCCAACATAGCTAACACCATATTTTGATGTTTTCTGCAAAGAGCATCCATTACATTATTATCTTTCCCTGGTGTCTACTCTATACCGAAATCATAAGCTACTAAAAACTCCAGCCACCTTTGTTGTCTCATATTGATCTCCTTTTGAGAGTATAAATCCCTTAAAGACTTATAGCCCGTGTACAACTCAAATCTTTCTCCCAAAAGATAATGTCTCCACACTTTCAATGCGAAGGTCACCGCTGCCAACTCTAAATCATGGGTTGGATATCTTACTTCATGAGGTTTGAGATATCGACAAGTCGTAAGTAATTACCTTATCTTTCTACATCAACACAACTCCTAATTCAGTCCGGCATGCATCTGTATACACTACTAACCCTTGATTACTTTCCATCACAACTAACATGAAGGTATTGCTCAACAAATGCTTTAACTTAAGTAATGCTTCTTCACATTTGTCGGAACAAACAAACTTAATGTCCTTTCTGGTTAGCTTAGTAAGGGTGCTGCTATCCATGAAAAATATCTGATAAATATCTGGTTATATTCAGCCAATCCAAGAAAACTTCTTATCCGGTCACTATCTCGGGTATCTTCCAACTATTAACCGCTTCAATCTTATTTGGATCAATTCATAACCCTTCCCCTAAGACTATGTCACGATCCAATTTTCCATACCTTTTGAATCGACAATAAACCACACATATCCAACTCAAATTGCATGAAAAGACGGAACATAAAGTGTAATAAAGAAAATAAGATAGAACAAATCTCACAAGAATGGAATAATATATAATATTGAACAAATATCTTTATAGCGGAAAACTTTTACATTACATATATCAGAGTCTAACTTAAATTTAGCTTTGGACAATTATAAACATCCATCCTTACAATTTCTGACAACATCAAGCCAAAACTAACAAACCACATCGAATAATAGAATATGTCCATATGTAGATGAATATCTTTAGCTCTCCTCTGGAAACTTCAATTATCTTCAACTAAACTTGAAACTACTCGGATCTGACTCGAGTATTGAAAATACCCGGATCAGGCTTGATAAACCAGCATGAGAAACTAAAATATAAATGACAGTGTCATATATCAGCCTTGGGATAAAATCCTTGGAAAAGAAAGAGTATCTCATAAGACCACGCCCACACATAAATACGGATGGGTTTTTACCTTATGGTAACTAAAACACTTTTATCTCAAAATATTTGATATTATTTCTAATGACATTCTCTTTGAAAACATTTGCAATTAAACTTATTAATCTTAGCCGAAATTGTTACCATTATTAAATTCCAGCATACTAGGCTCTACAAACAAAACCGTAGGTTCTTTTTGGAGAATGGATTTCCATACAAATGATCAGGTGAAGGGACAACCTTTAGATGGGTACACCTCAAGATGGATGTCCCGAGGAACCATCACAAAGCTCCTCTACCAACACAAGACTAACCTACCTCTATAATTAGGTAGTACCGAATATGTCATCCTCCGGTCATTACCGACCATTAAATCGGACGCCCGAGCATACAAACCACATTAATTTACATCCCAAATGTCATAGTGGGAAGAAATATATCTAGAAGGGGATGATCATACCCTAATTGGGAATGACCCACTTAGCCTTGTTGCATTTAAACCTGTTTTGGTCATTTCCGATTGATGAGGCTCAAAGAAACGATTACTTTTTCACATAGCACATCTTCTTTCACTTTGAATGCCACATTGCCATTCCACATTCACATGACTGATTTCTAAAAACGTATAACTTCTTGAGCTCGTATGTCTCAAGAAAGGATGTTAAGCTAAGAGAAGGTGTGTTCTCCGCCACCGACTGTTATACTTTTATAGAGATCACTCATTATGATTTGGAATGCAAGGTCAGATATTCATCCATACAAGTTCGTACTGGGATCGAATGAAATCAAAGGAACTTTCCTTGGTCAAAACTAGGCGAGAAGCCCTTGTGGTTTTGAGAATTTTCATAACAAAGAGACCACTGCTATAATATAGTGAATCGGGAGTTTATCCCCGATAAATCAACAAGTAGTTCCTCATCATTATTCATCTTAATATCTTCGTCTCAAAACATCTTCATTCTTCAAACACGTAAACTGGTTCGAAGTAGTTTTCGGATAGGGATCACCCAAATCCAACCCCGGTTCCTTCGAAATTCAATTGTCGATAAAAAGTGAATATGAGTATACAGGATTTATTAAGTCTCTTTTCACCTTAATTCTTTTTGGATGAATTAAAAATCTCTTTATTTTGTCTTAGAGTAATTCTAAGCAATTCTTTCTTTTTCCTTGGATAATATTTCAATTTTCCCCACTTAACTCTCAATCCAAATTCCTTAACTTTTAGACGGATAAAAAACAATGTTATTTAAGACATTGTTTACGATAAACCCTAAAATCAATCTTAACAAACATTATTGAGTAAATATGATCATAGAAATCATTTTTAAAATTTAATCAATATCAATTTCTGTATTCAACAAGTGCTATGGGTGGAATAACGGTAAGATCACCTCTAAAATTCCATGAATAGAATGAGTTCCCTCTTCGGATTTTAATACCAAGTATATGAAGATTATCACTATGCAATCCAAGTTGTAGTTTATTCATTTTGGAGATTGCTTAAATTTTGGATAATACAAATCTTTTTTTATTTTGGAAAACTTAATACAATCTTTTTTAGAGAATCTGGGCTTTATTTCGATTTGTTCCACCCCTCGCCTAAGAAAAGGAAATAGAGGCCAGGTAAGTTCAAGGTGTAAGAAATGCGGATTACGGATCTTTAGGCTAAGATTAACGCTAGAGAGAGGGTGAATAGTGTTAATAAAGACTTACTAAATATTTTTAATTTATGTTAATTTAGACACAAAAATATGCAATATACAGACACAGATATGATCACATAAACTATCACAGATAAAGAAATAAAATAAAAGCAGTAAAGGAAAGTACACACCGGATTTTATACTGGTTTGGAGTTACCCTACATCTAGTCCCGCAACACAAGTACGGTTTCCTTTCAAAAGCAATTGTATAATTACACCCTCGGTTTCAAAGGTACGAGGTACACCCTCCAGAATTTCGATCCTCTGGGTAGAGATACTTGATTTCCGGGCCACAAGTTTACCCAATTGATTTACCAAGGCTACAATCACACCTTTTCTCGCTAAATAGATTACAAAGAAGTCTATAACTCCGAATAGCACTGAGAATCTTGTAGAGATAGTGGTAGAGAATCAAACTAGAAGTAATCGAGTATGATTCAATGTTGATTTCGGCAGAGTAATGATAAGAATATGTATTAGGAAATGAGGAAGAAGAAGAGGAGTGAAAACCAGAAAATTATGATTGAAAATTCGTTGAAACTGACCCCTATTTATAGAAGAACAATAGCCATAACCATTCATGAAGAGTTATGGCGAATAGACACTTCTTTTGAAATTTGAATTTTTGAATCAAACTGTCACCATGTCGACATGGTCATGCTAGGCATGTCGACATCCCAAAGGATTTTTTGGTGTTCTTGATTTTCTTAGAAAATAACATTTATCTTATATAAAAACTATTTTAAACTTTATAAATATACTTGACTATAGTTAAAGTTCATAAGTAAATATAAAGAATAATATATATAGATTTTAACTATAATTTTATATTTAAATCTAAGTATAAATATTCAAAAGTTAAATATGATATTTAAAAAGATAGTTTAAAATCAGGAGTAATTTGACTTTGAAAATTAAGATGTTTTTGAGGCTAAAATTATTTAAAATCAGGATCGAGGGTTTTGAATCTTTTAAAAGGAAAGTTTTGAAAACATTTTGAAAACAGGATATAATTTTGAAAAATCATTTTGAATAAAAGTTAGCGGATACAAAAAAATGTTCCACTAGATTTTTCGTAGGATCCATCCTACTTAGGGTTCCATCCCTTTAATGGGCTCGAAGTGGATTCCATTCCACGAATAAATTGGATTTTAAGATGCCAGTGCTTTTCTACGAGTTTTAACAAAAATTCCTAATAATAATAAAAAATACTTATCCTTGAAATCTTGAACTCTTGATAGTCTCGATACTCATGAGTCTTCTATCTTGATATTTTATCTTGATATCTTGAATCTCTATACTGTACAGTCTTCATTCTTAGTACCTGCATGGTTAAATCCTACATATACATACATATCTAAACTTATAATGTTAGTATTTATATTTTATAATCTATTTAAAGGTTGTTGTCATAAAAAACCATCATCTCATGAACTAATAATCTCCCCCTCTTTGATGATGACAACCTTTGTTTATAAAATATTATTTCTATTCTAACAACTCCCCCTAAAACTAACAACTCCCCCTTAATCTATACCTAACTACCCTATTTTATATTTCTCCCCCTTTGTCATCAACAAAAACTTACTCCCCCTCATTCTTGGACTTTAGTGCCTGCATTGATAAACTATACAACGGAATATATAGAGTAGGAAATAATTATACTTCTAAGCATGATAACTAAATTAAAGATTATATACATTTCAGTAAAGAATTCTGGAAGAAACAGGTATATATAGGTGTAGAAATTCATTTGAATTGAATAGACATGTGGTAGTTATCCAAATTTCAAATTCAAAATCAATTTCCATTTCTGACCAGTACTTGTCGACATGGTCACATAGGGGATGTCGACATGAGTTAATGAAATGTTATGACTAATTTGATTTTGTGAATAATTGTGCGTATATATATATATATATATTATATACTAACATTTATTCTAGAGATAAGATACGGTAGATAACAGAAAGGAAATTTCATTTCATTGCATACTACGATAATACAATGATTAAGCACACAACAAACTACATGAACATTCGAAATAAAGCAAACTTAAACAAATACAACAAGATACGAAAAGATAAAACTAGTTAGAGGATGAAGATGATGAAGATAGTCCAAGTTTCTTGCTGACTTTAGAAAAGAACTTGTTTATCTTCGAAGAAATGTTATCCAACTTTTTACTAACGGATCGTTTTAGAATCCGTTGATTCTCCACAATTATCTTTTGGTTTTTGAGAAGGGTTTTGTTGGATGGATTGGAAGGATATTCAATGCTTTCCAAAGACATTTCACCTTCTTCTTCTTCTTCAATTTACATTTCATCCCCTTCTTCTTCTTCTTCTTCTTCAACTTCCTCTTCTTCCATTTCCTCATGAGCCAAACGCTCTTCCTTTTCGGTTAGTGTCTCATAAGGTTGAAAAACAAATGGAATTTTCATAAGCGAAATGTTGGAATCATTGAAAACTTTTCTAGAAACAAATTCTTCGCCATTGAAATCTACTCCAAAATAGTTAAAAATCCGAGTGAGATAAATTCCATGGTATAAAGTATTCTCACCCATTTCAAGATTTTTAGGACGAAGTTCATCCAAAATAACTTGCGCCCAATTTATGTCATAGTTTCTGAAAATGGCAAAGAGAGCTTTGCAAAGTAGGATTGTTAAAATTTCCCGATCTTGGGGACAAAGTATGTTGCAAAAGAAGATCAACAATTCTTGCTTTTGGTCGAAAATTTCTATTTTTAAAATCAAAATCACAATCTCTTTCGAAAATGTGATGAAACATCTCACGATCATGTTCATCGATTTTAAAGTTCGAAAGATCCATTCCCGAACTCTTGCAATTTAGAATGGTACCCAAAAGATCACAATTCAAAACAATTTGAGTGCCTTTGACACTACTCCAAATTTCATCTTCGTTTCCAACATAAAATCCGTGATTTAAATTTGCATAGAAAATTTTGACAAGATTAGGATAGCAAACAAAATCATTTTGAGAAGCATCAATAAGACTAAGAACACCATTGTTTGCGAAAAGAGAATCAATTTCATAAGAAGAAAAATCTTGAAAAATAGCAAATTTTCCGGGATGGACTTTGGCATAGTTAGCATAATTGATGTATGCTTTAATTGCCTCCGAATCATTGAATAATTGCTCTTTGATTTTTCTGGAAATTCTCATGGTTGTGGGGTTGCTTGAAGAAGCCATTAGAGTAGAGAGTAGAGAGCTTGAAGTTATGAAGAGAGAGTTTGAATTTGAAAATGAAAGTGAAAAGATATGATAAAAGATAGTGAATAAATAGATTCTTAAAGGACATATTCTCTGGTCAAAAGGTATCTTTTCAGAGAATTGAATGAAGTGAAAAGATGGAGGGAAATTCAAACATTTGAATTCAAATTTTGAAGTTCAAATTCAGGGAGCCATGTCGACATCATGGTAGGGACCATGTCGACATGTGCTTTTGAATTTTATTGAATTGATTTTTCCTAAGATCTCTAATATATATTATTATTAGTATTAATGTCTATTATATATTTCTGAAATGTTATTATACTTATAATATATTTCAGAAAGTATTAAAAATAATAAAAATAATAAAAAATAGAAAATAAATTTTAAAATTCAAACAACACACCAATTCAAAATCAATCAATCAAACAATAAAGAAACTAATCTTAAGCAAGCAATTTAAACCAATTGTATTGTAAACGTATATCTTTTTCTGAGTCCGTTTCTCTAAATTCATCGGAGTCGTGAACAACTGTGTAACACAAATTCGAATTATCCGTCTTCTGATCATCAACACTTGAGGACGAGTCTGAGTCATCTAGAGTACAGTAAATGCACGCTTCCATTTCTTTGCTGGTTCATTGTTCATAGGAGGATTTTGCCTTTCTGGATACGGACAGTCTCTTTTGAAGTGGCTTGGTTTATCACAGTTGTAACACTTGTCATTATTTGGCACTATATTCATGATTTCTAGAATTCTTATAGTTGTTTCTCTTGAGATTATTCATCTTTCTGTATTTCAGGAATCTCCTAAAATTTCTGGTCATAAAGGCTATCCCTTCATCATTATTGTTTGAGTCTGATCCATCGGTCAATGCATTGAATGCCACTGATTTCTTTTTAGATGCTTTACTTTCTCTTCTCCCGATCATTTGAACTTCATACGGTATTAGATTTCCAATTAATTCTTCTATCTTCAAAATACTGATGTCATCTGCCTCTTCGATCGCAAGTGTCTTTTGATCCCATTCTGGAGTTAGAGAATTTAAAAAATTTTTGACTTGATCTTCTTCAGAAAATTCCTTTCCCAAATATATTAGAGAATGCACAATATCCTGAAATCTACTATACATATCTGAAATAGACTCATTCGCATTCATTTTAAATTATTGAAACTGATTTGTGAGCATGGAAATTTTGGTCTATTTAACTTTTCTTGTTCTTTCGTGAGTAACTTGCAAAGTTTTCCAGATTTCATATGCAGACTTACAAACTGACACTCTATTGAATTCATTTCTATCTAGTGAACAAAACAGAATATTCATTGCCTTAGAATTATTTTGTGCAACTGTCTTTTGCTCGGCAGTCCACTGTGCAAAATCAATTGTGGGTTCAGAATATTCAGTTTGTGTGATATTCCAAGTGTCTAATCCTATAGATTGTAAATATATCTTCATCCTACATGCCCAATACGCATAGTTACCGCCATTAAAAAGTAGTGGTCTGACAGTAGACTGACCCTCTATAAATGAAATAGTGACAGGGATACTAGTGTTAATAACAGTACCAGTGTTGGTAGCCATTTTGAAAACTTTTCAAAAATCAGATTATGAAACTTTAAAAACCTTGCTCTGATACCAATTGTGAGAAATGCGGATTACGGATCTTAAGGCTAAGATTAACACTAGAGGGGGGGTGAATAGTGTTAATAAAGAATTACTAAATCTTTTTTATTTATGTTAATTTAGACATAAAAATATGCAATATACAGACACAGATATGATCACAGAAACTATCACAGATGCAGAAATAAAATAAAAGCAGTAAAGGAAAGAACATACTGGATTTTATACTGGTTCGGAGTTACCCTACATCCAGTCCCGCAACACAAGTAGGGATTTCCTTTCAAAAGCAATTGTACAATTACACCCTCGGTTTCAAGGCTACGAGGTACGCCCTCCAAAATTTCGATCCTCTGGGTAGAGATACTTGATTTCTGGGCCACAAGTTCACCCAATTGATTTACCAAGGCTACAATCACACCTTTTCCCTTTTGATTGATTTCCAAGGCTACAATCACACATTTTCTCGCTTAATAGATTACAAAGAAGTCTATAACTCTAAATAGCACTGAGAATCTTGTAGAGATAGTGATAGAGAATCAAACTAGAAGTAATCGAGTATGATTCAATGTTGATTTCGACAGAGTAATAATAAGAATATGTATTAAGAAATGAGGAAGAAGAGGAGTGAAAACCAGAAAATTATGATTGAAAATTCTTTGAAACTGACCCATATTTATAGAAGAACAACAGCCATGACCATTCATGAAGAGTTATGGCGAATAGACACTTCTTTTGAAATTTGAATTTTTGAATCAAACTGTCACCATGTCGACATGGTCATGCTAGGCATGTCGACATCCCAAAGGATTTTTTGGTGTTTTTGATTTTCTTTGAAAATAACCTTTATCTTATATAAAAACTATTTTGAACAATATAAATATACTTGACTATAGTTAAATTCATAAGTAAATATAAAGAATAATATATATATATATATATTAACTATAATTTTATATTTAAATCTAAGTATAAATATTTAAAAGATAAATATATTATTTAAAAAGATGGTTTAAAATCAGGAGTAATTTGACTTTGAAATAAAGACGTTTTTGGGGCTAAAATTATTTAAAATCAGGGTCGAGGGTTTTGAATCTTTTAAAAAGAAAGTTTTGAAAACATTTTGAAAATAGGATATAATTTTGAAAAATCATTTTGAATAAAAGTTAGCGGATACAAAACAATGTTCCACTAGATTTTTCGTAGGTTCCATCATACTTAGGGTTCCATCCCTTTAACGGGCTCGAAGTGGATTCCATTCCACGAATAAATTGGATTTTAAGATGCCAGTGCTTTTCTACGAGTTTTAACAAAAATTCCTAATAATAATAATAAATACTTATCCTTGAAATCTTGAACTCTTGATAGTCTTGATACTCATGATTATTCTATCTTGATATTTTATCTTGATATCTTGAATCTCTATACTGTACAGTCTTCATTCTTAGTACCTGCATGGTTAAATCCTGCATATACATACATAGATATATATATATATATCTAAACTTATAATGTTAGTATTTATATTTTATAATCTATTTTAACGTTGTTGTCATTAAAACCATCATCTCACGAACTAACACAAGGCACTGGTTGCTCCATCCCAAACATTAGTTAAACATCTTGTTTTATCTTCCCAGATCTCATAGGCGGAACAAATGTACTCGTCGTTTCCGCATACTCAGTTATCAACTTAATTTTGGAATTGATTATAAAAATTCCAAATTATCTTTTAAACACTTAATTTTCCTTTTAAAAAACATTCACAATTGATTCCAGGAAAATTGTTACGTTTAAACTCATATTCCAAAAGTTATAGAATTCGCAGCATAAAAATGCTGCGGAAAGTGCTATATAAGCTTATTTGATTTAAACAACTTTTTAATATTTGAAAATTCATATTTTCCATTTCAAATATCTTCTAAACTATTTAAATAGATTTAACGAATTTATTCCATATTTTTTCATAAGTAAAACGTTCATTTAAAAGGATTTTCCGTTATGGTCACTTAACTGCGCTTGCGCGGCGTTTCTAGGAAATTGATTTGGACATATTTTAGAATATACAAGATGAAATATTGATTTTCTTTCTTTATTTATTTATTTAAACATATTAAATGTTTAAGCATTCCATATCCACCTTTTCATTTTCAAAAGGAAAGTGATTTCCTTTGTGCTTATCGACGTGTATTAACGTGACTTGGTAAAACAATTTAACAATCATATCAAACAATCAATAATCCATAAAAATCATAACACAACATCAAACATGTATATATATAAATAGATATGCTAAATAGAGTTTCTCACCATAAACTAAAGCGATTAACTTCCTACCAACATTCAAACTAATCCACGCTTCACTTACTACTTTATACTACACTTAAACATTAGTAAACAACTTTCCCTTCCTTCAAAGTGCTCGGCCAAGGCTTGAGATGGTGGTGGGCCGAAAGTATAGAGAAGAAGTGGTAGAGCTTTGACTTTAAATTCTCAAAACTAGACCCAAAAAATATATCATCTTCTCTCTTATTTTTGACTCTTTTACTCCCAAAATTTGAAAAACTTGTTAACTAAGAAGTTGTTGAAAATTATTTTCTATTGAATTAAAAAAAGAATTACTTGATTTTTATTTTTTTTGAGGAAGATATGAAAGAATGAAAAAGATATATTGTCGGATTGACAAAAATGAAGCCCAAAAATGCACTTCAAAGAATTGAATTTCAAGTATAGCAAATCTCAAAACTAAAAAAAGCGATCAACAAAAAAGTTGTAGCCCCTGGAATTTAATATGGTTTGAAGAAAATAATTTCTTAATTTGGATCTTCTATGATCAAGTTATGATAAAAAAGGGCTATTCTCTATCTTAAAAACTGGACCAGAGAATGCACTAGAAAGAAGTGGATTTTTGACATGGTTAATTTTAAAACGAGACAAAGTGGTCAACATGAAAGTTGCAGCCACTATAAAAATATGTGATTTAAATTTTTTTTGTATTTTTGTTATGTTTTGAAGAAGTTAAGATTGAGAGAACAAGAGGTAAAACATGGAGAAAAGATGAGTTTGATTTGAAGAGAATGAACATTGATTTCTTTTGAATATTTTGTAAATATTTTGATTTATCTCTTTTTAATTTTTTTCTATGGCTTAAAAGACATTAGAGAGGAAGAAGGTGAAGAAGTTTGAGAAAATGGGAAGAAGAAGTGTGAATGAAATTGAAGAAGGAGATGAATATTTATAGAAAAAGAAAGAAGTGGTAAATTTACCAAACTAACCTTTTACTAAATTACCAAACTATCCTTACTTCAACCTAAAGTAATATCCACTTTTCAATACTTAAAATCATCTTTCACATCCTTACTTTATGTCTTAGTCACTTAAATATTAAATAAAGAAAAGTAATTATTTTATTGGATTTTGATGTGATTTAGATTTGATGTTTACTTTTGACTTTTCTTAAATTTACTTACTTTTCTTAATGATGTTCTAGAAGTTTTCTATGTTTAGTTATTAAAATGTGTAATATATATGTTAAAACATGTTAATAAAGGTATGACAACGTTGCGACAATTTATTTTGAACAAAACGTTGATTTTCGACAAAACATTTTACGGTCACATTTTGACATTTTTGTTGAACTATTTATTCATGTAAACCAAACTTCAAAATTGATTTGTTATTATATTTAAATATTAAAAAAAGTATATTTGACTAAAAATAATATCCAAATCTATATGTAAAAATACGACATCGATTTATTGGTATGCGATGAAATTTGTTAACTTTTATAAAATAAGTTTTATATATTTATCGAACTATTATAAATTAAATTATTATTATAATTAAATGAATTTATTATAGATTATATATATATATTTAAAAGGAATTATTTATCCTTTAAACAAATTTCATGAATATTTATCCTACTTTGTTGGAATCCAACTTTTGTCAATTTTACAATGATAATCCAAAATCTTTATACAATATCAAAAATAAGATTGTCATTCTTATTTTTCATATCAAGCTTGATTGTTTAAGTTTGAAAATTCTACATTTGAATATTTAAAATAATTAAATATCCCATTTTCAAAGTGTTAAAATTATGGGTCGTTATAGACTACATGGTCAAGGAACTTTACTTCATTCTTTTAGAAATGACACTTCGAAAACATCTCTTTTGGTTGATGCTATTTCAACGTCTCTAACGCTATTCTAAGATAAATCTCATTCTCTATTTCATCCATAGAATATATCGAAATGACGTCTATGAACAGCAATACGAACCTATCCAAGTGCTCTTAGAAAATCTATATCATCAAATCTACGAAGAAAGATGTCGCATTCATTAGTCCGAATGGCATTACTAACCACTTGTACAAAGCATATCTCATTCGAAATGCCATCAATGGAATACTGTCCTCCGCCACTCTTAGTTGATGGAACCCTATAGCCATATCCAATTGGGAAAACACTCCGGTTCCACCCAACTGATCGAATAATTCATCGATTTTCAGCAAAGGATACCTCTTCTTAATTGTTTCTCATTCTACTTGCGATAGTCGATACACAACCTTAACAATCCATCCAGTTTCTTTATGAACACCGTGGTCATTCCCTAAGGCGAACTGCTTGATTTGATAACGTTCTTTCCTTCTAAGTCCACTAGCAACATCTTTAACCCCTTCATCTTGGTAGGTGTGATCCTATTAGGCGATCTAGTTACGAGTTCCGCTCCTGGCACAAGATCTAGTCAAAACTCGATAGTTCGTTTTGGTGGTAGTCCCGTGACTAGCTCAAAAACATTTGCAAATTCTCTTGTTAGCAAACCTAATTAAACTCTTCTTCTGCTTCCATGGCATTTAATAAAGCACAAATTTCTAGACTCGAATTCTCGTTTGAGTATACTTATTCGGTCACAACTACTAGGATGCCTTAATGATATTTTTCTATCCTGGCAAAATATCATAGCGTCATATCTATCTAACCAATCTGTACCCAATATGATCCCGAAGCCTACGAAATCAAAGACATATAAATTGTATGCAAACTTATGACCTAAAAATCAAGTTCTAATTGGTCACATCTTATCTCCAGAGTTGCATACCCTCTAATTGGATTCGTAACCCTTAAGGAAGTAACTAGGTATGAAGGTTCTCAACATAGCTTATCTACTAAACACTGAGATATAGATGAATGTGATATACCAATGTCAAATGGTATCCTAACTGGTATATTACGGATAAAAAGCGTACCATCCATCATAGATTTTCCTTTCTCCGCTGTTGTTGCTCTAGAGGATGATGGTTCTAAAGCATAGACTTATCCTTCTCAGCCTTGGCTCCTTTTGGACACTTGCTCATGTGATGCCCTGCTTGGTCGCAGTTAAAGCACTTCACATTCTGCTTCTCCAAAACCACCTTTCCATCACCGGAGCGACACTCATTAGAAAAGTGCCCCTTCTTATTGCACTTATAACAGACAATATCTGTTATCCCCATCTTAGCTGCTCTTCCATTCTGAGCGTCCTACTTCTTAAAGAATTTTATTTTCTTATTCCGAGATTCCTGAGTCTCTATTGACTTCTCCTTCCCAAAGGTAGAAATTAATTCTTCATTTGTAATTGCCATCTCCATGTGATATCCCGGAAATTTGGCAATATAAATTTAATAATCCGTGTTAGACATTAATTTAATTTGATAATTTTTGATAATAAAATTTGAATTGACTTAATAATTTTAAAAGATTTAATAATCTTCTTTTAATAAATATTTAAATGGGAAGATTTTATCTTTTTAAAACTAATTAATTGTTTTCTGTTTATAATATATATATAATTGTATATATTGTAAATTGATAAACTTTGATTTTTTTTGAATTTAGTAAATGAATTAATTTTCTAATTTTAATTTATAATTGATAAATTTGAAATTTGATTTAAATTTAACACCTGATTTTTCAAAGCAATTCAATAAATAATTATATGGTTTATACTTAGAGTAAATCTTATTTGTTTAAACTTATATTTTAATTAGCTTAAAAATGAATTTAAATTTGATTAACATGAAATCTTTGTCTTATTTTCTTTTTAAATATTACTTGAAATTTATACATAATAATTTACAATGTAAATTACAAATGATCTTAATTCGTTTTTAATCTCTTTTATAAATTATTTAATATTGTTTAATTTGTTATTTTCAAATGATAATGATAATACTTAGTTTTTATAAACATAAATAAATTTTGTTAGGAATAAGATTTGTTATTTTTAATTTTAATAAGAGTCATATATGCATCTATATATAACTTGATTTTAAAATTGGATTTGATAAATTAATTTTAAATTTGAATTTGAATTTGATGTTTGAAAATTTAAAAGAGTAAATACATAAAAATATTTGAATAAGCTTTTAGTTATAAATTGTTTTGTTTCATTTCTCATTAATAAATTTAAAAAGAGATAAATTCATTTATATATACATAAGAATAATAAATTTAGGTTTAGAGGCTTTTGTAAATAACTTAAAATAAAAATAAAATACTTAAAATACATGTGTAAGTTTACTAAGACTTAAGAAGACATGTGTTAAGCCCTTAATCAAACAAAGTGACAAATGTTTAAAGATTTGAACAAGTGTCTTATTTTTCTTATTCTTGTATCTTTAATAAAATCAAAGTATACTAAAATAAACTCATTTCTTCTAAAATTCATTTTCTTTTCTATATTTTTTCAAAAACTTAAGATCTTCAGCCATGAAAATCTGAAGTTTTCATCTTCAAATCAAAACCCAAGATCTGTAAACAAATTTTAAACCAAAATTAAAATCTGCAAATCTCTTCTTCAGAGAAAATTCTGTCCTAATCTAAATCTGCAAATCCCCCTCAAAAGCTAAATCCAAAACCAGTTTCCTCTAACCAAAATAAATCAAATTTGCAATCCAATTCTGCAAATTCTTTTCTGTTTTAAAAAAATAAAATAAAATACAAACCTGCATGCATCTGGAAGTCACTGCCTCTCTGTTTTGAAACTTCATCCAGCCTGCATGTGTTCACCTGGAAACAAGCATGCATGTAGCTGAAAATCAGAGAGCTTAAGCAATGTAGTAAAATCAAGACTAAAAAGGTTTTTAAAGTACTGAAGCAATCTGAAGTTCAAAAATTTCATAAGTAAAACAGATGTAATCTGAAGCTTTTCAAATCATGGTTGCTCTGCTCATATTTTTTTTCCAAGTGAGTAACATTTTATTTAATAAACTTATGTATAATTTAGTTGCTTATTTACTCTGGAAATAATTGTATTTCCATGAAATTTACAAGCTCGTTACTGATATATATAGATGAATGTTTGTAGTTGTGCAAGTTGCTGTGTGATTATTTTTGCTGTGCATAAATTCCCAAGTTCAGGAATTGCTAAAATCTCCATTCCCTTTGATTTAATCTGTGTAAAGCTTTAAGATTAAATCAATATGGTGTTGTAATATAAGTTTAAAGTATAAAATTTTATAAAAAGAAAAAAAAAAGAAAAAATCTGTAGTGCCTCTGAAATACAAATACAACAGAGCACATTGAATATAAGTAAGAATTTGATTTTCTAGATTCATTGATTAAAGTTGATAAAGCGATTACATTATCTAGAACTTGAATTTTAAAACTAAAATTAGAATTTTTAGTTTGGAAATGGTTGAGCATTACTGCTTTATCCAGAAAACATGTTTTGGGTTTGAACTGACAATCTGGGAGTTCGGGGTGGCCAGTATCTTTTATGGTGATGGTTTATGGATCGAAGTTGCTGAGAAAAATACTGAATGATGGATTAAAGCATGGGGGCTGTGGAAATTTGGGAATGAATTGATATGCCCTAGTTTTCAATATTGTTCAGTGAATTGATCACTGCGACATGAATAAGTGATCGAGTCCTCTAAAGTTCAAGCTGAAGATAGATGAGGTGAGGATAAAGAAGTGGCCGGTGGTGGTACCTTTTTTAGTGGACGGTGGCCAGAGAATTCTGATGATCATCATTGTCGACATTCTCCAGTTTTTGGGGCTCGAATGCTTGATTTGGATTTAGGGTTTTTGAAGTTGAATTGAAGGTTGAGTTGGTGTTTGGAGAGGATTGTTGACTTGCGTAGGGGGTCGTGAGGGAACAGAGATGGATTCTCCGGTGGTGCAGGTGCACGATTTTTAATGGCGTGTCAGTTGTTTTTTTGGGGAAGAAGTCATTCGAGTCATGTTCGAGTGGAACTGGGTTTTTGCTCGAAGAAATGGGGATTGGGACTCGAAGTAATTGAGATGAGGGCTCGGGTATTCTTTTGGTTGCAGGGTTTTGGTAAACCAGTCAATACAGGGTTTTGTAATAAACCTGATTTTTTATTTGAGATTTAAATTGATTTTAAGATGAATTTATAAGAAATTGTTACTCGAGTTAGTTTAGTTTAGCTTGGGTTAGTTTGTTGGAGTTTTGAAAACTTGTCTTGTTTTCAAAAATTAAAAAAAAAACTAATTCAAAACTAAATTTAAAAGTGGAAGCAAGAATTGAAAGTAAGTTTTAAATCTAACTTAAATGAAGGATTCAAGTTGAATTGAATCACAAGTAGGAAATGATGAAGTATTTAAATTCAAATTTGCTTTAAAATAACTTTAAAGAAGTTTATTGGTTAAAAATGTTTTTAAAGAATTTGAATTTAGATTTGAAATTGAAATATGAAATAATGTTTAAAACAAAATGTAAAATTTGATTCAAATTTGGATTTGAATCTTTGATTAAATATAAATTTAAGTTTTATAAATTTAAGTGTTTAAACCAAATTTGAATGATAATGTAAAATTTATATGGTCTTAATTTAAAAGGAAATTTGTTTTAACTTTTGTAAAATTTATTTTATAATAAAAGTATTATTTATCATTTAAAGGTTTTAGATTGATTTTTAAAACTTATTAAAGTTAAATAATAATTTGTATTTCATTTAATTATTAGGATAATTAAATGAGTAATTAATTTATTTTAATAAATTAATTAAATGGTAATTAAGTGTTTAATCTTAAAGGTTTAAGATTTATTATTATTTTTAGAATAATTAACTTGTAATTAAGAATAATTAATCAAATAAGATTAGTTTTAATTAATGATTAATAATTAGTTAATCAAATAATAATGGATTAATTAAGTTCTAATTAACACTTAATTATTTAATTAATTAATGGGTTATTAATGATTAATTAATTTGTAATTAATAATGATTAAAATAAGTTAATTACTTTGAAAATTAATTAATGAATTGTTAGTAGTTAATGAAGGTCATTAAATAAGGATTATTTAATAATTAATTAATATGATTAATTTTAATAATTAATTAGATTAATTAATTTAAAAGATAATCATTTGTGTAAGTGAATAAGTATAATTACTTATGGAAGTAATTAAGGAATTAATTACTAATTGTAATTAATTAAGTTTAATTTGATTTGATTAAGTTAATTAATTCAGTTTAATTAATTTAGAATAATCAATAAATAATTGTGGAGTATAATTACCTAATGTAATTAAATGAAGAGTAATTACTTAGGGAAGTAATTAATGGGTAATTAATGGATGTAATTATTTGAAGTTGATTTATTAATGAAAGTAAATTGAGTATAATTACTTTGTGAATTAATCAAGGGATTAAGTGGAGATAATTAATTAATGAATAATTAATTTATTTAGTAAAGTAATTAAAGGTAGTTAATTACTGAATGAGGTTAATCAAAGATGATTAACAATTATGGTTTAAATTAAGATTAATTACTTAATGTAATTAATTTAAATAAGGTAATTAATTTAAATTTAATTAGAGATCATTAATTAATATAATTAATGATGTAATTAAGATTGATTAATTAAGATTAATTAATCAATAATAAGTGATTAAGGTAATTAATTAATGTAATTAATTAAGGATTAATATAGTTAATTATAGTAATTAATTTGTGAAGTAATTAAAGGTTAATTACTGTATTTGGTTAAGTATAATTAATTTTTAAAATTAATTAAAGAATGATTACTTGAATGTAATTAAGAATAATTAATCAAAGGTGATTAACTAAGGTGATTGATTAGAGGTTAATTAATTAATTAATTGGAATTAATTAATAATGATATAAGTAAGATTTAAATTGATAAAGTAATTAATTTAATTCACTTTAAGTTAATTTGAATAATGTAATTAATTTAATTCATTTTAAATTAATTATATTTGGTATGGTAAATCATTGCTTATATGGTTGGATAATGTTGTTTGCCTTGATTGGTTTGAATCTCAGATATGAGATAAATAATGTTAAGTGATATGGATGCATTGGTTGCATTGTGATGATGATTTGGATTATCTTTTGATAATGATAATATGGTTTATCTGATATGATGATAATGTTGATTATCTGTTGTGAATCTGTGATTTATCTATTTGGATATATAGATAATTGAATTGTTTTAAAACTTTAAAACAACTTGGCCTTAAAAGACACGCTTTTGATTTCGATGAGACCGGGATCGGGTTTCCATATTTGGATATCCGAAAATCACATCGATCCAAATTAACGTTAGGTCGTGAATCTAAGTGGAGCAAGTGAAGACTCGAGGTGTAAGGGCTATACGTCAGTATAACTCTGTGGGTGATTCCGTAATGAGTTGACGGAATAGTACTTATAGATTCGAGATGGTGATTCAGATTGCAAGGGTTATTGTCGTTAACTCTGAGGGTGATTCCAAAATGAGTGTAACGAGATAATGCCTTCGGTTTCGTTCGAACCTGGAATGAACTTGTATGGATTGAATGCTTTTAGAACATCGTCAGGTGGATGATGAGTATTCTAAGAGATGTGTTCTCTAAAGGTAATCGTAGCCTCATGCCTCATCAACCGGGAATGGCTAAAACAGGGAAGGTGCAGCAAGGCTTCGTGGGTAGCTCCCACTGGAGAGCAAGATTTTCCCCTGTCTAGAAGTTCCTTTTTATTTCGGCTGTGTAGGCAGTTGGAACGTACGCCAACTGCGGGGTTGTCTTGTTCGGGACTGTCCAGTAAGGGATGGTTCCGGTCTTGTATTGCAGGGGAGCGGGCGTACTCCTCGGTACATTGATATAGGCCACGTACTGTGACGGGCGGTACCCTAGTAGCCCAGCCATTGATGGAATCCACAATCCAATAAGTGCCAACGGTTTTGATTGTATTACCCACTTTTGTGGCTAGTAGCTGGAATTTAATGAATGTAACAATTTCGGCTATTTCTTATTTACTTGAAAACCCTAGACCCTATTATAATATCACTAGATTTCCTATCAAATGTTTTGGTTAGCGTAAGGTAAAAACTTTTCCATGTTTATGTGTGGGAAGTCTTACGTGATACCTTTCTTTTCAAAAGGTTTTTGAAAGTTAAGCAACTTTAACCTGTTATTCACACCAGACTCATGTCTAACCTGGAGTTTATCTTTTGTTTTTCATAAACTCTTGGGTACTCAAATTTTTACGAGTAGCCAAGGAATTCAGGTTTGCTTTTGATGAATTGTGGAGGAGCAATGGAGTAGGAGGCTTTGACGTTAGATATATAGTTCCGCTATGTGTTCTCTGTGTTGTATCTCTTTGTTGTGATGTATTGAGTCGTATAACTAGACAGGTGTTTATAACTGTCTAGTATGTGATGTATATGCTATGTAACTCTGATTAGTGTTGTAAACTATGTGATATTTACGTTATTAATATAATTTATTCGTTCCGCTGTTTAGATTCTGATGTGTTGTTTCTTTCTTCTTCTCTTTCTTTCTATTCTCTATCCCTTTCTTTCTTATTAATGATGCGTCATTCTGTGGAGTCGGATGGCGGGTCGTTACACTCCACTACTACATTTGATGGATCTCGGAGATGTGGCATGGTTTTCCTAGCGATTTTCGGCCTTAACCCCTGGATAAACTTCTCGTTCCTCTTAGTGATAGTGTCGAGAGTAGCATATCCATATCTTGACAACTCATCAAACATCGCAAAATATTCCAACACTGAAATCTCCCCCTGCTCCAAATCCATAAATTTCCTGAGCAAAGTGGACTTAGCTACCTCGGACAAAATCTCTCCTCGAATCTCCTTCGGAATTCTACCCAAGTTAACTCTTCCTCTGGCACACCTACAGTAACTCCATTCCACTAGAACAGTGTTGCACCTTGCAATTGCTTGAAAGCCAATCTTCTATTCTGTTCATCATCCAAAACAAGATCAGCAAAAATTCTCTCATAATGCAAAAGCTAATTTTCTCCACTTCTACAACATCATTAGTCCCCAGAAAAGGCCTTCCACCAAACTAGTATAATCTCATCTCAGCTTGGTATTATTATTGCAAACCAATGCCATGGCATTTGCAAACCTACCTTGGCATTTGCGTTTTGATTAGCATTGGCCTGTCGACACTGGTTTCTCCTGGTATTAGGTCGAGGATTTCCGTTAGTTATGGTCCTTCCTCCATCTAGATTTACTCTTCCGTTTCTTGCTTCCATACCTTTCTTTGTCGTAAATCTACATACGAGCCTTAGAAGATACAGAAGACTATCTACGAGAGAGAAAAATACATACCTATATATAGAACATACAACTACGTTACTATTGCGTTATCCCAACCCCAATCTTATTCTTCGATTCATCGATTTATGTTTTCGAAATCTTTTAGGTTCAAATTCCTTTTAAGTTTACATATACCTATGCTTTGATACCAAACTATAACATCCCCTAATCTGAGGCCAGAAACTAAGTGTTAAGGTTGTTACAGTCATCCAGAGTTATTAATTTCAGGTGACAAAACGCGGCTATGTTAATCATTTTGATAATACCAGAAGCACATAAATATGGAAATTCAACTTAATTTTTAAAATAAATTTTTTACATTCCATTTCATAATGAGATTTCAATTTCATTACGTAATCCCAATTCACAAACCATGTTCAGCGAATATATAATCATTACAAAACATTCCAAGAGCGACATATAAGATGTCCCCTTGGATGATGAGAGTCAAATATCTGGCATTTAATACAACTTGCCATTACAACACTAAAGCAGAATCAAAACACAGCGAAAAATAGATATATAGCCCTTACTAGCTAGACTGCCTCATGCACATCTCCGGAAGCTCATTCGTCTAAAGGGAACATGAAAAGCCCTTACTCTCAACCTACTCAAATGAGTACCCAAGAGTTTAAGGGAAAAATAAAAAATTTGGATCAGACAAAAATCAGGTGCGAATAAATATATACTATCTCAAACTAATAGATATGTAGTGAGACCACGCCGCCGTACGGAACAGGTTTACCCTTATTAGTACCTAACTAAACATCTTAACCATATTCTGTGCTCCTGCATCCAAAATGGTTATAACAGAATAATATGATAGTGTATGAACATGTCATATATATCAAATTACCGATCCCCTATTTATTAGACTACCTATCTAAGTTCTTATTGACTACTCGTCTTATATTCATGTGGACTACCCATCCCATATTTTATTTTGTTTAAACTAATATGGACTATCCATCTCACATTTTATGATTTCAACTGATGCGAACTATCCATCTCGCATCTCATAGTTTTCCTAGGATAACCATTAGCCCCTTAAAGTAACCAATTAGAGACTATCATTATGGAAAAAATGCATCAGATGATAGGTATGCTTCGTTGTCTGATTGCACACTTATCTGTCGTTAAATCCCGTGCCGTCTCATTGCAAATCAGACCACATATATGCCTCGTCATTTGATATGCACTAAAACAAAAAAAAAACCATATGCTGTTTAATGTTATATTATTATTTCTAGAATTTCCTATTAAACAACATATAAATATGATCTGATATGAATAATTGTTCACAGAATGAAATAAATGATTTGCGATTTTATTTAAACAAATATTGTATTTCGAACCAAATTCAAATACAATACAACTTTCACTATCACTCTATTTACATTTTTAAATACAATACAACTTAAATTTACTCACACTCACTCGAGTTTTCTTTTGATGTCTATCTTGATTTGCTAACTCTAGCTTGTGTCCAGCCATCTCCTATACATGTTAGATAAAGAACAACGCAGTAAACTTGGAAAAGTAACAAATCTAAATTGTAAAAAATAAAATTGAATTTGAATATTAAATATTGCCTCAGTTTATGGGTTTATTTTTCTTTTCATTTTTAGATATGGATAAATATATGTGTGTACGGACAACTTATGATATGCACAGTGCATCATTGTGAATATCACAAGGCCGATCCTTGATTCCATCACACGGATAGTTACTGAAAGTGCGGTGTGTATACAATTATATGTGTTAATATAGTATACACGGATCGTGTAATATGGATTACAATACAAATGTGGAAATAGATGATAATAGCATTGTAAATAGAAAATAGAAAAATCACACCAGAGATTTTTATACTGGTTCGGAGCACCGTCCTACGTCCAGTCCCAGACTTCTATCTGGATTTTCACTATTAACTACCTCGCTTCACCCGGAGGAACAGGTTTACAATACCCGAACAACCGAACGGGATTTCACGCCTCTAATACACTGAGGACTTCAACACTTGCCTCTTACAACACAGAGGACTTCAACAAGAGAACAAATACAATTGTTGTTGACAACTTGTGTTCTTGAAAACACGGATTTGTCACTAGCAGTACACCCTTCCTATAATCTTATCCTCAAAGTATGCGATATGATGTTTTGAAAAGATTAAGGAAAGTATATTATTGAATCAAAGGATATGAAATAGTTTCAAAGATTCAATAAATAATTTAGAGCTTTTATA
This sequence comes from Allium cepa, assembly GCA_030765085.1. Classification (NCBI taxonomy): domain Eukaryota; kingdom Viridiplantae; phylum Streptophyta; class Magnoliopsida; order Asparagales; family Amaryllidaceae; genus Allium; species Allium cepa. The sequence goes on from CM060944.1 coordinate 437,180,071, forward strand.
ATACAGAATTGAGATCAGACATTAGATTAAAAGAATATATGAAATCGTTATAAAAACTTGTGTTTGAATCAATGATTTAGATGAGTATATATAGAGAAAAATAGTTGTAACTCTTTGTGAACAGTTGCCATTAAGAGTTATGATCATTGATGAAAGATAGGAGATGCAACCTTTGGAGAAGAGAAGTGTCTTTTGGAAAAGTTGCTTTCTGTTTAAAAACGGTCGACAGGTCAAAAATGGACCGGTAGACAGGAATTCAAATATATATATACGTTATGTGCATGTGTGCACGTTCACTGTGCAATTTACACAGGAACGGTCGACCGCACCTATATTGACCGGTCGACCGGTCGACCGGTGCCTGTTAAATTGCACATTGAATTGTGCAACTGCATGCAACTTATAAATTATTCGTATATATATTGATTCCCTTGATATGCATGATTATTTGAGGATAGATTTTAACAAATTTATTACTATTATAACAACAAATAATCAACCTATAATCTAGAGTACCATATATAGCTCTATTGACCTTGTTTTTGTCGATCGCCTTGTTTGTCAGAAATCAATCGCCTTATTTGTCAGAAATCAAAACTTTCATAAAGCTTGTGACTCAACATTCTCCCCCTTTTTGATTGATGACAATATATATATCTGCAAATCTGAATCTCCCCCTGAGTATGTGATTTCTTTCCTGCAAGCAATTGTTAGCCCTTTCTCCCCCTTTGTCATCGACAAAAAGGAGTAACAGATTACTAGAATATGATATGCGTAGAATGAATATGATAAGCATAGAAAAATAAATCATTAACACATCAAAGACATAACAGAGTTTACTACAGAACATAATGTTAATTGAAAAGCATAAATAACGACACTATTTAGTACAAGTGTCGAAGAATGTTTTTAAAGAGCTAAAACATAATAGAATCTAGGATGAAGCAGATCGAATCTCCTCTTCATCATCGTCATCGTCGTCATCATCATCATCTTCATCTTCTTCCTCTTCCTCCTCATCATTGTTCCCTCTAGACGATTCGCCCTCGTCAGATGATGTCCATGTGAAAACTGGAGCAGCAGGACGTTTTCCTGGATCTTGTGCTTGAACAGAGGTGGATGAGGAACATGATATAGCGTCCCATAGCATACCGAAGAACGACTTGACCTTATTGAAGCGCTTATCAATTTTAGAGTCCATACGCTTGAGACGAGATTCAAGCAGAAATTGATTACGCGCAATGGTTTCAAGAGATTCTTTTGTTGATGACTTTGATCTTAAAAGTTTCACCTCATCGGGACGAGGTCGAGAGGAAGTTGCTCTTTGTTTTCTCGGTCCTCGTTGTTGCCATTCTTCAAAAGGCATAATCTCAAGATAAGGTGGAGGAAGCTTCATTCTTTTGATGGTTATGGAATCAATGCATTTTGGTTTTGAAGTTGCAGAATCAGGAGGATTGACCCCACATGCTAACAACAATCTCATGATATATTCATTATAGAAGAAATGAGGCCGGGTTGAATTATTTACCTTGAGAATTTCATCAAAAAGCATGTGAACCCAATTGATTTGGATTTCACCATAGATAGCATAGAGTGCCTTGAAGTTTTCTTTGTACACTGCATCATAATTTCCAAGTCTAGGAAAAAGAGAATGCATCAAGTCCCGATGAAATAACCTTGATGTCGGTCGAAGTCCAATAGACTTAGTGCCATCACTATTGTCTTCTATAAACTGATGACTTGTACTATTTCGAGTGAAAACTTCGCAGAAGGTAGATGAAAATTCTTCGCCTCGATTTGGTATGCCAAGTATAGAGGCAATTCTAGCATGAGTAAGAAAAATTTGTTTTCCACAGACCATAGACCAGATGACGCCGTTTGGATTATCAGGTTGATATTCATCAAGATTCATGTTGGCGTAAAATAATTTAATCATTAAATGATTTATCTCCACACTATTTGCCGAAAAATCTATCAATGGAGTAATGTTGGCATTATCAGCTAACCTCCGAACCCCGTAAGCCGTGAAATCATCAAATTTGATGAAAGATCCTGGATGAAACTTGTAATTTGTCATTTGGTTCCATCGTGTTACAGCAATTGGAGTTTGAAGCCATTTTTTGACAGAGATGGTATGAGATGAAGTTTCAGAGGTTGCTCCTTTCTTTGATTTCTTTTGAGGAGGAGCCATTGTTGGAGGATTTGTGATTTGGGAATTGAAGAATGGGAACTAGGGTTTGTGATTTGGGGATAGAGAATAGTTTGAGTAGAGAGTGAATGAGGGTAGAGGGAAAAGTAACGTATAGGGTTATATATAAAAAACTGAAAAATGCGTAACCGGTCGACCTACAACTTTTGGCCGGTCGACCGTTTTCAACCAGAGAGCAAACGGTCGACCGGCAATAATATGGGCGGTCGACCGGTCCTGGTCTGTTGTGCATATAGGATTCTTTTTCAAGTTTTTTATTATATATCAACCTATATATATATATATATTATATTTTATACATAATACAAAATATAACCATCATTACACAAGAGATAGATAAATATATAACAACTATATATAAATCTAATGAGAAAGTTCGTCATTAGAATTATCGTTGTTTCCTTCAATACGATTCGACCATGGACTCCATTGTTTCTGAGCTCCTTCATTCTTTTCATAGTTCCGATCCCATGAGTTAGGACTTTTAGATGTTGATGGCCTAGACGGCATTGGTTCATGCACGTCATGTTTGTTGGAACCGCAGAAAAATGTTGCCAACTTTTCTAAAACAGACAATCGTGCCGATGTCCGTTGTTGCTCGTGATAAAGTTGACTTTGCCCGTAATGGAGTTGTCTCTGAAGGTCTATCTGATGTTTTTGGTAGTGGTGTATCTCATCAATTTGAGCTTTGGTTCGAGGAGAATAGAATAGTGTCCTTTTAACTCGTTTTGAATTTGGAGTTTTATCAGACATATAAGAGCATTGATGATGACAGCTTGATTTTTGTTTTGGAGTAGTAGGAGAATAATATTCGTCCGACTCAGAGCTTGTAATAGAAATGTGAGATTCTTGCGCACATTTGTCACAAATATGAGCCATAGTGTAAGTTGAATATAGTATTATGGTTAGATAAGAAGTAAAGATGAACAAAATAAAAAAAAATTTTGCAAGCTTATATATATAAGTTTCTTATATATAATCTTATGGATGTGAGTTAATGATAACTTTTAACCACGAAAATATAAGCAGAAATTTTATTGTAAATCTAAAAATAGCTTTGTTTTTTAAAACTGAATTTATAAAATGAGTAAATAGATTTTAACCATTAAATAAAGCAATGGCTAATATTTAATATAAAAAATAGGTTAAGTAAAAGATACGGTTACTAGGAGAAAAGACATTAGTTTAGTTTAAACAAAAAATTATAATTAAAGAGAATAACCAAAAGAGAAGGTGTACATTAGTAATTGCTTAGTCAAGATTTTTTCTTGAAATTAAACCAAGCTCTCTTCGTAATCTAATAAAATTAGATTCGAGCAGCGGCTTAGTAAAAATGTCCGCTAATTGATTGTCAGTATGGACATATTCAAGACATATATTTCTTTTTTCAATATTATCTCGAAGAAAATGATGACGGATATCAATGTGTTTAGTTCGAGAGTGATCCACTGGATTTTTAGAAAGATTTATAGCACTTGTGTTATCACAGTATATAATAGAATTTGATAAATGAATATCAAAATCTTGAAGTGTTTGTTGTATATATAGTACTTGAGTACAAGCGAGAGCCGCTGATATATATTCAGCTTCACATGTTGATAGTGAAACACAATTCTGTTTCTTACTAAACCAAGAGACAAGTGATTTTCCAATAAAATGGCTTGTACCACTTGTACTTTTTCTATCTGTTCGTGAGCCACCGAAATCAGCATCACTATATGATACTAATTCAAATGGACATTCTTTTGGATAGAAAAGACCAAAATCTTTGGTATTATTAAGATAACGAATTATACGTTTCACTGCTCGTAAATGTGATTCCTTTGGATCGGCTTGAAAACGAGCACATAAACAAACACTCATTAATATATCTGGACGACTAGCTGTAAGATAAAGAAGAGAACCAATCATGCTTCGATATAATTTCTGGTCAACATTCTTACCACTTTCATCTTTTTCAAGATGTGTAGTTGTACTCATAGGAGTTGGTTTACCAGATGTATTTTATAATCCGAAGCGTTTGATAAGATTTTCACAGTATTTTTCTTGATTGATAAAAATACCGTTTGAAAGTTGTTTGATTTGAAGTCCAAGAAAATAAGATAGTTCTCCCATATGAGACATTTCGAATTCTTTGGTCATAATACTTGCAAATTCCTTGCAGAGTTTATCGTTTGTTGAACCAAAGATGATATCGTCTACATATATTTGGATAACCAGAATATCTTTTCGAGAATGTTTAATAAACAAAGTTTGATCGACTTTGCCTATTTCAAATCCTGAATTAATAAGATAGCTACGTAATCGTTCATACCAAGCACGAGGTGCTTGTTTTAAACCATACAGAGCTTTCTTAAGTTTGAACACATGGTCAGGATATTTTTCATGTACGAACAAAGGAGGTTGTTCGACATATACATTCTCTTTGATAAATCCATTGAGAAAAGCACTTTTGACATCCATCTGATAAAGTTTGAAATTATGATGACAAGCAAAAGATAATAGAATTCTAATAGCTTCTAGTCGAGCAACTGGTGCAAAAGTTTCTTCATAATCGATACCTTCTTCCTGATTGTATCCTTGTGCTACTAATCTTGCTTTATTTTTGGTGATATTTCCTTGTTCGTCAGCCTTATTTTTATAGACCCATTTAGTACCAATTACTGACTGATCAGTTGGTCTCAGAACAAGTTCCCAAACGTCATTGCGCTCAAACTGATTTAGTTCTTCCTGCATGGCAATGATCCAGTAATCATCTGTAGCAGCTTCTTTTGGATTCTTGGGTTCGATATTTGAGAGAAAAGCGACATGACCCATTTGATTGAGTTGACTCCTTGTTCTGACATGTGATGTTATTTCACCTATTATATTTTGGGCCGGATGGTCTCTTAATATTCTTGGTGGTGATTGTAATTCACATATTTGAGGAGTATTCTCAATAATTACTTCTGAGTCAGAATCAGTATTTGAGATGATTGGATTGTCAATGACTATTGATTCGTCATCATCTGATATTGTGTGAGGATGCTGATAAATTTCATCAAAAGAGACATGAAGTGATTCTTCAATAGTTTTGGTTCGTTTATTAAATATCCGATAGGCCTTACTTCGTTCCGAATAACCGACAAATATTCCTTCATCGGCTTTTGGATCGAATTTTCCAAGCTGGTCTTTCGTATTTAAAATAAAGCACTTGGAACCAAAAACTTTGAAGTATGAGATTTTGGGCTTTCTTTTGTTAAACAATTCATAAGGAGTATTCTTGGTAAGAGGTCTTATGGACACACGATTTAAAACATAACAGGCAGTTGCGACAGCTTCTGCCCAGAAATGTTTTGGTAAGGTGGTTCCATTCAATAATGTTCTTGCACATTCTTGTAAAGTTCGGTTCTTTCGTTCTACTACTCCGTTCTGTTGTGGAGTTCTGGGAAACGAAAAATTATGATATATACCTTTCTTTGTACAAAAATGTTCAAATTCATTATTTTCGAACTCTCCGCCATGATCACTTCTTATATTTTTAAATTTAATCCCTTTTGATTTTTGAATTCTTTTGACGAAAGATTTGAAATGATCGAAAGTATCACTTTTATTTTTTAAGAAAATTGTCCATGTATAACGATAGAAATCATCAACAATTACAAGCACATATTGACTGTGATTTATTGATTGAACTCTAGTAGGTCCAAATAAATCCATGTGCAGTAACTCAAGTGGTTGTAATGTTGATATGACTTTCTTGGATTTAAACGATGATTTGGTCAATTTTCCAAATTGACATGCATCACAAATGTTGTTAACTTTAAAACTTATTTTAGGTAGTCCTCTAACTAGATTGTTTTTGGCTAGCTTGTCAATAGTTCTGAAGTTTATATGACAGAAACGTTTGTGCCATAGCCATGGATCATTGTCATTAGCCACAAGACACATATCTGAATTATGATTAATATTCATATTTAGAATATATATATTTCTGTCTCTATAACCTTCAAAAACCAAATTATGGTCTTTATCTAAAATACTACACTTATTATTTGAAAAGGAAATTATAAAACCCTTGTCACATAACTGACTAATACTAAGTAAATTGTGTTTTAAATTTCTAACTAGCATGACATTAGTAATAAGAGGTAAGTTAGATGTACCGCAATTGCTCACATCGCCTTTGCCGATGATATAACCTTTTGAATTGTCTCCAAAAGTGACTGAGCCACCATCTGAGTATTTAATATTTGTTAATAAGCTCTTGTCTCCCGTCATATGCTTTGAGCAACCACTGTCCAATATCCACTTCCCTCTTTTCTTCAGTGGGACCTGCAAAAAATAGAATTAAGTTCATGGTACCCACTTTTTATAGGGTCCTAAGAGTTAGGTCTTAGGAGTCCAAACCCATTTGGGTCCGGTATCCCCTTTATATATATAATTGTTATTAAAATGTACATTATTCATGAATTGCTGAATGTATTTGTTCCTAATCAAATTATTATTTGTTTTAGGAACCCATATTTTGATAGTCTTGACATTTCTCTTTTGAAATTTCACAACTGGTTTTGGTTTGAAATATAATAAACTAAGATTTTTCTTAGCTTCAGTTTTTTGTACTTTCTTCTTCCTTTTATTTCTAAGATGTTTCTTAGTTTCATGTTTGTTATATCCCAAACCTTGTTTATCTGAAATAGATTGTGAACTTTCAATGATTTTAGTCAAATTTTCTCGACCTTTGTTAAAGTTAGAAACATTTTGAGTAATGTCATCAAACTTTGTTTGTAAACTAGCTTTTTCTAGGTCTAGAATTTTGACTTTTGCTTTAAGTTCATGATTTTCAGTAGTGAGAGCATTATTTTTCTCTTTTTGAGCTTCTATTTCTTGACTCAAAAGAGATATTTGAGAGTCAACATTAGATGATGATTCTTGAATATTTTCAAGTTCTTCTTCTAATATTTTCTTCTCATCTTTTAACATATCTCGTTCAAACTCTGCTCTACTTAAATCTGCTTTGACTACTTTTAATTGACGTTTTAAGTCTTTATATTTGACTATCAATTCAGCATTAATATCAAGTAATTCATCAAATGTAGGAATTTGTACCTCATCTTCTGTTGCCATAAAGCAAACATTAGCTTGTTCATTCTCCGAATCACTTTCACTTTCTGATGAAGATGACTCTGAATCATCCCATGTTACTGAGAAGGCTCGTTTCTTTGATTTGTCCTTCTTATATTTGAATTTGTCATTTTCTGATTTTTTCTTTTGTTCTGGACAATCCTTCTGCATGTGTCCCTTTTTATGGCAGTTGAAACATTCTATAGCAGATGAAGATGGTTTATTTGATCCAGGTTTCCTTTTATTGTAGCGACTGGCTTTTCGATATTTTAGGAATTTTTTGAAACCTTTAGCAATGAACGCCAAATCTTCATCTTCAGAATCTGATCCATTTTCATCTTTCTCAACATGAAATGCTACATTTTTCTTTTCTTCTTTCTGTTCTTTTCTAGCCTGCAAATTTGCTTCATAGGACATTAAATTTCCTATCAATTCATCTGGCTTCATGACGGAAAGGTCATTAGCTTCTTCAATTGCTAATACTTTTCCTTCCCATTCATTAGTCAGAGAATGTAGGACTGTTGAAACAACATCAAAATCAGAATACTTTTGTCCTAACCCAATAAGTGCATGGTGAATAGTTTGAAACCGTGAATACATGTCATTGATTGTTTCATTTGGTTTCATTTTGAAATTTTGAAATTGACTTTTCAGCATGGCTATTTTGGCTTGTTTAACCTTGTTAGTACCTTCATGAGTGATTTTTAGCGTTTGCCAAATTTGATATGCAGTAGTGCAGATACTAACACGGTTATATTCATTTTGGTCTAATGCACAGAACAACATATTTATTGCTCTTGCATTTACGGCTGCTGCCGTTTTCTCAGCCACAGTCCATTCTGAATAATCAGTTGTTGGATTCACTATTTCTCTTTGAGTAGCATTCCAAGCATCATAGCTACTTGATTGCATAAAGAATGACATACGTGTTGCCCAATAACTATAGTTAAGACCATTGAAAAATGGAGGTCTTTGTGTCGATTGCCCTTCTGTGTAAGTGGTGTTTTGAGTTCTAGTACTTGCGTTATTTGCCATATTACAAGAATATATCAAATAACTGTGTTACGGTTATATGATGACCGAGCTCTGATACCAAATGAAAGTGCGGTGTGTATACAATTATATGTGTTAATATAGTATACACGGATCGTGTAATATGGATTACAATACAAATGTGGAAATAGATGATAATAGCATTGTAAATAGAAAATAGAAAAATCACACCAGAGATTTTTATACTAGTTCGGAGCACCGTCCTACGTCCAGTCCTAGACTTCTATCTGGATTTTCACTATTAACTACCTCGCTTCACCCGGAGGAATAGGTTTACAATACCCGAACAACCGAACGGGATTTCACGCCTCTAATACACTGAGGACTTCAACACTTGCCTCTTACAACACAGAGGACTTCAACAAAAGAACAAATACAATTGTTGTTGACAACTTGTGTTCTTGAAAACACGGATTTGTCACTAGCAGTACACCCTTCCTATAATCTTATCCTCAAAGTATGCGATATGATGTTTTGAAAAGATTAAGGAAAGTATATTATTGAATCAAAGGATATGAAATAGTTTCAAAGATTCAATAAATAATTTAGAGCTTTTATAATACAGAATTGAGATCAGACATTAGATTAAAAGAATATATGAAATCGTTATAAAAACTTGTGTTTGAATCAATGATTTAGATGAGTATATATAGAGAAAAATAGTTGTCACTCTTTGTGAACAGTTGCCATTAAGAGTTATGATCATTGATGAAAGATAGGAGATGCAACCTTTGGAGAAGAGAAGTGTCTTTTGGAAAAGTTGCTTTCTGTTTAAAAACGGTCGACAGGTCAAAAATGGACCGGTAGACAGGAATTCAAATATATATATACGTTATGTGCATGTGTGCAAGTTCACTGTGCAATTTACACAGGAACGGTCGACCGCACCTATATTGACCGGTCGACCGGTGCCTGTTAAATTGCACATTGAATTGTGCAACTGCATGCAACTTATAAATTATTCGTATATATATTGATTCCCTTGATATGCATGATTATTTGAGGATAGATTTTAACAAATTTATTACTATTACAACAACAAATAATCAACCTATAATCTAGAGTACCATATATAGCTCTATTGACCTTGTTTTTGTCGATCGCCTTGTTTGTCAGAAATCAATCGCCTTATTTGTCAGAAATCAAAACTTTCATAAAGCTTGTGACTCAACAGTTACAACGGTCAAGCCCGAAGGATCAACTCAGTGCAAACACACAAGTTCAAGCTAGCAACCTCGGGCACAAGACAAGTAGTTTGATTTAGCTCAAAACAGATCAGACAACTCAGCAAAGCCAAAGTGCACAAACAAGTTCAGTGCACATGGAGATGCACAAAGTCAAACACCAACAAACCAGATTCATGGCAATATTAAGCATGGTACATAATGATATAGAATTAAGAGAACAAATAGCGCGAACAAAAAACATTAAGTCGGAATTTACAAAAATACTACCACTTGCATCTCCTATAGTAAGCAACACACATATATGTATATGTATATACATGTATACATGTATATATGCAACACATGCCAAATGCAGCAAGGAAGTGCCACAAATAAATGAACAACAGGTAGTGCAACAAACAAATATAGCCAGGAAGTACATGAGTTCAAGGCAGGAAGTAAAAAAAAAGGACAGGAATCAAAAGAACTTTCACACAAGAAGCAAATGAGCCAGGGAGTGCATCGAGTTCATGGTTGTGCACACAGCCTTGTTTAAGACCAGAAATTCAAGAATCTGAAAGGCAATCAAGCTATGGACAAGAAATCAAAGCACATGAAAGGGATTCAACCAATGTCAAGGTAGTGCACCGCCTTTGTAACGACCCACTATTCTAGACCATTCAAATCGATAATAATCCACACATGTCAGACTTGAATAATTCAAAATAACATATTGTAATAAAATTTGGATCAAATAAAATGTTCAGCGAATCACAGGCACGGAAATATCAAAACAAATCGCAACGGAAATAAAATACCATAGTTTTTCGTGAAGCTATTATAACAAAATCTCAAAACAAAATACAAAATATCATAGTTTAAAAATGGATATAATAGGAGTCTGGATACATAAATCAATAATACAGAAGCAAATACCACATTGGAAAAATAACTGGATCAGAAACAGATGAATAGATAGACAGATAAGTTCCAACAAATCTCTAGCTCTAGAAGGTGAATCCAAAGCTGTGACTCTCAGGCTGACCCGAGCGTAAAGTGAAACACAAAACACTCGAGTCAGGACATACATACTTATACAATGTAAACCAACTCAAGTCAGCAGTAATAGCATTGCATAATAACTTAAAGGATGCTTGGGATCGCCCATCCTTTAAGGATCCATTAAACCATCAATTTTAAACAGAATTAAACGCCATTATAGAAATGTCCATATTAAAGTAAACCATGCAACTAACAGTGTAAATGTGACTAGGGTAGCGCAGAGCTGCAATAATCGCTCACCTCTAGTCACGCTATCAAATTGAAGGTGTGCATCAAAACAATCACCAGGAAATCAAACGACATACAGAGAAGTATACCCATGGTTATAAATTCCAAAAAGTTAAAATTCCGAATTAAAATCATTCATTTAAATCATAAAAAGGTGGAGTCATTATATCTTCAAATCAAATATTAAATTCCCAAGATTTTAGCCTTTTTAGAGTTCATTTATTTAGTTAAAACTTCAAAACATTCAAATTTCAGCCTTTCACAGCATTTAGAAAATGCTGTGGAAAGTTATACTTGAAAACAATTCATTTCAGCAATGACAACATTTAAAACTGCTGTAATAGTTCAATTATATTCAAAAATATCATTTCAGCCAACTGCAGCACTTAACAAGTGCTACAATAGCCCTTAGTTAATTTTAACCATTTAGTTCACTTCTGCAACTACAGCACTTATATAGTGTTGTAGTATCATTTACTTCAGATTTTAAGTTAACTTCAGAAATGATAGCATTTCTGAAGTGCTGTTATTTAATTTTCCAGATTTCACTGTAATTCCAGCAACAAATAAACTTTGATTTTAACCCTTTAAACATTATAAAATCATATTTTAACACTCAAAAATATTCACTAAAATACCTTTTAACTTATGATTTTTATAAAGTAAATTTCTTATAAATAAAATCAAATTTTCGATAATTCACCTAACAAATTCAAGTTTACAATTTTCTATTCTTCACATTTTAACAATTTCTTAACACTTAAATTTTTATTACCATTTTCCAAATATAACTTAATTTCCATTTTATTTATATAACATAATGTCATTTTAAAAGCCAAAATCCAAATTTTCAAATTTAAGTTATATTTCAAAAATTCAATTTAACCATTCATTCATTCAGCATTTTTAACTTAAAGAAATATCATAAATTATTTATTTAAAACATTTTTAAAATTCTACTTAAATAAAATAATCATAAATTTACATTTTAAAAATACTTAAAAATATTCAAAAACACTTTAAAATTAACCACGTGTCTGTATATAGTTTTCTAACCTAGGTCAAGTGATACAGATATATATCATTTCAATCCACAGTTTACAAAGAAAAATCCGGGTTCTATCATTTCAAACTCGTAATCCCATGTTAAAATAAAATAAACAAAAATCGTTCAGGCCTATCATTTCAGCCCATAACAATTTTTCCCTATTCTAAAGTCCGTTCGGGTATGTATCATTTCAACCTATAGTGATTTCTATACTAATAGAGAACTTGCAGTGGTGATCAAAATAAAATGAACAGTATAACAACATATAGCAGTATCAGATGATATGATAGATAGATAAATAGGATTACCATCATATAATTTATAACACAGGAAGGTATAACATGATGTAATAATTTCTACACTTTCACTTGCTATCAATTCACAGTCATATAAGTATAAATGTCAGGTGTGATTACTCACCTTTTAAGCTGGAGTTTAGCGATTCAAAATACATAGATAAATTCCAGAAAGCACGATACGACTTGATTCAAGTGGAGAGAGAACCAAGATTATTGATCTTGTATACAACAATAAACAAAGAAAATATAACTATAAATACAATACCAAATTTATATTGTAACAAAAGGAAATAGGATTAACAAAGAACATCACCAAGCCTTTAAATCAATTTTGCTTGATCTCTACTCAACTTTTGCTCAACCATACATGTATATAGGTTTGGCCATGATGTTATATTTGTGGAAATGGCTCTGGTTTGGATCAAATATGTACAGCTAGGCTTGAGAAGAGGAAGAGATTTGGGGTTACAAGGTAGGGAAGGTCAAAGGACAAGGCAACAAGGGGTTTGTTCAACTTTTTGGCTCGGCTATGGGTAAGTGGGGCTCGGCCAAATTATGGTACAGGTCTGTTCATGTAAGAAGCTATGGCTAGAGGTGGAGTAGATGGTGGTGGTGGTGGCTAAGGGGGTGGTCAAGGTGATAGATGAAGGGCAGGTGCAAACTAGATTTGGCTATGACATATTTTTCAAGGATTTTGCAACTTCTTTTGTGGTGTTTGCTTCATGGGTGATCACGGCCAGATATGGGTCAGAGGAGGCGATGCTTAGGTCGTGTATGGTGATGGGAAGGAGGTGGTGTAGTGGATGAAGGAGGTGGTGAGGGGTTTAGGCCGAGCAAATGTTGAAGAAATCAAGCAAAACAATGGAAAAAGAAGGAGAAAAGTAGAAAAGAAGGAGGCCATTGCATACCAATATTTTGGCCTTGAGAAATTATATAAAGATGGAGATTTTTCATGTGAAATGATAATGAAAACTCACGGCTAACAATAGTAGGATGTACGGGCAAACCTGGAAAGTGAAAGGACAAGCAAATGAAGAGACTAGGCAATGAACAGTCATGAGTTTTAAAGCTTTTGTCTCTTCAAATTTCCATTTCTTTTAAATTAAAATAAAATAAATAAATTTTAGAAAATAAAATAAAAAAGAAAAAAATAAAGTGATAAATAAAAATAAATAAATAATTTTAAGGAAGAATATAAAATAAATAAGAAAATAGTTAATAAATTGAAACTAGACTTTAAAAATTGAAAACAAAATACAATTAATATTTGAAAAATATAAATACACTTTAAAATGTTTTAAAAATAAAATATGTATATAACATGTCATGTTACACATATACACACAATTATAACAATATATGATAACCAAAGGTACTATTTATATAAATTGAAATAAACAATTTTGTTAAATAAAACAATTTACACACAATATTGTAAAAAGTATAACTTTCACAATGTTAATCGGATTTCAACGAAACAAAAAGAAGTATTCTTGAAATTTAATTTATTTTCATAATAAAAGATAAAATTAAAAAATTCAAATATTTAAATTTTAAATTTAAAAGTCAAGGTTTGACCATATTGTCCAAAATTCACGTTTTTGAAAAATATTCCATTTGTTCAGGTTTGGAATTATAATTCACACAAAAATCAAAATTTATATTTAAAATAACAAAATGTATCCATTTTAATAATTAAAATAAATTTTTTAAATCAGGAATTTTAGTTAAAATAATTAAAATATAAAATTAAAATAATCACAAAATACAGGGTTGTTACACTCTCCACCACTCCAACCTTTTCGTCCTCGAAAAGGAACGAGGTACGGAAAACACAGAAAAAGATAGAATGAAATAGGATTAAGACAAGATGACAAGAAGATTAAAATTTTACCTGATAACTATTGTTATAGGTAAGTTTAACAAGGTGGTCAATTGGAATAGCTAGAAGGGAAAATAGGTTGAAAGACAAGGATGAACCATTATTTTAAAGCTATATAAATTTCAATTATTTAGAAAGGTAAAATAAATGATCAAAATATCTTTTATATAATACTTTATCATAATACTTTTATGACTCGATGTCTTAACAAGTTTATCCTCGTTCCTACAGGCTCTGACTATGCGTTGATCAAGTGCAAAGGCAGAATTCTCAGGTACTTAGTAGACTTGTTTCAACACCCAGTGAAAATACTGGAAAAACTTTTAAAAACAGATATGGAAAGTACCATCCAAACAAAACCACCAAACCATATATGTCGATTATGGATCGCGGAGCCAGGTGTAACGACCCGGGATTTTGACAGTATATTTTAATAAATATTTAATCTAATTCAAATGAAATATAAGCCTTTCAATTTATAAATTAATAAGATTTTTGAATATTTAACAGTTATAAACACATATATATGTTTTGTAAAGCAAATTTTGATTTGAAAACTTAAAATAAAATCTTTTAAAAATGTTTATAACCAAATCTCTCGTATTCAATAAAAATGAAAGATTCTATATTTTTAATATTTGATAATATACATATGAATATATAATTGTAGTCTTTAAATAATAATGTTTAAAAATAGGCAACATATCAATATTAAACATAAACATTAAAACATAAGTATAAAACATAATTATAAAATATAAAATATACAAATTGATGTTATGAATCAAATGCTTGAAAATTAAATTACAAATAGAATACAATTAATATAGTCAAAACAATAACTATGTTAACTTTACTCAAAACATTTAAGATAAGTTAAAAGAGATAACCTGTAACATATATTTATACAACACAAATCTTTAACAAAGATTATAATAGTTGCTGTGAAATCAAGTATGCAAAGAGACAAAGAAACAAATTAAATATATTAACATATATGTTGCTTACATATGAATAATATAAAGAAGACAAGTATCACACATATACAAATATCTTTGTACCAAATTTTAGTGTCAGCTAGTATTAATTAGATGTTAACATAAATGAAGACACAAGCATTTAATTAGCACAACTGTTTTTCAAAGAAAATCCTACAGCCGAGATTACAATATCATTTCATATTGCAGAAAATTTAATACAAAATCAACCCGGTCAAACATGTAAGGCTGTCCAGATATAACCTAATCAAAGCCTTCTCTATTTACATATCACACTATTTTAGTTCACATAATTTAGAAACTTAAAAGCAGACCTGAAAAGCAAAAGAAGAAAGGAAAATAAACATCATTGCCTTGCTACTCAAACAAATTCAAACAGCATAACAAAAGAAAAGCTTTCAGGAAATTCATCCGCAGTTTCTTCATCAAATTTCTTTCTATTTCAATAAATTATTTGGTGAGTAAACTAACTATTTTTGAAGCTTAAGTTTGGTAATTAGTTCATATATATCAAGTGTTTGCTATATATTGTAATATGTAATTCTGAGATGCTATCTGAAAGTTAAAATGTGATGATCTTCTGTGTTTTTAAAATTCCTAAGCAAAAGAAACTTATACATCTTCATATAAACATCTAAAGCTTAGAATTTTTAACTAGGTAGGTTGTTTAAACTTAAACCATAACTTGTAAGTGATTTTACAACATGACAGTAAAATATAACAACAGTTTATACAGGTTTTAAGTAAGAAATAAATCAATAGCAAAAATTCAAATGTTTTAATTTGAAAATTTGATTCAATATCTTAATTTAGCATACAAAGTTAGGATTTTTAAAATAGAAACGATGATTTTTAGATCAATATTGAAGGTGCAGTTTGAATATGAATTAAAGTTACATTTTTGTCAATATCTATTGATTCAATTAATTTTAATTGTTGAAATTTGTTATGATGCAAGCTTGAAGATGTAATAATATAGGAAAAATGCTAAATAATTTTTCCAATGCAAGAATCTATGGAATGAAGCAAGAATAGGCTTTTAGTTCAAGTTTTTCCTGTGTACTGTAAATTATTATTTTCGTCGTCATAACATGATCGAGTGGATCGCGCTTTGAGGAGGTGGTTGAGGAGGGTCTGGACATGGCTTTGGCGAAGGGGTTTTGCCTCCGGTGATGGGTGGTGGCAGAACATGGTGGTTATCGATGGGGTGTTCGTGTTTCGAGTTCGAGCTTCAGGCCTTTTTTTTCGATTCGCCTTTTTGTGAAAATATGGGTTTTTTTATCATTGAGTCGATTTGTGGTTTGTTGGAGGTGACGGGGTTGCCGGAGGTGCGACGAACCACCGTGCACGTGCACGGTGGCGTTGGGATGTCCGATGGGTTGAAGTGATCGTCGCGTGAAATTGCTCGAGTCGAAAAGGTTATTGCTTCGGGCTTGACCCTGGTGCGCTCGTGAGTGTCGAGAATACTGCAGTTTTAATTTTTTTTAAAGTTAACTAGAAAAAGAAGAAGAAAAGGACCGAGAAGAAGAAGAAGGTAGGGTAGAGGAGAAGAACTCGGGGAAACAGAAAAAGGGCTCGGGTTTTACACGAGCCAACGTGTGGGTTGCTTCGGGTTCCAAATTCTATGTGAATCAGCTTATAACCTTTGGGTTATTTCGTGAAAAGTTTTAATATTGACAAATTTAAAGCTAAGATTTGATTTAAAATCATTGATAGAGTTTACAAATATAAGATGGTTAAATTAATTTTAAAGTGCAAGTGATTAAAAATGTAAATTGATTTATACTGGTAATTAAGTTAATAACTTTAAATTAAATTTGTAATTAGAAATTAATCTTGTGTTTAATCAATTTAACTTAAGAAATTTAATTACTTACTTAAAGTTAATTAATAAATGGTAGTTAAATTAAGTGATTAATTAGGATTAAATGATAAATTAATTGATAATAAATGATTAGTTAAAATAATTTGTGATAATTAAATAAGTAATTAAATTTTATTAATTAATAATTAAGTTATTAATTAATAATTAAGAATCAAATAATTAACTGAGTACTTAAGTAATAATTAATAAATTTAATAGGTTAATTAATTAAACAGAAATATAATGATTTATTCCTAAGTAATTAATTAAGTTAAGTTAAATCAAACTATATTGATATGAATTGATAATTCTGTTTGATTGACTCTGATATCTGTTTGATATCTGTCTGTGATATGTTGTGATATACCCCTGTCTAGATGTCCCTTTATTTCGGCTGTGTGGGCAGTTGTGGGCCACAACTGCGCGGTTATCTTGTTCGAGACTGTTCAGTAAGGAATGGTTTCGGCCTTGTGTTGTAGGGGGTCGGGAGTGATCGTCGGTACGGTGATCTAGGCCCCGTACTGTGACGGGAGGTACCCCATTAGCCCTGCCATTGTTGGAAACCCATTTTCCCTACGAGACCCTACGGTTTTGATTTGTATTACCCACTTTTGTGGCTAGTAGCTGGAATTTAATGAATGTAACAATTTCGTCTATTTTCTATTTACTTGAAAACCCTAGACACTATTATAATATCATCAGATTTCCTATAAAATGTTTTAGTTAGCATAAGGTAAAAACTTACCCGTATTTATGTGTGGGGAGTCTTACGTGATACCTTTATTTTCAAATGGTTTTCGAAGTTAAACAATTTTAACCGTTTACTCACACCAGACCCATGTCTGACCCGGAGTTTATATTTTGTTTTTTTCATAAACTCTTGGGTACTTAAATTTTTATGAGTAGCCAAGTGATAGGTGTTTGGAGTATTTATTTTCTGGAGGAGCTTTGGAGAAGAAGACCAGACATATGTATCTACCTATATAGTTCAGCTGTGTAGTTAGTGTATGCTGTATTTTGGGTGTATGCATGGACATATATGTATATGACAGTTCTATTGTATGATATTGTATAACTCTGATGTATGTATAACTTTGTAACAGTTATGTGATGTATTATATTTTGTTCCATTCCGCTGTGAGATTCCGATGTTGCTATTTCTTTCTTCCTATTTTTTTCTATTTCTATCCCTTTCTTTCTTAATGATGATACGTCTTTCTGGGGTTAGAAAGGCGGGTCGTCACAGTTGGTATCAGAGCGCTAGGTTGAGAGAGTACCTAGGCTCTTGAGTAATATCTATCTTGAGTGTGCGTATTTGTATTTTCATATCATTATATCTATCTAAAATTGTTGAGTTACCTGTCCAGGTGGCCAACATGAGTTCTGGAAGAAGAGGCAGAGTTAGGGATAGTGCTTCAACTGATAATGGACGAAGTCAAAATGCTAGTGAGGCTGCAAATCCAGTACCGCCTCAAGTTAGTTTTGCAGCTTTATGCAAAGATTTCAACAACCTCGGAGGCCAACCATTCAAAGGTTCAGAATCGATAATTGAAGTTCAAGCTTGGCTACGCTCTTGTGAGCGCATTTTTAAGAGCATGAAGTTGTCGGATGAACGGAAAAGTGAAATGGCACCGTGGCAATTGCAGGGTGGTGCAGCAGCCTGGTAGGATGCAACAGTAGCAAATATTTCCAAGGATGACATTTCTTGGGACAGATTTAAAGAGTTATTTGAGGAGAAGTTTATGCCAACGGCAGGGAAAACTCAACTGTATCAGGATTTTTTGAATTTGAAGCAGGGTAACATGTCTATTCCGGAGTATGAGACCAAATTCAACGAACTTTCGTGCTATGGACCAGGACTCATTGATACTCCCCTCAAAAAGAATGAAAAGTTTGTGCAAGGATTGAGGCCTGAATTTCATGAAAAGATGACGGTGCTTTTGAAAGGATCTTTTGTTGATTTAATTGATATGGCATTGAGATATGAAAATTTGATGAGTAAGAAATCAGTGGCACCAGTTGCAGATTCAGGTGGGAATTTCACTAATCCAAATAAGCGAAAGTTCGTTCCCAAATGCAGAAAGCCGAGCAAGAAGAAGCGTGGAAATAACAACGGACCTCGCAAATGCTACATTTGTCAGCAAGAAGTACATTTGGCGAATAAGTGTCCTAAAAAAGGATTCTAGTAGCAGCAACAGCAACCGCATTATGGTGGTCCAGGATCAGCTATGGTTCAGAGATCGTTGTGGTTCAATTGTCATCAGCCTAGTCACATGATCAAGATTTGTCCACTTTTGCAGAGGGCGCCTCAGAATAAGGTCTTTACTTTGGAAGCCGGTCCATCTTCTTCTTCGAAAGGAAAAGGGGTTTTGGAAGGTACTTTGCTTTTAGATGGAAAATATATTAAAGTTTTGTTTGATTCGGGTGCTTCCTTGATTTTTATTTCTCTGGAATCTGTAGAGAAGTTCTTTCTTACCCCTAGTTCTGTAGATTGTCCTATCTTAGTATCTAATCCTATAGGAGGGGTGACCAAATTAGACATGCTCTGTAAGGACTCGAAGATCTCTCATCTATCCCATAGTTTTTCTTGTGACCCGTATGTGTTGAATTTTAAGGGATTTGATCTTATTTTGGGGATGGATTGGCTCGATAAGTGTAGAGCAGTTTTGAATTGTGATGAGAGAACAGTTTCACTGGAAACTAATCTGGGTAGAATTGCCAGAGTGTTGTGTGATAATTCTGGAATTCACTTGAGCAGTCTTATTCATGGAATTGAGACTTCTGAGGAGAAGATTGAAGATATCGGTGTGGTTCAAGATTTTGCTGATGTATTTGAAGAAGTTAAGTGTCCGCCGACACATCGAGAAATAGAGTTTCGTATTGATTTGATTCCAGGAGCAATGCCAGTGATTCAGCCCAGTAAGAGAATGGCTCCTAGGGAGAGAGAGGAGTTAATTAAGCAGACTCAGGATCTTTTGGAGAAGGGGTTCATTAGGCCCAGTTTTTCTTGTTGGGGTTCTACGGCAGTGTTTGTAACCAAATCGGATGGATCGCTAAGGTTTTGTGTGGATTATAGAGAATTGAACAAAGTGACTATCCGTAATAAATATCCTCTTCCTCGCATCGATGATCTCTTTGACCAGTTGCATGGAGCTTCTATCTTTTCTCGACTGGATCTAGCTTCAGGTTTCCATCAGTTGAGGGTAGCTGAAGACAGTATTCCCTTGACTGCATTTAGGGGACCGAATTGTTTCTATGAGTGGTTGGTTATGCCTTTCGGGTTAACCAACGCTCCTGCCTACATTGTTGACCTGATGAATCGAGTCTTTAGGGATGTGTTGAATAAGTTCATGCTGGTATTCATTGATGATATCTTGGTCTACTCCAAATCTGAAGAGGAGCACAGGCAGCATTTGAGAATTGTATTAGAGACTCTGAGGAAGCATGTGTTAAAGGCGAAGTTTCTAAAGCGCCATTTTTGGAAATCGAAAGTCAAATTTTTAGGGCACATTGTTTCTGGTGAAGGTATTTCTGTAGACCCAGCGAAGGTTGAAACTATTCTGGAATGGAAACAGCCGGAGACACCGACGAAAGTTCGCAGTTTTCTAGGATTGGCTGGCTACTACAGGAAATTTATCAAGGATTATTCCAAGATTTCTTCACATTTGACTAAGCTGACTAAGAAAGGAGAAAATTTCAAATGGACACCTCAGTGTGAAGAAGCTTTTCAGGAATTGAAGACAAGGCTAACTAGTACACCGGTACTTGCTATTCCGGACGGGAAGAGCAAACTTGAGGTTTATACTGATGCTTGTATGGTTGGTTTAGGAGCAGTTTTGATGAAAAATGGAAGGGTAATTGCGTATGCGAGTCGGCAGTTGAAGCCACATGAGAAGAATTACGCTACGCACGATCTTGAATTGCTAGCCATTGTTTTTGCTTTGAAGATCTGGAGACATTATCTTTTGGGAGAGAGATTCGAATTGTTCACGGATCACAAACCGTTGAAATATCTTTTCTCTCAAAAAAATCTTAATCTGAGACAGCAGCGGTGGGTCGAATTTTTGGCATCCTATGATTTGGATATTCTGTACACCCCGGAAAAGGCGAATGTTGTAGCTGATGCTCTTAGCAGGAACGCAGTCCTATCTCTTCTAGAAGTTGTTCCATCTCTTATTGAAAGGATTTCGAGCAAGCAAGCATCCGATAAGATGTTGAGAAGGACCATCAAGAGAGTTAGGAACGGTCAGTGTCCTAGTTTTGAAATTTATGGCCAAGGAACATTAAGGATTAACGGAAGAATTTGTGTTCCGAATGATAAGGATTTGAAGCAGGAAGTCTTATCTGAGAGTCATCTTTCCAAATTGAATATTCACCCGGGAATCTCGAAGATGTATAAATATATGAAGAGAGTCTTTTGGTGGAAGGGCATGAAGGAAGATGTAGCTACTTTTGTTTATAGTTGTGCCATCTGCCAACAAGTTAAAGGTGATCAACAGAAGTCGGCCAGATTACTGCAGCCTTTGGAAATTCCAGATTGGAAATGGGAAATGATTTCGATGGATTTATCGACGGTTAGCCTAGAACCAGGAAAGGAAATGATGGTATATGGGTTATTGTGGATCATTTAACTAAGAGTGCCCATTTTATACCCGTTAAGGCAACTCGTACTACAGCTTCTCTGGCAGAAATTTTCTTAAAGGAGATAGTCAGATTGCATGGTGTTCCTGCCAGTATAGTAAGTGACCGTGATCCTATTTTCACTAGCAAATTCTGGGAGGCTCTGCAATCAGCAATGGGAACGAGTTTGAGATTGAGTACAACCTATCATCCTAAGACAGACGGACAGACGGAGAGGCTTAATCGTATTCTAGAGGATATGTTGCGAGCTTGTGTTTTGGATTTTGGTGGATCGTGGGAAGACCATCTTCATCTAGTGGAATTCTCTTATAATTACATTTATCAGGCAAGTATTAAGATGGCTCCTTATGAAGCTCTGTATGGAAGACCGTGTAGAACCCCATCTTGTTGGATAGAATCGAAGGATTGTCTTGTGCTCGGACCCGATCTTATTCGACAAGCTTCTGCGAAAGTTGAGCTTATTGAGAAAAGGATGAAAGCTGCCCAAGATCGTCAGAAGAAATATGCAGAGAGAAGACGAAGACCATTGGAATTCGAGATCGGAGATTTGGTTTTTATCAAAGTTTCCTCAATTAAAGGTGCTATAAGATTCGAAAAATGGGAAAACTTGCTCCGAGATTCATTGGACCATTCCGAGGGCTGGAAAGAATTGGAGCTGTAGCTAACAGAATTGAATTGCCAGAGCAGATGTCTAGGATTCATAATGTATTTCATGTATCGCATTTGAGGAAATTTGTTCATGACCCATCACTAGTTATAGAACCAGTAGTTCAGGAAGATTTGGAAATCGAACCTAACTTGACCGTGGTCAGAAATCCAGTTCGGATTGTGGATCAAGACGAGAAGCAACTCAGGAGCAAAGTGGTGAGATTCATCAAGGTGCAGTGGAGTGAGAATCCCAAAGATTGTACATGGGAAACTCTCGATAGTTTTATGAAAGCTTATCCAGATTTGTGTCCGGATAACTAGTGATGTTTGTTAGAGTAGACTTTTTGATTGTTTGCCATTGTATGGATGATATGTATATTTGGATTGTTAATATAAAAGCTTTTGAATTAACCGTTGTTTTAAATTTCGGGGACGAAATTCTTTTAAGGGGGGAGGAATGTAACAACCCGAGATTTTGACAGTATATTTTAATAAATATTTAATCTAATTCAAATGAAATACAAGCCTTCCAATTTATAAATTAATAAGATTTTTGAATATTTAACAGTTATAAACACATATATATGTTTTGTAAAGGAAATTTTGATTTGAAAACTTAAAATAAAATCTTTTGAAAATGCTTATAACAAAATCTCTCCTATTCAATAAAAATGAATGCTTCTATATTTTTAATATTCGATAATATACATATGAATATATAATTGTAATCTTTAAATAATAATGTTTAAAAATAGGCAACCATATCAATATTAAACATAAACATTAAAAAATAAGTATAAAACATAATTATAAAATATAAGATATAAATAGAAATATAAAATATACAAATTGATGTTATGAAACAAATGCTTGAAAAATAAATTACAAATAGAATACAATTAATATAGTCAAAACAATAACTATGTTAACTTTACTCAAAACATTTAAGATAAGTTAAAAGAGATAACCTGTAACATATATTTATACAACACAAATCTTTAACAAAGATTATAATAGTTGCTGTGAAATCAAGTATGCAAAGAGACAAAGAAACAAATTAAATATATTAACATATATGTTGCTTACATATGAATAATATAAAGAAGACAAGTATCACACATATACAAATATCTTTGTACCAAATTTTAGTGTCAGCTAGTATTAATTAGATGTTAACATAAATGAAGACACAAGCATTTAATTAGCACAACTATTTTTCAAAGAAAATCCTACAGCCGAGATTACAATATCATTTCATATTGCAGAAAATTTAATACAAAATCAACCCGGTCAAACATGTAAGGCTGTCCAGATATAACCTAATCAAAGCCTTCTCTATTTACATATCACACTATTTTAGTTCACATAATTTAGAAACTTAAAAGCAGACCTGAAAAGCAAAAGAAGAAAGGAAAATAAACATCATTGCCTTGCCACTCAAACAAATTCAAACAGCATAACAAAGGAAAAGCTTTCAGGAAATTCATCTGCAGTTTCTTCATCAAATTGCTTTCTGTTTCAATAAATTATTTGGTGAGTAAACTAACTATTTTTAAAGCTTAAGTTTGGTAATTAGTTCATATATATCTAATGTTTGCTGTATATTGTAATATGTAATTCTGAGATGCTATCTGAAAGTTAAAATGCGATGATCTTCTGTGTTTTTAAAATTCCTAAGCAAAAGAAACTTATACATCTTCATATAAACATCTAAAGCTTAGAATTTTTAACTAGGTAGGTTGTTTAAACTTAAACCATAACTTGTAAGTGATTTTACAACATGACAGTAAAATATAACAACAGTTTATACAGGTTTTAAGTAAGAAATAAATCAATAGCAAAAATTCAAATGTTTTAATTTGTAAATTTGATTCAATATCTTAATTTAGCATACAAAGTTAGGATTTTTAAAATAGAAACGATGATTTTTAGATCAATATTGAAGGTGCAGTTTGAATATGAATTAAAGTTACATTTTTGTCAATATCTATTGATTCAATTAATTTTAATTGTTGAAATTTGTTATGATGCAAGCTTGAAGATGTAATAATATAGAAAAATGCTAAATAATTTTTCCAATGCAAGAATCTGTGGAATGAAGCAAGAATAGGGTTTTAGTTTAAGTTTTTCCTGTGTACTGTAAATTATTGTTTTCTTCGTCATAACATGATTGAGTGGATCGCGCTTCGAGAAGGTGGTTGAGGAGGGTCTGGACATGGCGTTGGCGAAGGGGCTTTGCCTCCGGTGATGGGTGGTGGCAGAACGTGGTGGTTATCGGTGGGGTGTTCGTGTTTTGAGTTCGTGCATCAGGCCTTTTTTTCGATTCGCCTTTTTGTGAAAATCTGGGTTTTCTTTTTGATCATTGAGTCGATTTGTGGTTTGTTAGAGGTGATGGGGGTCGCGGGAGGTGCGGCGAACCACCGTGCATGTGCACGGTGGCGTTGGGATGTCCGATGGGTTGACTTGATCGTCGCGTGAAATTTCTCGAGTCGAAAAGGTTATTGCTTCGGGCTCGACCCTGGTGCGCTCGTGATTGTCGAGAATACTGCAGTTTTAATTTTTTTTTTAAACTTAACTAAAAAAAAGAAGAAGAAAAGGATCAGGAAGAAGAAGAAGATAGGGGTCGAGGAGAAGAACTCGGGGAAACGGAAAAAGGGCTCGGGTTTTACACGAGGAAACGTGTGGGTTGCTTCGGGTTCCAACTTCTATATGAATCAGCTTATAACCTTTAGGTTATTTCGTGAAAAGTTTTAATATCGACAAATTTAAAGCTAAGATTTGATTTAAAATCATTGATAGAGTTTACAAATATAAGATGGTTAAATTAATTTTAAAGTGTAAGTGATTAAAAATGTAAATTGTTTTGTACTGGTAATTAAATTAATAACTTTAAGTTAAATTTGTAATTAAAAATTAATTTTGTGTTTAATCAATTTAACTTAAGAAATTTAATTATTTACTTAAAGTTAATTAATAAATGGTAGTTAACTTAAGTGATTAATTAGGATTAAATAATAAATTAATTGATAATAAATGATTAATTAAAATAATTTGTGATAATTAAATAAGTAATTAAATTTTATTAATTAATAATTAAGTTATTAATTAATAATTAAGAATCAATTAATTAGCTGAGTAATTACGTAATAATTAATAAATTTAATAGGTTAATTAATTAGAAATTAATTAAATAGAATTATAATGATTTATTCCTAAGTAATTAATTAAGTTAAATCAAATCAAACTATATTGATATGAATTGATAATTCTGTTTGATTGACTCTATTATCTGTTTGATATCTGTCTGTGATATGTTGTGATATATTCTGGACATATCCGTGATGACTGTATATGATTTATCTGTGATATCTGTTATGTAAATTCTTAATATTGAATTAAACTGTTTAAGTTAAGTAGACAACTTGGCCCTTAAAATGGCATTTGGATTTCGATGAGACCGGGATCGGGTATCAATGCGATATTCCGAAAACCACATCGATCCAAATTAAACGATAAGTCATGACATCTCAATTGGAGATCGAGATGGTGTCAGAATGCAAGGGTTATCGTTATTGACTCTGAGGGTGATTCCAAATGAGTGTAACGAGATAATTCCTTCGGTTTCGTTCGAACCCGGAACGAACTTGTATGGATTGAATGCTTTCAGCACATCGTCAGGCGGACGATGTGCATTCTAAGAGATATGTTCTTTAAAGGTAATCACAGCCTCAAGCCTCATCAACCGGGAATGGCCAAAACAGGGAAGATGCAGCAAGGTTGGGTGGGTCATGCCCAAGCAGGACGAGGTATACCCCTGTCTAGATGTCCCTTTATTTCGGTTGTGTGGGCATTTGTTGGCCACAACTGCCAGGTTATCTTGTTCGGGACTATTCAGTAAGGAATGGTTCCAGCCTTGTGTTGTAGGGGGTCAGCAGTGATCCTCGGTACGGTGATCTGGGCCCCGTACTGTGACGGGCGGCACCCCAGTAGCCCTGCCATTGTTGGGAACCCATTTGCCCTACGAGAACCTACAGTTTTGATTTGTATTACCCACTTTTGTGGCTAGTAGTTGGAATTTAATGAATGTAACAATTTTGGCTATTTTATATTTACTTGAAAACCCTAGACTCTATTATAATATCATCGAATTTCCTATAAATGTTTTGGTTAGCGTAAGGTAAAAACTTACCCGTATTTATGTGTGGGGAGTCTTACGTGATACCTTTATTTTCAAATGGTTTTCGAAGTTAAACAATTTTAACCATTTACTCACACCAGACCCATGTCTGACTCGGAGTTTATATTTTGATTTTTATAAACTCTTTTGGAGGAGCTTTGGAGAAGAAGACCAGACGTATGTATCTACCTATATAGTTCCGCTGTGTAGTTAGTGTAAGCTGTATTTTGGGTGTATGCATGGACATATATGTATATGACAGTTCTATTGTATGATATTGTATAACTCTGATGTATGTATAACTATGTGACATTTATGTGATGTATTATATTTTGTTCCATTCCCCTGTGAGATTCTGATGTTGTTATTTCTTTCTTCTTATTCTTTTCTATTTCTATCCCTTTCTTTCTTAATGATGATATGTCTTTCTGGGGTTAGAAAGGCGGGTCGTCACACCTGGATCCCTCAGGAAACATCTGTACCCGTAGGCTGGCTACCGCAGCCCTGCGATTACCCATGAAAACTGGTAGTACCGCAGATACAAAATGGTTACGCCTGGATCCCCCAAGAAACATCCGTACCCAAAGGCTTTCGCAGCCCCTGCTGATTACGCTACCAAGCGACCCAATAGATTGCAGATACACAATGGTTACGCCTGGATCCTCGAGGAGACATCCATACCCGTAGGCTCTCGCAGCCCCTGCGAATTACGCTATGCAGTCGCGCTCAAAAGAAAAACCATCGAGATCGCCATGGTAGGACACTCGAGTATCACATCCGTAAAACCAAAAATCAGAGAGATTAATATCGATAGAATGAATCCATAATGTGGCCATAAAGCGGATATCAAGCAGAAGGCACTTTCCATATCTTTACTTAGAAAATATGTATCATATGGTACCTTTTCAAATCACTTTCAAATATCATACTTATATAAAGCCCATTATATATAAGATTCCATTTTCAAATCGAATACTTTCCAAATCAATAGTATATCAAATCACACTTATAGACTTCGATTATATGAGATTTCTCTTTCCAAATTGATTATCTTTCAAATCAATAGTTTTCAAATCAACATCATACTTATACAAATCCATTTTGTGTAAGTTCGACCACTCCCAAATCAAGTATTTAGAAAAAATGAGGTTCTCAATTTCAATTTATTTCAATATCAATTCAGTTTCAAAATCATATATGATTTCACCAAATCATTTCTTCAAGACTAAATATCTTTAGTTTCAAAGTTTCCAAAATATTAGGTTTAGAAAATAATCCAAATTTCCAAATCAACATAATTTCTGTCAAACAGATTCATTTCCAAAAATCACCATATAAATACTGGTTTTTAAATTCCAATCTATTTTCGAAACCAAATATTTTCTCCAAATCAATTATACCCAAAAATGATTACCATCTCTTTTAAACCTTTAAACTATTCATTCCTATTTGAAAAATCCAATTTACCATTGGGAAGATTATTATTCTATATGTATATACTTTATTCAAAACATTCCAAATCTATATTTCATACTAGTATAATTCAAAATAGTCTTATTTATTTTACTCAACAAACAGTTTCAAACTTATATAAATCATATTACTCTATACTTTAATCATACAAAACTAAACTTATATTCTTTATCAAATACCTTATACCTTTCAAAACTTCTTAGCTTTGAAAAGTTAACTTTGATTTGAAAGTGCTCGAGCCTTCAAAATAGTCGAAGAAATCATATTTTCAATCCAAAAGTTGGAAATCACCAACAAATTAGTAAATCAATTCCAAAAGATAGGTTTATATCGATCAAATTCGAAACTCAAGAACTGAACACCGGCTCATTTTAAAACTGTGTTATATGTATATGTATATATATATATATATGCATATATCTTTTCGAAAATCAAATTATACTTCGGTATTTGAAACCAAAATTGGTTTCATAAAATCACTCGCATAGCAAAGCTAATAGAGTGGCCTCTCCCCCACTCTAAAACTCGAAAATCAATGTCGATGATGCGTGCACTCATCATCGAAATTATTTTCCTGCGACACAAGTGAGTTATGGACTTCTATTTTCTTGAACTTCTTTGAAATCTCTTCGAAATCATTGGAATTCATTTGAACTCATTTGAAACATTTCTTATCCGAAAAATACTTTCAAATCGTATTATTATATATTTTCGAAAGCTCAAAACCAAATTTCAAAATACCGGAGTTCAATCTCTCAAATTTCAAATTCAAAACCCTTGAATTATAAATCATTTTTATATAAATCAAATTTCTTATAAAATTTTCAAAATTTCAAATCCTTTTGAAGCTTTAAATTTTTATTTTTAAAAGGTATATAATCCTTATCGAAAACATTTCACTTTTATATAAAAATATGGTCATCCTTATCAAAATAATAACTTTGATGTATACACAATTTCAAAAATACAATCAAACATAAATTTCCAAGGGATGATTCAAGGATGGATTCCAAAACAAACAGAGTTTCAAATTTAAAGGAACTCTAATCAAATAGAATTCTAGTTTGAAGATAAGCTCGAATGAAGATGAGATAATTAAATTATCAAATAGAAGATGGATAAGCCTATAAAATCGCGGGCAACCTCAACAGAGTCAAATGTGACTTCAGGAATATAATCAATGCGGAAATCTAAGGCAAATCGACATTCGAACGCCAGAGATAGAATCCAGGTATAGCAGAAGGTAGATAGCATCGTAAATCGAGGATATAGAAATTTCCGGTGAATCAATGCCAATTGTAAAGGAGTTTCACCCCATTACAAATCATTCGAAGATTTGCGGGATCATCGATCTTTATAGAGGTCATTCCAAAGTAGAGTTATGGAATGCCCCTAAAATCAACAGGAAAAAATAGGGAAGACAAGACTGGATTTCAGAACTAGTGGGAGCGTTCCAAAATTCAAGGAATCCTAATCGATAAGAATCCTAACCAAGAGATTACTAACAAGGTAGATACAGAAGGGATGAAGTTTAGAAAATCATGATTTCAAAATAAAAAATTTATACCAATATAATCTTTGAAAATCCTTCAAAATCATTTGGAAATCATTTTATACATCGAAAATACGTTGATTCTGAGATTGATTTCACTCATTCTAAGGTATTTCTACCCTATTTCTAATGAGTTTTTGCTCCTCGGGCTAAGGTTTGCCTAAAACCAAAGCTCTGATACCAGATGTAACGACCCACTATTTTGGACCATTCAAATCAACAATAATCCATACATGTCACACTTGAATAATTCAAAATAACAGATTGTAATAAAATTTGGAGCAAATAAAATCATTCACAGAATCACAGACACAGAAATATCAAAATAACTCGCAGCGGAAATAAAATACCATAGTAGTTCATGAAGCTACTATAACAAAATCTCAGAACAAAATACAAAATATCATAGTTTAAAAATGGATACAATAGGAGTGTGGATACATAAATCAATAATACATAAGCAAATACTGAATAGGAAAATAACTGGATCAGAAACAGACGAATAGATAGACAGATAAGCTCCAACAAATCTCTAGCTCCAGAAGGTGAATCCAAAGCTGTGTCTCTCAAGCTGACCCAAGCGTAAAGTTAAACACAAAACACTCGAGTCAAGACATACATACTTATACAATGTAAACCAACTCAAGTGAACTGTAATGGCATTGCATAATAACTTATAGGATGCTTGGGATCGTCCATCTTTTAAGGATCCACTAAACCATCAATTTTAAACAGAATTAAACGCCATCATAGAAATGTCCATATTAAAGTAAACCATGCAACTAACAGTGTAAATATGACTAGGGTAGCGCAGAGCTGCAGTAATCGCTCACCTCTAGTCACACTATCGAATTGAAGGTGTGCATCAAAATAACCACTAGGAAATCAAACGACAAACAAAGATGTATACCCATGGTTATAAATTCCAAAAAGTTAAAATTCCGAATTAAAATCATTCATTTAAACCATAAAAAGGTGGAGTCATTATACCTTCAAATCAAATATTAAATTCCCAAAATTTTAGCCTTTTTAGAGTTTGTTTCTTTAGTTAAAACTTCAAAACATTCAAATTTTAGCCTTTCACAGCATTTAGAAAATGCTGTGGAAAGTTATACTTGAAGATAATTCATTTCAGCAAAGTCAGCATTTAAAATTGTTGTAATAGTTCAATTATATTTAAAAATCTCATTTCAGCCAACTGCAGCACTTAACAAGTGCTACAATAGTCCTTAGTTAATGTTAACCATTTAGTTCACTTCTGCAACTACAACACTTACAAAGTGCTATAATATCCTTTACTTCAGATTTTAAGTTAACTTCAGAAATGATAGCATTTCTAAAGTGCTGTTATTTAATTTTTCAGATTTCAGTGTAATTCCAGCAACAAATAAACTATGATTTTAACCCTTTAAACATTATAAAAATCATATTTTAACACTCAAAAATGTTCATTAAAATACCTTTTAACTTATGATTTTTATAAAGTAAATTTCTTATAAATAAAATCGAATTTTCAATAATTCACTTAATAAATTCAAGTGTACAATTTTCTATTCTTCACATTTTAACAATTTCTTAACACTTAAATTTTTATTACCATTTTCCAAATATAACTTAATTTCCATTTTATTTATATAACTTAATGTCATTTTAAAAGCCAAAACCCAAATTTCCAAATTTAAGTTATATTTCAAAAATTCAATATAACCACTCATTCATTCAGCATTTTTAACTTGTAGAAAGATCATAAATTCTTTATTTAAAACATTTTTAAATTTCTATTTAAATCAAATAATCACAAATTTACATTTTAAAAATACTTAAGGATATTCAAAAACACTTTAAAATTAACCACGTGTCTGTATATAGTTTTCTAACCTAGGTCAAGTGATACGGATATATATCATTTCAATCCACAGTTACAAAGAAAAATCCGAGTTCTATCATTTCAAACCCGTAATCCCAAGTTAAAATAGAATAAATAAAAATCGTTCAAGCCTATCATTTCAGCCCATAATAATTTTTCCATATTCTAAAGTCCATTCGGGTATGTATCATTTCAACCCATAGTGATTTCTATACTAACAGGGAACTTGCAGTGATGATCAAAATAAAATGAAGCAGTATCAGATGATATGACAGATAAATAAACAGGATTAACATCATATAATTTATAAAACAGGCACGTATAACATGATGTAATAATTTCTACTCTTTCACTTGCTATCAGTTCACAGTCATATTAGTATAAATGTCAGGTGTGATTACTCACCTTTTAAGCTGGAGTTTAGCGATTCAAAATACATAGATAAATTCCAGAAAGCACGATGCGACTTTTGATTCAAGTGGAGAGAGAATCAAGATTATTGATCTTGTATACAACAATAAACAAAGCAAATATAACTATAAATACAATACCAAATTTATATTGAAACAAAAGAAAATAGGATTAACAAAGAACATCACCAAACCTTTAAATCAATTTTGTTTGATCTCTACTCAACTTTTGCTTGACCATACATGTATATAGGTTTGGCCATGATGTTATATTTGTGGAAATGGCTCTGGTTTGGATCAAATATGTACGGCTAGGCTTGAGAAGAGTAAGAGATTTGGGATTACAAGGTAGGGAAGGTCAAAGGACAAGGCAACAAGGGGTTTGTTCAACTTTTTGGCTCGGCTATGGGTAAGTGGGGCTCGGCTAAAGCATGGTACAGGTCTGGATATGTCAGGAGCTGTGGCTAGAGGTGGAGTAGATGATGGTGGTGGCTAAGGGGGTGGCCAAGGTGATAGATGAAGGGTAGGTGCAAACTAGGTTTGGCTATGGCATATTTTTCAATGATTTTGGAACTTCTTTTGTGGTGTTTGCTTCATGGGTGATCATGGCCAGATATGGGTCAGAGGAGGTGATGTTCAGGTCATGTATGATGATGGGGAGGAGGTGGTGTGGTGGTTGGAGGAGGTGGCGGGGTGTTTAGGCCGAGAAAATGTATGAAGAAATCAAGCAAAATAATGGAAAAAGAAGGAGAAAAGTAGAAAAGAAGGAGGCCATTGCTTACCAATATTTTGGCCTTGAGAAATGAGATGGAGACGGAGATTTTTCATGTGAAATGAGAATGAAAACTCATGGCTAACAATAGTAGGATGTACGGCCAAAGCTGGAAAGTGAAAGGACAAGCAAATGAATAGATTAGGCAATGAACAGTCATGAGTTTTAAAGCTTTTGTCTCTTCAAATTTTCATTTCTTTTAAATTAAAATAAAATAAATAAAATTTAGAAAATAAAATAGAAAAGAAAGCAAAATAAAGTGAGAAAGAAAAATAAATAAATAATTTTAAGGAAGAATATAAATAAATAAGAAAATAGTTAATAAATTGAAACTAGACTTTAAAAATTAAAAACAAAATACAATTAACATTCGAAAATTATAAATACATTTTAAATTGTTTGAAAAATAAAATATATATATATATATATATACACGACATGTCATGTTACACGTATATACACAATTATAACAAGATATGATAACCAAAAATACTATTTATATAAATTGAAATAAACAATTTTGTTAAATAAAACAATTTACACACAATATTGTAAAAAGCATAACTTTCACAATATTAATTGGATTTCAATGAAATGAAAAGCGGTATTCTTGAAATTTAAATTATTTTCATAATAAAAGATAAAATTCAAATATTTAAATTTTAAATTTTAAATTCAAGGTTTGACCATATTGTCCAAAATTCACGTTTTTGGAAAATATTCCATTTATTCAGGTTTGGAATTATAATTCACACAAAAATCAAAATTTTTATTTAAGATAACAAAATTTATCCATTTTAATAATTAAAATAAAGTTTTCAAATCAGGAATTTCAGTTAAGATAATAAAAATATAAAATTAAAATAATCACAAAATACAGGGCTGTTACAGCCTTGTTAAGGAAGTGCCAGTAAACTGCCTTGAGCAAGGCAGTGCGCACTGCCTTGAACAAGATAGTGTGAAAGTAATGGACAAGGCTATAATACAACAAAGTAACATGTGAACAAGGCCAACAACATGGACCAAGGCAAAGTAGAAATAAGATTGCAACATAGGAGACACACATATGGAAGTTCAAAGAAAAAAATGGTAATATTTCACACATGTGTATGTATATACATGGAAGATATTTTACAAACCAGACTCAAAGGCCAACAACATGTTAGTAATTGTACACATGCATGATACAAGTGAAAGTGCAGGGATTTTATAAACTAGTTCATGAAATGGTACAACATGTACAAATAGTGAATGAAGACAAACACATTCAAAAGGCAGTAGAATAGAACTAGGCATAGTTCAAGCCATTCAAGGTTCAGGTAAGGCAAGGCACACTCATAAGTCCATCAGAAACTTAAAAACCATTCATAGTTCAAGCACACTAGCATACATATATGCATATATGTATGTACATGTAGATATGTATATACATATGTATGCAAGTACATGGATGAGGTTAACAATGCAACGAGGCAGTGCTACAAATTAAAACAAGGCAGTGCTAAAATAGCTTTTTGTTAAGATCCTTCCATTCGGCCAACATAACTAACACCACATTCTGATGTTTTTTCCAAAGAGCATCCCTACTTTATTATCTTTCCCTGATGTATAAGCTATACCGAAATTGTAAGCTGCTAAAAACTCCAGCCACCTCTGTTGTCTTATATTCAACTCCTATTGAGAGAATAAATACCTTAAAGACTTATGATCCATGAAAAACTCAAATCTTTCTCCCAAAAGATAAAGTCTCCATACTTTCAGTGAGAAGATCACCATTGCCAACTCTAAATCATGGGTTGTATATCTTATTTAGTAGGTCTGAGCTGTCGAGAAGTGTAGGTAATTACCTTATCCTTCTGCCTCAACACAGCTCCTAATTCAGTCCCACATGCATCCGTATACACTACTAACCCATGATTATCGTCGACAACAACTAACGTGGATGTATTGGTCAAAAAATGCTTTAACTTAAGGAATGGTTCCTCGCATTTGTCGGACCAAACAAACTTCATGCCTTTCTGGTTTGCTTAGTCAGAGGTGCTGTTATCCATGAAAAAACCCTGATAAATCTTCGGTAATATTCAGCCCATCCAAGAAAATTTCTTATCCGGTCACTGTCTCGGGTCTCTTCCAACTATTAACCGCTTTAATCTTAGTTGGATCAATTGATAACCCTTCCCCTAAGACTACATGGCCAAGAAAATTTTCTTCTTTCTTTCAAAAATGACACTTCGAAAACTTTGCTTTCGGCTGATGCTGTTCAGTGTCTCTAACACTATCCTAAGATGAAACTCAAACTCTTGTTCATCCTTGGAATATATCAAAATGTTTTCTATGAATTTAATATGAAACTATCCAAGTGCTCTCGGAAAATCCCTTTCATCAAATCTATGAAGAAAGCTGGCGCATTTGTTAGTCCGAATGGCATTACTAACCACTCGTACAAAGCATATCTCATTCAAAATGTTATCAATGGAACACTGTCCTCCGCCACTCTTAGTTGATGGAATCCTACAGTCAAATCCAATCGGGAAAACACTCTAGTTCCACTCAACTGATCAAATAAGTCGTAGATTCTTCGCAAAAGATACCTATTCTTAATCGTATTCTCATTCTTCTTACAATAGTAAGTACAAAACCTTAACGACCCATTTGGTTTCTTCGTGAACATCATGGTCGTTCCCTAAAGCGAACTGCTTGGTCTAATAAAGTTCTTTCCTTATAAGTCCACTAGCTGTACCTTTAACCCTTCATCTCGGTAGGTGTCATCCTACTAGGTAGTTTACTTACGGGTTCTGCTCCTGGCATAAGATCTATTCAAAACTCGATAGCTCGTTTCAGTGGTAGTTCTATGACCGGCTCAAGAACATCTACAAATTCTCTTGCTACTACACCCAATTCAACCATTATTCTGCTTCCATTGCATTCAAAAAGCATAAATTCTTGGCCTTGAATTCTCGACTGAGTATACTTATTCGGTCACTACTACTAGGATGTCTCAATGATATTTCCCTATCCTGGAAAAATATCATAGCATCATATCTATCTAACTAATCCACACCCAATATGATCCCGAAGCCTATTAAATCAAAGACATACAAATTTCATGCAAGCTTATGACCTAACGAATCAAGTTCTAACCGGTCACATCTCATCCCCAGAGTTGCATACCCTCTAACTGGATTCGTAACCCTTAATGAAGTAATAAGGTATGAAGGTTCTAAGAATAATTTATCTACTAAACAATCAGACATAAATGAATATGATGTACCGGTATCAAATGATATCCTAACTAATATACTATGGATAAAAGACGTACCTTCCATCATAGACTTATCCTTCTCAGCTGCTTTTGGTGTAGAGGATGATGGTTCCAAAGCATAGACTTATCCTTCTCAGCTCTGGCTGCCTTTGGACACTTGTTCATGTAATTCCCCCACTTGGTCGCAGTTAAACCACTTCACATTTTGCTTCCCTACAACCACCTTTCCATCACCCAAGCCACACTTATTAGAAAAGTGGCCCTTCTTATTGCACTTATAACAGACAATATCCGTCATCCCCTTCTTAGCTACTCTTCCATTTTGAGCATCCTACTTCTTAAAGAATTTTCTTTTCTTATTCCAGGATTCCTGAGTCTCTGTTGACTTCTCCTTCCCAAAGGTAGAAGCACTTCGTTTCTATTCGCCATCGCCATACTATATTTTAAGGATCACAGAGATGTGGCATGGTTGCCCTAGTGATTTTCGGCCTTAACCCCTAGTTAAACTTTTCGTTCCTTTTAGTGAAAGTGACCACAGTGGCATATCCATACCTGGAAAGTTCATCAAACTTCGCAGAATATTCCAACACCGACATCCCCTTTGCTCCAAATCCATAAATTTCCTTAGTAAAGCGGGCTTAGCTACCCCCGACAAAATCTCTCCTTGAAAATCCTTCGGAAACCTACCTATGTTAACTTTTCCTTCGGCATACCTATAGTAATTCCATTCAACCAAAACAATTTTGCACCTTGCAATTGCCTCGAAGCCAATCTTCTGTTCTGCTTATCGTCCAAAGCAAGGTCAACAAAAACTCTCTCACAATGCAAAAGCCAATTTTCCACTTCTACAACGTCCTCAGTCCCAGAAAAGGCTTTCCACACGAACTGGTATAATCTTGACTCAACTTGGTATTGTTATTGCCAACCGACGCCATGGGATTTGCTCCTTCCGCCTTCACAGCATTTCCTCCAGCTACACCTACAGTCGCTTCAGCTTACATCAAGTAAATGATGAACTGATACATCGTCCCCGTATCTACCCATAGGGTTCCAACACCTACGTTGGCATTTTCGTTTTTATTAGCATTTGCCCGTCGACCCTGGTTTCTCCTGGTATTAGGTCGAGTATTTCCGTTAGTTGTGGTCCTTCCCCCATCTAGATTTACTCTTCTGTTTCCTTCTTCCATACCATTCTTCTTCGTAGATCTGCATACGCGCCTTAGAAGATACATACAAACGGTTTAAGAGAGAGAATAATACGTACCTATATATATATCAAAATACAACTATGTTATTATTGCGTTTTCCCAACCCCAATCTTATTCTCCGATTCATTGGTTTATGTTTTCAAAATCTTTTAGGTTAAAATTCCTTTTAAGTTTACATAAACATATGCTCTGATACCAAACTGTAACATCCCCCAATTTGAAGCCAGAAACTAAGTGCTACGGATGCTGCAAGCATCCATTGTCATTAATTCTGGTGATAAAACGCGGCTATGTTAATCATTTCGATAATACCATAAACACATAAATATGGAAATTCAACTTAATTTTTAAAATAATTTTTTCTCATATCATTTCACAATAAGATTTCAATTTCGTTATGTAATCCCAGTTCACAAACCATGTTCAGAGTATATATGACTATTACAACAAATTCCAAGAGCGATACATGAAGATTCCAAATTGGATGATCAGAGTCAAATATCTGGCATTTAATACAACTTTCCATTACAACACTAAAGTAGAATCAAGACATAGCGGAAAATAGAAATATAGCTCCTGCTAGCTAGATTGCCTCCTGCACGTCTGTGTAAACTCATTCTTCTAAAGGGAACCTGAAAAGCCCTTACTCTCAAACTACTCAAATGAGTACCCAAGAGTTTAGGGGGAAAATAAAATTTTCAAATCAGACAAAAAGTCCAATGCGAATAATAATCTACTATCTCAAACCAATAGAAGTCTAGTGAAACCATGCCGTTATGCGGAACAGGTTTACCCTCACTAGTACCCAATTAAACATCTTAACCATATTTTGTGCTCCTGCATCCACAATGGTTATAACATAATAATATGATAGTGTATACACATGTCATATATACTGAATTACCCACCCTCCATTTACTAGACTACCCATCTAAGTTCGTATTGACCACCTGTCTTATATTCGTGTGGACTACCCATCCCATATTTTATTTTACTTAAACTAATGTGGATTATCCATCTCACATTTTACCATTTAAACTAATGCGGACTATCCACCTCACATCTCATAGTTTTCCTAGGATGAATATGAACCCCTTAAATCAACTAATTAGAGACTATAACTATGAAAAAAATGCATCAGCGACAGGTACGCTCCGTTATCTGATTGCATACCAATCAATCATTAAATCCCATGCCATCTCATGTCACATCATACTAGAGATATGCCTCGTCGTCTGATATGCACTAATACAACAAAAAAACCATATGCTGTCTGATATTATAGTATCATTTCTAAAATTTCCTATTAGACAACACATAAACATGATCTGATATGAATAATTGTTCACAAAATGAAACAAATGAATCGTAATTTTATGTAAACAAATATTGTATTTTGAATCAAATTCAAATACAATACAACTTTCACTATCACTCTACTTACATTTTCAAATACAATACAACTTAAAATTACTCACACTCACCCGAGTTTGGTTTTGATGTTGATCTTGATTTGCTTGCTCCAACTTGTGTCCAGCCATCTCCTATACGTGTTAAATAAACAACAATGCAGTAAACTTGAAAAACAAACAAACCTAAATAACAAAAATAAAATTGAATTTGAATATTAAGCATTGCCTCAGTTTATGGGTTTTTTTCCTTTTCATTTTTAGACAGGGATAAATATATATGTGTACGTACTACTTATGATATGCACAATGTATCATTCTGAGCATCACAAGGCCGATCCTTGATTCAATCACATGGAACGTTGCAAAGGTCAGGCCCAAAGGCTTAACTCGGTACAAACACACAAGTTCAAGCCTAAGCAAGCTCGAGCTCAACAAAAGTAGTTTAATTCAGCTCAAAACAGATTTGGCAACTCAGCAAAGCCAAAGTGCACAAACAAGTTAAGTGCACGTAGAGATGCACAAAGTCAAGCATCAGCAAACTAGATTCATGGCAATATCAAGCATGGTACATAATTATATACAATTAAGTGCACAAATAGCGCAAACAAAAAACAGTAGGTACAAGTTTACAAAAATAATGTAACTTGCATCTCCTATAGTGAGCAACACACATATACACAAATGTATATACATGTATACATTTATATTTGCAACACATGTCAAATGCAGCAAGGAAGTGCCACAAAGAAATGAACAACATGTAGTGCTACAAACAAATGCAGCCACGAAGTACATGAATTCATGGCAGGAAGTACAAATAAAGGAACATGAATCAAAAGAACATTCATGCAGGAATCAAATGAGCCAGGGAGTACATAGAGTTCATGGCAGTGAACACTGCCTTGTTCAAAAACAGAAATTCAAGAATCTAAAAGGCAATCAAGCTATGGACAAGAAACCAAAGCATGTGTAAGAGATTCAAC
This sequence comes from Allium cepa, assembly GCA_030765085.1. Lineage (NCBI taxonomy): Eukaryota > Viridiplantae > Streptophyta > Magnoliopsida > Asparagales > Amaryllidaceae > Allium > Allium cepa. The sequence goes on from CM060944.1 coordinate 437,219,388, forward strand.
CAATGTGAAGGTAGTGCGCTGCCTTGTCAAGGCGGTGCCAGTAAACTGCCTTGAACAAGGTAGTGTGCACTGCCTTGAACAAGGTAGCGTGCAAGTACATGGACAAGCCTACAATGCAACATGTGAACAAGGCCAAAAACATGGACCAAAGCAAAAAAAAGATTGCAATACACTAGAGACACACATATAGAAGTTCAGAGAAAAAACATGGTAATATTTCACACATGTATACATACATGTGTATGTGTATACATGGAAGATATTTCACAAACCAGACTCAAAGGCTAACAACATGTCAGTAACGGTACACATGCATGATACAAGTGAAACCAGTGCAGGGATTTCATAAATCAGTTCATGAAATAGTATAACTTGTGCACATAGTAAATGAAGACAAACACATTCAAAAGGCAGTTGAATAGAACAAGGCAGAGTTCAAGCCATTCAAGGTTCAGGCAAGACAAGGCACACTCATAAATCCATCAGAAAGTTAAAACCATTCATAGTTCAAGCACACTAACATACACATATACATATATGTATGTACATGTAGATATATATATACATATGTGTGCAAGCACATGGACAAGGTCAACAATGCAACAGGGCAGTGCCATAAATTAAAAAAAGGCAGTGCTACAAATAGCTTTTTGTTAAGAACCTTCCATTCAGCTAGCATAGCTAACACCACGTTCTCATGTTTTCTGCTAAGAGCATCCACTACTTTATTATCTTTCCCAGTGTATACTCTATACCGAATCATAAGCTGCTAAAAACTCTAGCCACCGCTGTTTCCTTATATTCAACCCCTTTTAAGAGAATAATTACCTTAAATACTTATGATCTGTGTACAACTCAAATCTTCCTCCCAAAAGATAATGTCTCCACACCTTCAATGCGAATAACACCTTTGCCAACTCTAAGTCATTGGTTGAATATTTTACTTTATGCAATTTGAGCTGTCGAGAAGCGTAGATAATTACCTTATCCTTCTACATCAACACAGCTCCTAATTAAGTCCCACGTGCATCCGTATACACTAGTAACCCTTGATTATCATCTACACAACTAACATGGGCGTACTGGTCAATAAATGCTTTAACTTAAGGAATGCTTCCTCTATTAGTCGGACCAAATAAACTTAACGTCCTTTCTGGTCAGCTTAGTCAAGGGTGCTGCTATCTGCGAAAAATCTTGGATAAATCTCCGGTAATATTAAGCCCATCCAAATAAACTTCTTATCCGGTCACTGTCTCAGGTCTCTTCCAACTATTAACCGCCTCAATCTTAGTTGGATCAATTGATAACCCTTCTCCTAAGACTACATAACTAAGAAACTTTACATCTTTCTCTTAGAAATGACACTTCAAATATTTTGCTTTCGGATGATGCTATTTCAGTGTCTCTAATACTATTCTAAGATGAAACTCACACTCTCTTTCATCCTTAGAATATATTAAAATGTCGCTATGAACACCAATACGAAACTATCTAAGTGCTCTCAGAAAATCCCGTTCATCAAATCTACGAAGAGAGCTGTCATATTCATTAGTTCGAATGGCATTACTAACCATCGTACAAAGCATATCTTGTTCGAAATGACGTCAATGGAATACTATCCTCCACCATTCTTAGTTGGTGGAACCCTATACCAAATCCAATTGGGAAAACACTCTGGTTCCACTCAACTGATCGAATAAGTCGTCAATGCTTGGCAAAGGATACCTATTCTTAATCATTTTCACATTCTTCTTACGATAGTCGATACACAACCTTAATGACCCATACGGTTTCTTCGTGAACACTACGAGCGTACCTCAAGGCGAACTACTTGGTCTGAGAAAGTTCTTTCCTTATAAGTCCACTAGCTGCACCTTTAACACTTCATCCCAGTAGGTGTCATCCTTCTAGGTGGTCTACTTATGGGTTTTACTCCTGGCATAAGATCTATTCAAAACTCGATAGCTCCTTTCGGTGGTAGTCCTGTGACCGGATCAAAAACATCTGCAAATTCTCTTGCTACCAAACCCAATTCAACTCTTCTTTTGCTTCCATAGCATTAAATAAAGCACAAATTCCTAGACTCAAATTCTCGAATGAGTACACTTATTCGGTAACTACTACTAGGATGTCTCAATGATATTTCCCTATCCTCGCGAAATATCATAGCATTATATCTATCTAACTAATCCACACCCAATATGATCCCAAAGCCTACTAAATCAAAGACATATAAATTGCATGCAAGCTTATGACCTAAGAAATCAAGTTCTAACCGATCATATCTCATCTCCAGAGTTACATACCCTCTAATTGGATTTGCAACCCATAGGAAGTAACTAGGTATGAAGGTTCTAAGGGTAACTTATCTACTAAACAATGAGATATAAATGAATGTGATGTACCATTATCAAATAGTATCCTATCCGATATACTATGGATAAAAAGTGTACCTTCCATCATAGATTTTCCCTTCTCAGCTGCTGTTGGTCTAGAGGATGGTGGAGCATCAATTTATCTTCTCAGCCTTGGCTGCTTTTGGACACTTGTTCATGTAATTCCCTACTTGGTCGCAATTAAAGCACATCACATTCTGCTTCCCCACAACCACCTTTCCATCACTCGAGCAACACTCATTATAAAAGTGCCCCTTCTTGTAGCACTTATAACATACAATATCTGTCATCCCCTTCTTAGCTGTTCTTCCATTCTGAGCATCCTACATCTTAAAGAATTTTCTTTTCTTATTCTGAGATTCCTGAGTCTCTGTCGACTTCTCCTTTCCAAAGGTAGAAAGCATTTCTTCGTTTCTAATCGCCATCTCCACTACTACATTTGAGGGATCTCGGAGATGTGGCATGGTTACCCTAGCGATTTTCAACTTTAACCCCCGGATAAACTTCTCGTTCCTATTAGTGATAATGTCCATAGTGGCATATCCATACCTGGACAGCTCATCATACTTCATAGAATATTCCAACATCGACATCCTTCCAGCTCCAAATCTGTAAATTTCTCGAGCAAAGCGGACTTAGCTACCTCGGAAAAAATATCTCCCCTAATCTACTTCGGAAATTGGCCCAAGTTAACTATTCCTTTGGCACACCCACGGTAACTCCATTCCACCAGAATAATGTTGCACCTTGCAATTTCCTCGAAGCCGGTCTTCTGTTCTGCTCATCATCCATAGCAAGATCAAAAAAAATTCTCTTACAATGCAAAAGCCAACTTTCCACTTCTACAGCATCTTCATTCCCCAAAAAAGGCTTTCCACCCAAAATCTGGACTTCGCTTGGTATTTTTATTGCCAACCGACGTCACGGGATTTGCTCCTTTCGCTTCCACAGCATTTCCTTCAGCTACACCTACAGCTTCAGCTTGCATCAAGTAAATGAAGAACCGATACAACATCCCCATATCTACTAGTGGAGTTCCAACACCTACGTTGGCATTTGCATTTTGGTTAGCATTTACCCGTCGACCCTGGTTTCTCCTAATATTAGGTTGAGTATTTCCATTAGCTGTGGTCCTTCCTCCATCTAGATTTACTCTTCTGTTTCCTGCTCCATACCTTTCTTTCTTGTAAATATGCATACACGCCTTAGAAGATACAGAAGAACGGTCTAAGAGAGAGAAGAATACGTACCTATATATGGGAAATACAACTACGTTATTATTTCTTTATCCCAACCCCTATCTTATTCTTCGATTCATTGGTTTTTTTTTTCAAAATATTTTAGGTTTAAATTCCTTTTTAAGTTTACATAAACACATGCTCTGATACCAAACTGTAACATCCCCTAATTCGAGGACAGAAACTAAGTGCTATGGATGCTGTAGTCATCCACAGTTATTAATTTCGGGTGATAAAATGCGACTATGTTAAACATTTTGATAATACCAGAAACACATAAATATGGAAATTCAACTTAATTTTTAAAATAGTTTTTTTCATTTCATTTCATAATAAGATTTCATTTTCATTACGTAATCCTAATTCACAACCTATGTTCAGAAAATATATAATTATTACAACACAATCGAAGAGAGACATATGAAGATGCCCCATTGGATAATGTGAGTCAAATATCTGTCATTTAATACAACTTTCCATTACAACACTAAAGCAGAATCAGAACATAGCGAAAAATAGATATATAGCTCCTACTAGTCAGATTGCCTCCTGCACATCTTTGTAAACTCGTCTAAAGGGAACCTGAAAAGCCCATACTCTCAACCTACTCAAATGACTACCCAAGAGTTTAAGGGGAAAATAAAAATTTTGGATTAAACAAAAAGTCTGGTGAGAATAAAAATCTACTATCTCTAACCAATAGATATCTAGTGAGACCACGCCATTGTGCGGAACAGGTTTACCCTTACTAGTACGCAATTAAACGTCTTAAACATATTCAATGCTCCTGCATCCACAATGGTTATAGCAGAATAATATTTTAGTGTATACACATGTCATATATACCGAATTACCCATCCCCCATTTATTAGACTACCCATCTAAGTTCGTATTGACTACCCATCTTACATTCAAGTGGAATACCCATCCCATATTTTATTTTACTTAAACTAATGTGGACCATCCATCTCACATTTTATCATTTAAACTGATGCGAACTATCCATCTCACATCTCATAGTTTTCCTAAGATGAATATGAACCCCTTAAATTAACCAATTAGAGACTATCACTATGGGAAAAAATGCATCAGACGACATGTATGCTCCGTTGTCTGATTGCATACCTATTTGTCATTAAATCCCGTGTCATCTCATTTCACATCATACCAGAGATATGCCTCATCGTCTGATATGTACTAACACAACAAAAAACGATATGTTGTCTGATGTTTTAGTATCATTTCTAGAACTTCCTATTAGAAAACACGTAAATATGATCTGATATGAGTAATTGTTCACAAAATGAAATAAATGAATCGCAATTTTATTTTAACAAATATTTTATTTCGAATCAAATTCAAATACAATACAACTTTCATTATTACTCTACTTACATATTCAAATACAATACAACTTAAATTTACTCACACTCACTCGAGTTTGGTTTTGATGCTGATCTTGATTTGCTTGCTCCCGCTTGCATCTTGCCATCTCCTATACTATTAGATAAACAACAACGCATTTGAAAAAGAAACAAACATAAGTTACAAAGATAAAATTGAATTTGAATACTAAATATTGTCTCAGTTTATGGGTTTGTTTTTTCTTTTCATTTTTAGACAGGGATAAATATATATGTGTACGAACAACTTATGATATGCACAATGTAACATTGTGAGTATCATAAGGCTGATCCTTGATTCAATCACACGAATAGTTGCAGAGGTCAAGCCCGAAGGCTCAACTCAGTACAAACACATAAGTCCAAGCTAAGCAAGCTCGAGCTCAACACAAGTAGTTTAATTCAGCTCAAAACAGATCTGGCAACTCAGCAAAGCCAAAATGCATAAACAAGTTCAGTGCACATGGAGATGCACAAAGTCAAGCATCTGCAAACCAGATTTATGGCAATATCAAGCATGGTACATATTATGGAGAATTAAGTGCCAAATAGTGCAAACAAAAAATAGTAGGTACGAATTTACAAAAATAATGTAACTTGGATCTCCTAAAGTGAGCAACACACATATACACATATGTATATACATGTATGTATGCAACACATGTCAAACGTAGCTAGTAAGAGCCACAAACAAACGAACAACTAGTAGTTCTATAAACAAATGCAGTCAGGAAATACATGAGTTCAAGGTAGGAAGTACAAAACTATGGATAGGAATCAAAAGAACAATCACACAGGAATCAAATGAGCCAGGGAGTATATGGGGTTCAAGCCAGTGCCCATTGCCTTGTTCAAAACAAGAAATTCAAGAATCTGAAAGGCAATCAAGCTATGGACAAGAAACCAAAGCACATGAAAAGGATTCAACCAATATCAAGGTAGTGCACTACTTAGTCCAGGCAGTGCTAGTAACTTGCCTTGAACAAGGCAGTGTTCATTGCCTTGAATAAGGTAGTGTGCAAGTGCATGGACAAGGCTACAATGCAACATGTGAATAAGGCCAATAATCTGGACTAAGGCAAAAACAAAATTGCAACACACAGGTGTAACATCTCGCTATTTTGTGCCATTCGCATCCACACATGCCGGATTTGAATTGCTTAAAATACCAGATTGTTAATTTATATTTGGCAAAACTCATCATATACAGTAAATAAATAATCACGGAATCATAGACATAGAGTAATATACAATATGCAACGGAAACAAAAGAATAGTAGTTCATGAAGCTACTATATATATAATAGAGTTAAATAAGATACAACAGAAGTCTCAAATACAATAGTCAAATACAAGATCAGAATACATCACTGGAATCAACTGAACGACTACAAGCTGAAAGGATGTAGATGGATCACCAAGCGAAGCTCCAACACCAAAGGTGAGTCTCAAAACTGGTACATTCAGTCTGACCCGAGCGTAACGCAAAATACAAAATACTCAAGTCAGGATTAACATTCTTATATCAATAAATCCAACTCAAGTGAAATAAAAAATGAAATACAAGTAATTCAAAAGATGTTTGGGATAACCATCCTCTAAGGATCTGTTAAACTATCTACTATGTAGTAATATAAGCTATTATAATAATGTCTAAAGTAAAATGAACTTACTTAAAAATAGCGTTAAGACTTTACATTTTCCACCTTAACACATAAATAGTGCCAATAGTCTATACAGTACCATCGTACCTCCAGATCGGGAGGCTACCATAAATACTCCATAGGTACGACACAAATCAAAACTCGTACAAGGCGCGCTAGGGTAGGTGACACGGCACAACTAGGCAATGCCAAGGTAGATATACCAATTGCACTTCCAGACCGGTGGTAACGCATAACCGCATCTACCACCTACCTCAAGCCACACTTCCAAAAAAAATCAAAGGTGCACCCAATCAATCACAAAGTAATAAAATAGTATCGAAGAAGTGTGTCCGATCAGAGGAGCTACCTCATTAGCCCGTCGATTGCTCCTGTTTTAGCCACCTTATGCCAACTCACGGGAGTCAGGTCCATGTATATAACGCAATAGAACGTCACCACCATTCTACTTCATTCTGGAATCTCCACCGCGTACACGGTTGTTAAAGTGGTTTTCAAAGTTGGTAGAGAGTATGACAACTTTCGATCCCGGTCTCTTTAACAACCAAATGTTATTATAACACCGCGGTCATTTCAAAATATTTTATACTTCAAAACCAAAATATCGTTGCCATTTCAAAACCATATCAATACGCTATCATTTCCATTTTAAAATCAAATACGATATCATTTCAATTTTAAATATATCCTTTTCCAGATCATAGTGTTTTCAAGTTTATAACACTGTCCAAACTAAACTCTTGAAATTTTAACACCTTCAAAACATAATACTTTGAAATTCATAACTTTGAAAAAAAAACATAACTTTTACCACTAAACAGTTTAGATATTAAAATAATATATATATATATATAATAAAATAGTTTGTAAAGTAAAATAGTTTATATAAAAGAATTATACTTTAAAATATTTTATATTAAAATAGTTTGCATCAAAAATAATTTATATGAAATTAATTTATTAAGTAAAATGTATAAATAGTTTTAAATATAATTTAAAAATACTTTATATAATAAAATAATTTCCTCAAAGTTCCATAAATCAAATCCAAATCAACTTGAATTCCAAAATTCAAATTTAATCAAATCTCAGTTTCTCGATAAACCACTTCAAATTATATCGATTCCAAAACAGATTTGAACTCCAAAATAAACCATTTCAATATATTTCAAAGCTTTAAATATTCCATATTTTCAAAACTAAATTTGATAACTTCATATATATATATATATCAAATTCACTTTACAATTATTTAGTTTTGAAAGATTTACTTAATAAATCCAATATTCTTTAAATAAAGCCCCAATTTACAAATAAACTAAATATTTTCTTCAATTTATTTAAACTTGAAACATTCATTTAAATCACCTTAACCAAAATCAAGATATAAAATCATATCCTTGAAAAGTCTCAAATTCAATAAGTTTCAAATCGGTTTAATTAAATAAAATTCTTAATTAAATATAATTTCAAATAAATTCAAAATTATCTTCTTAACCTTAAATTTATTAAATCATTATAAACTCTATATTAGTATATAATTTAAATAAAATACTTAACCAAATTATATTTTAAATAAAATCAAACTTTATTACTAAACTTATTTTATATTAGAATAAATTTATACATAGCTTAAAATCAAGAATTTAACTATATATAAAATAACATTTATATAATATCTAAAATCAATATTTGTATAAAACCATAATTTCTTTTTCCAAAACCATAGAATCAATTTCAAAATATCTATATATAGACCAACGATGTCTGTATATAATTTTCTATCCTATGGTCAAGTGATACAGATATTTATCATTTCAATCTATAATTTAAATTTATATATGGGTATATATCATTTCAACCCGCAATCCCAAATTCAATTCAATGAAAATCGCTTGGGTTTATCATTTCAACCCATAGCGATTTTCTTCTATTCTAAAGATCGTTCGGGTATGTATCATTTCAACCCATAGTGAATCCCATACTAACAGGGAACTTGCAGAGTGATAACAGATATGAAAATAATATAACAGGCATATATCATCCACATAAATAACTGATAATGGTGCCGGATGTCACAGGTGAACAGATACATGTAATAACATATATATAGCAATGTAAATAATTAACAACAGTATATTTCAATTGTCGTTTCAATTGAAATCAAATTTAATAAATATAAGAACGTTAATCGTGAGTGATTACTCACCTTTCGAGGTCAGTGAGAATAGATAGTGGATTGAGTTATGGATCCAAGCACGAATTCCAAATCGAAGTTAGATTGGCATGAATCGACGATCAAAGTTGATAAACAGGAATAAATGAAATCAAATCTGAACTGGATCGATGATGATAAATGGTATAATTGAACCAATATAGATACAACATATAAAATTATATATAGATATATACATATATACAAAAGCATATTCTAAATTCAAACACTAATACAATTTTATACATATATGTATTTCAAACATCCTCTCTTCCTTCTTTTCTTTTTTTAAATAAAACACATATATTAAAATCAAACATATATTTAAAATAATATATATTTATTTTCAATTGAATATTAAATCCCAACCCATAAAGATATTCATATAAAATTGAAACTTCTATATCACTGCTTATGTACCACTTACACAAAATTATGATTTAAAATCTATGTATACTTATTAAACTATCAAAATATACAACCTATCAATAGAGCAGGGATAATACCCATCAATAGAGCTAGCTGTAAATAAATTAAAAACTCGTTTCTTTTCCTTATCAGTAAACAATACGAAGAATAGCATAGGCTACAACTTTTTATTGATAAACCTATATACAACATATAACCCTGTCCTTTAAAACCCATAACATGTATTATATTCGAAACAAACAATACATACAAACCTATAGCTATCAGAGCTTGCACAGTATAACAGCCTTTGCATATATTTATACATATATATACATAATTCAAAAGTCACTGTATAAATATTATACATATATAGTAAACCTATATAAATTTATATATATAACTATTCAGAAACATATTCATCAAAATACCCAAAACCACATTTTCGAAACACTCATACACACACACACACATATATAGGCTGAGACTAAATCTTTATATACATATTGATATTGGAATATATATATATATATATATATATATATATATATATATGTATATGTATATGTATATATGCGCACCTTCCTATGTATTTATCAATATCTCTATATATATTAAAAATCGAGATATCTGCATGTACATATCAAAATCAAAATATCCATACCTACATATTATACTAGGAAAGCTGACAAATATGTATATATATATATATATATTCATAACAAAACACATAGCATATATATATTTTGAAATTATGTATATATGCTTATAGTATGACCAGTAGAACTAAAAATATATGTACTAACATAGGCATATTACTAATATAAATTATATATCAACAGATTTGAATAAATTTCACTAATATAAACTTTATATATACAGTAACTTATATATAAGACAACAACTTATATATATCATATAAACATACAACTCACGGGATTATGGTTCTCGGAAATCAAAGAGAAGGGAAAGGCCGATGTTGCGGGTGCTACGCCAGGGAAAGGAAGCCTGTGTCTTCGGTGCGGCATTCAAGGAGAGGTTGGCGATGAAGCGGTGCACAAGGTGATGGCGAAGGAGGCCGAGCATGGGATGGGGACAAGATTGAAGTGTCGAGCAAGGACAGAGAGGGGGAAAGAGGAGGAAGCGCAGGCGGATGGAAGGTGGAGATGGCGGCTTGAGTCTGGAGATGTCGCGTGCTTCAGTTGAAGGAGAAATCAGGGAGGTCGGCGGGCTAGAAGGAGGTGAGGTTTGAGAAGAGGTTGGGTTCGAGAAATATATGCTCTGTCAAAAATTTTCTTTTTTTAGAGAAGAAATTACGAACAGAAAGATGAAGAAGCCTTGTTCTTTGAAGAATGAAAGTAGATAAATGAAGGATGAATTGAAATAAATATCAAAGAACGAATAGTCACAGGTTGTTTGATTTCAACAGTTAGATAGATGAAAAGACAAGGAGCCCAAAAGGTTGAAATTGGATACCGGTATAGAATTTTTTTCGATTTTCCGACATGTATCGGGCACCAAAACACAGATATGAATATATTAGAGAGATCAGCATGTCGAGACGATCAAAACGGTATACAGATATCATTGGTATGATCATTCGATCAAAAGTCAATAATCGGTACCGGAAATGCTGCTATTTTGTCGAAAATAAGATAAAGGGAGCAATAGCAGTCCAAATTTGAAAACGAAAGATGACGTCTCACTTAGAAGATAATTTACAAATTTATTGTGTAAAAATATTCAGTTTTGGAAAACATTTTATTATCATCAAATATTAACTTATTTGAATTGAAATAGAATTACACAATAAAATAAACTTCCATATTATCTGACGAAAATTTACCATTTACTAAGTTTAATTAGACGTATTCCAAATATCACATTTTTATTTCAACATTTACTTATTTAAAATTTAACAAAATTTCAATCGATTGAATAAATAACCACTAAATTTTTTGGGTCATTACACTCTCCCCAACTTAAAACTTTTCGTCCGCGAAAATGAACGAGGTAGGAGAATAGAAACAACCAGAAAGAAAATAGATTGAAAAACAAAATAAAACAATTAATTCAAACCATATATAAATTTCAATTTTAAATTAATTTATATTCAACAATTGATTCTAAATTCAGGGTATTTCATTAAGTTAGTTTGATTTCAGTTTATAAATTCCTTCAAAACAAAATTTATTTTACCAATCTCATTTATTATTCTATTTATAAACTGCCTTGAACAAGGCAGTGTTCACTGCCTTGAACAAGGTAGTATGCAAGTGCATGGACAAGGCTACAATGCAACATGTGAATAAGGCCAACAACCTGGACCAAGGCAAAAACAAGATTGCAACACACAGGAGACACACGTATGGAAGTTCAAAGTAAAAACATGGTATTATTTCACACATGTATACATACATATGTATATATATACATGGAAGATATTTCACAAACCAGACTGAAAGGCCAAAAACATGTCAGTAATGATACACATGCATGATACAAGTGTGATATCTCGGAATTTTTAGCAATATCAATTTAATAATCTGTATTTAAAATTAAATTGATTTGATAATTATTGTTAATAAGATTTGAATTGATTTAATAATCTTACTTTAATAGATATTTAATTGGTGAATTTATCTTTTAAAAGCTAATAAAATGCTCTCTATTTATAATGTGTGTGTGTGTGTGTGTGTGTGTGTGTGTATATATATTGTAAATAGATAAGTTTTGATTTGAAGTTTAATAAACAAATAAAATCTTGTTTTCAATTTCTAATACACATTTTAGTAATTTGGAAATTTGATTTAATCTAATATAATTTTTCAAAGCTATTTTATAAATAACTATACAATTTTAAATACATAAAATAAATGTTTAATTATTTAAAAAGGATTTTAGCTTAAAGTTTAAATAAGATTAATAATAAGATTTGTTTAAAATTCTTTTTAAAATATTGATTAATAAATATGATTTGTAAATTAGATATGAAAGTGTAAAATACAACTAATAAATGAAACATTTATTCATTTAAATAATAGGTAATTTATAACCTCATTTATAAATTTATTTAAAATGATCAAAATGGTTATTTTCAAATAATAGATATATGCATTGTTTTATTTATAATTATACTTGGTTTTATTTCTTTAAAATTAGCTATATATATAACCAAGTATTTTAAAAAAAACTAATTAATTAAGTTAAAAAGCTTTTATTTACATTTAAAATAAATACTAAATTACTTAAAGAACATGTGTTGTTTTCCTAAGGCTTCTTATAACATGTGTTAAGTGAATAAACAAGGAAATTAACAAGTGTTAATATTTAAGATAAGTGTCATATTGTATTTTATTTTTCTTTGATTTTTAATAAATCATAAGATAAGTTATATAAACACACATCTTCCACTTTCTTTTTCTTTTTCTCATTTCATTTCCAAACAAAGAAACTTCAGTTGAAACGCTCCTTAAAACCAAATCTGAAACCTAAAATCAGTAATCAAACCCTTCATTTCAAAATGCAAATTTATAATCACTTCCTCTAAAACCAGTTTTCATCAACCTGTAACCAAGTTGCAACCACTTTTCAAAACTTAAAATCCCTGTAAACCATTTACCCCATAACCATCTTCAAACATGCAAATCATTCCCTGTAACACATTTCCTCAAAACTGAAGCCTCTACATCATTTTTCTTCAACTTGGAATTGTTTCCTGCATTCTTCAAAATCTGGAAATCAAGCTACCAGCATGCATGCAGTTCTAATTTAGTTTTCAAAGCATCACAGCAACTCAATTTTAAAAACAAAATTGCATTCAAGCATTCAAGAGTTCAAAAGATCTTCAAAAGGCTTTTCAAATCTGGTGCTCTGTCTTCTGTTAAAGTGAGTAACATCATTTTTTAAAATTTAAATATATGAAATGGTTACATGTTCATCTCTGAAATTAGAATGTTGAGTATGGATATATTTTGGTGCATTTCTGTATATATGTGATTGTATGAATGTGTACTTGACTGTTTTATCTGTAAATTGATTGTTTATAGTTTCAAAACTAAAAATTTAAACAAAATTGATTCCCTTTTGATCTAGGCTTTGTTAAGATTTAAGTTTTAAACCAAAGTTGGTTGTTCCATCATAATGTAAGTTTTAGGATTTGATTTAAGTGAAAATAAATTTAGAAGCTCACTGGGAATCAAAAACAACAGAGTAAGATAAAGATAAGTGTAAATTTAAATATGATAATTAAATGTTCCAGGTTTAGGATCTGAAATCTCATCCAAAATGATGATTTTTAAAACTAAAATCCTAACTTTTAGATTAAGCTGGAAGGTGCATTTCTGGTTTAACCAGAAATTGGTCAATGGGAATTTTTCGGTGATCTGCTTGATTTTGGAGGTCGGATTTCTTCCTGGAGGTTGAGGAATGATCGTAGGATCGAGGAAAATTATTTGATTATGGAGCATTTCACTTTGGAGGTGGCGGTTGTGATTTGAAGTTTGGAACCCTAGTTTAACCGGGCTAGGTAAAATTTATCACCTAGGCATTTGTAGTTGTCGAGTTCAACAATATTTTGGGTGATGGTAGCAGGGTGGTTGTCGAAGTAGTGGCCGGAAGTATAGGCACTACGGTGGTCGGAGGATCGAGATTTTGATATTATTTTTCTGGGTTGAGGTGGTGGTTCCTGTTTGTAATTCAAGGTTTGGTAGTGAAGCTCGATTTCGATTTCAAGTTTAGATGGATGATGTGATGATCGGATTCTGGTGAGAGTATGGTCGCCGTTCTACTCGAGGGTGTGATGTCGACAGGAGATGGTCGGCGGCACCGTGTATGTGCACGGTGCACTAGTTTTCGGTTGATCTGTGTTGTTTAATTTGGGGTGGTTGCAAGATTTCGTTTACTCGCGTTTGTCTCGAGTGATTTGAGTTTTAACTCAAAGTAGTGTAGGTTTGGACTCGAAGTCATTTTAGGCTGTGGCTCGAGTATTTTTTTTGTAACAGGTTTGAAAACAGAAGCATGTTCTGTTTTTAAATTTAAAAGTAAAGTTTAAAATGTAAACAAAAAATTTAAACTAAGTTTTTAACCTGAGTTTGAATCTGAATTCAAGTAGTTTGAATCTTAGTTTTGAAATGATTTAAATTTTGAAATTTAAATTTGGTTTTAACAAATTTAAGTGTTAAAGTATATTTGGTTCGAATTTAAACTAAAAGTTTAAATTGTAAAATAGCGATTTAAAATAAGTTTAAATCTAAGTTTTAAAATCTGGAATTTGGGTTTGAATTTCTCTCTTTAAAATAAAATAAAGTTTTAAATTTAAGTTGTTTAACTACTTTCAAAAAATGGTTAAAGATTTGAAATTTAAAATGAAATTTAAAATGTAAGTAAGTTTTGAATCTAAGTAATCTGGAACCAAATTGAATATGTATTCCAGTTTTGAAATAAATGGAAAATTTTAAATTTAAAATAATTTAAACAATTTTGTTTGTTAAAGTGTATTTTTAGATTGATGTGAATTTAAAAATGAATTTGGTTTTAAACACTTTTAAACTTCTTTATAATATGAATATTTCTTTAACTTGTGAGATAAAAAGGTTTTTTTTTGAATTGTTTTTAAACTTTGTTTAAGTTAAATTTGTATTCATTTTGAAATCTTAAATTTAAAATGAAATTTAAAATGAAATTTAAAGTAAATTTGAAAACAATTTGTTTATTTTAAATGCTTTGATAAAGTAAGAAAGTTTTATCTTAAAGATAAGTAGAATTTAATGATTTGGATTCATTAAATTATTAAGTTAATTAAAATGGATAATTAACTTATTTAATTAATTAATGATTTGGATTGATTAAATATGTAATTAAAGGTTTAAATTAATTAATTAATGATTGATATTAATTAATTAAGGATAATTAATTTGTAATTAAGGATTATTAGTTAGATTTTAATTAATGATTAAAGATTAATTAATCAAGTAATTAAGAATTAATTAAGTTACAGTTAACACTTAATTAATTAAATAATTAGGATTAATTAATGGATTATTAAAGAATTAATTAATTTGAAATTAATAATGATAAAAGTAAGTTTAATTAGTTAAGGAAAGAAATTAAAATTTTGTTAATGGTTAATGAAGGTGATTAACTTGAGATTATTTAATAATTAATTAATTTGATTAATTTTAATAATTAATTAGATTAATTAATTAATGATAATCATTTGTGAAATTCTTTATATGTAATTACTTAATGGAAGTAATTAAGGAATTAATTGCTTAATGTAATTAATTGAGTAATGAGATTAGTCAGATTAATTAATTAAGTTTAATTAATTTAAACATTGAATGATTTGATAATAATTACTTAATGTAATTAATGGATTGTAATTACTTAGGGAAGTAATAAATTGATAATTACGGATGTAATTAATGGAAGATGATTTAAGAATGAAAGTGATTTGGATTAAATTACTTTGTATAATTAATCATGGGATTAATTGAGATAATTAATTATGGTAATTAATTTATAATTAAGGGAATTAATTATTGAATATGATTATTCCAGGGTGATTAATAATTGTGGTTTAATTAAGGATTAAATTACTTAATGTAATTAATTTAAATAAAGATAGTTAATTAAAATGCAATTAGAGATCATTAATTGATATAATTAATGATGTAATTACGGATTGATTAATTAAGAATGATTAATCAATAATAAGTGATTAAAGGTAATTAATTAATGTAATTAATTGAGGATTAATGAAATTAATTATAGTTATTAATTAATGAAGTAATTAAAGGTTAATTACTGTTTTTGGTTAAGAGTAATTAATTTGAGAAATTAATTAAAGGATACTTATTTGAATGTAATTAAAAGATAATTAATCAAGGGAGATTAATCAAGGTGATTAATTAGAGGATGTTTAATTAATTGATTAATGGTTAAGTAAGCAAGATTTAGAATGATGAAGTAATTAATTTAATTTACTTTAAATTAATAAAAGATGATGTAATTAATTTAATTCACTTTAGTTTAATTAGTGATGAAGAAATTAATTTAATCCATTTTAGATTAATTATAGATGATGTGATTAAGTAAATCATTGCTTATGTATGGATGGATGGTATTGTTTGCCTTGAATGGTTTGAAATCTCAGCTATGAGATAAGTAATGTTGTGTGATATGGATGCTTTGGTTGCATTGGGATGATAATGTGGATTATCTGTTTATAAAGATAATGTGGATTATTTGTTGTGGTGATAATGATGATTATCCATTATGGTATGTGAATTATCTATCTATGTATATAGACAATAGGATTGGAATTGTTTTAAACTCTAAAACAGCTTGGCCTCAAAAGATACATTTTGGATTCGTTGAGACCGGGATCGGGTTTCCAGATTTGGATATCCGAAAACCACATCGATCCAAATTAACGATAGGTCGTGAATCTGAAGTGAAGATGAAGATTCAGAGTGCAAGGGTTATCATCGTTAACTCTGATGGTGATTCCAAAATG
The DNA here is from genome assembly GCA_030765085.1 of Allium cepa. Classification (NCBI taxonomy): domain Eukaryota; kingdom Viridiplantae; phylum Streptophyta; class Magnoliopsida; order Asparagales; family Amaryllidaceae; genus Allium; species Allium cepa. The sequence continues at coordinate 437,236,231 of CM060944.1, forward strand.
AGTGTAACGAGATAATGCCTTCGGCTTCGTTCGAACCCGGAACGAACTTGTATGGATTGAATGCTTTCAGAACATCGTCGAGTGGACGATGAGCATTCTAAGTGATGTGTTCTGATAAGGTAATCGTAGCCTCATGTCTCATTAACCAGGAATGGCTAAAACAGGGGAAGTGCAACAAGGCTAAGTGGGCCATGCCCAAGTAGGACAAGATTTACCCCTGTCTAGATGTCCCTTTTAATTCGGCTGTGTAGTGCGGTTGCTGATCACAACTGTGGGGTGGTCTTGTTCGGAACTGTTCAGTAAGGAATGGTTCCGGGTTTGTGTTGAAGGGGATTGGGAGTAATCCTCCGTACGTTGATCTAGGCCACGTATTGTGATGGACGGTACCCCAGTAGCCCTGCCATTGTATGGAATCCAAAATCCAATTAGTGCCAATGGATTTGATTGCATTACCCACTTTTGTGGCTAGTAGCTGGAATTTAATCATGTAATAATTTCGGCTATTTCTTATTTACTTGAAAACCCTAGACCTATTATAATATCACCTGATTTCCTATCAAATATTTTGATTAGCGTAAGGTAAAACTTTTCCATGTTTATGTGTGGGAAGTCTTACGTGATACCTTTCTTTTCAAAAGTTTTTCAAAGTTAAGCAACTTTAACCTGTTACTCACACCAGACCCATGTCTGACCCGGAGTTTATTTCTGTTTTCTTAAACTCTTGGGTACTCAAATTTTTACGAGTAGCCAAGGGTTCAGGTTAGCTTTGACGAATTGTGGAGAAGCAATGGAGCAGGAGGCTTCCGCGTATAGATATATAGTGTTCCGCTGTGTTTGATATCTCTGTGTTTTCTCTGAGTTGTATTGAGTTGTATAACTAGACATGTGTTTATAACTGTCTAGTATGTGATGTATAATCCTGTGTAACTCTGGTAGTTGTTGTATACTATGTAATATTTAATGTTATTAATATAATTTATTCATTCCGCTGTTGAGATTCTGATGTTGTTTCTTCTTTGTCTTCTTTCTTTTCTCTTTTCTATCCCTTTCTTTCTTAAAGATGATGCGATTTTTTGGTCACTGAAAGTCGGGTCGTCTCAGTTGGTATCAGAGCGCTAGGTTGAGTGAATACTTTGGCTTTGGAGTTGTGTCTATCTTGAGAGAGCGTATTTTTAATTTTAAATATATTTATATATATATATATATTTATTTATTTATTTCTACCTATCTGTTGGGTTACCTGTTCAGGTTTTCCAATATAAGTTATAAAGGAAGATTAGGTAGCGGGGTGTGTAACACGACTACTACCATTGGTGGGAGTTTGCATGATGAGGTTGGAAGTGTATTTGTCGAGACTATAGACCTAATACCGTCTCGAGTGAGCTTTGCAGTGATGAAGGATTTCATCGATCTCTGAAGGAAACCTTTTAAGGTTCAGAGTCTATCTTTGAAGTTGGAAGAGTAAAATTTGGATCTATCAGTTTGGCAGAAGTAGATACCTCAGGAAGTAGTAGCTGTGTGATGAGATGTAGTGATTATGGATGTTTCTGAAGATGTTTCTTGGGAACGTGTTTAAGTAAGTGTGTCTGTTTCGGTGATGTGGCTGAGTCCAATAGGGTGTTTCTGTTTGCTTTGAGGTCTGAGTTTCTCGAAGGGCTTTGGATTAGGAATTCTTTGGCATTGGTGTTAGCAGTGCAGCTCAGAGTGTTCTGTGTTGGCAGGAAGTCTTCTGGCTGAGTAGTTTTTCTGAAGGTGGAGTTCAGAAGCAGCAGTGTGAATCCATTTCTTCGATGAATTGGCTAGGCCAGCGTAAGCTATTCTGATTGGTAAAGAGAGAGCAATTTCTTTGGATATTAGGCTGGGATGATCGCAAAAGTGACTTGCGATATGTTGAGTGTTCTCTTGGAAAGCCGGAGGTTTGTCTGCATCCAGAGATTGAGTTTTCTTATTGATTTGGATTCCAGGATTGGTACCGGTGGTTCAGCTAATAGAAGGATGGTACCTAGAGATAGAGTTTGGTGAAGCAACTCAGGTTTCGGAGGAATTTCTGAGTTTTCTTTATGAATCCGTTGAATCATATTTTTGAGATTGTTGTCTAGTTTGTGCTCGTGTTCTTCATCAACATTTTCTTCTACTTCAGATCAGAGTTGTGCAGCGGAAGCAGTTTGGGAGAGCATCTGTTTTGTCTTCTCTCAGGATAGGAGAAGTTTGTTGTCTTCTGATGTTTGAGGAGTAGAGTTTGTGTTCTTGGTTTTGGAATCTTTTCTATGTTCTTGTGAGGATAAGTGTTTGGTTTTTTGGATTGAACTGCCAGTTTGGATAACTGGGATTCGATATGTTTCACGTATCTCTGAGGGAGTACGTGTATGATATATTTCTGGTTGTAGAACCAGCAGTCCAGGAGGTTTGGTTGTTGAGTCAGACTTGTCTGTAGTCTGATATCTTGTTTGGTTTTGTAGATTTATATGAGTGGGAGCTTTATAGCTTAGTAGTTTTGATTTTCTAGATTCTATAGAGCGAGTATCCCGATATTTATACTTGGGAAACTCGAGGAAATTCTATCCAGAATTCTTCTAGACGGTTAGATTTGTTTTGATTGGATGAATCGGTTGCTATGGTTAGCATATGATAATATATGCTTGTGATTTAAAATTAAATCTTTAATGAGATTATTAAATTTCCTTTATTTTAAATTTCGGGGACGGAATTCTTTTAAGGGGGGAGGAATGTGATATCCCGGAATTTTTGGCAATATCAATTTAACAATCAAGATTTGAATTAATTTAATAATCTTACTTTAATAAATATTTAATTAGTGAATTTACCTTTTAAGAGCTAATAAAATGCTCTCTATTTATAATGTATGTATATATATATATTGTAAATAGATAAGTTTTGATTTGAAGTTTAATAAACAAATAAAATCTTGTTTTCAAATTCTAATATACATTTTAGTAATTTGGAAATTTGATTTAATCTAATACAATTTTTCAAAGCTATTTTATAAATAACTATATGATTTTAAATACATAAAATAAATGTTTAATTATTTTAAAAGGATTTTAGCTTAAAGTTTAAATAAGATTAATAATAAGATTTGTTTAACATTCTTTTTAAAATATTAATTAATAAATATGATTTGTAAATTAGATATGAAAGTGTAAAATACAACTAATAAATGAAACATTTATTCATTTAAATAATAAGTAATTTATAACCTTTTTTATAAATTTATTTAAAATGATCAAAATGGTTATTTTCAAATAATAGATATATGTATTGTTTTTATTTATAATTATACTTGGTTTTATTTCTTTAAAATTAGCTATATATATAACTAAGTATTTTTTTTAAAAACTAATTATTTAAGTTAAAAAGCTTTTATTTACATTTAAAATAAATACTAAATTACTTAAAGAACATGTGTTGTTTTCCTAAGGCTTCTGATAACATGTGTTAAGTGAGTAAACAAGGAAATTAACAAGTGTTAGTATTCAAGACAAGTGTCATATTGTATTTTATTTTTCTTTGATTTTTAATAAATCATAAGATAAGTTATATAAACACACATCTTCCATTTTCCTTTTCTTTTCTTATTTCATTTCCAAACAAAGAAACTTTAGCTGAAACGCTCCTCAAAACCAAATCTGAAACCTAAAATCAGTAATCAAACCCTTCATTTCAAAATGCAAATTTATAATCACTTCCTCTAAAACCAGTTTTCATCAACCTGTAACCAAGTTGCAGACCACTCTTCAAAACTTAAAATCCCTGTAAACCATTTACCCCATAACCATCTTCAAACATGCAAATCATTCCCTGTAACACATTTCCTAAAAACTGAAGCCTCTACGTCGTTTTTCTTCAACCTGGAATTGTTTCCTGCATTCTTCAAAATCTGGAAATCAAGCTACCAGCATGCATGCAGTTCTAATTTAGTTTTCAAAGCATCACAGCAACTCAATTTTAAAAACAAAATTGCATTCAAGAGTTCAAAAGATCTTCAAAAGTGTAACATCCCGCCTTTTCGCACGATTTAAATCGACATACGTGCCAATTCAAACCATACGGAAGGGCGGATTGTTATGGGGTAAATAAGAAAAACAAGAAAGAAATAAAAAGAAAAAAGAATCTCACAGCGGAAAGATAAAATATAATAATCAAATATACAGTTTATAAATTTGTTTACAAAACCATTTATATAATACATATCAGAGTTACACATACCCATAACAATGCAGCGGAACAGTGTGTAGTGCACTAGTATAAATAATAATAATATAAATCTTCGTCTTCATCCTCCAGAGCTAAATCTTCAAACCCTGAAACGCTCGGACTGACCCGAGCGAATTTGAAAAGACAAAAACAGTCGAGTCAGAACTAAAAGATCTTATGTGAGTTAAATCAACAGAAATAAATATGAGTGTAGTAACTCAAGAGATGCTCGGGATTTACATCTCCTAAGGGTCCTCTAAACTATTTACTATGTAGTATATTGCGCTATTATAATAGTGCCTATTTGTAAAATAAACTTACTTTTAAATAGCGTTAAGGCTTTACATTTTCCACCTTAACACGTAAAATGCCAATAGTCTATACACTACCGTAATACCTCCTGATCGGGAGGCTACCAGAGGATACTCCATAGGTACGACACAAATAGAAACTCGTACAAGGCGCGATAGGGTAGGTGACACGGCACAACTAGGCAATGCTAGGATAGATATACCAATTACGCTTCCGGGTCGGTGGTAACGCGTAGCGCGCAGCTACCGCCCACCTCAAGCCACACCCCCAAATAAAATCAAAAGTGGCTACCAAATCAATCCAAAGTTAAAGTATAATATATAAGGGATGTGTCCGATCAAAGGTGCTACCTTATTAACCCGTCGATCGCTCCTGTTTTATCCACCTTATGCCAACTCACGGGAGTCGAGTCCACGTATTTACCTTAAAGGAAACGCCACCACCATCCTACTTCATTCTGGAATCTCCACCGCGTACACGGTTGTTAAAGTGGTTTTCGGGGTTGGCAGAGAGTATGACAACTTCCGATCCCGGTCTCTTCAACAACCAAACGTTATTATAACACCGCGGTCTTTAAAATAGTTTATACTTTTAAACTAGAAAATAATTATCCATTTCAAAACCCATAAATACGATATCATTTCGAAAACAACTCATTTCGATATTATTTTTATAAAACCCAAATCAATAATATCATTTTTATTTCAAATATATTTCTTTTCCAAAATCGTACTTCTTAAAATTTATAATATCTGGAAACCAACATTTGGATTATAACTTTCAAAACATAATACTTCGAAATTCACAGCTTTAAAACCATAACTTCTAAAACTTGAATGGTTTGGATATTCAACAGTATATAAAATAAATGGTTTAATTTTAGATTTACTTTGTAAAGTAAAATAATTTCCATGACTTTACAAATATATTTTCTTTAGATAAATTCTAAACCATAAATTTAAATTTCACCTTCAGTTTCCAAAACCACTTCAGTTTCAGTATATATCAAATTTGATTATTAATAAATTTCAAAACTAAGGTTGGAATTTTATTCTTTCAACAAATTCACCGTTCTATTATTTAGTTTTGAACATTTTCATGATAAATCCATAACCATTTATATAAAACTCAAATTTCCTATAACTAAATATTTCCTTCCATTTATTTATACTAGAAATATTCATTTAATTTATCTTGAAATAAAATCTCAGTTATAAATATCATACCTTTAAAATTTCCAAGCTTTAATAAGTTTTACATCAACTTATGGAGTTAAATTTTTAAATAAGCTCAATTCCAAATAAATTTCAATTTATCTTCCAATCTTAGTTGATTTGAATCATTTAAAACTCTATGTATGCACAAGATCTTAAACCTGTATTTAAACATATCATATAAATTATCAAACTCCAATTTTCTAACTTATTCATTTTTATTTAACAGATTATACTTAGCTTAAATTCAAAATTTTAACTATATATGTATATATAAAATAATAATTATATAATATCAAAATTTAATATTCATTAAACCGTATCCTATCCAAACCATAGAAATCATTTTCAAAATAATTATATATAGACCAACGGTGTCTGTATAAAATTTCTATCCTATGGTCAAGTGATACGGATATTTATCATTTTAATCTGCAATTTAAAATAAAAATTATGGTTATATATCATTTCAAACCGCAATCCCGAACGAAATGGAAATGCATAATAACTTGCAGTTTATATAATGTAGAACACATCATCCATTCATCCAATATCAATCATCAACCAATTTATTGCAATCATCATCAATTTAACCAATCATCAATATCTATATAATAAAATCCCTTGGTAGATAAACAAGAGACAAAGGACGGATCAGATTTATTTTCACAGAAAGACATCGGATGGCTGTGAAGGCAATAGGTGTGTAGAGTTTAGGATTGCCATGATTTTTCCGCTTACCACTCCTTTCACACATCACGTTCCAGCACACGTCTACCCACTCTGTCATCTTCTATTTATCCTTTCTGCGTCTTCTCAATTCGCAGGCACTTATTTTTCTACTTAATTGTATTTTTCTTTTCCCTACTTCCTCTGCGTTTTGCTTTTCTTACTACATGCTCATATCATTTTATCCAATTTAATTTTTTTTCTTCTCACTGTCTTGCATATGGATTGTTTTTCAAAATGTTACCTCAGGACGTAAATCTTATACTTCATTCATGCTTTTTTTTCCTTTTATTCTCCACGTTCTGCATTTCACCTACGTACTCATAATTTACTTTTTTTTCTTGCATACCTGATACGTATACCCGATGCGTATATGTCTTGCATATCAGTATGTCTATTGTATGAAACTATCATTTTAATGTTATATTTTCAGCTTACAGCTTGGCTTTAAGGGTTATATAGCAGCCACTGCGAAATGAGTACCCTTATCTCTAAACCTTCGTGTAACCTTTCACTTAATATCATGCATTATTTTCAATGTAATTTTTTATGTTATTTATAGAAATGAGTACTTGCTAAAGGGGAAGAATCCACCATGTCAAAAAATACTGAATCATCAACTGTAGTCAGGCTGGAATCAAATAAAGATATTCAAATTATGCAAATGAAAAAAATAAGGTTGCTAATATGGAATCAAAAGCTGTAGTATCACCACTTACCACTGAAACCATGGACATTGTTCAGGTTCCAACAACTTACTCTATGCCATCTGGAGATCTGATCAAAACTGCCATTAACTCTTTGCCATTATCTGGGATTAAAGTTGAATCAAATGAGAGTGCTCCATAGGATCAACAAACTACCACTTTTTCTAGCTGGAATGAAACAGCTGACATGAATGACTCAGTTGACATTGTTGCACACGAGCAGCAGAACCCCATGTTTACTCAGTCGACTGCTTCTGAAGTGATCGATCCATAAGAACAGCAGATTCTGATTGGACTGATTCGGATGATGAGTTCATTATGGCAGTGCTAATATGTATTTCTTTTCCTAACTTAACGATGTTATTGAAAAGCAATTTCAATTGTTTGGATTTGCACATCGAATGGTTGGAACAAAACGGAGACTGATAACGTTGATCTTCATGTGTTAGTCTTCAGAACATTATGTTTTATTTTTATTTTTTTCAAATTAGTCTCTGTTGTGCTATGTTTCATTTATTTTCTTTTTACCCGTTGTAACCTTTGGTTTCATGTGTTCTTTTTTATGCAGTATTTATGTTCTTTATATGTATTTGTGTTAATGTAGTATTTCTGTTTGAAATCTATCATATCTCAATATTTGCGTGCTTTTCTATTCTGTTCCCTCTTTACTGCATTTGCATGTGTTATGTATTTGTCATGATGCAGTATTTTTGCTCAAAATATGTAAGTTCTCGAATTAAGTTCACTATCTGTATACACCAAAAGTTTTGGAGAAATAATTCAGCACCATGCATCCACTATCTGTTAATGGTTAACTGTTTCTTTATTGAAAAAAAAAACAATGACAGTAAATATTAAATGCTTGAGCAAGTATAGTTATGGGTGTCCATACATCAAGAAACGAAAAGACTACCCCGTAGGACCCATTGTGCTAGGCTTCTTTGTATTTGTGGTCATTGGATCATCTTTATTTTAGATAATTAGGATAACAAGTGGCAGGATGGTCTAACCTACCTTGAATTATCTACAAGGTGCAAGTATACTTATAAAATGATTCAGAACTTAAATTTGTGTAAACTAACTGCTAACTTGATACATTATTTAATATGAAAACAACTTAGTACCAAATTGATTTATTATACTTTTGTTTAGGTGGATAATCAAAATTACAAAATGTATGTTTTATTCAAGTATTGTTGTTGTACCTTCTTCCAGTAAGTATCCTACTGATTTAGAAGATGATGAAACTGAAGTTGAGTTTACTGCCTCCACTATTGTTGTAGCTTCCCTTCGCAGAAATGATCAGATCTTTTTTTGAATCCAAAAGCATAAGCAGTAAAGATAACATTATATCATAAATGTAGTGGTGAAAATCCTTTTACTGTCTCTAATCTTGCACATAATTTGATTTTTGCATTTTGATGAGGTGTTTGAAGGCTTTATATACTATCCAGCTTATTGAAAATAACATATGCAACTTCTTTCTTACTCTTATATGCAAATTAACTTATACTTCACACCCAACTATAGAGTTTTTTTAATACCCCGATGATTTAATTTATTTTTTCACATGACATTAAAATAAAAGATCGATAAGCAATAGATGCTAAATAACATGTTCATGTACAGGTGTATATACAGAACGTAAAAGTAGAATATAAATGTTTTATACAGCTTCTTTGAACTATACAGAAGGAGAGATTGAAGCAACAAGACCTGATATAGAATACCAACGCTTGAATTCCTAACTTTCGGTGACATTTTTTGTGACAGTAAAACTAACTGCTATATAGATGAAATAGTATCATTTTGATATGTCTGCAGTCTCATCTGTGCAAATCTCTTAGTGCTTTTTATTGCATATTGTTTAAATTTCTTAGTGCTTTTTATCACAAGCTGCAAGTACTTCAACTCTCATATTTCTTACTGTGCCTCCTTCATATTTCTTACTTTGAGGCAATGCTCACGTTTTTGTATTTCATTGGGTTACTACTGTCCACAACTTAAAATTTTGTGCTATGTTCAAAGTCATATTTCATGATGATTCCACTTTTATGTACTCAACTGAAATCACTTTGAATGTACTGTCTTGGTTTACAATTCTTCGTACAATTATTACAACCAGGAATTTACTTACAGTTTTTTTGGGTACTTATTCGAAGTGTGTGTTGTCAGTCTTATTGGGGCCACGTACCCATTTAATTGCAGCACGGCAACCTGTTAAACAAATATTATTTAAAGCTAAAACTGTGTAGATCAATGTATACAAAAGTACGACAACCTGTTAATGTACACGCAGCTAATATCAAATATAATAAACATTTAATAACACCATTCCAAACTAATCGACAGTAGTAGAAATCAGAAAAGCAGAAATTACAACAAATGAATGAAATCAAGAGAACTTGGCGCATTTGTCTATAATTTAACTTTAAATTGACTCTTGCATTTGTTTACAACTACAGAAAATTGATCCTCCCTGTTAGATTTTTTTTGTTCTCTATACCTATCTGATATTGAGCCACAACAAGGAACAAGTGGTTCATCCAAGCTTAAAAGCAAAAACATCATTTAACTGTCTGTATTTGTTTTTTGTTTTTGGTTTTTGTCATATAAAAGGCCATGTTCTACTATCAGTTTATCTCATTATGAGAACGGGATATGTACGCTGTTGAACACAAAATGAGGGAGCGTGGAATACAAATAGTTTCCATTTTGCATACAAAAAACTGGGTTTACATATCTTCAAATAGAGCTATACATCCACCACATCAAAAACAGAATGGAACTATGTACATTTTTACAATTTTAGTCTGCTGCATGGATGCTCAAGCAAATGAAGTGGCATTAATGTTTAGGATCTCTCAAATGGGGAACGACAATTTCTGCAAATGATACAAATTATTAAAATCTATGGAATTACGATGAACTTTTGACAAATTGATTTTTGGTTAGATGCATGAACATTGCTTTTCCTGGAAACTTTTATGGTTCCAAAGTACTCATTGTCGTATCGTAGTATCCATCTTCATAGTTCACAAAAACTGATCAATATCAAGCAAGAAAAAGATACGCAAAAAGATAGACAGGAGTTGCCTATATCAAGAAGAATAATAATCAATCACTATAAAGCTCTGTTTTGCATGTATCATGCATACTGGAAAATATAGGCACTAGGCAGTTCAAATGCAATTTTGTGGATGTAACTAAGCACCATAAGAAGAATTCTGAGCCAACAGGGTTGGGGCAGTTGGTTGATGGTCCGGACTGCGTGATCGAAGGTCACGAGTTCGAGCCCCGAAACTGACAACCCTGTAACAAGTACCCGAAGTATGTGTTTGGCAGACACATACTTCCCTAGAGTTTACAAGCGAAGCTTGGTTCTCTAGGTAATTAAAAAAAAAATCTGAACAAAATTACACATTTACTAACACTATTCATGCACGTTAGTAACATCAATTTCTATGGGTAGAAAATATGCAGCATATATAATTAAAAAAATTCTGCATGGAAAAGCACAACTCAAAAGATAATGTGCAGTAAGACGACAAAAACGTAGCCAATGTATTATAAGCATCACTGCATTTAAAAAGATAAAATTACAAACGAACACAACTAAACTAAACTTACAACACGTCATGAATTAACATATGTAGTGAAGCATCTTTTAGCATATTTAAAATAATCAACCATAAAAACAACACGTCATTAATTAACACATCTAAACTTAACGAGTAAAAAAAATGAATGTACAAAATATGACAACCACAGCAGCATGACATGATTATAGGCGACGTGATATATTTCTACTTGAGAGACGGTGTATGTCCAGTCCCACTACCTGAAAGCAGTTGCAAATTTGACCCCACCACCTCCAGCATTCAATTCTTCTCTGCCTTCCACATTAATTCTACCTACAAACTTCTTATCAAAATGACAAAAGGATTCAGTTTTCGAGCTAATTCATTCACCTGGCAAAAGCAAATTATTTCATCATTTTCATTTTACCCAGCCGCCTTTTCAATATTCCCACTCTCTATTTGTTGACGCGTCTGGAATTGTGCAAATGGTACAACGCTATGTACAGAACTATATATATTTAAAGCTCATGCCTCCAACAGCTTGATATGCTTAAAATTACACATACAAAACTCATATGCTTAGCATTCATATATAACAAACTTTACAGGGGCAAGACCATAAATATTTGAAATCTCAATGGGTGGAAATCATTATACGCTCAAAATCTGACATTGACATATTGAACTTCATAAATTTTAAAAATCAATAAACAAAAAGTCTCATTCAAACTTGAACTTTTGGCAAATTGAGGAGAGGATCAAATTTCCATTCATAGCTTTCTTAAATACTAAAGAAACTTCGAACAAAAGTTTTGAATCTCAAATATCAAGAAGAATGATAGTCAAAATTGAAAATAAGAAGAGAAGTTGTATACCCTGTCATACAAGATTTTATTATATATATCTAAGGTGTTGGAGGCTTAAATGATTGTATTTGTACTTACAGATGATCACTGTTTACTTTTATGGCTGTAGCTTTCAATAAAATATATACTAAGGGTTTATGTACTACTTGATGTTAATTTACGTACTGTCGGTTTTTGATGAAAGTTATCCAGAGTTAAAACATTGATGGTATGATGGCAGTTGATAGTAGACATGTCAATTTATGTGTTTATTCATAGACCTAGCATGTGAGCTCTACATGGGCTTATTTATGTCTAAAGTTAAAAATTTGTAGAATTCAATAATAGTTGTGCATTTATTTTTGTACTGATAGCTGTTATGCTAATTTATGCTGTTTATTTATGTACTATAGAGTTAAAAAGTTGTAGAATGTGATTGTATCTATATGTTAGCTATAATGGGCCGAAATATTAGGAAAAATATTCTCATTTACCAATATAAGATTTTACTGACATAATAAATTTCATTCTTATTATTCATCAGTAATATAATAAGTAACAAATGGAGACTACTACTGCATTTTTTTTGACATCTAACATGTTGAAGTACTGAATTCTAAGCGCTTAATATTGAACTTTTATTGTTGGTCGCTTAATCTAAGCGCTTAATATTGATCTATCAATGATACACAAATGCAGTAGCCTTGCTAAATTAATTGACACTATTTACCCACAACTTAATGTCGAACAAGGATCTCCAACTTTTTAAAAGGAGAGAACCATTCTCTCAGCACGTAATGAAGATGTGAGCGCAATAAATTATGCATGTCTGCAAAAATGCCCGGGTGATTTTTATGTTTTCCTTGCTGCTGATAAGTTGGCCGAAAATGAGGAAAATGATCGTTATCCCAGCGAGTTCCTAAATTCATTAGAATGCACTGGATTGCCACCATTCAAACTTGAACTTAAAGTTGTATGCCCAATTATGCTACTTAGAAACCTAGCTCCAAAAGAAGGACTCTGCAATGGAACACGACTAATAGTAGTCCGATGTGCAACATGGATAATTGAAGCTCAAATACTTACTGGGGATAAAGCTGGTCATTTTGTTTTCATACCCAGAATATCTCTTCAACCATCATCTTCCGAATTAACTATAAACATGTCAAGGCGTCAGTTTCCTATTAAGCTTGCTTATACACTAACTATCAATAAAGCACAGGGTCAATCCGTGAAGTACGTCGGTATTGATTTACGCACCGAAGTGTTTAGTCATGGACAATTGTATGTTGCCTTATCTAGATGTACTACGTTTAATAGAATTTCAAACTTACTACCGTCACCTGAAGCAACAACCACTGCAAATATCGTTTACCCAGAGGTTTTATTGCGATTCTCCATGAAAGGTCAGACTAAAAACGTACATTGTTGTTTACTCAAAATTTCACTTTTAATATACCATCCTATATATTTCTACAAAATAATACAAACATTTATTTTTTCAGGTTTTATTTCCACTACAGAAGATCAGGAACAAAAATAATGCTATTGCCGTGGATAAACTCATCAACATCCATTTTTTTGTTCACTCTAATTAACTGCAAGTCTACATTTTCATTATTGTCATCACACACTCAGATAGCATGAAACCTCTGTGCTTTTTCTTAATTGTCTGTTAAACCTTTCATTGTAGAAGAAAAGGCAGTTTTCTGGTATTAAATTTGTATTGTCCCTACGCTTTTATTATACGGATTCCCAAACAAGTGAATTCATTCTACTGCTATACTCTATTGGTTTTCATGTTGTACAAAATGGAAAAAAAAAATTAGGTGCGTGTTGTATCCGTTTTAAGATTACAAAAAAATTCTTACTAATTATGTTGTTAACAAGTTTACTACTAATCAAATTACACATATTCATACTGTAGGTTATGTCAAGGAAAACCTGAACCCGTGCCATCGGCACGGGCTACATACTAGTATAGCATATAAAATATAACAGGTAATAAATAACAATTATTAACTAATAGTTTATATTCAAAAATAAACTTATTAACTGTTTAACTATCAGTTTACATGCAAAAAAAATAAATTTTAACTGTAAATTTATATGCAATAATAAAATTAATTAACAGTTAAATTAAATAAATGCGATTCAACAGAGATGATGAATAAAACATGCTAAACAATCATAAATAAATTTCTACTCATATCTTAAGTCAATTCAACAGACATAGGAAATTTTAGAAGTTGTGAGTGGGTTAAAACACTTACCTTTTGAATTTAAATTGAATTTAAATTCAATTTAAATTCAAAAATTTGACAGTCTCCAAATCCGCCCAAACCAGTGTCAACAGATCTGGAATTTTATTACGATCCTAACAAAAAAAATTGCGTGTCAATCGGATCATGAATGCAAAAGTTATTCGAGTTAAACGATTTGAAATATAAAATTAAAATATAAATATAAATCAACTATTACCACGTCACCGCATCTTTCTCACGCTACAGGCACACGCGATACTAGTTCCAGAAACAAACGAAAGGAGCCGCCCCCTTCCTTGTCGTTGACCATGAATCTACGGCCACCATGACCGCCGTGAGCCATGTCGCCATCACCATGCTTCTCTCCACGCCAAGCCGCTTCTATGGCCAACGTCCGGTGCTCCTTAACGCCGCCGCCGCCGCCACCGTGGTATCTAGGGTTTCGAACCCTGTTTCTCGATTTGCGGCCACCCTGATCATCTCCTGGTCAAACGTCCACCACCAAACCACTCCAGACATCGAGCCCGACAAACCCCCCAACCAATTTCGCCTAACGACAACGAAATCGAAACCCTAAATTATGACTTTGACCTCGATTTCCCACTGATCGAACCGCAATTTCAAAAAACAAACAGCAGACGCTGATTCGTATCGTCGAGATGTTCGATATATATTTTTTCAGAATTTTCTGACGATTTTGAATTTTAGGCTTTGGATTTTGATTTTTGAAATTTGAAATTGGGTCTAGGGTTTGCAGCCATTAGGAAGAGGAGAAGCCGAGGGAATGAACGCATAAAAAAATGAGAATAGATGGAGGCTAGGATTTATAATTGGATTTATATAGGTAGGTTAGAAATGGAGTAGATGGATTCGATAAACAAACGTGCTGAACGATAATTGGCCCAAAAAGCCCGTTTCGGCTCCGGAACGAAATTGAGTCAACCCATATATCGCAATGGGTATTTTAAAATATTCTGAACGCGATGGAAAAAGTTTCACGTCCAAATTCGATCGTATGAAGAAGTTATGCTGAAATCAATATTTTCAAATTGATTTCAATTAAATCAATTTCAAGGCGTTTCGCGTTCGTACGGTCAAACGACAAGTTCGATCACTACGAAACTTGAAACCCTACAATAATTCACTGTTACGGATCCGATGAAACTGGTTTCGTCGAAATCCGAGTCCGTGACCAAAAAGGCTATTTCTATATAAATTAAATAAAGTGATTAAACCCAATTTTATATTTTAAATTCTAAAATCAACAATTTTATCATCTTTATATTACTCAACATTTACAATGATTTTAAACAAAGTTAGATGTCAAATTAAATGTTGATTCAATCATATGTTTCAGCGTAAATTCAATTTTCATTATATTCATCAATTATAAATTATATTTTCAATAATTACACTGAATTCACCATTCATTCTTTTTATTCAATTTATCGTGATCGAATGGATGAGATTAACATTGGGTTCAAAGTTATTATCTTAATATTCTCAAAATTTAACCTAACCCTTAACTTAACATAATATTTAACATTTAATCTCAATTAATTGCAATGACTAAATTTTTTTCCAAATTAAAATCCAACTAAATTACCAAATCTTAAGTCCCATCTCAATCTAAAGTAACTCAATTCCCTCACTATAGAATTTATTTAATTTCTTAAAATAATCCCTTTATTATAATTTAATCCCATTTATTTTAATAAGTTTCAAATTAAACAGATTGGATTCAATTTCATCCTTTCAGCTTACACTTAAGGTTAGGTTAAAATCGATTTATAACGTATTTCCTTTTTAGTTATTACTTTATATATTCCTCGTATAAATTTCTCAATTAATTCAAATTATTAAAGTAACGCTCATAATAAATACGATCGTATAATTACTCACATTTTAAATGAACGTTATTTCATTTTCCATTAGTGTAACATTCATTTATCTTATTATTACTCATTACACATTCTAATTCCATTAACAAGTAAGTAGGCAATTTATGATATATGTTACAAATTTTTAATTAATTACTATTCATTATTATTAACCTAAATTTAGCATTACTTACCTCGCACTAACCTTGTTACTTAAAATCCTTATCCAATTTCAATTAATATTCTAATGAATACATTTACTCCTTTCCGTTATGTTATTAATTATCATCAAGGCACACCTAATTATCTTTCTTGGTAAATGAGTGAATTTACTAGTAACCCACTATTATAACCTTTAATATACTTGTATATGATTATTTTACCCTATTATATTCCATTATATATATATATATATATATATATATATATATATATATATGCACCCCTACAAATTAAGATTCTAAATCCATTTCCATTTAATCCATTAATTACTAGCTTTAATTATTGAAATTTATTATCTAACATACAATTTGAATTTATTTCCTAATTTTCATATTTCAATTAATTAACCTCCTTACAATAGTTGATGAATAAAAGGGATTGTACTAAATAAATTATTTATTGTCCTGCATTACTTTATTACCTCCATTTACATTCAATTTCCATAAATCAATATTTTATTTCATTGATAAATCCAATACTTGCCTTAATTTACTTATTTTAACTTTATATCCAAATGCAACAATTTCCACTATTACAAATAAACTGCAATATAAAATTTAATTTTGTAAATTTTAGTTACCCTTAATACATCAAATTTCGACATTCGCTTTCATATAAATAAATAAGATTTTTATTTCTTTCTAAATTTAAATTAAAATCTTATTACTTTAATTCATTTTAAACATCGAATTTATACGGCTCATTACAAAAAGGCTTTTCAAATCTGGTGCTCTGCCTTCTGTTAAAGTGAGTAACATCACTTTTTAAAATTTAAATATATGAAATGGTTACATGTTCATCTCTGAAATTAGAATGTTGAGTATGGATATATTATGGTGCATTTCTGTATATATGTGATTGCATGAATGTGTGCTTGACTGTTTTATCTGTAAATTAATTGTTTATAGTTTCAAAACTAAAAATTTAAACAAAATTGATTCCCTTTTGATCTAGGCTTTGTTAAGATTTAAGTTTTAAACCAAAGTTGGTTGTTTCATCAATGTAATTTTTAGGATTTGATTTAAGTGAAAATAAATTTAGAAGCTCATTGGAAATCAAAAACAACAGAGTAAAATAAAGTTAAGTGTAAATTTAAATATCATAGTTAAATTCCCAGGTTTAGGATCTGAAATCTCATCCAAAATGATGATTTTTAAAACTAAAATCCTAATTTTTAGACTAAGGTGGAAGGTGCATTTCTGGTTTAACCAGAAATTGGTCTGGGAATTTCCTGGTGATCTGCTTGATTTTGGAGGTCGAGTTTCTTCCTGGAGGTGGAGGAATGATCGTAGGATCGAGGAAAATTATCTGATTATGGAGCATTTCATTTTGGAGGTGGCGGTTGTGATTTGAAGTTTGGAACCCTAGTTTAACTGGGCTAGGTAAAATTTGTCACCTCGACATTTGTAGTTAATCGAGTTCAACAATATTTTGGGTGATGGTAGCAGGGTGGTTGCCGAAGTAGTGGCCAGAAGTATAGGCTTTACGGTGGTCGGAGGATCGAGATTTTGATTTTTTTCCAGGTTGAGGTGGTGGTTCCTATTTGTAATTCCAGGTTTGGGTGTGAAGCTCGATTTCGATTTCAAGTTTGGATGGATGATGTGATGATCGGATTCTGGTGAGAGGATGGTCGCTGTTCTGCTCGAGGGTGTGATGTCGACAGGAGATGGTCGACGACACCGTGCATGTGCACGTGCACTAGCTTTCTGAAGATCTGTGTTGTTTAATTTGGGGTAGTTGTAGGATTTCGTTTACTCACGTTTGTCTCGAGTGATTCGAGTTTTAAATCGAAGTAGTGTAGGTTTGGACTCGAAGTCATTTTAGGCTATGGCTCGAGTATTTTGTTTTGTAACAGGTTTAAAAACAGAAGCCTGTTCTGTTTTTAAATTTAAAAGTAAAGTTTAAAATGTAAACAAAAAATTCAAACTAAGTTTTCAACCTGAGTTGAATTCGAATTCAAGTAGTTTGAATCTTAGTTTTGAAATGATTTAAATTTTGAAATTTAAATTTGGTTTTAACAACTTTAAGTGTTAAAGTATAATTGGTTTGAATTTAAACTGAAAGTTTAAATTATAAAATAGAGATTTAAAATAAGTTTAAATCTAAGTTTTAAAATCTGGAATTTGGGTTTGAATTTCAGTCTTTAAAATAAAATAAAGTTTTAAATTTAAATTGTTTAACTACTTTAAAAAAAATGGTTAAAGATTTGAAATTTAAAATGAAATTTAAAATGTAAGTAAGTTTTGAATCTAAGTAATCTGGAATCAAATTTAATATGTATTCCAGTTTTGAAATAAATGGAAAATTTTAAATTTAAAATAATTTAAACAATTTTGTTTATTAAAGTGTATTTTTAAATTGATGTGAATTTAAAAATGAATTTGGTTTTAAATTCTTTTAAACTTCGTTATAATATGAATATTTCTTTAACTTATGAGATAAAAAGGTTTTTTGAATTATTTTTAAACTTTGTTTAAGTTAAATTTGTATTCATTTTGAAATCTTAAATTTTAAATGAAATTTAAAGTAAATTTGAAAACAATTTGTTTTTTTAAATGCTTTGATTAAGTATGAAATGTTTTATCTTAAAGATAAATAGAATTTAATGATTTGGATTCATTAAATTATTAAGTTAATTAAAATGGATAATTAACTTATTTATTTAATTAATGATTTGGATTGATTAAATAAGTAATTAAAGGTTTAAATTAATTAATTAATTAATGATTGAGATTAATTAATTAAGGATAATTAATTTGTAATTAAGGATTATTAATTAAATTTTAATTAATGATTAAATATTAATTAATCAAGTAATTAAGAATTAATTAAGTTACAGTTAACACTTAATTAATTAAATAATTAGGATTAATTAATGGATTATTAAAGAATTAATTAATTTGAAATTAATAATGATAAAAGTAAGTTTAATTACTTAAGGAAAGTAACTAAAAAATTGTTAATGGTTGATGACGGTCATTAACTTGAGATTATTTAATACTTAATTAATGTGATTAATTTTAATAATTAATTAGATTAATTAACTAATTATAATCATTTGTGAAATTGTTTATGTGTAATTACTTAATTGAAGTAATTAAGAAATTAATTGCTTAATGTAATTTATTGAGTTTAATGTGATTAGTTCAGATTAATTAATTAAGTTTAATTAATTTAAACACTGGACGATTTGATAATAATTACTTAATGTAATTAATGGATTGTAATTACTTAGGAAAGTAATAAATTGATAATTACTGGATGTAATTAATGGAAGATGATTTAAGAATGAAAGTGATTTGGATTAAATTGCTTTGTATAATTAATCATGGGACTAATTGTGATAATTAATTAAGGTAATTAATTTATAATTAAGGGAAGTTAATTACTGAATATGATTAATCCAGGGTGATTAATAATTGTGGTTTAATTAAGGATTAAATTACTTAATGCAATTAATTTAAGTAAAGATAGTTAATTAAAATGTAATTAGAGATCATTAATTGATATAATTAATGATGTAATTAAGGATTGATTAATTAAGACTAATTAATCAATAATAAGTGATTAAAGGTAATTAATTAATGTAATTAATTAAGGATTAATGTAATTAATTAAGGATTAATGTAATTAATTATAGTTAATTAATTAATGAAGTAAATAAAGGTTAATTACTGTTTTTGGTTAAGAGTAATTAATTTGAGAAATTAATTAAAGGATACTTACTTGAATGTAATTAAAAGATAATTAATCAAGGGAGATTAATTAAGGTGATTAATTAGAGGATGTTTAATTAATTGATTAATGGTTAAGTAAGCAAGATTTAGAATGATGAATTAATTACTTTAATTTATTTTAAATTAATAAAAGATGATGTAACTAATTTAATTCACTTTAAATTAATTAGTGATGAAGAAATTAATTTAATCCATTTTTGATTAATTATAGATGATGTGATTAAGTAAATCATTGCTTATGTATGGATGAATGATATTGTTTGCCTTGAATGGTTTGAAATCTCAGCTATGAGATAAGTAATGCTGTGTGATATGGATGCTTTGGTTGCATTGGGATGATATTACGGATTATTTGTTTATAATGATAATGTGGATTATCTGTTGTGACGATAATGATGATTATCCATTATGGTATGTGAATTACCTATCTTGTATATAGATAATAGAATTGGAATTGTTTTAAACTCTAAAAAAAATTGGCCTTAAAAGATACGTTTGGATTCGGAGAGACCGGGATCGGGTTTCCAGATTTGGATATTCGAAAACCACATCGATCTAAATTAACGATAGGTCGTGAATCTGAAGTGAAGACGAAGATTCAAAAGGCAAGGGTTATCGTCGTTAACTCTAAGGGTGATTCCAAAATGAGTGTAACGAGATAATGCCTCCGGTTTTGTTCGAACCCGAAACGAACTTGTATGGATTGAATGATTTCAGAACATCGTCAGGTGGACGATGAGCATTCTAAGTGATGTGTTCTGATAAGGTAATCGTAGCATCAAGCCTCATCAACCGAGAATGGATAAAATAGGGGAGGTGCAGCAAGGCTAAGTACGTCATGCCCAAGTAGGACGAGATTTACCCCTGTCTAGATGTCCCTTTTATTTCGGCTGTGCGGTGCGGTTGCTGATCACAACTGCGGGGTGGTCTTGTTCGGAACTGTGCAGTAAGGAATGGTTCCGGCTTTGTGTTGAACGGGATTGGGAGTAATCCTCGGTACGTTGATCTAGGCCACGTACTGTGACGGACGGCCCTAGTAGCCCTGCCATTGTATGGAATCCAAAATCCAATAAGTGCCAACGGATTTGATTGTATTACCCACTTTTGTGGCTAGTAGCTGGAATTTAATCATGTAACAATTTTAGCTATTTCTTATTTACTTGAAAACCCTAGACCTATTATAATATCATCGGATTTCCTATCAAACGTTTTGGTTAGCGTAAGGTAAAAACTTTTCCATGTTTCTGTGTGGGAAGTCTTACGTGATACCTTTCTTTTCAAAAGTTTTTCAAAA
Organism: Allium cepa; assembly: GCA_030765085.1. Classification (NCBI taxonomy): domain Eukaryota; kingdom Viridiplantae; phylum Streptophyta; class Magnoliopsida; order Asparagales; family Amaryllidaceae; genus Allium; species Allium cepa. The sequence continues at coordinate 437,257,231 of CM060944.1, forward strand.
GTTAAGCAACTTTAACATGTTACTCACACCAGACCCATGTCTGACCCAGAGTTTATTTCTGTGTTCTTAAACTCTTGGGTACTCAAATTTTTACGAGTAGCCAAGGGATTCAGGCTAGCTTTGACGAATTATGGAGGAGCAATGGAGCAGGAGGCTTCCGCGTGTAGATATATAGTGTTCCGCTGTGTTTGATATCTCTATGTTTTCTCTGAATTGTATTGAGTTGTATAACTAGACAGGTGTTTATAACTGTCTAATATGTGATGTATAATCCTGTATAACTCTGATAGTTGTTGTATACTATATAATATTTATGTTATTAATATAATTTATTCGTTCCGATGTTGAAATTCTGATGTTGTTTCTTCTTTCTCTTCTTTCTTTTCTCTTTTCTATCCCTTTCTTTCTCAAAGATGATGCAATTTTCTGGTCATTGAAAGTCGGGTCATCTCAACAAGTGAAACCAGTGTAGGGATTTCATAAATCAGTTCGTGAAATGGATAACATGTGCATATAGTCAATGAAGATAAACACATTCAAAAGGCAGTTGAACAGAACAAGGCAAAGTTAAAGCCATTCAAGGTTCAAGTAAGGCAAGGCATACTCATAAGTCCATCAAAAACTTAAAACCATTCATAGTTCAAGCACACCAACATATATATATACATATATGTATGTACATGTAGATATGTATATACATGTAGATATGTATATACATATGTGTGCAAGTAGATGGACAAGGCCAACAATGCAACAAGGCATTGCCGCAAATTAAAACAAGGCAGTGCTACAAATAGCAAGTGCCGCAAATTAAAACAACGAAGGTTACAAATTAAAACAAGGTAGTGCAACGAACATTCACATAGATATACATACATATGCATGTATGTATATACATGGATGGTCCCAAAATCGAACAATGAAGTGAAAAAACCACAAGTGCAAGGGGAAACAATACAAGCAAGGGGCAAACAACAAAACAATGAACTTAACAAAGTCAAACAATGAAGTGAATAAGGAATTAAGCACTTCAAAATTAAACAATGAAGTGAATAATGGTTCAAGTTCAAGTTCATTGGATGCAAATCTGTGAACAAATAAGTCCAGTATGTACTGCCTTGAACAACCAATTCAACAACCAATTTAACAACCAAATAAGTGCTAGTGCCTTGCATTACTCTAATGTCACTAGCCAATTCAACAAATTTAGGTGAATAAGGCAGAAAGCTCGAAATCAACATATTCAACCAAGGGAAAATATATTCGAGTATATCGGAGAACTCAACGATTGAACAAGTCAAGGCCATAAAGTAGAAAATCAAAAAACGAAGCGTTCAAATATATATGCAGCAATACAAATTAAACATCCAATGTTTAAAATCCAAAGTTGAGTCTAAATCGAAAATACAAGGAATAAATTTCTATATAAACCCATCTCATCATTCGCTCTTAAAATTGATTTCAAGGTCAATACAAAATCGAAAGGGACAGAAATCATGCCATATATCAATCGAAGAATACTCGACAAATTGAAGCAAGCTTGAACAAACGCGGCCATAAAATGAAAACCAATTTCTTTATCAATCATTGTTTGAGAGTGAGTGAGTATCAACAGAGGGATTTCATTATCAAGCTGATTTGAAACCATAATCCCAGAAGACGGGTCGAAGACGAATTTAATTTTAGTGTTATGCCGATTCAATTTTAGGAAGAGGGAAATAAATTTTGAGAAGGGGGAAAATTTTGAGAAGATGGAAATATATTTTGAGAAGATAGAATGGAAAGAAAGTAAAGAGGGAATAATTAAGGAACGTGGCCACGAAAATATTGAGAGGGAAAAAATGAAGCCAAAACTATTTTTTTTGATAACTTCAATCAGACAACAAATAAATGGTTGTCGGAAGGACAAACATGAACATAGAGATTTCAAGGGCTATTCAAACAACATATTATTTTATCCATACATTGTTTAAAACAGTGGTAAATAGCGGGATAACAGAAAATCTACATTATGTTGTGTGATCACTATTGTCTTATTCACTTTGTGGTAGAGTATATCCATCTTCGGCATGATGCAGGCTATAAATCATACATCCCATAGTTTTTCCTAGGATGACTATGAATCCATCGCTTGGCCATTTAATTGATGTTATCCATATGTATAACTTATTTATATTGGTGTCTGTAATTATGTTATTTTCCCTTAGTTATTTAAATTTCATTGTGACATACATTAGTAACCCCCAAAAGGTTTCATGTCAAACTCATTTAGATATACCTTAGTATCCTTAAGGTTCGAAGTAAAATAATGCAACAAATGGCTCTCCATCGTTTATAAGCTCGATAGGCGTTAATGTCGATATCTATATCATGTTGATGTAAAGCATAAGGCTCTCCGCCTATTTTAAGACTCGACGAGTAAAACATGTAGCATCATGAACCTCGATGACAATAAAGTCATTGATCCTCATGATACATAGGCTATCTGCCTATAAGAAACACAAAGACTAGTTAAAATCGGCAAGAGGTAGGATCGATAATAAGTTAAAAGTGGTATAGGGTAAACTCGATAACAGGCCAAAAGCGGCCTGGTTAGAGTCGATAATAAGTTGAACGTGGCATGGAGTAGGCTCGATGATCATCTGGATCTTCGATGCCCAAAGCGCGAAGTCACTTATAAAACAGTGTGAATGTTATAAAGGCTGGCGAGTATAAATATTGACATCGCAATCTCGAGGCCCATACCTTTTTCTCTTTGTTACTTTGGCCTAGAGGCTCAAAACTAATCCGCTGCAAGCCAAACTCGTTGACATAATGCGGCATTGTTTTGTTCTGCGTCGATGACACTGGGATGAGGAGATGTGGCTCGACATAGCCAATATCGACATGGTAAAACTGTAACTAACTTAAAAATTACCAAATTACTATAAAAAGATATTACTTTTCATCAAACCTCTACGATTTGTCAAAATCTTATTGTCTAGCAAAAGTCTATCAATTTTCTTTACTGAAAAACTATCGCACCCTATTTCCAAGATCCAAAACATTATCTCAAATAATTAACTAATAATCATAATTAATTAAGCTTTTATATGATTATTCTAGCATAAATAATTCTTTATAATTCAAAATTACATTGGAAAAATCCAAAAAATTCACAAAAATTAGAGAATACCTTTATCTATATCATATAAAATTTCGAAGCCCAAAACCTTATTTAATTATTTAAAATGATTAAAATCCATAATTAAGCCATTTCCACCATAGGCAATTCATAAAATAATCTCTATAATTCAGAAAATTATGAAATTAAACACCTGTCTACAAAATAATGTTTTCCTTAGCATATCAAAATTTCAAATCATTTGGAGGATAAAAACTTTGGATTTAACCCCAATATAGAACAAACCATTTCTAACAAATTTCAAAAATACTCATTCACCATTATTCTATCCAAACAATGATTATTAGATCATTAATTGACCAATAAAACACATAAGATTTGGGTACTGCCCATAACTGAACAAAAACAAAGATTTAAAAGATGATAAATATTATTATTTACCTTAGATTAATAGTTGGAGCTGAGATTTGGTGTAGCTCTTAATCCTAAGCTTGCTTTCCTTTGAATTCTAAATTTCGATATCCATATGGCTTCCTAACAATCAGCCTTGATTGAGTTATCCTTTTGGTTGTTTTTATTGTGAATATGAGAATGATGTATGAGGTGAATGTTTTATGAATGAAGTGTTTATCTATGCCTATTTTGCCCCTCCCATGTATTTTTCTATATGTATTAATTTCAAAATAATATTACTTAGTTCATTGAGTTTGACACGACCACTCTAATTAACCAAATATCATTTCCCCTAATTATATACATTATTATATTTAATCTATCCAATTAATGCCTTGAATAATGTTAACAAAATAATTTGGGGTGTTACATTACTTCTATGCTGGTTTTCGCTTACTAACTTCCTCACCATATCTACCGGGGATTCCGACTCTATTAGGTTGACTGAACGACGATCATCATAGTCTGTTACAAGTGTCTGGATTTATAAACGGTTTCAGGTAGTTTTATGATATCTAGGTTTCCTTGTTTTTGAGAGAACCTTTTGTCCAGTTCATCAATTTCTATGATTTCTATGCGATAGGTCAACAACCGTCGTTTGAACTCTGGCATTTTGATAACAAAAAAGGGGCCATCAACTTTATGAACACTGTCAAACAAGTAAACAAAATCAAAATCATTTGGGCCGCGGCGTGTTAGTTCGATACCGATCTTGGTGTTACTGAGCTGACCTCTACCTAACCAATTTTTCGAGGTTCCAGCCCCCTTTCTTTTCACTCCTTGCTTTACTTCTCTGTGATTTTCAACAGATAAGAAGGAATTGTCTTCTTCTGAGTTAGAAGGCGGCAATTCCTTCTTTTTCCTTCTACGACAACAAGACAACTTGGTCATCAAATCCAAGTTTTCTTTCATCTGTTTTATCGTAGCATTCTGACTCGTAAGCATCTTATCATTCAGTTCTTTCATCATCTTATCTAATTCGACCCTATTGATTATATTGAAGTGCTCTAAATTTAAGCAGTGCAGGACTGAATGGCTTCTTTAATGTGTTGAGAACCAGCATTCTCAACATCATCAGTGGGTCTAAAGGCGGACAATTTTTCCTTAGTATTTCTTAGAGCCATTACGTCATTGGATCATGTGATAGAATTTAGCAAAATCTGAATAATCATGGACCTTTGGAATAGAACTTGTAGATTTACTTCGTGGATTAAAAGCAACCCGAAGATTGAAAATAGATATAAACAATAAGAGATTGAAACGTTATGGTGCAAGCATCAAAATGTTTACGTCAAAAGTTGGCAAAAATACCCAAGTAGGTTAAAGAAGAGAATGAAATGAAAAAATAAAAATAAAAATGAATAAGAATAACATACAACAATTTATAACGATTTAGCTAAACATTAGCCTACGTCCATTTAAGTTTTGTTAATGATTTCAATAAAGTTTTACAAGTGACGTCTTATGGATCGGTAGTCTTCGGTCAGTGATGATCCATGAAATTGCAATAACGGTATAAAAATTTAGACTGTAGAAAAAAGAAAACTAAAATAGTGCCTCTCATCCCCTATTTACAGATGAAGATTAACAGATTTGTCTCCACCATGTTCTCTCCACATTCTCCAAATCTTAAAGAAGGTTATTTGAAAAGATCATAGCCGAATCATTAGTTGCTCCATGAATCGGTATTGATCTAAGCATCATAGGTCGATGGAGAATCATAATGATGGTTCATCGAGCTTTAATTAGTCTCTCGAACTTGCTTGAGTATTCGTGTCTGCCTTTGGAATTTAACTAGCCTGGAATGAGTTTGAATTTGAATGGGATCCTTGGATCGGTACCGATCCAAGGGTGTTTGATTCAGCTGCTATGAAGTTTGGACTTGTCAATTGAAGTTTGAGCTATGGATCATTGTTAGCGCCAAAATTGACCACTAACACCCAAATGTAGATGAAAGCACCAACTAACAGTCACAAATAACAGATAAAGTGTATGTAAAGAGTAATAATGTGAAGAACAGTCAAAATTAAAGTGAAAGCAGTAAAGAAAAACAAATTTATAGTGGTTCGGCTAACTCCGGCCTATGTCCACTTCAGAAGTTTCCTTTTTATTGCTGTAATAATCGATTACAGTTACAAAGTGATAGACTAGCCTTAGCCTTAGAAAACAGAAAGTCAGAGAGCCGAAGAGCAGATCCCTTTTATGAACCACATATGCTGTATTTATAGGCGAATCCTGAGTTGTTGGGCCTCTTGAATAGTTTAGGCCCACTAAGGCCATTGCCGAGCCACGTATATCCTTCGTCCCTGACTGAGCGGCATTTGCCGAGCCACCTGGGCAGAGCCGTATTCCATCACTGCCGAGCCACTTGATGCCGATCCATGCATAGCGAACGAGGTTGGTCGAAACAGAGAATGCCGAACAGGGTAGCCATTCCGAACGCACTCGTATGCCGAGCGAGGTTGCCATGCCGAATGGCACTCGTATGCCGAGCGAGGTTTCCATGCCGAACGGCACTCATATACCCAGCGACAAATTCATGCCGAATGGCATTCGTATACCGAACGAGGTGCTCATGCCGAACGATCCATCATGCCGAATGACCCATCATGCCGAATGACCCATCATGCCGAAGGACCCATCATGCCGAATGATCCATCATGCCAAACCGTACTTCCAGAACTGAAACACCTCACCAATGCGGAGCGACATGATCTTATCATAATGCCGAACGACTGCTAACTTTCTGGACCGAACCAAATTTGCTAGACCCAAATTATAGTCAATCCATCTTTATCCAATCCAATTTTCATTTTCTAAGCGCGTTGTATCATCCATCCATCCAGTCAATTGACTCCATCGTAAACCAGCCTCGACGACCGAGCGGTCGATAATGTTAAATCCGCCTGTCCATGGCCTTGCTCAAAGGCGGGTTAACACTTGCCCTCCAAAACATGCCTTGCTGTTGGAAGGTGTGTTTTGAATAGCCTCAAATTCAATATCCAAAGTCCATGTTTCATCCATATTCAATAACCGAAAATCAAGGACCTCTACGGGTCAATATCCAAATCCCTCACCGTTCATAGCCGATGTTCGTACCATAACCTCTCCGGGTTTAACCTTGAATCTGCAGACCTTGCCGGGTCGTGTTATCATATTCCAGCATTGACCTTCCTATCAAGGGCTTTTCCGGCCTCAGCACTCTGGCCAAGGAATTTTTCATTCGCCGTCCTTGGCACTCCGGCCAAGGACTTCTTATATTCACCGGTCTCGGCACTCTGGCCAAGGACTTTTATATTCACCGGCCTTGGCACTCCGGCCAAGGACTTTTATATTCGCCGGTCTCGGCACTCTGACCAAGGACTTTTATATTCTCCGGCCTCGGCACTCCGGCTAAGGACTTTTATATTCGCTGGCCTTGGCATTCCGGCCATGAACTTTTATATTCGCCGGCCTCGAAACACCGGCCAATGACTTTTATATTCGCCGGCCTCGGCACTCTGGCCAAGGACTTTTATATCCGTCGGCCTCGGCACTCCGGCCAAGGACTTTGATCTTCACCGACCTTGGCACTCCGGCCAAGGACTTTGATATTCTGTCCTAGTCCATTCCATTGCTCTCCGACGAAGGGACTCATAATTCGCGATCACTGCCTCGTCTCTCCTGTCAGGACAGTAGTAGCTAATCCTGAATTGTTTTAATTCAGTGATCCAAATCCAATTAGAAAACCAGAAATCCTTTTCAAAAATCAAACATCCAAACCAAAATGGAAAACCAAAAAACCAGCCAAACCGAGAGTTCAATCCAAACTCCAAAACCATACTAAAGAAAAGTAAACGTCCAAAGTACGAAAGAGAAAACCAAAGTTTGTAGAAAAATAGAAAGAAAACAGGATTTCATAGCCCTAAGCGTCACGGTTTTTCGCCATCTCAAAGCATGCCTAGGGACCGTCCTCGATCCCGTACGTGTGTAAATGACTTAGCCGTATTACTTTAGGTACTATTACTTATTCAGAACCATCAAACCATTCAGTTTATAACAAGCCGACGCTGACCGCTCCTAGTGCCACCATTGCTAGAGTTAGGTGGTGGCCGCTCCCGTTCCACTGCCACAACTTGATTCTTTGTGTATTGCTGTAGATGGGCATTCCTTACACGCTCCTCGATGATATCCCTCAAATACCTACAGTAGTTTGTGTTATGCCCATCCAGCTCATGGAATAGGAAATGCTTTCCCGATGCCCGCCCGTATTCATAAGGCTCTCTCCTTGCCGTCCGTCGATACTGGAGGCGCCCTCGAGTGTCCAAGTAAATCCTTTCTAGAGTCTCGGTTAAATCTGTGCAAGAAGAAAACTTTGACCCCCTTCGAAGTTTCTTCGAAGTGCCACCATTGCCATTTGTTTTTCTTTTTCTTTTATCGTCTTTACTTGGATCCTCGAAGGGTGAACCTCCACCCCTCACTGCATAAGCTTCAGCCTCTCTCCTTACTCTCTCAGCCTGTGCATTCTCCTGTCTCAAGAACCTTTCTGCCTCATGGTAGAACTCCCCGAGATCCCTCGGTGGGTCCATTTCCAATGATATCTTAAAGTCCGAATTATCCGCGATTCCCGAGACTGCTGCCATCAAAACCATTGACGGATCGGATCGATCCACTGAGGCTACTGCTGCGTTAAATCTGGTTAAGAAGTTCCTGAGTGACTCTCCCTTCCATTACTTCATCGATGTCAAAGTCATTAGGTTCTTGGGTCTGACTATATGGACCGGAAACTGTCTCATAAATTTTTCAATCAGCTCTGTCCATGTGTTGATAAAACCACTCTCTAGCTGTTTGAACCACATAGCTGCGATATCCGTCAAAAACAATGGAAAGCATCGAGCCATGACCTCGTCCGATGCCCCAATACCTCCATATGCCTCATGTACCTCGTCAGGTGAACGGTGGGATCCGTTCTCTCATCATACATATCCGACATTGGTAGCTTAAAGTCCAATGGATTCCTAGCTCGCCTGATTGTAGGAGTAAAGGGACTCCTACTCACATCCTCTAAGTCTCTATTTACCAATCCACATCTCATAGCCTGTCTGACCATTTCTGCTAGTATGTCGTTGTCTCCAAGCTACAATCCTTGTCCGTTACCTCTGGTCTGCCCCCCGAGTTGATGAGGAAATTCTGGCACATACTCCCCATCTCGTACTCCTACATTCCTGTTGGTGTCAGGTTGCATTGCGTCATCCGGCATCCCTCCATGGGTTGGTCCAGCATTTCCTGGTGGCATGCCCCTTAGTCTAGATCCATCCAGGTTGGTAGCCGTCTGCAGATTGGGGGCTACCCCCTACTGGGTCATTCCTCTGCTTGCTGGTTGAGCACTTCTGTTCCAGCTCCATGGATCTGAGCTCCTGCATTTTCCTGCTTGTGCAAATTATCTGAGAAGAGCCTACATCATCTCCTCTTGTCTTTTCATCATTGCTTCCATTTCCTCTCTAGTGATGTAGACGGATGCTCCACCTGCTCCATTTCGAGAGGAAGCCTCTTGCTTCCTTCCTGATTGCTCCTTTCTATCACTTGCTTCCTTGCTGATAGCCTAACCATTGTTTCCTAGAATCCAAGTCCCTAGCTCCAGAAATCCTGAATGCATGCTTTCTCAGTGGAAGCACCAAAATGTTAGCGCCAAAATTGATCACTAACACCCAAATGTAGATGAAAGCACCAACTAACAGTCACAAATAACAGATAAAGTGTATGTAAAGAGTAATAATGTGAAGAACAGTCAAAATTAAAGTGAAAGCAGTAAAGAAAAATAAATTTATAGTGGTTCGGCTAACTTCGGCCTACGTCCACTCCAGAAGTTTCCTTTTTATTGCTGTAATAATCGATTACAGTTACAAAGTGATAGACTAGCCTTAGCATTAGAAAACAGAAAGTCAGAGAGCCGAAGAGCAGATCCCATTTATGAACCCTATATGCTGTATTTATAAGCGAATCCTGAGTTGTTGGGCCTCCTGAATAGTTTAGGCCCACCAAGGCCATTGCCGAGCCACGTATATCCTTCGTTCCTGACCGAGCGGCATTTGCCGAGCCACATGGGCAGAGCCGTATCCCATCAGTGCCGAGCCACTTGATGTCGATCCATGCATAGCGAACGAGGTTGGTCGAAACAGAGAATGCCGTACAGGGGAGCCATTCCGAACGCACTCATATGCCGAGCGAGGTTGTCATGCCGAGCGAGGTTTCCATGCCGAGCGGGGTTGCCATGCCGAACGCACTCGTACGCCGAGCGAGGTTGCCATGCCGAACGACACTCGTATGCCGAGCGAGGTTGCCATGCCGAACGGTATTCATATGCCCAACGAGGAATTCATGCCGAATGGCATTCGTATGCCGAACGAGGTGCTCATGCCGGACGATCCATCATGCCGAACGACTAGGGCTGTAAACGGATGCAGTCGGATACGGATAGTGCTGTATCCGTATACGTATCCGAAAATGAAAATCCGTATCCGAATCCGTATCCGATATCCGCGAATATCCGTTCAATATTATCCGTATCCGTATCCGCTAATATTTTCGGATATCCGAAAATATCCGTATCCGGCTTAGCGAATATAGATATTTTTGGATATCCGAAAATATCCATATCCGTATCCGAAAATATCCGAAAATTAATCAATATAATGCATATTTCATTTTTTTGATTGAAAAAAAGATGAAAAAACATTGTAATGCATAAATTACATCAAATTAACAATAGGTAATCCAATCATACAAAATCCATTCATTAAATTAGTGTATTTGTATTAAATTTATGGATATAAAATAATATATTAATATATAAATATTTAATTTCAAACCGGACGGATATTTATCGGATACAGATATAGCTATATCCGTATCCGTATCCGAAATATGTTTCGGATATCGGATATCCGCATCCGCTTTTCGGATATCAGATATTTTTCATGTTTTCGGATACGGATGCGGACGGATTTCGGATATTTCGGGTATTCATTGACAGATCTACGAACGACCCATCATGCTGAACGACCCATCATGCCGAACCGTACTTCCAGAACCGAAACAACTCACCAATGTCGAACGACATGATCTTATCATAATGCCGAATGACTTCTAACTTTCCGGACCGAACCAAATTTCCTAGACCCAAATTATAGTCGATCCATCTTTATCCAATCCATTTTTCAATTTCCAAACGCGTTGCGTCATCCATCCATCCAGTCGACTGACTCCATCGTAAACCAGCCTCGACGATCGAGCAATCGATAATTTTAAATTCGCCTGTCCATGGCCTTGCTCAAAGGCGGGTTAACAATCGTCGACGATTCATGTCCCACTTTATTTCTCCATGGACCTTGCCTGGGAAGTGATGCACTTCAATTTGATGAAGTAAGATGAATTGATATAGATCTAAGAGGCTCTAATTGGTATCGGTCCAAATATTGGTGTTGGGTAGCGCACCACCAATTTTGGTCATCTGAACCATTTTGATGGATAGATGATTTGCTTTAATATTTGGCAAGTTTATGGCCATATCTTAGAGCTTTAGTTAGAGTTTTAATTCTTTAGTTACGACTGATCTACTATCTAACCATTCGATCGTTCTGATTTGTCCTGGTATGCTAGGTCACAAGGCTAAATAACGGCATTTCTCATTAACAAAAGTTCTCTGAATTAAATTAAAAATTCATTTTTACAATTAAATCACCAAAAAAAAATCGTTCAATTTTCGAATGGGTAGGTCGGTTAGTGATGAACAAAGGGGCTCGGATATAGCAAGTCTTCCTCCTTCAAAAAGACACAGCGGATATATATCATCGGTTTGTAAATTTGGCTTCCTTCCTCGTAAAAAGCTAATGCGTGAACCTACTTTGGAGGAGACTTTTTTTCTTCTACTAATCCTTTAAGGAAGTATAAAGATCAACCATCAAAGAAAATTATGATTGGTTGATAATCTGTATTTCTAATATTTAGTTAGGGAAGAGGCTACACTCTTGCGAAGTGAAAAGGTGACCTTATTGCAGGACTGCCATTGCTAGTCTTTGTATCCCTTAGGTAAGACTGTTTAATAACCCACCTCTGACCATAACAGTGATATAAAACAATCAAAGATGCAACATTCAAAATTTAAGAGTAGCAACAAAACTTTTTTTTCAAATACATGGAAGATTAAGCTTAAATCTTAACGGTTTATGCCATAATAAGGTTTGAATTTTGCACCTTTCATCCATAATATAAAAACCCTTTTGCTAATGATTTGAACTTAAAGGATGAAATACATTTTTTTAGGAGTTCATGAGTCTAGTTTTAATTTATCTAAACCTTTAAGGGAAAATGAATTCTGCTTAAATTTGTATTCCAGGTTATTGATTTTGTTACATGCATAAGGTTTTTTAATATGACATTGGTTATTAAAAGTTTTCAAACTTAGATCCACAATATGGGATTTGTGAGTTCTTTATACATGCACACCCATTCTTTAAAAATGTTTTTCTAAATTCGTCATAAATAATAAACTTCATTCTGTATTATCATATAACCAGACTCTAGTTTTGTATCATCTCTGGTTTGTGCAATGATCGAGAGCTCAAGAGACGTTGCTATGGGTCCAGTTGCCGTCGTGTCTCTTCTTCAAGGAAGTTTGCTTCAAGAGGAACATGATCCAATACAAACAAAGCAGAATATCAAAGACTTGCTTTCACCACTACATATTTTGTTGGGGTCACACAAGCAACTCTTGGATTTCTAAGGTTTGCATAAAAAGCACTGAAGTACCTATGAGAAGAGGAGTACATATTTCTATTAAATATCTAAAATATATGTTATTGCGTATGATACATGATAAGTAGATCACTTAGCATTCAGCTTGCTTAAGTGCTGAAAAAAAAGATATATGCTATTGAACTATGTATATGCAGGCTGCAATCATAGGATTTATGGTGAGGGCAGCAATTAGAATTGCATTGCAGCAACTTAAAGGGTTGTTTGGTATTCAGAACTTCACAATGAAGACTGATGTTGTATCTGTTATGGAATCGGTTTTTCAGGTAGGTCACCATGGAGTAAGTTGTTAAATTTCACGGTTGTTTAGAAATAATTGATGAATTTTTGAGTTAGAGATTGATGATTTAGATTTTCAATCTTTTAGTGGAATTGGCAAACAACATTGATTGGACTTGCTTTCCTTGCATTCCTTTTAGCTTTTAAATACATTGCATGTTTTCTTTCTTGGAAGTGCAGATGTATGCACGTACTTAGCATATATTTACAGTATTAAATGTGTGTTTTAACAGACTGTGAACCTGAACTTGAACAAAATGTTTATTAGGGAAAGAAAAAGAAGTATTTTAGGGTGCCGGCAGTGGCTCCATTAATCTCGGTAGGTGCTACCACTTTGATCGTTTACCTTCACACATGCTGATAAAGGTTGTATTCAAATTGTATGTTTTCAAGGATCCCACTTCAAATTGCCATTATAATTAAACCATGCATGACAATTCTTTCTTGTTTTTTCCTTTCCAGGCGAGACATATCAAGAAAGGCATCAACCCTGCATCAGTATCTGAAATTCACTTCAGCGGTTCATATCTCATGAAAGGGATAAGTATTGGTATAGTGTGTATATTTAGAAAAATTAACCACTATTTTGAACTTTATAATTTACTAATCATGTACTTTCACCTAACAACTTGAATACAAGTTGAAAAGTTAAAGGTTCAACATAAACTCTTCTATCTATCTAAATGTTTAATTTAATTTCTAGATCTCAATAACCTATACTTACACTTCATTCGAAATCGATATATGTAGATAAGAAAGGTACCAGGGTAGATTCGGCTATATATTCCACAAACTCTAAGGATCCGATGCATTAGACGTGTCAATGGGTTGGCTCATACATTTATTGTGTTCAAGCTAACCGTTGACATCAGACACGTCGGACGATGCATCCGACGTCAATGGTTCACTGCTTCGATCCTGATATTTATTCCTTCATCCTCTTCATTTCTTCACCAACTTTTCCCTTAAACCCTCAAATTTGAAAATTCAAACCATCGTAGCATCTAAATGATCGTCTGTTTGAGGCAACTAATTCATAAACAGATTTTCTTTAATGCTTTTATCTACAATCTCTATATTTTTTCTAATTTCCTCAAGAATGCCTATCAACTAATAATCCAGCTCTTCTACCAGAAACATTATGGACTGGATGCAGAACAGACATTGGCGTTCATAGATACATGCTACGCAAACTTCAATTATTGTTTTGGGTATGTAGGATATTGGTACGAGAAGATTGTTGCCGCTTTTGATACAAAGTTGATTGGCGTAGAATATGTAACACCCCTGATTTTTGATAAAATTATTTAGGAGATTTAATTAGATAAATTATATATAATAATGTAAATGTTAAGTGATAAGGGGATTGAGACTTGAATTAACTAAATTAAGGCAGAGCGTAATATAATAATTAATGGGCTTAAGAATGAGTTTTTGGTTAAATAAACTATATAAGGGTATAATCAGAATTTCCGCCCATAACCCTTACCTATATATATTCATTCCTATCTCATTCACATCATTTCTGAATACGCAAATCAAAAGGGAAAAGAACGGCCGGCCATTAAGAGAAGAAGAGGAAATCAAATTAAAAGTTAGAGAATCAAGCTTAGGCGAAATTAATCTCAATCCAATCTCCTTATCTAGATCAATGTGAATAATAACACCATCTCTATTTTGTTTTGAATTATATATTTTCAGATTTAAGGGTAAATTCATTTTATGATATGTTGGATGGTGATATGCTTGATTAAAAATTTACATGGTTTTAAACAAGGTCGTTTAAAAGAGAATAAGCATGGTTTTAGGATAAAACCAAGATTTAATAATGTTTAAATGCTATGGAAATTTTTTATGTTATCAGAAACATGATTTTGGAGTTGGGTTCCAATTTTGATAATTTTCCAAGCTATGCAAAGATTATTATGAATTTTCAAAGGAAAATATGGTTATTTGGGTTTATAAATTTATTTTAGAAAATATATTGACAATTTGGGTCTGGAATTTTGGTACGTTAGGTAACATGATTAAAGTGAATTTCTAGAATTTTAGGGATTTTTCCAAAGTGATTTACTATACAAAATAAATTATTTTAGAACAGGGACTTCTTTGCAAAATTAGAAGGGCTTATATGATTAAATTAACCATGGTTTAGATCTAGATTAGTGGCAATTTTTTTTGGAAAAGAATTTGTAGAGGTTAAGGCAACCAATCTGGTGTTAACACGTGGTGGGTTAGTTAGAGAAAAATTTACTTTAATAAAAACTAAACCATGTTTACATCAAAAAAATTGGTTCTCCCTACTTAGGAAAGCACCTTTCGACGCAGAAGCTTCTGCCTTCATCTTAGTCGAAACCAATTATGCCGAAACCAATACACAAGGTATCACAAAGATAGTACGTAGTGGATTGGAGAAAGGCGAAAGGTAAAGTGTTGAATGCATGGCTTCCGAAGGAGTCAAGGACATGGTTTTTTGAAATGAAAGGCACCTGCCTTTGTCTCGATTTAGTTCAAAAGAGGCAAAACATATGGTTTCGAAAGGGCTTTTAGAAGGTTTTGAAAGGGATTGCCATTAACTTAAGATTGCTTTCGAATGGGTTTCTTTTACTTATAAAAGAAGGTTTTGAAAGAAGGGGTTCCGACCTAGTCGAAACCCTACTGTCATTCTTTAACCTTTCGATGGTGTTGAAGATATCATTGCTTTCGAAAGGGGGACTTTCAAAGATTTCAGAAGGGTTACTTCCATTGGTGTCAAAAGGGGTACTTTCAACTGGTTTCGAAGTTAAGCTTCTAAAGGTTAACATTAATACTTTACTACAATCGAAAAGCTTCAAAAGGAAGGTTTTAAAGTACTAAAAGGTAGGGGCCTTATATTTTGAAGATATATTTTAAGGCTTTCGAAGGAAGTCTTTCTATGAAGTCGAAAGGTTTTATAACCCAAACTCTATTTTAAAAGGAAAAACCCATGGCTAAATTAAAGGAGTTTTTATAATGGTTTTAAGAAAGAAACTATCTTTGATGAAATAATAGGTTAAAGGGATTAACCATGCTTTACATTAAACCCACGGGAGGGGTATTGCTATGTTGTTGTGTTTTCTTCTTCAAATATAAATGTATTCACTTTGTAATGGATCCATAACTGTATTTTAAGGATAAAGGGTAGAAGAGCCAGCTAGGTTAATCCAGTAGTGAATATAAATTGATTAAACTCCTGAATGAGTAGAATTGCATCCAATAGGTCAAGAAGACCAGAATATAGGATGCTAAAATAAAAAAAGAAAGATATTAGCAAGGGCTAATAGATTCTCAATGTAACAACCAGGTATTTTCAACCATTCGCATCCATTATAAGTGTATAGGGAGACACTCATGCCGGAATTGAATTGCTCAAAATACCGCGTTGTAAATAAAAATTTGGCAAATCTCAGAATATACAGTAAATAATAATCACAGATCACAGACACATGGTAATAATAATGCAGCGGAAGTAAAAGAGATAGTAGTTCATGAAGCTACTATATAAATATATCAGAGTTACATAAGATACAATAGAAGAAATAAAGTACAATAGAAGTTTAAATATGATAACCAAGTACAAGCTGAATAGAACAACCGAACTGAAAGATGAAACTTGACAAGTAGATAATCTCCAACGATTCCAATCTCCAGAAAGTGGAAATCCAAATCTGTGAATAACTCAGGCTGACCCGAGCGTAAATAAAAATAAAAACACTGGAGTCAGGACATATATACTTATACAATGTAAACCAAATCAAGTGAACTGTAGCAAAGATACAAGTAACTTAGAAGATGCTTGGGACCGCCCATCCTCTAAGGATCCGTTAAACTATTTACTATGTAGTAATATACGCTATATACAATAATGTCTAATCAGTAAAGTATAATCATATAGAAAATAGCGTTAAGGGGATGGTGAACCTTAACGCAGTCGGATCTTTAAAACCAAAATCGTAGTGGGCTCGATATAAGGATATAACACGGCACACGAAGCAATGCCAGGGTGGATACACTGTTTGCACTCCCGAACCGGTGGTGACGGCAAGCTAGCAGCTTCCGCCCACCTCGAACAATACCCCCGAATCAAAGTGGCGCCACATATCGAATCACAAAAGTAATAGAATGGTTTCCGATGGAGCATGCTCGATGAAAGGCTGCGACCCTTTGTGTAGCCCGGTATAGCTCCTGTTTTAGTCATTTATGCCAACTCACGGGAGTTGGGTCCATGTAATATACCTCGAGAATGTCGCCACCATCCTACTTCATTCTGGAATCTCCACCGTGTATACAGTTGTTAAAGTGGTTTTCGGTATTGGCCGGCTATAAGACAATATCCGATCCCCGTATCTTTAACAACCAATCGTAATTATAACCCGTAGTTATAACTTTAAAACAATATTTTATACTTCAAAAATAAAATGTCATTTCAACCCAAATCTTTATCAAAATAAAGATTAAATCATTTCCAAACCATTTCAATATATCATCATACCATATCTTTCAATTCAAATATTTATCAAAATAAATATCAAGTCATTTCTAACCATTTCAATATATTAAATTATCATATCCTTTCAAAAACTTCCTTTCAAATCATTTTTAATATATCAAAATATCATAACCTTTCAGAGCTTCATTTTCAAAATATCATATCTTTCAGAACTTCTTTTCAAATCATTTTAATATCAAAATGTCATATCTTTCAAACCACATTTCAATCATTTAATATATCAAAATATCCAAACCACATTCATTTCAAATCATTATTCATTTTATTCAATTTAAAATACCATTTCAATTCACATTTCAAAACAGTTTATATTCAAAAAAAAAATCTTTTTTAATCATTAAAATGAAGTTATTATGTTTAATAATTAAATTATTAAATTTCCAAAATTTTCAACTTCCAAAGTTCATTTATTCACTTAAGTTTATCAAAACAGTGAAAATTCACTTTTCGTGGCATTTAGAAAACGCTACGGAAAGATACATTCAAAAAAGTTCAATTTAACAAACGACAACATTTTAAAATGTTGTAATAGGGTTTACTTAAAT
The DNA here is from genome assembly GCA_030765085.1 of Allium cepa. NCBI lineage: Eukaryota > Viridiplantae > Streptophyta > Magnoliopsida > Asparagales > Amaryllidaceae > Allium > Allium cepa. The sequence continues at coordinate 437,274,953 of CM060944.1, forward strand.
TTCAAATAAACTTAGTTAAATTAAAAAAATTATAGCACTTACAAAATTGCTATAATGGTTTTTAATTCAATTTAGCTTTTTAGTTCATTATCATCAACTACAGCATTTACAAATACTGTAATATCATTTACATTGTAATTAATAGCATTTCAAAATGTAGTCAATTAACTTCAAATATTTAATATAATTTCTCAACCAATTATATTTTTTAATTTAAAACATTTTTAACTCATAAAATCATACATTTTCACATTTATAAACATCATTTAATTTTCCTCAAGTTCATGATTTTATAAAGTTAAATTTCCACTCAAAAATCAGGATTTAATAATAATTCACTTATTAAATTGCAATGTTCAATTTTAAATTCCTTGGATTAAATTTCAACTTAACACTTAATTTCAAATTATCAAATATAACTTAGTTTTATTTTTATTTGCTTAACTAAAAGTTCACTTTTAAGTCAATTTCATAAATTTCCAATTTTAGTTATATTTCAAAATTTCAACTTTAAATATTCATTCGTTTCACATTCAACTTTATCAAAAATATTCATTCGTTTCACATTCAACTTTATCAAAAATCATTAATGTGATATAAAATCACTTTAAATTAATTTAATTCAAAATATCATAAATTTATCATATTTTCAAAGTTAATTTAAATTCCATTAAATATTAAATCAAAATTTCCAAAATAACTTACATTCATATTTTCTAACTTTTCCATAATTTATTTAACTTATAGATTTCCAGAAAATCAATAATACTTTACAAAAATTATATTTTATTAAATTTTAAATCAAAATATTATAATAATTAAATTTATAAAATATTTTAAAAATTTTAGAAAAACATATTTTAACTACGGGCCTGTACATAATTTTCTACGCTGGGTTAAGTGATACGGGTAATATATCGTTTCAACCCGTAATTTACAAAGAAAATACAGGTTTTATCATTTCAAACCCACAATGCCAAGTAAATAAAAATAAATTAAAAATCGCTCAGGCCTATCATTTCAGCCCATAACGATTTTTCCTTATTCTAAAGTCCGTTCGGGTATATATCATTTCAACTCATAGTGCTTCTAATCTAATGGGAACTTGTAGTGTGATAAACTGATAAAATATACAGAATAGCATGAAATAACAGTAACATATGATATAACAGGTGTAATAACAGGTGTGAACATCATATGATAATAATATAAGCAGTTATAACATGTTAATATAGTTCTACAGATTCGCAGAGTGTCAATTTACTACTTATATAAGTACATAATGTCTGGTGAGAAATACTCACATTTTTGTGCTGGAGATATTAATTTGAATGACACAACGGATCCAGAAGGCACGATGACACAACAATAGGCACAAGTGGGAAGAGATCCAAGCTTAGCACTTGTGTTACAAAACAAAATAAAATTACAATTCAATACAACATTGAATAGGAATAACTTTGAAATAAAAAGAGATACGAATACACAGTCTTTTGTCTTGCCTTCTACACTTGCTAGCACAGCTTAGGGAATGTTTTGGCTCAGGTTTGGACATAATTTGGTTCAGGTTTGGGTCCTATAAGGCATGGCTATATGGTATTGAAGTGGTGGAGGAGTTACTATGCACGAATATGAAGAGGCTTATGCAAATAGTGGGTTTTTGGTTCATTTTGGGCTAGGCTACATGGATCTATGACTCGGCTATGGCATGTTTCAGATCTGGACAGAGGATGAAGGTGATGGTTAGGGGTGTGTCAAGGTGGTGGTGGAGAAATAGGAGGTGGCCAAGGTCATCTAAGGTGATGGTGATGAAGACTAGGTGGCTAGACATTCTTTTTAAGGAGTTTTAACATAGTTTTTGTGGATTTCGCATCATGGGATGGTCATGGTACTTCCTGGTCAGAGGAGGAAGGGTTTTGGTCGTGTATGATGTGGGGAAGGAAGTGGTGGTGGTCGGTGGAGGAGATGGTGGAGGTGTTAGGCCAAACAAAGCAATGAGAGGTCATGGCAAAAATCAAGCAAAACAAAGAAGAAGAAGTAGAAAAATGAGAGGAGGAAGAGAGGCCATTGCTTATTTTTCTTTGCTCAAATCTGAAATGGATGTGTATTATTGATGGAATGAGAAACTTTCACGTGAATAAGCAAAAGAAAAGGAACGGCTACAATAAATTGATGTATTGATTGAAAAAGAAACGGTAAAAGAAACGGTGAAACGACTTTACGTTTCTTAGCTTTTAAAACCTTCCATACTTTCTTTTCTTTTAAATCAAGTAAAAACAAAATAAACTTCAGCAAGTACATCTAAAAACCGAAACAAAGTGAAAAAAATAAAAATATATAATTAAATTTAAAGAAAATATAAAAAGAATTAAGGAAATTGCTTAAAAATTGAAAACAGGGTTCAAAAATTACAATTAAAACATCAATGGCTTTGGAAAAATATCTACCTCATTTTAAAAATATTCTAAAGCAAAATTTTGAAATAAAATAATTTATTTATCATTTATAAAATAAAATAAATAATTAAATTGGAGAAAAATAGAGAAGAACTAAAGAAAATGTTTAAAAATTGAAAACAGGGCATGGAAATTACAAGAAAAATACTACTAGCTCTAGAAAAATTCCTACCTCACTTCAAAAATATTAAAAGACAAAAACATACATAAAATAACATATCAATACATATTACAACAAAATATGACAAAGAAAAATAAAATTTATACTATTTAAAATAATAAAATTACAGAATAAACAAATTGCACTCAATATTGAAATATACATAACTTTCACAATTTAAATCCATTTCCAACGAAACAAAAAGCAGTGTTCTTAAAATTTTATGTACTTTCATAATAAAAGATAAAATTTAAATTTTCAAACTTTTAAAATTTTAAAATAAAAGTCAAAGTTTGACTCTTTGGACCAAAAATTCACTTTTTGGAAAATATTCCTTTTGGTCATGCTTTGGAATGATAATTCATATCAAACTAAAGTTTATCATTCAAAATAAATAAAATAAGTTTTTTTTTTAAAAATCAAAATTCAATTAAAATGATTAAAATATACAATTAAAAATAATCACAAAATACAGGGTTGTTACACTCTCCCCCACTCAAAACTTTTCGTCCCCGAAAAGGAAAGAGGTACGTGAAAGCACAGAAAAAGATAGAGTAAAACAAGATTAGGACAAGATGACAAAGAGAAGGAAATTATACATGATAACTATTGTGATAGGTAAGTTTAACAAGGTGGAGATGATCTTTCCAAGATCCTCCGGAATCAAGAACACAAGCACGAAAAGGTGGATTCAAAATGAGTACCAAAGATTATCAAAGATTATAGAAGATTTTTAAACAGAAAGATTATAGAAAGATGCCTATACCAGTCTATAGCAAGATGAGGATGATAAGGACAACCAAAAGATAGTTTGAAAAACAAAATAAGGAAATAATTTTGAAAGCATGGAAATTTCAACTTAAATAGAGAATAAATCTTTTCACAAGTTAAATAAATCTTAACTATCCCAAATTTCATTATCTTATTATCCAATCATCTTAAATTAACAATTTTTAAAACAATGGGTTTGAAAAATAATCATTTATTACACTCACAATGTACTTAATAAATTTTATTCTTCTTTATTCCTAATTAAAATTAAATTTATTCCTCTCAATATATTTATCACTCATGTTAAATATGCTTACACTTATTATAACTGCTTTATTTTATTCTTAGTTCTTCTAACATTAATTTATTGTAAGTTATTCAATTACCCTTTATTATATTTACATCTGTTAATCATTTTAAAATTTAAGTGTATAACATTTATTATAGCCACTCAAATTTTATTTATAAAATCTTTTTATATTGTATATTATCCAATTACATTGTTAACTTCTGAAATTAAGGTAAGTTATATTTGAATGCAATTGTATTATACAAATAAAACTTTCCAATTAAATCATTTCAGCCTTGAATATTCATCCAAAATTTTGATTTTCTTTTTATAATTGAATTTAAGAATTAAATTTCCGATTTCTTCAAACCATTTAGAGATAAATAAATGTATGTACATAACTTATCGAATCAAATTTTAAATCATATGTCTATATATATTATAAATCAAGTCATATTTTAGAAATTCAATTCAAATCATTTTGATTTACCAAAACAAAGCTGTAGTAAGTCTACAGAGTGGTCTCTTTACTTCGAAACTCGAAAATGAATGTCGATGATGCTGCAGCCATCACCGAAATTATTTTCCAACGACAAAGAGAAGAGCGCTAATTTTAAACTTAAAATTCTTTGGAAACAAATTTCTATTCGAAAATACTTTAAATAATATATCCTTTTAAAATTTTAAACACAATGTTTGAAACCATCAGAAATTAAATTCTCAAATTTTTGATTTAAATTCATTTCAATTCCCAAATCAATTTATAAACAACTATCTATAAATTCATTTATAGAACAATAAATGATAAATTAAGTATTATCATTTTAAATAATCAATTTCAAATCAATTTATTAAGTTCCATAAATTTACCTATATATAAAAATTTTATTTCATTAACCAAATTTAAAAATAATATTGTGTCAGTTTGTTCTGTCAAAGTGTTTTGGAAATCTTATCGATAGCGTTGATCAGACGAATCGATTAGAACCCAATTCAACATCAACAACTCAAACAAAACAATATATAAACAAAACATAGATTTATAAGTACAATTCAAAATGTTCGAAGATAGGTTGGAAACAAAAGACAAGTGATTAAATAATAGAGTAGGGAGGTGGATAAGCTTAAATAAACTGCAGGCAACCTTAACCGGGTCAACCGTGACTTAAAGAATAAGATCAATGTGGATTTTTTTGGGGTAAATATACATTGATCTCAAGATTTAGAGTTTGAAATAACGAAAGATATTAGCATCTAAACCAAGGATAGATAAGAATCTCTGGTGAATCAATGCCAATTGTAAGGGAGTTTTTCACCATTTTCAATTCAAATTTGAAATTGGCGTGACTGCCGTAGGGAACACTCCAGAGTCAAAAGAAGATGAATAGTGAGGGATAAAAATGGATTTTTGAACCGTAGGGAACGTTTTAAAATTCAAAGGAATCGAGTCAAAAAGGAAGAGATTCAAACTCGAATGAAAGTGATTCTGTAAATACATTTACTCTATATGCTGAGTTTTTCCTAGAGCTACCAAAGCTCTGATACCAACTGTAACAACCAGGTATTTTCAACCATTCGCATCCATTATAAGTGTATAGGTAGACACTCATGCCGGAATTGAATTGCTTAAAATACCGCGTTGTAAATAAAATTTGGCTAATCTCAGAATATAAAGTAAATAATAATCACAGATCACAGACACAGAGTAATAATAATGTAGCGGAAGTAAAAGAGTAGTAGTTCATGAAGCTACTATATAAATATATCAGAGTTACATAAGATACAATAGAAGAAATAAAGTACAATAGAAGTTTAAATATGATAACCAAGTACAAGCTGAATAGAACAACCGAACTGAAAGATGAAACTTGACAAGTAGATAATCTCCAACGATTCCAATCTCCAGAAAGTGGAAATCCAAATCTGTGAATAACTCAGGCTGACCCGAGCGTAAATAAAAATACAAACACTGGAGTCAGGACATACATACTTATACAATGTAAACCAAATCAAGTGAACTGTAGCAAAGATACAAGTAACTTAGAAGATGCTTGGGACCGCCCATCCTCTAAGGATCCGTTAAACTATTTACTATGTAGTAATATACGCTATATACAATAATGTCTAATCAGTAAAGTATAATCATATAGAAAATAGCGTTAAGGGGATGGTGAACCTTAACGCAGTCGGATCTTTAAAACCAAAATCGTAGTGGGGTCGGTATAAGGATATGACACGGCACGCGAGGCAATGCCAGGTTGGATACACCGTTTGCACTCCCGGACCGGTGGTAATGGCAAGCCAGCAGCTTCCACCCACCTCGAACAATACCCCCGAATCAAAGTGGCGCCACATATCGAATCAAAAAAGTAATAGAATGATTTCTGATGGAGCATGCTCGATGAAAGGGTGCGACCCTTTGTGTAGCCCGATATAGCTCCTGTTTTAGTCATTTTTGCCAACTCACGGGAGTTGGGTCCACGTAATATACCTCAAGAACGTCGCCACCATCCTACTTCATTCTGGAATCTCCACCGCATACATAGTTGTTAAAGTGGTTTTCGGTATTGGCCGGCTATAAGACAATATCCGATCCCGGTCTCTTTAACAACCAATCGTTATTATAACCCGTAGTTATAACTTTAAAACAATATGTTATACTTCAAAAATAAAATGTCATTTCAACCCAAATCTTTATCAAAATAAAGATTAAATCATTTCCAAACCATTTCAATATATCATCATACCATATCTTTCAATTCAAATATTTATCAAAATAAATATCAAGTCATTTCTAACCGTTTCAATATATTAAATTATCATATCCTTTCAAAAACTTCCTTTCAAATCATTTTTAGTATATCAAAATATCATAACCTTTCAGAGCTTCATTTTCAAAATATCATATCTTTCAGAACTTCTTTTCAAATCATTTTAATATCAAAATGTCATATCTTTCAAACCACATTTCAATCATTTAATATATCAAAATATCTAAACCACATTCATTTCAAATCATTATTCATTTTATTCAATTTAAAATACCATTTCAATTCACATTTCAAAACATTTTATATTCAAAAATAAAATCATTTTTAATCATTAAAATGAAGTTATTATGTTTAATAATTAAATTATTAAATTTCCAAAATTTTCAACTTCCAAAGTTCATTTATTCACTTAAGTTTATAAAAATAGTGAAAATTCACTTTTCGTGGCATTTAGAAAACGCTACAGAAAGATACATTCAAAACAGTTCAATTTAACAAAGGACAATATTTTAAAATGTTGTAATAGGGTTTACTTAAATTTCAAATAAACTTAGTTAAATTAAAAAAATTATAGCACTTACAAAATTGCTATAATAGTTTTTAATTCAATTTAGCTTTTTAGTTCATTATCATCAACTACAGCATTTACAAATACTGTAATATCGTTTACATTGTAATTAATAGCATTTCAAAATGTAGTCAATTAACTTCAAATATTTAATATAATTTCTCAACCAATTATATTTTTTTATTTAAAACATTTTTAACTCATAAAATCATACATTTTCACATTTATAAACATCATTTAATTTTCCTCAAGTTCATGATTTTATAAAGTTAAATTTCCATTCAAAAATCAGGATTTAATAATAATTCACTTATTAAATTGCAATGTTCAATTTTAAATTCCTTGCATTAAATTTCAACTTAACACTTAAGTTCAAATTCTCAAATATAACTTAGTTTTATTTTTATTTGCTTAACTAAAAGTTCACTTTTAAGTCAATTTCATAAATTTCCAATTTTAGTTATATTTCAAAATTTCAACTTAAATATTCATTCGTTTCACATTTGACTTTATCAAAAATCATTAATATGATATAAAATCACTTTAAATTAATTTAAATTCAAAATTTCATAAATTTATCATATTTTCAAAGTTAATTTAAATTCCATTAAAAATTAAATCAAAATTTCCAAAATAACTTACATTCATATTTTCTAACTTTTCCATAATTTATTTAACTTATAGATTTCCAGAAAATCAATAATAGTTTACAAAAGTTATATTTTTATTAAATTTTAAATCAAAATATTATAATAATTAAATTTCTAAAGTATTTTAAAATTTTTACAAAAACATATTTTAACTACGGGCCTGTATATAATTTTCTACGCTGGGTTAAGTGATACGGGTAATATATCATTTCAACCCGTAATTTACAAAGAAAATCCGGGTTTTATCATTTCAAACCCGCAATCCCAAGTAAATAAAAATAAATTGTAAATCGCTCAGGCCTATCATTTCAGCCCATAACGATTTTCCCCTATTCTAAAGTCCGTTCGGGTATGTATCATTTCAACCCATAGTGATTCTAATCGAATGTGAACTTGCAGTGTGATAAACTGATAAAATATACATAATAGCATGAAATAACAGTAACATATGATATAACAGGTGTAATAACAGGTGTGAACATCATATGATAATAATATAAGCAGTTATAACATGTTAATATAGTTCTACAGATTCGCAGGGTGTCAATTTACTACTTATATAAGTACATAATGTCTGGTGAGAAATACTCACATTTTTATGCTGGAGATATTAATTTGAATGACACAACGGATCCAGAAGGCACGATGACACAACAATAGGCTCAAGTGGGAAGAGATCCAAGCTTAGAACTTGTGTTACAACCCAAAACAAAACAAAATAAAATTACAATTCAATACAACATTGAATAGGAATAACTTTGAAATAAAAAGAGATACGAATACACAGTCTTTTGTCTTGCCTTCTACACTTGCTAGCACAGCTTAGGGAATGTTTTGGCTCAGGTTTGGACATACTTTGGTTCAGGTTTACGTCCTATAAGGCATGGCTACAAGGTATTGAAGTGGTGGAGGAGTTACTATGCACGAATATGAAGAGGCTTATGCAAATACTGGGTTTTTGGTTCATTTTAGGCTAGGCTATATGGATCTATGGTTCGGCTATGGCATGTTTCAGATCTGGATAGAGGATGAAGGTGATGGTTAGGGGTGTGTCAAGGTGGTGGTGGAGCAATAGGAGGTGGCCAAGGTCATCTAAGGTGATGGTGATGAAGACTAGGTGGCTAGACATTCTTTTTAAGGAGTTTTAACGTAGTTTTTGTGGATTTCGCATCATGGGATGGTCATGGCACTTGCTGGTCAGAGGAGGAAGGGTTTTGGTCGTGTATGATGTGGGGAAGGAAGTGGTTGTGGTCGGTGGAGGAGATCGTGGAGGTGTTAGGCCAAACAAAGCAATGAGAGGTCATGGCAAAAATCAAGCAAAACAAAGAAGAAGAAGTAGAAAAATGAGAGGTGGAAGAGAGGCCATTGCTTATTTTTCTTTGCTCAGATCTGAAATGGATGTGTATTATTGATGGAATGAGAAACTTTCACGTGAATAAGCAAAAGTAAAGGAACGGCTACGATAAATTGATGCATTGATTGAAAAAGAAACGGTAAAAGAAACGGTGAAACGACTTTACGTTTCTTAGCTTTTAAAACCTTCCATACTTCCTTTTCTTTTAAATCAAGTAAAAACAAAATAAACTTCAGCAAGTACATCTAAAAACCGAAACAAAGTGAAAAAAATAAAAATATATAATTAAATTTAAAGAAAATATAAAAAGAATTAAGGAAATTGCTTAAAAATTGAAAACAGGGTTCAAAAATTACAATTAAAACATCAATGGCTTTGGAAAAATATCTACCTCATTTTAAAAATATTCTAAAGAAAAATTTTGAAATAAAATAATTTACTTATCATTTCTAAAATAAAATAAATAATTAAATTGGAGAAAAATAGAAAAGAACTAAAGAAAATGTTTAAAAATTAAAAACAGGGCATAGAAATTACAAGAAAAATACTACTAGCTCTAGAAAAATTCCTACCTGGCTTCAAAAATATTAAAAGACAAAAAAATACATAAAATAACATATCAATACATATTACAATAAAATATGACAATGAAAAATAAAATTTATACTATTTAAAATAATAAAATTGCAGATAAACAAATTGCACTCAATATTGAAATATACATAACTTTCACAATTTAAATCCGTTTCCAACGAAATAAAAAGCAGTGTTATTAAAATTTTATGTATTTTCATAATAAAAGATAAAATTTAAAATTTCAAAATTTTAAAATTTCAAAATAAAAGTCAAAGTTTGACTCTTTTGACCAAAAATTCACTTTTTGGAAAATATTCTTTTTGGTCATGCTTTGGAATGATAATTCATATCAAACTAAAGTTTATCATTCAAAATAAATAAAATAAGTTTTTTTTTAAATCAAAATTCAATTAAAATAATTAAAATATAAAACTAAAAATAATCACAAAATACAGGGTTGTTACACTCAATAAGCCTATGAAAATTGTGTGTAGGAAAAGATATTGGCAGGGGCCAATAGGTTCATAGTTAGCCCATGAAAACTATGTATAAAGGAAGATGTCAGCAAGAAAAGTTCATAGTAAGTCCATGAAAACTATGATTGGATAGTGGTAGGGGCTAGTAGGTTTGTCGTTAACCCAAGAAAACTAAAATTGGATTGAAATATTGATAGATGTCAATAGGTTCCTAGTCAGCCCAAGAAAACTAGGGTAAGAAGAAAGAATATTGGAGTTACCAATAGGTTCCTAGTCAATCCACGTAAACTAGGGTAAGAATAAGATATTGGAGTTACCAATAGGTTCGCAGCGATCCCATGAAAGCTACGTAATTGGACAAGGTGTCCTTAAATATTTAACTGGTTATTAGTCTGGCCACGAAAACTAATAGGTTAATGGTAATCCTAGAAACTATAATTGAGATAGATAGTCTAAAATGAATGGGGATCGGTAATCCAGAATCAATTCATTTGTTTTGCATATCATCATATTATACTGTTTTGAATTGTTTTAGCCATTGTGGATGCAAGAGCACGGTATATGGTTTTATAAAGGTTTTAAAATACTAGTGAAGGAAAAACCCGTTCCGCTACGCGGTATGGTCTCACTAGATATCTAGATGATTTGAGATGGTAGATTATATTCATACCAGGCTTTATGTCTAATTCAAAGTTTATTTTTCCCATTAAACTCTCGGGTACCCTATTGATTTTGAGTAGTTTGAGAGTTGAGGTTTTCATATATCTCCTAAGAAGAATAAGCTTCCGAAGACATGTAGGAGGCATAGCTATTTAGAGTTCTCTTTTCTTTTGATTCCAATATGTTATTTTTAATGGCAAAGTTATTATATTGCGTGTATGCAGTCTGATCATCCGAGGAGACATCTTCATATGTCGCTCTTGGCATATGTTGTAATAAATACATTTTATCTGAATGTAATTTGCAAATTTGAGATTATGTGATGAATTGGAAATATTTTGGATTGAAAGGTGTTTTTGTTTGAAGTTTATGTTTTTTCCATATTCATGTGTTTCTGTGTATCTATGAATCTAACACCGCTGTATTTGGTCCCCAAAGATGAATAACTATGGATAACTGCAGCACCCGTAGCCATTAATTTTAGGCCTTCATGTAGGGGGGTGTTACAAGTTGGTTTCAGAGCATAGGTTTATGAAACTTTGAAATATAGTTAAACCTAAAAGATTTTCAAACATAATCCAGTGAATTTGAAAATATGATTAGGCTTGGGTTAAGGCTATAATAACGTACTCGTATTTTATATATATATATATATATATATATATATATATCTACAACTACTAAAGAAAATTCGTTGAACTAATTTACTTGGTGTCTTTTTGAAATTCTAAAAATGCCCTTACTTTCCGTTTACATCTTTACGCTCAAACAAAATATCAACGTATACAATAACACAAACAGCCCGTGTGCGAAGTATGGGCTTATACTAGTGTATATATATAAGTAGTGTTTCCCTCTCTCTTAGATTGTTTTTCTGCATTTTACTAAGGCTCGTATGCAGATTTATGAGAGAGAATATATGGAAGCAGGAAACAGAAGAGAAAATCTAGATGAAGGAATCAGTACAACCAACGGAAATGCTCGACCTAATAATAAGAGGAATCAAGGTCAACAGGCTATGCTAATCAAAATGCTGAAACCAATGTAGGTGCTGGAAATCCACTAGTAGACGTGGGAATGGTGTATCAGTTGATAGCAAATCTTTTGCAAGCTGGAGTTGCTGGTACTGTTGGAGGAGCTAGTCATATGGCTCCAGTTGGGAATAACTATGCTAAGCTAAGAAGAGACTACACCAGTTTGGGTGGAAAGCCGCTTGTTGGAATGGAGGATGCTGTTGAGGTTGAGAATTGGCTACTGAGTTGTGAAAGGATTTGTACTGATCTAGGTTCGGATGATAGGCAAAGGAGAAGGCTAGCCTCTAGGCAGTTGCAAGGGGCAGCTTCATTGGTGAAATAGTGTGACCACCGAAGTTCCAGAGGAAAAGCTGACATGGGCTGATTTTTTCATAAGAAGGTTTGAGCAAAGGTTTCTATCTGAGGTTGCTAAGTAGGCATTGATGAGAAAGTTCATGGATTTAGTTCCAGGAGAGATGTCAAATGGTCAAGTATGTTGCTAAGTTTGATAAGCTGTCTCGATATGGATATGTTATGGTTGACACTGATGTGAGAAGGAATGAAAGGTTCATTTGAGGATTGAGACCTAAGATTGCCAGAATGACCATTATCCATATCCGAGAACCTTGTAATGTGGTGGTAGAGATGGCCATTCGCCATAAGGAGATGCTTGCTATTTCTACTAGAGCGAAGACAGTTGAATCCCAGGGTCCTCAGTAAAAGAAGAGGAAGTTCTTTAAGAATAAAGAAGCCTAGAAAGGGTATGCTGCCAAGAAGGAAAAGGTTGATTTAGTTTTCTATAAATGTGATAAGAAGGGTCATTATGCAAGTGAGTGTTGGTCAGGCAAGGGAAAGAAGGCTGCAGACAAGAAGAATGTGAAATGCTTTAACTATGATCAAGTTGGGCATTACAAGAACCACTGTCCAGAGCCAATCAGGGTAGACAAGGGGAAAGTTTTTGTTGTTGGATCATCAGCTAAGCCTACTGCAGCCGATAAAGGAAAAACCGTGATGGAACGAATGTTTTTGATCCAAAGTATACCAGTTAGGATACTTCTTGATACCGATATGTCACATTCATTTATATCCCATTGTTTAGTTGATAGGTTATTCTTAGAACCCACATACCTTGTTTCTTGCTTAAGGGTTGCGAATCCAGTAGAAGGGTATGCAACTCTAGGAATGAGATGTGACTAATTAAAACTTGATTCTTTAGGTCATATGTTTGCATGCAGTTTTCATGTTTACAATTTTGTAGATTTCATAATCATTTTGGGTATGGATTGGTTGAGAAGATACGAGGCCAGGATATTCTGCCACGACGAGGAGATATCATTGAGACACCCTAATAGTAATAACCGAATTATATTCTCAATAGATAATTCTGATCGGAGTTGCTGCACTTTGTTAAGTGCAATGGAAGTAGGAGAAGAGCTAAGTAAGGTTCGAATTGCAAGGAAATTTGCAGATGTCTTTGAGTCAGTCACAGGACTACCATCGAAACGAGCTGTTGAGTTTCAGGTAGATCTTGTGCCTGTGAGCAGACTACCTAGAAGGATGACACCAACTGGGATGAAGGAATTGAAGGTGCAGCTAGTGGATCTAGAATTAAAGAATTTGTTAGACCAAGGTGTTCGCCTTCGGGATCGGTCGCGGTATTCATGAAGGAACTGGATGGGTCATTAAGGACATGTATCGATTATCGTAAGCTAAACGAAAGGATGATAAAGAATAAGTATCCTTTACCAAGAATTGATGATCTGTTTGATCAGTTGAGTGGAGCCAAGGTGTTTTCCCAGTTGGACTTGGCGACCGTGTTCCATCAATTGAGAGTGGAAGAGGACAGTATTCCTTTGACAGCGTTTCGGACTAAATGTGGTTCGTATGAATGGTTAGTAATACCATTCGGGTTGACGAATGCACGTGCTTTCTTTATGGACTTGATGAATTGAGTCTTCCGAGATTATTTGGATGGATTCGTATTGGTATTCATAAATGACACTTTGGTATACTCTAAGGATGAGAGAGAGCATGAAGATCATCTTAGAATTGTGCTAGAGATGCTGAGGTAGAATCAGCTAAAGACGAAATTTTCCAAGTGTCATTTTTGAAAGAGAGAGGTTAAGTTTCTTGGTCATGTGGTTTTAGAGAAAGGATGTCAATCGATCCAGATATGATCGAAGCTATGAAAAATTGGAAGAAAGCAGAAATGATGACCGAGATCAGAAGTTTTCTTGGACTTGTTGTCTATTACCAAAGATTCATTAAGGATTTCTCATGGATAGCACCGCCTTTGACTAAGCTTACAAGGAAGGAAGTGAAGTTTGTTTGGTCTGACAAATGTAAGGAAGCATTCCTTAAGTTAAAGCATTTGTTGACCATTGCTCCAGTGTTAGTAGTTCCATATGGAAACCAAGGATTCATAATGTAAACAGATGCATGTTGGACTAGATTGGGAGCCGTGTTGATGCATAAGGGCAAAGCCATCGCTTATGCATCTTGGCAGCTTAGACCACATGAAGTAAGATATCCGACTCAAGACTTAGAGTCGGCTACGGTGATTTTTGCCTTGAAGATTTGGAGGAATTATCTCTTGGGGGAGAGATTTGAATTGTATACCGATCATAAATCTTTAAGATACTTATTCTCTTAGAAAGAGTTGAATATGAGACAGCAGAGGTGGCTAGAGTTTTTGGTTGCTTATGATTTTGGTATAGATTATACCCCAGGAAAAGGTAATAAAGTAGAAGTTTCTCTTAGCAGAAGACATCAGAATATGGTGTCGGCTATGTTGGCAAAATAGAAGGATCTAGAAGCTTTGGCCAGTTACGGTGTGCAGTTAAAATCGACTGCTAGTTCTAGTCAGAATACTACCATGTTGTCCTGTTTAGAAGTTCAACCAGTGTTGATCGAGAGAACTGCTTCTAAAAAGGAGGATCCCTCATTAGCCGAGAGGATCATAAGGCTTGGGGTTGGAACTGAGATCGATGATTTGAAAGATTTTTGTATTGACCAGAGAGGATGGTTGAGAAAGAAGGGACGGTTATGTGTTCCAGATGTGGAGAACATGAGAAGAGATGTTCTTGAGGAATAGCATCAATCCAAGTTTATGATTCATCCTAGAGGGACCAAGATGTATCAAGATATAAAGAGGAGCTTCTATTGGGAAGGCATGAAGAGAGATGTTGGCTTGTGGGTTAGGAAGTGTGTAAACTATCAACAAGTAAAGGTCGAACATTAGAAGCCTAGTGGGTTACTTCAACCTCTAGATATTCCAGTTTGGAAACAGGATTCGATATCCATGGATTCTATTGATGGGTTGCCAAGGTCAAGAAGAGGAAATGAGAGTATATGAGTGCCCATTTCATTCCAGTAAAGTCGACCAGGACGGCACCTATTTTGGCGAAGTTGTTTATGAAGAACATAATTAGACTTCATGGTGTTCCTAGTAGCATAGTCAGTGACAAAGATGCTTGATTAACTAATGAATCCTTGAAGAGTCTAAAGGATGTGTTAGGCACTAAGCTCAAGATGAGTATTGAAATCATCCACAGACAGATCGGCAGACGAAGAGAATCAATAGGATGCTCGAGGATTTGTTGAGAGCTTGTGTGTTGGACTTTGGTGGATGTTGGGAGGATCACCTGCATTTGTTTGAGTTTTCCTATAATAAAATTACTAGACTAGTATTGGAATGACGCCTTTTGAAGCTTTGTATGGAAGGCCATGCAGATCCCCTATATGTTGGTTGAAGACTGAAGACAGATTGGTCTTAGGTCCAGATTTGATTAGGGAGGTGTTAGAGAAGATTGAGTTAATCCGAGGGTGGATGAAGGAAGCTCAATCCAGATAGAAGAGTTACGCATATAAGAGGCGTATGGACTTAGAGTTCTCAGTGGAAGACATGGTTTTCATAAAGATATCACCGATGAAGGGTGTGGTACGATTTGGGAAACCAGAAAAGTTGGCACCGAGATATGTTGGTCCATTCTAAACTATAGAAATGATTGGAAAGCTCGCATACAGAGTTGAGTTGCCGAGCAGTATGACGGGTGTCTATAATGTGTTACATGTGTCTCATCTTCGCAAGTATATGCATGATGTAGAGGCTACCATTCCTCAGATAGAGTTGGAGGATTTAGGAGTAGAGCCTGATTTGACTTTTGTTAGACAACCAGTTTACGTTGTAGCGAGAGATGATAAAAGATTAAGGAATAAAAGAATCAAGTTGGTGAAAGTTCACTGGAGCGACAACGAGAAGTACTTGGGAGATAGAGACATGATTCGAGATACTTATCCTAATATGATTTGAGGGTATGTCTATATTAGATTTACATAGATAATTCCTAGTCAGGTAGGCTAGTATGGTTGTTAGGAGTCGTTATAAATGATTGCTATGTTTAATATTTAGTCCTTACTGAATTTCGAGGACGAAATAACATCCCTAATTTATGATTACATAATTTAGGAGATTTAATTAGATAAATTAACAAAATAATGTAAATGTTAAGTGATAAGAAACTGAGACTTGAATTAACCAAATTAAGGCCAAGCCTAATATAATAATTAATGAGCTTAAGAATAGGTTTTTGGTTAAATAAATTACATAAGGGTATAATTAGAATTGCCAACCATGACCCTTACCCATATATATCTTCTTTCCTTTCATTTTTTTCTCATTCATGTCATTTTTGAAAACGCAAATCAAAAGAGAAAAGAACGACCGAGCATGAGGAGAAGAAGAGGAAATCAAATTAAAAGCTAGAGAATCAAGCTTAGGCGAGATCAATCTCAATCCCATCTCCTTATCTAGATCAAGGTGAACAATAATTACATCTCTATTTTGTTTTAACTCGTATATTTTCGAATTTAAGGGTAAATTCGTTTTATGATATATTGGATGATGATATGCTTAATTTAAAATTTATATGGTTTTAAACAAGGTCGTTTAAAAGAGAATAATTATGATTTTAGGGTAAAACTGAGATTTAATGATGTTTAAATGCCATGTGAAAATTTTATGTTATGAGAAACACGATTTTGGAGTTATGTTTCAAATTTGATAATTTTCCAAGCTATGAAAAGATTATTACGAATTTTCGAAGGAAAATATGATTATTTGGGTTTATAAATTTATTTTGAAATATATATTAAGAATTTGGGTCTGGAATTTTGATATGTTAGATAACATGATTAAAGTGAATTTCTGGAATTTTTGGGGATTTTTCCAAAGTGATTTGCTATGCAAAAAAATTATTTTAGGGGAGGGACTCTTTGCAAAATTGGAAGGGATTATTTGATTAACTTGACCATGGTTTAGATCTAGATTAGCGGCAGTTACTTTTGGAAAAGAATCTGAAAAAGTTAAGGAAACCAATCTGGTGTTGACACGTGGCAGGTTAGTTAGAGAAAAATTTACTTTAATAAGAACTAAATCAGGTTTACATCAAAAAAAATTGGTTCCGCCTACTTAGGAAAGCACCTTACAACACAGAAACTTCCGCCTTCATCTTAATCAAAACCAACTATGCGGAACAATTACACAAGGTATCACAAAGATGGTATGTAATGAATTGGAGGAAGGTGAAAGATAATGTGTCAAAAGCATAGCTTTCGAAAGAGTCGAGTCCTTGGTTTGTTTTTAAAATGAAAGGCCCCTGCCTTTTTCTTGTTTTAGCCTTCGACAAATTCGAAGCATATGGTTTAGAAAGAGTTTTTAAAAGGTTTTGAAAAGGGTTTCCATAAGATTGCTTTCGATTAAGTTTCCTTTACTTATGAAAGAATGTTTCGAAAGAAGGGGTTCCGACCTAGTCGAAACCCTACTGCCATTCTTTAACCTTTCGATGGTGTTGAAGATATCAATGCTTTCGGAAGGGGACTTTGTTTTATAAGTTTAAGCTGCTTCGTATAGCTTTCGAAATGGGTTAGGAGTTTCTAAGGCAATGTTTCGAAAGGGATTTCGACACCAAACTTCCAATATATTATCCAGATGTTAAATGCTTTCGAAAGAGATGGTGCTGACACCATCAAGTTTTCTCTAATATCTTTATATGATAAAAGATGTTTTCGAAAGAGACGCTTTCGTCTATATTCACTTTGACCCAAATAATATTTTAATTTTAAACCTAATGCTTTCAAAAGAGGGCTTTAAAGATTTCGGAAGGATTACTTCCATTGGTTTCGAAAGGGGTACTCTCAACCGGTTTCGAAGCTAAGCTTCTAAAGGTTAATATTAATACTTTACTACAATCAAAAGGTTTCGAAAGGAAGGTTTTAAAGTACTAAAAGGCATGAGCCTAATGATTTGAAGATAGATTTTAAGGCTTTCGAAGGAGGTCATCCTATTAAGTCGAAAGCTAGGTTTCGAAGTTATCGAAAGGTTTCATAACCCAATCTCTTTTTAAAAGGAAAAACCCATGGCTAAATTAAAGAAGTTTTATAATGGTTTTAAGAGGAAGCTATTTTTGATGAAATAATATGTTAAAGGGATTAACCATGTTTATATTAAATCCACAGGAGTGGTATTGCTATGTTGTTATGTTTGCTTCATCAAATATAAATATATTCACTTTGACCCATAACTGCATTTTGGAGATAAATGGTAGAAGAACCAGCTAGGTTAACCCAGTAGCGAATATAAATTGATTAAACTCCTGAATGAGTAGAATTGCATCCAGGAGGTTGGGAAGATGGGAATATAGGATGCTAAAATGTAAAAGAAAGATATTGACAGGGGCCAATAGGTCTCTGTTAGCCTAAGAAAACTGTGTATAGGAAAAGATATTGGCAGGGGACAATAGGTTCATAGTTGGCCCATGAAAACTATGTATAAACGAAGATGTCAGAATGACGGGTTCATAGTAAGCCCATGAAAACTATGATTGGATACTGGCAGAGGCTAGTAGGTTTGTAGTTAGCCCATGAAAACTAAATCCGGATTGAAATATTGACAGATGTCAATAGGTTCCTAGTCAGCCCAAGAAAACTAGGGTAAAAAGAAAGAATATTGGAGTTACTAATAGGTTCCTAGTCAACCCATCAAAACTAGGATTAGAGTAAGATATTAGATTTACCAATAGGTAGGTAGTGATCCCATGAAAACAGTGCGATTGGACAAGGAGTCCTTAAATGTTTAACTGATTATTAGTCATCCCATGAAAACTAATAGGTTAATAGTAATCCTAGAAACTTTAATTGAGATAGATAGTCTAAAATTAATGGGGATGGGTAATCCAGAATGAATTCATTTGATTTGCATATCATCATATTATATTGTTTTTAATTTCTTTAACCATTGTAGATGCAAGAGCACCGTATATGGTTTTATAAAGGTTTTGAAATACTAGTGAAGTGAAAACTCGTTCCGCTAAGCGGCATGGTCTCACTAGTTATCTAAATGATTTGAGATTGTAGATTATTAATCATACTAGGCCCTATATCTGACTCAAAGTTTATGTTTTCCCTTTAAACTCTCAGGCACTCAATCGATTTCTAGTAGTTTGAGAGTTGAGGTTTTCAGGTACCTCTTAAGACGAATAAGCTTCCGGAGACATGCATGAAGCATGATAGCTAATTAGAGTTCTCTTTTCTTTTGATTCCGCTGTGTTTGAGGAAATGAGGATTATGTATCTTAAGGCAGATTAACACTAAAGGGGGGTTGAATAGTATTTAATTAATTTTATGAAAGTTTTTGAAATATTTTCAAATTAAACCCAAATAGATGCAATTCACAAACACAGAGATGATCACAGAACTAGACACAGAAGCGAATAGTAAATAGAAGCAGTAAAGGAAAGAACACATCGGAATTTTATACTGGTTCGGAGTTGCCCTACATCCAGTCCTACACAATTCTTATGCAGATTTCTTTTCAAATATAATGTCGATATTACAACCTTGATTTCATGGCCATGAGATACACCCTCCTGTCTCCGAGTCCAGGGCAAACTCTCTTGATGAACCAGGCTACAAGATCACCTAATTGATTTACGAGCTACAATTTACGGGCCACAATCACAACGTTTCCAATCACACTTTGATGGAGAGAGACTGATACACTTCGATCTTTCGATTTTCGATTATAAATGATCCTATAACTCTGATTAGCAATGAGATCTTTGAGAGAGAGTGGCAGAGAATCAAAGTAGAGACGATCGAGTTTGATTCACTTATGATTCCGGCAGAGTTTTGTTAGGAATGTCTGAAAATAAGAATGGAAGAGAAAGATGAGAGATAACAAAGAAATCATCAGTGAACATTTGTTGAAAACTACTAGTATGTATAGGAGAATAACGGTCATGTCCATTCATGAAAGATTATGACGAATAGATACTTCTTTTGAAATTTAAATTTTAAAATCTACGACTACCTTTCGATATGAGGGGCATAGGCATGTCAACATCCCCTAGTATTTTTTGAAAATTGATTTTTGTTTTAAAAGAGATTTTCATTCTAATTACCAAACCATGCTCCTATTGCCACATCGGTAGATATAGGTCTTTTGAGAATACGTCTCAATGACCAATGGTTAACGGTAGCCTTGATGCGTGGTTTCGCTAGAATAAGCAATAATGAGATCACCATTTTAGGAAATGATGTAGAGATGAGTACTGACATTGATCCGAAAGAGGATCAACAAGCTCTTGAAATAGCTGAAGCTAACTTGAGTGGAGCTCAGGGAAAGAGACAAGCAATTGAGGTGAATCTAGCTCTCAGACGAGCTCGGACATACTCAAGTTCTCCATCCAGTAAGGACTTTATTAATTCATTTTTTTACTTTCACTTTTTAACTTTCTAAATTTATTATTTACGACAAAATACAATTGAAATGTGAAATTATTGAGTAGTCTACTTCCCTTCCCCCTAGTTTAGAAACGATAATAGACCGGCCTTCCCACTCCACATCATCTCCAAAGATTTCAGTTAAGGCAGGCATATGCCAAACATGAATACCCCCGGAAGCCATGGGAATAACACCTGTCATAGAAACCCAACCTTGAGTGAAAAAATACCGCGACTTCGGTCTTTTTCAATAAAATCATCACGTAATAAATCAAAAAAACCTAAAGTCATCTCACGTTCCCCTTCCAGTTTACATGGATCACACTCCACCAAAATTCGTATTTTATATTCAATATTTCAATCTATTTATTCAATAAAAAATTGAAACATGAGAATTCTCTCTAAGGATATGTACATAAGAGAGAGACCCGTCTCGGTATTTGAATAACATTTTTTGTTGAACGTAGAAAAGGATCCAATTACTTCGAAAGAATTGAACGACGAGCCGTATGAGGGGAAAATCTCATGTACGGTTCTGTAGAGTGACGTGCCTGTCAACTTTTCCACTATCACACCCAAAAAACCAAACTATGCCTTATGTAAAGTTGCCATAGTACGATTAACCTTGAGATATAGAACATCATATAAGTTATCATGCTTGCATATCCATCATTTGAGTCTCCAACAATTATTCCAATAATTACATATCCGATTTGACCGATGGATGAATATGCAAGCATAGGTTTCGTGCTTGTTTGAGTAATAGCAATGAGATTCCCAATATCATGCTAAGAATAGCTAGGATTTCCAAAAGAAGATGCCATTCGTTTGATGAGAAATAAAAAGCAATATCGAAAATTCGCGTGGCTGAAGCTAAAGCAGCTACTTTCGAAGTAACAAAAAGAAAATAATATATGAAAGAATGAAAAAGTGCTTTCGTTGTTGTGGAATAAGAAGCCTTCGTATCTTAATGCATGTATTTAATTTATTCGGAGCTATTAGAGTGGGATCCACTTTTTGGGGAATATGAGTCGAAGCAATAACAAGAATATTTCTAGTGGAACGTCTTTCACGAACCCGCCATTGATTTGCTAAATGATAAGGTAAATACCAGCCCATTCAATGCTAGGGATATTGAGTATAAGGGACTCAAAAGAACCTTTTTTTATCCTATGAACTTTAAGGTGTATGAAGTCTCATATTTAGCCCAAGTGTTATATTTGGTTATTTACTAAAATCCCCTTTTGGAGGAGAAGGATGGATTGTTAGTGTGCACGATTTAGAAGATATAATTGGAGGACATGTATGGTTAGGTTCCATTTGTATACTCGGTGGAATTTGGAGTTATTTTAGAATGGTCAGTAGGGTGCCTGATCTCAAGCTCAACACCTCCCCACGAATATTTGAATAGAAGATCAACCCCCTAGATATAGCAATCCTTTCGAGTTCCTTTCTATCCTTTCGATGGATAAACAAGGATAGAAAGAGATAGATGAGGAAGTGACCTTGAATACCAAGTAAAGTAATTGTAAAAAATAAAATTTTGTCATTATGGAACGCCAACCCAAAAAGAGCACCAACTACCTTAAGGTAAGTTTGTCGAAATAATCTTAGAACTTTGTAAACTATTTTGAATATACTTTATGATTATAAAAACCTTTGGAAAGTGATCTTAAGAAATATTAAAGTAATAAAAACTAAATATAAAAATATTTTGAGATTAAAGCTAAAACATTAAAACTAGGAGATAGTTTAAAAACAAGAAATAAATTTGAAATCAATATAATTAAAAATAGTTTTTGAATTAAGGCTAAAATATTTAAACCGAGAGAGATGTCTTTTTAAAAAGAAAGTTTTGAAAAATCCAAAAATAAATCATTTTGAAAATTTCATGGATTCCATTCCAATAGAGAAGGTAGTGGGTTCCATCCCACTAAAGAGGTCATGGGTTTCATTCCACCATTAAAGCAAGAAGGTGGATTTCATTCCACAATTAAAATCCGAATAATGATTTAAGTGCTATTATGAAGTTTTAACATAAATCTAGACTATGTTACTTATCTTGATATCTTGAACTCTTGAACTCTGGATACTCACGAGTCTTCGGTCTTGATTTCTTCAATCTTGAATTCGTCAGTCTTGAATCTCTATATTATACAGTCTTCATTCTCAGTACCTACATACATATATATGCATAATATATATACATACATATATATATATAGAGACAAAGATATTAGTATTTATATTTTATAACAAGTCCTAAGGTTGTCATCAAAACCATCATCTCAGGAACTAACAATCTACCCCTTTTCGATGTCGACAACCTATGTTTGTAAAGTTTACCCTACCAAGCTCGGATTCTCCCTTATTCCAACAAATCTCCCTCAATCTACTAACTTCCCCTTAATTTAAGCTTAACTAACAGCCTAACTATCCTATTTTATAATTTTCCCCCTTTGTCATCAACAAAAACTAAGCCTAAACTACATAACTCCCCCTTAAACTAATACTATGGAACTAAATGCTAATAAAGAAGTATAATAAGCGAAACATAAACCTAATTTTATTATATATGATGTTCCATAACACACACACACATAAACACACACACACACACACACACACACACACACATATATATATATGAAATATGGACACAAATATATACAGGTACACAAAATATAAAAGTATTGATATAATAACAACCTAACGAGAGTCCTTGACAATTGGTGACTTATGAATCGAACAATTAGGGTAATGGAGAAAAAAGTTTTCACATTGTTTGACCAAATTACCATTTTTGTCAAACAGACTTCTCCAACGCAAACAACATTATCATCCTCGTCCATTTGTGCTTCTTCCTCTTCTTCTTCTTCTTCGTCGTCCTCTAATGGATTATGAATACGTATGTTAGAGGATTCATCTTCAATCACAATAGGCTCTGCATGATTATCTATCAGAAATTTTTGCAAATTTCTAAGAATCTTGCCTTCTTTCTCTTATTCCTTTGCCATCATTATTTGCATGACTTGTACTTCAGTCAGCAGTTATAGAGAATCCTTCATAATTTCCTCGATCTTCATTACTCGAGCCAATGTAGTATGTTGGAATGGACCAGAATTAGGAGAAGGGAAGGAAATGGTTGCATTTTGGTTTGATTTAGAAGAGGAGGCCATTACTTTCTATTTTTAGAAGTTTATTACATAGAAAATATAGTGAAAAGACAGATGAATTCAAAATATTGTGGTTATATAACCACCAAACTGATTTTAAAGGGAAAATCAAAATTTCAAATCTGACCGTTGTATGTCGACATAGGGGGTAGGGGCATGTCGACATCCCATTGAAAATTTTGACAATTTTGTTTTTCTCTATTTATTTAAAAATATATGTCACTATATCTATATTCTATATCTAAGTTATCGAACAAATACCTAGTTCTCTTCTTAATTTAGTAAAGATTGATTGATTCAAGGGTTTGGTCAGAATATCAACTATTTGATTCACAGTGTTGATATATTCAAGAGAAATAATCTCTTTACGTATATTATCTCTGAAAAAATGATGCCTGATATAATATGTTTGGTTCTGGCATGATGAGTAGGATTTTTTGGATAAATTTATTGCACTTGTATTATCACAACAAATTGGTGATTTTGAAATATTTAATCCAAAATCCTTTAGGGTCTATTGCGTATAGATAACTTGAGAACAAGCCAAAGCAGCAGAGATATATTTTGCTTCAGTGAATGATAGTGAGATAGTATTTTTCTTTTTACTAAACCAAGAAACCAGAGAATGTCCTAAAAAGTGACAAGTTCCACTTGTACTTTTTCGGTTTGATTTACAACCAGCATAGTCAGCATCACAATATGAGATTAAATCAAATGAATCACTTTTAGGGTAAAATAGGCCATAGTCTAAAGTGTGTTTAACATATCTTAGGATACCTTTAACAGCTTTTAAATAGGTTTCTTTGAGTTGAGATTGGTATCTTGCATAAAGACAGACACTATGCATGACATCAGGCCTACTCGTAGTTATATAGAGTAGCGATCTAATCATTCCCCTGTATAATTATCAACATCTTTTGACATGTCTTTTTTATTCAAGGCTTCATTGGTTGTCATAGGAGTGGGTTTTCCACTCGCAGTGGTCATACCAAACTTACTAACTAGATCCCTAGCATACTTTTCTTGACTAATGAAAATACCACTATCTAATTGTTTTATTTGCAATCCTAAAAAAAGTAAGTTTACCCATATGACTCATCTCAAACTCTCTTGTCATTATTTTAGAAAACTCGTTGTTCATTTCATTGTTTGTTAATCCAAAAATGATGTCATCTACATAAATCTGTAGTAATTGGATATCATTTTTGTTTCTTTTAATAAAAAGAGTATTATCTACTCTAGCAATTTCAAAATTTGATTGTATTAGGCAAGATCTTAATTATGCAGGCTCTAGGAGCTTGTTTCAGACCATATAAAGCTTTCTTTAATTTTTAAACATGATTTTGAAACTTTTCATTTTCAAAAAGTGGAGGTTGTTCAACATAAACATCTTCTTTAACAAGCCTGTTTAAAATGGCATTTTTGACATCCGTTTAAAATAATTTAAAATTGTTGTGGTCTGCGAAAACAAGTAGAATCCTAATGGCTTCTAATCTTGCTACGGGTGCAAAGATTTCATCAAAGTCTATTCCTTCATCTTGACAATAACTTTGAACGACTAACGGAGCTTTATCTCAAACGACCTCACCTTGTTCATTCATTTTATTTCTATAAACCCATTAGTTCCTAATTTAGTTTTGTCCTTAGGTCTAGGAACAAGTTCCCATAAATCATTTTTGGTGAATTGATTCAGTTATTATTGCATAGTAAGAATCCATGAATCATTAGATGATGCTTCCTTTGGATATTTGGGTTCAATAGTTGATATAAAAGCTACATTACTCATCTTGTTTAGTTGATTTCTAGTTCTAACAACAAATTCAATATTTTCTAGTATATTTTCTATAAGATGATCTTTTAAAAGCTTAATCCTTTTATTAGGATGAATAATTTCACAATTTGTTTCATTTGATTCATTATTAAAGTAACAAAATCATCTTCATCATTTATTTGAACAAAATCTTTGAAATTTTCATCAAAAGATACATGTATTGTTTCGTCAATGGTGTTAGTTTTTAAATTGAAAACCTTGTATGCTTTGCTTCTATTAGAATATCCGATAAAGATTCCTTTGTTGGATTTAGGATCAAATTTATCTAAATTGTCCTTTGCATTTAGAATAAAGCATTTACTTCCAAAAACTTTAAAATAAGATACCTTTAGTTTCTTATTGAAAAGAAATTCATATGGTGTTTTTTTGGTTAGAGGTCTAATTAAAATCCTATTCAAAATGTAACAAGTTGTAGCGACTGCTTCAGCCTAAAAATTTCTTGGTAATTTACTATCTGAAAGCATAGTTTTTGCACACTCTTGAATCTTCCTATTTTTATGCTCTACCACCCGGTTTAGTGGTGGAGTTCTTGGAAAGGAAAAATTATGAGTTATTCCTTTTTTGTTATAGAAATTCTCAAAATTTCATTTTTAAATTCTCCACCATGATCACTACGAATAGTTTTGATTTTTAAAGAAAGTTGATTTTGGATTCCTTTTGCAAAAGTTTTAAATAAATCAAAAGCATCAATATTATGTTTTAGAAAAATTGTCCACGTAAATCTAGAATAATCATCTACAATTACAAAAACATATTTACTATGATTTATTGATTGAATTTGGGATGGACCAAACAGATCTAAATGAAGTAACTCAAGATGTTTTGAAGTTGAAGTCATATCTTTCAATTTGAATGAACTCTTCTTAAGTTTTCCTAATTGACAAGCATCACATATACTATCTACTTTAAATTCATTTTAGGAAGACCTCTTACTAGATCAAATTTTGAAGTCTAGATAAGAGTTTGAAATTCAAATGCCTGAATCTTTTATGCCAAATCCAAGGGTCACTTCTATTAGCCAAAAGACATAGGTTATCATTTGAGATTTTCATACTGAGAATATAAATATTTTTCTTCCTAATTCCTTCAAAGATAATATTTGATTTATTATCTTCGACGTGACACTTATCCTTTTCAAATTTAATTTTTTAGCCCTTGTCACATAGTTAATTTATGCTAAGTAATTTATGTTTTAGATTCCTAACTAATAGAACATCAGAATTAGTATGATTTTTAGAGTTACCGACATCGCCGATGCCAATCACATATCCTTTTGAATTGTTTCCAAAGTTGACCAGTCCACCATCTTCATAAATTATGTCATTCAGTATCTCCGGATTACCAGTCATGTACCTTGAACATCCACTATCAAGTATCCATTTGTTTTCTTGATTTGCACAATTTGTCCATTGAGTATTGATTCTTCAAAAGCCATATAACACATGTTCCTGTACAACACACCAATTCGGTAGGTAACTTGATTTTCTACAATAACAACATGCAGACTTATGAGACAATGATGATTTGGACAGTTTTGAACTAGTGTTAACAGAATCTCCAAAAATTGCCATTTTAAACTTTTTTTAAATTCAAATTATGATAACTTTGAAAACCAATGCTCTGATACCAAATATAGGAAATGCAGATTACGGATCTTATGCGTGAATAGTGTTTAACTAATTTTATGAATTTTTTGAAATATTTTCAAACTAAACCCAAATAGATGCAATTCACAAATACAGAGACAATCACAAAACCAAACACAGAAGCAAATAGTAATAAAGACAATAAAGAAAAGAACACATCGGAATTTTATACTAGTTTGGAGTTACCCTACATCCAGTCCCACATAATTTCTTATGCAGATTTCTTTTCAAATATAATGTTGATATTACAACCTCGATTTCAAGGCCACGAGATACACCCTCCTACCTCCGAGTCTGGGGCAAACTCTCTCGATTTAAGCAGGTTACAAGATCACTTACTTGATTTATGGGCTAAAATCGCACCCAATTGAATTACAGGCCACAATCACACTGTTTCCAATCACACTTCGATATAGAGAGACTCGATATACTTCGATCTTTGATTCGAATGATCCTATAACTCTGGATAGCACTGAGATCTTTGAGTGAGAGTGGCAGAGAATCAAAGTAGAGAGGATCGAGTTTGATTCACTTAGGATTTCGGTAGAATTTTGTTAAGAATGTTTGAAAATTAGAATGGAAGAGAAAGAGGAGATAAAACAAAGAAATCTTAAGTGAAAATTCATTAAAAACTACTGGTATACATAGGAGAATAACGGTCATGTCCATTCGTGAATGGTTATGACGAATAGACACTTCTTTTGAAAATATTAATTATAAAATCTACAGCTACTATGTCGACATGGGGGGTATAAGCATGTCGGCATCCCCTAGTATTTTTTGAAAATTGAATTTTGTTTTAAAAGAGATTTTCATTCTAAAGTTTGTTGAAACAATCTTAGAACTTTGTAAACTATTTTGAATATACTTTATGATTATAAAAACCTTTGAAAAGTGGTCTTACGAAATATAGAAATAATAAAAACTAAGTATACGAATATTTTGAGATTAAAGCTAAAACATTCGAACCAGGAGATTATTTAAAAACAAAAATATGATTTTGAAATTAATATGATTAAAAGTATTTTTTGAATTAAGGGTAAAATATTTAAACCGAGAGAGATGTCTTTTTAAAAAGATAGTTTTGAAAAAAATCTAAAAATAAGTCATTTTGAAAATTTCTGGATTCCGTTCCACTAGAGAAGGTCATGGGTTCCATCCCGCTAAAAAGGTCGTGGGTTCTACCCCAATATTAAAGCAAGAATGTGGATTCCATTCCACAATTAAAATCCAAATAAAGATTTAAATGCTATTATGAAGTTTTAACATAAATCTAAACTCTATTTCTTTTCTTGATATCTTGAACACTTAAACTCTTGATACTCATGAGCCTTCAGTCTTGATTTCTTCAATCTTGAATTCGTCTGTCTTGAATCTCTATACTATACAGTCTTCATTCTCATTACCTGCATATACACATATCTAGACAAAGATATTAGTATTTATATTTTATAACAAGTCCTAAGATTGTAGTCATCAAAAGCATCAACTCAGGAACTAACAGTTTGTAATGTCAAAGTTGTTATATTATCTGTATATACTCTGATCATCCAACGGGGCATCTTCATATGTCTCCCTTGGCATATGTTGTAATAAAAATATTTTATCTGAACGTGATTTGCGAATCTGGGATTATGTAATGAATTGAAAATATTTTGAAATGTAATGTGATTTTGTTTGAAGTTTAATTTTTTTCCATATTCATGTGTTTCTGTGTATCAATGGATCTAACACCGCTGTACTTGGTCACCGAGGATTAATAACTATGGATAACTGCGACATCCATAGCTGTTAATTTTGGGCCTCCAAGTAGGGGAATGTTACAGAGTATATAGCTACCAAATGAAAACAAAAGGGACAATCTAAAATGCTCCTGGAATCCTTGGAATCTTTTGCTATAGATTGAAGGAGAGTATTAGAATTGGAGAAAGGTACAATTTTCGGAGATGATGATTGGTGGAATATGACGGCTATGAGATTAAAAAATTCAAATTTTCCTCTAATATGAAGTTTATGGAGTTGAATAAATTGTTTAATGACTGTATCAAAACTCTGTCGTGCAAGTACATGGTGCCGCAGGCTCCGCTTGCCTACTTTAATACATATGTGTGCGTGGATTTTCTTATGGACGATGATACTGAGTTTATAACCCTCTCCAAACTTCTTCACATCCACACCGATCGACTACAACTTCCACACCTCGAAGACACCAGTTTGCTATGGCTTTCTACAACAACAAAAGCACTTATTAATTCTTTCATATACTAGGGGATTTCACTTGGAAAAGAAAATATTCCATTCTAACGGATTCGGGTCCATAACCATGGGTTCTAATGCACGAGATCTTGTAGCACTTATTAATGAGGCCCTATCAATTAGTATTAGGAGTGAATCAACTGATGTAACCAACCACAATATAATACACCACCCGAGCAACTATCCAACACCCGAAAAAGTTTTTTTTCCAAGAAGTGACCAAGCAACTCCAAGTTAATAACCCAACCACGACTATCTAACCAACTACCGATGAACTAATCTTACCCGAATCAAAGAGCCTGACAAAGACTGGGATTATATTATAGGATTCGAGTACTGGTTCCCATAAGAGACGTATCTGTTGAGTCAACCTAATAGTTGTAGGTTCTTCACATGATCCAGAGATGACATACACCATTGCAAAGTGTATGGTTGTGCGACATAATGATGACCCAATAGAAAGTCACTTATGTTCTGGCGACTCGGGACTTTGACTACCTAGAGGTTCGTCTTCTGTTGGACATGAGCTTAAAATTTCGATGTACCAGTATTTATTTAAAATCATCTTTTTATTGCAATATTTCTAGTAGTTAATAATTTAATTTCAATTAACCATGTTATTTTTCTAATAACAAGAGTGATATTTTAAGAAGAGCACTCCTTATAATGTCTCGAAATCTCGAACCCATAACCTCTAGAAGCTTTCTTTAAAGTGCCATATCTCTGATCACTTGAGCTAGAGGTTCTTGACAACTAACTACATTATTTTTACATACAAAAAACTAAATAAAAAAAAATAAAAAAATTTATTATTATTGACAAAACAATTAAATATCCCTTTCGATTATCTCTTTCGCTAAACAAGAACACACTACTATTTTGCTAAACTTCCTCTTTCATTTCCCTTTCAAATGCTCATTTCATGTGCCTCTTTCGTTTCACGTAAGAACACACCATGATTTATGTTAAGGATAGGTACTCTTTGCCTTTTCTTTTGAATTTCAATATAATATATTTTTTTATTTTCATTGTAAATGGTAGACAAATACCTATCGTTGGGTTTTGATCGTTTTGCAGCTTGTCCTTTTGTATAACCTATCATCTTGTCTTTCTTATATAATTCTTCTACAGCAAAATAGGCACAGGAAAGAAATTGCAAAAAAATTAGTCTCAGAGACAACAAGTTTGTTTTTTAATCTGAAGGACACTTTATAGTGTAAACAGAAAATGATAGTTGCAACTATTATTTTGTTATTTACACTAAAAATTGTGAATCGGCATAAAATGTAAATTTCTTGTCCCTGAAACTAAATTTTTCTCCAACTTTTTCTTTGAACCTAAAAACCCTATTTTCTACTTATTTTTTTATTTATCGGCGTCTTTTCTTAGTTTTATCTATTATGTAGTATATAAATGCAGTTTATTTAGGCCCAATGAGTTGTTTTGCTATATATACTTCTCTTTCTATATCTGGACCTGGATCGATTTCTCTAATTTTGATATGCTTGATGGATTTGATCACATCCCTTCGTTTGCTTTTATTTCAAATCAACAATGATATTCGTTTTCCTTTATTCTTTTTTATTTCTTTTTTATAATAGATCGTGATTTGGAACTTGTTCTTTTTATGACTAGAGTTGCTTTATTCCATTTGATGACCCATGCCTATATTCTTGAAGAGAGGATGAAATTCTTTTTTATTACGGTTAAATTGTTCTATATTTTTAAAGATAACTTGGAGGAAATATCAGAGGAAACTGATAAAGATACTGACGAATTGAAAGCAAAACGTGAAAAGTGCAAAGAGGATGATTTTCTATGTAGAAGGCACATTCTGAATGCATTGTCTACTCCTGTCTACAACGCACATAGGACTTTGGAAACTGCAAAGGTATTTTGGGGTGCACTGGAAAGCAAATACCACATATCCGAGGCAAGTAACAAAAAATTATTTATTTGCAATTTATGGATTTCAAAAAGGTTAAGTTGAATCTAATAAAGAAATATTCTATTTATATTGTTGATTCTGTTAGTTTATGGTATGGTAGACTAGGACATGTTAATTATAATTCCCTTAACGATATGCATTAACCAGGATTAATTTCTGATTGTGATTTCGACACTATCTCTAAATGTGAAATATGTGTTCAAGCAAAAATACACCGAAAATCCTTTAAATATATAGAAAGGAAAACTGGTTGCTTGATTTAGTATATAGTGATGTGGGTGACTTAAAAAATCATATTACCTATGGTCATAACCAATACTATATAACATTTATTGATGATTATACTAGATAGGCATATGTGTATCTAATGAAAACTAAAGATGAGGCCCTTGATAAATTTAAAATTTTAAAAGCAGAGGTTGAAACACAATTAGGAGTTAAAATAAAAGTATTACATTCAGATCGAGGTAGTGAATATTTCTCAAACGAATTCATCTTATTTTGTAAACAACCTGTTTAGTTCACCAATGCACTACGACGTATACACCACAACAAAATGATGTTGCTGAAAGGAAAAATAGAACTTTAGTAGAAATGGTTAATTCTATGCTCATAAGTTCAAACTTACCTTATAACCTATTGGGTGATGCTATGTTATCTGCATGTTATATCTTAAATAGAGTACCGCTTAAAAAGAATAATGTTTCACCTTATGAATTATGGTTTAATAGGAAACCTAATCTTACAAGACTTAAAGTTTAGGGTTGTTTAGCATATGTTAGAAAACCAGACCCTAAAACGACTAAAGTTAGGAAATAGGGCATTTAAATGTGTTTTCATAGGATATTCACTTAATAGTATAACTTATAGATTCCTAATTCTTAACACCTTAAAAGTTATAGAATCCATAGATGTAGAATTCTTTGAAAATCAAACTGTTGAGATTCCATTGAGATTATCTAGTGCAGAACCTAATACGATTGATGATATCAATGATGATAACCATGCTCGTGCTCAAAACAGCAAGGAAGTAATAGTACCAGATAATAGTACTGAGCAAAAGAGAAGTAAAAGAGCAAGAATAGAGAAGGACTATGGTCCTGACTTCATTGCATATCTTGTAGAAGGCAGTAATGAAGAAATATTTAATGTGACTAGATATGTCATGAACGTCGAGGATGACCCAAAACTTATTCTGAGGCTATGAGTTCCAAAGATTCAATATTCTGGAAAGAAGCTATTAACGATGAAATGAATTCCATATTGTTAAACCAAACTTGGGTTTTAACTGATTTACCTCCTGATGCTAAACCTATAGGATGTAAATGAATATTTAAGAAAAAAGTTGAATACAAATGGATCCATTGATAAGTTTAAAGCCAGATTAGTTGCTAAGGGATATAAGCAAAGACATGGAGTAGGTTATTTTGATACATATGCTACAATTGCTCACATATCTTCTATATGCTATTTAATAGCACTTGCATCAATTCATAAATTGATCATACATCAAATGGATGTAAAGAATACGTTTCTAAATAGAGATTTAGAAGAGGATATATATATATATATATATATATATATATATATATATATATATATATGGAACAACCTGAAGGTTTCAAAACCCCTGGCCAAGAAAAGAAAGTTTGCAAATTATTAAAGTCTCTTTATGGCCTGAAGCAAGCTCCCATGCAATGGCAAGAAAAGTTTGATAAAATAGCATTGTCATATGAATTTATTGTTAATGATGCGGATAAATGTATTTAAGAAAATCGGACAACAACGATTATGTTATAATATGTTTGTACGTTGATGACATGCTAATATTTGGTTCCAATATATCATGTGTGAATGAAACTAAGAAGTTTCTATCTTCTAAATTTGATATGAAAGATTTAGGAGAAGCTGACGTAATTCTGATAATTAAAATTATTAGGAAAGATGGGGAGTTGTTGCTAACACAATCTCATTACATTGAGAAGTTCCTCCAAAAGTATGGTCATTATAATGACAAACCAGCACCTACTCCTTTAGATCCTAGTATTAAATTATAAAAGAATACTAGACGTACCATTTCTCAACTTAAGTATTCCAGTATTATTTGGAGTCTTATGTATGCTATGCATTGCACTAGACCAGACATAGCACATGCTATAAGCATGTTATGTCAATTTACGAGTAATCCAGGTTTCGAACATTGGAAAGCTATTTCTAGAGTTTTAGCTTATTTGAAAGGAACCATTACCTATGGTTTATTTTATAAAGGATATCCTGCTATAATAAAAGGATATAGTGATGAAACCTGAAATAATGTAGAATCAAAATCCAAGTCTATGACTGGATGGATCTTTACATTAGGAGGCGCTACTGTGTCTTGGGTTTCCAAGAAACAGACCTGCATATCTGACTCAACAATGTTGTCAGAGTTGATTGCATTAGCAGATGCTTGTAAGGAAGCTGAATGGCTTAGGAATTTATTAATAGAAATCCCACTATGGAAGAAGCCATCTCCAGCAGTCTTGATTAACTGTGATAATCAGGCTACAATATACAATGTCTCTAATAAGACCTATGATGGGAAGTCAAGACATGTGAGTTTAAGACATCAAATGATAAGACAATTACTCAAAAGTGGAGTAATAACTGTTGATTACATAGAAACAAAGAAAAACTTGGCTGACCCACTCACGAAGAGTCTTTCAAAGGCAATGGTTTCTATAAAATCAAAGGAAATGGTACTAAGGTATGTGAATGAAGGTTGATTATTCTTAACAGAACACACAGCTTATGTTTTGATAAGAATAGACAAATTTCAATGGGTACCAACAAGTTAAGATAACGATTACAGAACACTAAATCAATAATCCTGTAATATTTAGTTGGATTCTACAGGAACAAAGGATGGATAATATATCTTTAATAAGTTAGTTTCCTTAAAAAGGTGTATCGTAGAAACACCTTAAGAGACTTACCTATATGAGTATGGAAATCAAGCCGTTCCTAAGAAAGTAAACCCGCTTTTTAAAGTAGACTCTTGAACAGAGGATTTAAGCACATGGCCATTAATGTGCTGAGCATACGAAACACTCTATATACGGAAATCAGTATGTGTGACTGTTTCGGTACTATCACTAGGGGTACTGGGTTCAAGATACGTTCACCATAGATCTCGATAGAACTTTGAATGGTTTACACTATGTGAAGATTCAAATCCAAAAGATACCTATCATTTATATTTGGGTTTCCATGATGATGCAAAACTTTATCTTGGAACAACATTGGCTTGATCCCACTTGGGTATTGTTACCCGACACCTTGGACCAGCTACAAGGTGACAGTTGAAGACATTATCGTTATCACAAGACAAGATTCTGACCAAGGAGAGCCTGATGATATACGGTTTTGATGCAATCGACGTATTTTGGCATTTAAGTGCGATTCGGAAGGTACAATTCAACATACATCGCTCGATCCAAGTCCCTCAACACACGTCGCTCGGTCCAAGTCGCTCAACACACGTCGCTCGGTCCAAGTCACTCGGCAAGTGTCGATCGGTCAGTTGAGTAGTCATCGCCCGGCATGTACCACTCGGCTAAGGGAAGTGAAGTCACACATGCCTCAGTCAAATTAGAGCGGAACATGTGGCTCGGTCGATGATGACTCGACTGACCAATTTAAAGTAGACTCATGAACTAAGAATTTAAGTACATTGCCATTAATGTTCTGAGCATACAGAACACTCTATATACGGAAATCAGTACGTGTGACTGTTCCGATACTATCACTAAGGGTACTTGGTTCAAGATATGTTCACCATGGATCTCGATAGAACTTTGAATGGTTTACACTAAGTGAACATTCAAATCCAAAAGATACCTATCATTTATGTATTGGTTTCCACGATGACGCAAAACTTGATCTTGGAACTACATTGGCTTGATCCCACTTGGGTATTGTTACCCAGCACCTTGGCCTGGCTACAAGGCGACAGTTGAAGACATTATCGTTAGCACAAGACAAGATTCTGACCAAGAAGAGTCTGATGATATACAGGTTTGATGCAATCAACGTGTTTTGGCGCTTATGTGTGGTTCGATAGGTACGGTTCAACATACGTCGATTGGTCCAAGTCACTCAACACACATCACTCGGTGCAAGTCACTCAACACACATCGCTCGGTCCAAGACACTCAACACGTCGCTCGGTCTAAGTCACTTGAAACACGTTGCTCGGTCCAAGTCCCTTGACACACGTCGCTCGATCCAAGTCACACGACACACGTCACTTGGTCCAAGTCACTCGACACACGCCGTTCAGTCCAGATCGCTCGGCAAGCGTGGATCAGTCAGTTGAGTCATCGTCGCCCGACATGTACCACTCGGCCAAGGGAAGTGAAGTCACACATGGCTCTATCAGATTGGAGCGGAACGTGTGGCTCGGTCGACGATGCAAGTCACATGCAAAATCTGGCACTGCTTGACTTCGAGGTCCACTGCGAGATGCCCCAAGTCCTTTAAGAGATCGCTTCGAGTCAGTTACCCAAATGACTACCGTTCGGCCATCTTGGGTCGGCATTTGCCGTTCGGGGTATATCGCTCGGCATGCCTAGGTTAGATTAACTTGGGGTTCCCATATGTGGGCCAAGGCACTTTGCTCCTAGGCCTGAGAAGGAAGTCCAGCCTATCCTCGTCTATAAATAGAGGGGCAGGGGTGCAGTGAAAAGGGACCTTTTTTCGAGAACACCGGGGAGATCTTCCATTTCCATGACTCATTTCTTTTCTTTTAAAATTTGTATTCAAGTTGTTGGCATACAGATTGTATCTGTATTCAATTATTTGAAGAAGTAATAAAGATTACGATCAAAGTGAACGTAGGCAGTTACTCGAACAACTATAAATCTGGTATTCTTGTTTCTTATCTTTGTTATTGCATTCTACTGTGTTATTACTCAGTTTTAATTTACTTTCTTCATTAATTCTCTACACATACCTACTCAAGGGTGTTAGTGACCAATTTTGGTGCTGACATTTTGGTGCTTTCACTGAGAGCAGCATTCTCAAGTTATTAGATCTAGTTTGCCGCTACTGGATTGAAGAAATCTCCTGAAGGAGATCTAAGTCATTCATGGGAAGTCTATTGATTCTACTCAGAATTCCTACCAATAACTCTACAATGAGAAGATCTCGTACTTGCTTAGCCACTCACAACGCGGACATCAACGAGACTGCTAGCATCCAATAAGCACGACCCAACAATCAACAAGCTAATCTGGGCACAGGGACTGTCACTGCCAAAAACCAAATGGAAATTGTCACTAGAACATATTTCAACGAGCGGATGAAAGAACTCGTGGAAAGCAGGAGACAACTTAACGAATAGATTCAAGCTAACGCCAACCTCATGACTCAGCTTAGTCAACAACAACATCAGAATGCTGGAGGAAGTCTCGCTTCCTACTCCTCATCTGACAGCTATGCCTCGTCCGATGAACCCCCCATGCATAGACACCGCAGAACTGAAACAACGCAAACAGGTGTTGTTGATCAATCAACCAGGGATGGTCCAGGTTCCCTACCTGGAGCCATGGCCCCTTACTTACACCATGGAAATCATACCCAAGCTGGAACAGGAAACATAGGATTTGGAGCACGAGTGGAAGCTGGACGGCCAGCTCACCAAGGTCCTAATGAAGCTGGTCCTGGGATACACGTTTGGTTGATTGCCAATAGAGGAGAAACCAACCAGAATGGTCTCGCAAGATAGATTCCAACCTGCCGTCTTCCGTACAAACCCCAGACCTATCAGCTGTAGTTAGACAGCCGATGAGGGAAAATTAAGGCTTGTCTAATGATGATTAGGGGATATCCAGGAGTCATACTCCATTCGCAGATATTATCCTACATGCCGAATACCCCAGGAAGTTAACATGCCGATTATTCCATCTTACGAAGGGAAGACTGATCCCCGATAGCATGTGATGAGATATCAGTGGATGATGGATTCAGTTAGAGCAAACGATGCAACTAAGTGTAGATGCTTCCCAATAACTTTATCTGGAATTGCTACCATGTGGTTCACCCGACTTCCTTCGCGGTCTATCTTCAACTTTGATGAGTTATCGACGAAATTTGTGGAACAGTTCAGGATTCATGCCACTCGTCCCAAGGACGTGATGTCCTTGTCCAGTGTGATTCAGGCTCCAGAGGAGTCGTTAAAGGAGTACTTACAAAGATTTCACGTTGTAGCAACTGAAGTTAGCAACCCAAATGACCATGCCATTCTGATGGCTGTGATGAGAGGAGTAGATCCGGGTTCGGAGTTTGGCGATTGGCTGGCAGGAAAGCCTCCGACTACATTGGAACATTTTTATTCAAAGGCGCATCAATTCATAAGAAGAGAGGAAGCCAGGTGGACGAGGCGAGATAATGCACCAGGGCCTGGCAAAGAGACTGTGAAGAGCAACGTTGCTCTAAAAAAATCTGGTGATAACTCGAAGAAGGTCCAGGTCAATGTCCAGAACGAGCCAGAACAATCTAAAGGATCCGGAGGAGGAAATCCCAAAATGAAAAGGGAAGCAGGAAAGTGGAAACCAAGGATTCCGACTTACAACGGATACACTCCTTTGTATGCATATCTGAAAAGTATTTACTTATCGACTTGTAATACTTTTCAATATCGAAAGCCATGCCAAAAGAGTCACCTGAGGAACAAAAGAGAACCGGGAAGTAATGTCGCTTCCAAGAGACTATGGGCACAATACCGAGGATTGTATGCACCTCCACGATGCTATAGAAAAGCTGATTCGGTAGAAAAAGTTACAGGAGTTTGCCAGGAATCCACAGGAAGGTAGACAAGAACATCGGACCTCGGCCACGAGCAAGCTCCATGCTATCCAATGGAACCTACTCGAACTATAGGTAGACTAGTCATAAACACGATAGTCAGTGGGCCTCACCCTACAGATCAGAATTGGCAAGAAATGGAGCGGTATGCTAATTCCCTAAATCATGTAGATTTTGAATGTTGTTCAAACACGGAGGATGGGGCCCAGCTAAGCAGTAGCGAATAATGACCGATGATATAGTGTTCAGGAGCAGAGATGTTGATCAAGTGGAGGAGTCTACCATTGATCTGATGGTCATCTCGGCCACTATTTGGCTAGCATTTGTGAGGAGAATACTGATTGACTGCGGAAGTTCTGTTAACATTATCTTTAAAAAAGCATATAACCAGATGAAGATGGAGACAAAGGATCTGAATCCATCTAAACCCCATATTCATGATTCTAATGGCGCAACTACTTATGCAGTGTGTTTTGTTGAATTACTAGTTGAACTTAGAAAAGGTGAACGTATAATAGTGTGGATCCTATCGTTCGTCGTTTTGGATGTCGATTCTCCGTATAATGTGTTTCTAGGTCGACCGGCCCTGGTAGAGTTTAGGGCAGCTTTGGCCCTGTGGTGTTTAACCTCGAAATTTCCAAACGATAAAAGAGTTGATGTTGTGCAAGGCGATTAGGCGACTGGTCATGTGTGTTATGTGGCTAAGCTGAGAGACACCCAGCGAAGAGGGAAAGAAAGGTTGTGGACAGCTCCGTTCGCATCCGAGTCATTGAAGACTAACAAGTAATGCCCGAAGCTTGGCTCGGGCGACATGATCGGATCTATAGAGACATAGATCCGAGAGACGACGATGAGGAACCCAGGGATGTAAAAGCAGCACTGGCTAAACCGACGATTGACATTCCAGTCAGCCGTGATGACCCATCGTGGGTACTTAAGATTGGATCACAACTCAACCCCACGATGACCGAGGATCTCACTGATTTCCTCCGAGCGAATCTAGATGTTTTCGCTTGGACACATTCCGATATGTGCGGGATTACTCCTACCACTGCGAGTCATATGTTGAACATAGAACCGAGATACGTACCAATAAAGCAAAAAAGGAGAGGCATGAACCTGGAAAGGTCCGCTGCTCTCAAAGAGGAGGTGGACAAACTCAAAGCCATTGGGTTCGTCCGCGACGCCCTCTAGCCTGAATGGGTGTCTAACCCTGTTCTAGTGAGAAAAGAAAGTAGGAAATGGAGGACCTGCGTCGATTACTCAGATCTGAACAAAGCATGCCCTAACGATAGTTTCACTTTACCCAGAATTGATCAGCTGGTCGACTCAACAACAGGGCTGAGTTATTGTCATTTATGGATGCATACCCGGTATATAATCAAATCCCGATGCGCATTCCATATCAAGAACACACTAGTTTTGTCACAAAGGTTGGAATGTATTGTTATGTAGTGATGCCTTTCGGACTAAAAATGTGGGAGCTACTTATCAACGTCCGGTGAATAAGATGCTTAAAGACTATATTGGTAGGACAATGGAAGTCTATGTGGATGACATGCTCATGAAGTCACGGCAGTCAAACGACCACATTTGAGACTTAGCAGAAATATTTGACATACTCAGGTATTACGGAATGAAAATCATTCCTCTGAAGTGTTCATTTCGCATTACGTCAGGAAAGTTTTTGGGTTTCATTGTTAATGCACAAGGAATTGAAGCTAACCCAGCAAAGATTCAGGCTATTCGAGACACACAAGTGCCCAGAACTATAAAGGAAGTACAAAGCCTGATCGGAAAAGTGGCCGCGCTGAGTCAATTCATATCTAGAGCGATAGACAAGTGTATTCCTTTTTTCGATGTAATAAAGAAAGGTAAGAGAAATTTTGAGTGGATGCCTAACTACGAGGATGCATTCCGAGCTCTAGTAAGGCACTTGGAAAGTCCCCCGGCGCTATCGAAGCTTATAGACCACGAAGTGTTATG
Source organism: Allium cepa (assembly GCA_030765085.1). NCBI lineage: Eukaryota > Viridiplantae > Streptophyta > Magnoliopsida > Asparagales > Amaryllidaceae > Allium > Allium cepa. The sequence goes on from CM060944.1 coordinate 437,315,167, forward strand.
TATACTTAACCATATCTCAACATGCCATCAGTACGGCTTTGGTCCGCGAGGAGGGCCGAGTTCAAAAGCCGGTATACTATGTCAGTAAATGTTTAATGGGGCAGAAAGAAATTATCCTAAAATTGAGAAGCTAGCCTACTGCTTGGTGATTGCATCATGCAAGCTTCGTCCGTACTTTTAGGCACACTCGATCAGTGTTTATACCGATCAACCCTTGCGACAAGCACTTTAACGACCAGAAACCTCTGGAAGGCAGTTAAAATGGAATATTGATTGAGTCAGTTCGATATCACCTACCTGCCATGGAGGGCCATACAAGTGCAAGCGCTGGCGGACTTCATCGCTGAATTTACCGTATCAGACGAACCAAATAGTGATGATGTCATTCCCTCCATTCGATGGAAACTATACACCGACGGGGCATCCAACGACCGATGTTCTAGGGCTAGTGTAATTCTTGTGACTTTCGAAAACCGATCAATTTGTTATGCTTTGAAGCTCAATTTCCTAGCTATAAATAACGAAGCCGAGTATGAAGCGTTGATTGCTGGCTTGAAACTTATAAAGGAACTTGGAGTGAGATCGGTTGATCAATTATTCACCATGAATCGTGGAATTATAGAGTCGACGATAAGGAATAGTTTACCAATTTCTGGTCAAATTGAGCAATCTCTCTGTAAATGGAATACCATCTGCCAACTCTCAAGAGCTTTGCAATGATATATATAATGTCTAAGGGTTTGTGTACTTTACTTTTTAAGTTAATTTGTGATTAGAGACAATCAAGAGGTGATGGCTAGGGTTTCGCAGCCTCACTTATATAGCTATTGCGCTAGGTTATAAGTTGTGTATCTAGTTTCACTCAATATAACTACATACACCATTTAAACACTATAATGCCTCTATTTTTAAAGCCATAACTCGAAGCATATCAAAATAATATGTCAAATAGAATAGCTTAGAAAGACCTTCGAAACAGTTATAAATACATCACCCAATTCACACTTTTATTAAAAATTTGTTTTTAACTACTTTAATATTAAAAGCATAAAAATCTACGGGTCGCTACAAGTTTTCTAAAATTCCTAGAGTCTCCTCAAATTTGCTAACTATTATGACGTCCCCTTGGTCATTCGATGCATAGGGGATTGACCTAATCTGGAAGCTCCCCAATGCTAAGGGAGGATGTAATCATGCTAATGTCATCGTTGGCCATTTCACGAAGTGGATTAGGCAAAGCCTCTAATTACTGTCACCATGCCTAACATCTGAATTTTATGTTCAAAAACATCATTTGCTAATTCAGGTTCCTCAAGAAGATAATCAAAAACAACAACATGTAGTTCAAAAGTGGATTGTTTTAGGGTTTGTAAAGAAAAATGGATCATAAATTGTTTTACATTAATCGCCCACGGAAGGTAGATGGGAAGGTTGAGGACAAAAACAAGTCGATCAATTCAATATTGAAGAAGTTCTTATCAAGGCAATGGGAAACTGGGCCAAAGGCTTCCTACCCATTCTTTGGTCATACCAGAAGTTGAGCCAAATCTCCATTGGACACTCCCATTTCTCCATGGCTTAGGGATATGAAGCCATGTTGCCCATTGAAGTAGATATCCCATCCCCTCAGTGCCTCACTCATGACCCTAAGAAAAATGATGAACTACCAAGGCTTAGGCTCGATGCTTTGGAAGAAAGAAGAGCGAAGGTAGAGTTCCGCACTAAGGCCTACAAGAGAAAGATAGCCAAGTACTACAACATAAGGGTGACACTCCACTAATTCGTCACCGGTGACCTAGTTCTTTGCTGAGTCTTCGTAAATAAAAAGAACCTAACCAAATGAGTATTAGGGAGAAATAGAGAAGACCCATATGTAATCAGTGTCATGCTAGCCAGCGGGGCCTGCTGCCTCACACACTCGGACTGCACCCATGTGCCGCATACTTGGAACCCGAGGCATCTTCAAACCAACCATATATGATATATCTTGTAAGCCATAGTTATAAGGCAAGAGACCATTTGTGATATTATATCTTCATATGAAATGTAAACAGAACATCCCCAAACATTCATTGCATAAATGTCAACAACAGAGCTTTCTGAAGAGGTCAAGCCATACAACGCTACCTACCCTACTTGGGAATGCCAAGGATATCTTGCAAAGACGAGCCACAAAAGGCTCTCTTCTGCACTAGAAATTATGTAAATGCCCCATGAGGATGCACGAGCCAATCAACACTCCCTTCCGTGCTCGGGATATTATCACATAAATGGTGCAACCAATGATGTTGTGGTCCCAATTCCTATGTCTGTGCTGTTCTTCTCCATGAGTACGCATGAGCCATTCAATACTCCCTTCCACGCCTTAGGCACCATTGCATGGATGGCATGATTACACATGTTATGGCCCTAATCTCTGCAACCATAGTGTACTACTAAGTGAGGCTGCATGACCAAAGCAAGGCTCCCTTCTGTGCCGACAGAAACGACGAGTAGATGGCATTACTGACCACATTATGGTCTCGATGATTTCACCAATGATGCTTATATCCCCTTATAATAGGATGGGGTGTCGTTGTTGAGGTTGCGTAGAACTACCCACGAAGTAATCTCGGTTCCAACATCCATAGTGCTTCTCACCTATAAAAACAAAGACAGACTCATCCTAGAAAAATTCACATGACCAAAGCCCGAAAAGCACTGGTTGATAAGCTAAATAGCCGGAATTTCCATTGTGCAACATAGGGTGGACCACCACAACCCTCTAATTGCATGTCCCTCAATTCGGGTACGTAGCGTGTTGATAGAAAGATAAATCTTCGTCCACTCTACTTTGATTTCCCTACTTGTTAGCAGTGATTTACGTAAGTTTTCAAGTCTATGCTGTGTTCGTTTAAAAAAATCTATTATCATATGGGTAACTAGAAAAAAATATACACCAATCGAATCGAGCAAAAATATGTAGTTACAAACAAATTGAAATAATAGAAGCAAATACACTATCAAATCAATGATACCCATCCATATCACAAAAATAGGTTTTTACTACGCAAAGTTGAGGGCCTTGCCCACCTTACAAACTATTATAAAAGAGAAAATAAGTTATCTACTCACCCCGCTACTCAAAGAGGCAACAAGCCTCTAAGGACTTGACAACCACCATTATATGTCATCTCCTTGTCAACCTTCGAAGCAACTACTATCGGCGGTCCACTAGGGTGTCAGACAATGAAGAGATCTGCAATGGGATCAAGATCGGTAGAGGAGTCCGACAAGCAGTTATCATCTCCATTGAAACCTCTTAGCATACGTCATCATAATCAACATAGAAGAGAAAGTTGATAATTAAAGGAGGTGGTAACTGGCCTTAAAAATCATCTTAAAAATGGTCATTAACCTATCATTCCACTCCTTCTCCAGGAAAGCCTTCGCCTGCTCCTTCCAGGTCACATAAGTCGAATGCTATAACAAAGACTCACTCAGCCCATCTCGCTCCATGTTGCTGGCTTATAAATCTACCTATAGCCAATTAAGCTCCAGCATGAACCTCTTTCTTCTCCTTAGCCTATAGCTTGACACAATGTCCCTAGACACATCTGCCACATACTTACCCCCTCGGTCTTGATGATCTACCTCTTGGACTTCGCCACTCTCCCTTTCACCAGCCGAAGAGCCATGATGTGGCACCTCACCTCTATTCTCATACTATCCAAGAGTATTATAGAGTAATACTATCACATAATACGAAGAATGAGGCAATGTGGGGTACACACGTGAATATAACCTTAGACCAATACTAGTATGTACTAAAACATCAAATAAATAACTCATCTATATAAATACAGAATCAGAACAAAGCAATAAATATGTGTGCCTCCAAGACAGATCAATACATAACATACAGTGAATAATAAAGAAAATAGAGTCAGTCGCAGCGATAACATATGATATATACAATATACATACTCATAGAGTATAAAGCATCTCAAGTGTGAGAAATCTCAGTATACTACAATGCATAGTTAATATACAACTCGGTATCAAATAATACAGTGAATCAGTGTCATACAAGTTTAACAATCCTAATATAATAGTCCTCTATGCCCAATAAAAAAATGTCGATCATGTCATCCTTGTACTTAAAATGTCTCGGATTGACTCGACTAATATAAAATAACACACGTGCCAAACTATGTCTAATCAAGTATCATAATAGTGGAAACACAATATAAACAAGAAATAACAATATAATAACACTACTAGATATAATAAAATAATGAAATATTCTCAGGTTAAGTCAGGCAGTAACGAAGCAATGCCCATAGTTTCTCTTTTAATCTCATAACATAAAGTATCAAATCAATAGGAAAGATTTGAGAAATCTCACAACGATGTCCAATTATAATCAATAATAAGTAGGCCATCTACTAAATAAGGATACGGGGTTGGCCATATCCTGGACGCAGTCTTGGGTATAATCTCATTCCACATATGCCTATTTATCACACTCAAACCAAAACCAGACGAGAGACTGATGAACATATGCCTGCTCCAAGAACCCAGGGTCTACTAGTCGTATGTTGTGTAGTCGGATCTGTTCCTACAGCCTTAGTTACCTTGATGGACATCATGACACATATCCATCAATGGCTCGTCAATGCGTAGCCTCGGTCACGTCAATGCGTAGCCTCGGTCACGACCTTGCTTTGCCTCTATAGGTGATAGACTACCGGCTTAAGAGACACAAGGGACTGTGGGCAGTTACCCATCTACTATGATGCGCATCCGATATAGTATATAAAACAATGTTGCAGATCTGGGGCACGGCCCCATAATCAGGCCGTTAGGGTGGATACTGGCCAATCTGCTTTACTCTCGAACCATGAAGGTAAGCTAGACAAAGGTAGATAGACTCATAGAATATATACAACATGGATCTACATATAAGTCACCAAGTGATTATCAAATACTTCTCAAGGTAGTATCACATACAACATACGCCATATTGAGTGTCATCCATGAGCAAAAGAATAATTGAATAAATGTCACAATCGCATCCCATAGCACAATATGTTACTAGTCTGTTTATTCAGTCCAAACACATCACACTCGCCCTTCTTTATTGTATATAATGAGTCTAAAGAATAACTAGAAAAGTGTTACTTAAAAGTCCTATACCAGACAGTATCACTAATCTTTTTATTCATATTTCTCATCACATAGAAAAATATCAATAATCAAATAAAAAAATGTCATCATCTTGTCATCTTAAAATATAACTCAAATCAATATCAACGGTGAATAATTCATAGCCAATGATCAATGTTAAAAGGATAAGAAATAATATAATAAAATATTACTTAATCAGATATATAGAACATCATAATTAATTATTCTCATTTACCATAAACAAGTCTTAAAATATTGGTACTTTGGGTAATATCATTGACACTTTTTTTAAATGAAGATTTGAATTTGGTAGAAGTTTACTATTAAGTCTTGCTTGTGTGTGTGTATATATATATATATATGTTTTTATGTGTGTATATATATATATATTTGTATGTATGTATGTGAAACACCCCCACACCCTTTAATATACCCAAAAAGACACACTAAAAGGTGTGATACGTTGTAGGTATAAAATAACTAATTGAGACTAAGATTCACAAGACAAAAATAGGTAAAACAACGAAAACTGGGATGATAACTTATTTAAAATAAAATTTTCGTACTTGCTTCATAAATAAGTGAAATACCAAATACAACATCTGTATCTCAAAAACCAACATGTCTTAAAAAATTTATAGTCTCAAAATCAGAGTACATAATATCCCTCATAGTAAGCTAACACATAGAAAGAACAAAAGATGAAAGAAATGAAATACATGGTAGCAAACTCCTCCAAGAAATCACCAAGTAAATGTAATCTACTGACTTCTCCCTTGATTGCCTAAAGGGGGAAGGGGAAAATTGAGAAGTGGGTCAAACTAAAAGTCTAGTGAATGATAGTAATTACTAGAGTCTTTAAGCAAGGTAAAAGTAATAGACTGTACAACAATTCTAGCATGAAGAAGGATAAAAGAGGAAATAGGAAAGAGATAAACTAATAAATACGATTAAATATTGTTCAATTTATACCATAGGTTAACTTTGATTGTTTGCACTTGTTCCCGATTTCTGCTTTGATTGGGCTGAATTCCTAATCCTGTGATTGGGATGTAACCCTAATTCTACCCTTCTTGATCGGCCTTCTACTCTATAATACCTGATCAGCCCCTATATAACTCTCTACACAAAATGCTACCATAGCAAAGAGGACATATATAGCTCCCTACATAGAAGGCAATGGTGTCTACTAAATTCACCCATACTAAGCGCTTGGAACCCATTGCTGTTACTGAGCATCCACAAATGGAAGCCGCATGTGTAACTGTCGCCATGCTCATGCTACCTTTTGCTCCGCCTATTGTGTCTTCTTATTACCTCCAACGTCCAGCATAGCGTTCCCCTCATCTCACTTCAGGCTAATGTGAGATCACCATATGTCCGTAGAAACTATGAGGAAATGTTGTTGGCACTGGCCCTTCATCCAAAACAAATATCTAGTTGCGTCCCTTATCCAAATCCCCCGTGATTTGAACTTTTATTTGACCAATTACTACCATTCTTAGCATAAGCGTGCCCTCATCTCACTTCAGACTAATGTAAGACACCATTTTGTCTAATAGGGAATGCTATTTGGTATAGGGCCCACTTTCATCTTTGCTTATTAACTTAGATAAATTATTTAAATAAGCCTTTCTTATCGTTTTTACTTTCTACGCTTATTAGTTTATTCCAAGTCCTGAAATAAGCCCCATTCTATTCTTTTCATTATAACCTACGTTATAATCATGCTTATTACTTAATCCAAGGTCTAAATGTGAAAATAAGCTCTTTACCTTTTACTCTTTTTAGTTATAATTCTACGTTATAACTAAGCCAATTAATTAATCCAATTCTAAACATAATTAGGCATAATTTCAGTCCAATTCCACTTATATCACAGTCTTTATAATTTACATCTCATAATTATAAATAGGCCAGTCTCTTTAATGCAGTCCAATCAATATCATAATTAGGCTTAATTTCAGCCTTAATTCCATTTTATTACAATCTTTATAATCTACATCTTATATTCCATTATTTCAGTTTTCTTACAATTTAATCCGTATTTGGAATAATCTTATTCTAATCCATACGCAAAAAAGAAAGAGGAACAAAACAAAACAAAAAATAGAAGAAAATCCAAAACGTATAAAGAAGATGTAAATAACTTATAAATAACTATAAATAACTAAAATACTATAAATAAATTATAATTAATTGGAAAAGCTATAACTAACAGAAATAAATTAAAATTACTGAAAAGAATAGCTGAACGGAAATAGACTGAAAATAATTGTAAAGACTGTAAATAAACTGCTGAAAAGGCTATTCCAAAAATCGTAGTAAAACTAAATTATTGAAAACCCTATTATTTTAAATTACTTAAAGAAATCTTAAAATAATTACAATCACTCACCTCTGGTCCTGAGCTCTTCCCTTTAGGCCTTCACGGATCCACTTGGGGTTGTTAAAATATTTTTATTAAAAAGATTCTCTCCTTGAAAAATTATTCCTTTTAGAGTCCTTCCTGAAAAGTGAACCTAAGCGGAGAAAATCTAGAATGAGAAAAAGTGTTAAGCCTAGGGTCTTATTTATAGGTGTAGAAGTGGATCTCAGGCCGTTGGATTTGGAAATTGAACAAGATGCGACCGTGTCATAGGATGAATAGGAGCCATCGGATGGAAGCACAGAAGGACCAGATGGAATAAAAGAATGCAAAGCAACGTGTATGAAACTTCTACTGACTCATTGCTATGTCAAATCTTACAATGCGCCTTTTCAGCGCCTTATCTTATATTTAATTCAATTAATTCACTCTCAGTAATATACAAACTATATGTAACGTTTTCTTCTCCTCAATTAATTTTTAATTTGTGCATTTTATTTTAGGTTAAATTTCCATGTGTCACTCCTTATTCGCATGTTTCATTTCAGTTTCAACAACCCATTTAATTTACAAGTTTACATCTAAGATAAAAAAAAAACATATCAATATCTTTCCACATTTACATTTGAATTAAATAAATTAACATATGAATTGTTATATCAACATTTTTTCATATTCACATCTGTTGTAATTAGATTGTTATGTCCACAAACGTGTATATATGTTGTGTATTAATTAGTAACCTTATTCTTTACCTTTAAATTGAGCAATCAATTACATTAACTAATTGGAATAAATATTTTTATGTTCGAAAACCAAACGGACCCTTATTCCTTACTAACAAAGAAATAACACACCTTATATTTTCCGTAAGAAATGCAATCCTTCCATAATACACTTTTGTCTTATCTTTTCAAAATATAACGTTTATTTTATTAAATGCCTTCTTTTTTTTTATAAACATATGGTTACATTTTCTCTCGTTTACAATAACCCATCTCATTTGAACATCGTCATCTTCACTTTTCAAATTTATAAAAGTAGATGCCTTCATTTTAAATATACTATTATACATACATACATACATATATATATAATTTCCTTTTTTACAAAACAAACTCCCTATTTATAAAATCATACGTATATTCAGAAATGAAAAGTTTATTTCATTTATCTCAAAATATGCATTTAGTTCTATTTAAAATGCTCATTCCATTTCGATACAAATGAAGTTCTTATATGAAACTTAATCTTATAATTTAATTCCGTTTTCCCTTTCTAATTGAACATTTAATAAATCTACTACCAATTAATTTCAATACTAATTTCAACGAATTCTAATTATAAACACTATTTTTTTCACTTACAATTATTTATTAATTTCTCCTTTAATTTTGGGTTGTTACAGTATATATATGTATATCTCCATATAAAATTAAACATTGGAATCCCTTTACAAATCAATATATGAATATACGTATACGTATATATATATATATATATATATATATATATATATATATATGTCATACATAAAACTTCCTAATTAAGCAAAATATAGTTATGAAAGTCATTTACAAACTTTCTATAATTAAATAACTCTTGAATTAAGTCCTATACATTTCAAATTATCTAACATATAACTAATATATATATATATATATATATATATATATAAAATTCAAAATTATTAATCAATATATTAAAGCCATTCAATAACATAAGAAAAGCATTTAATAGTATCGAAATAAATATAGCAAATGCGAAAATAAAAAAAAATAATAGACATCATACTTAAAAATCCCAATTGAATATCCAAGGAAATGACGCACAGAAAGTAATATAAATAGATTATTCAAATATATATATATATAACAACAAACAAATCACTATTAAAAATAAATCATTTTCAATATATATTCTTTTATAACAAAATAAACACTTAAAAATCGATAATAAATTCATATTTCATAATTAATTGAATAATTTACTAGACTCCGATATAATATATTTTATACAACAAATAACTATTTTCTCAATCTTTTATAAAAACTAAACAATAACTTAATATACACTAATTACATTAAAAATCTCATTCCTATCTTTGATACTAAACAATAATTTATTATACTAGTAGTTAACCTAAGAATTATTCCATTTCCTTTTATAACTAATTAGTATTTTGAAATAATTATAAACATCCTAATCAATTTATATATATTCAATATAATACTTTATAACTTGAGTAATACATTCAAAATTTACTATATTATACATTGATTATTATAGGATATAAACTAAGAAATATTACCCAACTTCTTTTCATTTAACTAATCCTATTAAATTCACTTTATTAGTTATATGAAACTTTAAATTATTTTATATTCAGATATTATATAATAATATATAAGAGTATGATATAATTATTTTAATTTATCTAAATGATAATTTAAATATATATCATTTGTAGAAGTGGACACTCATATATATAGGTTGTACACATACACTTCTTATGCACTCATGTACAAGTCAAGAATACAAGCATACAAATGAAACAGGAGTGCAACAAAGCACAGCAAACCAAATAAATACACATGAAGGAGGCAACTAAATTAAATTTAGCAAAAGGATGCATAGAGTAAACTAAAATGGCAAGGAAACATACACATTCAAAAACACACGTAGGTGGAAGAAATAGGAAGCCAGGGTCATCCACCATAGGTCGAGTTAGCCTCTTCAATGGTCGACCACATCAGGTCAACTGTAGATCCCACCTCTATACCCATACTACACAAGAGTATTACTGAATAATACTATCGAGTAACGTGGAGAATGAAGTGGTGTGGGTGAAATATGCATGAATATTCCCTTGGACCAACACCGAGTATGTCACATAATTTAGAAACTTCTCATCTCGACGTAAACAGTCTTGGTACAGAGCATGTATGTATTCCACTCATATTTATGTGATGTATTATATTAATCATTGCGTTGATGACTTTGTGTTCTTTGTAATTTATTATATTATGTACCGATTCCCACTAAATCTCAAATATGTACAAGATAGATCCTATACATATAATCCAACATAATATACATACACGAGTCCAAATATACAATATATAATATAACTAATAATTTAGTATCTAACCAAGCCCCATTAGCAAATCTGGTCGCATCGCCCTAAACTTGAAATATGTCGAATTGGTTCGAGTATTATTTAAATAACAAACAGGTTAGACTATGTCCAGATTCAATGGTGTGATATAAATAATATCTCAAGGAATAACACATACACAACATACTAAAGAAATCTAACCAAAGGGAAGATAAAACATCCACAACACATCGAACAACTTCCATAACACATCAAACATCAAATCATCTATAAGACAATAAACACAATCACATCCATCACACAATAAACATCAAGCATCCATCGCACACAGCTCACACATCATGCACATCACACACATCTACACATTGCACAACACACACATCATATACATCGCGTATATAACATATCTTACAGCATACACAACATGCCTCATACATCAATTCATTCATATTTATTTTAGCAGTATTAGATTTATTTATTTTATTCTTATTTTATTCTTCATTTTAGTTTTCATCACTGCTATTAAATGTGTTGTTGTTCTTGCTACTCCTAAAAGTCAAGTCTACACCTGAGCCACGTGGCTTCTCAATTGCGAAAGGAGACCCTACTCATAAATATTTTTGAGCGTCCTCACTAGTCATTAGCTGCATAATAAATACACATCACTTCCTCGCCTCCTCACTTCCATCATCAATATCCTCGCCTCATTCCGTATTCATCCCGTTAGCCCATGTAGTAGACTATGGCCATGCGACGAGGGGGTTGTGTCGCCATAACTAATAAGGAGCCCACGATCGGTTAAGCAAGGATGGGGCTAGCAAAAAAATTGATTGTAACGTCTACGTAGGACTTCATACTCCTCGATCTACTCAAAAGCGGAGAAAATCATATTCCCGCTTTAAAATAAAGTAATGGAATAATATAATTTATCTCACATGTCAAGTCAAAAATCCAAATAATATCAATTAATATTCGTGTATAATATAGAAAATTCACTGACATTGAAATATCAAATACTAGATCCTTAACGAATTATCCAACATTATAATTGTGTTGAGCAAATAAATATACCCCACACGGACCTCCCATAATGCCCAGTGAAATACATATATACACAACTTTCTCAGTTAATCAATATTGAATAAATTTCCACTTCGCTTATTAACTAACTCTCGCTTAAATCATTCTTCAATTCATTATTCTTTAACTATATTATTTTATAATTCAATACAACAGATAATTTTTATTCCCCCTAGTTTGTAGCAAAAAAAATCATCAACCATCCATTCACACACCAATATCTTATTCAGTTTGTATTAACGGGATGGAGGGTTTTGTTTGAATCTATTTCACTTTAATTTTCCTCCGTATTTGTAAAAACTCTTCAATCTAATTTAACACAAACATCTTCTTTATTCATTTTTCTTTCTTTAAAATAATAATTTTGATTCTCTCATTTAATTTCAAATTGATATTTCATAACTTTATTTGGCTTCAAACAAACCTTTATTCGAACCCGTCAATAAATTTAAAACCTTAAAATTACGTTCACTTCAAATTTCAACTTTAATAATTTGAAAATACTACAAAGAAATTTATATCTTTGAAATACCTTTCAAAAATTATTCTCGATTCAAAATATTTACAAACTCAAATATACAACTTCAAAATCATCATTTAAATTCCTCATTTATCTTCAAATACTTCTTTTAAGGTTATTAATCCATCAAAAATAATATTTATTACTTTCAAAAATTCACTTCTTATTGAATCCCATAAATGAAAATTACCATTCAGTATTAAAATAAATTGCATTCAACTCACAATGACTCAAATTGTTATTTTATAAATTTGTCATCTATTAAACTCAAATTTCATTACTTTAACAACATTTCATAAATATCATCTAAGTTTCTTTATAATCATCAATAAATTGATGAAGATATAAATCTTCATAATACCCTTATTTATAAAACTCCAAAATCCATCATTCTCAAAATAATTTTCATTCGCTATATCATTAAAATTATTTAACATATGAATATTTTTCCTAAATCATTCTACTTTCAAATTTTCTATCAATTCAACACTCTCAATATTAAAAATAAAACACCTTTTTGAATTTCTCTATTTTCAAATATACATCTTCTACTTCATTTGCCTTTATTTCAATCAATTTAAATGTTGTGTTCAACTAATATCTTCATCCAAATTAACCAATATACACATAAAAATTTAAATTTTGTGTTCAACAATCAATATCATTCAATAATTACCAATTTCATCCCATCCAAATAACGTCAAACATTGATCATCAACAAACTATCAATCATATCTAACAACCAATAATCAGTTCAACCAAGCAATCAAGTAATTACATAAAGGAAACTATGCATTAATTAAAATGAAAAGAGATGGTTGTGAGTATGAAAAATCATCGAAATTTCCAGCAAAAATCCAAATTTGAGCTTTACTGCGTATTCTCCAACCTACCATCACGTCATCACCAGCTTGCACTTAAAGCTGTTGTCCAAGCCTGACCGTGTGAATCCAGGTGCCTCAATATTCATGTACTTATCTTAGCTCCATCTATGAGCCTCAACTACATAGTGTTTTAGCTGCAATACCTCATCCTCCATACATCGGCCATATTGTCTCCATTAGATGACAATGCATCTATAGACACCAACCATGCTATGCTATTATAGGTAGGCCTTTGAATTTGGGTTGCATTGTTGCTTTGGATCTCTCATGCACCATCAAACCCAATATAGTTTAACACTACTTTGGCCGCAAACACCCAACATAGACAAGGCCATCCCCTAATGCACCTCCCCTTCCGACATCGTGAATCTCCCTAGCACCGAGTTGCTCCTGATTTACCCTTCACTCGCGACACCTTATTGTCCTCAGTCTATCACACGACGTCCTCCCTTCCATCGTGACCTGCTGCTTGATTTTGCGCGTGCCTAACGATGAGCGTCATGGATAGTTATCGCTGTCATTTCTCTTTTTTAATGTAACAAATTGATTTTGGGATAGTAGGGTTAGGATAAAATCTAAATAAGAAAATTGGTTTTGGGATTAGTTACAAAACAAGCAGAGATTTCCAGAAGCATAGAGACAGTAAAAATGGGTTTGGGCAGATATATTTTTTGGGCCTTGATTTTGGGTTCATACAAAGTCAAATGTATACATATATACATGTATGTATGTATGTATGTATGTATGTATGTATATTCTTATGCATTTAAATTTAAATTTACTCTTTGAAATAAATTTCAGTTTGATTCAAATCAATTTACTATTCATTATACTAAATATATTCTTATTACCGTCATATTTCATTCAATTTGTTATCCGCTTATTTTTATTTTATCAATCATTATTCTATTACATGATAAATTTATTTTTAAACTATTTCAGTCATATAAAAATTATTTTCATCTCAAAATTATTTTCGAAAAGAATTTATTACTTTAATTCAATTATTACATCAAAATCTTTTATTCGGAAATTTTTTCTTAACTAACGATTTATTCCCAAATTTTAATCATCACAATTCAAATTCAAACACTTTTATTTTAATTAAATTTATTAATTTTATATGACTTAGAAAGTAGTGTTGTTACAGACTTCCCCCTTAAGAGAATTGCATTCTCGAAATGTCTTAGAGAGAAGTCAACATACACAACTCATACCCTAACTTTCTTCGTAATCAATGCACTTCTATCTAACTGGACAACTCAATTATCTATATAGCTCTTACACTTTAATTCATCCTATCATGTGTTAAGATTTTAATTCAAATAACGACTTTCTATTTTTCGCATATGATAAATTTTGTGAGTGTCAGATTTTCTGAATTTTTTTAGAGAACTCTACTTTGTAAGGGGAGCATTCTAAAAAATCAAAGCATAATAAGTATATATATATCTTCGAAGAGGCATCCTAACACGGGGCATCTCGAAACACGAGGAAACAACATAGTATCATAACATATATTAACATACCATAAAACGTACCTTTATTAAGCATTTTTATGCTAATTTGCTTATCATTAAGTGAGTAAAATCGTTCCAACCTCGCTAGTAAGTCCATTTGTGCATCTTGAACACCTATTCATAACTCAAGTGCAAATACCAGTCGCATAAAAAAAGGTTCGCATTTATTTAACGTAATAGAAATACAACTTTCGTGTTTAACTTTTTTCCAGCACTCTTTCAGAAGTCAAAAACACCAAACCAAGTCGTGGTTTCCAAAAGTAAATTGTGAAATCACGTATTAACTTTCCAAATCATCTGACGGATCACAAAAATGTCAAGTATATCCCAAGTTATCAGAGTTTTTCTTCAAGTGACAAAATCTGGAAATAAATAAAATACACAGACCCACTTCTAAAAACCATATTTTTAGCCACTAAAACATCAAATTTTGCAAAAAATCTCAAAACCAAGTTTTTACATATGATCTAAGCTTTCTGGAATAGGCAAGATCATTAAAATCGGAGAAACGGTTCAAAAGTTATGAGCAAAAGACTTCAGCTAAGTTTTAGATAAATTTGCATTTCGTGACAGCGAACACCATTCTTACTAATTCTTGTTTAAACCTTCAAAAACTTTATCAGACAAATAACAAAGTTGTTTCAAATGCAATTGACAAACCAACAAAAGAAGAATCGACAAAATCAATCACTCCATCATAATTGCAGTTATATTAGTAAGCAATCTAATCTCTTCTATCTTTTCCTTTCCAAAATAATCAACACTTTTAATTTACAAATCTCTTAAAATAATATTCATATCACTTTTTAATTATATATATCATCTTCATTTCAAAATCTTTAAATATTTTAAAACTACTTTTCGAAACTCCATCAAATTTTTCCCAAAAAAATAACTATCTTGTTTCATTATAAAGCAATTCCAATATATTTTATTAACATCAAAATTTAATTATTATTTTTCACAATGTGTTACATCATAAATACCTTTATAACATGCATCCAAATCACAAACATCATCCAATATGGCAAGCATACAATCGCAAAATATCACAACCATACAAATTTCTCATTGATCTAGTGACAATGTCATGCCACGATTTTCTATTGGTTTACTTTTCCAATTGTCTACATTGTTGATCATGTATCAACATTTCCTCGCTATCGACTTCAACTGTTCATTAATGCTCGATGGCTACAATTATCACATAAAATATCTAAATATAGATAATAAATTTTATTATATTTCAAAAGATTCCATTATTTTACTACAATAATACTCTTACTCTTATACATACATAGATATACACATACAATCATAAATACATACATGTATGTATGTATGTATGTATTTTTACCTACACTCGAATCAAAATAATTTCTGTGCCTCAAAACTGTATAAAAATTTCACATTATATACTTTATTAAATTATCATCTCAAAATAATATTTCTCTTATTCAAATATTTTATATCATTTCTTAAGTCTGCATTTATATTCTTTTCAAAACTCAATTCAAATACCTTTTTTAAAATATCGACTTCTCTCCAAAAACATCTTTTCCAAAATATTAATTACACTTTTTTCTCAAATTAATTTTTCTTTCAAAATAATACTCTTTATTCATTAAAACTTTTTGCTCGCTTCAAAATAATTAATAATTCAATATAGCTCTCTTTGATATATTATTTCAAAAATTGGTTTATAATATAACTCAAAACACATTCCTCTCTTTAAAATAATTTATCACTCTTCAAAATTGTTTCCATAAGTCACGTTCTATTGTTTAGGAATCCCTATCACTAATGTTGGCCAGACACATTGACCAGAATTCTTAAACACTCAATGGACAAATTAAAACGAAATCAGCTTCCAAAAATAGCTTTAATATCTACATATAGAACAACTTAATCTTTGTAAAAAGATCTGCTAGCTTGTAGCAAAACTTCTCCCTAAACCATATATACTATAACCAAAAAGATTTCCAATCGACAAATGCTTGGTTATATTAAAAGGTTTATAAATAATCTATACGAATATAATTTGAAGTACTCAACTTACGAAATCCCAAACATCATTAATCATCTAAGTAAAATAATAAATAAGCAAGCTCTCACCTTTATATTTATTTCAATCATAACTCATTTTACTTGAAAATTTATTGTTTAAGTAATATAACCATGCAAAGAAATTAAAACATCAATCATCCAATCACAACAACAAAATAATCAAAATACTTAGCATAAAGCAGTCTATATACTTTTGCTGTGCCACTCCAATCACTACTAGATCTTCTCACTCATGTCACCTCATCAAAGTCTAAAATCGTGAAATATTTGATACTAGGTTCGAATTAGAGTCTTTTACAGCTTTTCCAACCAAACAATTTCATTCTCACTTTAGAGACACATAGAGTTCTAACATTCACCTTCAGTACCGACACCACTGGCTGGACTAACTTCTTCTACCTCTTCAACCTCCATCTATTCCTATATTTCTCATATAGATGTTTACACTCGCTAAAAGGTAGAAAGTATGTGTTATAATAAGCAAATTACAAATTCATCCCCAAATGATTGCCCCAGTAATCATCGTAGACTCCTATTATCAATTATATGTAAACAATAATCTACCACACACCTACGGGGACAGGGACTTTAAGTCTAATCTAAGGCCAGGATTCGTGTCTCTAATACTCTGTATTATTCTAAACCTACTCTAATACCAAAAAAGTAGCATCTCACCTCTATACCCATATTACCCAAGAGTATTACTGAGTAACACTATTGAGTAACAAAGAAAATGAAGTGATGTGGGTGAAGCACATATCAATATTCTCTTGGACCAACATTGAATACATCACATAATTAAAAACCACTCACCTTGACGTAAACAGTCTAGATGCAAACCAATAACACGTTTGGTGCCCGAGGATAGAACACTGAACAATATAATAAATCATGGAGAATACAGAGTCATGAACGCAGCAATAAATATAATACATTACATAAATATGAGTGGGATACAATAATAAGTCAAATTCCCACTAAATCTCAAATATATACAAGTTAGATCATATACATATGATCCAACATCTTATGCATACATGAGTCCAAACACACAACATACAATATAGCTATATATTCTCCAACTAAGTCCCATGAACAAATCTGGTCACATCGTCCCTGAATCTGAAATATCTCGGACTGACTTGAGTATTATATAAATAATAAATAGGTCATACTATGTCAAGATTTAATTGTGAGAATATAAATGATATATCAAGGATAACAGATACACAACATACTAAAGAAACGTAACCAAAGGAATGATAAAACATCCACAACACATCGAACAACATCCATAACACGTCAAATATCAAAACTTCGAATAAGGTATCTAACACAATCGCAACCATCACATAATACACATCAAGCATCCAACGCACACATCACACACATCGCACACATCTACACATCACACACATTACACACATCGCATACATCGTACACATCGCACATCACAGGATACAACATACACTTCGCACGTCGCACAGCATACATGTAACGTATGGGATTTTCGACTCACGAAAGTCGACATTAATACATCCACTGTATCGACATTAACGTTAGGATTAAAGAAGAGGTAGAAGATAGAAGAAGAAAGAAAAAGCAACAGAACAATATCAGAATCTCACAATGGCAGCGGAACAACATATAATAGATAAAAGAATAATCTTTAAAACAAAGAACTATATCAGTTATTACATTTCATCACATTTCATTACATTATCAGAGTTTACAACAACAAACAGCGGAAAAGAAATACTATATACTAGGTTATACGCCAAGCCATCCAGCTTGCCTCCAAATCTCTACAGCAACTTCTGAATTCCAGAATATCCTGATAACCTGACTCTTGACTGCCCATGTGAAAATTGGTGGGCACCCAGAGTTTAGGAAGGGAACAATAAACTCTAGGTCAGTCATGGGACTGGTGTGAGAACTTAAAATAGTTATATCTTTAAAAACAAACAAAGAATTATTTTAAATGGATTCGCAATGCTTTTAGAAAATGTAACTACCATAAGGCCTCCTACCACACACACAATGCAAACGTAGAATTGAAGGAGATTTCTCCTTATGATAGTCAAACATGCTTGATACACAAATTTCTTTGATATTATTACTATAAGTGCAAAGTGTAGGAAAACATTTCGAAAGTACAATATAAATCTTAGCCAGCATAGGTACCATTATAGTATGCCTACTATAGCTACCATATTAGATGGCAGGTTCTACAACTAAAACCGTACAAGGCTCGTATTGTTTCTTTGGTTTTCCAACAAATGGTCAGGCCAATAAACTTCCCATTGCCACATGGGTACGCCTCTGGAAAGACGCCTCGAGAACCTAACCGGGTCTCTACCAACACAAGGCCGGGTTACCCCTAGCTGGGTAACTACTGACACGAATATGTCATCCCCCGGTCGTAACCGACCTAAATCCCGGGATTCACCAACAACCACAAAATAATAAGTTTGCAGCAACAACATAGGTAAGTATCAGGGCTCCGTACATTAATACCACCTCTATTCAGAAGGAATGACATACATTAAGGGGGCGCTATCCCCTAATAACCTTGCTGCATCCCCTGTTTTGACCATTACCGGGGTGTGAGGTCCGACGAAGTCTCGTCCACAAAGCTACGCTTTTCATAAAAGCCACGCTTTGATCAACAAATGCTCAACAGCACTTCGTATGCCACATTACCAATTTGGAAATATATCACTAGTAACCATCAACTACATAACCTTCGAGCTCGTACGTCTCAGAGAAGGGTGTTAAGCTAAGAGAATAAATTCTCCGCCACCAACAAAAATGTATTTGATAGAAACCAACTTTACATCTCAAATTGTAACGTCAGACACACAACCATACAAGTCCGTTCTGGGTTCAAACAGAACCAAAGGCACTTCCAAAGAAGCCCTTTCAATCCGGATATTCACTAACCACGACCAGCCGATGCAGAGACAGAGGGTGATAAAATCTCTATATCGGAGATCAGCCGATGCAGAGACATTCGACGGTAATCCTTCCATTTTCAAAAATATCTGGTCTTCAACACCGGTCTTCAAATGCTATCCATTACGACATATCATTATTCGAAATGGGATTTATGACACAAAGGTCCTCTCCCGGCTAGACCGAATAACGAGCGCATATTTTAAAAATAAGTGTAGCATTCAAATTCAAGCAAATCACATCAAATACCCATTTAAAGGTAAATACTGATAGTCGGTTATTTAATATCAAAGCAAACCAACAAATATTCAGCACCATAACAATCATTAGGCCCTTGTTATTAATCTTCCATAAATTAAATAACTTCCTAAATATTCACTTCAATTTATCTTTGAAAAGATATATTCTCTAAACCATTTCAAATTCTACACTGGAAAACATTTCCAAATACTTATTCATTTTCAATTTATCTTTAAAAGATAAAAACCCAAAACATTTCACTTCATATTGGAAAACATTTCCATACTTATTTAACAATAAGTAATTCACAAATCTATTTATTTTCAATACTTGGGAAAATATTCAACATACTTAAATCACAATTAAGTATATATTTTATTCTTTAAGGAAAACATTCTCTTAAACACATTCATTTGAGCCAAAACGAATGTTGCGTAAAACATCATTACGACAACTCAAAATCACTAGTATTGGGATTCGAAATTAAGATAGATATATAAATCCCAATACTATACAAAATATTTCCTTTCGAAAATCATCTACTATAACAACAGTGTCATAGTCCACCATTTCCTTATTTCTCGAAAAACGTCCATTTCAGCAATGAATGTTGAAATCTATGGTTTCGATCCTTAACACATTTTAAAACAACATCAAATCGTTTTAATTCTATTTAAAATATCACTTCCCCAAAACATTTCTTTAATATATTATTCACTATCCAAAATAGTGAATATACTTCGTTAACCAAATTCAACGTTTCTACACATTTTATTTTAAAGGATTATCCACTGTCCCAAAATCGTGAATATACTCCTTTTATAAGCTATAAAAATTAACTTAACGAATTCAATCAATCTTGAATTTATAAATCAACGTTTATAAATTCACATTTATATATTATAAAACTTCAAGTTATAAAAAGTCACTTTATTTACAAATTCTATTATATCTTATTTAATTGCCAAATCCATATTATAAGTAAATTTACTTATAAACATCTTATTTAGAAAATTAATTCTTTTATAACTTCATTAATTATAAATCTGTAAATCTTATTTACTTATAAAACCCATTTATAACATCATTTTAACAATTATATAAACTCCTTTATAACTCAATTATTCTGATTTATAAAAATCCAATTTTTATAAATCTAATATATAAAGCTTTTATAATAAATTCAAAAATCTCTATTTAAACTGTTTTATAAAATCATTAACTCCATATTTCAAAAAAATCACATTTCAACTATATTTCTCAAAAATCATAATTTTTATAACATAAAAATTATAACGTTTATTTATTTAAAATGAATCAATTCCAAAATTTAATAAAACGTATACTTTCGACAATTACTTTAAAATCCTTTTAAATTTGAAAATCATCACTTTAACACTTTTAATTTTTCAAAATAGGTCCAATGCTGCAAAAGCACTAAATATAACAATCACGGCATCCAAAACATCATATATCATATGATAACAGAATATATCACAAATATCTGTAAATAAATCAATACCGTTGAGGAATCCAGTTGGATCCCTCCAACCTGTTTCTCTGCATCCACATATGTTAGCACAATACCAATCTCGTTCCAATACGGAATATCGCGGTATATGGGATTTATAAAATATTATCCGCTATTATGTGGCGTAATAGGGTCTCATCCGCTATTTAATGCGGAAAAATCAACTCCAAGTACATATATAATACCAATTCCACTTCAAGGTGAAATATCATGGTGTATGTGTTTAATAAATAACATCCGCTTAATGTACGGTGTATAGGGTCTATTTAAAACAACATATAATAATTTATCATCCAAACACACAATCAAGCAATTTTAAATCTAACTATTTAAAATTTAAATCGAAACAGATTCGATTAAGTGAGAAGTTCTCACCTTGCTTCCAATACCGTTGCAGTGTTTTATTTTGAATAAAATTAAACGCGCGTTTAATTTTACCCTAAATTTTCACTAGCTCCAATCAAATCCAATCCAGCTCCATTGCGTAGTATTCGTCCATACGATTCCAACGCATTCGTTTCGTCCAAAACGGACCTCGTACGAACAAGTTATGTTATTACAAAGTTTATACGATTTTTAAATATAATAATTTCTAATTTCTTTTCAATATTTTACAACCTTATTGTCCGGGCCGTTGATTCTCTTTTCCCCTGGATTGTGGCCGTGCGTTCCCATCTTCTTTCCCCCAGGCAACATTGTGAACACGAGACCCATAGCCGCCCAACCCCTTCAATTTTCTAACCCACACCTCGCCATTTGAAGACGATCAACTACCTCCACTTTGACGCCCAAGTCGAGCTCTACCCCCGCCGTGAGTATACGCGAACTCGGCCCCCCTGTGCATAGAAAAACGTGCGTGACCTTCATTCGTTCGAGCTTGATTTGTCGTCAATCGGCTTCGTAAAAATTGATCTCCACCGTTGAAGTCGTCGAGCTCGTGAAGCTCTCCAACTTTGTAGTTGAAGCCTTAGTCTAATTCTGCTTGGATTAGGAGGATTTGAGGGATGATCAATAGTAGTTTTTGGCCATTGATATTGAAGAAGTGGCGGCTGAAGCTTTGACCTAGGGTTTGAGCAAAATAATGAATTTGAGGTCCTTATGTAGAAAATTACACGACACTATTCACCAGAAATTTTTCTGAACTCCAAACGAAGCATGCCGCCTGGCGTTTATAATGTTTTACCCACATTCCGAATGCAATGGAATATATATCGGGAGCCAATTTGATTAAATTTGAAAGAAAAATTTTCAAATCGAATTATTTAAATTTAAAATTCACCCGAATCGATTTCTACGCGTTTTTGCTTGCCCCGGACAAATCGTAAATCCGATTGACACGAAATTTGAAACCATACAATAATATAACATTACGGATCTGATGAAACTGGTTTCATCGAAATCCGAGACTGTTTGAAAAATGGCTATTTTTACGCGTTAATTAAATATTAAAATATTCAATTTTCACAAATTAACTTTTAATTCAATTTTAAAAGTTCTATAACATCATTCTAACTCCAATAATGATTTAATACAACTTTACAAATCTTTTGTAATCATTTTAAAGCAAATTCCCAATTATTTCTGTAATTTCAAATATTAAATTGTCGATTTAATTATCCAATTAAATCGAGATATTCGAAATAAAAATTTATTCGACTTACAAATTTTACTTGTTAATATTTAAAATCAATTAAATATGAGAATTTCAAATGGCAGAAATTTGGGGTCGTTACAAACTTTCCCCTTAAAAGAATTTCGTCCTCGAAATTTCCAAGTAAGAAAAAGTTACAGAATCCATTAACTTTTCAAACATCCACTCAAATTAAATTTTCAATTCACTTAAGTGTTTAACTTTCCGAAAATCCAATAGTTAAACTTCTTATAATAACTTTACTAAGTTTTCAAATCATACTTAGTTATCTTTTCAAAACAACTATATCGTTTAAATTTTCACTCCAAAATCAAAGTTATAGTTTTCAAAATTTTCCAATTTTCTCAAAATATTCTAACGCCTTAAATTTTCAGAAAAATTCACCATAGTCTCCTTTGCACGGTTCGATCTGAAAAAAAAGGCAATATATATATCACAAATATGCATTCATCAAGTAATGAGGCATCCCACAGGGAAAAAAGTGTTAAAGTACGATATGTAATCCGAGATATGTACTTTATATATTATTAGCGAGCATATACGGCTAATATAGCGCGAAAGCGAGCTCCAAATGCAAAGCAAGCGCAATCCACACCTATTAAACACTCAACAATTACATGAGAAACATGTTTATATGAAAATAATGTCAATATACAACATATACCCACAACTATATGTGCAAATATAGCAAATGCAATCAAAAGCAATAAATTCAACCATCAACCAACTATCATCCAACTACATCCAAGATCTATCCAATCAATCAATAACCAAATCAATATAAATTCACTTCTCATTATATTCAATGAATTGGTTCTTTTTTCAATTTATTCACAATTGATTTATTATCATTGGATGTTTTTACTAACATTCATTTATTCATATTCAATTAGTTTACATTTACTAATTCATATTCAAGTTGGTTCACATCCAAATTCAAATCAAATTACATAGCTTTCAATTTCATTTACTCAATTTCATATGGATTTCTATACAATCAACTAACAACAATCTAACAATCAATGTATATCCAACATTTCCAAATTTCTTTACTTTGCTTACATTAATTCAATGTGGTTCATCACTTTTAATTAGCTTTAATGAATTAACACTTACATCTATTATTTTATATCAATTTATTTACATTCAATTGATTTACATTCAATTCATTCATTAATTCATTTAACATATAAGGTTGAATTTCATTATATACCTCAAGTTCATATTCATTTAATTCACTTTATTAGTTTATTTCGATACCAAAATCAACTTCATTCAACATTACTTAAGTTATATTCCATTTAAACATCATTTGTTTGACTTAACTTAAATTTCCACTTATAAATCCAATTCAGATTCCAATTCTATTTAACATTACCAAAGTTAAAATCTATTATCTCATATTATATGTTCAAAACTTGATTACTTATATTCAACAATTTCAATTCATAGTTCAAATTTATTTTTATTTACAACTCATATTTATAAATATATTCATTTAGTTTCACTTCTTATATATAAGATTATTTCACAATTGTAAATCACATTAATTATAATTCCATACTTAATAATTCATTTTCTTATACAATTTATTCTTTTACAATATGTTTCATTTAACTTATTCAAACATCTTTCAATTAACTTATATATATTCTTACATTTCAACAACCAAACAATCAATTTATATACACTTTAACAATTCTGAAAAATTATTCCTTTATATATAAAATATAATCAAGGTAAAATTATTTTATTTACCCAATTTAAAATGATACTATGTCGACTTGCCTCGTTTAAGTGTTTAGAAACCACTATCGATTACGATTGTACTTCCCGCACTGACCAGAATTCATAAACAGCTCAACAGATAAGCAAACACAATATAAAACATTTTTTATATTCACTAAAAAATACGCGTTCATATTTATTATTACACTCACACTCATTCTAGAGTACTACTGACTCTATCTCTAATGAGTAATTTCCAACAGAGCCAAGGTTGTCACTTAACCATATGCTCTGATACCAAATGTAACGTATGGGATTTTCGACTCACAAAAGTCGACATTAATATGTCCACTGTATCAACTGCCGAGCAAATCAAAGGCCGGAAAACCGTACCGTTAGGGTTAAAGAAGAGGTAGAAGATAGAAGAAGAAAGAAAAAGCAACAGAACAATATCAGAATCTCACAATGGCAGCGGAACAACATATAATAGATAAAAGAATAATCTTTAAAACAAAGAACTATATCAGTTATTACATTTTATCACATTTCATTACATTATCAGAGTTTACAACAACAAACAGCGGAAAAGAAACACTATATATTTGTTGATACGCCAAGCCATCCAGCTTGCCTCCAAATCTCTACAGCAACTTCTGAATTCCAGAATATCCTGATAACCCAACTCTTGACTGCCCGTGTGGAAATTGGTGGGCACCCAGAGTTTAGGAAGGGAATAATAAACTCCAGGTCAGTCATGGGACTGGTGTGAGAACTTAAAACAGTTATATCTTTAAAAACAAACAAAGAATTATTTTAAATTGATTCGCAATGCTTTTAGAAAATGCAACTACCATAAGGCCTCCGACCACACACACAATGCAAACGCAGAATTGGAGGAGATTTCTCCTTATGATAGTCAAACATGCTTGATATGCAAATTTCTTTTATATTATTACTATAAGTGCAAAGTGTAGGAAAACATTTCGAAAGTACAATATAAATCTTAGCCAACATAGGTACCATTATAGTATGCCTACTATAGCTACCATATTAGATGGCAGGTTCTACAACTAAAACCGTACAAGGCTTGTATTGTTTCTTTGGATTGCCAACAAATGGTCAGGCCAGGGAACTTCACATTGCCACATGTGTATGTCTCTGGAAAGACGCCCCGAGAACCTAACTGGATCTCTACCAACACAAGGCCGGGTTACCCCTAGCTGGGTAACTACTGACACGAATATGCCATCCCCCGGTCGTAACCGACCTAAATCCCGGGATTCACCAACAACCACAAAATAATAAGTTTGCAGCAACAACGTAGGTAAGTATCAGGGCTCCGTACATTAATACCACCTCTATCCAGAAGGAATGACATATACTAAGGGGGCGCTATCCCCTAATAACCTTGCTGCATCTTTCCTGTTTTGACCATTACCGGGGTGTGAGGTCCGACGAAGTCTCGTCCACAAAGCTACGCTTTTCATAAAAGCCACGCTTTGATCAACAAATGCTTAACAGCACTTCGTATACCACATTACCAATTTGGGAATATATCACTAGTAACCATCAACTACATAACCTCTAAGCTCGTACGTCTCAGAGAAGGGTGTTAAGCTAAGAGAATAAATTCTCCGCCACCAACAAAAATGTATTTGATAGAAACCAGCTTTTCATCTCAAATTGTAACGTCTGACACACAACCATACAAGTCCGTTCTGGGTTCGAACAGAACCGAAGCCACTTCCAAAGAAACCCTTGCAATCCGGATATTCACTGACCACGACCGGACTTCCCATCACAAAGGGTGATAAAATATCTATATCGGAGATCAGCCGATGCAGAGACATTCAACGGTAATCCTTCCGTTTTCAAAAATATCCGGTCTTCAACACCGGTCTTCAAATGCTATCCATTACGACATATCATTATTCGGAATGGGATTTATGACACAAAGGTCCTCTCTCGGCTAAACCGAATAACGAACGCTTATTTTAAAAATAAGTGTAGCATTCAAATTCAAGCAAATCACATCAAATACCCATTTAAAGGTAAATATTGATAGTCGGTTATTTAACTATCAAAGCAAACCAACAAATATTCAGCACCATAACAATCATTAGGCCCTTGTTATTAATCTTCCATAAATTAAATAACTTGCCAAATATTCACTTCAATTTATCTTTGAAAAGATATATTCTCTAAACCATTTCAAATTCAACATTGGAAAACATTTCCAAATACTTATTAATTTTCAATTTATCTTTAAAAGATAAAAACCCAAAACATTTCACTTCATGTTGGAAAACATTTCCATACTTATTTAACAATAAGTAATTCACAAATCTATTTATTTTCAATACTTGGGAAAATATTCAATATACTTAAATCACAATTAAGTATATATTTTATTCTTTAAGGAAAACATTCTCTTAAACACATTCATTTGCGTCAAAACGAATGTTGCGTAAAACATCGTTACAACAACTCAAAATCACTAGTATTGGGATTCGAAATTAAGATAGATATATAAATCCCAATATTATACAAAATATTTCCTTTCGAAAATCATTTACTATAACAACAGTGTTATAGTCCACCATTTTCTTGTTTCTCGAAAAACGTCTATTTCAGCAATGAATGTTGAAATCTATGGTTTCGATCCTTAACACATTTTAAAACAACATCAAATCGTTTTAATTATATTTAAAATATCACTTTCCCAAAACATTTCTTTAATATATTATTCACTATCCAAAATCGTGAATATACTTTGTTAACCAAATTCAACGTTTCTACACATTTTATTTTAAAGGATTATCCGCTGTCCCAAAATCGTGCGTATACTCCTTTTATAAGCTATAAAAATTAACTTATCAAATTCAATCAAACTTGAATTTATAAATCAATGTTTATAAATTCACATTTATATATTATAAAACTTCAAGTTATAAAAAGTCACTTTATTTACGAATTCTATTATATCTTATTTAATTGCCAAATCCAAATTATAAGTAAATTTACTTATAAACCTCTTATTTAGAAAATTAATTCTTTTATAACATCATTAATTATAAATCTGTAATTCTTATTTACTTATAAAACCCATTTATAACATCATTTTAACAATTATAAAAACTCCTTTATAACTCAATTATTCTGATTTATAAAAATCCAATTTTTATAAATCTTATATATAAAGCTTTTATAATAAATTCAAAAATCTCTATTTAAACTGTTTTATAAAATCATTAACTCCATATTTCAAAAAAATCACATTTCAACTATATTTCTCAAAAATCATAATTTTTGTAACATAAAAATTATAACGTTTATTTATTTAAAATGAACCAGTTCCAAAATTTAATAAAAGTATACTTTCAAAAATTACTTTAAAATCCTTTTAAATCTGAAAATCATCACTTTAGCACTTTTAATTTTCCAAAATAGGCCCAATGCTGCAACGTCACTAAATATAACAATCACGGCATCCAAAACATCATATATCATATGATAACAGAATATATCACAAATATCTATAAATAAATCAATACCGTTGAGGAATATAGTTGGATCCCTCCAACCTGTTTCCCTGCATCCACACATGTTAGCACAATACCAATCCCGTTTGAATATGGAATATCGCGGTATATGGGATTTATAAAATATTATCCGCTAAATAGGGTCTCATCCGCTATATAATGCGGGAAAATCAACTCCAAGTACATATATAATACCAATTCCACTTCAAGGTGAAATATCGCGGTATATGTGTTTAATAAATAACATCCGCTTAATATACGGCGTATAGGGTCTATTTAAAACAACAGATAATAATTTATCATCCAAACACACAATCAAGCAATTTTAAATCTAACTATTTAAAATTTAAATCGAAACAGATTCGATTGAGTGAGAAGTTCTCACCTTGCTTCCAATATCGTTGCAGTGTTTTATTTCGAATAAAATTAAACGCGCATTTAATTTTACCTAAAATTTTCACTAGCTCCAATCAACTCCAATCCAGCTCCATTGCGTAGTATTCGTCCATACGATTCCAACGCAATTCGTTTCGTCCAAAATGGACCTCGTAAGAACAAGTTATGTTATTACAAAGTTTATACGATTTTTAAATATAATAATTTCTAATTTCTTCTCAATATTTTACAACCTTATTATCTGGGCCGTTGATTCTCTTTTCCCCTGGATCGGGGCCGTGCGTTCCCATCTTCTTTCCCCCTGGCAACATCGTGAACATGAGACCCATAGCCACCGAACCCCTTCAATTTTCTAACCCACACCTCGCTGCTTGAAGACGATCAACTACCTCCACTTCGACGCCCAAGTCGAGCTCTACCCCTGCCGTGAGTATAGGCAAACTCACCCCCCCCCCCCCCCCCCCCGCGCATAGAAAAACATGTTCGACCTTCCGTTCGAGCTTGATTTACCGTCAATCGGCTTCGTAAAAATTGATCTCCACCGTTGAAGTCGTCGAGCTCGTGAAGCTCTCCAACTTTGTAGTTGAAGCCTTAGACTAATTCTGCTTGGATTAGGAGGATTTGAGGGATGATCAATAGTAGTTTTCGGCCATTGATACTGAAGAAGTGGCGGCTGAAGCTTTGACCTAGGGTTTGAGCAAAATAATGAATTTGAGGTCCTTATATAGAAAATTACGCGACACTATTCACCTGAAATTTTTCCGAACTCCAAACGAAGCGTGCCGCCTGGCGTTTATAATGTTTTACCTCCATTTAGAACGCAATGGAATATATATCGGGAGCCAATTCGATCAAATTTGAAAGATAAATTTCCAAATCGAATTATTTATATTTGAAATTCACTCGAATCGATTCCTACGCGTTTTAGCTTGCCCCGGACAAACCATAAATCCGATTGACACGAAATTCGAAAGAATACAATAATATAACATTACGGATCTAATGAAACTGGTTTTGTCGAAATCCGAGACTGTTTGAAAAATGGCTATTTTTACTCGTCAATTAAATACTAAAATATTCAATTTTCACAAATTAACTTTTAATTCAATTTTAAAAGTTCTATAACATCATTCTAACTCCAATATGATTTAATACAACTTTACAAATCATTTTTAATCATTTTAAACCCAATTCCCAATTATTTCTGTAATTTCAAATATTAAATTGTCGATTTAATTATCCAATTAAATCTAGATATTCGAAATAAAAATTTATTTGACTTACAAATTTTACTTGTTAGTATTTAAAATCAATTAAATATATGAATTTCAAATGACAGAAATTATGGGTCGTTACAATACATAGCACGGCTCAAACATCAATTCATCATATTTATTTTAGCAGTATTAGATTCATTCATTTTATTCTTATTTTACTCCTCATTTAATTTTCAATACTACTATTAAATGTGTTGTTGTTATTGCTACTGCCGGAAGCCAAAACTACGCCTAAGCCTCGTGGCTTCTCAGATGCAAAGGGAGACCTTACTCATAAATATTTTATGAGCATCCTCACTAATCTTTAGCTAACAATAAGCACACGTCACGTCCTCCCATCCTCGCTTCCATGCTCCATGTTCCTCGCTCCCATCGTCAACCACCTCATTCGGTAATCTTCCCATTGGCCGGTGCAGCAGACTGTGACATGCAACGAGGAGGCCGAGTTGCCGCAACCATCGGTGAGCTACCCCACGGTCGGTCAATCTAAGATGGGGCTAGCAAAAACTTCTAACTATCACATCTACGTAAGGGACTTCGTACTTCTCAATATACTCAAAAATGGCTATAATCATATATACAACACCCTCGATTAATCAATATGAAATAAATTTCAACTTCGCTTACTAATTCAATCTTACTTGACAACGGATAATTTTTACTTTCTCTCGTTCGTAGCAAACAAAAAAACATCATCCATTCACACATAAATATCTTATTCAGTTTATATTTAACGCGATGAAGGGTTATGTTTACATTTATTTCACTTTAATTTTCCTCCTCATTTACAAAAATTCTTTAGTCTAATTTATTATAAATGTCTTCTTTATTCATTCTTGTTTCTTTTAAAATCATGATTTTGATTCTCTCATCTAATTTCAAATCCATATTTCATAACTTTATTTGGTTTCAAAGAAAGCTTTATTCAAACCCGTCAATAAATTTAAAACCTCAAAATTACGTTCACTTCAAATTTCAACTTTAATAATTTTAAAATGCGTTTTCCAAATAAATCTTTAAATTCCAGTTTAGTTAATTGAATTATTATTATTAACTTTAATTAATAATTAATTAAAATCTAGGATTTTACAAACTTTCCGTCTTAATAAAATTGCATCCTCACAATTTCCTATCAGGAAAAATTTATAACAAATTTGTTATACTAAACTTTGATGATATCATTTTCAATTTATTTTTTAAACACAACACATTTTCCAAAAGTATAAACAAAAATTCAACTTACAAACTAATTTATTTAAACAATTCACTTTTCAAGCATTAAATAATAATAAAATTTTCAAATTTTCATTTTGTTTAATTTAAACATAATTCAAATTCTTCTTCAAACAACTTTAAAATTATACTAACAAAAGCCAAAAAATTTATTAACAAACTTTCTTTTAAACTGATATATGGAGAGAAGTTTAAATTTATTCTCAAAATTTAACACTTTAAAATTAAATCTATAACTTTCAACGAAATAATTTTTAATTAGGTAAATTCATTAAATTTAGTTAAACTTTTACATTTCCTAAGATACTTTATTAACAGAAAATTTCTTTTAGATTCAAAATAAAGTTATCGTAACCCACGACTCATTGAATTTTAAAGCTAAAACCAAATCAAATTGCTTTTACATCCAAATCATTTGGTAAAACATATGACTACAAAGAAATTATTCATTTTACATTTCAAATTATATCAAAAAGTCAACAAATATACATTTTATTCACAAATCCTCAAATACTACAAAATAAAGTGATGTTGTGTAGCCATCTAATATAACGATTACTAATATCAGTTGGCTGCGATATTGATAAATCAATAATACCTCGCCAGTGCTCACAACTGTACACTAATACTCAATGATGGCAACTATCACTAAAAACACATACTAACACATAAAACATCCTTTATAGATATAAATTTCAAATATCATTACCTAAATAACTAACTCTTCCTAAAATATTTTAATTTTACTCATAATATTTACATTTATTCAAAAATATTTGTTCAAATGTCTCGTTCAAGTGTTTAAGAATCTCTATCAAATACGTGTGCACTCTCATCGGTCAAAATCTTTAACACACTCAACGGACAAGTTAACACAATTCTATTTTAAAAATTTATGCAAATATTTATTTCACATATTATCTAAGTTACTGGTTTCAATAAAAGTTTACTAATTTGTTATCAAACCCTCATTTAACACTATACTTATATAGGATACATACCTTCTAAAACTCATTTGATAACAATAATCAATATTTCTGTATATTATAAGTATAAACCTTTATCAAACACTTAGTAACCTTAATTTTTTTCAAATTATCTTTATTCATAATCATATATTTATTTATAAGAATGCTACTCAATAAACCATTTAACAAGAAATTTATAATATCAAATAAAAACCATTCATATTCATCAATAGTTGAATTCATTTTGCAACTTCAATAAATACACACAACTTTCAAAAATAAATTCAACACCAATAATTTCAAATAACCAAACAAATTTAGGGGACTAAAATAAATGCATTCAGTAGAAACAATTAAATAAATTTTCCACTGTGCACTCTGATCAAAATCAAATCAAAAATCGGTAACTATATCGAATCAAACACCACAATACAATACAAAAGACCATCTAAAATCATAAAACAAGTACTACTAGTTTGACTAACTCTTTTCGTCCTTGCTACCCAACCATTTTATACTTTACGCTTAAAGGAAAGAAGTTAATTGTATGCATGTATACATATATGTATGTGTGTGTATATGCATGCGTGTGTGTGTGTGTATAAATCACAAATACATCCCTTGATGATTACTCCTAGTAATCAACCTATATCTATAGATAGTATAAATAGTTACCCAACACTCTTAAGGGTGAGGGACCTAAGTCTTATCAAAGGTCATGACTCGTATCTCTGATGTATTATTCTGAACCTTTCTCTGATACCAGTTGTGATACCCCCACCTTTATTTCCATATATCCAAAAGTATTACAAAGCATTACTGTTAAATAATACGGAGAATGAGGCTATATGGGGTACACACATGAATATTACCTTAGACTGACACTGGTACGTATTAAAACATCAAATGAATAACTCATCTATACGTACAGAGTACCGGTACCAAGCAATAAATACATGTGCCTTTAAGATAGAGCAATACATAACATATAGTGAATAATAGAGAACATAGAGTCAGTCTGTAACGACCCGTTAAATTAATAATATTAAATGAATTGAATTAATATAATTTCTAATCTAATTGAGAATAAATGTAGAAATTTGGTATAGTAGTTGTAATTTAGTGTAACAATAAAATTTTATGACAATAGATTTGGATAATGTAGATTGTCACAATTTGATTTAAAGTTAAATATAAGAAACTGATATAAGGGTTGAATTAGTGAATATAAATAAAAAGATTTAAGTAGAATGGAATTCATTTAATATAAAATAAATAGTGGAAGACTTACATTGGATTGTAAAATGGATAGTAACTAAATAAAAGGTGACTGCTGAATAAATCAATGCAATAAGTGTTGATAAGGAAATTTAATGAATGCTGTCAATAATAAATAGACTTAAGATAGTAATAAAATTTGTTTTGCCTATGTAAATTTTATGTATTGATAAGCCATAATTAAATTTGAAATTTGGTAGTAAATAGGGGATAAGTTGACTAAGGCAATTAGTAATTTAATAAATGAATGCATAGTAAGTAAGTGGAAATGTATGCATAAAAATATTTTCATATATGGGATAATTACAAAAGTTTACCCATTTATCTAATGTATATAATTGAATCTAAATTTAGGGCAACATTTTGTTATTGATGGTATAAGTGAATTTGAATAAAAGGGTAAAAATTATGTAGATTTAACATGTATTGAGTATATAGCTAAGAAGGGCATTCGATGTAAATGAATCTAAATTAATGTGTCTAGTCAATAATGGAGAACAAAAGGGTAAATAATAATATACAAATATACTAAACATTAAATAGTAGGATTACTAGAAAATTCAATCATTTACCAATATAGATAGTTGATGCGCCTTAATTGTAATTAAGAAACAACGAAAGGTGTAAATGAAATTTTTTAGAGTATAAATTATAATTGGACAAAGATTTTAGTATAAAATGTTAATGCAAGGAAATTAATGCTGAATTTAAGGCAATAGTAATGAATAGTAATTTATTTAAAAAAAATAAAATTTGTAACACCTATCATAAAAATCTATCTGCTTATTTGTTAATGGGATTAGGATCGGTAATAGGTGGTAATAATTAAATGGATGTTACACTAATTGAAAGTGGAGTAACGTTCGTTTAAAAGTTGAGAAATTATAGGAGCATATTTATTAAGCGTTACTTTAAAATTTATGTTTGATTGTGAAATTTATACGAGAAGTTGCAAAGTAATAATTAAGAAAGAATACATATAAATTGTTTATAACCTAAAACTTAAGGGTAGTTAAATGTTGAAATTGAATCTAATCAATTGGAAACTTAATTAAATTGGGTTCAATGTAAATAAAGGGTTATTTTAAGAAATTGAAATAAGTATTATAATTGGCAAATTTAGTTACTTTAAAGTGAAACGGAAAATATTAACGCAATAGTTTGAATGCAATATTTAATTCATCTAATTTATATTAAAGATTCGTTAGATTAATTTAATAGAAATTTTGGGACATTTAATAGATAATTGCTGATTTTGAATGGAATTAAAGGAATTACTGAAATCGAAATTTAGCAACTTTTAAACCTTCGCAATTGATTTTGGATATAAAGAGTCAATGGAAATTTGTGGATTAATTTATGAATTCATGAAATCAGTGTATTGACTTAGTTGTAACTATATGTAAATGTACGCAATAAGGTTGTGCAATACCAATTATTTGGATTCAAATTTATATTAAATATAATGTTGGTAGCAATTGGAATTTACCGTTTTGCAAAATAAATGAGAAATCAAGTCAAATGTAAATTATATCGTAAAGGATAAATTCATTTAAACAGTAAGATTTTTAAATAAATAAACGTTTCACTTAGGTTTCATTTGGATAATTTATGTAGTATAATGGGAAAGCAATTGAAATTGATTAACCTAAATTTGTGCAGTTAGGGTAGTTTTGATTTGTCACTTAAGATGGTAAATTCTATAAAATGTGATAAATGTAGTTTTAATTAAATTATGACGATTGGGTATTTAAGAAGTGATAAACCAAAATTTATTGATTTATTTGAAATTAAATTGTGGATTTATTTCAAATAAGTGAAATTTATGTTTAACTATTACATCAATAGGAATTAATCTAATTTAAGGATATGTTAATATAAATTGGGCAAAAGGGTGTTTGGAATAGGGAATAATATTAATCGGTTTTAGAAACCTTAAATATAAAATGGGAAGTAGACAAGATTTAATGTTACAACCATTTATACAAAATCCAGGATGTGTGTAGAAGTATTTATGGAATAAAACGTAAACAATTGTTGGATAAAAAGAGTAGGAATCAACATTTATTTATTTAATTGGATATAACTACGATAGTATGATTTATTGCATTTAAATGAAATCTAATATATAGAACATTGCCTAAAAAGGAAGAATAGATAAAATTAATGATAAATCTATATACTATATAAGATTTATTGATTTAAAGACAAAAGGGGCAAGATGTATAAATTAGATTAAGTGCAACCTTCAGTAAATAAAATTTGATGGAATAAGAACATTTGGGTAATTTATTTCCAACTAAATCAATTCACGTTTCAAAATTTAATGCTAGTTTATTACATATATGTTTATGCCTAAATTTAAACTTATGTTTAGATCTAATCTGATCCATCTATTATGTTTCAGCCTTGTCTATATATAACCTGTTATAAACCCTAGCCACTCCTTATTTTCATTTTTCTATACGTAGATCTCCTTGTCAACTCCTCATTCTAATGGCATAAAAAAAAAACTAATTCTCAAATTCAAAAAAAAAAAATTTAAAAAAAAATTCGGATCTGCAGCAGCAGCTTCTGGTCGCGCTTCGGGTTTCAGGGGAGAAAACCCTAGAGCAACTTCGGGTCAGGAAGAAAATGACTCGGGTCGCTCCGGGTCGTTTTGGCGAAAACTCCAAGCAAGCACCGGGGAATTGAGGCGGCGCACCGAAGTCGAACCCAAAGTCGACCCAGGACCAGAATTTTCCATTTTTCAAATTTTCATAACTTTTGCATACGAGCTCGGATTCGCGCGCGGTTTGTTTTGATGGGATCGTATCGGAATTTCTAACGTTTTGGCACTAGTTTGGATGAATTTGGAGGCTGTCCAAATTTTGGGTTTAAATTGGATTTGAATTCAATTTAAATTCAAAAAGGTGAGTGTTTTAACCTACTCACAACTACTAGAAGCTTTTATGTTTGTTAAATTAATTTTAGAAATGAATAGAAATTTATTTATGAGTATTTGACATGTTTATTTTATTCATATCTGTGGAATTGCATTTAATAAATTTAACTGTTAATTTAATTAATTTATTGCGTATAAATTTACACTTAAAATTTATTTGTTTGGATATGAACTGCTAGTTAACAGTTATATAATTTATTACTGAATATAGACTGTAGATTTATAGCTGTTAAATTTAATTTGAATAAAATTGCCAGTATTACCTGTTATGTAGGACCAAAAATAATATTGTTATTGATTTATGATTGCGATTTGGATGATGGATGATGTTGATGAATGGATGTTTATTGTATATCATTAAATTGCAAATTATCATGCATATTTCCTTTCATTCGGGATTGTGGTTTGAAATGATATACAACCGCAAAATTTTATATCTTTTAAATTGCGGATTGAAATGATAAATATCCGTATCACTTGACCATAGGATAGAAAATTATATACAGGCACCGCGGTCTATATATAACTATTTTAATGTGATTTCTATGGTTTGGATGGAATACAGTTTATAATAATCTTAAATTTTATATTGTATAAATATTTTTCTTCCATATATATATACATATGAAGTTGAAAATTTTGAAATTAAAAGGTGTATAAATCTCTTTAATAAAAATGGAAAAAAAAATTAAGAAAATGGAGTTTGATAATTTATATCATATGTTTAAATGTTAAGTTTGGAAATTTTAAGATATCATATTTATAATTGGATTTTTTCCAAGATAAATTGAAATGAATATTCTAGTATAATTTGAATTGAAAAAAATATATATTTTATTACTAGAAATTGGAGATTTTTTATTTATTTATGGATTTTATGTGAATATTCAAGACTAATAAATAGAACGTTCGATTTGTTGAAAGAATAAAATCCAACTTTAGTTTGAAATATTAATACTCCAAATGGATATACATATATATATATATAAATTGAAGTGGTTTTGGAACTTGAGAGAGATAATACTAATTTTGGTTTAGACTTTAATAAAGAAATGTATTTGTAAAGCCATGAGAACTATTTTCTTTACAAAGTAACATTTAAGTTAAACCTTTTAATTCATATACCGTTGAATATCCAAACCATTCAAGTTTTAAAAGTTATGGTTTTAAATTATGAATTTCGAAATATTATGCTTTGAAAAGATATTTGGCTTTCAGACGTTATAAATTTTAAAGCATTTGGATTTTTGAAAAGGTTTATATTTGGGATAAAGGATATCATATTGTTTTGGGTTTTAAAATGATATCGTATTCATGATTTTAAAATAGAAATGTTTATTCTGGTTTTAAAGTATGAGCTATTTTTAAATGACCGCCGTGTTATAATAACGATGGGTTGGCAAAGAGACCGGGATCGGATATGGACATACTCTCTGTCGATACCGAAAACCACTTTGACTGACCGTGTATGCGGTGGAGATTCCAGAATGAAGTAGGTGGTGGCGACGTTTCCTGTAAGGTAAATACGTGGACCCGACTCCCGTGAGTTGGCATAAGGTGGCTAAAACAGGAGCGATTCTCAGGCCAATGAGGTCATTCCTCTGATCGGACCCTCCTCTTCGATATTATACTTTGACTTTGGATTGATTCAGTGGCCACTTTTACTTTAATTTTGGGGAGTTAGTCCGAGGTGGGCGGTAACTGCGGCTACGCGTTTCCACCAGCCTGGATAGCAATTGGTATATCTACCCTGGCATTGCCTAGTTGTGTCGTGTCACCTACCATACCGAGCCTTTACTACGAGTTTCTATTTATGTCGTACCTATGGAGTATCCTCTGGTAGCCTCCCGATCAGGAGGTATTACGGTACTGTATAGACTATTGGCATTTTACGTGTTAAGGTGGAAAATGTAAAGCCTTAACGCTATTTAAAAGTAAGTTTATTTTATAAATAGACACTATTATAATAGCGCAATATACTACATAGTAAATAGTTTAACGGATCCTTAGGAGATGTAAATCCCGAGCATCTCTTGAGTTACTGTACTCATATTTATTTCTGTTAATTTAACTCACATAAGATCTTTTAGTTCTGACTCGAGTGTTTTTGTCTTTTCAAATTCGCTCGGGTCAGTCCGAGCGTTTCAGGATCGAAGACTTTAGCTTTGGAGGACGAAGACGAAGAATCCGTATTATTATTATTTATAGTATTGCACCACACTCATACTGTTCCGCTGCATTGATTGTATTGGTATGTGTAACTCTGATATTTATTGTATAAAGCAAATCTAGTGTTTGTAAACTGTTTGAACTGTATATTTATTATTATATTTTATCCTTCCGCTGTGAGATTCTGTTTTTTTTTTATTTGTTCTCTGTTTTTCTTATTTACCCCATAAAAATCCGCCCTTGCGTATGCTTTGAATTGACACGTGTGTCGGTTTAAAGTGTGCGAAAAGGCGGGATGTTACAGTTGGTATCAGAGCTTTGGTTTAGCGATAAACTTTGGCTTTGTGGGGTTTGACTCTTTATTAATAGGGTGGTAATACCCTATGGGAGTCGCTGAGTGTGTGTATATATATATATATATATATATATATATATATATATATGAGAGAGCGTATTTGTTAGTATTAATAAAAGATTTTGATATTGTGTTAATCTGTTCCGCTTTGTATTTATAAATTCTGGTTGATGCATGGGACGCTATGCCATCAATAGGGATTTCTAAACACTTAATAGGACAGACCGACATAATATTTGTTTTTAATATAGGCGAATGAAATAATTTTGCCTATTATATTTTCTATATATAAAAAATATTTTTATAAAGATATATTTTGGTTGCTATAGTTGGGTGTTAGGTAATAAAAATATTTGTAATGAATTAAAGCTAAGTTGAATTTTAATAAATCAAATTGTAGATTTTAGAACTTAAGTCCGGGATTTTTGAAATCTTCTTTCAAAGGATTTATGAAATATAATGATTTGGTTTATAAATATTTTCTTATATAAATATTTAGTATAATTCGAAAGAATTGGTTTAAAGAGGATTTTGAAGAAAATAAGTTTGTACTTTCCTCTCTGTCGCTGGAAAATAATTTCGGTGATGACGGCCGCATCATCGACTTTCATTTTCGAGTTTCGAAGGGAAAGACCACTGTAGTAAACTCTACTGCAGATTTGTTTTGAAATTATTTAAAATTTTAATTGTTTAAAGGTAATTAGAGATATAAAAGTTGTAAGAAATTAGTTATCTATTATTTTAAAGTAATTTTCGAATTTGACCCGGTATTAATTCTTGAATTTCCATTAATTAGTTGTAAAAAAAATTAGGTTAGTGAAACAAAGGTTAAGTAATCAATGAATTAAAAGGGTTGAGATTAAACTTGTATAAGTTCTTTTGCTTTTTCTTTAACATAAATAACTTACCAAGTATAAAAAGTTGAAATGTAAATTAAGAGTGGAATAGAATATTATGCAAGTAGAATTTTTGGAAATAATGAAGTATTCAATAAATTACGGTTATAAATAAGAATTTAATGGTATTAACTTAAGTGATGATTGGAATTTTACTAAAATTAAAGGTTGTATTATTAATAGGTGATTTTAACCTTAAGAAAGTAAAATGTAACAACTCTGTATTTGTAATTATTTTATTGTATATTTTAATTATTTTTAATGTAAGATTTTGATTTAAAAACTTATTTTACTTATTTGAAATGATTAAATTTATTATTTAAATATAATCTTGATTTTTATGAGTTATAATTCCAAACTTGTGTAAGTTGAATATTTGCCTGAAATGCTGATTTTGGTCAAAATAGTCAAACTGTGACTTTCAACTTAAAATTTTAAAAGTTTAAAAATTTAATTTTTTTCATTTATTTAAAGACTTTGGCTTTTGTTTTCTTAAAAATCTAATTTTGGAAATTTTCTTGAAATGATTTCTGATCATTTGTCCAAATAAAAATAAACAATGTCTGAAAATTTGATTTGGATAAAAAGTGTAACTTTAATAGAAATTCTAAATTTTATAATTCTAAAGGCAAAATTTTCATCTTGAACTGTATACAATTGTGTAACATTTGTTTCACTTTTGTTTTGGTCAGATTAGTTGTATACTTTTTATAAAAAAAAAGTTAGTAATAATTAGTGTGAAATGGGAAATAAACTTTACATTTCTTTTACATATGTTTACATCTGTTTCTTAACTGTATATTTAACAATCAATTGGATGAAGCTAAATCAAATGTTATTAATTATGGTATAATAGCTATTAAATTTTGGTTTAAAGTGATGGTTTATTTTCCTAATAGAAACGTTAGTATTTTAAATTTATTTAATAAGAGAAACAAAATAATTTGTACGTTACTTTGGGCATATATTTAATTGTTTCTCTTGCCTTTTCGTTATCTATTTGATTTTTTTCTTGTGTTAACAATGCAAAGTTTTCAGCCGTATATTCTCTTTTGAGAATCCAAAATCTTGCTCAAATCTTGCCTTAAATCATTTCAGTGTGTGAATTATTTCTTTCCCTCTTGCCTTCCATACGTTTCCACCTATTGGATAGAATTAAATTGCCTCTACCGTTCAAGCATTTTACTCTTGCCTGCCCTCTACATAAATTAGTGAGCAAACGTTAATATATATTTCACGTTCAAAAGTTCCATACCACAAATTATTCATTTTGCTTCCATCGAAATTTGCGTGAGCATCTCCTGAAGGTATGAACCGGCGCATGCTTTTCCTTTCATTTTTTTTCTCTTTTTTCTTTCTTTCTTCTTTTCACTCTTGTTTTATTTCATTTGTTCTCCTTTCATTGTTTTGCTTTATCCTATTGCCTGCCACCGTGCTTGGCCATTCACCATATTTTTCCGACCCTACCCATGCCAGACCACCGAGCCTTGTTTGAGAAAAAAAGGAATGAAAAAAATTCCATTTTTGTCGCCTTTGTATTTTGTTTTTGAAGTAATATTGCCACCGAGCGTTGTTTTGAAAAAAAAAGGGAAATGAAAAAAAGGGTTGCTTTTGTCACTTTGTATTTTTGAAGTTATAATCTATTTTTCCACTGGCCCTTGTTCTGGAAAAAAGAAATGAGAAAAAAAAATTGTTTTGTCACCTCTGTAATTTGGCATTCTAGTCTATATTCCCTCTGCCCTTTTGTTTGAAAAAAAAAAAGAAATGAACAAAATTTGTTTTGTCACCTTTGTTTTGAAGTTATAGTCTATTTTAAAAGTGGTCTTGTATTTTTGAAGTCATAGTTTATTTTGTTTTTATAAAATTAAATAGAAAAGGAAATTTGAAAGGCCTTAAACTTTCTATCTTTCTATGGGCCTTTATAGTCCACCCTTTTACTTTTAACCTAACCTTTCACCAATTAACCCTAACACCTCCTCATATCATCTCCTACCACTTCACATTTTTGTGCTTGCCATGCCTTTGTGATGCCAAACCAGATCCTTTTCCACCTGAAAACATGTGTGGCCTAGCCCTAAGCATGTATGGCCGAGCATACATGGAGTTGTGGTCAAGCAAAAGTGGTTGAAAAGCTTGGTAATGTCATTTGTTGCTTCTACTTTTCTATTGTTCAACAAATCTTTATATTGTATGCATATGTTTATATGGTCTTGTTTATTTGTTGTATACAAGATCATTATCAAGGCTTTCCATTCATTCAATTCAAATCGTGTTTGTCGTGCTTTTGGAATCGCTCTTGTGTTTGTTGTTTTGGTCTCTAGCTTCGAAAAGGTGAGTCTTTCTCACTCTGACATATATACTTATGAAAAGTGGATTGATGACAAGTGTTTAGTAATATAAAATGTTTATGCAAGTTAATGATGATCATATGATATGCTATGCCGTGTTATTACCATGTTAAAACTGTTAATTTTCACCTGACATATGATACATGACTGTATATTGTGATATTGACATTGTTTATATTATTTCTATATATGATCACACTGCAAGTTCCCTGTTAGGATAAAAAATCATTATGGGCTGAAATGATAGGCCTGAGTTATTTTATTTATTTATTTAAACTTGGGATTGCGGGTTTGAAATGATAGAACCCGGATTTTTACCTTTTAAACTGCGGATTGAAATGATACATATCTGTATCACTTGACCTAGGTTAGAAAACTATATACAGACCCATGGTTATTCTATAAAGTGCTTTGAATATTTTAAGTATTTTAAAAATATAAAATTATGAAATTTGATTTAAATAGATTTTGAAAGGTTTTAAAATAAATAAATTATGATTTTTCTATGTGTTAAAAATGTAATTTATGAATGGATTAACTGGATTTTGAAATATAACTTATGTTTGAAATTTGGAATTTTGACTAAAAATGATATTTAAGTTACATGAATAAAATGGACTTTAATTTTATTTGGAAATGGTAAATATGATAAATTGATTTATATTTGAATTTAAGTGATTTATTAAAGAATTATTGATTTTCTATAAATTTAAGTGGTTGAATAAATGACTGTTGAAAATGAAATTTTAAAATATAACTTGACTTGAAAATGTGAAATTTGAGTTTTAACTAAAGATGTTAAATTAATCAAATAAACTGGAAGTTTAGTTAAATTTGTAAAATGGTAATATAAATCTGAAACGTATAGGTTTTAATTTATGAAAGAAACGTATAGGTTTTAATTTATGAAAGAAACGTATAGGGTTTAATTTATGAAAGAAACGTATAGGTTTTAATTTATGAAAGAAACGTATAGGGTTTAATTTATGAAAGAAACGTATATGGTTTAATTTATGAAAGGAACGTATAGGTTTTAATTTATGAAAGAAACGTGTAGGGTTTAATTTATGAAAGGAACGCATAGGTTTTAATTTATGAAAGGAACGTATAGGTTTTAATTTATGAAAGAAACGTGTAGGTTTTAATTTATGAAAGAACGTATGGTGTTCTAATTTATGAAAGAACGTATCGTGTTCTAATTAATGATAGGAACATGTAAATTCCTAATTAATGAAAGAAGGTATAAGTTTTAATTAATGAAAGAAACGTATAAATTTTTAATTAATGAAAGAAACGTGTAAAGTCCTAATTAATGAGAGAACATGAAAGTTTTAATTAATGCAAGAACATGTAAAGTTTTAATTAAGAAAGAAACATGTAAAGTTTTAAGTAGTGTGGTATTGATTTAATTAGTAAATGTTCATTATTGTAATAGGAATATAAAATTTAAAACGTACATTTGACACGTAGATTTTAATCAATGTAATGGTGTATTTTAAATTGATTAAAATGATAAATGTTACTTATTGTAATAATAATGTAAGTTAATAAGGTGCTTTTAACTTAACATAAGAATTTCGGTTTAAATTGTATATTACAGTAAGAAAGTTTATTTAACTATAAGGCTATGATAAATTGACATGTTAAAATTTTAAGCTTATCAATACTTTGATTATATACAATGTAAAGTGGAAAGTAGTACATTCCAAAAATGCTATGATTCCTTAAGGTAACATTTCCAAAATGCTATGATAATTTAAAGGAATATTTCAAGTTTAATAAATTTAAAGAAATATTCAATGATTTGAAAATTTGGGTTTTATTTGAATGATATAATATTGAATTATTTTTGAAATGGAAATGATACAATTGTGATATTGTTTTGAAATGAGTATGATATTTTGGTCTTGGAAGTATAAATTATTTGAAATAAATATCCATGGGTTATAATAACGATTGTTTATTAAAGAGACCGGGATCGGATATTGTCTTATAGCCGGCCAATACCGAAAACCACTTTAACAACTGTGTACGCGGTGGAGATTCCAGAATGAAGTAGGATGGTGGCGACGTTCTCGAGGTATATTACGTGGACCCAACTCCCATGAGTTGGCATATATGACTAAAACAGGAGCTATACCGGGCTACACAAAGGGTCGCACCCTTTCATCGAGCATGCTCCATCGGAAACTATTCTATTACTGTTGTGATTCGATT
This sequence comes from Allium cepa, assembly GCA_030765085.1. NCBI lineage: Eukaryota > Viridiplantae > Streptophyta > Magnoliopsida > Asparagales > Amaryllidaceae > Allium > Allium cepa. The sequence continues at coordinate 437,359,621 of CM060944.1, forward strand.
CGGTGGCGCCACTTTGATTCGGGGGTACTGTTCGAGGTGGGCGGAAGCTGCTGGCTTGCCGTCACCACCGGTCCGGGAGTGCAAACGGTGTATCCACCCTGGCATTGCCTTGCGTGCCGTGTCATATCCTTATATCGAGCCCACTACGATTTTGGTTTTAAAGATCCAACCGCGTTACGGTCCACCATCCCCTTAACGCTATTTTATATATGATTATACTTTACTGATTAGACACTACCGTATATAGCGTATATTACTACATAGTAAATAGTTTAACGGATCCTTAGAGGATGGGCGGTCCCAAGCATCCTTTAAGTTACTGATGCATTTTGTGACTGTTCACTTGAGTTGATTTACAGTTTATAAGTATTTATATCCTGACTCGAGGGTTTTTTGTTTTGCTTTACGCTCGAGTCAGATTGAGTGAGTTAGCATTCCAGATTCACCTTCGGCGTTGGAGCTTTCCTTGAAGATCCAGCCTTCTATTTTGTTTCAGTATCCAGTGTTTCAGTGATGTATCTTGTTACTCTTCTGTTGTATCTTATTTAACTCTGATGTATCTCATATTTATATAGTAGCTTCATGAACTACTATCTCTTTTTCTTCCGCTGCATTTTTATATACTCTGTGTCTGTGATCTGTGATTTTATTTACTGTATATTCTGAGATTTGCCAAATTTTTATTTACAACGCGGTATTTTGAGCTATCCAATTCCGGCATGAGTGTCTACCTATACACTTATAATGGATGCGAATGGTTGAAAATATCGGGTCGTTACATAAAAAATGAAATTCCTTAATTTATAAAGTTTGATTGTAGGGTTATTAACTTAAGTACGCCTTAATTTCCCCTATTCTAATATAATGGAAAGTAGGAAAAATATAAATGACTGCAATCCATAGTTAATGAATGAGTAAAATCTTTCACTTATAGGAATGCAAGTTATAAGGTTAATAAATTTAGTGTAAGTAGTGGGTTACTGTAATTAAATATAATGGAAACTTCAACATTAAATAAATGAATGAGATTAAAGGTAAGTTGAAATTGTAATTTATAAAACAAATATATATTAATTAAAGGAATGGAGAAGAAATTTGTAAATTTTCACTTACATTCTTAAAACATACATAACTTACCATATAATAAAAAGTTGCAATGTTAGTAGGAAAATGTAAGGGGAAATCTTACAAGTGAAGAGTAAGGTAATAAAGGTATTCTATTAATTTGCTATTATTAATGAGAATTAATTGTATAGACTTAAGTTAAATTGGAAATTTTACTATAAGTAAAGGTAAGTAGTATAAATAGATGATAGAAACTTTAGTAAATAAATTGGAATACAAATAAAATGAATTTTGTGATAAATGGAAAATGAAAATTTGTAAGAAATAAAGAAATCACTCCATAAATGAACGAAAGAAAATCAAACCATTGAAGCATGAGATAAATGTATAATAAATAAATTTGGGTGTTGGTTTGAATTGTGTTGTTTGATTTATGCTGTTGGGTAAGAAATTGAAGTGGTTAAATGAATAAGTATCTATCTTTGTTCCATCTAAGACTGTTGAGTAAAGGATGCACTTGATAGTTAATTTCATTTCATACAAATTTCAAGTTTGAACCCAAACAACTATTTGTTTGATGGATTAAATGGTTGCTTTGTTTGTGTATGTATGTTGTTTGTAAGGTTGATGGTTGTTGAATTGTTTGGTTGATTAATGATTGAATCCACTTGAATAGTTCACTTTGAAATAAATATTTAACCTTTTAGATTATATAAGTGAATACAGGTGATGGAAGCAACTGCTACTGCTTTTGGTTCCATAATAATAAGTGTAAAATTGCCCGACAAATAGGTACGTTTTCGGATTACGTTTTGTAGCGCTATTTTATGTAATTTTTTTCCCGTGTTGGGATAAAATATTTGGAATATTTGTAATATATTTGTTATATTTTGATATTTTATTTTCTCCCGAGCCTCTCCGTACAAAGGAGACTCTGCCAAAATTTTCCGTAAATTTTGGACTTAGAATTTTGTTGAAAATATTTTCCCAACTTTAATAATTTAAGTATATAAAGGTTGTAATGATTATAAACGGGTATATTTCATTAAAGGAAATTAATCCAGTAAATTATTGTTTATAAGTTAATATTTGAAATAAGATGTACTGTTTATTCTTCCTTCTCCCTTCTTTTTCCTTTTCGGGGACGAAAAGTTTTGAATGGGGGAGATTGTAACGACCCGTTAAATTAATAATATTAAGAATTAATATAATTTCTAATCTAATTGAGAATAAATGTAGAAATTTGGTATAGTAGTTGTAATTTAGTGTAACAATAAAATTTCATGACAATAGATTTGGATAATGTAGATTGTCACAATTTGATTTAAAGTTAAATATAAGAAACTGATATAAGGGTTGAATAAGTGAATATCAATAAAAAGATTTAAGTAGAATGGAATTCATTTAATATAAAATAAATAGTGGAAGACTTACATTGGATTGTAAAATGGATAGTAACTAAATAAAAGGTGACTGCTGAATAAATCAATGCAATAAGTGTTGATAAAGAAATTTAATGAATGCTGTCAATAATAAATAGACTTAAGATAGTAATAAAATTTGTTTTGCCTATGTAAATTTTATGTATTGATAAGCCATAATTAAATTTGAAATTTGGTAGTAAATAGGGGATAAGTTGACTAAGGCAATTAGTAATTTAATAAATGAATGCATAGTAAGTAAGTGGAAATGTATGCATACAAATATTTTCATATATGGGATAATTACAAAAGTTTACCCATTTATCTAATGTATATAATTGAATCTAAATTTAGGGCAATATTTTGTTATTGATGGTATAAGTGAATTTGAATAAAAGGGTAAAAATTATGTAGATTTAACATGTATTGAGTATATAGCTAAGAAGGGCATTCGATGTAAATGAATCTAAATTAATGTGTCTAGTCAATAATGGAGAACAAAAGGGTAAATAATAATATACAAATATACTAAACATTAAATAGTAGGATTACTAGAAAATTCAATCATTTACCAATATAGATAGTTGATGTGCCTTAATTGTAATTAAGAAACAACGAAAGGTGTAAATGAAATTTTTTAGAGTATAAATTATAATTGGACAAAGATTTTAGTATAAAATGTTAATGCAAGGAAATTAATGCTGAATTTAAGGCAATAGTAATGAATAGTAATTTATTTAAAAAAAATAAAATTTGTAACACCTATCATAAAAATCTATCTGCTTATTTGTTAATGGGATTAGGATCGGTAATAGGTGGTAATAATTAAATGAATGTTACACTAATTGAAAGTGGAGTAACGTTCGTTTAAAAGTTGAGAAATTATAGGAGCATATTTATTAAGCGTTACTTTAAAATTTATGTTTGATTGTGAAATTTATATGAGAAGTTGCAAAGTAATAATTAAGAAAGAATACATATAAATTGTTTATAACCTAAAACTTAAGGGTAGTTAAATGTTGAAATTGAATCTAATCAATTGGAAACTTAATTAAATTGGGTTCAATGTAAATAAAGGGTTATTTTAAGAAATTGAAATAAGTATTATAATTGGCAAATTTAGTTACTTTAAAGTGAAATGGAAAATATTAACGCAATAGTTTGAATGCAATATTTAATTCATCTAATTTATATTAAAGATTCGTTAGATTAATTTAATAGAAATTTTGGGACATTTAATAGATAATTGCTGATTTTGAATGGAATTAAAGGAATTACTGAAATCGAAATTTAGCAACTTTTAAACCTTCGCAATTGATTTTGGATATAAAGAGTCAATGGAAATTTGTGGATTAATTTATGAATTCATGAAATCAGTGTATTGACTTAGTTGTAACTATATGTAAATGTACGCAATAAGGTTGTGCAATACCAATTATTTGGATTCAAATTTATATTAAATATAATGTTGGTAGCAATTGGAATTTACCGTTTTGCAAAATAAATGAGAAATCAAGTCAAATGTAAATTATATCGTAAAGGATAAATTCATTTAAACAGTAAGATTTTTAAATAAATAAACGTTTCACTTAGGTTTCATTTGGATAATTTATGTAGTATAATGGGAAAGCAATTGAAATTGATTAACCTAAATTTGTGCAGTTAGGGTAGTTTTGATTTGTCACTTAAGATGGTAAATTCTATAAAATGTGATAAATGTAGTTTTAATTAAATTATGACGATTGGGTATTTAAGAAGTGATAAACCAAAATTTATTGATTTATTTGAAATTAAATTGTGGATTTATTTCAAATAAGTGAAATTTATGTTTAACTATTACATCAATAGGAATTAATCTAATTTAAGGATATGTTAATATAAATTGGGCAAAAGGGTGTTTGGAATAGGGAATAATATTAATCGGTTTTAGAAACCTTAAATATAAAATGGGAAGTAGACAAGATTTAATGTTACAACCATTTATACAAAATCCAGGATGTGTGTAGAAGTATTTATGGAATAAAACGTAAACAATTGTTGGATAAAAAGAGTAGGAATCAGCATTTATTTATTTAATTGGATATAACTACGATAGTATGATTTATTGCATTTAAATGAAATCTAATATATAGAACATTGCCTAAAAAGGAAGAATAGATAAAATTAATGATAAATCTATATACTATATAAGATTTATTGATTTAAAGACAAAAGGGGCAAGATGTATAAATTAGATTAAGTGCAACCTTCAGTAAATAAAATTTGATGGAATAAGAACATTTGGGTAATTTATTTCCAACTAAATCAATTCACGTTTCAAAATTTAATGCTAGTTTATTACATATATGTTTATGCCTAAATTTAAACTTATGTTTAGATCTAATCCGATCCATCTATTATGTTTCAGCCTTGTCTATATATAACCTGTTATAAACCCTAGCCACTCCTTATTTTCATTTTTCTATACGTAGATCTCCTTCTCAACTCCTTATTCTAATGGCAGAAAAAAAACTAATTCTGAAATTCAAAAAAAATAATTAAAAAAAAAAAAAAAAAATCGGATCTGCAGCAGCAGCTTCTGGTCGCGCTTCGGGTTTCAGGGGAGAAAACCCTAAAGCAACTTCGGGTCAGGAAGAAAATGACTCGGGTCGCTCTGGGTCGTTTTGGCGAAAACTCCAAGCAAGCACCGGGGAATTGAGGCGGCGCACCGAAGTCGAACCCGAAGTCGACCCAGGACCAGAATTTTCCATTTTTCAAATTTTCATAACTTTTGCATACGAGCTCGAATTCGCACGCGGTTTGTTTTGATGGGATCGTATCGGAATTTCTGACGTTTTGGCACTAGTTTGGATGAATTTGGAGGCTGTCCAAATTTTGGGTTTAAATTGGATTTGAATTCAATTTAAATTCAAAAAGGTGAGTGTTTTAACCCACTCACAACTACTAGAAGCTTTTATGTTTGTTAAATTAATTTTAGAAATGAATAGAAATTTATTTATGAGTATTTGGCATGTTTATTTTATTCATATCTGTGGAATTGCATTTATTAAATTTAACTGTTAATTTAATTAATTTATTGCGTATAAATTTACAGTTAAAATTTATTTGTTTGGATATGAACTGCTAGTTAACAGTTATATAATTTATTACTGAATATAGACTGTAGATTAATAGCTGTTAAATTTAATTTGAATAAAATTGCCAGTATTACCTGTTATGTAGCACCAAAAATAATATTGTTATTGATTGATATTGATTTATGATTGCGATTTGGATGATGGATGATGTTTATGAATGGATGTTTATTGTATATCATTAAATTGCAAATTATCATGCATATTTCCTTTCATTCGGGATTGTGGTTTGAAATGACATACAACCGCAAAATTTTATATCTTTTAAATTGCGGATTGAAATGATAAATATCTGTATCACTTGACCATAGGATAGAAAATTATATACAGGCACCGCGGTCTATATATAACTATTTTAATGTGATTTCTATGGTTTGGATGGAATACGGTTTATAATAATCTTAAATTTTATATTGTATGAATATTTTTCTTCCATATATATATACATATGAAGTTGAAAATTTTGAAATTAAAAGGTGTATAAATCTCTTTAATAAAAATGGAAAAAAATTTTAAGAAAATGGAGTTTGATAATTTATATCATATGTTTAAATGTTAAGTTTGGAAATTTTAAGATATGATATTTATAATTGGATTTTTCCCAAGATAAATTGAAATGAATATTCTAGTATAATTTGAATTGAAAAAAATATATATTTTATTACTAGAAATTGGAGTTTTTATTTATTTATGGATTTTATGTGAATATTCAAGACTAATAAATAGAACATTCGATTTGTTGAAAGAATAAAATCCAACTTTAGTTTGAAATATTAATACTCCAAATGGATATACGTATATATATATAAATTGAAGTGGTTTTGGAACTTGAGAGAGATAATACAAATTTTGGTTTAGACTTTAATAAAGAAATGTATTTGTAAAGCCATGAGAACTATTTTCTTTACAAAGTAACATTTAAGTTAAACCTTTTAATTCATATACCGTTGAATATCCAAACCATTCAAGTTTTAAAAGTTATGGTTTTAAATTATGAATTTCGAAATATTATGCTTTGAAAGGATATTTAGCTTTCAGACGTTATAAATTTTAAAGCATTTGGATTTTTGAAAAGGTTTATATTTGGGATAAAGGATATCATATTGTTTTGGGTTTTAAAATGATATCGTATTCATGATTTTAAAATAGAAATGTTTATTCTTGTTTTAAAGTATGAGCTATTTTTAAATGACCGCGGTGTTATAATAACGATGGGTTGGCAAAGAGACCGGGATCGGATATGGACATACTCTCTGTCGATACCGAAAACCACTTTGACTAACCGTGTACGCGGTGGAGATTCCAGAATGAAGTAGGTGGTGGCGACGTTTCCTGTAAGGTAAATACATGGACCCAACTCCCGTGAGTTGGCATAAGGTGGCTAAAACAGGAGCGATTCTCAGGCCAATGAGGTCATTCCTCTGATCGGACCCTCCTCTTCGATATTATACTTTGACTTTGGATTGATTCAGTGGCCACTTTTACTTTGATTTTGGGGAGTTAGTCCGAGGTGGGCGGTAACTGCGGCTACGCGTTTCCACCAGCCTGGATAGCAATTGTTATATCTACCCTGGCATTGCCTAGTTGTGCCGTGTCACCTACCATACCGAGCCTTTACTACGAGTTTCTATTTGTGTCTTACCTATGGAGTATCCTCTGGTAGCCTCCCGATCAGGAGGTATTACGGTACTGTATAGACTATTGGCATTTTACGTGTTAAGGTGGAAAATGTAAAGCCTTAACGCTATTTAAAAGTAAGTTTATTTTATAAATAGACACTATTATAATAGCGCAATATACTACATAGTAAATAGTTTAACGGATCCTTAGGAGATGTAAATCCCGAGCATTTCTTGAGTTACTGTACTCATATTTATTTCTGTTAATTTAACTCACATAAGATCTTTTAGTTCTGACTCGAGTGTTTTTGTCTTTTCAAATTCGCTCGGGTCAGTCCGAGCGTTTCAGGATCGAAGACTTTAGCTTTGGAGGACGAAGACGAAGAATCCGTATTATTATTATTTATAGTATTGCACCACACTCATACCGTTCCGCTGCATTGATTGTATTGGTATGTGTAACTCTGATATTTATTGTATAAAGCAAATCAAGTGTTTGTAAACTGTTTGAACTGTATATTTATTATTATATTTTATCCTTCCGCTGTGAGATTCTGTTTTGTTTTTATTTCTTCTCTGTTTTTCTTATTTACCACATAACAATACGCCCTTGCGTATGCTTTGAATTGACACGTGTGTCGGTTTAAAGTGTGCGAAAAGGCGGGATGTTACACAGTCATAGCGAAAACATATGATATATACAATATACATTACTGATAGACTATAAAACATATCAATTGTGAGAAATCTCAATAAAATACAATGTATAGTTAGTATACAACTCCGTATCAAATAATACAGTGAACTAAGGCCATACAAGTTTCAAATAGCAATCCTAATATAGTAATCCACTAAGCCCAATAAAACAAATATTAGTGATGTTGTCCCTATATTTGAAATGTCTCGAACTTACCTGAGTATTATAAAATAACATACGGGTCAGATTATGTCTAATCAAGTATCATAATTGGGGTAACACAGTACAAATAAGAAATTACAATATAATAACACTACCAGAGATAAGCAAATAATGAGATATCTCAAGTGAAGTTAGGCAATGCTTCAGGCAGTAATGAAGCAATGCCCACAGTCTCTCTTTTAATCTCATATCATAAAGTACCATTATCAAATCAATAGGAAAGATTTGAGCTAGCTCACAACATTGTCCAAATATAATCAATAACAAGTAGGCCATCTACTAAAGAAGGATACGGGGTTGACCATATCCTGGATACAGTCTTGAGTATAATCTCATCTCATATATGCCTATCTACTACACTCAAACCAAAACTTGACGGGAGACTGTTGGCCATATGCCCACTCTAGGAACCCAGGGTCTACTAGCCTTTGCTGTATAGTCGGATCTGTTCCTATAGCCTTAGTTACCTTGACGGACATCGTGACACATATCCACCAATGGCTCGTCAAAGCATAGCCTCGGTCATGACCCTGCTTTGCCTCTGTAGGTAACAGATTGTTGGCATAAGCGACACAAAGGGCTATAGGCACCTACCTATCTACTATGATATGCATCCGATAAAATATATGACAATGGTGTCATGGATTTGGAACGCGACCCCACGATCAGACCGACATGGTGGATACTGGCCAATCTGGTTTATTCCCGAACCATGAAGGGAAACTGGACAAAGGTAGACAGACTCATATAATATATACAATGGTCATCATACGGCTGTACATGTAAGTCACCACATGACTATGAAATACTTCTCATAGCGAGTATCATATACAACATACCCCATATTGAGTGTCATCTATGAGAAAAAGAATAATCGAATAACTATCACAACGACGTTCGTACCACCACAAGTTAATAGTCTATTTATTTAGTGCTCACACATAACACTTTCCCTGTTTTATTTTATATCATGAGTCTAAATAATAACTGGAAAAGTGTTACCGAAAGTCCCATACCAAACGATATCACTAATCCATTTATTCAGATATCTCGTCACATAAAATAAACATCAATAATCAAACAGAAAGATGTCATTACCATATCGTCTTAAAATATAACTCAAATCAATATCAATGGAGAATCATCCACTGCAAATGAACTAACGTAAAAAGGATAAGAAATAATATAGTAAAATATTATTTAATCAGATATATATATATATATATATATATATATATATATAGAAGATCTTAATTAATTATTCTCATTAAATATAAATGACTCTTAAAATATTGGTACTATGGGTAATATATTTGATATATTTTTGTTTAAATGAAGATTTAACTATATAGAAGTTTACTATTAAGTATTTGCTTATATATATACATATATATACACACATACTACATATACATATATACGTGCATACACACACACACACACACACACACACATACATATATACATATACATATAATATAAAATATAAAATTTAAACATGTGAATTCCCTTGATATATATATATACACACACACATATATCTATGTATGTATATGTATATGTATATGTATATGTATATGTATATGTAAATGTATATGTGTGTGTATACACACACAAACACATATACACAAACTTCCAAATTACTTAGTAAGCCAAATATAATTGTAAAAGTCATTTAATATAAATAGATTATTCAAATATATGTATATATATAAATCACTATTAACAATAAATCAATTATAATATATATTCTTTTATAACCAAATAAATACTTGGAAATTAATAATAAATTCATATTTCAGAATTAATTGAATAATTTTCTAAACTCCAATACAATATATTTTGTACAATAAATTACTAATTTCTCAATCTTTTATAAAAATTAATTAATAATTTGATATACACTAATTAGATTAAAAATTGAATTCCCGTCTTGGGTATAAATTATACTAGAACTTTACCTAAGAGTTATTCCATTTCATTTTATAACTAATTACCGTTTCAAAACAATTATAACACTATACCATATTGGCAGCTTTGCAACACTTTCATGCGGAAGAATCGCAAATAGCAACGGTTTGTAGCCGTTGTAAATGATTTAGGAACGGTTATGGGTCGTTTTAATTTTACAACGGCTCAAAGCCGTGTGTAGTTGTCTTAATTTTTTTTCATTTTGTTGACCACACTTGCGTACACATAACCCCACCCCCCCCCCCTCCGTTCCCAAAACTAAAGCCCTTTGATTTCATTTCCCTCTCCTCCGTGCGTTTGCCCTAGTTAATCACCCCCATTTCCAACTATTCGACTGAGCGACTGCAAATCATCATTGACCATAAATCATCATCGGGATCAAGCGTTGGAATCCTTGGCTGTTCGAAATTGAGCAATAAGGTTCGTACTCTTTTGATTTTTGTCATTAGAAATACAATAATCATGTAAGACTGTAAGAGTAAATTTTTGTTTTGTGTTTTTGGTATTTTCATTGTTATCGCAATTATTTTTTAGTCTATTTTGAAGCATTTGATGTATTCGAGGCGTTTTAGAGTTTACATACGCTATTTAGGAAATTTTCGCTTGTTGAACGATTTAATTTGCTTTTTTATATAATCATCATTTATTAGGAATGATTAGTTGCTGTCATTTCTTTGATTACTTATGAGTAGCCTGATATTTTGCACAATTTTTTAGCCTTGTAATATTTTTAATTCATGCTAGGAGGTAATTGGTTTAAGGGTTGGATGTAAATATCTTAACTTTTTATACTTATTTACCTAAATAACCCTTATGATCAAGGTTGGCTCGGTTGGTTTTTAACTAGTTCATTTTTGTTAATTCAATATCATTGTAATATTTAGCTAGTTTTTTTATATTAACACTTATTTATATATAAACTTCTTCAAAGCTTGGTCCTCTTAAACCAAGAATGGATTCACTCCGAAACATTAATGCTTGTACATAGGATCCCTCGGCTCTCAACTAAAGTAAGAAAATAATCTGTAACATTGAAAGCTTTGTTATATTTTTCCTTGGTTATTTTCATTTATCAAAATCTCGAGCATGCATGCGCGCTCCTTGTGTGTATCTTCGAATCAAATTCCACGTGAACTTTTCCAAGCAAGCAATTTATAGTTGGTGACAAAAATGTAAGTAAATATTTTGTTTGTGCATTTATCACTGTAATTTTTGTTGAAAGATGATTATCGAAGGTACTGTGATATGTCACGGTTGAGTGGTGCGGATGGATTCTAGTACCAAATTCTAGGATTAAAATTTTGCTTGCAGGTTACAGTGTAACTTATGTATATTATGATTGCCACTTAAACACCGAAAGTATTTTCATCCTTCATATGAAAAGTAGAATTATGTATTTGTTTTTATGTCCACTTGATTGGTTATTTTTTATTTGACATGAATTTAAATTTTCGTTTTATTTTTTTGGTATTTTCTTCTTATTATTATCATTAAACCTTTATACTTGTGTGGGTGGTTCTCAATGTTTTGCTTACTGATGATCTATTGTCCATTTAAAGTCAAGAAGTTGTGAGTTGTGACCTTATTTTGTGTGCGTAAAGGGAATTTGGTTTCATGTAGATAATTTCATAAGACCTTAGTGGCAATCGACAAATTTGTTAGTGTTGCCTTAGCTAGTTGTTTCATGCAGATTTCAATTTGCTAGCGTTGCCTTAGATGTTAACAATTTATTCATTTAACCAACTAGTTGTTCCAGTTGCAGTTCCCAATTTGTTAGCGTTGCCTCGAAATTAGGCTGTTTGGTTGAGTGTTTTTGCTTATACTATGGTTAAATGTTCTCAATTTGGTTTCATGCAGATTTTAGTTTAATATAAAATTTACTTGCATATACAGGTTTTATGAATTAGCTTACAATGCCCATAATTTCATCTTCTTGGAGTTGATAAATTAGAATAAATTTCTAGGCTCTATTTATTTGAACAGTTTGTTTGGTTTTGGTTTATCATTTAGAGAGTATTTAAATTTTCAACTGTGTGAATACTAGTAAGTTGTATACTGTACAATATGTAGGTTCAATCCATCATGTCTAGAAGACTAAGCAAGAAGCAGAACTGGTTACATATTTACTGGTGGTTTAGTGAGGGACAGAGCGAATGCAACTTGGGCTACGGCCCGGGTGAAGCCTATCAGGCTTCGTTCCTGATATTGTATATTGTCCATGTCTTTGTTTTGTGCTTGATTTGGTAAATTGTTTTCCCACTGTTGTGATAGTAATAATATCATGTACATTTATTGGAATTGAAATTATGTTAGTTTTGAGATTTCAATATCATTTACATTTAATGGTAAGAAGGAAGTGATGTGGTAGCATTCTGACATACAATTATTTTTTAACAAATAAATAAACTAATAAAGCTTGTACATACTTTTCTATAGGTACTAATGGTATTTCAATGTAGCAGTTCCATATATAAATTTTTGATAGATGTTATCTGTTTACCACTCCCTTGTGGCTAGCCCAAATGGACAGATTGTCCACCTGTTTAACATGTGAATATAGTAAAGATATTTGTTTCTTTATTTGTTTCCTTTCTCGGTACATTTGCAAGTCTTGTGACATTTTGGTAATTTCAATGCATTTTATTGCATTTCAATTTATTTTTCAATAATAGTATGTCTCCATGACCAATGTAAAAATTCTTTTCTGTATTTGTATGCGTTCATAATATGTATGCTAAGAAGGCTAGTAGCATACCATGATATAGCCAAATTTCTCGGTAAATTATTGGAGTTTATGATTCATGTTTTAAAGCTTGTCTTCCATTTAGTTGGGCTCTTATTCTCAGCAGTTTCAATTCATTTATATTGCTAATGAAAGTTTTTATTATAATTGTTTCATAGCAGAGAGAATCGATCTTGGCATGTTTTAGATTCTAATATAGTACACAAATAATATAAATAGCTGTTAAAAAATACAGTAGATGGCTTTGGAAAACATAATTTATCATAAATTGCAGGGACAAAAATGTAAAATTCTTACTTTTATTTTCTACACATATTCTTTTCTTCACATTTATTATATATATATATATATATATATATATATATATATAGGTGGAATTTATAATTTGTGCAAGTGCAGCCCATAATTTAACTTTTGTTCTATTGCATTCAGTAACTCCCTATATATGTAATTAGATAGGAATTAACCGCCACTGTTTCGAAGTATTGAGAAAAAGGATTGTACCATCCAAACAGATCCTTTTGACAATCTAAAATAACATAACTGGTATATAAATCTTTCATCTAAAAGTTGTGTACACAAAAATACCTACGGATATACAATAGAGAAAAGCTAAGGATTTAAGCTTTTATGACTAATCGTTCAAAGGAAATTTTGGTAACAGTAGGGGAAATATTGCATTAATCGACAATTAATAATATTTTAAGTTATGTTTTATTGTATATGATTTAAGCGTTGATTGTCCTTTGTTTGATTTTTACTCATTAGGTAAGTAGTCTTTAACAGGATTTTTATAATTTGAATATTTTTATGCTCTTTATTATTCTCTACTTAGTATATATTCTTTTAATCGTTGCTTGTCCTCTGACTTTAATTTTTAGATTAGAATATAATATGCACTGCCCAGGTTTCTGGTTAGTGGTGCTATGTTTTCATGCGTGCGTGCCTTTTCCCCTGTGATTATATGCATATCAGTGTGTGCATGATTCAGTTATTATTTGTTTTCAGTTGAGATGTTTAGTGCACTGCTAGTATTTCTATTTTAACCTTGCTCGTTTATGTTTATTACTATTGGGTAAATAGGACAGTGTAAGCACTATATTTGATCAAATAATATAGAGCGTTAACGTTCTATCATGGTGAGTGTGCTTGCGTGTGAATGTCACCATATTAGCTTCACAATTTCATTATATAAGTTGCAATACTCCATATATGGTTTATTTAGTAAGATGAGTAATTGCAGTTTTTATATATATGTGTGTTTTGTTAATCTAGATGAAATTGGCTATAAGATTAAATTATTTGGTCATGAGTTCTGTTAACTTAGTGGAAATTGTAACTCATTAGTTTTCAATTCTTATGGGTGCGTCATATATGTACATTTAAAAATCAATCAAATTAAATATACACATACTTTAATAAAAAATTAATGGATATTATATATATTAATGAATGTAAAATATACGTTTACAAAATATCTTGCATAATTGATTATATACGTATGACCTGGGAGCTAATTACCTCATAGGTTCATTTTATAATGTTAGTTGTGTGTGTTGCTAGTGCATGGTAGGTGAATGAATTATATGACTTCATGCAAGTTGCTACTTCTTTCTATCTTGGCTTGGACCTCTTGTTTTATAGCATTTTTTGTTGTAGTGTATTCAAAAAACTTCAATACTGAAGGATTAAAGATAATAGTATTAAAACTAACTTCACAAATGGTGACGTAGAAAAGAAGGCGGCTTTGGTGCATTCATTTTTATGATCACTTCAATTCATGAGAAATTTGGTATATGCCATGTATTAAGTAAAAAAGAAGTTACAGAGTTTCGAATTGCTGCAAAGGCAAGTATAATGTAACCAGATACAATGTATTCTCATAGATGCTTGTCATAGATGGTAGAAAAAACAAATCCATCTTTATAGACCAAGTAATATCAAAATATAATTAACTTTTATTATCACATTTTATAGATGCTTCTATGTCAGAGCAAAATGTCCCGTTGTTTATATTATACTTTATTCTTAAATGTCCCGTTGTTTTTCATTTTTATGGTCCGGAATTAAAACTTCCATTTGCTTGGTCTTGTTTTTTTTTATTATTTCCGTTTTCATTTCATGTTTCTTCCTGCTCCTTTTTTCATTCTTTTATTAATTTGTCCTCGGGTTGAAGGAGGAAGAAAAATTATCATGTTCGTTTTAGGAGCTTTCGGTTGCTATTATTTCTTCACCAATCCTGTTTCTATGCAAACTACTAATTTTGTTGAAATCGCAGGGCTGCTTACTCTTCTTCTTTTGTGTAGATTCTTTTTTTTCATTTATATATTTATAAAGATATAACCATATAACTTGTATTCTCTTGTTTAATTGATGGTTATTTCCTCTATATCAGTTAATTATAGTCTAATATTCAGTTCATTTTACTTATGTTTAATGTATTTTCCAATAAACCAATAAGTGTTGGATAACAAGTGACCGTGAGTTATACTTCTATATTAGCAAAATTTTCAAATTTGTATAAGCTGCTAACTTAGTTCTCACACTAGAATCATATTTTTTTCTTGTATAATCCAACTGTCGATGTGTTCCTATGGAGGAACAAGAAGATCTCAGCTGCTGTTCTTGGTGGAGCCACTGCTATGTATGTCTTGTTTGAGCTACTTGAATATCACTTGCTCAGCCTTGTTTGCCATATCCTCATATTACCGCTAGCTATCCTTTTCCTCTACTCGAAAGCTGCTACTTTTATTACTAAGTAAGAGCTTCAGTATTTTGTCACTGGTAATTATGATGATATATGTTTTGTACAATCTACTTAGAATCGCATTTTACTCCTTGATATAAGGTCTCCACCACACATTCCCAAGGTTGCTATACCTAAAAAAAATTGTTATGACCTAGTAGTGTCTACAAGATATGAGATAAACAGAGCCCTTTTTCACCTGAGGGAAATTGCATCCAGAAAGGATTTGAAGAAATTTCTTATTGTATGTTATTTTACTTGTCAATGTTTTAGTACATAAGCTTTCTTCTTTGTAATGTACACTGATCATTTTGATCTCGCAGGTGGTTTTTGGGTTGTGGGTGCTTTCTATTGTTGGAAGCTATTGCAACTTTTTGATCTTGACTTACATTGGTACTGCTCTTGAAACCGACAGTAGCTATTTACAGTTTCTTTTTATCTCGTAATTGATGTTAAAATCAAGTGGATATTTATATCTGTCACCGTCATCACTAGTGTGGCATAATTTTAGTTTATCTACTTTATGTATACTTCAGTTTATTTGCAATAGTATGAACATGAATGTTTTAATTAAACAATAGCTAATAATTTGATAGTGTGCAAATATGTGCACATACAATTTATTAGCATGTTGTGTGATGGCATTTAGGTAAAATGTTGTCCTGATTATGTGGTTTCGTATGCTTATCAATGTAATAACTGAATTGTTTTACTAATTTGTACGCATTTATAAATAATGGTAGGAGGTTGTAATAGTACCCCAAGGTTTTGGTGGTTTTAACCAATTATCACAAGCCCTCATCCAAAACCTACAAGCATGCATATTACTATTTTTTTCATTTTCATTTTGTCAATGTCTACAAAACTGGAATCATAATTAATACCCACTTAGTGAATAAACTCAGTGCAATTTAGGATTGCCATCAGTTCTACATATCAAGTATAACTGAGTTAATAAACTCAATGCAATTGTGTTGAGTTAATAAACTCAGTGCAAATTGACTCAATGCAAATGCATCGAGTTCACTGGGTTTATAAACTCAATGCATTTGCACAAAGTTTAGTAACTCATTACAGTGCAATAAGTTCACAAAGTTTACAACTCATTGTCACCTATAAAGTTACTTACCGACCTTATAAGGTCGAAGTGTTTTCAATTGTGTACTTTCCCTGTAATTTAAGATCTTTTCTAATTCAAGTGTTCTTAATTGTGCATGAACATGTTTAGCTAATGTAACTATGAGAGTTACAGCAGTAGAATACAACAGTATGTAATTTAGTAATGTCTCCACCAAAAATTTTATGAGAAAACTGGCATGATATGCAAGTGAATGTATTAACTATGCTTCACCCAACATATATGCATGTGTACTAAAATCCACGGTCCAATATATTAAATATGCTATCACTCATAGATAAATGACATATATAATATCTGGTCTATATGTAGAGAGAACACTTTGTACGTTGTTTGTTGTTATATGATTTGCTTTTCACAATTTTGATACTATATTATAATTTATAGTCCCATGTGAACAAATGACCATGGGATCTGGTTATGGAATGAAAAAGACAATTTAATGGACTGTGTGTTGTGTAACGGCGGTCGGACCAAGCTCCCCATCTGCAGCACGTGGCGTACGCATATGGGTTGGCACACACTTTGTTGTAACAAAAGGAATCCCCAATGTTACGTGCCTATCAATCCATATTTATACACCACTTCTCCATGTTATTTAGCGATGTTGTAACAAAAGGAATGATTTGGTTTTAGGTTGTGCATGCATGGCTTCCTGTATATGCAGGTATGGAAGTGGAGACGTGGGTTCATGGAAAAAAAATAAAAAAGTGGAAGAGGATAAGCGTGCATTCATGAAAGTGGAGGAGGAGAGGCTTGCATGCGTAGGAAACGTGAAGCATATGCAGGCAGTGGGATTTCATGATGGAGAAGTGGTAATGGGTAGTTAATCTATGCATTTTGGGCATTGGGCCAAGGTAGCGGTGTGAGAGTGTTTAATAATTTTGTTGTTTTGATTTAGTAAATAAAAAAGCTAAACTTTAAACATGTTTATCTCACCCATAAAAAGTCCGTTTAACCCGCGGTCTTCGACGTTAAATTCGTATTAACGAATATGACACAATAGTGTAGTTTATTGACACATTTAGAGAAGTGTAAAACATTGATAAAATATTAGTTATTTAAAATATCTAATTCTTTTTAGGTTTAAATTGAACGCGGCAAGTTGCGTTGCGATCGTATCAACAAATACTATGCTATGGAATTGGTTTGGTAGAGATTGGTGCTAGTAGAATTTTGGTTTAAAATGAACGTCTGTTCGATTTTAATTCAAACCGGAATGCCTCGTTGACATGAGGTGAGCTAAACTCACCTTTTCAGTTAGCTAGTAATGTTACATAGTCGATAAAAATTGTTGATTGAATGTTTGGATGATTTGCAGTTTTATCAGTTGATTTAGATTTATTTCCGCTCTTGGAGCGGATGACTTTTTAGTACCTGCCAAAAAGCGGATGAACCATATTACATAATTATATAATGTACGTGATGTAGGAAAACAGGTTGGAGGGATCCAACACTGTTGATTTTATAAATATGTGTGTGTGTGCGTGCGTGTGTGTGTGGGAGTGTGCTAATATATATGAGTTGTGATATAGGGGGATAGGTTGAAGGGTCCAACAAGATTCATCACCACTCCTGATTTTATTTGCACACACACATGTGTGTGTGCGCGCACACGCGCTGATATATATGAGCTATGATGTAGGGGGACAGGTTGGAGGGATCCAATGGGATTTCTCGCCATTGTTGACTTTAATTTCAATAATATTCCTGTCATATGAGCTATTGGATATTAAATCTGATTTTTGGCTCTTTGGTTACGACAATGTTATATGGCCGAAACTTAAACCCCGTAGTGATAGAAAATCAGTATCAATATACGTTAAGCATTTGGTAGCTATTGGCCTTGAATTGGTATTGTTAAAAATACTATAAATTGCTATTTGAATTGAAATTACTTTTTGACATGGGAAATGATTTTAATTCTGAAATTGGGTTTCAGAAATATTTTATTTTAAACAATTTAATTTCTTATTTATTTCAACCTATTTATCTATCTCCTTCTAAAATTGTTTATTTATATTTAATATTATTTTACAATTATTTATTTATAATTTATATTTTTTTAAAGTTATTTATTTATAGTTAATATTGCTTAAAGTTATTTGTTTATATTTAATATTGTTTTAAAATTATTTATTTATTATTTATTTATTATATTAAAGTCATTTATTTATATTTAATATTGTTTAAAGTTATTTATATATAATGTTGTTTTAAAGATATTTATTAATATTTTACTATTTTGAGAAGTTAATTATTCAATTAATTAATATGGTATGAGATTAACAAAAATGATTATTAATAGTAATCTGGAAGTTTATTATTATTTATAGTCATGATAAATATTAATTATTATTGTTTATTTAATTATGTTTTGAAATAATTAAATAGTATTTTCAACATATGCTGAAGTTAATAATTATTTATTTATTGTGTTTATTGTTAATAATTATTATTATATAATAGCGTTTTGAAGTAAATGATTAGAATTTATTTACAAATGTTTCGAGATTTATAAATACAGTTTTATAAAAATATGTGAGTTTATAAGAGAAATTTTATAATATGGTCTGGAAACTCAGACGAAGATTAGTTAAGGTGAAAAGGGTTTTATAAATGGTTTTAGATATTTATAAAAATAATTTCGAAATGGGTTTATAGATTTATAAGAAGAGTTCTATAAATGGATTTATGGATTTACAAAGGGGTCGAAAATGATTTTAGAAATGAATAAAAGAGTTTTATAAATGGTTCTAGAGGTTTATAAAATAGTTATGAATGATTTTAGAAATTATAATGGAATTTATAAACGATTTAGAATTGTATAAAAATGAAATCTTCCTCAGTGTTTGGTGAATGTACTTACACCATTGAGATAAGTATATGGATATTTTTCCAAGTATTGAAATGTAGAGATGTGTGGATATATATCTTTGTAAAATAATTTTGACATAAATATTTACAAAATGAATTTAATTAATAAAAAGATTAATTAAGGGGCTACTGGTTACTTATGTGTTTAACAAAGGTTTTTTCTGTGGAATTAAATCCCCGATTTGAATGTGTGTTTGTTGATAGTTTAATAAACAACTATCAAATGTGGACCCAAACGCAACTTTGGAAAAATCTAGGAGAAATACGTGAGTTATATGGCACAATCATCTCCGATGATGCTATACTGTGCGGATAAATCTCGTTTCATTCTCCTAAGACAAATGATAAGGAAATCCATCCATTAATGGTTAGGAGGTGATCACCGCTTTTATCTTTGACTATTTATTTCCTACAAAACTGGGGTTGAGTTTACCGGAAACTATCAGCAGTTTTTTTGAAGAGACTAGGATCAGGTTTGTTATCCAAAAACCACTTCAATCCAACTCAAGAATTTCAAGTGAAGACATCTTAAAGATGATCGAACTGAAGATGGAGCACTCAAGCATTTTGTTCAGTCCTAGAATGAATTTGTATGGATGAATGTTGGTATTGCATGGTTTCCTGGAGTGAAATGTTAGCATTCCAAGTGGAAAGTGCTATATAAAAGGTTAAACAGTCTCAAGCCTCATCAACAGAGAATGATTAAAACAGGGGAGATGCAGAATGGCTAAATGGAACGCTCCCAAGTAAGGTATGATCATCCCAATCTAGAGTTGATATTACCTCTCATTTGTATGTTTCGGGGCCAATTAATGAAGGGTTGACCATATTCGGTATTACTATTCAAGTGGTAAGCCGATGCTGTGTTGGTAGGGGATCCTGGCGAGGTCCTCGTTGTTGTTTTTTGTATAGAGATGCACCATGACATGTGGTACTCCAGTAGCCCAGTCATTGTATGGAATCCACTCTCCAATACGAGCCTTTACAGTTATAGTTGTACGCCTATTATGTTGGAATTTAATTAATGTAACAATTTCGGCTATGATTAATAAATTTTTGTATCTTAGACAATATTATTATATCATAGAATTTCATATGAAATGGTTTGTTTATTGTAAGTAAAGACTCATTCTTGTTTATGGACGGCGTGGTCTTACGAGATACCTTTGATTCAAAGGATTTTATAACTTGAAATTCCAATTGGGTGTATTTTCTCATGCTAGTTTTCTAGACCGACTCGAGAGTTATTTATTTATAATGCTCGGGGTCAGATCGAGAATATTACAGATTCAGTTAGGAAGCTTTGGAGCTTCAAGAGACAAGTTGGAGGCCTAGAGACGTATTCACATATATGGTTATTTTTTCGTTGCATTCATTGTTGTATTTATCAGCAATCGTGAGGACATGTGGTTATAACTGTCCAGGCTAAAATAGGTTAGTATACTCTGATTGATATCTATATATACATATATTTTGTAGTTTGCTTTGTATAAAGATTGTTGTGTATTATAGATTTTTCGTTCTGCTATGAGATTATGCGTTGTTTGTTTTCTTTCTCTCTTCTTTCTTCTTTCTTCTTTCTTTTCCCCTAAGTATCTGCCTTTCCATTCAATTTGAGTGGGTCATGATTAGGTTATTGTTCGATTAAACTATATGAAAAAGTGGTCGTTACACCTATATTCTAGTTTCTCGATTCTTACGACTATCGAAAAAGGACCTACGAATCTTGTTGCCAACTTCCCCTTTCTATCGAATCGAATTATATTATATAGAGTAGGAACCTTTACAGACATCGTATCCCCTATAGAAAACTTTAAATCTCTTCTTCTCTTATCCGTGTAGATTTTCTATCGATCC
The DNA here is from genome assembly GCA_030765085.1 of Allium cepa. Taxonomy (NCBI): domain Eukaryota; kingdom Viridiplantae; phylum Streptophyta; class Magnoliopsida; order Asparagales; family Amaryllidaceae; genus Allium; species Allium cepa. Next base: position 437,381,111 of record CM060944.1, read on the forward strand.
TGAGCACCTTCCATTCATTGCCAAATAACATCAATCTTCTTTAAAGTCACTCTAAATATATCTGACCCAAGTATCAGTTTCTCGCCCGCTTCCCACTAACATGAAGGTGAGTTTCTTGGTCGATCATACAATGCTTCATAAGGAGCCATATTAATACTCGACTGATAACGGTTGTTGTATGCATACTCCACCAAATGAAAATAATCAACCATGATCCACTAAAGTCCATAATGCATGCTCGCAAGAGATCTTCCAATATATGATTTACTCTTTTGGTCTATCCATCTTTTTGCTAGTGATAAGCTGTAATAAGATGTAACTCTGTCCCTAACACCTCCTGCAAGATCTTCTAAAATCCACTAGTGAACAATGGGTCTCGATCGCTCACAATGCTCTTCGACATACCATAAAATCATACTATCCATTTTACATACAACTCTGCTGGATTGGCTGCCATCTTACTTGACTTGACAAGTACAAACCTTTTACTCTTGGTCAACCAAGCAACTATAGCCCAGATTCCATCCTACCCTACTCGAGTCCTCGACAATCCATCAATAAAATCCATCGATGCTTGCTTCCCTTTCCATTCAGGAATCTCTAATGGTTGCAATAATCAACTTGGTTTATTCTACTCTACGTTTACAAACTAACAGTTTACACACTTCGAGAAGAATGCCCCAACACCCCTCTTCGTACATTCCCAGTAGTAAGTTCACTTCATATCTCAGTACATCTTGTTACCATCGAGATGAATAGTTAACATGGAATGGTAACACGCTCTTAGCACGTCATCCTGTAATCCATCAACATTGGGAATAAACAATCTTCCATCTTTACGAAGACAACCTTCTCGGTCGAGTTCGTATAGCTTCATATCTTCATATTCTACTCCTTCCTCTATCTCATTATGATCTCCGCTAGTCTAGCATCTCGCTTCTGACAAATACCAATCCTTTCAATCAGAGTAGGTCTAATCGATAAGCTTGCTAACATTTTAGGTTCTAGTCCGTAGTAAGGCTCGAAATAAAATCCAGCAATATATTTTGTCTGCTTCCATTCCAAGAACAATGCTCCAAACCCAGCATGTCTTCTACTCAATGCATCGCGAATGCATTTCCTCTTCCTGGAGTATAGGAAATACTGAAATCATAAGAGTCCAAAAACTCCAACCACCATCGTTATCGAAAGTTGAGATCCTTTTGAGAGAAAAGGTACTTTAAGGATTTGTGGTCCGTAAACAGCTCAAAGTTTATTCCCAACAAATAGTGCCTCCACACCTTCAAATCAAAAGTAATTGCCGCCAATTCCAAATCATGAGTCAGATAATTCCTTTCATGAAGTTTTAACTATTGATTAATGTAGGCAACAACTTTCCCTTTCTGCTTTAACACCTCACCCGATCCGGTACCACAAGCATCGGTGTATATTGTCAACTCTTCATTTCCATTTGGAATGATCAACACTGGTGCACTCGTCAAACTCTATTTTAGACTAACAAATGCTTGCTCACACTTCACATCCCATACAAAAGTCTAATTCTTCTTCGTTAAATTGGTCAACAGTGCCACTTCTTTCGAGAAGTCCTTTATAAAGCGTCTATAGTATTCGGCCAATCCAAAAAATTCCTCGCATCTGTAGTACTCTTTGGCTGATTCCAATGTTACACCGCTTCTACCTTTGTAGGATCCATAGCTATACCCTGTCCCAAAATGACATGACCTAAGAATCTCACTTCTTCTCTCCAAAAGTGACACTTAGTGAATTTCGCTCTCAACTTCTACTTACTCGATATCTCTAGAAAACTCCTCAAGTGCATCTTGTGACCTCTTTAGTTTTAGAGTAGACCAGAATATCATCCATGAACACAAGCATGAACTTATTCTGATAGTCTCTAAAAACCTGATTCATGAGATCAATAAAGTATGTCGAAACGTTGCTTAACCAGAATGGCATCACCAACCACTCATAAAATCCCGACAGCATATGAAACATAATGACAGGCATACTCTCCTTTTCTTCTCTAAGCTGGTGAAATCCCATCACCAAATCCATTTAGAGAACACCTTTTTACCATGCAGCTGATCAAACAAGTCATGGATAAGTGGGAGTGGATACTTGTTTTTCTTCATCACCTTATTCAGCTCATAACAATCCACACACAACCTCAAAGTGCCATCCGCTTTCGTTACGAATACTACATGTGTGCCCCACTCAAATATGCTCCTTCGAATGAACTCAATAGGTCATTCATTTGCACCTCCAATTCCTTCTGCATTATGGGTGTTATAGGCCTCAAATGCATAACTATTAGTTTGGCATCCTTCTAAGTCTATCTGAAACTCAATCTCTCTATGCGGCAGAAATCTGGTCACTTCCTCAAAGACATCCGGATACTCTTTAGCAATAGGCATTGACGACAATCCCTCCCGTAAGACCTCAAGCGAATATAGAAAGCTGACCATCACCCGATCCTTTAGTAGGCAGCTAATCATTACCATATGCTCATCCACATCTTCGATTATCACTAATAGCTTCTTGTAATCCACTATGGCTGCAAACTTACTAAGCCAGTCCATACCAGAGATAATCTCAAATCCAACAAAGTTCAAAACTAAACAATCACAAACCAAGAACATCCATGACTCGATAAAACTAGGCCACGACAAACCATGCAAAGACTAGTAAAGCCTCCAACAGGATTCGTCACGATTAAAGGGTTGTCTACTATCTTGGGTATTAATCTCGATTTGTCTACCAGGTCACTTAAATAATGACTCCTTTTCTCTCCTCTTTCGTCGAGGGAGCACTCGACGAAATCGGAACTGTGTCCAAAGCATACGCTTTCACAAGCTTCTTATCTTTCAACGGTTTTAGACAATCCTTCTTCAAACCTAGCCTTACACAGTTCCCAACTGAGCTGGTCTTCAGGCGTAACAATAGTCACGATGTTCCACCAATTCATGGCCCATCTCTAAAGTTATCTAGAAGCCAACTTTCTCCTCATAGCCTTATCCACATCCATATCACCGAAGATGCGCTTACAAGTATCAATACAATCTTGCACTTCTATGGCTGATTTTGTTCCATGGAATGGCTTTTCTCTAAGAATGGTGTAATCCTTGCTGATCTTAGCAAAATCATCCCTAAATGCTTGCATAAGGGTTCCTCCGCCAACATCCATACCAGGAGCATTCCTCATCATCGTCACCATCATAGCATTGAACATAGCTTTAAAATTAGGCGTAGCAGCTCTTGATCTTGCTCCTTCTTCAACTCCTGAAACAGGTAGTCTCTCGCAAAGAAAATTGTGTCTATGGTGCTCATGTGCATGCCAACTTATACAATATATATTATTGCTATATAGTTTGAAAACCAAACTTATAACAAGTACACACTCTCTCTTATACACACACACACTCTCAATCTAGTCTAAGGCGATAACACCTTCTCTATCTCTACTAGATCATGGTATCAACTTAAGTTAGCCGTGTAACCAAAGCTCTGATAAAAAATGTGATGACCGTCCTATACTACCAGCACCAATATTATATAAACCGTACGTTGTCTGTGCCCGGCTGATATAGGACGATCATCAAAACAGATATAGCTATAACCTGTCGTATCTTACAGCGCATGGGTACAATATAATATCACAAATATATCAGAAGAGATAGTAATAACTATGTGAATAAATCATCATCGGAGCAATAAATCCACAAAGTTATATATCAAATGAAGTAGAGTTTTTAATACAGAAGTAAACTCAAATAAACTGTCTCAGTAAATAGAAATAAGCAAGCACTATCATGGGATCCATGGCTTTGCCCAGTAGAAAAGCGTAAGAATCCATATGTGTATATAATACGAGGTAGCTGCATCCAGCTCATCCTCTGAACAGCTATATGTCACCTAGACATATTATCTAATACTCATTTAAGAGTATCCAAGATAATAAGAAACAAATCATAAAACTTTGGGTCGGATAATAGTTTGGTGTGAGTGGTAAATGAGTCTCAAAATAATATATAGGTAAATATAGTAAGGAACAAGAGTACACAAACCATACCCGACCCATCCCTACAACCAAAAATTTAGAATTTAACACTATAGTATGCTACTCTACAATATCGTAAAGGTATACCATAAACCAAATAAAGGATATCAATCTTCCATATATTCCTATCTCCAATACCTACTTCCCTTAATACTTATGAGTGATAGTCTACTAAAGAAAACAATCAAAGCATCCATAACATTATTAACAATCCTAACTATCACTCCATGTGCCCTGAATATAAGATAAATCATATGGCCCCCAGGACACGGGCTAATGGAAACCCCAATTCTCTGTTGTACTCTCATATCTCATAGCCCAAACCTAGATATGTGTCTCGTTGTCCAAAGTTGGACACTAGATCCAAAGCTACAGTTCTAAGGTATACATGTCCCTCAATTGACCCATGGGAATCCCTAGTACAATGTCCATGCTTTGAGTACAACTAAAAACCCTCTGAGCATAAACGATTCCTTAGAACATATACCCAAGCCCATTTACTCTATTTGGATACATAGCCCTTCTTGCTCAATCCAATTTCCATTCTTCACAAGGAACCCATCCACATTCCCCTAACATACGGTTCCCTCCTTTACGAGCCGCCATCTTTGGAACTTACACCCAACGTGCCAACATCCGAAGACCATAGCTTTTCATCATGCTATTATATTGTCATCGAACCTGATACAAACAAGCCAACAAATCCATCATGATCCACAAAATCTCAACAACAGTCCTTAGAAGCTCCAACACCATTTCATGCACCATGATAACCCGATACCGAGTAAAAGTATAACTTGTTGCCGAGTTATATACTTAGCCAACTAATGGTTAATTCCTCTTCCATGTCTCTAGTACTCCATTTCCAGTTCCTTAGACCCCGACTCGTCCACCTTTGATAACTCGGCCCCCAATCCAATGCCCTACCTCTAAGTTCTAAAGATAACACGGTATAATGTCCAATCCTTAGCCAAATACCCTACATCTTCCTATGGAAACCTCATCTAGCCAAGCTCTATCCATCCATGTCAACCACCGAGTCATAGCCTCCTCCCACATAAATCAATATCAAGTTGTAGGCATTACTCGTCGTCAACCTAACTTGTCATCGTGAACTCAAGCACTTAGCAATCTTCTAGAACCTTGCCATAGACAACTTCTATTTGTTATAGTCTTCTAAGCCAATGAGTCGACCATTACTCACAAGCTACCACCACAACTCAGGTCTAACCTACCCCCTTTGAAACGTCCCACTTTTATATCCATACTACCCAAGAGCAGCACTATGTAATACGGTCGAGTAATACAGAGAATGAAAAGATATGAGGAACCCACATGAATATTTATTTGGACCAACACTGATAAATATCTCAAATAATGATGCTACATATCATACTCATACACGATCTCTGTATCAAGCAATAATCACGTATGCCTTTAGGATGGATAATACATAATCACGGATAAATAAATATCAGTCAGAGAACACAAACTCAGAATGTAGAAGATAAAATATAATATACATATTATCAAGTATAACATAATCTAATGGGCTACAAGATGATGAATATTAGCCCAATACATGATATATCACTAAATACATCAACTACTACTATATACAATGAAGCTACAAAATGAGTAGGGAATGTATCATCCTATCTATCCTATTAGCTTCCTTATAGGTCCATACGAAGCTCTGTCATCACTGAGTACCTGCACTAGAAGTCGCTCGGATTGATCCGAGTATTACAAAGAACACACGGGTCAGACTATGTCTGCATATAATACCATATGTGGAAATTAGCCACAAGGGCCTCTTTAGCAAGTGGAATTAGTTTCTAGGACACACAACTGAAATAATTACTTTTAAGGACAAAGCACAGAATAATTAGTTTTTAAGGCCTAAAAACCTATGAAATTATGTCCTTGAAAGTAATTGGACTACTGACTTTGTCCTTGAAAGTAATTATTCTGCTGTCTTTGGCCTTGAAAGTAATTTCTTTGAATGTGTGTCTTAGAAATTAATTGGACTGCAAAGTTTGTCCTTCTGGTGAAATGTCCCATACCATATAGTATATGGCAATGATAATAACTGATATAGTATAAAAAAATCATAAGTAACAAATATAAAGTTAGATACCTAACAAATCATATCATCCAAATCATCATCAAATGAACCAAAAGTTCGAATCAATCACATTCCAAATCACAAACAATAAACGCAGGCTTTCTCTAACTATCAAATCAGAAAAGTGTGGATATACGGGGACTGACTACACTTTAGGCACAGTCTCTAGTATAATCAACACGTTATAGAAATGAAAACAATAAATGTCAATCCACTACATTCACATATATAACGAAACCAGATGGGAGGCTGACAACACGTCTGCTTGCTCTAGAAGCCACACGTGGTCCGTATGACACGACTCCTACTACCATTGGTTACCCTAACATATCCTCTCTCTATATCATGACAATGATTCACCATAGGCTCGACAACGCGTAGCCACTTCGACCACAAATACAAACACTTGTGCCCCAGAGTAACTGAGCCTACTGGCTTATGTGACACAGGGGCACCAAGCATAACACTAACACAAGGTTAAATATAATCATAAATAAGGTTAGGGCACGAACTCTCAATTAGGCTGCTAGTGTGGATACTGACCAATTTGATTCACTCCCACAACATATACGGAGCTAGACCAAAGGTGGATGGTCATATAATACTCAACCTATAGTTGTATACATCTCTAACTATTGTCCAACTCATGAACTACATAAGTAAACACATGTCTACCATATATTCACCGCAACGAGTATCACCACAAATATATATGAGCATTCCCCGTTTGAGTGATATTTACTTATTGAGAATAATCAAGCGAATAAAATAACAACGTCCCATACCACCGTATTTTATTCGAAATTCAATGTTCATATACTACACTCAATCCACACTGGATATTTCTATATGACAAGTCAAATGAATAACCGGGAAAGTATTACTGAAAGTCTCATACTAGACGGTATCATTAAACCATTTATTCAAATTTCTCATCACACAGAAATGAAAAACAATTAAACAATTGCAAAAGTAAATATAAAGAATATAATATAATAAAAGTTTTCTATAACAAGTATAATATAATATTAGTTTGTATTAAAATAACATATAACATATATATGTATGTATGTGTGTGTCTGTATATATTGAACTTTCTTTGTCTATTTATAAATCACTATAAATAATGTTTTTATTTATATATTATATTATTATTATATATAACTCTGTAAATTACGTTATGTATATCTAATATATATTGATATATTTAGTTTAATATATATAATACACACACTTGTTAACTAATAAAACACTCCAACATGACACAACACGTGTGTACACAAGCATCCATGTGAAACGCACGAACTTGCTTTATTATTATTCATATTTTTGCTTCCTGGGAAAACATACCCACACACGTGACTTTAACTCATGCACAGTATCAATACAAGCATGCATGTTCAGATATCTAGGTACTAACATAAATGCATATATATTAACTTCTGAACACTAGCATATATAGGACCAATTTTTGACAACTCATACATTTGAATAGAAAAGGAACGCACCACATGTGAGTACACAACAACGCACTCAACATTTACAGAATTCTTACGAATGGATGAATAAATATATTTAATTTATATAATTGCACAGGCAAGCGTTGCGCATGGTGCGTATTGTAAAGTTACAATGCCTCAACAATACATGCATACATGCATGTATTGTATGTATGTATATAAAATCCATGGTTTCTTAATAATAGAGGATAAAAATATTAACAAGCAGTATATGCCAAGGCTTTTAAATATACAGATTTCTCCTTAAAAACTTTTACTTGATGTGAGTTAACAAGCGGTATTAATACAAGCATCTATCGACATAGATGTGAGTTTGCATTACTCACCTGAAATGAAATTTCGCTTATTGTTTGATACTCCTTGGACAGAACTACTCTTGTTCTTCACTGTAAATGTTTTCCTTTTCAAATTGATATCCAACACTCAAATTTCTTAATTTCTACTTGGTGTAGATGTGGTGAGAAGCTGAAAATTAAAGCTAATTTAATTTGTAGATATTTTTTTCTATTTATTCCAGAGTTATTGGGGTGATAAGGTTTGGACAAGAGGAAGTGGTTCTAAATGAGCAAATGCTTTAGCCTAAGTTACGTTTATAATTGTAATAAATGGAATATAGACACAGGGACAAATTTTAAAAAAAATTTAGCATGAAGAACAACAAGTTTTATTTTTGGGCTGAATGATAAACTTTGAAAAAAATTAGACTGAAGGACAATCCTAATTATAACCAGCATTTCGTACAATGTAAAACTGAATATAATGCAAGTGATAACAAGCATTTTGTATAGTGTGAAAACCGTTGCACAGTATAAAACTGAATATAATGCTAGTGATAACTAGCATTTTGTGTAGTGTGAAAACTGAATACTAACTAGCATTGTCCTTCAGCCTAATTTTTTTTTTAAAGTTTGCCCCTAAGCTCAAAAATAAAACTTGTTGTCCTTCTATCTAATTTTTTTTCCAAAGTTTGTTCTTCTCCCTAATTCTGTCTTGTAATAAAATATCCAAAGATTGATTTTTTCTTGGATTTGGAAGTTTCAGGAATCTTATTGCTAGAATCTACTACCTTGAGTTTAATAAATATTTTGCGGTGGGCTTTAGGTTTTTATTTTTATTTTTTCATTTTCTTCTTTTATTCATTTTATAAAATATGCACACTTAAGCCAAATAAGATTTAATTGCTTTACTAAATCCTTTCCTTTGTAAAACCACGTTTCTATGAATTATAACTCATTTTATTTTATAAAAGAAATCTTTTGTAATCTTGTTTAATTAATTAACTATTTTAATAATTTCAAATCGACATTAACATATTTACCCTTCTCAATTCCAACATTTCCATAATTCTAATATGTAACTTAACTTTCAAATAAATTCATTATTATTTCATTATAATTAATCGCTTCCCAACGTGATGATCAGTCTGTTATGCACCTATTAATTCTAATGTCTGTTTCCAAGCGTCCAAGGGTGATGATCAGCCTGTTATGCACCTTGGAGTGGGTAGTGATGTGGGCAAGTCTACTGTGTTTGATGTGTGTGTTCCTAGTGTGGTCGTTGGTGTGCAAGGTCATGTCCAGGGGTGTGCTTCTGCTAGTCTCCCATGTTGTGGACATTGCACATCAGATGTTTGTGTAATTTCCCCTAAGAATTCTGTACCTAATGTCACTGGTAATGGCTCTGATACTACTATGCCCACTGCTGCGATTGCCCCCAGTATTGTACATAGCCGTGTAACTGATGGTTCGAAGAACTCCCCAAAATTGTGGACTTCTCTTTTCTCGTCCTTGCCCCGTAATGCAGGTGCATACATCCCAATTGACTTTGATTTGGTAGAGGAAAATGGAGTGATGATTCCCCCCTGAGTGTAATGCAAGCTGGTGAGGAATTTTGGTCAGACTATTTGGTTGGATTTTTCCTGGATCCGCATCACCGTCTTTCATATGCGTCTACGGTGCTTCGAAGAGCTTGGAAGTTACGTGGTAATTTGCATGTGAAGCTGATTGATACGATGTACTTCTTAAAGTTTTCCTCTTTTGAGGATCGTCGGCTTGTTTTGAAGGCGGAGCCTTCTTTTGTTGATCGAAGGCCTTTTATTGTTACCCCATGGTCTCCTACAGTGGCGTGTGCACGTGAGCAAGTATTCTCTATCCCTGTTTGGGTATATTTTTCTCAGATCCCCTCTGTATTACAGCCTCTTATTAGTTTGAATTGGTTAGCTTGTAATGTTGGTAAGCTGAAATGTTTTGACTCCAACACTGTGGCGCGTGATAAGTTGATGTTCGCGAAGGCTCTCATTGAGATTTCCCCTTCTAAGCCTCTCCCTTCTGCTATTTCTGTTCAGTTAGCTGTTGGCCATGTGGTGGAAGTAAGAGTACGCTATGGATGGGTTTCGGATATTTGTACCGCCTGTCACTCTTTTGGACACCAGACTATCGACTGCCATCATTCTGATTCCTCCGCGGCTGCGCCGAAGTCTCCTTTGCCGCGCCCCCGTCGTAGGATCTGGGTCCCCAAGGTTTCTGCCCCTTCCTCTCTATCTTATTCTGCTCCTGCGGCTTCGTTGCCTCTAGTTACGCCTGTTTCACCTCCTGGTTCTGAGATTCCGAGTGTTGCTCCTGTCATCCCTTTAGTTGCTCCAGACCCTACCTTACTGCTGCCTCCTGTAGCTTGGGATGAGCCCGAAGGGTGTTGGATAGATCCCATTTCTGATATGAGGTATAACCCGGTTAATGAATCTTTCTTCCGGTTTGTTTCTGACGATCAACTTGACCTTAGGTGCCTTCGCTACAAACAATCAGGTGACTCTCTTGTTCTTGATTTGGATGGTATGGATGCGGGTGCTAATGCTGACATGCTTGCTGATCCATCTTGGGATCGATCTTTTATCTACTGTTTTGATGATGTGGTTTATGACCCTTGTCTTGCTCTACGGTTTCGCCCCTTTGCTGGTCTTTCTGGGTCTGTCCCATTGTGCACTTCTTTGGTTTCTGGGGTTGTTGGTGATTCTCCCTCCTCGGAGGAGTGCTAGTTTTATGTGTTTCCTATAGTTATCGTGACATAGCTGTCACGTACCTGTGATGTTTTCTCTGTTTTTACTTTAGTAGTTAAGGTGCTTTAACCTTGCTCCTGTACTTTAATTTTTATTACGTTCGTAATAAAAAGTGGATGGTCCACTATAAAACCGGCCGGCCTTGCCAAAAATTAATCGCTTCCTAACTACGAGTTGTTACAAACTCCCTCTTTAAGTAAACTCACTACAACAAAACAGTCTTTTTACAACGGGCAATGCCCGTTGTAATATGGTTTTCGCAACGGGCATGTGCCCGTTGTAATAGGCATCATTGTAATAGATCCACCACATTTTACAACGGGCAAAACATGTTGTAAAAACATGTATTGACCGTTGTAAAATACCTATTTAGCAACATGTGTTGACCGTTGTAACACTACAACAAAAGGACACTATTAAACTTTGAATTTAAAGCTTCAGCAAACTCAAATGTCGTCGATAACCCTACATGGCATACCATGGCGAATCAACTAAAAGGAAAGAACAAAAAGTCGAAAAAAGCGAAGTTACTGGGGAATGCTACTCCCTTAGAAAACAGTAGCAATCCAGAAAACAATTTATAGATGGAGTTCCTCTTTTGGAACATAAGGGGTATGAATTCCCTAGTCAAACAAATGGAAATGGTGGGACTATTGAATAGCAACAAGTTCTCTTTTATTTGCATACTTGAAAATAAACTCTCGGTAAATAATATTGATAGCGTCATGAATAAAATCCACACAAAATGGAAATTTGCCCATAATATTTTAGACGGTCAGAAATATCGTATTCTAATACTCTGGGATTCCATTCAATGGTCAAACATCATACTTCACACGAATGAACCATACATCACTGGTATCCTACATAATTACAGTGGCCTCAATGTGGTATGTACATCTGTGTATGGCCATAACGATGAAATGAAGAGGAAGGACCTATGGAAATACATCACTGAACAATCTATGACTATTAATCTGCCTTGGCTAGTAGCAGGAGATTTTAATTCAATTCTATCACCCATAGAAAGAATAAATAATGGTACTAGCACTGATATAGGCGACCATGAATTTATGAACTGCATAAACAATTCCAGGCTAATTGAGCCAGAGTACTCAGGTAATTTTTATACATGGAGAGGGGGTCTGCAGTTTTCAATACATAGCAAAATAGATAGAGTGTTTGTTAACTTTCTATGGGCTGAAAAGTTCAAACAATATGGCATACACTTTGGAAATCACTCTATCAGTGACCACACTCCTATCATGATTAAACTAACTACTCAAAACATGAGAAGAAAGCCCATACCTTTCAAATATAATAATTCGTGGCATCGACAAAGTGGATACCAGAGCACCATCCAAACAGTGCTGGCGCAGGAACTCCCAGGTAACGCTCTCTACAACCTCCTGTGCAAATTAAAAACTGTGAAAGCTAAAATGAAAACCTGGATATCAAGTAAAAGCAGTATATGCTCAGAATTAGACAAGTTAAAAGAGGAAACAAATGGCATCTACAAGCAATTAGTTCGAGAACCTCTAAACAACTATCTAATTGAACAATACAGCTCGAAAAATGCACAGATTCATGATATAATGAGGAATATTGCGATAAATAATGAACAAAGGATGAAAATAAACTGGTTGACTAAAGGAGATAAACCCACTGAATTTTTCTTCTCAAAAATCAATAAAATTAAATCACCAAGGGGAAATAAATTCATTCTACAAGAGAATGGAACTTGGTATTCAGCATCAGAAACTATTGGTGTAGCAGCCACAACATATTTCTCAAATCTCTTTTCATCGCCCACAGACAAAATACAATTTCCAGACATAATATGCAAAAAAATCCTCTCGGAAAATGCAAAAGAAAATCTCTGCAAACCTTTTCTCCTTGAAGAAGTTAAAGATGCAGTTTTTCAAATTAGTGACAATAGTTCCCCAGGACCGGATGGAATAAACTCTAAATTCTGTAAAATTCATTGGGAACAATTCCAATATGACATATGGAATGCTATGAACAGTATCCTACAAGCAGGGAAAATTATTAAAGAAATCAATCACACATTCATTTTTCTTATCCCAAAAAAACCAAATGCAGTGGACATGCCTGACTTCAGACCAATATCCTTGTGCAATGTATCTTATAAAATACTTGCAAATATTTTATGCAATAGAATGAAGTTACTCATGAATGATCTTATCTCCTATAACCAAAATGCCTTCATCCCTGGAAGAGTTATTACAGATAACTCACTCCTAGCTTACGAAATGATAAGAGGGTTCAACAGAAAAAAATCCAATGAATTATGTCTGAAAATTGATCTGCATAAGGCGTATGATAAAATTAATAGAGATTTTATTCATCATATGCTGATTTCACTGAACTTTCCCCTCAGTTTTGTGGAACTCATATATGAATGTATTACTACTCCCACTTTCTCGGTGTTAGTAGAAGGATCACCACATGGCTTCATAAATTGTTCAAGAGGATTACGACAAGGCGATCCCCTCTCACCTTATCTATTTGCCATAGCTATGGAATACTTGATTATCAACCTGGACATAGAATTCCACAAAGGCACTTTAACCCCCATTATTCAAAATGAACCACTGATCACACATCTGATTTATGCAGATGACATTTTGATCTTAACTAAAGCCACAGTTCAAAATGCCACCTGCATCAAACAAATTTTTCAAAAACTGCACAACATTACAGGTCTGGAGCTAAACCACATCAAATCCACTGTATTTTTTAGCAAAGGGGCCACAAATAAAAATCAGATAGCCAACATCCTTAATGTTCACATGGGTAACCTGCCAATAATTTATCTAGGCATACCTTTATCAAATAACAAACTGAGAAAAAGGGATTTTGGAGGGTTAATAGATCAAATAAACAAGAAGTTTAATCATTGGCACAGTAAGATGCTAAACATTAGTGGCAGAGTCGAACTAATAAAAACTGTCATCCACCCAATATTGCAGTTCTGGTTACAATTTTCTCAATTCCCACTGACAGTTATGCAACAAATTGATAGTTTGTGTGCAAATTTTTTATGGAAATCTAAAGCTCACCAAATGAAATGGGAAGAAATGTGCAGAACTAAAACTGAAGGTGGTTTTGGTATTAGGAAAATTGAAGATATCTCTAAAGCAGTGGCTACCAATCTTTTGTGGAAATTTATCAAATGTGAATCCCTATGGGCCAAATGGATGCAAAATAAATATTGTAAAAATGCAAACTTCTGGAATGCTAACACTGATCCTACGACATCAAATACTTGGAAAACATTACTTCGAGCAAGACAATGGTGCAAAGGTCTCATTAACAAAAATATAGTCAATGGGGATAACACAAGCATATGGTTTGATCCTTGGATCAATGGAACCTCACTAATAGAAGACATAGGCTGGAATGCCATGTCAGTGATTAGAGGACATAACAAAAAAGTATCTGAATTGATCACTAACAATAAATGGAAACAAAACATCAAATATGTCCCAACTCAGTACCATCAAACCATTCGCAATATTAGCATTCAACCACAATTTGTAAAAGATTACTGGATCTGGTTACCTAGTAACAATGGACAATTTACACCGAAGTCATCATGGAATCAACTAAGAAACAAGCATTCAGAACATTTCTGGACAAAAATCATATGGGGTAAGGGATGCGCCCCCAAAATGTCAACATGCGCTCTACTGGCCATCCAAAAAATTGAAAACCAAGGTACGTATTAGAAGATGGAACACAGACATTGACCAACAATGCAACTTATGCGCAAGTCACATAGAAGACAGAGATCATCTGTTCTTCAACTGCCCGTACTCTAGTAAGTTGTTGGAAAATACCATGCAAAAATTGAAATTAGACATCAATCTCAACTTCAACATTAACCAGATTCTGGAATGCATAAGTAACAGTAACTAGAATCAAACTTTAACTAATCAAATCATCAACATAGCGTTCACTTCCCTGATTTGGAACATTTGGTGCGAAAGAAACAACAGGATCTTCAGAGGTATTGAAATGCCAACATCGATTAGAAACATCCTGATAAATCCAGATGTTAAAACGCTTACGCAATACTTAATCCAAGATAGAGAAGTAAGTACAGAATCGAAACTTATCTGCGATAATTGGAACATCGTCAGCAGGACCTCGGTTCCTCCGCAACCCCCATGACTTCTTCCCACACTATAGGGATACTTCTGGCACCTCCCTGTCGAAGCATTTATTGTCCAATTGTTCCCATATCTGATAGATCCATCTGCTTGATACTTGAACTCCAAACTCTCTAGCCATGA
This sequence comes from Allium cepa, assembly GCA_030765085.1. Lineage (NCBI taxonomy): Eukaryota > Viridiplantae > Streptophyta > Magnoliopsida > Asparagales > Amaryllidaceae > Allium > Allium cepa. The sequence goes on from CM060944.1 coordinate 437,396,187, forward strand.
ATCTGCTTCCCAATCGAGACAGAAGTGTTTTCACGACTGTTATAAAGAAGGTTCTGGACTTCATCCTAGTGTAGGATGTCCTTAGTTTTGTTTTTCTGTTTTATTTTCTTTTTAGTCTTCTACGGATCAAGTTGTTATTACGGATGATTTTGAGTGCATTTTAAACTTTGTTCTTACTCCTCCATCTGTTCAACAACTTGAATCTGCTTAATCTTTGTTGTACTGTTAATATATATAAGTGATATGTACTCTTTTTCCTTGTAAGGTACCCGATTAGGTTAGGGGGGTTGCAAGCTTTTAATGAGGCATATCATGGAAATATATGTCCTATTATGTTAATAAAGTACCTTTTTTCAAAAAAAAAACTGTATTTTTACAACTGTCACAAATAGTCAGTTGTAATAAAGGTTTTCTACAACTCTTTTTATCAGATAGTTGTAGTAAACTTACTTTTAACAACTCTTTTATTTTGTCAATTGTAGTAGATACCTATTACGACCATTCTTTTTTGCCAGTTGTAATAAATGCATATTTTTAACAACTTTATTTTTTGCCAGTTGTAATAAATACATATTATAACATTTTTGCCAGTTGTAATAGATGCATAATTTTAACAACTTCTCCTTTTGTCTATTGTAATAGATGCGTATTACAACCATTTTTAACCATTTTTGTCAGTTGTAATAGATGTCTATTACAACATTTTTTTGTTAGTTGTAATAGATGAATATTTTTAACAACTCTTCCTTTTTACAGTTGTAATAGGGCCTATTACAACACTTTTTTGCTTGCTCGTTGTAATAATCAATTAATAATTATAACTAAATAATAGTATCTAATAATTAATAATTATAAGAAAATTAATAATAAATAAAATTACTATTAAATAATAATAATACTTAATCCAAAATATGAAATAATTAATATTAATAATTACTATTCAATATAATTAATAATTAATATAATAACTAATAATTATTAAGTAAGTAATAATTAATAAATAAGAGTTAATTTTTTATAATTAATAATTAACATTAAAATTTAATAATTAAAAATGATAACTAATATTAATAATTAATATTTAATAATTGATATTAAAAATATAATAATAAAAATAAATAAATAAATATTTAATTAAAAATTAAAAATTTATAAATAATAATTACTGTCAAATAATATTGACTAATAATTAATAATAAAATTATAATAATTAATTAAATAATAATTAAATAGCAATAATTGAAAGCTAAAAATCAATATTAAATAATAATAATTAATAACTAAAATGAAATAATAATAATTTATAATTTATATTCAATAATAAATGACTATTGAATAATAATTAAATAAATAATAGTTAAAATATAATAATTAATAAGAAATCTTTAATAATTTAGAAGTAATAATTAAATAATAGTACTTAATATATAATGGTTATAATTAAAAATAATTCATTAATATTTTTAATTGAATAATAATAGTTAATAATTAATTATTAATAGTTAATAATTACCTTTCAATAGTTATAATCAATTTAGAGTAAATTTCAATTTAAAAAACAAATATAAAATTCCAATTCATTATAAATCAATTTTAGCGCTAAAAATATAAAAATAATAAGTATGTTAAGAAAAATAATTTAAGTAGCAAATATTAATCTTTATACACATACTAAATCTTTTTACTTATATAAAATAGTAAATAACAATCATTTTATCTACTAAAATACATGAAAATTATAACCCTGATTGAAAAGGTATATCTAGTATAAAAAATAGGTTAATATGTTCAAAAATGTTCAAATAGGTTAAAATGTTCAACTACATATATCAAAATGTATAATACTTCAAATTGACCCTTCATATTCACTTAAAATTTTCACTTAATAGTTTGCTTTAAAACATATAATACTTCAAGTTGTATTCTAAACAAATTTTGGCTCTAACATCTAAAATTTTCACTCCAAACTTTAAAATTTCTCTAAATTTCGGCTCCAACCGCCAAAATTTTGGCTCTAACTTTTGGCTCCGAACTCTATAACTTAAAGCCCTCCAAGAGGTACCTCTTCTTTATTTATTTATTTATCTCCATACGTTCTTTATTCAGAACCGCTTTCTGCTTAATCCTTCAATATCCAAATCAAAAAATCCTCTACATGAATCTCAAAATCATAGAAAAAGAGATCTACTGCCAAGATGCGAAGTCGCTCAATAAATTATCAATCAAATCGAACTTAATTCCCTAAACCCAGAGTTTTAAAATCTCGCAAAATCAATTCGAATCTCAAGTTTAGTGAGGGGTCGCAGTTGAATTCGCTTCAGAGATGTCGACAGTGCCAGCAACTGCAAGGTAAAGTGCGGATTTTGGAGCCTTTTCATGAGCCATGGTTGTGTATCTATGGGTTCAATGGTGATGCTTTGTGATGAATGGTTTGTGTTCGATGAAGGTAGTGAAAGATTGGGGTTTTATTTTTCTTTCTGTCTTGACAAGATAAGGTGAAGTTGTTGTACAAATGAATTAAATCTTATTCTGGAGTTATTCTGTGGATGATGGAGATTGAGGTTGTTTTATTTATGGTAATTCATAATACACTGAAGAATTAATCGTAACCCAAAGTCATTGGTAGAAAGTAAAGATCCTAGGTTTAGATTTATGAATCTTGAGCCTCTAAATGTGAATAATAGGAAGCACAGGGCTATAGATGATCCCATACTGGAAGATAATAATTTGAAAAGGTAAAAAAGTTGCATCGATAACCCCAAGGGATAACCAGATAATGTCAGTAGGAGGAGGTTGATGGATAGATGAAAATGGTATATTATCTACAATTTACCATAAAGTACAATTGAATAATAAGTCCAATGGTTTAAGCGCTAGTAATACTAACTTCTATGGATCAAGTGGAAGTTCAGTTCCTAGTGTTTCAAGTAGCAATACTTTTTAATTTATATTTGATGCGCTAAAGGGTATTGTGGTTAACCCTACTATGCTTATGCAACTACTTAAAAGTGCAGAAAAGCTCGGTAGCAGCGAGTCAACAGAATGTAGCTGTTCCAGCAGCTAATCTAATGCTATGTCATTAACCTCAGATATTGGAAAGAACCTAAACATGAAACCTCAAATACCTCAACAAACTACTCCCATGGTAAGCTATTTTTTTGTAAGTAAGTATTTCAGTATTCTTATATTATGTGGCCCAACATTTCTAAAGTAGGAACAATTTGTAGGAGCAGGCCGGTATAAAATATTCATATGATATTTTTTCTCAAACTTTTATATCTTATTTGTAAATTCATTTTAAGCATTGTCAACTGTTAAATTGCATGATTGATTATCAATGTTAGATCTTAATAGACTGCACAGAATGATGTCAACAAAACTAGAATGAAACCCTGAGACCCTCGTCGAATAGTTCACGGCAATATGGTCCATAAAAGCGAAAATCTAGTATTTGAACCAATTAAAACTCTTGTCTCCTCACCATCGGATCTAGAAAAAAGCTCTCTTATATTGGCTATGTATATCTATAGATAATGAGCAACCATTTTTCTTTGTTATAACATTTCACCATTATTCTATATTAATATTTTATATGAACTCCCTTACTTCTAGGGATAACTATGCTGTGGGAGATGTTATGTATGTGCCAATGTTGAAGAATGCATAGTGAATGGCACAAGAAATAATAGTTTCAGCAGCAGTTTGAAATAAGTGATGAAGGGATGGCTGTTGGTTTGTTCTATGGATGAAATTTAAGGCAGTGGTAGGTTGAAGTTTGGGTATGGGGTTCTGAAGGCAGTAGGGATGTTTGCTAGTGTGGGCTGAGACAAGCACATATATGCAGTAGTGTTTAGATTTGTTTGGTGGCAGTTGACTGGTTTAGGAATTTTTATGAGTTTTATGTTGTGCTTGGTGTGGTTGCAGGTTGAATGTTGAGGAGCAACAAGTTAATGTGGTGAAGTGGAATTGTGGATGGCGATGAAGTTGGTCAGGTATGTATTTGATGTACGGTGAATGTATGCACTTGAGATAGTGAAGTTGCTGGAGATGTTTTGAAACTAGTGGAGTGAAAAGTATTTTATGTATTTGTATTGACGTATGTTATGGACAAGTTGGTCAGGTATGTATTTGATGTACGGTGAATCTATCTATATTTATACTGACGTATGTTATGGATTTAGTTATATTTTGTAATAAAATTATGAATTCAAAAATGGTGTAAAATTGAATTGTTTTAGCTTTTATTGTAGTTATTATTAGTGAAATATCGGTTTTAATTATAATGTTGTAAAATTTATGGTTAATGGCAGTTGTCGGAAGATGAATTGCAATTGTTGGTAGCAGTTGTAAAAAGATTTATTGCAACTATCAATAATAGTTGTAAATGAATCTATTACAACCGCCAAAAGTAGTTGCAAAAGTTATTGTTGCAACTGCTATTAGCAGTTGCAAATGAGACCTATTACAACTATCAATGCAACGGTTACGATAGACTTTACCACAACTTTCAAAAGCAGTTGTAAAAAGTTTTTTACAACTACTCCTGCAACTATCGGCAACAGTTGTAAAAATATTCAACTCTATTACAACTCCAGATATTAAGACTGGCGGCCGTCTGTTGTAAAAGACCTAGTACAACTATTTTTGGCAGTTGCGAAAAGGTATTTTTGTTATAGTGTAAAAATCTTATATAACAACGTGTAATGACCATTGTAAGAAGCTCATATAACAACGCACATTGCCCGTTGAAAAATAAATGCAAATTTAAAAAAAAAAATTATAGCAGCATCCATGTAATACATCCATACTAATACTAAATATTATCGTAAAATAATTAAAATCGCATACGAAAAGACTAAAAGCTAGAGTCATAGAATTCTAACACTCCCAAAAAGTTAGATAAGTTTATATGCCAAATACATAAAGCATTAACACATAACAGTCCGCTACAAATATCATGTTAAAAGTACAATCATACTATACCACAGAGATGAAGTCTTTACGCCACGCGACGGTCGATCCAACGGCCTCTTTGATAGTCTGCATTCTGAATTTGAATATATAACGTCAAATACTGAGGGTTAATACAGAATTTTGCACATAATCAAAGGCAATTGGCAGTTTCATGTTTACAGAGCAAGGCAAGGGTGTGGACCAAAATGTGTTTTCTTGTTTTACAAATTCAAGGCAAGCAGGGTGTTTTAGCACGTGCAGATTTATTATAGGCATGGAGCAAAATACATGTATACACATACTTACATATGTGTATACACATACTTACATAAATTTAAATTGTGGCAGGCACATTTTAGATGCTTGCAAATTTTAGACGCTTTAGGGAATTTGTCCCAAAGTTGTGTAAAATGGGGAAAGTGGGTGCGTTATGCATTTTTTCCTGCATCAATATATCCAGTTTCTACCCTTTTTCTATGTTCGAATTCTCTTAAATGTGCATTTGTTTGACTTTCCAATATAAATCCTAATGCAGAATACAACATATAATTTGTAAACACCTTTACATTTAGTTTATACAGGATTCAAAGACATGAGCCACCATGAAAGGTGAAAGGAAATAACCATATATATTATCAGAAACCATACCGATTTCCATGGAAGTCAGGTAGAACATGAATATTTTTAGTTAAGGCAGAGAGAAATGGAACACTAAGCTCATCCTTCATGGATTCCAGTATCTTATTCAACAACTCGTACACAGATTTATGTTGTGAAGCTGCACGATTTGCAAGAAGAGGAGCTACAACATGATTCTAAAGTAAATGATCCAGGAGAGCTCCAATTGCACTTTGACCGCCTTATGTTAGCCAATATTCAGGCACCATAGCTACGCGAAAGCATTAACTCACTTAATAAAGTGAAAAATGCAAATATTAGACACATGCATTGGTTAGTGGCTACTGCATAAAACGAGAGCTATAACAGAATAGTTTACATTTTGTGTGAAAGAGGTTCCTGACATGGTAGAAAAGCACAAAGTTTTAAAATGCAACATATTTAAACTTTGTCATTACTCAAACAATTAGTACTTCATGTGCACTAGTATTTTGGCACGTCCAATAAAAAAGAAAGTACTATATGAAAATCGATATGAAAAGTTCATTCTAAATCCAAAACAATTAAATTTTTATAAAAATGCATACTGAGCAAAAATAATCAAAACCATTTTTACACGATTTTGTAAAATAATGATACAAGATATATATAGTTCGAAGTAAAATACTTTGATTCTCATAGGCAGCCGATCATGATTCTGATTTACTTGTCTAAATCCCTATCAGCAGCTTATCATTTAGCAGTTTTCTTATGCATTTGATTTAGCTATGTAAAAAATAGTACCTATTTTTACTACATAAACAACAATCGTATTCTGATCTACACTCCCTGTTGTTGTGCCTATAAATTGACTAGGCTCTGCTCATAGATCTACTCGTCTTATCACCGTATTAGAATAGAATACCCATTTTCACAACTTTAATGATGATAAGATTTATTTTTATAATCATACCGATCTCTATGTTATTAATTTCCGGATGTAAGATTATCAATTGACGTTATGGTGACATAATATAATTTTGACTCTTAAGACAATCATGGGATATCTTTTGATTGCTTTGAATGAAGTTACCTTGCATTTGGATTTCCAGAATCCAATTAAACAATGATATGGTCAAAATTTATACATGTATCATTAACTTACTCGATACAGATGATTGTTACCATAGGGCCATAGACAACAGCCCATATCTAAATTCTAACTAGCCATTTAAAATTTTCATGCTTTTGGGGTACTTTAGTAATTACTAGGATGACTGGTACTCACAACTATATTTTTTTTGCTACCAATAATGATATTGTTATATTTAATTCAGAACACGGGTATGCTTTGCATAGGTTGTAAATCACTTGAAGTGGTATATGAATCTATAGCTATAAATCAAGAGATTTCCATGTGGTGTCTCATGCATGCTCAAAACATCTTATTAAATCACATTTATGATAAAGCATCATCAACCTAAGAATGTTTGCCATTATCATGTATTGTATTATATTCATAGCATACTAGTGTATGACATGCATGATATGCAGACACATATGCACACGATGTGAATAAAATATGAAAATTGAAATGGTATTTAGGTGATTTTGATATCTGTTTAGATGAAAAACACAAAGCTAGTTATCAAATGTTAAAATTACTTTATATGAGATATAGATATCCCATGCACAACTGTATTTTCTCCAGTTAAATTGGTTCTCGTTGAATGTCAAATTAAAAAGAACTAACATTGTAGCCAGATCATAATTATTACCTGACCAGTAAGGCCCCCAAACACCTGGAATGAATAATTTTTCTTGTGACACAGCTATATGACAAGTTGATGTCCCACACACTAACACCATTCTATGAGATATTGCATCTTCACCAACTGTAGAAAAGTACACATCATTCATAAATAAATAAACCGGCATTTTGCATATAAATATTATTTGTTGCGATCGAGCAAAATTATAAATGCTTGCTCATAAATTATCTTGCGCTTCTGCTTCAGGCGTGCTTTCCATGACACCAACACCGCCAGCATGGCCATCAATTAGAGATGTTCCGGCTGGTGTTCCAACTAACAATCCTAACTCCTAAAAAGTAAATTAAAAAAAGAAAATTTCAAAAGATCTAGAAATAACCTGATCAAAAGCATACTTTCCATTTCCTGTTACAAGAGCAATTACCACCTTCATCATTCACAACTTCAAAAATCCCTGACATAACTCCACTATCAACCTTCACTGCTACGATTCTCACCCACCAACCATATCACAAAACCATCATTAATCACAAACCACAGTTCAAACAGCTGTTTTCCATCCACCGTCTTCTTGCTACTTTACACTGTCAACTCCTCAAACATTTCCAACTCAAAACCAAGCTATTTCAAACTCTACCAGACCATCACTTAGATGCTGCCTACATCATTCTGTCACCATACTTCCTTGCTTCACTTCAGCAATCACCACTTCAATCACCAACAAACTACTTCATACATACATCACTGTCAGTCACCACTTCAACTACAAAACACTCATCTACCTGACCATTCGCTGCCGTGCTTTGAGCAGCTACATCCATCACCCTGTACACTTCTAACTATTCCCACTGACAGTTCACTACCCATTGCGTCTTCGAAACCATCCTCCAACAGTGCCAAACTCCCTCATCGAACTGCCACCAACCTCCGCCAATCACCTCGACCACTACCATACATCCTCAACAGCATACAGTCATCACCTCTTCGAAGCAACTCCAATCTACTCTGAAACAATCATACAGCTCAACTTCCAAACATCTGCAATTGTGCACAAACATCCTTAAAGGCTTACAAAATTTTAATCAAATAATAAACAAACACACTTACGATCAACTAACAATTAACAATATGACTATACTGGGGGAAGTATAACAATTAACGATATGACTATACTCACAAATCAAACAACAAATGCGGAAGTAATCTTGAATCTCGCCATACTGGGAGAAGTATTCGGTTAGGGATTCAGCGGTGCTGTCGTAGCCGAGGCCATGGAAGAAAATTTTACGGGTGGAAGGGTCGGAATCGGCGAGGGAGGTAATCAACGGAAGGTTGTTTTCGGAACGGCGATGATTGATTCTGGATTGGGATCTAGTTCTTTTTCCTCTTCTTCTTCTTCATCACCCTCCTCACTTTCCTCGTCCTCCATTTCAGCTTCATCGCCACCGATGTTTTCCGCTTCTTTCATTTCTTCTTCTTCTTTTTTAGGTTCCTCTAATTTCGTTTCCGGTTCAGGCTCCTGGGTAGCTTTGGTGAGAACTTTTCGACGTTTGACTATGATGGAATTAGAGGGAGAAAGTCGGCTAGGGTTTTAGTTGATTTTGGCTGAAGGACGAGAGGAAGGAAAGGGTCAGGTTGGGATAAATAAACGAATAATGGGCTTCGGGCACGTTGGTGGTGATAGTTTTATTTAGTAATAAAAAGGTTTATTTAATTCTTTTATAAAACCATTTACTTAATGACAATCAACTCCTCGTTCGAGCCTGAAAACGTCTGTGTACAATATGCTGATTAATGAATAATTATTAACTATATTTATCGAATATTAATAGTAATTATTTTATATTTATCATTAATTATTAATTATAAAAGTGATTATAAAAATCTAGCTATTAAAATTTAATTATTACTTATTAAATTTAATTATTTAATTATTAAATATCATTAGTAATTATTCAATATTAAATATTTGTTGTAATTATCTATTAGTTATAAATTATTTAATATTTAATATTAATAGTAATAAAATCAATTATTAATATTATTGATTATTAATTATTAAGAATTAATTAATAAAATTAATTATGAAAATTTTAAGTATTAATTATTCATTAGTAAATGAATAATAGTATTTATTAATTAATTAATATTTATTTATTGATTACTAATTTATATATTAACTATTAACTATTATATTTTTATTTATTTTTTATTATTAAGAATTATTTCATATTTCAAATTAATTGTTAACTATTAGATATTAATTTATTGTTATTACTATTTAATATTTATTATTAATTAATTATAGTTAATTGATTATTAATTACTAATTATTAATAGGAATTACTTCATATTACTAATTAAAATTAAGTCTATTGGAATACTGATTAAGTTATAAATGATTAATATAATATTTTAAATATTAGTAAATAATATTATATTATTAATTATTAGTAATTAGTAATTAGTAATATAATATTGTAATTAGTAATTAGTACATATGATTAATATAAAATTATTAATGATTAATTATTAAATATTAATAAATAATAAATATTAATTTGAAGAAAGCATTGTAATTATTAATTATTGAATGTTGAAAATTGGCAACATACATTTTTTACAATGGGTATTTTATGATCATTGTAAAATTGGCATCGGCTAAAATAGGCATTTTATGACCGTTGTAAAATCGACTAAAATAATCATTAATTACTATAAGTTATAAGTGATTAATATAATATTATTAATGATTAATTATTAAATATTAATAAATAATATAATATTATTAATTATTAGTAATATAATATTATAATTAGTAATTAGTAACATATGACTAACATAATATTATTAATTTTCAATTATTAAATATTAATAAATATTAAATATTAATTTTAAGATTGCGTTGTAATTATTAATTATTGATTGCGAAAGTTGGCAATGGACATTAATTACAACAGACATTTTATGATCGTTTTGCATCGGTTAAAACGGGCATTTTATGACCGTTGTAAAATTGGCACCTATTACAATGGGCATTTGTAGCCCATTGTAAAATTAGCACCTATTACAACAGGCGTTATGAGTGTTGTAAAATTGACACCTCTTACAACGGGCATTTTGTGACCGTTGTAAAATTGCCATCTATTACAACGGGCGTTTTGTGAACGTTGTAAAATTGGCATTTATTACAACGGGTATGAAAGGACCGTTGTAATAGCATTCTATTACAACAGGGAGTCATTGCCCGTTGTAAAAAGGGCGTCGTATAGGGCATCAATTACGACAGTCCGGGCATCAATTACAACGGTCCTGAACGGACCGTTGTAATAGCCTTCTATTACAACGGACAGCCTACGTCCGTTGTAAAAATGGCGTTGTAATAGGGTATTTTTTTGTAGTGACTACGTCCTCGCAATTCCTACTTAGGAGAAATCTATAACTATCTGGATATATTCTAGCCCTCTACACTGTTAATTAAAATATAGATGAGAAATATATAACATACCTAACTCATGTGCATCTATAAATAACTCCGGATAAGTTTGTATCATGTGTTTTCCGGTCTCCTAGGTACAATCTGATGGATTGTTTGACCGTTGTACCTTCACCAATGAGACCTTCTTACTCCTAAGCTGACAGACTTCTGAATCAACTATACGTATCCGATGTTGCACATAGTCAAGTAAGGAGATATCTTGATCTCTCGAATGTTTCAAGATTCAATAATTGTCTTTGCCTCCCTTAAACACTTCCTCAACTAAGACACATGGAAGACGTTATGAATACCCGAGAAGTTGTAAAGTAATGCTACTCTATATGCCATCAACCGAACATGTTAAATAATTTGATATAGTCCTACATATTAAGGCACCAACTTCCCTGATATACCCAGTCTCATTACTCCTTTCACTGGAGATATCTTCACATATACTCAATCTCCTTCTACGGTCCACATAAGATTTATGTCGATCATGGGACTATTTCATCCTTTGTCAGATCTTCTCAATCTTCTCTATAGCTTCCTTCACAGAATCAGGACCCAAAACAAACTTGTCTCCTGTTTCTAACCAACACGCTGGTTATCGACATGGTCTACCATATAAAGCTTCGAATGGTGCCATGCCAATCCAGGATTGGAAAATGTTGTTGTAAGAAAACTCAACAAGATGGAGATAACCTCCCATCTTCCTCCAAAATCCAAAATATAGGCACGAAGTAAATCTTCTAGCACTTGGTTGACCCATTCCGTCTGTCCATCTATTTGGGGATGATGGCTGTATTAAAATTCAATTTATTCCCCAATGCTTCCTGATAGCTTCTCCAAAGTCGACTAGTAAATAGGGGATCATGGTCATAAACAATGGAGTTAGGAACTCTATATAGCCTCACTACTTCCTTCACATACAGCTTAACCATGTATGGTGTGGTTCGAGTTGACTTCACTAGAAAGAAGTTTGCTAACTAAGTCAACCGATCCACTATTACTCATATGCAATCGGGTCCACTTCTAAATCATGGTAAACAATCCATATAGTCCATCGATACCTAAAATCACAAGGGTTAAACCCTTCTAATGGGATATATAAGCAAATTATTGATTACTAATTACTCGTTCTTGATCCCCTTCCATTGGGGAATTTCCAACGGTTGCAGAAGACCGATGGGTCTTTGATGTTTCGCTTTAACTAGTTGACAAGTCATATAGCCTTTTATGTACTTTCTATATCACGCTTCATCTCTTCCTAGTAGTATAGACGTCTCATGTCCATATACATTTTTTTTCCTCCGGGATGAATGATATAACCTGATCGGTAACAGTCATCCCTTACATGGTTACAAAGATTATTCAAGTCAGGTACAATTAGTTTAACACTTCTCCATAAGCAGCCTAGTGTATCTAGGGAGTAACTAAAGAGATCCACACATTATCTTCTCTTGATTCTAACTTCTGAATAATAGCAAGAGTGGATGGGTTTCCCCTTTGAGCATCGGCTATTTTATCTATCAATGGTGGCTGGGTGACGAAACTAGCCAACATCACACCAGAACTAGTGAAACAAACCCTACACCCCTTAATATACCCAAAAGGACACGTTAAAAATTGTGGTGCATTGTAGGTATAACTAAAGCTAACAGAGACTAAGATTCACAAGACAAAAATAAATAAAAACAACAGAAACTTGAAATAAAAACTTAATTAAAACAAAACTTCATAGTCGCTTCATAAATAAGTTAAATACCAAATAACACATACATGTCTAAAAATACAATATGTCTCATGAAACAAAAACGCATAGTCTCAAAAATCGGAGTATATAATATTCCTCATAATAAGCCAGTACACAGAAAGAACTAAAGCTGAAATAAAAGAAATACATAATAGAGAACTCCTCCAAGAAACCGCCAAGCAACTGCAATCTACTTCCCTCTTCCTTGATTGCCTATGGGAGGAAAAGGGGAAAAATAGAGGAGTAGATCAGACAAAATGTCTGGTGAATGATAGTAATTACTAGAGTCTTTAAGCAAAGTAAAAGTAATAGACTCTACAATAGTTCTAGTACATAAAGAAGAAATAAAGGAAATTGGAAAGAGATAAACTGAAAATAAATACGATTAACTAGAAGATAGGTTAATTTTGATGGCTTGCACTTGTCCTTGATCTATGCTTTGATTAGGCTGAATTCCTAATCCTATAATTAGGATGTAATCCGAATTCTACCTTTTTTGATTGGCCTACTACTCCATAGACCTTACGGTAGACCAGACGCTATATAACTTCCTACACAGCAGCCAATAGTATCTACGAAAGATGCACAAAGCACCCACTATGGATCCGGACGACATATATAGCTCCCTACATAGAAGGCAATGGTGTCTACGAAAGACACCCATACTAAGCGCTTGGAATTCATAGCGATTACTGAGCACCAAAATGGAAGTCGCACATGTAACTGCCACCATGTCTATGCTACCTTTTGCTCCACCTATTGAGTCTTCTTATTACCTCAAACTCCAGCATAAGCATGCTCCTCATCCTACTTCAGGCTAACGTAAGACCGCCGTGTATCCATAGAATCTATATGGGAAATGTTATTGGTATTGGCTCGCCATCCACACAATATCTAGTTGCGACCCTTATTCAAATCCTCCGTGATTTGGACTTTTATTTGACCAATTGCTACCATTCCTAGCATAAGCGTGCCATCATCTCTCTTCATGCTAATGTGAGACACCGTTTTGTCTAATATGGAATGCTATATGGTACAGGTTCTACTTTCATCTTTGCTTATTAACTTAGATAAATTATTTAATTAAGCCTTTATTATCATCTTTACTTTCTACACTTATTAATTTATCTCAAGTCTTAAAATAAGCCTCATACTACTCCTTTTCTTATTATAACCTACGTTATAATCATGCTTATTATTTAACCCAAGGTCTAAGTGATAAAATAAGCTTCTTTCATTTTTTTTAATGCTTTTTAATTATAATTCTACGTTATAACTATGCCAATTAATTAGTTCTATTCTAATAATAATTAGGCATAATTTCAGTCCAATTCCATTTATATTACAGTCCAATTCCATTATTTATTACAGTCTTTATAATTTACATCTTATTTTCTTCATTCAATATTGTTACTTATATAATCCATATTCGCGTTTAATTTATTCTAATCCATATGCGAAGAAAAAGAGGAAGAAGAGAATAGACGCTTGTATAAAATCCACAACGTCGAAAAAGATGTAAATAAGTAATAAATAACAGTAAATGAACTTAAATACTGTAATAAACTGTAAATAAATAAAAAGCTATGCTTAACAATAATAAATTATAATTAACTGAAAAAGAATAACCAAAAGGGAATAGACCGAAAAATAGATCTAAAACTGATAAAAAGGCTATCCAAAATGGTAGTAAAACTACAACTACTGGAAACCCTATTATTTTAAATTACTTAAAGAATCTTAAAATAATTACAATCACTCAAGGTCCTAAGCTCTTCCTTTGGTCTTTCCGGTTCACTTGGAGTTGTAAAATAATCTAATTTATAACGATTTTCTCATTTGAAAAAATTATTCCGCTTAGGGTCCTTCCTAAAAAGATGAACCCAATTGGAGAAAACCGTGAATGAGAAAAAGTGTTAGGTCTAGAGGTTTATTTATAGTGGTATAAGTGGATCTCAGACCGTTGGATTTGGGGATTGAATAGGATGCAACCACGTCATAGGCCGAATAGGAGCCATAGGATGCAAAAATAGATGTACCAGATAGGTCAGAAGAATGCAAAACACGCCAGTTTGAGGCTCTTGAACATTCAAACAAATAAACATTCGTTTGTTCGTAAATAGCAGAGGCAGGTCGATCGCCTAATGCCCAGGTAGACTGGCGGTCGACCTGCCTATATATGTATTTTTTTGGTTTTCTGCTTATTTTGTTTATTTTTATAACTTGGTCATATTAACTCAGATCTTGACGTTTTATATATGGAAATTGACCAGAAAATTACCATGGACACATGGTGCAACTTCCATGGCTTAATTCTGAAAATTTTACAAAGTTATTTTATTATCTAATTAATTAATGAATTAATTATTATGGATTAAATTTTAAGTTGTTACATTCTCCCCTCCTTAAAGGATTTCATCCCGAAAACTCTAAGGATAAAAGAATGACTAAATATTTTCATCCAAGTTCTACCACTAACTACTAAATCATCAACCGTTCATCCATTATCCTTAAGTTTTTCTAATGAAGTTTATGATACTTATGCAAATAGTGTAGTGTAAATGACCTTAACTAATGCAAAAGATTAGGAGGCCCACTGGTTCAGTTGACCTCCTTTTATGCAATCATATCCGTGCCATGTATCCGAATGAATGCAAAAAATCCTAGTGATAACTAATAGTTCTATATGCGTGCTACAACCAACATCCAAATGCAAAAATCATGTGATAAACATCCATTTAGGCAACCATGGAAATAAATTAAAAATGCACACACATCCATATGCATATGCTCTAGTGTCCTAATTAGGCCGATCCCTAAGGAATAATAGTGCCTAGTGTACCTATATGCATCCAACAGCATCCACTAGCAAACATTCGCAACCACTAGCATACATCATTCATAACATGTTCTATTAACATGTTTACAACAAATCCTGCCATCCATAGGTTAAATCGTAAGTCCTACCCTCCCAAAGAATAATAAAGGAAAGAACCTATTCAAATCTAAAGATGGAAAAGAAAATTATAAAACTTACTATCAAAAAGATGATGATAGGAAGTACGAATCTTTTCTTCTGCTTCTCAAGTGGCATCTGCAACATCATCTCCCCATTGCACCTTCACTAGTGGAACCTCCTTATTCCTTAGTCTCTTAATGTCTCTTCTAATAATTTTCGTGGGGATATGCCGAACAGAAGCTTCCCTTTCTACCTCCACCTCCTCCAACTGACTAGGCTCCACAGCCTCCGCAGAGTCATGTAAGCACTTTCGCAAGTGTGAAACATGAAAAACGTCGTGTACTCCTACGAGCCTATCAGGTAGCCTTACTCCGTAAGCCATCTTCCCAACTCTTTCTGTGATAGAAAATGGTCAAACAAATCTAA
Source organism: Allium cepa (assembly GCA_030765085.1). Lineage (NCBI taxonomy): Eukaryota > Viridiplantae > Streptophyta > Magnoliopsida > Asparagales > Amaryllidaceae > Allium > Allium cepa. The sequence goes on from CM060944.1 coordinate 437,412,125, forward strand.
GGGTTAACTTTCCATTTGATCCAATCCTTACCACCTAAGACGAGGATACTTTGATAAAAACTAAGTCTCCAACCTCAAACCCTAAGTCTCTCCTCTGCTTGTTCACCTACGACTTCTATCTGTCTTGATTTGTCTTCATCCTTCGCGGAATCAAATCCACCCTCTCATAGGTCTCCTTAACCATATTTGGTCCAAGTAATAACTTCTCCGTAGACTCTACCCAACATGATGAGGACTTGCAAGGTCTCCCATAAAAAGCCATAAACGGTGCCATTCCTATACTTGTTTGTTAACTATTATTGTACGCAAACTCAACCAATGGAAGAGGCTCCTTCCAAGTTCCTCCAAAGTCCAAAATGCACATCCGCAGCAAATCCTCAAGCACCCTATTGATCCTCTGTGTTTGGCCATCTGTCTAGGGGTGATAGGCCGTACTCAACCTAAGTTGCGTCTCTAGCGCCTCTTGTAAGCTTCTCCCAAACTCACTAGTGAAAATGAGATCTCTATCACTAACAACGCTAGAAGGAACTCTGTGTTGACGGACTATCTCTCGAATGTACAAGGATGCCAAATATGAAGTCGTACGTTTACTCATAACTGGGATGAAGTGGGCACTCTTAGTCAATCTATCAACAATCACCCAAATGCTAGTGTTCCCTTTCCTAGAACTGGGTAAACCATCAATGAAATCCATAGAAATACTGTACCACTTCCACTACGACATATCTAAGGGACGAAGTAATCCACCGGGATTCTGCTGCTCTACTTTTACCCTTTGGCATATGAGACACTTAGCTATAAATTTCACCATGTCCTCCTTCATGCCACCCCGATAGAACATCCTCTTCATATCCCGATACATTTTGTCACCACTTGGATGAATAGTCATACGGGAATGGTGCGCTTCTTTCAAAACTGCTCTCAACAAGTCACTAGCGCGTGGAACACAAAGCCCCCCATCTCTCCTAAGCCGCCCCCTATCTATATAATAACATTGGAGATGCCTAGAGGCCTCTCTTTAGCTAATCCTATCCATAATGTCCATGAGTTTCGAATCCTCCCGCTTCCTCTAGCCAATCTGATCCATAAGTGTAGGCCTCACCTCTAATGTCGCTAACAATCCGGGAGTAATGTCCGTAAAGGTCTTAAAATCAAAAGTAGAAATAAACTCCAAGCTCCTCCACTCTACAAACAAAAGACTAAGGGTTATTTTTTTTCTACTCAATGCATCCATAACCACATTACCCTTGGAAGCTATCTCAAAATCATACGAGGCTAAAAACTCCATCCACCCCTGTTGCCTCAAGTTCAAGTCTTCTACGAGAATAGATACTTCAAAGACTTATGGTCGGTAAAAAGCTCAAACCTGTCTCTAAGAAAATAGTAGCTCCAAGGCTTAAGTGTAAAAACTATGGCAGCCAACTCCAAAATATGGGTAGGGTAGTTCTTCTCATGCGTCCTTAATTGCCTACTACCATAACACACTACCCTCCCTTCTTACATCAACACCGCACCCAGACCCGTTCCACATGCATCAGTGTATACAGTGAATGGCTTAGCTCCATCGGGTAAAACTAACACAAGTGCACTAGTAAGAGCTCTCTTAAGCTTGGTGAAGGAATCATCACAATCCATGCCCCACACGAAAGCTTTATTCTTCTTAATAAGGTGCGTGAGTAGTGCCGAAATCTTGGCAAAGTCTCTAATGAACTTCCTATAGTAGCCAGCCAATCCTAGGAAGCTCCTAACTTCGGTAACGTTCTTGGGGGCCTTCCAATCTTACACCATAATAACCTTGGCGGGTTCAATAGCCAAACCTTCCTTCGAGACTACGTGCCCTAAGAAACGAACTTCCTCTCTTCAAAAATGACATTTTGAAAACTTAGCTTTCAAATGATGACTATGAATTGTGCGAAGAACTTCTTCCAAATGAACAACATCCTCCTCCATATTCTTGGAAAATACCAAAATATCATCCATGAATACCACCACAAACTTATTTAGGACGTCCCTAAAGACGTGATCATCAAATCAATGAAATAGGCTGGAGCATTGGTTAGCCCAAAAGGCATAACCAACCACTTGAAAAATCTATCTGGTGTCTTAAAGGCAGTCTTATCTATGCTGCCATCAGCGACTCTATGCTGATGGAATACCATGGCTAAATCAAGCTGAGAGAAAACCAAAGAACCTACCAACTGGTCAAAAAGATCATCAATCCTAGGGAGTGGATATAGGTTCTTCTTGGTGAGCTTATTTAATTCCCTATAGTCCACGCAAAGTCAGAGAGAACCATACATCTTAGTAGCGAAGACGATTGGCGCTTCCCACTCTGATATGTTCCTTCTTATGAATCCCTTTTCCTAAAGCTCCTGGATCTTCTTGCTCAATTTTTTCCTCTTCCTAGATGCCATGTGCCTCATATGTAATGTTACTGGCTTAGCATTTTCGGTCAAATAAATTCTGAAGTCAATCTTTCTCTTAGAGGGAAGTCCTCTAACCTCCTCGAAGCTGTCTACGAAATCTCCGATGATAGGAACCGAATGCAACTCTGATGAAGACGAATTGATGGAATAGAGAAAATTCAACATGACCGACCCTTGCAAGTTGCAAGATGCCTCAATTGTCCTACCACTACAAGTATCAATTCTAACGACTCTCCTCTCGTAGTCTAAGATAGCTCCGTGTATGGATAGCCAATCCATCCCTAAGATCATCCCATACCCTGAGAATCCTAAATCATATGCGTCGCAGTCAAATTCTACGCCCAGGATAAAGATTTTTAAACCCTTACAAATCATAGATAAGTGTGTCGATCCTCCTATGGGGTTTGAAACAATAATCGGTTCTACTACTAATGATATGTCCAAGTGCAAACAATCTACTAGAGAACTGGAGATAAAAGAATGTGATGCTTCAGAAGCGAATAAAGTCCAAATGGAAAAATCAGATATAGAAACCAAACATTCAACTGTGACTTTCCTACCTATCTAGAATGCTACTGGAAGGTGATGCATCTAACGCCTAAATCTGTGCAACTGGCGCACTCGCTTTCTGACCAGCTCTTTGGAGACAACTCCTACTCATATGACCGGGCTACCCGCAAACATAGCACTTACCCTTCATCTTATCCTTCCTGCAATCCTTGGCCATATGTCCAACATTCCCACAACTATGACACTTTACTCCCTTCTTAATCTGCTTCTGAGGACAATCACCTTTCTTCTCCTTCTTATTCTTTTCCTACCACTTCTTATTTGAACCATCTGACTTAACCTCTTCTTTAGACGCTCCCACCTTGACTGTATCCGACATAAGTACCATCTCGACTAAAAACTCATAAGTAGCTCCCATTGGTACATGAGTCAGCAATAATCCCTGAAGGGGTTGATTCAATCCCTTCGCAAACTTCATAGCTTTCTTATACTGCATGTTCACCAAATCCATACCAAACCGCGACATCTCATTGAATTGATTGATGCATTTATTAATAGACAAACTCCCTTGTGTCAAATTGATAAACCTCTCCAGCTGAATGCTCTCTTCCGCCTATGATAGAAACCTCATATTGAATTGCTTATGGAATCCATCCCAAGTGATATTCCTTTCCTCCAACTCGATCACCTCCCACCAATAAGATGCCTCCTCCTTCAGTTACCAAGCGGCTAGCTGAACTCGCTGATGACCATCCAATCCCAAAAGACCAAAAATCCTTTATGTGTCCCTAAGCCATGCTCTTGCCTCCACATAAGTCTCCATGCCAGGAAAAGTCTTCCCGCCCAAACTCTCAAAATCATTAAAAAGCTTAGAGAAATTGATGGCGACATGTGGGTTGATGGGATTCTCACCCGCTAGTACAGGATTAGGTGTAGGCCCGTGCACCTCTGGAGTCGTGGCTTGTAAGTACCTATAAAACCAGGATGGGATAGGGATGCCCTCGGGAAGGTTCGAGGCATCAGCCATTCTACGAAAAGAAAAACATAGTTTAGAAAAGAGTCAAAGGAAGATTGAACTAGACTTATGAGGGGATTTTTATAAAATTTTCTTTTATACTTATAAACAATTCTAAGAGTTCTTTTATGAAAATACTTTTTTTTAAACAAGTTAATTAGAAAAATAATAAATTTTTAGGAATCTTTTAACCTTAGGCTTCGATACCAAGTGAAACACCCCCATACCCCTTAATATACCCAAAAGGACAAATTAAAAGGTGTGGTGCATTGTGGGTATAACTAAAACTAACAGAGACTAAGATTCACAAGATAAAAATAGATAAAAACAACAAAAACTTAAAATAATAACTTAATTAAACCAAAACTTTATAATTGCTTCATAAATAAGTTAAATATACCAAATACCACGTACATGTCTAAAAATCCAATATGTCTCACGAAACAAAGACTCATAGTCTCAAAAATCAGAGTACATAATATCACTCATAATAAGCCAGTACATAGAAAGAACTAAAGCTGAAATAAAAGAAATACATAGTAGAGAACTCCTCTAAGAAACTGCCAAGCAACTGCAATCTACTGCCCTCTTCCTTGATTGTCTATGAGGGGAAACGGGAAAAATAAAGGGGTGCGTCAAACAAAAAGACTGGTGAATGATAGTAATTACTAGAGTTTTTAAGTAAAGTAAAAGTAATAGACTCTACAACAGTTCTAGTATATAAAGAGGAAACAAAGGAAATAGGAAAGAGATAAACTGGAAATAAATACGATTAACTATAAGATATGTTAATTTTGAATGCTCGCACTTGTCCTTGATTTCTGCTTTGATTAGGCTGAATTCCTAATCCTGTAATTAGGATGTAATCCTAATTCTACCCTTTCTAATCGCCTGCTACGACATAGACCTTACTGCGGACCAGACGCTATATAACTCTCTACATAGTAGCCAATGGTATCTACGAAAGATGCACAAAGAACCCACTGTGGATCTGGACAACATATATAGCTCCCTACACAGAAGGTAATGGTGTCTACGAAAGACACCCATACTAAGCGCTTGGAACTCATAGCGATTATTGAGCACCAAAATGGAAGTCGCATGCGTAACTACCATGATGCCCATGCTACCTTTTGCTCCACCTATTGGGACTTCTTATTACCTCAAAATCCAATATAAGCATGCCCCTCATCCCACTTCAAGCTAACATGAGATCACCATGTGTCCATAGAATCTATAGGGGAAATGTTGCCGGTACTGGCTCGTCATCCAAAACAATATCTAGTTGCGCCCCTTATCCAAATCTCTCATGATTTGGACTTTTATTTAACCAATTACTACCATTCTTAGCATAAGTGTACCCTTATCTCTCTCCAGGCTAGTGTGAACACCATTTTGTCTAATAGGGAATGCTATATGGTAAAGGTTATACTTCTATCTTTGATTATTAACTTTGATAAATTATTTAATCAATCCTTTATTAGCATTTTTACTTTCTACACTTATTAGTTTATCCCAAGTCTTAAAATAAGCTCCATTCTACTCCTTTTCTTATTATAACCTACGCTATAATCATGCTTATTATTTAACCCAAGGTCTAAGTGAGAAAATAAGCTTCTTTCATTTTTTACACTCTTTTTTAGTTATAATTCTAAGTTATAACTAAGCCAGTTAATTAGTCCTATTCTAATCATAATTAGGCATAATTTCTGTCCAATTTCATTTATATTACAGTCCAATTCCATTATTTATTAAAGTCATTATAATTTACATCTTATTTTCTTCATTCAATATTCTTACTTATATGATCCATATCAGTGTTTAATTTATTCTAATCCATATGCGAAGAAAAAGAGGAAGAAGAGAATAGATGCTTGCATAAAATCCAAAACGTCGAAAAAGATGTAAATATGAAATAAATAACAGTAAATGAACTTAAATACTGTAAATGAACTATAAATAAATAAAAAGCTACGCTTAATAATAATAAATTATAATTAACTGGAAAAGAATAACCAAAAGGGAATAGACTGAAAAATATATCTAAAACTGATAAAAACGTTATTCTAAAATCGTAGTAAAACTACAACTATTGGAAACCCAATTATTTTAAATTACTTAAAGAAATCTTAAAATAATTACAATCACTCACCTCCGGTCCTAAGCTCTTCCTTTGGTCTTCCCGAATCCACTTGGAGTTGTAAAATAATTTAATATATAACGATTTTCTCCTTTGGAAAAAATATTCCGTTTAGGGTCCTTCCTAGAAAGTTGAACCTAATTGGAGAAAACCTAGAATGAGAAAAAATGTTAGGTCTAGGGGTCTATTTATAGGGATAGAAGTGGATCTCGGACCGTTGGATTTGGGGATTGAATAGGATGCAACCACGTCATAGGCCGAATAGGAGTCATCGGATGAAAAAATAGATGGACCGAATTGGTCAGAAGAACGCAAAACATGTCAGTTTGAGGCTCTAAAACGTTCGTTCGTTCGTAAATCATAGAGGCGGGTCAACCGGACGGTCGACCGCTTGATGTCCAAGTCGACCGGCCTGTCGACCTGCCTATATATATATATATATAATTTTTCGTTTTATGCTTATTTTGTTTATTTTATAACTTGGCATATTAGCTCAAATTGACGTTCTATATATGAAAATTGACCAAAAAATTATCAATGACACAATGGTGCAACTATCATGGCTTAATTCTGATAATTTCACAAAGTTATTTTATTATCTAATTAATTAATGAATTAATTATTATGGATTAAAAATTGAGTTGTTACAACTAATATCCGAGTGCTCATTCTGAATATCACACATGGAAAGTGGTTCCAAATCCTTCCACTCTATTATCATCATAGAAACCATAGCTTGGTGCTTTCAACTTAATGCATCAACAACATGATTTTCTTTACTAGGTGTATACTGGATATTGAAATCATAAGCTGCTAAAAATTTCAACCATCGTTGTTGTCTCATATTCAAATCTTTTTGCATGAAAAGTTCTCCAATAATTTGTGATCTATGTATAGCATAAATCACACTGCAAGCAGGTAATGTCGACATGTCTTCAATGTGGACACTATTGCAGCTAACTCCAAATCATGCGTAGCATATCTAACTTCATTTGGTCTTAACTGTCTTGATGCATACGCTATGACCCTTACATTTTGCATAAGTACTGCACCTAAGTCTGAACCACAAGCATTAGTATAGACTTCCAAATTCTGATTACCTTCAAGTACTATCAATATAGGTGCATTCATATGTACTTCCTTTAACTTCTGATAAGCTTCCTCACACTTGTCTGTCCATATAAACTTAACACCTTTTCTGGTGTGGTTAGTTAATGGCTGAAATATCTTCGACAAGTCCTTAATGAATCACCGATAGTAACCGGCTAATCCCAAGAAACTTTATATCTTATATACGGTCTCTAGCCTCTTCTAATTGAGATTCTAATATAAATAATAAGATTCGCCGCGAATCGACGATTGCAATTCAATTCCTGAATTACGGAAATGAAAATCATTCACTCATCGAAACAAAAATGAAAGATCTATTAGTATTAGTTAGTGATCTCGGCTCGGTGGGTCCCTTCCTCCGTAATGAACTGTTGGCACTAGTCCTACATTTTGTGTTTGTGGACCGAGGAGAAAGGTGGCTCAGCGGGAAGAGGGTTGTTTTTATCGCGTCGACATTAGCTAGTCTACAGAGATACCTTGATCTGCTGAAACGACATGGCCAAGAAAGTTTACCTGCTTCTGCCAAAAATGGCATTTGGAGAACTTCAGTTTCATCTTCTTCTGCCTTATTGTCTCCAATATAGTTCTGAGATGTTTTTCATGCTCTTCCTCGGATTATGAGTACACCAAACATTATCGATGAATAATAAGATGAACTTACCCAAATATTCTCTGAAGACTCTATTCCTTAGATCTACAAAATAAGCCAGAGCGTTCATTGGACCAAATGGCATCACCAACCATTAATACGAACCATATCTAGTTCTAAACGCTATTAATGGAATTTTTCCTTCAACGATCCTGAACTGATTGAACCTAGTAGCTAAATCCATCCATCAAAAGATTTTGGCTTCGCTTAACTGATTGAAAATATCATCCGTTCTAGGGAGAGGATACTTATTCTTGATTGTCAAGTCGTTAAGTTCACTATAACCGATGCACAACCGGGGAGAACAATCTGCCTTCTTCACAAATACTTTTGCGGCTTCTTAGGGTGAACTACTCAATCTTATGAAATGTTTCTGCTCCAAATTTGTCGATTGCCTCTCAGCTCTTCATTCTCTTTTGCTGAGATTCAAGTTAGAGGTCTACTTACTGGTTGAGTTCCAGGAACAAGGTCGATTCAGAACTCTATAACTTGTTTAGTAGGTAAATCGTTAATCGACTCAAAGATATCAGGATATTTCTTAACCACTGGAATCCGAGCGATCTCATCCTCATCTCGAGTTTCAATAGCAAATGGAGATCCTTCAGAATCCTCATTAATATTTCCAAGGGTTATATAGATTCTTTCTTCTAAATTAGGGTGGCTAAGGGTTACAATTCTTTCAAGGCATAAAAGATGTGCTTCGTATCGCTCTAGCCAATCCATTCGGAGTATAATACCAAACCCAAGTATTCAAACACATGTAAATCACAATAAAAGGAATAACCATCCAAAAGTAGTTTAACGTCTTTACATAACATCTTAAGAATTGCATATCCCCCAATACGATTTACAATCCTCAATGATGTGACTAGGTAAACCATATCAAGACAGAATGTATCCACTAGCTCTTTCGGTATGAATGAGTGTGACTTACCCATATCAAATAGTACTCTAATAGGAAAATATTTAATTAGAATCGTACGTTCAAGAACTGCATGTTTCTTTCCTTTGCTATAAGAGGTGCCCTCCATTGTCTCAAGAGCATTTAGCTTCCATGTCTTCTTCCTAGCTTCAGGGCAGGTGTAGCTAAGATGTCCTTCTTTGTTACAAATTTTTCACTTCTTTGAAAATGTGATTTGATGAGTTTTGGTGCACTCCCTTGAATAATAGCCCTTCTCTCCACAATTGAAACACTTAATAGCATCTCTACCATGAACCTTTGATCCAAAAGTGTCAACTCTCGCCTGTTTCTTGCTTTGGAACCTAAACTTCTTCTTTTTGAATGGAAAGCTTCAGTTCTTGCCAATAGCTACCTTTCTCTTCAACTCCTCCTCATCATTTCTGCCTTTTTCTTCTTCCTTAAGTCTCAATGCAACGTCCATAAGCATCTCAAAAGTGGTTTTCAACTGAAGAATGAGAGGTTTCCTCAGAGACTTCCTTAGGCTATAGAAAAATTTATGAATCTTCTTCATAGGCGTGCTAATGAGCTATGTTCCATACTTGGTTTCAGCTTCAAACTCTGCTTCATATCTAGCCACAGACATGGCATGTTGTTTCAAATCAATGAATTTGTGAGCCTTAGCTGCTTTCTCTACCTTAGGTAGGAACTTCCTGTCAAATCGATTCTTGAATTCCTCCCATGTAATTTTTGATTCATCAACCTCAGCTACAAGCAGCTCATACCAATCAAGAGCCCTCTCCTGCAATTGGCTATAAGAAATTTTGACCTTTTGCTGATAAGTGATCCCACACGTATGAAAATGCATTCAAATGTGTTTGTCCAAGTTTGGACTCTGATCACTCCTTCGGTACTATTGAAAGGTTTTCCCCCTAGTTTAGCATATTCCCTACATAGGCTCGCAAAATCAAATCGGGGAGTAGGAGGGTTTGGAATGGTGGAAGCAATAGACTACTGGATATTCCTCACCAGTTCCATGAGTTGCTTGGTGGTCATAAATACTCCACCAGATCCAGTACCAGAAGGCTGACCTGGTTCTCCTCAACCTGAGCGTGTTCCATCCATATCCATAGAACTGAAGTGAGATGAACATTAGATCAAATAAATAATATTGATATAATGCACACATATATAAAATAATCACAAAAAACAAGTATGCACCCAGATGATTACACTCTGTAATCAACATGTACACCTAGGTATGTTTAGTTATCTCCTCGTTATCCCAAGGGACAAGGTCTCCTAAGTCCATCTAGGCCAAGGACTCGTGTCTCGTTGTGATCTGTACTATTCAAACCTGCTCTGATACCATTTTGTAATGTCTCCCATTTGTATACTCATACTACCCAAGAGTATTACTATGTAACTATCGAGTAATACAGAGAATGAAGAGATATGGGGCGCACACGTCAATATTTCTTCGGACCACACCGATAAATATCTCATATAAAGATGTTACATATCATACTCGTACACGATCTCGATACAAAGCCATAATAACATGTGCCTCCAGGATGGATAATACATAATCACAGATAAATAAATATCAGTCAGAGAACACAAAGTCAGAATACAGAAGGTAAAATATAATCTACATATTATCAAGTATAATGCATAGTCTAATGGGTTACAAAATGATGAATTTAGCCCAATACATGATATATCACTAAATACATCAACTACTGCTATATACAATAAAGCTACAAAATGAGTAGAGAATGTATCATCCTATCTCTCCTATTAACTTCCTCATAGGTCCATACTAAGCGTCGTCATCACTGAGTACCTGCACTAATAGTCGCTCGAACTAATCCGAGTATTATAAAGAACACATTGGTCAGACTATGTCTGAATATAATACCATATAGTATATGGCAATGATAATAACCAATATAGAACAAAACATCATAAGTAAAAAATAATAAAGTGAGATAGCCTAACAAATCATATTATCCAAATCATCATCAAATGAATCGCAAGTTTGAATCAATCACATTCCAAATCACAAACAATAAACAGAGGCTATCTCTAATTATCAAATCAGAAAAGTATGGATATACGGTGACTGTCTGCACTTTAGACACGGTCTCTAGTATAGTCAACCCATTATAGGAATGAGAACAATGTATGACAATACACTACATTCACATATATAACGAAACCAGATGAGAGGTTGGCAGCACATCTGCTTGCTCTTGGACCCACATATGGTTTATATGACACAACTCCTACAGTCATTGGTTACTTTAACCTTTCCTCTCTCAATATCGTGACAATGATCCCACCATAGGCTCCACAACGCATAGCCACTTCGACTATGACTACCGACACTTGTTCCCTAGGGTAATTGACTGCTGGCCTATGTTACACAAGGGCACCACACATAACACTAGCACAAGGCTAAATATAATCATAATCAAGGTGTCATGGATGGAGGTGTGATCCCTCAATCATGCCGTCAGGGTGGATATTGGCCACTCTGGTTCACTTCCGCAACATATAGGAAGCTAGACCCAAGGTGGATGGTCATATAGTACTCAACCTATAGCTACATAAATCTCTAACTATTGTCCAACTCATGGCCCACATAAGTAAACACATATCTATCGTATATTCACCGCAGTGAGTATATCACCACATATATATGAGTATATCCCCGTTTGAGTGACATTTACTTACAGAAAATAATCAAACGAATAAAAAAACGACGTCCCACATCATCGTATTTTATTCGAATAATTATTCAATGTTTGTAAACTACACTTAATCCACACTGTATACTTTTATATGACGAGTCCAATGATTAATAGGGAAAGTGTTACCGAAAGCTATATACATAATGGTATCACTAAACCGTTTATTCAAATTTCTCATCACACAAAAATGAAAAACAATTACAAAAATTCAAAAGTAAATATAAATATTATAATATAATAAAAAATTCGACAATAAATATAATATAGCATTAGTTGGTATTAAAATAACATATAATATGTGTGTGTAACTTTCTTTGTCTATTGTAAATCACTATAAATAATATTTGTATTTATATATTTTATTATTGCATATAATTTTATAAATTATGTTATGTATATCTAATATATATATCACAGTTTAATATATAAAATACACACATTCTTAACTAAGAAAACAATCCACCATGACACAACATATATGTACGCAAGCATCCATGTGAAACACACAAACCTGCTTTATTATTATTCATATTTTTGCTTACTGGGAAAACATACCCACACGCATGTGACTTTAACTCATGCACAGGGGATCAATACAAGTATGCATGTCCAGATATCTAGGTACTAACATAAATGCATATATATTAACTTCTGAGCACTGGCATATGTATCTATGTTTAACAATTCATATATTTCCAATAGAAAAGGAACGCACCTGATGTGAATACACTACAATACACTCAACATTTGCAGAATTAAACACTTATGAATGGATGAAAGAATATATTTAATTTATATAATTGCACAAGCCAGCATTACGCATGGTGTGTATATTGGAAAATTGCACCGTCTCAACGCACACATATATAATCCATGGTTTCGTAATAGTCGAGGATAAAAATATTAACAAGGAACATATGCCAAGGTTTGTAAATATACAGATTTCTCCTTCAAAACTTTTGCGTGAATTTACAGGAAGAAAACAGAGGGGTAGTTTTGAATATTAATTTTAGTAAAATATGGATATATGCATCGAGTCTAAAAATAACACAATGTAAACCAAAAACTGAAAATAAAGTTATTAAATTAAATTGGTAGTAAAATATCATGTATAACTTTACATCTTATATAATTATTCATGTTTGAGTATTAGGGTGAGTATCATTTAACTCCTACAGCTGTGAAATAGAAACTGTAAATAAATAAAATATTATTTAGAACAAAATAAACACAAACATCCATTGTCAATAATCTGTAATAGAATTGCTCATATATAATTATGCATTGCTCTTCTCTTTAATTTGCAGGAATAAATTGGTCATCGTGTAAATTGGTCATTGCATACATGTCTGTTGCATGAACAAATGTGCATGTAGCTTGGTTGCTTTTATTTATCGAGCCAAGTTTTGAATGCCCTGTTATCTATTTTCACAAAGGTACATGCATAGGCATGCGTGCATCCCCAAAAGCACAAATCATTTACATATTTAATACTCAGTATATTGTGGCAGGCAAAACACACAGATATAGACAACCTGGCACCCAGTTAATTTTTTTTTTGCTTTTTCAAAAATGGTTAGAAATTTGGGTAAGAACCCAAATTAAACTGTAACGACCCAGAATTTCTATTTATTTAAAATTTGAATATTTAATTGAATTTAAATATTAATAAGTAAAATTTATAAGTCGAATAATTTATTTGTCGAATATCTGGATTTAATTGGATAATTAAATCGATAATTTAATAGTTGAAATCACAGAAATAATTAAAAATTGGGTTTAATATGATTAAAAAATGATTTGTAAAATTTTATTATATCATATTGGAGTTAGAGTGATATTACAGAACATTTAAAATCGAATTAAAAGTAAATTTGTGAAAATTGAATATTTTAATATTTAATTGACGAGTTAAAATAGCTATTTTTCAAAGAGTCTCGGATTTCGACGAAACCAGTTTCATCGGATCCGTAATGTCATATTATTGTATGGTTTCAAATTTCATATCAATCGGATTTACCGTTTGTCCAGGGCGAGCCCAAACGCATAGAAATTAGTTTAAATCGATTTAATTTAAAATCGATCGTTTATTGCCATAACTCGCATAGATGATCGAATTGGCTCCCGAAACCTATTCCATTGTGTTCGGAACATGGGGTAAATCTTAGAAATGCCAACTGGCACGCTTCGTTTGGAGTTCGGAAAATTTCGGATGACTAGTAATTCGTGAACTTTCTATAAAAGGACCCCTAACTTCACAAATTGCAAAAAGAAATTAAACCTAGGGTTTCTAAAAGCTCCAGGCCGCCATTTTATTTTCCACGGCCAGAAATTCATGCTCATCTCCCCTCGATTCCTCTCAATCCCTTCATTTTCACGCTCCGGCTTCTACACGAAAGTTGGAGAGCTTCACGAGCTCGACGACTTCAACGGCTGAGATCAAATTTAGGCACGTAAATCAACGGCAATTGTTCCTCAAGGTGCCGACGTTCGAGCACGTTTATCACCTGGAGATGGAGGCCGAGCTTCATCGTGCTCACGTCATAGATAGAGTGGGGAATGACGCTTAGAATGATGGGTGTTGATCGGAGCGGAGGTCGTCGATGGATCCAACGACCCTGATCTATCGGTATTGAACGAGAAAGAAGGGGTGAGGGGGGCACGCACGACCCTGATCTGCAGAGGCTAGATCCAACGGCCTGTAATAGCGCAGGGTTTAAAATGGGAAAAAATTTGTAAATTTAATTTTATTTTAAATCGTTCAAACTTTGTAATGCTATATCTTATTCATACGAGGTCGAAAAATCACGAAACAAGTTGCGTTGGGTTCGTATGGACGAACATTACGCTATGGAGCTGGTTTGGAGTCATTTGGAGCTAGTGAAAATTTTAGGTAAAATTAAACGTCCGTTTAATTTTATTCGAAATAAACGCTGCAACCGTTATTGAAATCAAGGTGAGAACTTCTCACTCAATCGAATCAGTTTCGATTTAAATTTTAAATAGTTAGATTTAAAATTTATGATTGTATGCATGGATGATAAATTATTATCTATTGATTGTTAAAATAGACATTATACGCCGTATATTAAGCGGGTGTTATTTATTAAAAACATATACCGCGATAATTCCAACTTATATGGAATTGGTATTATATATGTACTTGGAGTTGATTTCCCGCATTTTATAGCGGATGAGACCCTATTGCTCCGCATAATAGCGGATAGTATTTTACAAATCCCATATACCGCGATATTTCGTCTTGAAGCGAAATTGGTATTGTACTAACATCTTTGGATGCAGGGAAACAGGTTGAAGGGATCCAACTGGATTCCTCAAACATTTGAATTGGTTTCAATGTTGTGTGTTGATCTATTTATTGATCTATTTATAATCTGCGTGATTATCTTTGTGATTGAGATGGTTAAAGGCTAAATTTTAGCCGAATATATTTTGGTATCGTTAGATGCCGAAAATAAATAAAATTTGATTTTTGAAAATTTAAGTTGAGAATTCATAATAAAATTTAATTTTGAAATTGATTCATTTTAAATGAATAAACGTTGTAATTTATATGTGATAAAAATTATGATTTTTGAGAAATATAACCGAAATGTGATTTTTTAGATAAATAGTCGATAAATTTATAAAATGGTTTAAATTGGGATTTTTGAACTATTATAAATGATTTATATAAAATATTTATAAAATTGATATTTATAAATTAAAAATATTGGAATTATAAAACAAGTTTTTATAAGTGTTAAAATGGAATATAAATGGATTTCATAAGTGAATGAAATTCACAGTTTTATAAATTGTGAAGTTATAAAATGAATAAATTTTATAAAATAAAGATTTATAAGTAATTAACTTATAAATTGGATTTTTGGGTGTAAATGGAATATGGATAGAATTTGTTAATAAAGTGATTTTACAAGTTGAAGTTGCTATAAAATATAAATGGAATTTATAAACGTTGTTTTATAAACTCGAAAATGACTTATTTTGATAAGTTAATTATTATAGCTTATTAAAGGAAATATATCCACGATTTTGGATAGTGGATAATCCTTTAAATAGAATATGTAGAAATGTTGAGTTTGGATAAGTAAATATATTCACGATTTTGGACAGTGAATAATATATTAAAGAAATATTTTGGAAAAAAGTGATATTTTAAATAGAATTTAAACGATTCAAAAACGTTTTAAAACGTGTTAAGTATCGAAATCATAGATTTCAACATTTATTGTTGAAATAGACGTTTTCGAGGAATAGAAGGAAATGGTGGACTATAACACTGTTGTTATAGTAAATGATTTCCGAAAGGAAATGTTTTTTTTTGTATTGGGATTTATATATCTATTTTAAGTTCGAATCCCCATACTAGTGATTTTGGGTTGTCGTAATGATGTTTTACGTAACATTTGTTTTGACCCAAATAAATGTGTTTAAGAAGATGTTTTCCTGAAAGAATAAAACATATACTTAATTTGAATTTAAGTATATTGAATATTTTCAAAATGTTGAAAATAAATAGATTGGTGAATTACTTATTATTAAATAAGTATGGAAATGTTTTTCCAATTGAAGTGAATGTTTGAGATTTTATCTTCTAAAGATAAATTGAAAATGAATATTAGAAATCGATTTAAAAATCGTACATTCATAGATATTTTGGAATTGTAAATTCACTATGGAATTTATAAAAGAAATGGAAATTAGTTAAAAATAAACGTTGATTTATTTTGAAGTGTGGAGATTAATTTACGGATTTGGAACGTAAATTTAATAAATCGGTAAGGATTTATTTAATTGGTTTAAATGAACCATTTTGAAATGAAAGTTGTAAGGGTGTAAATTTATTTGAAATTGGTTTTCAAATGGTTGAAGTGTGGGATATATATCTTATAAAGATATTTTTGAAAATAAATAATTTGGGAAATTATTTGAAATCGGGTGATGTTGTGAATATTGATTGATAGTTAGATAACCGACTATCAAATATTGACCTTTGAATAGGTATTTGTTGTGAATTGGTTGAAATTGAATGCTACACTTAATTTTAAATTATTGCGCTCGTTATTCGGATTACCCATTCCGAATAGTGATACGACGTAATGGACAGTATTGAAGACCGGTGGTGAAGACCGGGTATTTGTGAGAATGATAGGATGACCTATCGATTGTCTCTGCACCGTTAGCTACGGTATGGAGATTTCCTTTGTGATGGGAAATTCGATCGGGATTGTGAATACCCGGATTGCAAGGGCTTCTTTGAAAGTGCCTTCGGTTCTGTTCGAACCCGAAACAGACTTGTATGGTTACATGTCTGACATTACATTTTGAGATATAAAGCAGATTTCTTTCAAATACATTTCTGTTGGTGGCGGAGAATTTATTCTCTAGCTTAACACCCTTCTCTGAGACGTACGCGCTTAGAGGTTATGTAGTTGAAGGTTATCAGCGATATATTCCCAAAGCATGGCTTAGTGTTGCTGTGTGATGATTAATTATTGATCATTTGTTGATCAAAGCATGGCTTTTTGCCTAGCTTTGTGGACGAGACTTCGTCAGACCTCACTCCCCGGAAATGGTCAAAACAGGAATATGCGGCATGGTTATGAGGGTCGCGCCCTTTAGGGTATGTCATTTCCTTCTGGAAAGGGTGGTATCATGGTATGGAGCCCAGATACTTACTCATGTTGACACACTATATTTATTACTGTGTGATGTTGGTTATCGAGCGCTCGGATAAAGGTCCAAAGGGACCGGGGGATGGCATATTCGTGTAGTAGTTACCTAGTGACAAAGGTAACACAGCCTTGTGTTGGCAGAGAGCTGGTTAAGTTCTCGGGATGTCCCACCAGAGGCGATCCCATGTGGCAGTAGGAAGTTCCTTAGCCTGACCATTTGTTGGAAATCCAAATAAAACAATACGCACCTTGTACGGTTTTAGTTGTAGAACCTGTCATTCACTTATGGTGGCGCCCCACTGTTTGGATGGTAGCTATAGTAGGCATACGATAATGGCCGTATGTTGGCTAAGATTTATATCTTTACTTTCGAAATGATTTTTCCTACACTATGCACTAGTAATAATATCGAATGTTTCTTTTTAGTGCGTATCAAGCATCTTTGACTATCATAAGGAGAAATCTCCTCTGATTCTGCGTTTGCATTGTGTGTATGTGCGGGAGGCCTTATGGTAGTCTCATTTTCTAAAAAGTATTGCGAATCTATTTTAAAATTATCCTATACTTTGTTTTAAAAATAAATTGTTTTAAGTTCTCACACCAGTCCCATGACTGACTCGGAGTTTATTGCTTTCCTTCCTAAACTCTGGGTGCCCACCAATTTTCACACGGGCAGTCTAGAGTCAGGTTTATCAGGATATTTTGGATTCAGGAGTGCTTTGAGCTCAAGTGGCAAGCTGGATGGCATGGCGTAGCATATTACTAGTGTATAGTATTTCTTTTCCGCTGTTTGTTGTTGTACACTCTGATGATGTAATGTAATGTGATGTAATAACTGAGATAGTTCTTTGTTTTAAAGATTATTCATTTATCTATTATATGTTGTTCCGCTGCGATATGTGAGATTCTGATATTGTTTCTGTTCTGTTTCCTTACTTCTTCTATCCTTTTCTTCTACCTCTTCTTTTTAACCCTCATGGTTCGGTTTTCCAACATTCGATTGCTCGGCAGTTTATACAGTGGACGTATTGATGTCGGTTTTCGGAAGTCGAAGAATCGGGTCCTGACAACGTGGTATCAGAGCATTTGGTTAAGCGACAACCATGGCTCTGTTGGGTGTTACTCATTAAAGATAGAGTCAGTAGTACTCTAGAATGAGTGTGAGTGTAATAATAGATATGAGCGCGTATTTGTTAGTGAAAATAAAATTGTTTTATGTTGTGTTGATTGGTTTGTTGAGTGGTATATGGATTTTGGTCGGTATAGTCTGTACAACTCTATCGATAGGGATCTCTAAACACTTGTACAGAACAAATTCGACACGATATTGTTTTAAATTGGGTAAATGAAATAATTTTACCTTGAGTATATTTTATATATAAAGGAATAATTTTTCAGAATTATTAAAGTGTGCATGAATTGATTGTTTGGTTGTTGAACAAGTTAAATAAATAAAAAATTGTAAGAAGAATAATTGTATAAGCAAATGAATTATAAATATGGAATTATAATTAATATGATCTACAATTGTAAAATAATCTTATATAAGTAAAGAGAAAATAATGAAATTTTATAAGGAAAGATTTATAAATGTGATTTATAAGATAAAAGGAAAATTTTTGAAAGGATATTAAGCACTGTATTCACTATTATCACTGGAAAATAATAAGGGTGATGACTGCAGCATCATCAGTATCATTTTCGAGTTTCTATGTGAGGGATTTGCTACCATAGTATATTGAAAATTGGAGTTTTGTCGTGATAAACAAATTTGAAATTAAAATTCAAGTCGTAATTGATGAACATAAGTGAAATGGGTTTTGAACTTATAATATGAAATAATAAAGATTTTATCTTGGTAAAGTTGAAATAAATTTGATTTTGGTATCGAAGAAATTAATCAAGAGAAGTGATGATTTTGAACTTGAGTTATATAACTAGAATTCAACCTTATATAGTTAAAGGAATTGGCAATTAAATTAATAAATGGATTGAATGTAAATCAATCGAATGTAAATAAGTTGATATGAAACAATGAATGAAGTGTTAATTCATTGAAAGCCAATGTTATTGGAAGTTGAATAATTGAATGAAAGTTAATTTAATACCAACCATTTGGAATTAAAAGTGTTGAACCAAATTGAATGTAAATTGAATAATTTGGTTATGTTAAATATACATTGGTTGTCATATGGATGTTAGTTGATCGTATATAAATTCATTAAGTGTTAATGAAATTGAATTAGCAAAATTTTAAAGCTAAAGTAATTGAATCCAAATTGAAAGTAAATGAATATGAACTGAATTTGATTCAATTTGGAAGTAAACTAATGTGAATGTAAATTAGTGAATATGAACTAATTGAAAAAAAAAAATGAATGAATGGATATTTATAAAATCCAATGTCAACAAATCAAATGTGATTTAAATGAAAAAACCAATTCATTGAATATTAATGAGAAAATGAAAGAATATTGATTTGGTTATTGATTTGTTGGATGTTAGTTGGATGATAGTTGTTTGGTGGTTGCATTTGTTGTTTTTGTTGCATTTGCCATATTGGCATATGTAGTTGTTATGTTGCTATATGTTTTATATTGATATTATTTTCATATATGCATGTTTCTCATGGTTTGTTGAGTGTTTAGTAGGTGCGGATTGCGCTTGCTTCGCATTTGGAGCTCGCTTTTGCGCTATATTAGCCGTATATGCTCGCTAATAAAAATATAAGGTAGATATCTCGGATTAAATATCGTACTTTTACACTTTTTTCCCTACGGGATGCCTCATCACTTGATGAGATGTATATTTGTGATATATATATACTGCCATTTTTTTTCAGATCGAGCCGCGCAAAGGAGACTATGGCGAATTTTTCCGAAAATTTAAGGCGTTAGAAAATTTTTGGGAATTTTGGAAAATTTTGAAAAAGATAACGAAGTATGATTTGAAAACTTAGTAAAGATTTTGTAAGAAGTTTAACCATGAATTTTGGGAAAGTTAAACACTTAAGAGATTTGAAAAATCTAAATTGAACTGTTTGTTTTGGAAAAATTAATGGATTCTGTAACTTTTTCTTACTTGGTAATTTCGAGGACGAAATTCTTTTAAGGGGGAAGTTTGTAACGACCCAGAATTTCTATTTATTTAAAATTTGAATATTTAATTGAATTTAAATATTAATAAGTGAAATTTATAAGTCGAATAATTTATTTGTCGAATATCTGGATTTAATTGGATAATTAAATCGATAATTTAATAGTTGAAATCACAGAAATAATTAAAAATTGAGTTTAATATGATTAAAAAATGATTTGTAAAATTTTATTATATCATATTGGAGTTAGAATGATATTATAGAACTTTTAAAATCGAATTAAAAGTAAATTTGTGAAAATTGAATATTTTAATATTTAATTGACGAGTTAAAATAGCCATTTTTCAAATAGTCTCGGATTTCGACGAAACCAGTTTCATCGGATCCGTAATGTCATATTATTGTATGGTTTCAAATTTTGTGTCAATCGGATTTACCGTTTGTCTGGGGCGAGCCCAAACTAATAGAAATTAGTTTAAATCGATTTAATTTAAAATCGATTGTTTATTGCCGTAACTCGCACAGATGATCGAATTGGCTCCCGAAACCTATTCCATTGTGTTCGGAATGCGGGGTAAACCTTAGAAATGCCAACTGACACGCTTCGTTTGGAGTTCGAAAAATTTCGGATGAATAGTAATTCGTGAACTTTCTATAAAAGGACCCCTAACTTCACAAATTGCAAAAAGAAAGTAAACCTAGGGGTTCTAAAAGCTCCATGCCACCATTTTATTTTCCACGGCCAGAAATTCATGCTCATCTCACCTCGATTCCTCTCAATCCCTTCATTTTCACGCTTCGGCTTCTACACGAAAGTTGGAGAGCTTCACGAGCTCGACGACTTCAACGGCTGAGATCAAATTTAGGCACGTAAATCAACGACAATTGTTCCTCAAGGTGCTGAAGTTCAAGCACGTTTATCACCTGGAGATGGAGGCCGAGCTTCATCGTGCTCACGTCATAGATAGAGTGGGGAATGGTGCTTAGAATGATGGGTGTTGATCGGAGTGGAGGTCGTCGATGGAGGTTGCGTTATTAGGGTATTGGGGCGGCTTGTGGGTTCCTGTGCTCACGATATTGAACGAGGAAGAAGTGGTGAGGGGGGCACGCACGGCCTTGATCTGCAGAGGCTAGATCCAACGGCCTGTAATAGCATAGGGTTTAAAATAGAAAAAAATTTGTAAATTTAATTTAATTTTAAATAGTTCAAACTTTGTAATGCCATATCTTATCATACGAGGTCGAAAAATCACGAAACAAGTTGCGTTGGGTTCGTATGGACGAACACTACGCTATGGAGCTGGTTTGGAGTCATTTGGAGCTAATGAAAATTTCGGGTAAAATTAAACGTCCGTTTAATTTTATTCGAAATAAATGCTGCAACCGTTATTGAAATCAAGGTGAGAACTTCTCACTCAATCGAATCAGTTTCGATTTAAATTTTAAATAGTTAGATTTAAAATTTATGATTGTATGCCTGGATGATAAATTATTATCTATTGATTGTTAAAATAGGCATTATACGCCGTATATTCAGCGGATGTTATTTATTAAAAACATATACCGCGATAATTCCAACTTATATGGAATTGGTATTGTTTATGTACTTGGAGTTGTTTACCAGCATTTTGTAGCGGATGAGACCCTATTGCGCCGCATAATAGCGGATAGTATTTTATAAATCCCATATACAGCGATATTTCGTCTTGAAGTGAAATTGGTATTGTGCTAACATCTTTGGATGCAGGGAAACAGGTTGGAGGGATCCAACTGGATTCCTCAAACATTTGAATTGGTTTCAATGTTGTGTGTTGATCTATTTATTGATCTATTTATAATCTGCGTGATTATCTTTGTGATTGAGATGGTTAAAGGCTAAATTTTAGCCGAATATATTTTGGTATCGTTAGATGCCGAAAATAAATAAAATTTGATTTTTGAAAATTTAAGTTGAGAATTCATAATAAAATTTAATTTTGAAATTGATTCATTTTAAATGAATAAACGTTGTAATTTATATGTTATAAAAATTATGATTTTTGAGAAATATAACCGAAATGTGATTTTTTAGATAAATAGTTGATAAATTTATAAAATGGTTTAAATTGGGATTTTTGAATTATTATAAATGATTTATATAAAATATTTATAAAACTGATATTTATAAATTAAAAATATTGGAATTATAAAACAAGTTTTTATAAGTGTTAAAATGGAATATAAATGGATTTCATAAGTGAATGAAATTCACAGTTTTATAAATTGTGAAGTTATAAAATGAATAGATTTTATAAAATAAAGATTTATAAGTAATTAACTTATAAATTGGATTTTTGCGTGTAAATGGAATATGGATAGAATTTGTTAATAAAGTGATTTTAAAAGTTGAAGTTGCCATAAAATATAAATGGAATTTATAAACGTTGTTTTATAAACCTGAAAACGACTTATTTTGATAAGTTAATTATTATAGCTTATTAAAGGAAATATATCCATAATTTTGGACAGTGGATAATCCTTTAAATAGAATATGTAGAAATGTTGAGTTTGGATAAGTAAATATATTCATGATTTTGGACTGTGAATAATATATTAAAGAAGTATTTTGGAAAAAGTGATATTTTAAATAGAATTTAAACGATTCAAAAATGTTTTAAAATGTTTTAAGTATCAAAATCATAGATTTCAACATTTATTGTTGAAGTAGACGTTTTCGAGGAATAGAAGGAAATGGTGGACCATAACACTGTTGTTATAGTAAATGATTTCCGAAAGGAAATGTTTTTTTTTGTATTGGGATTTATATATCTATTTTAAGTTCGAATCCCCATACTAGTGATTTTGGGTTGTTGTAACGATGTTTTACGTAACATTTGTTTTGACCCAAATAAATGTGTTTAAGAAGATGTTTTCCTGAAAGAATAAAATATATGCTTAATTTGAATTTAAGTATATTGAATATTTTCAAAATGTTGAAAATAAATAGATTGGTGAATTACTTATTATTGAATAAGTATGGAAATGTTTTTCCAATTGAAGTGAATGTTTGAGATTTTATCTTTTAAAGATAAATTGAAAATGAATATTAGAAATCGATTTAAAAATCGTATATTCATAGGTATTTTGGAATTGTAAATTCACTATGGAATTT
This sequence comes from Allium cepa, assembly GCA_030765085.1. Lineage (NCBI taxonomy): Eukaryota > Viridiplantae > Streptophyta > Magnoliopsida > Asparagales > Amaryllidaceae > Allium > Allium cepa. Next base: position 437,435,576 of record CM060944.1, read on the forward strand.
ATAAAAGAAAGGGAAATTAGTTAAAAATAAACGTTGATTTATTTTGAAGTATGGAGATTAATTGACGGATTTGGAACATAAATTTAATAAATCGGTAGGAATTTATTTAATTGGTTTAAATGAACCATTTTGAAATGAAAGTTGTAAGGGTGTAAATTTATTTGAAATTGGTTTTCAAATGGTTGAAGTGTGGGATATATATCTTATAAAGATATTTTTGAAAATAAATAATTTGGGAAATTATTTAAAATCGGGTGATATTGTGAATATTGATTGATGGTTAAATAATCGACTATCAAATATTGACTTTTGAATAGGTATTTGTTGTGAATTGGTTGAAATTAAATGCTACACTTATTTTTAAATTATTGCGCTCGTTATTCGGATTACCCATTCCGAATAGTGATACGACGTAATGGATAGCATTGAAGACCGGTGGTGAAGACCGGGTATTTGTGAGAATGATAGGATGACCTATCGATTGTCTCTGCACCGTTAGCTACGGTATGGAGATTTCCTTTGTGATGAGAAATTCGATCGGGATTGTGAATACCCGGATTGCAAGGGCTTCTTTGGAAGTGCCTTCGGTTCTGTTCGAACCTGGAACAGACTTGTATGGTTACGTATCTGACATTACATTTTGAGATATAAATCAGATTTCTTTCAAATACATTTCTTTTGGTGGCGGAGAATTTATTCTCTAGCTTAACACCCTTCTCTGAGACGTACGCGCTTAGAGTAGTTGAAGGTTATCAGCGATATATTCCCAATTTGGTAATGTGGCATGCTTAGTGTTGTTGTGTGATGATTAATTATTGATCATTTGTTGATCAAAGCATGGCTTTGTGCCTAGCTTTATGGACGAGACTTCGTCAGACCTCACTCCCCGGAAATGGTCAAAACAGGAATATGCAGCAAGGTTATGAGGGTCGCGCCCTTTAGGGTATGTCATTTCCTTCTGGAAAGGGTGGTATCATGGTATGGAGCCCAGATACTTACTCATGTTGGCACACTATATTTATTACTGTGTGATGTTGGTTATCGAGCGGTCGGATAAAGGTCCAAATGGACCGGGGGATGGCATATTCGTGTAGTAGTTGCCTAGTGACAAAGGTAACCACGCCTTGTATTGGCAGAGAGCTGGTTAAGTTCTCGGGACGTCCCGCCAGAGGTGATCCCATGTGGCAGTAGGAAGTTCCTTAGCCTGACCATTTGTTGGAAATCCAAATAAAACAATACGCACCTTGTACGGTTTTAGTTGTAGAATCTGCCATTCACTTATGGTGGTTCCCCACTATTTGGATGGTAGCTATAGTAGGTATACGATAATGGTCGTATGTTGGCTAAGATTTATATCTTTACTTTCGAAATGATTTTTCCTACACTATGCACTAGTAATAATATCGAATGTTTCTTTTTAATGCATATCAAGCATCTTTGACTATCATAAGGAGAAATCTCCTCTGATTCTGCGTTTGCATTGTGTATGTGTGCGGGAGGACTTATGGTAGTCTCATTTTATAAAAAGCATTGCGAATCTATTTTAAAATTATCCTGTACTTTGTTTTAAAAATAAACTGTTTTAAGTTCTCACACCAGTCTCATGACTAACTCGGAGTTTATTGCTTTCCTTCGTAAACTCTGGGTGCCCAACAATTTCCACACGGGCAGTCTAGAGTCAGGTTTATCAGGATATTTTGGATTCAGGAGTGCTTTGGAGCTCAAGTGGCAAGCTGGATGGCATGGCGTAGCATATTACTAGTGTATGGTATTTCTTTTCCGCTGTTTGTTGTTGTACACTCCGATGATGTAATGTACTGCGATGTAATAACTGAGATAGTTCTTTGTTTTAAAGATTATTCATTTATCTATTATATGTTGTTCCGCTGCGATATGTGAGATTCTGATATTGTTTCTATTCTGTTTCCTTACTTCTTCTATCCTTTTCTTCTACCTCTTCTTTTTAACCCTCATGGTTCGGTTTTCCGGCATTCGATTGCTCGTCAATTGATATAGTGGACGTATTGATGTCGGTTTTTGGAAATCGAAGAATCGGGTCCTGACATAAACATTACAAGGCCCAAGGCCTGCTAGGGTTAGATAAAAACTGACATAGACAATTCTACAGAGAGCACAAACCATAGTCGCATCTCCAAACCAACAAAGAAAGAAAAAAATGGTGTCTCCAAACAACTACGCCACCACAAAAAATCACCAGAAAAGGAAAGAAACACTCGCAACCAGAAAAAAGTAACTCTGAAGTCCACTACAGCTGGCTAAGTAGGCACAATGCGCCATTTTTGAGCAGGTTTTCCTATTTCAAATAGTAACATACCAATCCATTTCTGTTTTAAAGCCTTAAGATATTCCCAAGTAGATTTAAAAAAGAATTTATCTTTTGTCGAAAGTTTCGATTTTCAGTAATCTTTAGCTATACTTGAATAAATTTCAATGCTTTCAATGGATTTTTTGAATAAAGAAGTTGTTGGATGAAGATTTGTATTCCATCTGTGATTTTGGATGATACTCTCAACTTTTTAAATTTGCTCCCCCAAATTGCAGTAAATTGGACCTACCTAATAAGCTTATTAAAATTTTTCTTTTGATCCATGAATCAATCCAGAGGCTAGTATTTTTTTCCATCTTTAAAATTCCTTTCCAATAATTTGATTTCATTGCTTCTGCTCTTTAAAATGCTTTCCAAGGGTGAGAGTGATAGTTTTCAATTGGCATAGTCCATAATTTTTTCTAACATATTTATTTTTCATCCATTGACCATAATGAACTCCCCTCCACAAACATCAAAATAATTTTAGATTAGAAGCTTTTTCTAAACCCTTAATATTTCTTAAACTCAATCCACCTGCCTTTTTTGGTTTGCAAACAAAGTCCCAAGAGACTTTATGAATTTTCCCTCTCCAAATGAAATTGGCACACATTTTTTTAATTTTGGAATGGCTGATTTTGGAATATTGTGAGTCTGAATCCAATACATTATGATAGCCATGATGGAAGTGTGTGTGAGTTCAAATCTGCCAACAATTGATCATAATTTGCTAGACCATCTTTCTAATTTGCCTTGAATGATATCCAAAAGCCTTGAGCATTCTTTTTCTGCAATTTGATTTATACTAAGAGGAAGTCCCAAGTATTTAACAGGAAAATGACCTTCTTGAATTTTTAAAATTTGAAAATTTTCTCCCTTGTTTTCACAAATTTTGCTAAAATATGCTTTGCTTTTACTCTCATTGATTTGCAGACCTGCATAATCATTTAAGTACTTAAAAGTTTCTGCAACTGATAAAGCACTGTTAGAGTCAGCATTCATAAACAATAACAAATGATCAGCATATAATAAGTGAGTAATACTAGGCATATTTCTGTTTATTGGTCTAAGATTGCCATTATTTTGTTCCATTTCCATTTGTAAAGATAAAAATTCCATACCAATTGTAAATAAACAGGGGGAAAGAGGATCACCTTGTTTAATTTCCCTATTGCTGTTAATAAACCCATAAGGTGATTCATTAATTAAAATTGAAAAGGAGGAAGTGTTAATGCATTCTTTAACTAAGTTGCAAAAAATTTCATGAAAACTCATTTGTCTCATCATGTGAATAATAAAATATCTATTGACCTTATCAAATGCTTTGTGAATATCAATTTTAATGCAAACTTTATTTTTACAGCCTTTGTTGAAGTTTCTGATCATTTCATGTGCCATAAGGGTATTTTCAATAATATATCCACCTGGTATAAAAGCACATTGATTTTCTAAAACCAATCATTTTAAAAAAAAATATTCTATTACTCAAAATATTAGCTGTGATTTTGTAATTAAAGTTACAACAGGCAATAGGCCTGTGATCCCCTAATCCAATAGGAATTTTAACCTTAGGGATTAAGGTAATAAAAGTATAGTTTAAACATTTCAAAAGCTTTCCAATTGAAAAAAAACTCATTTACAGCTTCATAAAATTTAAATTTAATATCTTCCAATGTTTTTTATAAAATTTAGCACCAAACCCATCAGGGCCTGGGCTTTTATTTATATTAGAACCAAATTTTTTTTAGTGTCATCAATAACAACAGGGGCTAAGAGAATATCTTTACTGTTTTCATTAAGCAAAAATTTTGTTTCAATACTTGGGAAGTCTCTCTTATATGAAGTATTGTATAGATCAAAAAAAATATTTTATTGCATTATGCTCTATAAGAGAGACATCATTTAAGATAACCCCATTATTATCTAGCAATTTTCCTATGTCATTGATATTTTTCCTATTAGACATCTTGATATAGAAGAACTTTCTAGATTCATCACCATTAGTAAGCCAGACTATCTTGGCTTTTTGTCTCATGTTGATTGCTTATACATGCAAACTTTTACTTAATTTATCTTGATTTTGAAAGAATTGATTAACAGGAGAATTATCTGAGTTATCAAAATCAAGAATGTTTTGGAGAGACTCACACTCTTTTCTAGTAAGCTTAATATCATCTGTACTTCTATTTTTAATCCAAATTTTCAGATTTTCTTTTGCATTCTTTAGAATATTTCTAAATTTATATTGGGCAGAGCTATGGTTAGAAGAAATTATACTGTTTTTGACAGTATCCATATAGTTTTTTTCAAAGTCCACCCATTAACAAATCTAAATTGGATATTTTTCCTAGAATTATGATTTCCAGAAAGAAAATTTTGAATAGGGGTATGATCACTGGTGGCTTGGGGGAGAGTTATACTTGGAAATTAGTAAATGATTTTCAAAAACATAGTTAATTAAAACCCTGTCAAATTTACAGTGAATATTCCTGAATTCACCAGATTACCATGTATATTTATTACCTAAAGGAATGGGTTCAATTAAGCCTGTTTTTAGAAAAAAATTATTATGAAATTCTAATTTTCTTAAGGAAACCGAAATTCCTCCCCTCTTTTCAAATGAATGAAAAACAATATTGAAATCCCTCAATATAATCCAAGGCTTTAACATGTTATTTTTTATAGATTCAAGATCATTCCAGAATAAATTTCTTTCTTTTTCACTATTTGAAGCATAAAAAAAAGTAATTTCTAATTGTAACCCACCTTTATTTATGAATTTACAGTGAATAAATTGTAAATTAAAAAAATGATGACTAAGACACCAAATAGTTGGATCACACATAACCATTATTCTACCATTACCCCCTATAATTTTTTCATTAACAATACCTACTCTTTGAATTTGCTAGCATATAAATTTTCAATTTTTGAATCCTCATGTTTATGTTCCAGAATACCAGTAATATTATACCTATTTGTAAAAATTAGATGGTTAAATCTAACTTTTTTCAGGAGAGTTTGACCCTCTAACATTCCAAGTAATAATAGACATTATTATAAAAATAAATGATATAAAGGATATGATAAGGATATCTCTGCTGCTATGTAGAGAGAATGGAGTTAAACTCCTCCAGATTCTCCTTGTCCCTCTTCTCTTCCAAATAATCTAAACTTCTATGCCCTTTCCTTTTAAGATATTTTCTGTCTTTAATTTTGAGATGTTCAAACCATTTTGGATTTCTCATGAAATATTTTTCTTGAAAATAATCCTTTTCACAATTTTCTTCATTGCTTTGAGATAAGATTTCCTGCATATTTTTGGTTCTATTTTTTTTCCTTTCTTTTCTTTTATTCTTTGCTGGAGAAAAAGGTTTTGGAACAAGCTTTATGGCTTTTTGAACAATATCCTCTAATAAATTTTGTTGCGAGAAGTTTGGACTAGTAATACGATTGTTGAATTCTTTCCTAACAGCGGCATTTGTAATTCTTTCATCTGTATTTATGCTAACTTCCATATTTTCATCTATTATCTCAATATCTTCTTCAAGAGTGGAGTGCATAGATTGTGCACCAGGATCCTTTACAGGCTGCTTTACTTTTGAGCTTGTTTCATTTTCATTTTTCTACATTTGATTTATATTCTCATCTGGATTCTCTAGCATAACAAGGTCTGATATAGCCTGCTTTTAGGGAGTTTCCAGTTGCTTGATAACTTCAAGATTTTTCACACTTGTATTAAATTCTTTTGCGCTTTCTTTGTTTCTTATATTTTCAAAAAATTAGATTTTACCTGATAAGGAACTTTCCTCTGTTTCAGTAGTGGTAGCCTTTTGTTGCACAGTATTTTGATTGAAACTGAAATCTGCACTTTTGTTTATTTCTTGATTTTGTTCCAAGACTTAATCATTTTCTTTGTTGCCCAATATATCCTTCGATTTTTCTATCCAAGTCTTCTTTGACGAGCAGTTTTAAATATGGCATCCGAAGCATGAACAAATTAAACATTTTGGTGGAATCCACACATATTCAATTTTCTGGACAATGCTTACCCCATCATGTATTGTAATGTATGCTTCATCGGGAAGTTTTGAATTTGCTTTTATTTCAACAAGAATTCTTGCATAGATTAATCTCGTTTCTTTCGTTGTTTGTTCATCTAATTTTAGAGGAACCCGCACAATACTTCCAATGGCCCCGATTACTTCTCTATCCCACAATTTTAGACTTAATTCTAGGAGTCAAATCCATGTAGGGATAGTAGTTAGCATATCTCTGCCAAATGCAATTTTGTTACTCCATCTTTTCAAGATAATCAACTTTCCATTGATAAAATATGGTCCTCCATTGATTGTTTTTTCACAATCACTTTCAATAGCAATTTTGATTATAAAAAATCCACTATTTCTTGTAAAAATTTCAAAGTTACCGATAGGATTCCTTGTCCTTTATACAAATGCTTTAAAGTAATGATAAAAAGGCCTATTGACGAAAACATATGCTATCACTGAGCAACTCAACTTAGACTTTAATCTTTTGCTTATCCATTCCCTCATTATGACCATTTTCTTGTTGTTAATGGTCATAGGTGCTTGATACTCCAAATCAAAATCATGACTGAATCTTCACTTTCTGATCAAATCTGCCCAAGAAGATGCTTTATGAGAGAAAGAACCTTTATTGTTTAGATTGTAGTTCTGGTTTGTCGCTGCATCATTGGATTCTTGATTTATCTGCACTGTGGCTGGAGATCTAAAGGAATTCTGAGATTTTTGATCTGGATTGTAATTGTTGTTTCTTAAATCTCTGAAACCATTGTAATTTGTCTGATTTTGATTCTTGGTGCGGCATTGGGATGGATTTGATTGCTGAAAGGTACTCTTCCTATTCTGGCGGTTCCTGACTATTTGAAACCCCTTGTTGTCGATTTTAGGTAGCACCTCCTTGCGGATAGAAGAAGAAGGGCGGATGAGAGGAGGATGCTCGTGTATGATAGAATAATTGGTCTTTAAGATCTGATTAGAGTAGTCGGCCATTAGAGCTTTCTTGATTTCTTTTTTTAGTTTAAATGTAAATAAACTCATATAAAAACATACACAGAGAAGATGCTAAAGAAATAGAACAAAAGTATATTCGCAAACTTCCCTGGAACTAGTATATTTTCCTATTTAGTTTTTAATTTTCCTATTATCAGTTCATTGCATATCACTTACTGATTCAGCTATCCCAAAAATCACTTGTAGGTTTGATATTTTAACGTCTCGATTCTCAAAGGATGTGCTTTCTTTCAAAGATTGGATTCAATAAATGGAATACGTAAGTAATCACCACTTCGGTCTTAATATAAGCATCTACCGACGTAGAAATGAGTTTGCATTACTCACCTAAAATGAGATTTCACTTATTATTTGATACTCCTTGGACAGAACTACTCTTGCTCTTTAGTATAAATGTTTTCTTTTTCAAATTGATATCCAACACTCAAATTTTTTAAATGCTACTTGGTGTAGTGGTGGTGGGAAGCTGAAATTTAAAGGTAATTTAATCTGTAGATATTAAATGAACAAGTTCTTGAGCCTAGGTTATTTTTATAATTATAATAGAAATATCCAGAGATTGAATTTTTCTTGGGTTTGGAAGTCTCGAGAATCTTGTTACTAGAATCTGGTTTGTCTTGAGTTTCATAAATATTTTGAGGCGGGCTTTAGGCTTTTTTTCATTTTCTTCTTTTATTTGTTTTCTAAAATGTACACATTTAAGCCTAATAAGCTTTAATTTCTTTACTAAATCATTTCCTTTGTAATACCACTTTTCAATGATTTACAACTCTATTTATTTTATAAAACAAATCTTCCATTATTTTGTTTAATTAATTAATTATTTTATTTAAAGCATTTACTAAATAATTTCAAATCAACATTTACAAATCTACCCTTTTCAATTCTAATATTTCCCTAAATAATTGTAATAGAAATATCCAGAGATTGAATTTTTCTTGGGTTTGGAAGTTTCGGGAATCTTATTACTAGAATCTGGTTTGTCTTGAGTTTGGTAATGAGGTGGGCATTAGGCTTTTATTTTTATTTTTCATTTTCTTCTTTTATTTGTTTTCTAAAATGCACACGCTTAAGCCCAATAAGATTTAATTTATTTACTAAATCATTTCCTTTGTTATATCACTAATATATGATTTACAACTCTATTATTTTATAAAAAAAATATTCCATTATTTTGTTTAATTAATTAATTATTTTATTTAAAGCATTTACTAAATAATTTCTAATCAACATTTACAAATCTACCCTTTTCAATTCCGATATTTCCCTAATTCTAATACGTTGCTCAAATTTCAAACAAAATTCATTATTCATTATTATTTAATTATTATTTAATCGCTTCTCAACTATGGGTTATTACATGCTTAACTTGGGCCCGACTTATCCATTTTCATTTGATCAACGTGCGAGTTGTCCTATAGCCTCCAACCATGCTCCAGAGCCTATCCGTCAAGTTTCGTCCAATTCCGACCAACTTTGCCTCCGATTTGCTCATTTTTCCACCATAACTTTATATGCAATCACAACACTAGAAAACAACATCAAATCATATCATCCAAACATAGAATAACGAGCAATTTCTTCCGATCAAACTTGCAGTCCTTAAAAATAAGATGAACAAGGAAATTTCTAATATAGATCTACATATAACATGAATATATGAACATTAAGCAAGGTGATTTCTAATCAATTAACATCATATGCATCATTAAAGGTAGAATAGGTTTTTATGGCCAAAATTAATTTAAAACATGTTAAATCCTATAATTCTATCATATAAACACGTATAGTATACTGAGAAGGCATAAACGGCTCGCCTATTGCCAAATTCAACCAATTTGTGTGTAGATCTAATCGAATTAGCGAAGAAAAGTACTCCAAATCAAGCAACTTAATGATTCCTTGCTTCTAATTGAGGATCTAATCTTTAGTTCGCAATCTAGTTTGATTTAGAGAGCAAATTGGATGATTTTGGATGAAATTAGAATGGATATTGAGCTAACTAGGATATAAACCTGATTTAGAATGAGAGGAAAAAGTTTAAATATGACCCATCAACCTTCTATTTATAGTGTTCTCCAATTAGACTAATAGGCTCACTAATGAGCTTAATTAATTACACACTAATCCTGGATAACAGCTTTAAAAACTTAAAACATGCATAACTTTCTAACAGTATGTCCATTTTTCTATTGAGAATACTCTACAGAATGGGAAACCATCATTCTGAAGCAATGAAACTAGTTTGAGACTCTAATATAACTTCTATTAAAAGTTATTGCCTAAAAAGGTTTTTAGGGTCAAAATGATCGCATAGAAATTCGAAAAAAATCAAAGGTATGCGAAATGTCCCTAAAAGTTATATACCAAATATATAGAATCAAATGACCTTATGCGATTAAAATAAAAATAATTTTCGACCCTCCGATACATGAAATACAGGTTGTTACGTAAAATAAAATGAGAAAACCACCATAGTGGATGTAGATAAACTTTGACCGAACCACTCTAAATCATTTACTTACTACACCCTTATTTCCTTATTTTCTATTTCTAAATCGAGGTACTGATAAATAACCTTTTCTAATATCGATTTCCAACTATAATTTTTAGGTTAGCTAAATTATTAGCCAACAATGTGCAATTGAGGATGGAACTCTCTTTAGACAGATGAAGTGGATTGATGATGATATAGTATTCCAAATTCAAGATGCAAATAGGATTGTAGCTCCAACCTTTGATTCGATGATGATTACGACCTAGATTTGGCTGGCTACCATTCACCGAGTGCTGATTGACAGCAGAAGCTCCATAAACATTTTGTTCAAAAAGGCATTTGATGAGACATAGTTGAGCCAAAATGAGTTTCTACCTTGTACTTCTAGTCTACAGGGTTTTATGGACATGAAACATCTCCAATTAGAAGTATTAAGCTTATTGTGCTGTTGGGAGACTAATCCCTCCCAATAACATGGGTTGTTGAATTTATTGTAATCAATGGATATTGTTTGCATCAATAATGGTCACAAAAACCAACTGTAATGAAAGCACCAGTATTTACACACAAATCCTTAGTATCCAGTCACAGATCTCAGATCCAGATGATGTAGAGAGTAAAAGTGAAGAAATAACAAAATTAAAATGAAAGAAAGTAAGAGAAGGCACGAGATTTATAGTGGTTCAACTATCTCTGGCCTATGTCCACTTTGAATTGATCCTTTTATTTCCTTTATACTGTGATTATAGTTAAAATACTTTGAATATCAATAACAATAATGGCATAGTTTAGCCTAAAAGAAGATTCCTTTTTCAGCCGCCATGGAGTTACTATTTATAGGAATATATCTAGAAATATCCACCCCAAAACTCAGAATACCCTTTCACACGCATAGGTGGACCCACCAGATCGATCCGGAGTGGTTTGGAATCGATCTAAGATCGATCCTTGTTATGTTCGTATCGATCCAAATGGCCCCAATTGAGTTGGGATCGATCATGGAGGTTCCTGAGACAATATACAAGCTTTTGCGAAATTTCATGACATTTGGATTTGTAGTTTGAGAGTTATGCTCGATCCAAGATTGAGTTTGCCAATGTAGGTTGGTGTTTTCTTATCCATCAAGAGCTTCGTATCCATCAACCGCGTATCCATCAGTCCCTATATCAATAGCCTTCATATCCATCCCTATTGCATCGGTCTAAGTCTTGCACTTTTGAACCAAGAACAGTTCCTTTGTATCGATCGATACGAACGCGATTGATACGAAATGACTCCGGAATCTCTTCATATCCATCCAGCATAGCTATTCCCGAGTGTGTTGTTTATATCAATCAATAAGTGATCGATACAAAATGCTTTTCCAAACCCTTGTAGCCATTACCTCATATCCATCGGTTTTTTTTATTCCTTGTATTGATCCCAGCCATGATCGATACGAAGCGCACCAACATGGTCTGCCGCATCCATCCAATCGATACGTATGTATCGATCGAAAATAACAACATCCATCGACCCAATTCCTTCCTAAAGCTGCTTGATCGATACGAATTCGATCGATATGAAATGTATCGATACAAATGTCGATCGATCCAATGCAAACACCATAATCCATCAACACAGAAGTATCGATACGAAACCATTTTTCACCAATATTGATCCATCCATAACTTGAGCATACGAACTCCGATTGACCTAAAATTTAAAAGCTAGTCTCACCAAGCCTTGTTTATCATTCCCTATCGATCCCACCTTGATTAGAGCTTGGTCCAGTTTTGACGGTATCGATTATAGCCTTGTTTCGAATCGATCTTCAATTCTGATATCCATCCTTTTTAGCCAATTTTTTGATATCCCGACGTTGACCAAAAGGTAGGGTAACATTTTCCCCCCAAAACATGCCTTGCGGTAGGAAGGCGTGTTTTGAACAGCTTCAAATCCAGCATCCGAAGTCGATATTCCATCCATAGCCATATCATTCGAACCATAATCCAATCCATCACCAAGCCATTCTATCCAAGTGCCTATCCTTCTCCAAATCCACGACTGTTTTGAGTCGATATCCGGTTCCGAATCTAGTAACCAAATTCTTAGCCAATTCCATGTCCATCCGAGCTCAATAATTGAGTTCTAATCCATCCGTATACGACAACCGATAACCAAGTCCATGACCTCTCCAGGTCGATATCCAAATCTGGAACCGCTCCGAGCCCTTAGCCAAATCCGGGACCACTCCGGGTTTATAGCCAATCCTTAGCCATTCAAAACCGAAACCCAAATCTGTAATCTCTCCAGGTTCTTATCAAGCATAGTCCATACTCGATGACTCATGTACAAAATCCTACGCAATAAATCCTGGCCTAAGTCCTAGGCCAAACGTGGTCATCCCGAACCCTTGTCGGGCATAGTCCATACTCGATGACCTGAAATGATAAATGATAATAATACGGGGACTAAGTTCTAGGCCGAATCCTGGTCTCTCCGGACCCTTCTTGAGTATAGTCCATACTCGATGACCTTTTACAAAAACCAGACAAAAATACAATTAAAATTCATTCTGAAATCCAGATCGAATCAGAAAACCAAAAATCCATTTAAAAATCCAAACCAAGATTCGAACCAAAGGACTAGCATCCAAACCAAAATCCAAACCAGAAAATCAACAAAACCTAGAGTTCAAACCAAACTCCAAAACCAAACCAAAGAAAAGAAAATATCCAAACTAGAAAGAAAAAGCAAATTTCACAAACTGGAGCATCATGGTTTATCATCATCTCAGAGCATGCCTTGGGGCCATCTCCCTCCCCGTACATGAGTAAGTGACTTAGTCGTTTGCCTAAAGTTGCTACTTGTTCCATACCATCTCGATTAGTTGATGACCAACCGACCATCATTCCTAGGCCTCGTGCCGCCGTTGTTTGAGGTAGATGGTGGCTGCTCCTGTTCCACCGCCGTATTCCGATTCCAGACATATTGTCGCAACCGACCATTCCTTGCATGCTCCTCAATTAGATGTCTATAGCTGTTAGTATCATGCCCATCTAGGTCATGAAAGAGACACTTCCTTCCCAATGCTCTCGCGTGTTTCGATTGTTCCTCCTTGCTAGCCTTCGATAAGGAAGGCGATCTCGAGTCCGGTGTAAGTGGAGAATTCCGGTTCTCCCCAACGCTTCCTTTCCCTGCCGGAATCGTCATCTGACATCCTCTTCCCTTTACCCTTATCCTTACCCAAGCTTTCACCAGACGCTCCTCCGTCCTTAGCCACGTTTGCTTCCTTTGATTCCATATCCAAGCTTGCATCCTCTTGCCGAAGAAATCTCTTGGCTTCGTGAAAGAATTCCCCGAGATCCATTGGTGGATCCTGTATCAACAATATTTTAAAGTCCGAGTTATCCTTGACTCTTGAAACTTTCTCCATTAGAACCATTAATGGATCCGACCGATCCACCGAAGCAACAGCCGCATTAAACCAGGTTAAGAAAGTCCTAAGCAATTCCCCTGACCTCTGTTTCACCGACGTCAGTGTCATCATCTTCTTTGGCCTTTAAATATGAACCTAGTACTGCTTTAGAAACCTGTCCACCAATTCTGTTCATGTCCTAATAGATTCATTTTCCAACTGCCTGAACCACTAGCTGCTATATTCGTCAATTTGCTATTTTCCATGTCCTAATATAATTTGCTATTTTCCATGTGTCTAGTATTCCTCATCAAATGATCAGTGGGATCCGTCTTACCGTTGTATACCTCCAGAGTAGGCAACTTTAAATCTAGTAGATTCCTAGCCATCCCGATGTTACGGGTAAATGGACTTCTGTTTACTCCTTCCAGATCTCTGCTTGTAAGACCTCCATGCATGGTTTGGCTAATAACTTTTGCCAATCCAGCATTTTTCATCAAAGGATGTCTCCTATCTTCATTTCTTAACTGCCCCTCGAGTCCTCGAGGGTATTCATGTGCATACTCCTCGTCACACACTCCTGTATTCCTGTTGTTGCCGGGTTGTGCAACGTTAGTTGGCTTCCTAGATCTATCCAGATTGATAGTTGTGTGGTGATTGGGGGCTGCCCCTGCTGAACTGCTCCATCTGGTTTCCTGTTGGGTCCCTCTAATCTAGCTTCATGGATCTGACCTTCTACAGCTCTTGCTGTTCCAGCCAAACCAAACTGTTTGAGAAGGTTCTTCACCATCTCCTCCTGCTTTTCATCAACTGCTCCTGCATGAAATCCATCACAGTCTGCATCTCATCCCTGGTGATGTAGATGGATTCCTGATTTGCTCTAGCTCTAGAGGAAGCCCCTTAACTTCCCTCTTGGTGGCTCCTTTCTGGTAAAGTCCTTCTAGCTGATTGCCTAACCATAACTTTAGATCCAATCCTGTAGCATTCCTGATCTGAACTCCAAATCCACTGTAGCGGGTGCTAGTCTTCCTAATTAAAGCACCAAAGTGTTTGCGCCAAAAATGGTCACAAACCCCGAATGTAATGAAAGCATTAGTGTTTACACATAAATCCTTAGTATCTAATCACAAATCTTAGATTCTGATGATGTAGAGAGTAAAAGTGAAGAAATAACAAAATTAAAATGAAAGAAAGTAAGAGTAGACACGAGATTTATAATGGTTCGGCTATCTTCGGCCTACGTCCACTTTGAATTGATCCTTTTATTTCCTTTATACTGTGATTATAGTTATAATCCTTTGAATATCAATAACCAAAATGGCAGAGTTTACCCTAAAAGAGAAGAAGAAGATCCCCATTTTTAGCCGCAATGGAGTTGCTATTTATAGGAGCAGTTCTAGAAATATCTACCCCAAAACTCAGAACACCCTTTCTCACATATAAGTGGGCCCACCAGATCGATCCGGAGTGGTTTAGGATCGATTTAAGATCGATCCATGTTACATTTATATCGATCAAAAGTGGCCCCAATAGAGTTGAGATCGATCATGGAGGTTCCTAAGACATTATACAAGTTTTTGTGAAAATTACATTACATTTGGATTTGTAATTTGAGAGTTATGATCGACGCAAGATTGAGTTTGCCAATGTAGGCTGGTGATTTCGTATCCATCCAAAGTTTCATATCCATCAACCATGTATCCATCAGTCCCTATATCCATAGCCTTCGTATCCATCCCTTTTGCATTGGTCCGAGTCTTGCACTTTTGATCCAAGAACGAGTCCTTCGTATCGATCGATACTAACGCGATTGATACAAATTGGCTCCGGAATCTCTACATATCCAACTAGCAAAGCTATCCCCGAGTATGTCCTTCATGTCGATCAATAAGTGATTGATATGAAATTCTTTTCCAAACCCTTGTAGCCATTGCCTCATATCTATCAGCTTTCTTCATTCCCTGTATTAATCCCAGCCTTGATCGATACAAATCACACCAACATGGTCTGCTGCATCCATCTAATCGATACGTATGTATCGATACAAAAATAACATCAGCCATCGACCTGTTTCCTTCCTAAAGCAGCTTGATCGATACAAATTCGATCGATATGAAATGTATCGATACGAATGTCGATCGATCCAATCAAGACACCATAATCCATCGATACGAAAGTATCGATACGAAACCATTTTTCACCAATGTTGATCCATCAATAACTTGAGCATACGAACTCCGATTGACCTGAAATTTCAAAGGTAGTCTCACCAAACCTTGTTTGTCATTCCCTTTCGGTCCCACCTTGATTGAAGCTTGATCCAGTTTTGATGGTATGGATCATAGACTTGTTTCCAACCGCTCTCCAATCCTGATATCCATCCTTTTTAGCCAATTTGTTGACATCTCAGCCTTGATCAAAAGGCGGGGTAATATATATTCTGCTTATAACAAATTTTTGGGTCAATCGGCCATTACTGATTTAAGAACTGCTTTAGCTCCATGGTGTTTAACTATGAAGTTTCGAATGAACCATGGAGTTAGACTAGTTTAAGGGAACCAAGGAAAAAATGAGAATACTACATTGCGATGTTAAGGAAATCAAAACATAAGAATAAAGAGCAGGTTCTCTACGTCAAGAATCAAAATGTGTAGCAACTATCATCTAAGACTAGACTTGAGTCCAATACCAACAAATTTGAATCTTTAGACCCATAAAAAGAGCCATATAAGATGTGACGAAAGCCCCACACCACCAGTACACAATATAACCGAGTAATGTGCTACTGCCTTGCCCGATCATTGTAGGATGATTGCCAAGGGTTAAAAGAAAAGAGACCAATCATAGGACCTGTCTTGTCTCTTATTATGTATGGAATAGAATATTATATATACCATAGATATAAAATAGGAGAGATAGTAATAACTAAGCGAGCCAAATATCATAGCACAGATCTACAGAGTTACACAACATAGTAATAGAGTTTATACAAAATATAAATAAACTCAAATAAGCTATCTCATAATAATAAATCAAGTACCGTTTAGGCTCCTCGGTGTTGCATAATGGAATAACAATAATAACCATATAATATGAGAAAGCTCCATCCAGCTCGTCCTTTGCACAACTACTTTCTCCCACCTTGAACTTCTATATAGTCTACTCATTTAAGAGTACCCAAGATAATAAGATGTAAAGCATAAAGCCTTGAGTTAGACAATAGTCTGGTACGAGCAATAAATGAATCTCAAAATACTATACATGTCAATATAGTAAGGAACATGCTACTCTACTCTACTATCATCATCAGAATGTACTATGTCCTTAGTATAGTATTGGCGTTTGAACCAAAAAAAGCACAAACACCCAAGGAAAGTAAACAGAGAAACGAAAGTGAAGAAAGTAAATGAAAAACAAATAAGAAAGAATACACAAAGTTTATAGTGGTTTGGCATACTCCGGCCAATATCCACGTAGTGATTTTTGTGGATTATCTTACTTATTACAGGTAAGAGTTCTTATGGGGACGGTACAAATCCCATTGTGGGTCGGTACAACTCCGCTAGAGATTATGAGAAATTAAAGTAAGAAGGGTAAGAGCTAATAGAGCATGAAAAATGAGCCCGATCCCTATATTTGTAGAAGTTAGGAGCCTAAAATCTTGCATAAAAGATCTTTGGACCATTTTCCATACTATAGAGTAGTTCTCAAGAGAATAGATTGCTAATTCATCAATTATATAGGTTTTTACAACTCTAAGGGTACCGACCAATAAGATAGCTAAATATGTTGCCTTCACCTCTTCATGTCGGATCGTCTTATGGTTAGCTTCACGATCCCATAGTCGCTCACATCAATAATAGCTTATTTCGGAGTCTAAATAAAGGAGTTATGGAAGAACAAAGTTGTTGATTCAGGAGTTTATGGAGATCGATAGAGAATTGCATGGAATCATCAGAATAACACTTGGAATAGGCTCTTGACATCATGCAGAGGATGTAGGCAGAAGGTAGGCCTCACTGGGCCAAGGAACACATGTCAATACCAACCTATATGATTAGGTCGGTACCAAACCATAATTTGGGTGATTACCAGTTCTTTGATTCTTGGAGTGAACACAAACTTACCCTGTGATCTTAGTTGTACTTGGGTTTTGGACTTCATGGTCATCTCTCCAGGCGTCTCGCTTTGATAACTCCGAAGTTTGGTTTGTCGGGTCCGTCTATATACTACCTGGTCAAAAAGAGGGATAACACTTGCCCTCCATGTATGCCTTGCAAATGGAAGGTGTGCTTCGCTCAAGAACAAATGTGATGTCAATCTCCGGTAGTTGAGCTATCTGGCTAATTCAACCTTGGTGTATTTTCCAGTTCCTCCGGATTCTCTTGTCAATCACGGAACATTCTAGACCCGTTATAGCCTAAAATTCTAGACTTTGCTAAGTGTTATCTGTGCATGATCATCATTCCAATTTCATTTGTAACTATTACATCACATATCAAAATTATCCCATATTCATCACGGATTTACATCATTATCACTATTATTTCAGTCAGAGTCATCATATTAAGATCGTCATGTGTTCAACCGAGATCTATCAATATTATTCCAATTATAAGACGTTCAAATCCTTTTATCAAAATTAATATATGTGTTAAGGTTTCATCTCTTCGGACCGTTTCATATTCAGTTTAATGTGTGATCTTTATGGATTGGTAATTAAATTAATGACTATTTGGGGCCGATAGATAAATCCACAATCTCTCCTGATCATTAATTGAGGTTATAGCCATTCGAGGCCGGTAATCAAATTCGTGGCCCTTCGTGGTCGATAATCAATTCCATGGCTACTCAGGAACGATAATCAAATCCATGGCCGTTAGGGCTGATAATCAAATCCACGGCCGTTTGAGGACGGTAATCAAATCCATGGCGTTTGGGGACAATAATCAAATTCATGGCCATTTGGGACCGATAATCAAATTTACGATTGCTCGGGACCGATAACCAAATCCATGATCTCTCCAGACCCTTGTCCGCTCACTTTTCGACGAGGGATGTTAACGACAAGCAAGCTCATTCACACATGCTCCAATGAGGTGACTTACTTCTTGCACACGTGTCTCTTGTTTCAAGCCGGGACTTAAAGCGATTTAATTCCATGGTTTCTTTAGACCCTTCGTAGGCCTAATCCGCTCGCTCTCTGGCGAGAAGACTCGACAACAAGCAAACCCATCCGCTCATGCTTTGGTCAGGAGACTTACTTCTTGCACTCTCGTCCCATCTTTTTGAACGGGACTTAAAAGTGATTCATATTAGTCATCTTGTTTGAGTGGGTTTCAATAATTAAGGATTTATCTAGTAGCATCAAATTCAAATACTAAGGAACATAAAATCAACATTGTGATACCCACCTCCCTGGGAAGTACATCCTAGCATCCAGCTTAAAGCGTGCCTAGGGACCGTTTGGGATTCCATACATGGGTAAGTGGCTAGATTATATTATTGCATGATTTATTGGAAAGGGGAAATGGAGTATGAGAACCAAACTTGATTCCCTACCATCTCGATCAAGGGATTACTATCCTTGACCTTGATCCAAGGCCATTTTCATTCGTTGAGGTTGATGGCTACTCTTGTTCCACCACTGTAGCTCAGCTTCTCACATATTGCTGTAATCGGTTATCTACGACCTATTACACAATCAGATCCCGTAGGTGCCTGCAATCATTTGTGGTATGCCCATCCAGCTCGTGGAGTAGGCACTATTTTCCAGGTACTCTATCACCCTCCCTGGTTCTCTTATGGATGGCTTTCCATAGAGGACCTGCCCCCAGTATCCAGATAAATCCACTCCAGGATTTCATTTCATTCTGTGTAAGAAGAGAATTTTGATTCTCTCCTCTGTCGCTTTGATTCGTCAAAGCTATCATCCATCGTACGCTTTCTTTTTCCTTTGCTAGATCCTTCTCCGAGCGGTCCTCCACCATCCACAGTATTGATTTCATCTTAATTAGCCTCAGTGTCCTCTTAACGCAAATACCTCTCAATTGCGTAATAAAGTTCTACAAGATCCCTCGGAGAATCCAATTCCAAAGCAATCTTGAAATCTGTCTTTACAGCTATTCTAAGACCACTGCCATCAAAACCATCGAAGGGTCTTGCTTATCGACTATGGCTGTCGCCACATTGAACCTTGTCAGAAGACTCCTGAGGGTTTCCTTGGCACTCTGCTACAGGCTTGCTAATGTTATTACATTCTTGGGTCAGGAGGTATGGACCCGAAATTGCTTCACAAATCTGTACACTAACTCGACCCATGTGCTGATGGAACCGTTCTCCAACTATCTAAACCATAACGCGGCCAAACCTGTCAATTATAAAGGGAAACACCGTTCCATTACCTCTTTAGATGAACTCAACACCTCCATGTGTCGGATGTACCTCATCTAATGAACAGGTGGATCCGTCTTCCCTCATACGTTTCGAAGGTAAGTAACTTGAAATCAGGAAGATTCCTAGCGTACCGATGTTCGAAGTGAATGGACTCTTACTAACATCTTCTAAGCTCTGGTTAGGTAATCTTCCCCTCATATCCCATCTCACCATTTCAGCTGGTCTATCATTGTCATTCAAATGAACTCCTAAGTTTACATTCTCAACCAACCCCCCGACTCTGTGAGGGAATTCCAGTACGTGCTCCTCCGGCTATGCTTTTGCATTTTGATCCGTGTTCAAATGCTCTACTTCATTTCCAAGGTGCACGTGATTCCTTCCAAGGCCAGCATGACCCATGCCCCTAAGTCTTTGGGGTTCCGTACTGACCGATGTTCGTGGGTCGGTAGTAGCCTACATATTTGGCTCGGGGTTTGCTCCGGGTTGTTCTACTCTGCTTCTAGCTTGCTTTGCTTCAGCTTTTGATCTTTGATTTTGACTTGCAGCAATTCTAGCTGTTCCCATCCTTCTGAAGACATTCTCCATCATCTCTTCCTAACGTGCTATCTTCCTTTCCTACGGTCCATTCATCATAATTTCGCTCTGATCTCTAATTATTTAGATGGATAGGGTGTTAGCTTCTAAAGACGATTCTTGGTTGCCCCCTCATTGGTTTCCTCCAAAACAGTCCTTCTAGTTGATTCTCTAGCAATTTTGAATCTTCCCAAGTCTTAAATCAGCGAGTTCAAGTGTTTCTCAATGAAAACACCAAAATGTTTGAACCAAAAATGGCATAAACACCCTAAGGAAAGTAAGTATAGAAATAAAAGCGAAGAAAATAAATGAAAAACGGATAATAAAGGATACATAGAGTTTATAGTGGTACGTGTACTTCGACCTACGTCCACTTAATGATTTTTATTGGTTATCTTGCAAATTATAGGTAGAAGTTTTTATGGGTCGGTACAACTACAGTTATGGGTCAGTGCAAGTCTAACAGAGATTATAAGAAATTAGAGTAAGAAGGGTAAGAGCCAAAAGATCCTAAAAATGAGCCCAAATCCTTTATTTATAGAGGTAGGGAGCCTAAAAACTCACATAAAAGATCTTCTGACCATTTTCCTTGCTATAGATTAGTTCTCCAAGAAAATAGATAGCTGACTCATCAACTTGTATGGATCAGTACAACTCCAAGGATAAAGGTCGGTATCGGCTCATAAGATAGCTAAATATGTTTCCGTTACCTATTCAAATTGGATCGTCCTATGGTTAGCTTTGTGGTTCTATAGTCGCATGCATTAATAATAGCTTATTTTGTACTCCAAATGACGAAGTTATGGAAGAACAAAGTTGTTGAATCAGGTGTTCATGGAGATCAATACAGAATTGCATAAAATCATTAGAACAACACTTGGAATAGGCTCTTGACATCGTGCAGAGGGTGTAAGCAGAAGGTAGCCCCACCAGGCAAAGGAACATGGGTTGGCACTGACCTATGGGGTGGGGCAGGAACCAACCCACAACTTGGGTGGTTCTTGATTTTTAGATTCCTGGTGTGAACACATACTTACCTTGTGATCTTGGTTGTACTTGGGTTTTGGACTTTGTGGTCATCACCCCAAGCGTCTCACCTTGATAACTTGGAAGTTTGGTTTATCGGGTCCGTCTATATACTGTCTGGTCAAAAGGCAGGATAACAATTGGGAATCCAGACGTCCAAAATACCTAGATAAGGTGACCTTCTTATAGTGATAGACTACGTGGGAAAAAAATCAAATCAAACATAGAATCCATCAAATAGTCCTTACTATCACCCAAGTGCTTTGGATATATGATAACTCATATGGCCATCCTAACATCAGAGACCACTGGAAAAGTTGCGGTTCCTTGGTACTCGAAACACACACCACTCAATAGGCCAGGAAAAGTAAACTACACTTCCTACTATTCCAAGGTATATGGATCATGCCCTAGATACACGTGTCTACAGCCTGATACCAAATGAGCATCCTCACCTGCCCAAGCTTTACGAGCACATTAGAACACTCTGAGTATCAATGATCCCTTCACACATGCCTTTGAAACCATCCTAGTTTGATTCATTCTATGATCATGGTATAACCCATCCTCATCCTATCTATTTCCATCTCTATAGTAGAGCACGTCCTAGTTTTAGTTCACAGGCTTGCGTCCTAGAACCTATCTTATCATATCTATCCATAATAGAGCATGTCCTAGCTTTACTTCACAAGTCTGCCTCCTAGAACTTGTCCTTATAGGCTACCACACGACTCCCATCCTAGAGCCATCATCATCGAAAGACTTCTAGACCTCCTCATCAGTCGTAGAATCAATATCTCGAAGTCTCGAAACTAATATGTTAAAGCACCCCAATATAGCTTCATTCCTTAATCATCGGTCTTCATCGTGCTATCATATGTACATTAGTCGATGAAAGAACAAATACCTCCTGCACAACCCCAAGACCATGCACTTCATCTCTAAGAATTTTCATCCAAACTTGAGCCAAAACTCAAGTCTGTACTGACCTAAACTACTCCATGCCGAGTAGTACATTTAATCAAATTTCGGTTCTTCTATTTTCATGAAGTGCTCTTCCCTTAGTACTCTGACTTCCAAGTCACTAGACCCTCACCTGCATCATTGAAAGTACTCAGTACCGAGTACCTTACATAGCGAAATTTGGCTTCAATTATCCAATCCTATTTCCTTCTGTCCCCAAGCCAAGCCCAAAGCACCCTTGCACTTTTCCCCATGCAATCCCGATGTGAGATCCTACCGAGTCGATTTGATCATCACACAAACTCCAAGCATTCTTTAATTTTGCCAAGTCAATCCCTAGTTTTCCACTAGTTTGCTCGAAGCATGAGTCAAGGTTCCACTGAGTTAAATTTTCCCATTAACTAGAAATTTAGTCATCACCGACCAGAATCCACCGAACTAATTTCTATGCGACTTGAACCATGAGCTCCTCTCCTACTCCAGAGTCCCTCCTCCAAATTTCATCCAACTCTGAGCAAATTTTACTTTGTTTTGCCTATTTCATCGATCAATTGTTAACTACAAAAGCACTAGGAAACCATATCTAAGCAAAACCATCCAAACAGCAACATCATCGAAAAACACACATTAAACACATGTAACACTCCCAAACATGATTAACATACAAAATTTACCCTAGATCTAACTTTTACACTGGCATGTAGATACGATTGAAAGGTGTTGTAAAACCATTTTAAAACTATTTTAAATAATTTTAATTTTGGCCATAAACATGTATAAAAGTTTGATTAAGGTTAGAAAACAATTTTAGGGTCAAAATCATGTAAAGCCTAAAATTTTAGGGTTTTCAAACTAATATGTCAAAGCACTCCAACATCGCTTCGTTCCTTAACCATCAGTCTTCATCGTGCTGTCATATCTATTTTAGTCGACGAACGAACAACTCCAGCACGACCCCCATACCATGCACTTCATCTCTAAGAAGTTTCACCCTGACCCGAGTCAAACATTCAGGCCAGTACTGGCCTAAACTACTCGGTGCCGAGTAGTATGTTTCACTAAATTTGAGTCCTACATTCATGAAGTCCTCTACCCTTAATACTCCAACTTCCAAGTCACTACCCGTCATCTTGGAAAGTACTTGGTACCAAGTACCTTACTTAGCCAAATGTTGGCTTCAACTATCCAATCCACGTCCTTTTATCTCTAAGCCAAGCCCAAACTACCCCTGCATTTTTCTCCTAGCAAGCTCAAAGTGAGATCCGATCGAGCCGATTTGACTATCACTCGAGCTCCAAGACTTCTCCAAGTTTGCAAAGCCAATCACAAGTTTTCCACTAGTTTGCCCGAAGCATGAATCAAGTCAAGATTCCTCTTCCTACTAACTTGAAATTCTACTCATCACCGACCTGAATCCACCAAACCAATTTGTATGCGACTTGAACCATGGGCTCCTCCCCTACTCCAGAGCCCCTCCGCCAAAATTTCATCCAATTCCAACCAAATTTGACTTTTTTACCGATTTATCGACCAATTCCTAACTATTTAAAAGCATTAGCAAACCATATAAAAGCAAACCCGTCCAAAGAGAAACATCATCCAAAAGCACACATAAAACACATATAACACATCTAAACATGATTAACATACAAAATTTAGCCTAGATCTAACTTTTACACTGGCATGTAGATACGATTGAAAGGGGTTGTAAAACCATTTAAAAACCAATTTAAATCATCTTAATTTAGGCCATAAATATGTATAGAAGTGTTATTAAGTTTAGAAAACAATTTTGAGGTCAAAATCATGTTAAACATCAAATTTAACTATATGGACAAGAAAAGTGTAACAACCCACCTTTATGCTCATAGTACCTAAGAATATTACAAGTAGTATTGTTGAGTAATACGTAGAATAAGGATGGATAAGAGCGTTCATCCGTGTTTGTTCCCTTAGGGTGACACTGTCACGCTTTCACCATTATGTCTTAAGAAAATATATATCAGAACAGTATATTACAAATACAAAATCACAGATCACAGAGGAAGATATAACATAGACACGAAGATATATACATAAAGGGAGTTTACAAAATAAGGGTACTAGACCCCCATAAAATATATATGCAAGTCCAAGATTTAGACAAGCACAAAATATAAATCACAAGTCAATATCTCTCATACAAGTTTCATATACCAAATATACACTAGGACTAGAACAAATGATACATATAATATACACATCTATCTCCAAGCTAGCGTAACATCCAAGGTCACTAAATCCCATTACCTGGAAAGTCTCAGTCTGTTCCAAGTATTAATAAAAATAAACGGGTCAGACTACCTCTAAATAAAACTGTGTAAGATCACATAATATGCATGCATAGGACAAGATGACATAGTAAACACCATAGAGTATGCAAATGATCTCATCAAATAGATATATCATAAATAATCACTATGTCATAACGTCATCTCATGCCCAACAGCAGCAATCATTTCAAATATGGTGAATATATGTATATATATATAATCAAATCAAATTAAAAGACCGCACAATAGTAACTCATCATTTAGGACATCATACATCGCATGGGAGCGAGTTAATCCTCAAAAGCATAATACTGCATGATAGCAAGACAAAACAAAATACATAAGGCTACATGACAAAAAATTGACATGAAAAGACAAGTACGAAGTAAGTGGGTGTAAAATAACCGATCCTATAGATATCTTGACTATAAGGGATATCTTAATGCCAGTTACTTTATTCCAAAGGGAGATTTACAAGATATGCTCCAAGAGTTAAAGAATGACTGACACTGATAAACTCCTATAGCCATAATATACCTATACCTCATAACACAAGGCGAGCCCGTAGTACTAACTGGTAGCTTTAGTGGTATTGGGCTAATAACTAACAAAAACACCATAATTCGGCCTACGACCACCATAGTCAGCCGCTAGAGTGGTTACTAGCCTACAAGGTCAAGCGATAGGATGCATTAACGAATATGACGAACTATAGAAATAGAACGTTTTCCCTAAGATACTATTTAAGTAAAAAGTGTAATATACTTTCCAACTGTAACTACTCGAGTGTCCCCTAATGTCCCATAACCACTTGGCGACACTTGAATATTTACTAAGAGATAATAGATTTCACTTGAGTAAAATATTCTATCCAATGAGTCAAAGAATTAAGCGAAAAAGTGATACAAGCGTTCCATACCACTTGTACTACTAAACTATTTAAATAGAATTCTTATTTTATAGATGTAATATTTTCATATTAAACCGAATGCTTTTTAAATCATTTAAATATTAGTCTAATGACCTTAAATTTCTATATATATAAAATAAGCTACTGTATACATATAGAAATTCAATATATAGTTTTATTATTATCCTTTAAAACATTATTATTATTAAAACTCTAAATAATCTTCCTTTACCAAAATTATTTTAAAGATATTTATAATTCGTACTCATATTCCAAAATCAGGATTTTGGAAGCTATATATATAGGTTGAAATAACTAAATTATTTAAATTTCCAAAATATGAGACAAGTTCAAAATCTTAGAATTTTATAGGAATGAAAGGAGCAGGAGAAACTAGAAAGAAGTAGTAATTAACAAGCAAAGGATAAATATAGGTTAACTGGAGTTTATATGTCCAGGTTCATCATCGGTCGACCATGGCTTCCCAATAGTCGACCGCTACTGGTCGACTACTACTGGCCGAATGTTGGTAGGGGTCGGGCGACCATGACAATACCTAGAGCGTATGACTCCAAGCCATCAATTTCGATGATCAATGATTATATTTAGGTAACAAAATATGAACTATATACAATGAAATCAACTATTGCAAGCACACGCATATCAATAGAATCTTCAACTACTACAGACACTCAATTAGCAACTAACATATCAACTAATAGTAAGCTCTTTGATAGAGAATAGTTTGCTGACATGGAAATAACAATCAAAATTCCTAGTTCAAACATCGTTGTAAATTCATACACATGCAGCTAATAGATTAGACATAGATTCGTGTGAGAATTAATCCACCTTAACATCCAAAACTCCATATTGCAAGCGATCACTCTCGTTACCGTGTCAGCAAAATCTCATAATTTCATCCTCAGTATTGTAGTGGTTTAACCTAGAAAACCTTAATATTGTTTAACAAAATTTTAATTGAAGGTGTCTATATGATTTACAAACAACATATCAAAATTTCAGATTTTTCTGGAATTATTTATGATTTTTCTACCGACAAGGGTTTTTAGTTTCAAATTTTCACTTTCCCTCTTACAACTCAATCTATTCCAACCTCTAACCATGGCCAAAACTCCTTGGATCAATAAGGTGGAGAGAGGTATGGAGAAGCAATGCTTTAATTTTGGAGATTTTATGGAATTAATTCGATTGATTTTAATTTTGGAAGTGGCTTTGTTGTAGAAAAGGGGAGGAAGTTTTTTGGGTTTGATTTCGTTCTTTTTTTCTTCTGAAATGAATAAGTAAACAAACTATAGATTAGAAGCGAGAAATGTTTCTTGGTTAATTACTAAATGGGCTAAAAGGGTTATCTAATTAAACTCAAACCCATCATTAATTCATTATTCCATTTATTTCCCTTTCTTGTTCTTTCCACTCTTAAAACTATGTTTTAAATAACTTTTAAATATACTTCTTTCCAAGATGAAACTTTGCAAACTCAATTTTATTGTATTTTCTTACAATAAATTAAATGGTCAATGCTTAGATAACATTTCTACGTTATTATTATTAAAAATTAATTTGTTCACATAAATACCGAACAATTAATTTTATAATTAAACTTATCAATGACGCTAAATCTTTAATTTCATCATACTAAGACTGTAACATAAAAAAATGATCGTTTCATTAAATTATTTTCGTAAAATACGTTTTCAACTATAAATTTAAGATTAGGATCCATTGACCAAAATTTGCTTTTATCAATGACTGTATTCTATTAAAATAGCCTTCCATCTCTATTATAGATCAAAGATTATCATTATAAGGTAAGCATATCTCATCTCCAACTTTAACTTTTTTAAATCAATCATCCTTGATTCTTATAAATGCTACATTTAAATTCTAAATTGTTATTTAACTCGAAACCACATTCAACATTTATTGCTTTATTATTCATTATGCATTAACACTTAAATAAATAATTTTCGTAAGTTTATTGTACAAAATAAATAACTCGACTAGTGCACAATTTCACTCAATCCAATATTGTCCCCCACTATTTAATTATTCATTGTATGATATAAATAAATTTATTCATCTTCGTCAATTCATTGATTTTAAAATCAAATATGAACATTTTTATGTTAATTATATTTGTATAATATTACGGGGCCGAAGACAAAGTTGTTACAAATAGAATAGTGAGAGTTTAAGAACCACTCACCAATTACCCAAATTACCAACTTGAATCCGTAGTTCCAATGTAAACATCAGCTTATCCAATCAAAGAAAAAAAATTGATGAATCCACGATCTTCTTTGCTTATCACTCCTCTAAGATCGATTTGGCTAATTTAGTAAGGAAAAGAGATGATTTTTGAAGAGATTACAATTAATGTGCTTACAACTATTTTAGAGAAGATGGAAAATGATTTTGTACATTCCCATCGGTCCCTCTTAGGCTCTATACCCGAAATGGGTTAACAGGCCTTGGTGTGTGTTAGCCTAATTACCCATAATGCAGGCCAACACAGTCGAAACTTAAAACAACTATAACTTTCAAATGGTAAGTCCAGTTTACCATTATGACCACTTTATGGAAAGTAAACCACCATCCTGAAGTAATGGAAGTGGTTTTAGACCCTAAATATGCTTCAATCAAAAGTTATAGTCCGTACAACATATTTACGATTAAAATAGTCACATAGAAATTCGATAAATATCATAGACATGAAAAATGTCCCCAAATGTCATCTCCTAAAATTTTGGAGTCATACGACCTCATATGAATTAAATAATAATATTTTACGATCCCATGATGCATAAAATACGATTCATTACACTCTTTCCCTTTATGATTTTTGCCCCCGAAATCCCTAAACCAATCAATGGATAGTCCACCATAGTTACCCCATATTCCTAGCAACTTTTTCCAACCATTAAACATAACAAACAAGCAACCGTGCAATCAATAATATAGATAAACCTATCCTAGCATGCGAGATAATAAACTATCTTATATGATATCAAAGGTGAAAGTAAATTTGATAAATAGTATGACTTACATGCAAAGAGCTCCAAATATGAGTCCCTCACACTCTCCTCGATTTCCATGTGTAACCGACTTCACTTTTGCCCCCATTGAACCTTCACTAACTCCACTATCTTCCTTCTAACTTGTTTCATATCATGTCCGATAATGTTAACTGATCTACGAGGTTGCGAATCTTCTAGCTCAATCTCAATATCATCAAGTTTATCCGATGCAATCACAAGGCCGAGTCGTGCACAAACTTCCGCAAGTGAGAGACGTTGTGCATGCTCACCATCTTCTGAGGTAAGTCATCCTGATATACTAGGTTCACAATCCTCTCTACTATCGGAAAAGGATCTATGAATCTCGATGCCACTTCCCTTTTATACCAAATAGAATAATATTCCCAAATGGAGAAATCTTCACAAACACCATATTTCCGATAGCGAACTCCAAATCCCAACGTCTCTTATCAATGTAGCTCTTCTACATATTATGAGCAACTTCCATCTATTATCGAATGATCTTAATCTTCTTCGAGGTTTCCCTAGTCATATCTGACCTAAGTATCAGTTTCTCATCTACTTCCCACCAACATGAAGAAGCATTACATGATCGACCATACAATGTTTCGTATAGTGCCATACTGATAATAGACTAATAGCTATTGTTGTATGGTAACTCAACCAAATGCAAGTGATCATCCTACGAGCCTCTAAAATCAAGAATGAAAGCTCGCAAGAGATCCTACAATATATGATTCACTCTCTTAGTATGCCCACCATTTTATAGATGATAAGCTCTACTGAGATGTCGCTCGGTTCCCAATACCGCTTGTAATCTCTTCCAAAACCTACGGTGAATAAGCTATACTGAGATGTAAATTCTATACAAATTGCAATGATCGACACAATCTCTTTCGCTACTCCCGGCTGGTGGAAACCGTCGCAGATCCAATTAAGAGAACACCTTCACACTATGAAGCTGATCGAATAAGCCATCAATATATAAGAGTGGATACTTCTTCCTCGTCACCATATTTAGCTCATAGTAATCTACACACAAACTCAAAGAGCCATCTGCCTTGATGGCGAATACTACAGGTGCATCCTACTCAAATATGGTTCTACGAGTGAATCCTCGCTTCAACAAATCATTCACTTGCACCTCCAACTTCTTCTTCTCTTTTGGTGCCATATGCCTTAAAGGAATAACTATTAGTCTCGCATTCTTTACTAAATCTATATGGAACTTAATCTCTCTATGTGGTGGTAATCCGGTCACCTTCTCAAAAATGTTCGAATACTCCCTTGCTATAGGCACAAATGACAATTTTTCATGCAGGATCTCGAGGGAGTATAGAAAACTAAACTTCACCTCATCATTAGGCAGGCAGCCTATTTGCAGCCTATGCCTAACATATTTTCCTATCATCGCCAATGGCCTCTCACTATCCATCACTACTCTGTATTTTTATAGCCAGTCCATCCCTAAGATAATCCTAAAACAAACAAAATTAAAAACAAATCAATCACAAACAAAAGAGCGCTCATGACTCAGTAAGACCAAACCACGACAAACCATACACATGCTAGTGGAGCCTCTGATAGGGTTCGTCACAATCAAAGGTCGATCAACTATTTTGGGTATCAATCTCAATCTATCTACTAGGCCACTAGATATAAAGGAATGTGAGTCCTCGGTATCGAACAAAACACATACAGAAACATCATAATGCAAAGCATAGCTTGAATAACTACGCCTTTCCCCTTCTCTTTCACTGAGGTAGCACTCGACAAAGTCGGAACAGCGTCCAAAGCATATGCCTTTACTATCGGTTATGGATAATTCCTCTACATATGCCCTACTTTGTTGCATTTGAAACGCATATTACCCTCAATTTTATAATTCTTACTCGGGTGGCCTCTCTTCCCATAGTTGTAGCAAGTAGGTTCCTACTTGCCTATCTTCTTAGCATCTTTATTCTTGAGATACTTTCTCTTCCCATTCCATTTCTTCTTATCTCCACTGCTTTGTTGTCGCTTTGGCTCTTCTTAACCACATCAGCTGATTTGGACATGGATACAAACTCTCCCGGCGAAGAGCTTTCTCGACAAGTCTCTCAAATGGCTTATCAATACGCTCGCAAACTTCTAACCCAGATAGTCATCCAAACCCATAAGACACTTCTTATTCTTTCTCAATGGAGTGTCGATGAAAGACATCCCATATTTCGATAAGGCATCAAATTCAGTAATATACTCGAAGACGTATATGTCCCCTACTTTAAATCAGCAAACTTTCCAAATAGCACCGATTTCTAAGCATCTAGAATGAACTTTTCCTCAAAAGGCTTTGAACTGGTCCCAAGTAAACTGATCCTCAAGTGTAGCAAGTCTAATAGTGCTCCACCAATTCATGGCTCTCCCTTGAAGCCGTCAGGATGTGATAATCCGGATTTTGGAATGTCTGTTAATTGATAATTAACTGGGTTAATTAATAAAAAAATATTGATTTATAGATTGAACAAATAAATCCAAGAATAATATATATATATATATATGAATATATATATATATATATAAATGAATTTGAGCTTTATTAAATGCTGATATCTGGATGAGTATTTTAAACTATTGGTAATAAATAAAGATAAATAGATATGCAAATTCTATGAGTTGGAAATTATAAGTATATATATGCCATGTGAAGTAGTATATATGGGAATTTGTAAAAGGTGTGAATATACATATATAAACAATTCAAATAAAATAATGTTTTTTTTATGAGGGTGAATTATAACCAGTGATTTGGATTCAATGTATTAAATTTTCAAAGGTTATATTAAACTAGCATAATCATTTTTAAGTGTGTAAGAGGATTTTATTTCATTTTGTTTTAAAATTATATGTAAATAAATGAAATAAAATTTTAAACACCAAAACATAAGACATTTATATAAAAGATGATATATATATATATATATATATATAACATATTAAGACATTTGTAAATATAAAAACTCAATTTAAAATATTATATAAATACATAAAAAAACATATTTAAAAATGGAAATTACAAATATAAATAATACGTATTTCATAATTACAAAAGTTAGCTAAGGAATATATTTATTGACAAGTGTAAGTAACTTAAAAATGCTAATTACAAGTGGCAATTTCTTTTAATTTAAAATATGTATTAGAAAGAAGAATCAAGTTGGAAAATTCATTTTTTTACTTTCTCAAATTCTTTTTCCTTTATCTTTCATCTTTCTCAATACAAAAACCCAGGAAATTAAAATTAGAAATAATCAAATAACAACAATCTCAAGCTTTCAACCTGAGCAGAGTCAAAGCAATTCAGATTCAAGCAAAAGTTTACATAAGCAGATCCAAATTAGGCTGTTCCGGATCAAAATATTGATTATCTGTTCAAAGTATAAACCATGAGTAAACCCAACTTTGTTTTTTTATTTTAAATCTGGATGCATGAACGAAATTTAGAAGTTTGATGTAAAATTGTTTGCATGATGATGTATTGTAAATATATGAATGTAAACTGTGTACATGTATTGATTCATCAGTATTCTTCTCTGTTTAAAAGTCCAGAGTTCAAATTTTAGATCAAATCCCAATTCTCTTAATCTAGACTCTGTTAGGCTTAGGTATTTAAATGAATTATGCTTGTTAAAACATAAAATAAAGTTTAAAATTTATTTTAAGTTAAATTAGCTTGTAGATTTCTGGAATTTAAATTTTTTACAGTAAAACTCAGAATTGGTCAAACTTTTATTTCAACAATTTAATGTTTCATATATATACTCTGAATCATTATCAAAATCTGGGAATTCAAAATTAAAATCATGATTTTTAATTGGGTAAATTGAGAGATATTAGTGGATGAACGGGATTTGGGTTTCGTGCTTTCTTTGGTGATCGACGGCATTAGTAGGTTCAGGGTCTCGGTTGAAGCTTGCATGATGATCTGAGATGATGGCAAAAATGTTCGGAGGGATGCTAGCTGACTGTGGTGGCCAATCGAGGTTAAACTAGGGTTTAAGGGCCTGTTGAGTTCGATGATGAAATCGAGATCATTGCGACGGCGAGGCTGGACCGGAATTGGTCGGAGTGGGTGAGATTGGTGTGTTTGTCTACAACATAGGTGTGGGCGGAGTATAGGGGTCTCTGGCGACCTGAGGCGGTGGCGCGGAGGGGTTTCCGTTGGGTAGGTTTGGTTGTTAGCTGAGTCGTTTTGCTCGATTGCGTGTTGATGGTAGTTTCATGCTTCTGGGTAGTGGAGAACCTCGGCGAAGCTATCGCCGACTTGTCTGAGGTCGATTTGGCGAATGGAGCAGTGGTGTGGCGACGTGCACGTTCACAGCATGCATGAAGAGTTGTTTGATCGGAATGGTTTGGTAGGGAAGGTTTTGTGTTTGATCTGGATTATAGATAGGTTCGCTGGTATCGATGTTCATTGGGGGGTGTCGAGTTGGAAGGAGATGTTCTCTCCGGCTCGTGCTTTCGTTCGAGTGTTTGTGTGATTTCCTAGAAGTAGAAGATTAGGAAGAAGTTTTATTGGTTGGGATTTCGGATTATTCCTAGGTGTTTTGGTTTGGTCTTCGGTCGATTGTTGTGTGGTGAGTTAATTAATAAGTTCGGTTGTTTTTTTATTTTTGGTTTCAGTTGTTTTAGTCTTGAGTTTTTAAGCTTTGACTGTTGGGTTTGCTTATTTATAACAGAATTCGATTAGTTTTTTTAAAGAAAATTATTTTAAAGAGAAAAGTAAATATATAACCAATTGAAGCATATAATCAAGCATGTTGATTTCAAGTTAACTTTTAAAAACGATGTTCTTTAATGTAAATGTTTATTTAAATTTATATGGACAAAGAAATTTTAAAATATTTAAAAGTGTTTTGCTTTAAATCTATATAATTTAGGTAATTTAAATAAGTTATATTATTAGCCAAGCTTTTGATTGTTAATCCTTGGGTTCATTTGAATAAATTAAGGTATATTTAGGGTAATTAATTAAGGAGTGATAAAAGGGGTTATTTACTTAATGTAATTAATTAAATTAATGTGATTAATTTATGTTAATTAACTAGTTTAAATTAATTATTTGATGATTGATTAAATATAATTACTTAATGTAATTAATAAATTGTAATTACTTAGTGAAATAATTAACGGGTAATTACAAGATGTGATTAATTGAAGGAGGATAAGTGTAATTAATATGAAAGGTGAAGGATAAATAAATTTGTGCTATTAATTAAGGCTTAATGTAATTAAAGAATAATTGATCAAGGGTGATTAATTAAGATGATAATTAAAAAGACGATTAATTAATTGGTTTGTAATCAATTAATGTTTGGGTAATCTAAGTGATTAAAGATTAGTAATTAATTCAATTTGGGGTAACTTAAATTAATTTTGAAACTGATAAATCTTGCATATGAATGATTGAATGGTATTAAATGCCTTGAATTGGCTGATATCTCTGATATGAAATGTTGTGTGATATGATATGTTTGGGTGGACAGTGATATTATGGTTATCTATCGATGATGAATTGCCATGTGAAAAGTGACATCTTGTATTTAAAGTTGAAATGAATTTCACTTGAATAATTTGGGTTAAGATGGTATTGAATTCGTAAAAACCAGGGTCGGGTATCAGTAAATACCCGAACCCACTTCGATTTGTAACCTAAAATGATTCTTTATAGACTGATATGTGAAAGTAATAGGCTGAAATGGAATAATTTAAATGACTAGACCATTTAAAGCTGAGTAAGGGTACTTAGGGATTGATTTGTGAAATAAATGTCGTCTATAGCAAGTTGTAAACTTGTAGTGTTGAATGAGTTACCCTGGGTTTTAAATAAGTTTTATACTGAGTATTTCATATAGATGTTTTGCTCACACTGGTTTCCAGCCTGAACCAGGTGTTACTTTGATGTAATGCTCGGGTCAGACCGAGTATTATAGATTTTCAGGTAAGGATATTCTGGAGCTTAGGAGGCGAGCTGGAAGGTAGGAATGTATGGAGTGTATTCCGCTAAATATATTGTTGCTGGTTATCTGGGAAAAGTTATTTTAACTGTCCAGTGATTGTGAAATGTTGTAACTCTGATGTATTATTGTAAATTAACTAATATAGTTTTCCTTGTATAACTGTTATTTTATTTAATATTATATTATATTTTGATCCGCTGCGAATGTGAGATTCTGTGTCTTGTTTCTGTTTCTTCTTCTATCTCTTTTCTTCTTTCCCTAACTATCTGGAATTTTCGGGATCGAAAAATCCGGGTCGTTACATAGGAAGCCGACCTCATCTTCATCTCATCATCCAATTCAACATCATCAACGATCCTTTTGCAGGTGTCCAACTAACCCTATACTTTCGTACCTAATTATGTTCCTTGGAATGGTTTGCCATCAAGACCGGCAATATCCTAATTCAGCTTAGCAAAATCAACTCTTGGTACATGCACCTGAGCACCACCACCTACGGCAACATTTGGAGCAACGCTTGGGGCATTTTGCAGCATGTTTACCATCATCGTATTGAACATAGCTTGCAAGTCTAGGTTAGTAGCCTTCTTGCCCACTCCTTCATCAACTCCGAAGGTGGAGTTCCTTGTAGTATTTCTCGTATACTGGCACATTCCTGATATGTAATAAGAATGATTGGTCTCTTATAAAAGAAAACTACATCAATGGTACTCTGTGTGCATGAGGCTTATATACTATATATACTACTTATAGTTTGAAAATAAAAATACATAACAAATACGAGCTCTCTCGTATCATATATATACACACTCCCAATCTAGCCTAAGATGATAACACATTCCCTATCTCTACTGGACCATGATGTCAAATCAGGTTAATCGTGTTGCCTAAAGCTTTGATACCAAATGTGATGACCACCCTACTCCATCGACACACAATATAACTAAACAGTGTGGTGCTGCTGTGCCCGACCAGTGTAGGATGATTGTCAAGGCTTAAAAGAAAAGAAAACCAATAACATAACCCATCGTATATCTCACAACGCATGGAATAAAATATAATATATACCAAAGAATTAAACATGAGAGACAGTAATAGCTAAGTGAGCAAAATATCAGAGCGTAGATCCATAGAGTTATATAACATAGTAATAAAGTTTATACAAAGAAAAAATAAATTAAAATAAATTATGCCATAATAGTAAAACAAACACCGTCTATGCTCTATAGTGTTGCATGGTGGAATAAGCATAATAACCATATATAATACAAAAAAGCTCTATACAACTCGTCCTCTGCACAACTAATGCTTCTCACGTAGACCTGTTATCTAGTCTACTCATTTAAGAGTACCCAAGATAATAAGAAGCAAAGCATAAAACTTTGAGTTAGATAATAGTCTGATCTAAACAATAAATGAATCTCAAAATACTATAAAAGTCGATATAGTAAAGAACAAAATGTATAAGAATCGTACCTAATATGTCCTTGCATCCAAAGAGTTAGTACATAACATCTAAAATATGCTACTCTACTATCATTATCAGAATATACTACGTTCTTAATACAGTGTTGGGTATCTAGGTATCCATATCCTAAATACCTACTTTAGGCGACCTCCCTAGAGTGATGAACTAGGGAGGAAACAACCAAAGCAAACATAGCATCCATCAAACAATCCTTACTATTACTTAAGTTGTTTAGATATATAGTAACTCATATGGACTTCCTAATGCCAGAGACCAATGGAAATTTTTTAGTTCCTTGGTGCTTGAAATCTATGCCACTCAGTAGGCTGGAAAAAACTAAGCTGCACATCATAGCAGTCCAGAGTATATGGATCACGTCCTAGATTTATATGTATACCTCCTAATACCTAATAAGCATCCTCACCTACCTTTGCTTTACAAGCACATTGGAACACATTGAGCATCAACAATCCTCTTGCACATGCCTTCGAACCCATCCTAATTCAATTCATTCCATCATCATCATAGAACCCATCTTCGTCCTAACTATTTCCATCTCTATAGCAGAGCATGTCCTAGTTCCACTTCACAGGCTCGCGTCCCAAAACCCGTCTCACCATATCTTTCCACTGCTGATCATGTCCAAGCTCTACTTCAAAAGTCTGCATCCTAAAACTTGTCCTTTTGGGCTACCATTACAACTCCTGTCCAAGAGCTATCATTATTGAAACACTCCTACACCTCTTCATCAATCGTAGAATCAATATCTCGAAGTCCCAAAACTAATACGTCGAAGCACTCCACTATCGCTTCATTTATTAACAAACGGTCTTCATCGTGCTACATATGTACATCATTGACAAATGAATGAACACCTTCAACACGATCCCGAGACTTTGCACTTCACCTCTATGAAGTTTCACACTGACCTGAGCCAAAATTCAGGTCGGTACCCAAAAAAACAACTCAGTGTCAAGTACTATATTTCACCAAATTGGGTCCTTCTATTTTCATGCAGTCCTCTTCCCTTAGCACTCTGACTTCCAAGCACTAGATCCCCAGCGTCTATGAAAAGTACTTTGTACCGAGTACTTTTCTTAGCCAAATTTGGCTTCAACTCTCCAACCTACTTCCTTCTATCTCCAAGCTAGGCCCCAAGCACCCCTGCATTTTTCCTCAAGCAAGCTGAAGTGAAATCCTACCAAGTCAATTTGGCCATCACTCAAACTCCAAGATTTCTCCAATTTCACCAAGTTAATCCTTAATTTTCCACTAATTTTCCCAAAACATGATTCGGGCGAAGATTCCACCGAATTTAGTTTTCCCACTAACTTAAAATTTTGGTCATCATCGAAATAAATCCACCAAACTAATTTATGTGCGACCTGAACAATGAGCTCCTCCCATACTCCAGGAGCTATCCTCTAAATTTCATCAATTTTCGAGCAAATTTGACTTCGCTTTGGCCATTTCATCGACCAATTCCTAATTACCTAAAAGCACTAGGAAACCATAACAAAGCAAACCCATTCAAATAGCAATTTCATCCAAATACACACATCAAACACATTAATACACCCAAACGTGAGTGACATTCAAAATTTAGCCTAGATTTAACTTTTACACTACCATGTAGATATGATCAAAAGGTGTTGTAAAACCATTTAAAATCATTTTAGTTTTGGTTATAAACATGTATAAAAGTATGATTAAGGTTAGAAAATAATTTCAAGGTCAAAATCATGTTAAAACATTAAATTTTTTATTCTCAAAACTAATACGTCGAAGCACTCCAATATTGCTTATGCTCCTGAGCCATCAATCATCATCGTATTGTCACATCTACATCGGTTAATGAATGAATTAACACCTTCAACATAACCTCGAGACCATTCACTTCACCTCTAAGAAGTTTCACACTAACCTGAGCTAAACATTCAGGTCAATACCAACATAAACTACTCGGTGTCGAGTAGTATATTTCAATAAATTTGAGTACTTCTACTTTCATGAAGTCCTCATCTCTTAATACTCCAACTTCTAAGTCACTAGACCCATCATCATGGGAAGTACTCAGCACTGAGAATCTCGCTTAGCCAAAATTTGGCTTCAACTCTCCAACCCTACTTCCTTCTATCTCCAAGCTAAGCTCGAAGCAACCCCTGCATTGTTCCCTAAGCAAGCTCTAAGTAAGATCCTACCGATCCGATTTGACCGTCACTTGAACTCCAAGCCTTCTCAAATTTCACTAAGCGAATCCTGAGTTTTCCACTAGTTTGCTGAAGCATGACTCGGGTTAAGATTTCATCGAGTTAAATTTTCCTACCAACCTGAAATTCTAGTCATTACAGACCTGAATCAACTAAGCCAATTTCTATGGGACTTGAATCATGGTCTCTCCCCTACTCTAGAGCCCCTCCAAATTTCATTCAATTCCAGGCAAATTTGACTTCGTTTTTCCTGTTTCATCGACCAATTCCTAACTACCTAGAAGCACTAGCAAGCCATATCAAAAAAACCCATCCCAATATCAATATCATCCAAAAACATACATCAAACACATATAACACATCCAAACATGATTAACATACAAAATTTAGCCTAGATCTAACTTTTACACTATCATGTAGATATGATTGAAAGTGGTTGTAAAACCATTTAAAACCCATTTTGAATCATTTTAATTTTGGCCATAAATATGCATAAAAGTGTGATTAAGGTTTGAAAAAGTTTATAGGGACAAAATCATGTTAAAATATTAAATTTAACTATATGGACAAGAACGGAATAGTGAAAGTTCAAGAACCACTCACCAATTACCCCAATTAGCAACTTAAACCTCAGATCTGATATGAACGGCTGCTAATCCAAAATCAAAGTAACAAATTAATGTGATCTCTTTTGCCAATTACTGTTCTAATGATGGATTTGGCTAAGATTAGTAAGTAAAAAAGACGATTTTTGAAGAAATTAGGGTTAATGGAAACTTTGAACTATTTTACAGAAGATAGAAAATGGGTTAGAATAGTCTCGTCAGTCCCTCTTAGGCTCTATTCCCAAAATGGGTTGGTGGGCCTAAATGTGGGTTAGCCTAGTTACTTAGTAATGCAACCATTAGCAGCCAAAACTTAATACAGCCATAACTTTCAAACGGCAAGTCCAGTTTATTATTATGGACCACTTTACAGAATGGAATCAGTTTATTCCGAAGTAATGGAAGTGAATTCAAACCTTAACTCGTCTTCTATAAAAAATTATAGTCCATACATGATTTTTAGGGTTAAAATGGTCACATATAAATTTGATAAGAATCATAGATATAGAAAATGTCCCTAATTATCATCTTCAAAAAATTTAGAGTCATACAACCTCATATGAATTGAATAGTAGTATTTTATGATCCTCTAGTATGTACAATATGGGTCATTACATAAGATAATGGCATGACTGGTGGAGTTGACAGATGAGAATCAAATGGATGAAGGCAATATGACAAAGATTGTCTAGATTGGTTCCTAACTTGATTTAATGAAGAAGGAACTTGCAAGGTGTTTGAAGGCAAACTGAGATGTGCACACATGGACTCATTCTTATATGTTCACGAATTCACTTAAAGTTACATAATGTTCATTCCTGTAAACAAGAAGAGGCACCAAATGGAACTAGAAAGATCTGTTATGTTAAAGGAAGGTGTGGATAAATTACTAGCAAACAAATTTTATCCATGAATCACTCTACCTTGATTGGGTAGCCAAACCCATGAATGTTTGGAAGCTAAATGGAAAGTGTCGGTCATGCATAAATTTTTCATATTTGAATAAAGCATGCTCGAATGAATATTTTGGCTCTCGTGGATGGATCAACTCATGGATGGAATTACCAAACATGAAATATTTTCTTTTATGGCGACCGTAAAAATATTGTAATACATGAATTAATTCAATAGCATACAAGTCATAGATCCGGGCTTGTGTCGTTATAAGGTAATACCTTTCGGTGTGAAGAACATTAGGGCTTTTTTGCACACAAAATGTGAAAGCACTCCAAATTTATAGAAACGAATTGAATAAATGGCAAAATCAAAGATGGAAAAGAGAAAAGGCACAATCATTTTATAGTAATAGCTTCCATATTATTGAATAAATGACCTATGTCCACTTATTTGTTTTTATTGATTCATTCTTTCTAGAATACTCAATTTACAATGAAATCACCGAATATAAGAGTTACATATTAGTTTTTCCAAATATCCAAGGAAGAAGAAGAAGATCCCTTTTCTAGTTGATGAATTTTTTATATTTATTAGTGAATTCTTTCACCAGAGTTGGCAGAATGAATTTGGATAAGTAAACATCTAGATCCGAAGTTCCAGCTACCAAGAATGAGTCAATAAGCATGTTTGCACAAAAAATGTGAAAACACTCCAAATTTATAGAAACGAATTGAATAAATGGAAAAATCAAAGAGGGAAAAGAGAAAAGGCACAATCGTTTTATAGTGGGTCGACAAAATTTCTGGCCTACGTCCACTTATTTATTTTTATTGATTCATTCTTTTTACAATACTCAATTTACAATGAAATCACCGAATATAAG
This sequence comes from Allium cepa, assembly GCA_030765085.1. Classification (NCBI taxonomy): domain Eukaryota; kingdom Viridiplantae; phylum Streptophyta; class Magnoliopsida; order Asparagales; family Amaryllidaceae; genus Allium; species Allium cepa. The sequence goes on from CM060944.1 coordinate 437,476,160, forward strand.
AGTTACATATTAGTTTTTCCAAATCTCCAAGGAAGAAGAAGAAGATCCATTTTCTAGTTCATGAATTTTTTCTATTTATTAGTGAATTCTTTTACAGAGTTAGCAGAATGAATTTGAACAAGTAAACATCTAGATCTGAAGTTCCAGCCACCAAGAACGTGTCAACAAGCATGTATCCCAAAAGTCAAATCTGTTGGTATCGACTGATCGGTGCCAACTATTTTTTACTCATCAGAACTCTATCTTTCTTTTAATTTTTTTCAAGTCTTCAAGCTTCGAACCTTCATTAAAAAGTTCCCATCATGGACTAGTCGGCGTCGAACGATTTGTACCGATCGGCGTCGAATGGTTTGTACTGGTCGATGCCAATCGATTTGCCTTTCCAATACTTAACTAGTTCTTTGATTTTTCAATATTGACATCTTCCAATCTTCCAAACTTATTCCTTTATCATTTTGTACTCTAATTCCACTAATTTGAGTTAGTTCCAAGACTGCGAAAAATTTGCTGGCAATAGGGCTACTTACCAACGTTTGGTCAATAAGATGTTTTTGGAATAGATCGAACAAATAGTTAAGGTTTACATGGGCGATATGCTAAAAAATTAAGGAGATCAATAGACTATGTGGACCACCTATCTGAAATGTTTGATATACTGCGAAAGTATAGAATGACACTTAACCTATTGTAACGTTCTTTCAGAGTTGCATCAGGAAAATATTTAGGGTTCATCATGAACTCTAGCAGCATTAGAGCCAATCGAAAGTGGATTGAAGCATTGAAGAAGTTTTTAAACCTGAGGACTAGGGAGGAACGTAGAGCTTGAATGGCAAGGTTGTTGCTTTAAGAAGGTTCATCACAAAAGCAACCGATAAATATATACCATTATTTGATGCCCTCAAGAAGTAGAATGGGAAATTTCGATGGACAAAGGAATGAAAAACTGCATTTTAACAACTATTGAAACATCTTTGAAACCATAGATCTTATCAATGCCTTTGGAAGGAGAGGACTTATACGTCTAATTGGCAGCATCTACTCACGCATTGAATGGAACATTGGTACATGAGGAGATGAAGGCCCAAAAGCTGGTATATTATTTTAGTAAGTAGTATATAGGTGCAAAAAAGCATTATTCTTAACTAGAGAAGCAATCTGACAGCTTGCCGATATCATCAAGAAGGTTGTGCTTATCAAGGCTTATTTAATAAGATTGTTGGTGATTCAATCTCTTAAGAAGGTATTATATCACCCTGAAACTTCGAAACAGTTGCTAAAAAGGAACATTGCGATGAGTCAGTATGAGATAACTTACAAACCTAAGAAGGCGATTCATGGATAAGCATTGACGGATTTCACTGTAGAATTTTCTATCTCGAATGACGATAACAGAGGAGATGGCCAAAATTTCACAATAGAAGTTAAAGGTAGACGGTGCACCTAATGACCAAGATTCTAGTGCGCGAGTAGTCTTGGTAACTTTGAAAGGTCGAATGGTGTGCTATGCCTTAAAGTTTGAGTATTATGCCATAATAATGAAGTAGAATATGATGCATTATTTGCAAGACTCGAGACAGCAAAAAGATTAGAGGTACAATCATTGCAAAAATTTAGTGATACTATGTTAGTAGTTTGCCAAGTAAGGAAGGAATTTCAGGATAAGGGTCAAGACTCACCCCTTACCCGTCTAAGGTTGGATTTAATGGGTGAGATTAAGCATTATGTGATAACACATATCCCTAATGAGGAAAATATGAATGTAGATTCTTTAGCCAAGCCGGCAAGCACTAGATATGCGCAGCTGTTAGGGAAAGTTCCATTTGAAGTGTTGAAGACTTTGAGCATTGATGAGATGAATATAGACATAATTATAGAGGTTGAGAAAGAGGAGTCATGAATGACTCCATTCAAGGAATATTTGATGAAGAGAACAACTGTGAAAAGTAAAAATAAAAAGTAAAAACTCTTGTGGAAGATGCCATGTTAAAGTATGTAAGATGAAATGTTATTTTAAATAGGTTCCTTAGCTTCCTTTAAAAGGTGTGTTATAAGCAAGAAGCGAAGGAACTCCTTTATAACATCCATCATGGAAGATGTACAGACGACGCTGGAGAGAAAAATCTAGAAAAAAGGTACTTCACAATGGAATTTTCGAAAAAATGTGATAAGCGCCAAAGGTTTGCATAAATACCAATGGCCCCATCGAATAAGCTTACGCAAGTGGCTAACCCATGGCCCTCAAAAATTGACATTATTGGAGTGCTACCCAAGGTGCAAGGAGAAGCGAAGTATGCAATTGTTGTAGTGGAATAGCTTGAGGTAGAGCTCCTCACCATACCACTTTGGCACTAGTGATTAACATCGTAAAAAAATATTCTATATAGAATTGGAGTGCAATAGAAGATAATCACTAAGACCAAAACTCAATTTGAGAGTGCAGAATTTTTCGTCCAGTATCGAATTTAAAGAAGTTTCTTAGTGACAACACATCCATAGGAGAACATATTGGTAGAGGTAGTGAATAAGTTCATCAAATCCATCATCAAGAAGCGGTTGAAGCGAGCAAACGAAAATAAGATTGCTGAGTTACACTGGCTTTGTGGGCTTATTAAATGACCTAGAAATTTGCAATTCGACATATACCATTTGCACTAGCTTATGAAACTGAAGCAACGATCCAATCGAACCAAAAGTCACTTCCCACTAGTTCATCATTATGACCCCAAGACAGGGAGCTATTACTTGATTCCCTCATCTTGGTGAGGAAAGGTGAGAAGAGGCCAATATGAGGGTAGTTTCTCATAAGGAAAGAGTAGCATTGTAGTTTAATGCCAAGGTCAGAAACCATACATTCAAGAATGGTGACCTTGTTTTGAAATGGGTCTTCCTGAATGTGGGGCACTCAGTCCAACTTAGGAAGGATCCTAGATGATAAGGGAAAAGCCTAGAGACAACATATTCAAATTATGAATAGTAAATGCAGACCCAATTCCAAAGGCAAGGAATAATGACCGTTAATAAGATTTTCGATTTCACAACACCAAGTGGAAGTATTTATGCTGTTGTTTGATTATACAGTTATGAATTAACAAGTTAACGTTTGTTAAAATGCCTTAATAAGTGGTAGTTATATGTGCTTACACAATTGTGATTGTAGCAATTTAACATTTGTTCAATGCCTAAGAGAATTATCACAAATTTAAATAAGACAAAACAAAAATACAAAAATAGTAGAAAAGTAAATGACACAAAGAATCTACATAGTTCGGATGTTAAGGAATTATACGTCCATGGGTCAAACAACTCGATCTTTTATATTTCTTTTAGTACAACCATGAAAAACAATAGAGATTGTACAATGACTGTAATAACAAATTCTCTAAGTATGAAAAGTTCGATCGCTATCCTCTTCTACTTTCCTTTCCCACTATAAAGGAAAGCATACACTAGATTATTGATGTTATACGTCATACTAATTTCATCGTTGGATCTTGCCACGCAACCTTCATCGATGTGTTGAGATTTAATGTCACAAATTGATGACTTAGTTTAGTCGGATAATCTGATTTATGAGGGATAATTTTGGCTTTGATAGGATAATATGATTTAGGCGAGATAATTTTGTTTGATGTGCTAAGATGGGCATGATACTGCTAGATGCTTTCCACTTGTCTATGGGTTGTGTTGTTTGTTGAGGTGGTTAGATTTGCTTTATAACTGATGATGATGCACTGCGCCACTTGGTGTGATCAAGGCAGTTCTGTTGATGCTGTAAAGGCACAATGTACATTGAGAATGTTATGCAATTCTGGTGTGGTACTTTGGTGGCATAGGTCAGAAAGAGACTACACTGGTTGGTTACATGAAGCCTACTGGTGTGGGTAGCTCGGTGTCGAACACATTGGGCCTTCGATGCTATCTAAAACTTGTGCAGTTCCTATATAATGTAGCTTTATATCTCATTTTACTTTGTACTACATCGATCCTTTTATTTACTTCATGTACCTAGTTCTACGCTAATCATTTCCTAAGTGGAATATAGGTGAAACACTTGCCCACAAAGTCTGCATTGATGCAGATCTAGGTAGACTTGTAATTTCATACCTAATTTTTCAATGGTTTAGTAAGTTGCTTTTGCATTAAATGATCCTTGTACATGGCATGATATAATCGTTATTTACATCTTTTGTTAAGTTACACTGTATTGTATTTTGTGAACTTCGCTTCGTATTTCGAGTAGTTTTTTGCCAACATTAATATCCAAGATATATATCCTTTGGTTAAGTTACACTGTACAATACCACTTTGAATTTTATGGCTAGGAACTCTTTCCATTTACTATATATATCTACCTTCTTTTTTATTCTCCTTCTTACTCATTTACATCTCTCCGAATATAATTTTCTTTCTTAACTTTCAAACAGCAAAAAACTATGAGTACTTTTCCCATTTTATCGACTCTCTCTTTCATTTCCACCCATGTTTATTTTTATGTATAGGGTATCCCAAAGTGATTTCTCTTAAACATTTTATGTCGCCTATCATGTGTCCGATCAAATATCAAACTTGAAACTTTTGATTAGATTTTTGCTCAAATGCCTAGCATATATTAGATATTTTTTAGGTAGTTTAATTACTTAGGAGTTTATTAGTGACCTTATCCTTTGAATTAAGCTTCATTTTATTTCTTCTTTTCTTAGTCAACCATTTCTTCCGATGACTCTCCTAGTCCCTCAAACCTTTTTTCTTTCATTTGCAAACGTAAGCATATTGCACGTATTCTTGACCACTTCAAAATAAGCGACTATACCTTTAAGGTCACATCTATATCATGGCACATCCATACGCTCCTTGAAAATTTTATTCTAAGCATATATGTTACGGTCTGTACTTGCCTCCTAACCTACTACTTAAGGAATGGTTGGATAAATTAGGCTTTTCCTCTATCCAACTAGCCTCGCATTCGTATGTTCCTTTGATCTACAACTACATTCTTTATGCCGAGTGTCTTGATTCACCACCTACCTACTACGAGTACCACTTCCTCTATTCTTTATGAAAGAATCCTGCATTGGGTTGTGACCTTTTCTACAACATTTAATCCCTTATATCTGTCCTTAAAACTTCACCCCTTAAGACTTAGGTGTGGGTGGACCGACACATCTATGTCACAAATTATGACGGCTTTCTTTCTTCCCTCTAAGATGCAGGTACGACTTCCTCTCGCCTTTTCTTTTCTTTCCTTTTCTTTTTTCTTCAACCTAATTACTTTGTTTTTAATCTTGCTTTCTTTCCTTTCCTCAATTAACTAAACTCACTTTACCATGGAAGAAGCAGTTTGAGGCTTGTAGGAATTTTGTTTGTTCTTTAGATACTAATGTCCGTAGATACTCAAGAATATCTATCAAACCGTCGCTACACCAGTGTAAATTTTTTATGAGCTTCCTACAGCTTCTCATGATCCATTTTCATATTTAAATTTTTTCTACTCTAGAAAAGGTGTGCAGTTCCTCCTCTGCCCGAGTAGGATTTTAGATAATATAATTATTTAGCAATTTCATTTGTGATGTGTTTTTTAAGTTATAGAGGATATGTTTTTATATATGATTATGACCTATTTAATTACATGTTTTTGTTCAAATTTCGTAGTAAGCATTCCTTAATAATAAGCCTAGGTAAGACGATGCTTTTGATCTGTTTTTTCTACACCGCCAAAGCCTATTGATAAGGAATGAAATGTTATATGGAAGAAATTTTCAAATAGGTTAAGAAAACAAAACTCTCAAGGAAGCCCATGCCCTAAAAGTCTCCATAACCTACCTTACCAATTTCTTCGCTTCCTTCCTTGTGCACCTTATCTCTTCTCATTGATATTGTGGGGGTGGATCTTACTAAGGAAATAGGGAACTTAATAATCTCTGACCTCTCTACTTCTACCCTACACTTTCTTTCCCTTCCAACGCTTATGTAGATGCTAACATCTTTTTTAGGTTAAAATAGCGGTCTTTCTCAGGTATTGAACGTTGTGTTGGCTACTTTTAAATTATTATTATACTAATGATTTCAACTCTCTTCCTCTTCCCCCATTTAGTGTGGTTCGCTCGTCTTTGAAAGAAGCAATGCTCAAACCATTGTCGAGGTGAGAACAATTCTATTCGCTCCAGGCTAAGAGTGATGACCAGAATATACTTCTGGTACCTAATATACTTGTAGAGTGCTCTATAACTATACCCAGCTGATGTAGATGTTATCCGACATTTTGACCCAATTATATTTGAACTAATTGAACAAGTTAGATTAGATTGTCATCAAGGCCAGTAAGTCCAGAGCAATGATTGTGGGGTTCAGAAGTCTAGTGCAGATGGTAGCATGAAGCCGTGATCGAACGAAATCAAGAGATATGCTATACAAAATGTTCTACGTAGGGAACATAATTTAATATAGAAAAGGGATCAGCTATAATCGCTCTCAATCATAGAGATTGGCCTATTTCAGCTAACAAGTACAACTCAAGGGAAAACAATCAATATCTCAAGATCCATACGTCCAATACATATGAAACTTTGGTAACAAGATATGGGGACCCTAGGGAGCGCATCTCAAAAGGAGCAAACAAGAGGGATAGGCCCTCTTCCCTCTAGAAGGATCAGCTAGAATCAGGCTACACAACATGTTGCAACAATGATTGATCAATAACTCAAGTTCTACTAATTCAATTGGCATGAAACTTAAAAGCTAAGCATATTACAACATAGAGAAGCTCCAACCGAGATCGCCCCCCAAATTCCTCCAAAATAGTGATCGACACTGTTCCCTACTTCTTGGGATTTGGGCCATGCGATCCCTCCTGTGGGCCTATATGGTTTTGAAGATCCTTCTGCCGAATTTTAGGGAGATATTTCACTGTCCACCTCTATAAATACAAGCTTGATTATTAATTTTATGGATCTTTATGCTACTTGTTACTTTGTGCACTATTGTAATATTTCATCTGATCCCTATTGTACTCAGTTTACAAAGTGATTAATAAAGCTATCTCTTCAATGTGGACATAGGCAAACAACGTCGATCCACTACAAATTGATGTGTCTCTGTTAATTGCCTGTTTCTTATTATTTATTTGTTATCTTCCCTCTGTTTACATTTAATATTCTTCATTTATTCCTCTACACAATATCTATTGGGTGTTTGTCCCATCTTTTGGAGCAAAGATTTTGGTGCCTTTATTGAGAAGAAGATTCTCAGCTCTATTTGGATCCCTTTGCTGCTGGTGGATTGCATTAAATACCTGAAGGAGATCCAAATTATCTTCGAGTAGTTTATTCGTTATAATATTTGCAAAAGTCTAAGGAAAACTATCAATAATGGTTAGAAACACCAGATCTACCTCTCAAAATGCAGAAGAAAACGAGAATGCTAGCATCCAACATGGAGGCCAAAGCAATCTACCTATAGATGTTAATGCTACCAATCATGTTGATGTCTAAAATCTAGCCGATTCCATCACAAGGGACGATTCCCAAAATCTAACAAGAGTGCTCATGGATAGCTGCCGATAGTTGAACAAGCAGATTCAAGCCAATATCGATTTAATGAATCAACTCATAGATCAACAACGTGGGAAATCTAAGAGGAAGCCAACCCCTTGCTCTACAATGGAGAGTTCTAGTTCATTAGATGATTATCATAGACGAAGACGTCGTAGAACTAACGAATATCATGTAAAAGCTTCTATGCATCAACAAGCAAGCCAACCTGGGTTGCCAGGACCGATCAGGCCCGATCCCTCCTCTAGAAGAGGAAGCTTGCCCTTTCATGTTGAAGCACAACTGGAGCCAATGTGATTGATTTTGATGCTAGAGTTTAGGTGGATGCAAATTAGTTACCTTCCCGAATGATGATGAAGTGTATGCACATGATATATTTTGAGAGGATGTTGAGCCAAGAAGGTGTGGAACAGCTCATAGACATTGACCGAACCATTCACGTGAGGAGAAGCATGACTATTACTTGGCTCCAACTATTCAAAAGTCGGACTTATCGGTTATGGTTAAACTGCTAGTGAGGGAGAGCCAAGACTTGATCAATGATGATCGGGGGATCTCGAGAAGCCATATCCCATTCACCGCAATATCCTATATGCGGAGTATCCAAGGAGGTTCAACATGCCGTCGATGCCTGCCAATAAGGAAAAAACCGATCCCAAATAGAACATCATGAGATACGAATGATTGATGGATTCTACATCAGCTGATGATGCCATAAAATGCAGATGTTTTTCTACTACTCTCTCTGGCATAGCAGCGATGTGAGTTACAAGATTACCCCCATGGTCAATGTTTAGATTTGATGATTTGGTAATGAAATTTATGGAGCAGTTCTCTATGCATGCAACTCACCCCAAAGATGTAATGTCCTTATCAAGCATGATCCAGACTCAAGGGGAATTGCGAAAAGATTATTTGGAGAGATTTCAAACAGCCATTACAGAAGTCAGCAATTCGAATACCATTCAATATGGATGGCGGTAACAAGAGGGATTACATAGAATCTGACTTTGGTGATTGGTTAGCTGGCAAACCACCTGTGACGATGGTGCATTTTTATGAAAAAGCAGCTTAGTATAAGAGGAAAGAGGAAGCTAGATGCTCTAGGAAGAAACATGTTGTCAGATGGAGTAGAGAGGGAGTATAGAGTAACATCGAGTGAACAGTCTAGGGGAGAGTTCCGAAAAAGTTAGGTAAATGTCATAAATAAACCGAATAAGAAAAAGGAAGGCGGTGATGGGAACCATGAATGAAAGAGGGATTCTGGAAGAGGAAAACAAAGGATTTCAATCTATGATACCTACACACCGCTGAATACAAATCTGGAGAAGGTCTAATTATCTACATGCAATACCATATAGTATAGGAAACCACCTCCAAATGAATCGACAGAGAAACAAAAGCCGACTAGAAAATATTGTCGGTTCTATGAATGCTATGGTCACAAGAAAAATGAATGTAGGCATCTCCAGGATGTTATCGAGAAACTGATTCAGGAAAGCAAGCTACGACAATTTGTTAAAGCCCTGCTGGATGGAGGGTAGGGGACATCCGACCCCAACAGAGGGAAAGCACCGCAAAGCTGAGGAGCCTGCGTGAACTAGTAGAAGATTAGTTATCAACATAATAGTCGGAGGACCATATGTAGCTGATAAGAGCTGGCACGAGATGGAGCTCTATGCTAGCGCAATCAAGCATATGAATTTTGATTATTGTTCAAGTATAGAAGATGATGCTCCGACCAAACAGCAGCGTACAATGGCAGATGACATTGTATTCAGAAGTAGAGATGCAGAAAAGATGGAGGCACCAATAATCGACCGAATGGTCATTTCAGCCATGATCATCCCCACCTTAGCGAGGAGGATCTTGACTGTCGAAGTTCTGTTAATATAATTTTCAAAAAGGCTTTCGATCAGATGAGGATGGAAACCAAGGACTTGAAACCGTTTAATGCCCGTATTCGTGGCTTTAACGGTGATGCGACCAACGCTGTCGATTATGTCGAATTGCCCATGGAATTAGGAGAAGGTGACCGCAGGAGACTGCGACCATTTATTATTTTGGATGTTGACTCTCCATACAACGCTTTTCTGGACCGACAAGCCCTAGCTGAATTCCGGGAAGCTCTTATCCCATGGTGTTTAACTTTGAAGTTCCCAATTAATAACGGTGTTGGAGTTGTGCATGGTGACTAGGCGAATGGACGTGCCTGCTGTATGGCTGAATTGAGGGACACTCAAGGGAAGGAGAATGGTAAGGGTGTAGACAGGTCTCTCCGCATCCAAGCCACTGAAGATTGATAACCAATGCCTGAACCTTGGCTTGGACACTATAGTCGGTTCTATAAGGACATAGATCCGAGGGATGACATAAGGAGCCTAAAGAGACCAAAGCTACATTAACTGAGTTGACAATCGACATCACGGTCATCCACGATGACCCATTACGGGTCCTAAAGAATAGATCACAGTTCAGACCAGCAATGATGAACGAACAAGCTGCTTATCTACGAGCGAATCTTGACATGTTCACTTGGACTCACTCTAATATGTGTAGGATCTTGCCTGTCATTACGAGCCATGCATTAAATATTGACCCTAGGCATGTCCCGGTGAAGCCGAAAAGGTGTGGCATGGATCTAGAGAGATCAACCACCCTTAAAGAGGAAACAGATAGACCCAAAAGCTACGGGGACACCCTTTAACCTAAATAGGTATCCAATCCTGTACTTGTGAGAAAGGCGAATTTGAAGTGGAGAATGTGCATTGACTATTTGGACTTAAACAAGGCATGTCTAAAGATAGTTTTCCCCTTCCAAGGATCGACCAGCTGGTGGACTCAACCACATGACATGAGTTGCTATCTTCCATGGATGCATACTTCATATATAATCAAATCCCAATGCACATCCCCGACCAAGAGCACACTAGCTTTATTAACGATATGGGATTGTATTGCTATGTGGTAATGCCATTTGGATTGAAAAATGTTGGAGCAACTTATCAACACCTAGTCAACCGTATGTTTAAAGATCAGATTCGGAAGATGATGGAGTTATATGTGGATGATATGCTTGTGAAGTCACGACAATCAAGCAACCACATTAGAGACTTAGTAGAGATGTTCGATATCTTTCGATATTAAAAAATGAAGATCGATCCTCTAAAATGTTCCTTTGGCGTCGCATTAGGAAAATTCTTGGGTTTCATTGTCAATGTTTGTGGAATCAAAACTAAACCCAAGAAGATTCAAGCAATTCGAAAAATTCAGTTGCAAAAGACTATCAAACAAGTACAGAGCCTAAATAAGAAGGTTTTTGCCCTAAGTCTATTTATTTCAAGAGCCACCGATAAATGTGTTCCATTCTCCGACTTGATTAGAAGAGGGAAAAAGAATTTTGAATGGACGCAGGATTGTGAAGACGCATTCCATGTTTGGTGAACCACTTAGAGAGGCCCTCATATTGTCAAAGCCGGTGGATCAGGAAGACTTGTATATCTACTTTGCCTTGTTAGTACGCGCTATAAGTACCGCGCTAGTTCGCGAGGAGAATCGAATCTATAAATCGGTCTATTATGTTAGAAAGTGATTGACAGGAGCTAAATGAATTATCTGAAGATAGAGAAATTGGTGTACTACTTGTTGATTGCATCACGAATGCTCCGCCACTATTTTCAGGCTCATCCCATCAACGTTTACACCGATCAGCCATTACAATAGGTCCTACAATGACCTAATACGTTTGGAAGGTTACTGAAGTGGAACATCAAGCACTACAAGAAAGTTAATCACTAATAGCATTAAAATACCATGTTCAACATTCTCTGCAGTCATTAGTCAGTTTAAAACAAAAAATTAAATACGTGCACGTTATAGATATTTTATCCACCAATTTAATAGGTGGGATCGTGAATTATTTCAGCGGCCGCTCTTTTTCTAATTTATTTCGTTCTCTCCCACCATTTAATTTCTAGCCACAATCATCAAACCATGAAAATCCCTGAGAAAAGTTATCGCATCCCTTTGTCTCTAACATCTCCATCTTCTACCCTTTCTGGCCTAGGGTTTCACCTCTGCCTTCTCTTTCCTCTAGAGGCGTAGACATAATAGGGTTAGTGAGGTGACATGAGCCCACTCTCATTCTTGAACCTATGCAAAAAACATCTTCAACATAAAACCGCAGCGCACCAACCGCTTTTAGCATCACCTCAGCATGCCTCCCCTTAAGCACCTGATCAGTCAGCCTGACACTTCACAACATCACACATAGGTGAGTCTTTTGAAGTAACCCTAGCTAATTATTTATTAAGAAGATTTGAACCGTGTGGTTGGTTTTTTTCTTAAGGTGAATTGTTCCTTTAGTAAAAATTCATTTCTAGCTTGATTGAACTTTAATTTGGCTGATTTGATTTGCATGGTTTGTTGTAAGATTCATCAGGATTGATCTTTTATAAACATCAATTAGGCCTTTTTAGCATCTTATTATATTAATATGTTTTTCTGTAATATAGTAGATGGGAAGAAATCTTAGATGCTACCTTGCTGTTGGTATGTAAATGGAATGAGATATACATTCTTACCCCCATTCTCATTATAGAACTTAGGAAGATGAAACTTCAAATCAAGCAATGATTTATCGAAGCTGGGTAGCAACCTGCAAATTAATACACACACATTCAATACTAAATAATGCCCAATATCCATAACATTTCTTAACCACTTGGGAAGAAGAGGTAGTCTAGCAACTTCCTTCTTTGAAATGTTATTATCATCTGTGCATATTAAATCATTTACTTCACTCTCATAATCACCTTTGGTTGTGCTTATGCTTTTGATTTTTTTAATACCTTGTAATGTAATAGGATTTATTTTGTTTCTTCTCTGTTCACTTCTATTACTTCTTTGTTGAATGATTATCTAGTCATTTGGCCTTCTGCCACAATGTTGACGTTATTGCTAAAATGTACCATTTCTATGAATAATTGATTGTTTAATCTAGACATTTGATAAATTTATGCTTTGGATATCTAAGTCCTGCTTAAATATTCCTGTAACGACCCACCTTTTTGGAGGTTTAAATCGACAACAAACCACATATGTCTAATTCAAACCATTCAAAAGGGAGGATTGTTAATGGGGTAACTGAGAGAATAATAGAAAAGAAGGAAAACAAAACAAAGAATCTCGCAACAGAATGATGACATTTGGTTACACTTTTACAATTCAAATCAGAGTTATACATATATCAGAGAATAAACAAATAATGCAGCACAACACAGAATGTAGTGGAATAATAAATAGCAATAATATACTGAATCTTAGTCTTCATCCTCCAGAAAATAAAATGATCTTCAATACACTGAAAATCTCAGACTGACCTAAGCGTAATGAAAACAAAACATTCGAGTCAGAACTAAAAGAAGTTATGTAAGTCAAACTAATTTAAAATAAAATGTGAGTGCAATGGCTTCAAAGATATTACGGGATTTTCCATCTCCTATCAAGTGTACAACGTGAATATAATTATTGGAAGATTTCAAATAATTCGAGGTATCAATTTTAACCACTTTAATAAAAAAATTCAAAGTTTAACTTAAACCTTTGAAATAATTCAATTCCAATACATAATCCAAATTCAAAAATTTATATGGATATATATCAGTTCAACCAGTACCAAAAATTAACATTTTCAAATCAATGAAAACCGTTCGGGTTTACCATTTCAACCCATAACGATTTTCCCCAATCTATAAGACCATTCGGGTATGTATCATTTCAACCTATAGTGAACTTGAAGTACTATAACGATATAAAATACAACATCCATTCATCCAATACCGACAATCAACGTCCATCACAATAATCATCCAAACCAATCAATAAATATCAATATAGAACGGATAATCAATAACAGATATTTAACTGGCAATTTATATTCAATAATAAATTAAAATACGATTTAAAATATATCAGACAGCCACAAATAAATTTCTATCACATCATAAATTTAATTTAACTAACATAAGAAATTTTTGAAGTTATGAGTGGGTTAAAACACCCACCTTTGAATTTAAATTGGAACTAAATCCAATTTAAACCGAAAATTCAAACAGTCTCTGAATTCATCCAAACCAGCGTCAAAATGTCCGAAATTTTGATATGATCCTAAGAAACAAACTGCGCATGAATTGGACCTCGTATATGAAAGTTATATTAGTTAGAACGTTGTTAAAATTTGGAATTAAAAAAAAAGAAGACAAAACCTTCAAAATCCACGTCATCAGCTCCTTCACCCCGCGTTCCCTCTCACGTGCCACCTTGAAACCCTCTCGCATGCAAGAACTATGGAGCCGCCATCGTCGCAAAGAACGCATGCCACACGACACGCCGCCTCGCCCATGCTAGCGCACCACCATGCCGACGCGCTACCTGGAGAATGCCGCGACCACCTCTACCACCATCGGTCGCGAAAATGAAAACAGTCGTCGCCTTGAAAATCTAAACCTAATCGATTATTGAAGGCAATCAAATCGTCGAATCGCCAAACGAAGCATGCCGTTGAACTCCCCTCCATCCTCTCTACCAAACTACATCATTGATTCGACGATCAACGAACGGCCGAGAATAGTTCACCCAGTTTTGGCCACAAAGAAACCCAAATCGAAAAACAAATCACATATTTGACTTGTGCTCGTCGAGAGCTTCAAATTGATATATAATTCGATATAGGTTTGAGGGATTTGATTTTGAAGTTGAATTTTTGAATTGAAATTGAATTAGATAATTTAGGGTTTTTAGCCATTGATAAAGATGAGCAACAGAAACTTCTGTACGTAATGTAATGAGGAATAAGAAATAATTAGGGTTTATAACGAGGTATTTATAGGCAGATCGGAAAAATAGAATGAATGGACAAGATTGATTTGAAAGTTGAACGATAAACGACCAAAATGTCTATTTCGTTCCCGTAACGGAAATAGGTCATCCCATATATAAAAATAGATGTTTTTGATAATTCAACAAATCAATAGAATAGGTTTCAAGTCCTAATCAGGTTATTTCAAATTGATTTCAATTGATTTCAATTAAATTGATTTCTACGCCTTTCGAGTCTGTACGATCAAATGACAAGTCTGATCGCTACGAAACTTGAAATCCTACAATAATTCACCTTTACGAATCCGATGAAACTAGTTTCGTCGAAATCTGAGACAGTGACCAAAATGGCCATTTTCACCTTAATTAACTAAATTAATATTTAATTAATTAATCACCTTGTCAATTCAAATTTAATAATTTATCATTTCTATCATTTTAGATTACCTTGGTAATTTTAAAATCCTTACTAATTTATTATTGAATATTTCATAATTTCCAATGTTAAATTCAATTTCAAATAAGTTCAGTAATTATAAATTTAATTTCTAATAAATTGTTTTTATTTAGTTTCAATCTTTATACTCAATTCAATTATTATTCTATAGACATGGTTTACATTGCTTTATATTTCGTTACATCAATATCCTCCAATTTCCATCTTTTATTTGTATTAATTACTTTATTTCAATTATATTGAATTTTGTCAATTTTGCACATTAATTAAAATTTAAAATCCCAATTTATTTATTTACCTTGATTTCATTCTTTTATTAAATCAATTATTAATTTATGAATAAAATTAACATTTCTATTCATTTTATTACATTCACATTTTGCAATTAGTGTCTTAATCTCATTAATGTAACACTAAATTTCATTTAATTTTATTTTATTTTCCATTTCAATTTAATAGACCAAATAAATAGGTAACATGTAATAGTTGTTACCACTAACCTTAAATCATATTTATGTTTATTGCTTACAAACCCAAGTTCTAATTACTTATATGATACTGATCTTATTCAATTACCATTTATTATACTATTTCATACATTAATTCAATAATTACACTTGTTTTCCTCTATTCAATTTATAACCAAATTATAACATTTACATTATTTCATTTATTGGAATTTCATTCAATTGTTAATAACCAGCTTTAATTAACAATGTTACATTTCATTTTAGTATTCATTTCATTATTAAATTAAAAATAAATATTTCTCCAATAGTAAATTATAGAATCTTATTATATTAACAAATTTAATTATCGAAAATTGCGGGTCGTTACACTCTCCCCCACTCAAAACTTTTCGTTATCGAAAAGGTAAAAGAAGGGGAAAGAAAATTTAAGTAATCAATATATCTTATTCAAAATATTAACTTTATAAACAATTAATTTACTTAATTAAATAATTCAAATAAAATATATCAATTTATAAATAAATAAATCCTTTTATATTCAAATTAACAAAAGTATGGAAAACATTTCACAAAATTTTCTAAATCCAAAATTCACGAAAAATTTCGGCAGAGTCTCCTTTGTACGGAGAGGCTCGGGAGAAATTGTATTATCAAAATAACAAAATATATCATGTATTTTCAAAATAATATATCCCAACAGCGGAAAAAACAATATAATATCGCTAGATAATCATAATCCGAGAACATACCTGTTTGTCGGGGAAACAACGCTTAATTATGAAACAAAATGCAGTAGCAATTGCTTCCATAACATGTATTTCACTTATACAATCCAAAGGAGTTAATAATTATATAAAATAGAAATATTTGAGTTGTTTTAATCATTAACAAAACAAATTAATATAATACAACAACAATCACTTGCAACCAAAAGCATACAATCATCATATGAAGTCAAAATAAATCAATACAACATAACAACAATCTTATGAAAACAAGCATACAATCTTCTAAGGGATTAAAGTAATAAACCATTTCTGAAGTTACAATCATTAAATTTAATATAGTATTCATTTTATTATTTACTTTATTATCAACAGCTTCAAACATTAACTTAAGTTCAAAATTCTTTGCTTATAATATTCACTTTCTATTTCATTTTATTTTGTAGCATTACAATTATAACTCAAGTTTGTAACTATCAAATTTCTTATTTTTAAAAGTAAATTTCATTGAACATTTTCATTATTTAAGTTTTTCTTGTATAATATTCGATTACAACAATTGAAATTCTAATTTAATTTTTCTTTAGTTTATTCTACTGGTTTTATTTTTCTTCTCATTATTTACTTTTCCATTAATTTATTTATATAAAGATCAATCACTTACATAATTTGGTTTCCACTAAAGATTTAAGTCATTAATGAATCATTTCAAAAATATTACTTAAGCTTCTACAGCCTTACCTAAGTTTATTACTTAATTCTGTTATTAAATAAAAATTTAAGTTTTTGGTATTCTCCCTTGAAGAGAAAAGAAATATTTCAATATATCTAAAAATTCAATTAAAAATATTTAACCTCCTTGACTTAGTAAAAATATAAGATATATCTAAAACATCCTCATAGCATTATGCAAAGATTTTTTGGTGGCCTAGATTGTTAGTTTTCTTCTTCCTGATGCCATCTCTGATTTTTTGGTTCAAAGCTGCTGCCATGTTTTCCATTATTTGTTATGTAGTTGTTGTTTGATGTTTGTAATTTGGTCAGGGTTGTAAGTCAATTCTCTAATTGTATTATGGTCATAGATGTTAATCTGGTCATAGTGTGGTCATGGGTATATCCTGGTTTTGAATTATATTCTTGGTCATGGGTGTAATTGGACTTGCTAGTTGGTCATTTTCTTTGGTTGTAATTTTTCATTAGTTAATAAAGTGAGCTTTTTGCTGAAATGTTAGAAATTTATATCAAAACATTATAATAAGCTTTAAAATAAAGTTCCTTAAATCCGATAATTTATTAGACTCATTATTTTTAAAATAAGTATAAACTCAAGATTATTAAACTGAAACTAATAGTATACTCAAATTTTACATTAACTTTCCAAATCAAAGTATAAAATATCATATCTTCATAATTAATTTTACACACTTGTTTAAAATGAACATTCAAATCATGGAAAAACATTTCTTATGGTTTAATACAAAAATTCAAATAGTAAATAAACCAAAAAATTTCTATTAGTACTTTGAAATTAAGTAAATATTCAAAACAAAATAGAGATTCAAATTCATTTGTCAAGTATATTACTATAAATAAACTTCGCAAATCAATTTTTTTCATTTATATAATATCTTTAAATTATACATTCAAAGAAACTTACATAAATTTTTACTTAAAATATTCATTTGAAAACTTCATTTGCAAATCAATCATCTTTAATACTTTTCAAAATTCATTTGTAAAATTTCTTGCTTCATTTATGAATACCATTTAAATATTTTAAATATCATCTAAACTATTTGAAAATAATTACTTATATTTACAAAGAAGCTATGGAAAATATTAGATCCATTACTTAAAATTTTATTAGTTTTATCTCAAGATACTTTTCAAACATTATTAGTAAATCAATAATCATTTGCTTTAAATATGTTTTATTTAATTAATAACTTCTAAAATATTGAAACACTAATAATTTACTATTAAACCATGTTGTATATAAATAAATATTATTTTAAACATTTTAAATTATTTAGAAAGGAAAAATGATCAAAATATCCTTTATGTAATACTTTATTAAAATATTTTTATAACTCGATGTTTTAACAGGTTTATCCTCGTTCTTGCTGACTCTAGTCATGCGTTGATCAGGCGCAAGGCTAGAATTCTCCAAGTACTTAGTAGACTTGTTTCAATACCCAGTGAAAAATATTTAAAAATAGGTATGAGAAGTACCGCTCAAAATCCAATGTCAAATGATGATAACACGACAGCAGTGGCCCGCAGCTGATCCAGTATTTACGCAATGGACACAAAACTTTCCAGAAGATCCTTCTACCTTTCGGATTCCAGAAAAATAACGTAGCCAGTTCGTAAACAAGAGACCATCGACCCCTGCTGCAGTGGTACGCTGCTGATTCAAAGATTTGCGCAATAGATGCACTTCCTTCTCGAAAGGATCTTAAGTTGAAATATTTGAATAAAGGATCTTTAGTTGAGATGGACCAAAGCACATAAATGTATCCTAAATTTTTCTGATGTGGATGTTTTATTTATTTATGTGTGAATGTACTTTTAGATTCCAGCATCAGAAATATCTTGAGGTATTGCATCTTTTGAAGTGTGGATGATACTGTGTCCACCTTATGTAAAAAAGTAACAAGACTGGTCTCATGGCACATTTTCACCATTGGCCAAACTGTCACTTTAAAAGGTTACACAATCGAAAAGAAACAAGAATTCACCGTATAGTATAAGAAATTAAATGGGAAAGTGCTTAAATATAAATAAACCCCAACGAATAACAACTTGAAAGTTGGGTAAATCGCAAGTATGTGTTATAAACTTATAATTTTGTTAATCAATTCTTTATGACATGGACTCGGGTGGCATTTTACAAACATATGTCGTCAGTTGTTAACTACTTCTCAAGTACTATGTAATGTTTTGTATATTTAGCATAATTTATATAATTTCTACCTACTATAATTTCTGTTTTGCAAACAATATTGTCATACTGAGATAGGCATGTTGAATGCATCTACTAAAAGTTGACCAATTGAAATGGTGGTTTAAATTAAATCATTCAGAGTGATCGATCAATCAGTGCTTGACCAATGTTGATGTAATTATGCATGAGAACAATGCATTCACATATACAGTTTTTAATGTGGTTTATATTTAGAAGTCGTTGGTTTTATTGTGAATGTTACTGTAGTTTTTTTAGCGGGGAGGGAGATTCATCTTTGATGGTTTATGTAAGGTTGTAACTATGATAATGTTTTATGTATTTTCTACTAAATAATTTTTTATTTATGTATTTTCTAATAAAATAGATTAACGATGGTTTACATTGTGCTCTTACTTTTATTTTTGTTTAACTAAAATTTTATCAGTGTCGGTATTCGGATTACGTTAGTACGCTATATAATCTTTAAATTTCTTTTAGTGATCTTTGTGAGTTATGCGTTGTCTAATAAAAACGTAATTTTTTAACACACATGTGTGTACACATATATACATAAATACTACACACATATTTAAATGCACACACCACGTAATCAAAATGTACTAAACAAGTAGCAATCAAAATTATGTTGAGTTGCATCATATACATAAGAGGCATGGGGTTTGGTCTTCAAACTACAGGTTCGAAGTTGGATTGGACGTTTACTATGAAAAAGTTTATTTTTGATGATTTGTGTTTTACTCCAATACATGTTGGAAACCGAAATATATAATGAAAAAGCGAAGCATATTCACCAATTCATATACTCAATGATCTTGGAAAAAATATTAGCACAAGCAGCAAAGTAATAAAATATATAACTACAAACACCAAACAATATCTTCAAAACTTGGACCACCTTTACAACTCTACTGCCCATGTGCGTAGCACGGGCCACACACTGGTTAATCACTAGTTAATTAGTATATAAGCAGCATCACATTTAACTGATGAATTGCACCTTTGTAGTTATACAACAAATATTTGTTCTTGCGCTTCTCTTTTACTTGCTTCTTTATTATATTAATTATGATTTATAATAAGTTACCATATCCACTCCTTTATCTATGTAAAATATTTACCAGATTATTTCACTACAATGGTAAATAATTTTAACTTTATACTTAAATCTGATCGTATATCCAAATTTCTCTACTGAAAAGGTGTTCTAAAATCTGATCGTATATAGCAAGAAAAAGAAACAATGATGATCTTGTATATAGCAAGGAAAAATTGTGATCATACACAAACTAGGCCTTACTTTTCTTTGAATTATACATGCTTTTTTCTTATTGCGTATTACTAAACCATAATTTCGGATTTCCCAAAGAATGTAGGAATTAGTTAAAAGGTGACCCGTTTGTGTTAACTAGGATCATTTGCTGTGGAAGCTATCATTAATTGCCTTCCACTTGGTTTTTATTTGTTGAACTAAGTTGGTTGTGTAGAAATGTGCATTAATCACTGTAAATGCATTAATTAGTAAGCTCTTGACAAGCACATTAATATTTTGTGATTTGTCTGTTTTAAAGCAGATATGCCTATTTTACTTACACCCTACATATAATTGTATCAAGGTTACCTCATTCAATTATATATATACATGTATATTCTTTGTTCAATATAAATTTAAATGTTATGTGCATGTGCAATTGCATCACAGATTGCAGGAAAAATGTATCTACGAATCCAAACTTGGAGAAACTAAGAAATGGCTACTTATTCGTTGAGGTATTTCTTTCTTTTTTGAACATTGCATGGAATAAATATAAAATAATATTTTTAATATCGCATGGAATAGCGATTACTGACTAGAAGACGTGAATTATCATCAAGCTCATTTTTCGTTCATTTTATGGAACAACTTGCGCTCTATCTCTAAGCGTGCAAGTATTACTTGATAAATAATATTGGCATTCGCACCTTTTCATAATTACATAATTCTTTTGTAAATTTGCACCCTAATTATTCCCTTTATTTTGCTATATAAGTACACAAAACATTCCTTTGCTATATGGAAAATTGCTAGCTAAAGTTGCTAATAAAAGGCATGTTTTTGTGCATTTGAATGTGTACGCTATTATGAAGTATATTTTGTTATATATGATATAAATCTGATCTTGTTTTGATCGTGTAAATGTATATTGAATTGGGGCGTGCGGAAAGCACTAACCGCGCAAAGGAGGTGCTGTCAAAATTCATGAAATCCGATAAGTTTATAAAAATCAACAAAGTTTATAAGAATTTACTAAGTTAACCAAGTTTTATAAAAATTAAATAATTTTATAAAAATTATGTAACGACCCCAATTTTGAATTGATTTTAATATTTATAGTTAATGTAAATTTTGAATAAATTTTGGAATAAATTTGAAATTTGAATATTTTTGCGTATTTTTTTAAATCATTCTCTGTTAAATAATTATGCAGAATATAAAGTAACACATTAACTAATTTAAAACAACAAATATATAAGACATATTTTAAAATAATATGTATAGTGTTAACAAGACAAAATGTAAGCTAAGCAAAGAAAAATAAAAAACATAGAAGATAAAATAAAAAGAAAAAAGATAGTAGTTCATTTACATTATAAAGCAATTAGATTAAGCAAAAGAAAACAAAATACAAACATGAATCATCACCCTGTAAATCTCATTTTCTATATATATACACACATTAACAATCTTTCTTATATCAGCCTTCTCATTTATCTTCGTCCATCAAAGCCATGAAAAACTGAAGTAAGAATCATTTTAAACTCAAACAAACATCCACTTAAAACCATCAAACAAATCTGTTGTTTAAAAATAAATAAAAGTACTACAAAGTAAAATAAAACACATAGATAAAAAACTAATGTCATCTCAGCCCATGATACAAACATCTCAGCCATACCCTATTGAACAAACAAATAAACATCACTTTGTACAAAAAGAACATACTATCACCTGTACAAATAATATAATAAAAATAAATATAACAACTTTAAAATGAGAACTTAAGTGAATCTAGAATTATATAGTATACATGTATTTGCAGGATGGAAATATATGTACTATAACGATATGTATATGCAAGGAATAAGTCAAAACAATAAAATAAAATACATACTAGAGGTACAAAATAAAGTAAAGAAATGGTATGGTAAGCATGTAGATATGTAAGGCTGAAGGACATAAGGAAAAGATATCTTCATTTGTTTGTACAGATATCAGTACATACGAATGGTAATAAAGGAGATAAGTATGGCATAGAAACAAATGCTTGTACAAATACAACTTAGCCTCTGCACTTGTTTTCTTTATATCAAGTTTCCTTCACTTTCGTTCATAAGACAAATGCAAACCTGTAATCATCTTCCCTCAAAACCAAAACCCTGTAAACAATTTTCTATAAGCTGTAACCAGATTCCATCTTCAAACTGCAAGCCTGGAGTCAACATGATCTGGAAGGTGAGTAACCTCACTCTAAAAGCAAATTTAAAAAGTGAAATTTTGATTTCATTTATGTATGTGGATGAGTATGCTTAAATTTATATATATATATATAAATGCCTGTGAATATTGGAAGCCTATGTGTACAGGCTGTTACTCTTCTCCGTTCTCTGTTTGGAGTTTTCAAAAACAAGACTTTGATTTGAAAATCCATTTCTACTTGATCTATTAAACATGTAGACTCAGGATCAAAACAAAGGATGTTCGTTTGATCACAAACTAGTTTTTTAAAAAAAAATATTTAAGTTAAATCATATTGGCTTGCCTCTGGGAATCAAAGAACCGAGCAAACTTGAATTTTTGCCAAAATTCAAACCCCTTAAAACATGAGTTCAGAAACGCAGCCTGAATGCTTACATTTTACCATGATTTTTAAAACGAAGATTTAGATTTTTAGAATTAAGATTTGAGAGGAATTTAGGTTTGTCTGGAAAACTTGTTTTCGAGCATTTCCGGTGATCGCGAGGTCAAAGGTGGTCGGGGTTATGTGAGGTGGTGGAGGACCCTATGGGGGTGACTGGAAAAATGGTCATAGATGGCCACGGCCACGGTGGAGACAGCGTCTTGTGTTTAAAAATTTTAACCCTAGTTTTGACGAGGGTTCGTTCTTGGATTCGTTCGTTTCCTCTGATGGATCGAGTGCGACCGGGCTTTGGTGGATGGTAGCGGGGTGGTAGGCGAGGCCGTGGCCGGAATTTCGTGACCTTGGGTGGTCGAGGCAGCGAGGATGAGTGGTTGACAGGTTTGATGAGGTGTTGGGTTGCGTTTCCAGGTTTAGTTCTTTTCCTCGATTTCGAATTTGAGGAATATGGTGATGTTCGAATGGCACGTGGGGATGGTCGGCAACTTGTTCGTGGTGTCGCCGGAGGTAGGATCGTCGTTGACGATCTGTGCACGTGTACGAGCACGTTGGTCTGGGTTTGGGGGTGTTTTTTTTTGGGTTTGCCTGGGAAGAGCACGGGGGAGTCTCGCGTCATACTCGAGTAATTCGAGTAGCATACTCGAAGCAAGGAAGAAGGGGCTCGAGTCAAAGTTATTACAGGTTTTCAACCTGAAACTGTTCTGGTTTGGGAATTTTAAATCAAAATTTGAATTTTAAATCAAGGTTTTAAAACTGAAGTTTAAATCAAAATGTAAATAAACATTTAAGTTTAAATTGGAACTTAGTTTGTAAATAAAAATAAAGTTTTTAAATTCAATTTGGTTTAATAATTTCAAAGCAATTAAGTGTATTAATGAAGTTTGAATTCAAAGATGGAATTGAATTGTAAATGGAAGATTTAAACAAGCTGAAATTTAAAAGTTTAAACCTGAAATAGATTTTAAACCTGATTTCGAGATTTTGAAATTAATTAAGTTTTATAACTTAAGTATTTAAAAATAAGTTAAACTTAAGTTGAAATTCAAAAAGGAAAATTGGAAATCGATGGTTTCAAACATATTGTGAATAATAGTTAAACTATCAATATGGATGAGTTTACTTTAATTAGTGAAGACTAATGAATTCTTAAAGGGTTAATCAATTTATCATCAATAATGATTAATATAAGTAAATTTCTTTAGAAAAGTAATTAAAGAAATTTGATAGTTAATAAAAGTCATTGACTAAGATTATTGAAAAAAAATCAATGTGATTAATTTTAACAATAAATTTAGATTTATTTAAATTAATAACAATCATTGTGTAATTGTTAAGTATGATTACTTAATATAAGTAATTGAGGAATGAATTGTTCAGTGTAAGTAAGTGAGTTAATTAAATTAGTTTAAGTTAATTACTTGAGTTGATTAATCTAGAACAATCAATTGACAAATTGAAAAAAATATGATTACTTAGAAAGTAAATAATAGGTAATTGGTGGATGTAGTGAATTGAATGATAATTAGAAATTTGAGTATAATTATTTATTAATAATTAAAGAATCAATTAAAAATTGTGATTAATTAAGATAAATTAATTAATTAAAGGTTAAATTGATTCATTAATTAAGAGTGATTAGTTCGTAATTAAAAAAGTGAAGTTATAATTGATAAAAGGGGATTTTATTCAAAAACAAATTGTAATTAACTTAGGATAATTAACCTAGATTTTTAATTAACACAGTTGATTTAAATTTATCAGTCAACTAATAAATTTTACTTGTGAATGTTTGAACTTGACTGAATAATTAAATTGTTTGATATCCCTGATATTGATGCTTTGTGATATGTCTTGATTTGTGTTATAATCTGAAATGTAATTTATTTATCTGAGATAAATGTAACTATTATCTGTTATATATATATATATCTGTGTTCTGTGAATAAAAGATAAGCGTTTATGGTTTATACCGCTTATCAAATGTAAGCGTTATAGTTTATACCGCTTATCAAATAAATTTCTATATTTGATCTGTGATGGTTGAATGATTGTGCACTATTGTGTTAAATCCCTGGACCACACCATACACACACAATTATGGATTTCACGAGGAAATCAGTTAAGTCGCAGATGTTTGAAATAGTTTTAAATTTGAATTTTTAAATTCAAATGTTTGGGAAATGGAATCGGGATAAATGTAAAAAGCTTTTGGCATGGAATTTCAAGATAAAATTTATTTTTAAATTACTTGATTTATTTTTAGAATTTAAATAATTTGATTTAAACTTAGATTCAAGATTTGAAATTGAATTCTATGATTTGAAACTAGAGATTGACGCTATTATACTAGTTATATATATATATGAGTCAAACCATTTTTAAAGTATTGTTCTTTTGGGAATTTGAATTAACCCAAAGATTTAACTTGTATAAATGAAATCGAATTTCTCCGAAACGAAGACTACTTGTTTTCAAATAATAATAGCTTTCATTTTAAAGAAAGGATTTCCAAATTGTGTTAAAAAGGTTTCAAATTTGAAATGGAATCGAAATGTTTTGAAAACGATGAAATGAGTCTTTGGTTCAAAGACTGAATGAATTAATCCAACTTGAATTGGAATTGTTTTTGAAAGGCTATGAATGAATCTTTGGAAACGAGTTTGAAAGCTATAAGTTAAATCTTGATTTAAAGATTTAATGAGTTCATTGAAATGGTAATTGGTTTAAACCATTTGAAAGTAAGTTTTGAATTGTTAAGTTGTGACTTAATTGAAACCCCATATCCATATGTTTTAAATATTGCGCTCACTATTCGATTTAGCCGAGAAAGGACCTTTGTGTCGTATAACCCATTTCGAATATGTGATTCGACGTTATGGATAGCATTTGAAGACCGGTGATGAACACCGGGTATTTGCGAAAGTGATAGGATGACCTATCGATTGTCTCTGCACCGAGTCGCGCCGGTATAGAGATTTCCTAAGTGATGGGAAGTCCGATCGGGAATGTAAATTCCTGGATTGCAAGGACTTCTTTGGAAGTGCCATCGGTTCTGTTCGAACCCAGAACAGACTTGTATGGATCGTATGTCCGACATTACAATTTGAGATATAAAGCAGATTTCTTTCAAATACATTTATGTTGGTGGCGGAGAATTTATTCTCTTAGCTTAACACCCTTCTCTGAGACATACGAGCTCAGATGTTATGTAGTTGAAGGTTATCGGCGATATATTCCCAATTTGGTAATGTGGCATGCTGACTGATGCTGATCATTTGTTGATCAAAGCGTGGCTTTTGTAAAAAGCGTAGCTTTGTGGACGAGACTTCGTCGGACCTTACACCCCGAAATGGTCAAAACAGGAAAGATGCAGCAAGGTTATTGGGGGTAGCACCCCTTAGGGTATGTTCATTTCCTTCTGGATAGAAGTGGTATCATGGTATGGAGCCCAGATACTTAACTTATGTTGATATCGCAGATATATATATATATATATATGTATGTATGTATGTATGTATTACTTTGTGATTTGTTGCTGGGGCCCGGTTAAAGGTTGGTTACAAACTGGAGATGGCATATTCGTGTCAGTAGTTACCCAGTTAGGGGTAACCCGGCCTTGTGTTGGCAGAGATCCGGTTTGGTTCTCAGGAACGTCCTTCCAGAGGCGTTCTCATGTGGCAATGGGAAGTTCCTTGGCCTGACCATTTGTTGGAAATCCAAAGAAACAATACGAGCCTTGTACAGTATTAGTTGTATAACCTGCCATGGAATGTGGCGGTAACCTGCTATTGAACATGGTAGTTATAGTAGGCATACGATAATGGTCGTATGCTGGCTAAGATTTATATTCTACTTTCGAAATGTTTTTCTGCACTTTGCACTTATGGTAATAATATCAAGGAAATTGCGTATCAAGCATGTTTGACTATCATAAGAAGAAATCTCCTCCAATTCTGCGTTTGCATTGTGTGTGTGGCGGGAGGTCTTATGGTAGTTTCATTTCTAAAAGCATTGCGAATTGACTTTAAAATCTTTTGTTGATTGTTTTAAAAGACAAACTGTTTTTGTTACTCATACCAGTCCCACGACTGATCCGCAGTTTATTATTTCTTTCCTAAACTCTGGGTGCTCAAAATTTTTCTACACGAGTAGTCTAGAGTTGGGTTTTTCAGATAGCTAGGTTCAGTAGATTATCTGGAGTTAGTTAAGTCTTTGGATCAGACTGCATTTGCTTATCCTTGTGCATACTTATTGGGAGTTCGAGCTACTGCTGGATTGGATTTTGGAAATGGAGTTGCAGTTTTTGGAGTTCTTCCTTGAAGACTATCTTAGAGTTATATTGTTCCGCTGCTAGTGTTATCTATTTTCTTTTCCGTTGCTATTTTATTGTATCATATCTCTGATGTATACTGATATCTACTGGATCATATGTTGTATCAAAGCTGTATATCAATGTATTATTCTTTATATTCCGCTGTGTTGTTTACTTAATGTTGTTATAAGCTCCGGCGAATCGGATTTGAACGGTCGAATCTATGGCATTCGAATACGATATGAAGTATGCATGTCGATTTTCAAGCGCGAAAAATCCCGTTCGTCACAAATTAACTAAGTTTTATAAAATTAAATCAATATCTGAATATTAATAAAATTTGAATGAATTTATGAAAATTAACTAAGTATAAAAGTTTAACTAAGATAGCTAAGTTATATAAAAAATAATTAAAATTATTTTTTTTACTTAATTTATAGAAATTAACTAATTTGTATAAAAGTTAACTATGTTAACAAGTTTTATACAAATTTAACTAGATTAACTAAAATTTATAAAAATTAACTAATTCTTATTAAATTTAACAAAGTTATATAAAAATTAACTAAAATTATTTAACTAAGTTATAAACCAAGTCATATAAATATTCAACTAAGCTAATTAAGTGAGTTTTAAAAAAATTAATTAAAGCATATAAAAATCAAATAAGTTATATAAAAATTAACTAAGTTAATCGAGTTTTATAAAAATAAACAAAATTTAATTTTTTCTGTTAAGTTAACTAAAGTTTATGAAAATTAATTTAGCTTTATAAAAATCATGTTCTCTATTTTGAAATTTTTCTTAAATTGTTATAAAAATTGACCTATTTTTATAAAAATTAACAAAGTTAACTATGTTTTATAAAAATTAGTTAAGTTTATAAAAATTAACTAAATTTAAAAAAAGTATAATAATATAATATAATAATAGTAGTAGTAATAAAATAATAATATAATGATAACAATAAATTAACTAAGTTAATTAAGTTTTATAATAATTAAAAATATGTTAACTGTTGTTTTAAAATTAAATAAGTTTATAAAATTTTATTAAGTATTATAAAATCATGTTCTCTATTTTGAAATCTTTGTTAAATTGTTATAAAACTTGACTAAGTTTTATAAAAATTATCTAATTTTTATAAAAATTAACTAAGTTAACTAAGTTTTATAAAAATTAATTAAGTTT
Source organism: Allium cepa (assembly GCA_030765085.1). Classification (NCBI taxonomy): domain Eukaryota; kingdom Viridiplantae; phylum Streptophyta; class Magnoliopsida; order Asparagales; family Amaryllidaceae; genus Allium; species Allium cepa. The sequence continues at coordinate 437,504,602 of CM060944.1, forward strand.
ATAGAAATTAACTGAATTTAAAAGAATAATAATAATAATATAATATAATATAATAATAGTAATAAAATAATAATAATAATAAGAACAACAACAACGACAACAAATTAACTAAGTTTAAAATAAGTAACTAAGTTAATCAAGTTATATAATAATTAAACGAGGTAACAGTTTTTTGAAAATTAAATAAGTTTATAAAATTTAATTAAGTTTTATAGAAATTAATAAGTTTATAACAATATACATGCAATTGTTGAATAAAGTATTTTAAACAAAATTTACATCCATTTCAGGAATTCCGTATGTTATTGATATCTTTTCCATATGATTGTATAAAGTAACTAAATTTTATAAAATTAACTAGAGTTTATATAAATCAGTTTAATTTTATAAAAATTAAGTATGTTAATCAAGTTCATATAAATTAATTAAGTTCCATATAAATTAATTAAATTTATATAATTAAGTTTCAAACACACATACATATCTATGTATGTATAGTTATAATTGCTAATTATTGAATTTCTTTTTCATAGGTAATTACCCATCCATGGTGCATACAAATGGCAACATGCTGCGATATATTAGCGATTTGAACTTCTTTTGACGTAACAACCTTTAGGTTTGCACATTTAATCGTCATGTCTAGTACGATCTCTTATCACTTGTATTATTTAACCTTTTAATGTAATATTCATTAAATATTACGACATATCATATATTATTCTATGCGAATTGTTGATTGGGTTTTTAACCCATCGAAATTCAATAAGAATTAGAACATTTAGACTACACAGGACAACTCAAGGATCAACCAAAAGGACCAGAAAAAGAAGAAGAGGAAGACCCAAGAGGAAAGATGCCAAAATAAGCTAAGGTGATGGATCGCTAGTGATCCATAAGACTTGCTCATTGACCATCCAGACCTCTTGCATTAAGATTCATTACCATTTCTAAGCACGCTTGCCAAGTTTCATAGCATACCAAAAAATCTAGCTCGAGAAGTGAAAACGCATCTGATTCAAGCTGTTTGGCCAGAATCAGCTAACTTAAAATGGATCTATAGAACTCATATGAAGTCGGATTGACTTGAAATTTTGGGAGAACATTTAGAAAACATAGGAGAAATCATACAAAAAAATGAATCCATTTAAAGTTGATTTGATGGATTGTTATCGACCCATCTAGATGGATCGCTAGCGACCCATCTAGAGTGGGCCTTACCACACATATTTTTATGGTGGGTCTCTAACACCCTCTAAAGAGTTTCTACAAAGTTTCGTTCGATTCCATTACGATTTGAGCGAGGTATGGATGATTCTTCTAGACCAGATGATCCGTGAAGACAGATGATCAAACTAAATTCAAACAACTTGATATTTGGACAAGGCACTTAAATAGAAGATAGGAAGACAACCAAACAAAGATCACTCAAAAATATGCTAAGTAGATGGATAGCTAGAGATCCGTCCCATATGGATTAGCTAGCAATCCATCAAGATAGGTCGGATCGCCCGCAAACTTTCCGAGCTCCTTCATAGCAGTAAGTAAAGGCTTCTTGTATAAAAATATTCTAAGTTGATGGATATCTAGCTACTCGATCCATCTCCTATGGATATCTATCGATCCATAGAATTAACTCAGATTGATTTGATATTTTTGGAGATGACTTGGCATAGCAATTGGACTCTTCTGCACCAAGACATTTGGCCTAATACTTAATGAACTTCCTTATAAATACTCACCTACCTACAACTAGAGATAGATCTTGCCCAGAGAGAGAGATGACATTACTCTACTTGAATTTCTTCACTTCTTCAACTTTCTTCTGCCTCACAACAGTCATCAAGGGGTTTTTTGTGATTCTCCAATCAACCCTTGAACTTGTGACTTATTCTAACTCATTGTAACTTAGATCTAAGGACCAACTAGTTGATATCCTGAGAGATTCAAATAGTATAATCGTAATAAAGATTGATCAAAGTGGACGTTGGCCAGAGTGTACCGAACCACTATAAAAATTATATGTCTCTTTTCTTACTTCTGCTCTTTATTTTTGTTGTTCATCTTAGATTTGTGTTATTGATTATCTACACTGGTGCTTTTACACTTGATCCAAGGTGTTGATCCATTTTTTGGGCTAACATTTTGGTGCTTTCACTGAGAACCTTGAAAGAGATCTGAAGAATTGAAGTTTGAGTCTAAGATTTAGATAGATGAGTAGGCCTAATGCTAGATCTAGTGTTGTAGCAAGTCAACCGGAGCCTGGGGGCAGCCTGCAGGTGTCCTCAATTTCTCATCAACTCATCTATGTGATTAGAGAAGAAATGAAAAGGATGATGAAGGAGATGCAAGATGGGATCTTGTCTAGGCAACAAAAGATGATGGATAGCTTCTTATAAAGGATGGAGTAGCAAGGGATGGCTAGATCTGCAGGGAATTGGAATCAAACTCTAGAGAACAACACAGGAGCTGCCGGAGTTAGATTGGAACAAGATGATGTCTTGCCACCATGCCCAAAGCAATCGATACTTGGAGGGCAACGCTGGAATCAACAATAGGACCAAATGTAGGAGAATCTGGAGTTAGAGAAAAACAAACTGAAATAATGCCCACATGACTTCGGTGCAAGATAGATTTGGATCTAGGATGAGCTTAACGCTTGGAACAGCTGGAGTTAGAATAGCAAATCAGAGTACAATACATGATCGCATGAGTCGAAACCAGAAGCCTACAGTGGGAACAGGGGGCAGGTTCATCCCTTACTCTCTATCTTCTACTTTTTCCGCCTTCAATAATCTCAGGCCGCTTACATATGTATAGGATCCCCAACGGTCCCTAGGCACGCTTTGGGTTGGACGCTTGAAATGACTATTTAGGAAAATAATAATCTTAGGCCGCTTACACATGTATGAGATCCTGAACTATCCCTAGGCACGCTCTGAGTCGGATGCCCTAGATGGCTATTTAGGACAATAATGACCTCGGACCACTTACACATGTAGGAGACCCAGATTGATCTAGGCACGCTCTGAGTCGAATCTCCGAGGTGAGCATTTAGGATTTCTTCTTATTTTGGTTCTTGATTGTTAGATTTCTGCTTATTTGTTTTGATTTGAATATTTGAATTTTGAAAAATCCATATTAGTTGTGATGACTGATATTGATCGCCTTAGAGTCCCGCCACGGGACCGAAGCGTAAGGTGCTAGTCCCCTTGCTAGAGAGCGAGTGAATGGACTTGTACGATATTGATCGCCATAGAGTCCCGACTGAATAGACAGGACCGGAGTGTAAGAAGTAAGTCCCCTTACCGAAGAGTGAGTAGATGGGCTTACTTAATCTCTCTTAACTTAACAAACAAACGATCCGGAGAGATCGTCTCCTTAACTTAAAACATTAAACGATCCGAAGAGATTGTGCAATAAACTTAAATGATCAGGAGAGATCGAGACTTAAAACAAGTTTGATATAATAAAAGGATTTGAATGCCTTATAAATAGAATAAAAATGATAAATCCTAGATGAAGACAAGATGATATCGATATGATGTGGTTCTTACATATGATTTAATGAGATTTTGACATATGATATGACAACTATGAATGAGAAGCAAAATGATAATTATGTAAATCCCGAATGAAATGGGATAATTAGAGATATGTGAAGTAATTGGAAATATGTAATGTAATTGGACCCTCCAAACCTCTTGCATCATGATTCATTACCATTTCTAATCACGCTGGTCAAGTTTCATAGCATGCTAAACAATCTAGCTCGAGAAGTCAAAACTCATTTGATTCATGCTGTTTGGCCAGAATCAGCTAATTTAAAATGAACCTAAAGAACTCATACAAAATCAGATTGACTTGAAAATTTGGGAGAAAGTTTGGAAAACATAGGAGAAAGCACACAAAAAATGAAGTCATTTAGAGTAGATTTGATTGATTGCTAGCGACTCATCTAGATTGGGCCCTACCACCCTAAATTTTTATGGTGCGTCCCTAACACGCTCTAAAATGTTTCTTTAAAGTTTCTTTCGATTTCATATATATTTGAGCATGATATGGATGATTCTCTAGACCAGATGATCCATGAAGACAGATGATCAAACTAACTCCAAATGACTTGATATTTGGACAAGGCGCTTAAACAGAAGATTCGAAGACAAACAAATAAAGATCACTCAAAAATATGCTAAGTGGATGGATGATTAGCGATCCATCCCCTATGGATAGCTAGGGATCCATCAAAATAGATCGGATCGCCCTCAAACTTTTCAAGCTCCTCTGTAGCACTAAGTAAATGCTTCTGGTAGAAAAAATGCTAAACAAATGGATAGCTAGCAGTTTATCCCTTATGGATAGCTAGCGATCCATCCCCTATGGATAACTAGCAATGGATAGAAATGACTCATATTGATTTGAGATTTTTGGTGATGACTTGGCATAACAACTTGACTCTTCTGTACCTGGATTTCTGGCCCAATACTCACTGAACTTCCTTATAAATACTCACTTACCTGCAACTAGAGATGGATCTTGCCCAAAGAGAGAGCTGTCATTACTCTACTAGAATTCTTTCACTTATTCAACTTTCTTCTCCCCCACAACAATCATCAAGAGGGTTATTGTGATTCTCTAGTCAACCCTTGAACTTGTGACTTATTCTAACTCATTGTAACTTAGATCTAAGGAATAACGAGTTGACGTCCAGAGAGATTCAGCTATTATAATCTTAATAAAGATTGGTTAATGTAGACGTAAGCCAGAGTCAGCCGAACCACTACAAAAATTCTGTATCTCTTTTCTTACGTCTGCTCTTTATTTTTGTTGTTCATTTGAGATTTGTGTTGTTGATTATCTAAACTGGTGCTATTACATTGATTTAGGGCGTTGATCCATTTTTTAGGTTAACATGAATGTTGAATGGTTAGTTATTTTTCGTTTAATGTGATCTATATGATTGTGTGAAATGATACATTGTGTTTATGTAAATTTGTCGATTATAGCGGGATAATGGTATGTATGTACTGCAAAAATGATATTTTAAACGCTGTGAAAGGATTTGATAGCGTTTCTAAAACGTTGCTAAAGGATTTAATAGCATTTTTAAAATGCTATTAAAGCCTATAATAGCGTTTATGAAACGCTGTTACAGTCAATAATAGCTTTTTATGACCGTTGTATACCAACATGTCATTGTAATAATGGGCTTTTTAAAGCATTTTAAGAAAGCCACTAATAAGACTTTTTATAGCATTTTGAAAACGCTATAAAAAAAATTTTTATAGCATTTTTTATGTTACAGAAATTGGTCATTGATTTATTACAACTTGTAGATTTACAGCATTTATAAAAATGCAATAAAAGCCTTTTATAGAATTTTTTAAACGCTATTGAAGGGTCTTTTTTTGTAGTGGAGCTGAGCTAAATCGACATCACTTATCTCCCTCGGAGAGCCATCTAGGGACAGGCATTGACAGACTTCATAGTAGAATTTACTTCACAGAATGATCTCCCAGGAAGTGGTGCAACTCCTACCATTTGGTGTGGAAATGTATACTGATGGAGCATCCAATGATCATAGTTCTGGAGCCGAACTCGTGCTAGTAACTCTAGAGGATCGATCAGTTTGCTATGCTTTGAAGATTGACTTTCCTGCAACGAACAATGAAGCTGAGTATGAAGCACTAATCGTTGGATTCAAACTCGCCAGAGAACTAAAAGTAAATCTCTTGAAATCTTTTGTGATTCCCAGCCGGTGGTATACCAAGTCAGGGGAGATTACGAGGGTAAAGGACAATGAATCGCCCCATACCTTATCCAAGTCCAAGAGCTATTAACTGGCTTTGAGTATTATGACATCATGCACCTTCCCCGGGATTAAAATAAAGAGGCCGAATCATTGGCAAAGTCAGCTGGCATCAAGGATGCACAACAAATGGACTTAGTTCCAGTCTAAGTACTAAACGCTCCGAACATAAAACAGGTGGAAATCGACTAGGTACCAGAGACGAAGCCTGAGAAGGAGCCGTGGATGACTTCGATTAAAGACTATTTGCTATAGGGAGTCCTTCCTGAACGAAGGAATGAAAGGCGACATGTCCTCCGCAAAGCTTCACGGTATATCATTCAGGAAGGGGTCATGTATAGAAAGGGTTTTTCTATTCCCCTGCTTCGGTGTATTGTTCATGATGAAATAAAACGATTCCTAATAGAAGTTCATGAAGGGGAATGTGTCAATCACATTGGGGGGCAAACCCTACCAAAGAAAATACTCCGTTATGGGTGTTACTGGTCAATTATCAACCAAGATGCTATTGATTATGCAAAGCGATGTGATAAGTGCCAGATGTATGAAAAAGTTCCAAGAGCTCTGCCGATGGAAATCACACAAATGGTCAGTCCATGGCTGTTTTCCACATGCGGCATAGATATTATAGGTTCCTTATCGATCTCAAAAGGTGGTACAAAGTACACCATCGTAGCAGTTGATTACTACACCAAATGGGTCGAAGCGAAACCTTCAGCCATGATCATGGTAAAGAAAGTAATCAACTTCATTGTCTGAAACATCATCTGCCATTTTGGCATTCCACGAACCATTATAACTGATATTGGGTCTCAATTTGACAATACTGAATTCAAAGCCTCCTGCATATCATATTGAAAAGAGATTTGCAGCAGTTGCTCACCCTCATGCAAATAGACAAGTTGAAGCTAGGGACAAAATCATAAAGTCGATTCTGAAGAAGCATTTGGAAAAGGCTAGGAGCAATTGGGTGGATGAACTCCCAACAACATTATGGGCCTACAGAACCCCCCACAAGTGCGCGATTGGCCATACTCCATTCGCCCTTGCTTACGGCTCCAAAGCCATTTGTCTTGTTGAACTCGAAGTCCCTTCTCATCAAGTAACATACTACGATCCCAGAATGAATAAAGATCTCCTCTTAGAATCTCTAGCCATTGTAGATGAGAAGCACAAAGAATCTGATTTGAGGGTAGCTGCATATCAACACCGAGTCCCCCGACACTACAACACTAAAGTCTAACATAGAACCTTTGAAATCTACGATCTTATCTTGAAATTGGTTTTCCTTACCTGTCACACAGAATCCTACTTAGGAAGGACCGTATGTCATTGAACAAAGGCTTGGAGTCGGAACTTTCAAGCTAGCAACTGTTGATTGCATCACGATCCCAAAGGCATGGTATAGCGAGCATTTATAACCCTATTTCACTTAGTTTATTCTTTTTCATTCTGTTGAATTTAATATTCGAATTTTCTTTAGTATTTGATTTTTCAAATATATAATAAGACAAATTATGTCATTTCTTTCCCTTTGGTAAATAAACTTTGAAATCTCCTTCATATTTGTGATTGATGTAGCATTACATATTAGTTACGATACCGGACTAACTAATATTGACCTGTCCGAGTAGGTTCCCAGAGTTTGGAGCTAGCTGATTACATAAGTTCATGATTAAACTAAACAAAATAAGCATGGTCCGATAGTTCATTTGATGATTCTCACTCATAACTTGATGGACGAAGTACCTAACGAGAAGTGGATGTGACTTGACCATCCGATAACCAAATTAATCCCACCGAGTCATAGGACAGACACGAATCAAAAGCGATCGTGACATGACCGATCGCTCACTAAGTTAAACCCAAGAATTGGGTGGCAAATCAATCAATTAAGGAAAATACAGTCGGATAATTTTCTGAAATAACCCTAAGTCCCAAGAGTTTGGACTGGAGTATAGACACAAATTGGGTGTGATTCGATCATCTGCCAACTAACTCTTATCCCCAGAGTGTGGAAATGAGTATAAATAAACAGGTTAGTGTGGTTCAACCACTCACTATTCAGTAAACTCTGACCTAAAACTGGTAGGAGTAGTATAAACTCTCTAAGAATGGAGTTCGACCATCCATCTAACTCCGCTTACCCAAGATCAGGGCATGAGTATAATCACTTAAACCACTGAATCCGATGGTGTATCACAAGGGCTCAAGCCTAGTGTTTGGTACAACTTAAGGCTATGACCTCATGGATGCCTTGAGTAAAAATTAATGGATGATTATCCAAATCAATGAGCAATGAATTACATGTAAATTGAATGAAAAACTAATAGCTCGACTACTCAAACAAAATTCGCATAAGAATTCAAAAGAAACTAAATAATTTTTATCTACACATTAAACTTGGAAATCGTAGTACAAGTTTATACAAAAACGGGGGCCATACCTACACAATCATGGCCAAAAAGAAGAAGAAGAGAAAACAGCTATACAAAATACATACAAGCTAAGCCGACGGGACGACTACTTGTTTTGCCCTTTCTCTCTTTTGGATATCTTAGGAGTGGCACGACCTAAGCCTTCGCTTGTCCTTCTCTTTGATCGTTTACCACCCTTGACAGGAGATTTTTCAAAGGTTGAAGGGAGTTCTTCAAGAACTGACCCGCCTGGTGGAATAACTTGCGGTGGGACGAGATTTGGATTATCGACGTCCACATCAACGGGTTTATCTTTAGCGTTTTTCTTTAATAACTCCTCCCTCTCAATGCGCTCCTTCAATATGAGATCATCAGTGTGTTCGGAAGCACCAGTGATCAAATCATCATTAGATTCATCTGGCAGTAGCTGATTTTGGCCTTTTCATCATTAAGTGCTCTAATAACTTAAGCATCGAGCCTTGGAATGTCGATAGCCGTTGGAATTTAGTAAATGTTGGTTGTTGCTCTACAGTGGTACCGCTTCCTAGAGTTTTACCGGGACCTGGAAGACCTGTAGATTCATATGAATAAGAAAATAAGCCCATAACTATTGGGCATGAGAAACGAAACCTCTCAATTAATGTAGAGTGGAGCGGGGTACCTATGTCCAGCTGACTTTTAGTTGTTGCCAAAGTGCTCCTTTCTTGAATAGGAGTCAACTTCTTTGATTGATAACTGGACAAGTCCGGATCATAGCTTAGTTCCTATATTGGGCGAAATGAAACTGATGCTCCAATTATTTAAAGTAAAGGGGTGACCATTGGGATCAGACTCTAAAGCTTCAACGATGTTTTTCCCTTAGACGGAGGGTGCTAAAATATCAAAGTATCGATGCCTTATAGTAGCGAGATCTAAAGGTTCATTCCCATGATGGGTATCTCATACCAATTCTCCTCCTCTAGGTCAACTTTGCCAAGGGTTTTCTCATTTATTTCAAAGATATATTCCCAAGCCTTGGCAAGCAATTCGAGGTAGCCCTCTCCAATAAAAGTCAAGCCATGATATATTAGGACCTTAGCATTGTATTCGAAAATCAAAGGATCGAACATGTCCTTAATCTCATTCTAGCCAGCCTCTTTAGCATCCTCCAACTAGGCCTCGATCAGCTATCTATCTTCATTACGGCCAGTTTCCCTTGCCTCTTCTTTGAGGACTTCAATTTGAGCGAGTTGCTTGTCAAGTTTAATTTTTAGCTCTCAAGCCTTAATGGCCTCTTCACAACACCGTTGATACTTTTTCTGAGCCTCAAGTTATTCTTCCTTATCTTTCTTAAGAAGTTCTTCCAGTTCCCCAATGCAGCGGGCTAGAGTATTTTTCTCATTTTGTAGCGTGTCCTTATCCAGAGCAAGCACACCATTGCAGTTGAGGGTAGCGTCCAGCTCCTTTCTATGAGCTATTTCCAGATGACTAACTGCCTCGGATGTTTCTTTAGTGCTCTTCTCTGCCACGGCTAGCTTTGTTGTCAACTACGTAATCTCATCGTCTTGGTGTTTGATTATGTCTTTATCATGGATCTCCAACTTAAGGCGATTGATTTCATGTTGCCTTTCAAAAGACACCTCGAAGATTTTCTCAGCTAAATGCTGGAATGCTTCATGCTGCACAAAAACATCATTGACATATGCAAGCGTACTTGCTTTAGCGCTTCCTAGAATTGTGTGGGTGGAAGGAAGAAAATTTAGCCTATCAAAGCAGATTTTGGAAAGTTGACCTTAAGTTCGTCCAATCTTTCTACCGTAGAGACCTCATGAGCTGTGGTAGTCAAAGCTGGATCAAAAGTAACAATTGGGCATTTGCTTGACCTATGATCGCAAGGCTATCAAAAACCAGATGAACCTGAATAATGCTCAGGCGGCATAGAAGTTTGGGGAGCATGGGAAAAGGTCTAGTCGTTATGTGTAGGAAGATCGGGTTGACATTCCTGATGAGATGATTGGGATTTGGACTTGTGTTTGGAGGATGAAAACTCCCTAGACCGATAGCTTCTTTCCCGACTATCATCCCTTTCTCTACGCCTGCCCGAGTCTGGACCACGACTGAATCCATACTATGTTTAGGAGCCCCTTAAGCAATCAAAGGCATGGGAATGAGACATAGCATCTACAAACCAAACAAGAGCATATAAGTAACCATCGATAAAAGATAGACAAAAATCAGGCAGTGAAGTGTGCATGATAGTGAGTGTTCCGATGGACCGATTACTATAGCTTTACTCATAGAAGTATTTTCCTCTTTGCTAGTGTAAGGAATGTCATCATAGTCTTGTGGGAGAATTAACTGCCCAATACTAATGTTGGACAGTCATAAGTCATAATATCGTTAGGGGTCGGGAGATTCGAGAACCCTTCTATCGAACTTTCTAAAGGTTGAGATGAATAGTCTTCTTCAACAGAGGTGATGATGAACTCAGGCTTTTTGGTGGTTTTTCTCCTACAGAGTTTGTAGGCGGGCTTTCTTCGTTTTCTTGTTGGCATGCGAGATTGTGCGCCATGTGATGATTCGACTATAGGCGTGTTTCCCGGACTTGCATCATCATCACTAGACTTGTTGGCTTTATCATCTCTAATTTCACATTCTTCGACATCGTCCTGAGCCTCCTCGATTGGAGGCATGATAGGGCTACCAATGCAAACTTCTTATTCCCTAATATTTCTTTGCAACGCAATGCTTCCCGTAAGCCCGATATTGCGACCATCTTCTAACAGCACAAAAAGAGATAACCACTCATCGATTACAGGGATCCTATGTCCTTACCACAATTAGGATGGCATGGATTTTAGAAATCTCTATTGAAAATATATCACCTTCTGGATGTGGATGGACACCTGTAAATTTTCAAAGTATTTGTTAGTTCAGGATATGACTTGGGCTAAAGAATTTGAGAACAATGTGAAGGCAACACTTACGTACTTCCAACCATCGCCTTGCGAAGCCAGGCGGACAACGAATGTAGAAACGTTCGTGTTTAATTATACTGAGCTTGTTCCAAGCACTAGCCATAACTTGACAGTTGGGCGAAGGCACGAGGAAAGTATAAGAAAGGCAATCTGTCCATCATTTGAAATTGTTGATAAACCTGATATCTTCAAGAGATGGAGGCTGGAACAGAACATCCATAAATAGCAAGAAGGTGCCATGAAGAAAAGACTAACTATTTGGATGCAGCTGAGCAGTAGCTATTCCTAAATAATTTAGCATCTGTCGGATAAAAGAATTGAAAGGCGGCACACATCTGGCCTAGCATATAAATTTATTGCATGTTGTATACTCCTCCAAGGGCAAATGATCCCTGTCATTCACTGAAGCGACTAAAAACATCGCTAAATGGGATCCCATGTTTAGAGCATAGCCTACGAAGAGTAGCCTCACCAATTCTAGAGGCCTGGGAATTTATCGGGTTATCCAGAAATTCAACACCATATATAGTGTCAAAGGCAGGACTTATCCCTTCCACTAGAAGGATAAGAATATATGAGAAAAGGTCGACCAATGGGCCAGGAATCTTCGATCGCTTAGTTTGATGTTTCGCAGAAAGCCTACCTGATACATTCGTAGAACTTGACTCGGTACCTAGATTGTTGTGCTATGAAATTGTCTAGAAGGCATTGCGACTAAATCCCCTGAACATCTGGAGCCAATATCAACTAAATGAGATTAGAAAATTTTACCTATCCCCCCGTGCTAAGTGTAATCTAGTGTGGTGCAGTGTTGTACAATACAGAGATAAATAGTTCAAAATTAGAAGAAAAAGTAAGTGACGAGACTTTGGATTCTAACTAGAGTGACCATCATCACTGACCGTCTCAACTGGCATTTAGATTGATCGGTTGTGTGAGCTTTGGGATCGACCATCGACATATCAAAGGGTGAAGTCCATTATTGAAATCCATGTGTTAAGTTTTAATTCAGTTCAAGTCTCGGTAGTTTAGTTGTTCAATTTCAAATTCAAAATTGGATAAGCAAGTACTATTGTTCGTTATCATCATATGTTCAAGTTCATTAAGACGGGATTGGTTATGATTGTTCGTGCAAGTGAGTATGGATTGGTTTGCTCAAATGTTCAAGTTCAATTCAAAAGGCTTAGAAGTACCCATAGTCGATCCTTCCACTTAGCAAAACAACCAATCCCACTTGAAAACCCTATGGTCGATCCCTCCATTCTCTAAAACCACCGATCCCTATGCCAAAACCAATACGATCGATCCCTTAGCCGAGTACACAAACAACTGATCCCACCACACCTAACCACGACCGACCCCTCTCCACACCTAACCACGACCGATTCCTCTCAACTCGAGTAATACCGATCCCTTCACTTAACAGACTTCCACACCTTATCTTCATGAATCTCTTCACTCTTTACCTTATCCTCTCCTACCACTTCACCTAACCCAACATCGCCATCGTGGTCATCTCGTATCGTACCAATTCGACCCACGCTCATGTTAATTGACGTAAACAAAACCCTTTATCTCTTCATGAACCGAAGTAAATGCAAGAGAGCCTACCTAAATGTATATAGAGTTTCTTGAGGGGAAATGTTGGATTTCAATTCAAACTGAAGATGGAGTGGTGGTCAAGAGAAAGAGAGGATGGCGAGTCTAAGGATGGAGGTGATATTTGATTTGAAGAGAAGGGATCGATGTTCAAATTGGAATGGGAGGGTTCGGAGGCGTGTTCGACGGAAATGGGAAAGGGAAAGAAATAAGCTAAAGTGAAGAGTAGAAAAGGAAATGTTAGTTTATATATGAGGCTAGAGGGATCGGCCTGCCTTAGCTTCTCCATGAAGTTCTCAATGTTGAGAGGGATTGGGTACGATCCCTATCTAAAGGGGATCCATTTATCCTTATCAGCATGCATATAAAAAAAGAGAGGGAAGATGGAAGAGAAAGGGATCGGTAGTAAGAATTTCGATCCCTATAAATAAAAGAAGGAAGGAAAGGGATCGGGTGTGAACCCAATGTGCATGTAAATATGTTATATGTACATGAAAAACTATATAAAATAAATAAATATTAAATGAAATGAAATTGCATCTAACTCAAAATAATTTGGCGATGACCGGTAGATGTGCAAACGCATCCGGGAGCCAACAACAAGAACGTGTACCTGAACGTGCATATGTATATTCTAAAAATTCAAATTTTAAAATCAATAGAAAATTAAATTCAAACCCGAAGTTTTCAATGTCGAGACTGAATTGGATAACCAAAGCTTACTAGCCCCACAGAACCGAATACAGATAGCAACTGATGGAATATAATCCTGAATTTATATTATTGGAAATCGACCAAGCATCATGTCGATCAAAAAGAGATATGACACTTTGGGAATAATTCGACGAACAATAGCGACTATTTAGAAAACTGGATGGATTTCTTACTAGCAACTTGTACTTCCTTCGACTCAAAGCACGTCATATTCAGCACAAGACGTACTCTAGAGGGCAAGTATTATCCATCATTTTGACCAAGCTATATCCAAACTGATTGGACAAGTTAGATTCGACAGTCATCAAGGCCAGTAAGTCCAGAGCGATGATTGTGGGTCCGAAAGTCAAGTGTAGATGGTAGTATGAAGCTGTGATCGAACTGAATCAAGAGATATGCTATATACAAAACGTTCTAAGTATGGAATAATTTAATATAAAAAAGGGATCAGCTATAATCATTCTCAATCATAGGTATCAGCCTATTTCAGCCAAACAAGTGTGACTCAATGGAGAACAATCAATATCGCGAGATCCATACGTCCAACACATATGAAACTTTGGGAACAAGATATGGGAACCCTAGGGATCCCACCTCAAAAGAAGCAAGCAAGAGGAATCGACCCTCTTCCCTCTAGAGGGATCGACCAAAATCAGGCTACACAATATGTTGCAATGAAGGTTGATCAATAACTAAAGTTCTATTAATCCAATTGGCATGAAACTTGGAGGCTAAGCAAATTACAACATGGAGAAGCTTCTGTAGGGATCACATCTCCAAATTCCTCCAAAATAGGGTTTGGCCCCGATCCCTATTTTGAGGGATTTGGGCCATGCGATCCCTTGTGTGGGTCCATATGGTTTTGGAGATCCTTCTGCCGAATTTTCAGGGAGATATTTCACTGTCTTCCTCTATAAATACAAGCTTGGTTGTTAATTTTTAGGATTTTATGCTACTTGTAACTATTAATCTATTGTAACTAAGGATTTTCATCTGATTTCTATTGTACTCTGGTTACAAAGTGATTAATAAAGCTATCTCTTCAAAGTGGACGTAGGCAAATAATGTCGAACCACTATAAATTGATGTGTCTCTATTATTCGCTTATTTCTTATTGTTTATTTGTTATCTTCCCTCTATTTACATTTAATATTCTTAATTTATTCCTCTACATAATCTTTATTGGGTGTTTGTGCCAACTTTTGATGCAAATAGTAGAGCAGTGGTTAAGTTGTAAGTAGTAACAATCCAGAGCAAAATCTATTGTATATCTCATAATGTATATGAAAAAAATATAATATCAGTCACACATGTAAAACAGGAAAGACAATAATAGCTAGAATGAACCACGAAATCAGAGTGCAACATGTTCATCATAACTATACAAAAAAGAAACTAGAGTATGTATACAAATTATAAACTCTAGATAACTGTCTCTACTAATAATACCGTAGCACCGATAAAGCTCTACTGTGTTGCATAACAGAAACATAGCGAACAAGATCCAAAAGTAGATTTATGAAAGCATAGTCTCCTACTAGTCCTTCATATGACCCAATGCGATATCTTATACCTACTATGTAGTTTACTCATTTAAGTGTAACAGAATGTTAAGAATGAAGCATAATATCATAAGTCAGACAATAATCTAGTATGAGCGATCTATAATCTCAAAATACTATAAAAGTGATATAGTAAATAGGAACACAAGATATGGAAAATCATATTTGATATGTCGTTATATCCAACAAGTTAGCACATAACATGATATACGTTATATTACCACCATATGGGTGCACTACACCAAGTATAAAAACTGGGTGTCAGGGTACCTAACATAGTAATACCTCCATCACGTGACATCCATCACAATCACACGGTAACCAAGGAAGCACATCAGTCATAACAAATATAGGAACCAAAATGATCATGACAACCATCACTATGGTGTCGCATCACCACTAAGATGCCTTTGGATATAGATAACTTATACAACTATCAACTAAGTCAGTGACACATTGCATCACAATTGGATTCAATGCTCGATCACATACAACAACATAGGTACTGCAATGACCAAAGAAGGCCTGAACATCACGTAGGTCCAGAATAGAGAGATGAGTGTCCTGACATACCCCTACCCTATGAAATGCATATGACATCCAAAGTATTGGTGAACCCTTCGGCATATGAGGCATATGACTCGACCGGAGAATACACTACATTCTACTATATCATTTCACATCATCAAACGTGTCTCCTCAAACCATCACTAAGTCCCACAAACACTTCACACTTGAAATATTTGACCCAAATAACTCATATTGTTGATTTTTTGAAGCTTGGAGCACCATTTACAGTTCTTAGGACTTCCTAGAGTATGACTCATAACCGTTCACCAAATCCTCTAGGTCATACTCGAAGCAAGAAGCCCATCTCCTTGTGTTAGCCTTCATTATCCTTTTCGATTATCATTGGCCATATATGAAGGTCCATAGGCTTAATCCACTTGATATCAATTCTATGAGACCTACATATCACCACGACACCATCATATCAATCCCAGCTCCGTTTGATAATCTTTGATCGATCGATGTGAATGACGGTTTTAACCCATAAAAGGATCAACACCTTGGATCAACTGTGAAAGCGCTGGTGTAGATAATCAACAGCACATATCTAAGATAAACAACAAATAAAAGGCAGAAGTAAAAAAAGGGAGACAAATTTTTATAGTAGTTCGGCTGATCTGGTCTACATCCACTTTAATCAACATTTATTATGATTGTACTAGTTGAATCCCTCTGGATATCAACTAGTTAGTCCTTAGATCTAAGTTACAATGAGTTAGAATAAGTCGCAAGTACAAGGTTGATTGGAGAGTCATAATAACCACCTTGATGACTGTTGTGAGGGAGAAGAAAATTGAAGAAGTGAAGGGATTACAGTAGAGTAATGGCGGTCCTCTCCTCAAAAATAGATCCATCTCTAGTTCCAAGTAGGTGAGTATTTATAGGAGAATTAAGTGAGTATTAGGCCAGATGTCCAAGTGCAGAAGAGTCCAGTTGTTATGCCAAGTCATCACCGAAAATCTCAAATCAATCTAAGTCATTTCCATGGATCGCTTGCTATCCATGGAGGATGCTAACTATCCATCAACTAATATATTTTTGTATTATCTTTGTTTGGTTGTCTTCCTATCTTCTATTAAAGTGTCTTGTCCAAATATCAAGACATTTGGAGTTAGTTTGATCATCCGTTTTCATAGGTCATCTAGTCAAGAAGAATTATCCATAACTCACTCAAAACTTAATAAAATCAGACAAAACTTTGTAGGTACTCTCTCTAAGCTAAGTGGGACCTACCATAAAAATTTAACATGGTGGAGCCCAATCTACATGGTTCACTAGCGACCATCAAGATGGGTAGCCAACGAACCATCATACTACCTCCAATCAATCCCATTTTTTCTATGTGCCTTCTTTTTTGTCTTTTGACTATTATCCTCAAATTTCAAATCAATCTGACTTTGTATGAGTTCTCCTAGTCTATTTTAAGATAGCTACGTTAGGTCTAACAACTTAATTCAGATGAGTATTCACTTCTCAAGCTAGATTGTCTGGCATGCTATGAAACTTGGCAAGCGTGATTAAAAATGGTAATGAATCATGATGCAAGAGGTTTAGGAAACTCACGATGCTTCTCTATGGATCGCTAGCGATCAATCTGCTTGGTATTTCATCGGCTGGTATTCCTTAAGCCTCATTGACTTGTTCGCTTGGTTGTTTTGGTTGAGTCTCGAGTTATTCTAGCTTAGTCCGAATGTTCCAACTCTTGTTTAGTTCTGATGGGTTAAAAACCTGGTTAACACTTGACTCCCAAAGTATGCCTTTTGAATGAAAGGTGTTCTTTTCTTAAGAACAAGTTCCCGATTCTCCATTCTTCTATAATTGAGCTTTCCAGCTGCTTTGTCCTTGGTGAATTGTCAATTCCTTTGGATTTTCTTGCCAATCACAAGTCATTCCAAACTTGTATATCCTAAGACTCTAGACTCTGCCTAAGTGTAATCTATACATCACAGTCATTTTGGTTTCATACAGAGTTATTACATCACATATCTCTAATTACATTACACAACTTTGATCGTCTCGTGTTCATCCGGGATTTACATCATTATCACTCAGATTTAATCTAAAGTTATAATATCATATATCAAAATCACATCATATATCAAAATCACATAATATCACATCATATACCAAAATCACATTATATCACATCATATATCAAAGTCATCTTATGTTCATCAAGGATTTATCCATTTTATTCTATTTATAAGGCATTCAAATCCTTTTCGCAAAATAAAATTTGGTTTAAGGTTCGATCTCTTTGGACCGTTTAAGTTTAAAACGCGATCTCTCCAGATTGTAAAATTTTTAGTTTAGAGGACGATCTCTTCAGATCGTTTTTTGTTTCAATTCAGAGGAATGATTTCTCCGGATCATTTGCTTATTAATTTAAGGAGGATTAAGTAAGCCCAGCCACTCATACTTCGGTGAGGGGACTTAATTCTGACACTCCTGTCTCATCACTTTGGTCGGGACTCTATGGCATTCGATATCGTGCAAGTCCATGCACTCGCTCTTCGACAAGTGGACTTGCACCTTGCACTCTAGCCCCGCCTCTCCGGTCGGGACTCTATAGCCTTCAAAATCAGTCATCACATTAAATATGGATTTTACAAAATTCAAATTTTAAATCAAATAAAACAAGCGGAAATTAAATAAGCAAAAATACTGAATGTTTATCCCAAACATCTAACTCAAAGCGTGATAAGGAACCAATCTAGGTTTTATGCACGTCCAAGTGGTCTGAGATTATTATCCTCAGCAGTCATTTCAGATATCCGACTTAGAGCGCAACTAGGAACCAATCTAGGTTTAGCACACATTAAGCGGTCTGGGGTCATTATTGTCCTAAATAGTCATTTCAAGCATCCGACTCAGTGCGTGCCTAGGGACTGTTCGAGATCACATAAACGTGTAAGCGTCCTGAGGTTATTGAAGGCAGAAAAAGCAGAAGGCTGAGAGTAAGGGATGAACCTACCCCTTGTTCCAATTGTGGGCTTTTGGTAGCGGCTCAGGTGGTCAAGTATTCGTACCCTAATTTGCTACTCTAGCTCTAATATCACTCGTTCCAGGAGTTAGAGATCATCCTAGATCCAAATCTATTGCACCCTCTAGTCATGTGGGCATTATTTCAGTTTGTTTTGCTCTAACTATTGAATATGCAAGTGTATTATTTTCGTTTGATGATAATAAACATATATGTGTGTGTGTGTGTGTGTGTGTTCATTTACATGTATTAGTTATTGTACTATTTTAGTTTTCACATAATTAAATAAATATTTGCTGAATAAAATAAATAACACAGAATTTAAATTCAAATAGATATTTTATTCAAACAAATATTTTATTACAACTTTGAATGGTACAAATTATAGCTCTCACTATATACACAATTTTCAAACAATATAAATTTGACTACATCACAATTTTCAGTTTACATTTGCACCTCACTACATATCACTCATTCACTAGTTTTTATCTTCAACTCTATTCCAGATTGAAGCCAGCATCTGAATTATCTGCAAAGAAAACACTGAAGCAGTAAAATTGGAAAAGAAATTTTTTGCAGTGTAAAATAAAATGTATTTTTGAAAATATTTTTTTTGCCTTAGTTATTTGGGTTGTTTGTCATCATTTAATTTTGAATTCATCATACACGAACAACTTATGACATGCACAGTATATCACTTTACATGCCACAAGGCCGTGCACACCGATATACACTTGATAAAATTACAGGGACAGGTGAGCACAAGGTCAAACCCAAATCAAAAGCCGGGTTCAACTCAAATGAAATAAATATTAAGCCACGATATTGAGCACAAGGTCAAACCTGAGCTTTAAGCTGGATTCAACTCAGGTGCAATACAAAACTATGGGTTAAAATATATACAACATAGCCTCGACCAAAAATTCGAATGTACACTTGAACCCAAACTGGTCAGAGAAAAAAGTAATCAAGTCAAGCTACAGCATGAACACTTAGTAATACATATTTGCCGTTACAAAAATCAAGTGCAGACCAACAGCAACAAAAATTGAAACAAAACTCGAACATACAACATTTCTACCAAGTGATGAACCAACAGATGATGCAAGCAAGACCACTGAACAGACTCATGAAGGCATGGAGGCAAACAGGCCAGATTACAAAGTCACCAGCGAAACAAACATCATATACACATATGTACTCGAGATAACCAGTTTAATATGCAAGTGAAGTAACTAAATCTGGCATCCAAACAGAAGACTACAACATACTCAAATATAAATGGAGATGACACATGTATTCATATTCATATGCTACCAGAATGCAAGCAATCAAACCACAACTCGGATGGTACAAGTGCAACATCAACACGGCTGTGGAAATAATAGTGCAGTAGTTCAAAAAGGTAAGCAACGGAGTGTCAAGTCGAGCATACATATATACGATACAGTGATGTAGTGTTCAAGGCTAAGACCAAATCAAGCAAAGTAGCAGTTTCAAACAAAGTGAAAATATCATCACAAATCACCATAACCGAAGTCAACAGGAAAATCAAAGCCGTGATGACTAAGGCAAAAAGAACGAACCAAGTCAGAAATCAAAACCATGAGAATCAAGTAACAGGAAATGTACGAATATGAACAAGTCAGAAAAAATCACAAACATCCATACTAAATCAAACGACCAAGCAAAATATCAGACAAACGACGAAATAGGAATTCGATTCCTATATAAACGGTTAACATCATCGGCAATAACCCATTCGAGTTTAAGCAATAACAGAGAGCAAAGAATCAAATTAATAATTTGAATCAAATCGAGTTGAAGCAAGCTAATCAGAAAATCAAAGAGAATAAATCAAATACCATTTTAATCAAACTCGATCAAAATTGGAGTAGCTGTGTGCAAAGCGAAGAGACCATCGATTGACAAAGCAAGGATGCTGAATCATCTTTCGATCGAGCAATTGAAGTCGGCAGCGTCAATTTCACAGAAACCCTAAAGCTTTTTAAAGAGGAACAAACGAAAAAAGGAAGTAGACATTATTCACAAAATGTCGGACCGAAGGAATAAAGGAAAAAGGGGAATAATTGTTTTATCATTTGTTTTTGGGCCGGCTTTAAATTATCGTTAGGATTCTAATCTAAAATTAGGGTTTTTTTTTAAATTGTTTTTATTTTGTATTTTAACTTTTAAACTTTTGTAATTACTAGTCGTGGGACTAGGGGGATGAACTACGGTGGTATAATTCGAGAATTCGCAACTCAGTGGCTGTGTTGTGGTAGGGTTTTGGGCATAGAGTTAGGTTATTTGATAGCGGGTGTCACGAGTTTATGTGTATAAGCATTTGACTACTTAATTTCTAGTAGAAACCTTGGGGGCAGCACATAAGCAGGGCTTTGCCGAAGCTGGGTAAATCTGTGCTGTTCTATTTCTGCATTTATTATTCTGCTATTATCTGTGCTTCTATTATTCTGCTATATCAATGTTGTGATTATTTTATATACTTCCGCATTAAATTTTTATAATTGGTAGTATCACCCTATTCACCCCCTCCTCTAGGGTGAAATCGATCCTACAAGTAGTATCGGAGCTCGGAACAAAAGCAATTATTTTTTTAAAAAAATTGATTTTTCAAAAACCAATTTTTGTTTTTAAAAAATTGAATTTTTAAAATGACTTCTTTTAATAATGCTTTTGCTGAGGGTCAGTCCATAGTTAGACCACCAATGTTCAATGGTGAATATGCTTACTAGAAGAATAGAATGAATTTTTTTCTAAAAACCATTGATGCATGGAATATAGTTGAGATAGGTTATAGGACACCAACTATAGTTGTAGATATTCAAGAAATTGAAAAACCGATGGATCAATGGATAGATCTAGATAATAAACTGCAGAATGCTAATGCTAGAGCTATGAATTCTATTATATGTTCATTGGATCAAATTGAATTTAATTGTGTCTCACATTGTCTAACTGCATAGGAAATATTGCACACACTAGAAGTGACTCACGAAGGAACATCTCAAGTCAAGGAAACTTGCCTTTCCATACTGAATAGCGAATACAAGAATTTCACAATGGCCAAGGAAGAAAATGTCAAAGAGATGTACGGACGAATTTCTAATATTATATATAAATCAAAAGCTCTCGAAAAATCATACACAGTGTTGGAAATAGTCCGAAAAATTCTCAGAGTCCTTCCATGAAGATTTGAAGTGAAAGTTACAGCCATTCATGAATCAAAGGATTTAAAGCAAATCAAATTTTAAGAACTCATCGAAAATCTCACCACTTATGAGTTAGAAGTAAAATTCAAGGAAGAACGAGAAGGAGGTGATATTCGAATGAAATCAATAGCTCTTAAAGGAACAACAGAAAGTGATAATGATGATTATGATGATGATGGAGCAGCTGAGCTGGCACTGCTAATAAAAGAATTCAAAAAGTGGACCGCAAATATGAAAATCTAGCTCTAAATCAACAATTGAAAACAGAATAGTTAAAGTTCTAGACAACCCAGAAGAACCGGAGATCATCTGTCACATGCAACAAACCTAGCCACATCAAGCCCAATTGTCCCCGAAATCGATTTGGCCAAGAAAATAAATCAAAAAGGAGAAGTTTTACAGCCATGTGGAATAAAAATGATGATGATTATGAAAGCACTAGCAGTGAGAGTGAAAAAGCAGATCTGTGCCTTCGAGGTGATATAACTGATAGCGATGATGGCGAGCCAAGCGAGGTATCAAAACTCAATCATTCAGAATTACTTATATACTTCCACAAAGTAAATGGCTGTTTTGAATGATTTAGGGAGAAATATGCTAAAATGGAATCACAAAGAGACACTTTGATAGACTTAAATAAACAACTTGACCAATTGGTTAAAAACTATCAAAGCAAGAGTCCTAAGTGTGATCCATTATTCGAAGAAGAAATTAAAAAAATCAAAAATTAAAAATAAATCACTTGAAAATGTAATTCTGATTTTGAAAGAGAGTGAAAACACTAGAAGAGAAAATTCTATTAAAAAGTGAACTCAATTATTAAATGAAAATGAATCACCTAAAACACAAGTCCAACAATTGTCTACAACTTTAAAAAAATTATCCAAGGAGAAAGATCGTTAAATATGCTATTAGGGAACAAACTGTTAATACTGTTAGACAAAGACTTAGGTATAATCAATCTGAATCTGTTAAAAGAGAAATTAATCAAGTCAATTCAAAGTGCACAATGTTAGAAAAATTGGACACAATATAAATATTTGTTGGTATAGAACCAAACACGTGAAAACCATTCCAATTTGGGTCCCAAAAGGTACAAATATAAAATTCCTCAAAGTCAAACAAATCTGGGTGCCGAAAGGAACATATATAAATAGTTTTGGGTCTCCATAAACATATTTTTCAAATTCTTTTGCCACTAACAACCATGGACCTATAATAACATATAGGTCACAAAAATCTTCTCTCATTAGGAATGGTGGCAGGCTAAGGAACTAAAACAGTGCTATCTGGATTCTGGCTGTTCCAGGTACACGAAGAGAGACAAATCAAAGTTTCTTAGCCTAGTGTAAAGGTGGCAGAATCACAATGAGCAACAAGAAAATTTAATCGGTAAAGGTAAATAGGTAATGGTATACTCATCTTGAATGATTTATGTGATAATCTGCACCATAATCTGATTTAATTGGGCAAGTTATGTGATAAAGAAATGAATGTTGATTTTGATTCTGACTTATTGTTGGCCAATTATATTTTTATGCCGAGAATACATTAAAGATCTCTAGAGTCTTTGAACTACTTCATATAGATTTGTTTGGATTCATGATGGTGTTTTATTGGTTGATGATTATTCTAGATACGTATAGACTTGACATTATATTTCGTGTTTGCTTGTTTACACGGTTTCAATTAAAATTCAAGAGCATTTCATTTAAAAGCCGTTAAAAATGATTTTAAGGAATTTGTTGCAACTTCGTGATCCGGTCTATGATATTCAACTAATGACAATCTTGAGTCAATAAGAAATTCAGATGCAACTTACATTGGTATCTAGTTGATAGAAAAACTACTAGTGGAACGTGTTTTATGTTGAAACATTCATTAGCTGCATCACATTTTCAGAGAAAATATCTGCATACTTTTCAGTTCAAATAATTTTCAAATAGCAGACATTTTTCATATAAAACCCCTACAAGAAAATAGTCGTTGTTGACCTTGTTTCAGATTAGTCATTTTAGAAAATTTGATTTTATAATTATTTTTGGATTTGATCCTAAATGACTACATTTACTAATCTGACTCCCTACTGATTATCAAAAAGATAAATAGTGATTGAAAAAGTGATGAGTGTAGATATTAATCATATATTATAACTTGAGATGGTATAATTTGTAAATTTATTTTGAAATTTAAACAAGAGTTATAAAAACTTTTTGTTGGTAAAAATTCCTTGACCATCTCTAATTCTATCATATTTCTATCGACCATCACTCATCAAAATCCAATACAGTATGTCAATATGTGGTATTTTAAACGGAAAATTATTCGTTTTTCATTTCATTATATTTTTAAAAATAAAAACATCCAAAGTGTTCACTCTTATTTAAAAGTCCTCACGGTTATGCATGGGTGAATTACTTGGAATTTTTGATTATGTGCTTCCATGCTCATTTACGGTTATGCATGTTTGAAACGCATATCAAAATTGATTGATTAAATAGACATGTTGATTCTAATCCCATTTAAGAGTCCTCATGGTTATGCGTGGTTGGAAGATACTTGAATTCATTTTTAGAAAAAATTGGAACTACTACTAATCTCATTTAAAAGTCCTAACGGTTATGCATAGTTAGTAGATATTCAAATTCCTGATATAAATATACCACAAATAGACTCAACTATGTGGTTTTATATGATGACATCATCCCTATCATTCTAAAGTGGAATATGCGTCAAACAGAGTATTTATGATTTTTGTTTGATTTTTTATTGGAATTCAATATTTATACTCGATTGGGAATTAATATTGTATTAATGTCCATCACTTTATCTCTATTTTTCTAACACTATTACTCTTTTGCTGATAACAAAAGAGGGAGATAAAAGTTAAGGTTTTGGCAAATAAAGGTCAAATATTTTATTTTGTATTTTCTATTTGCATCTAGGTTCATTTGCATATATTTTATTTATTTACATGCATATATGAAGGAGGAGCTTTGTTGTAGAGAGGGAGCATTCAAATAGGGGAGCAAATTGAATAATCAAATACATTTAATAAACTCAAAATCTTAAATATATGTTTGTTATCATCGAAAGGGGGAGATTGTTGAATATGCGAGTATATGATTTTTGTTTGACGATAATAAACATATATATATATATATATATATATTCATTTACATGTATTTATTATTGTACTATTTTATTTTTCACATAATTAAATAAATATTTGCTGAATAAAATAAATAACATAGAATTTAAATTCAAACAGATATTTTATTCAAATGAATATTTTATTACAATTTTGAATAGTACAAAGTTGAGCTCTCACTATATACATAATTTTCAAACAATACAAATTTGACTACATCACAATTTTCAATTTACATTTGCACCTCACTACATATCACTCATTCACTCGTTTTTATCTTCAACTCTACTCTAGATTGAATCCAGCATCTGAATTATCTGCTAAGAAAACACTTAAGCATAAAATTAAAAAAAAATGCGGTGTGAAATAAATTGTATTTTTAAAAATATTATTTTGCCTCAGTTATCTGGGTTGTTCGTCAGCATTTAATTTTGAATTCATCATACACGAACAACTTATGACATGCACAGTGTATTACTATACATGCCACAAGGTCGTGCACACCGATATACACTTGATAAAATTACAGGGACAGGTGAGCACAAGGTCAAACCTAAATCAAAAGCCTGGTTCAACTCAAGTGAAATAAATATTAAGTCACGATATTGAGCACAAGGTCAAACCCAAGCTTTAAGCTGGATTCAACTCAGGTGCGATACAAAACTATGGGTCAAGATACATACAACAAAGACTCGACCAAAAATTCGAATGTACACTTATACCCAGACTGGTCAGAAAAACAAGTAATCAAGTCAAGCTACAGCATGAACACTCAAGAATACATGTTCACGGTTACAAAAATCTAGTGTAGACCAACAGCAACAAAAATTGGAACCAGACTCGAACATACAACATTTCTACCAAGTGACGAACCAACAGATGATGCAAGCAAGACCACATGAACAGATTCATGAAGGCATGGAGGCAAACAGACCAGATTACAATGTCACCAGTGAAACAAATATCATATACACATATGTACTCGAGGCAACCGGTTCAATATGCATCTGAAGCAACTAAACCTAGCTACCAAACAGAAGACTACAACATACTCAAATATAAATGGAGATGCACAGTGCAGACACAAGTATTCATATTCATATGCAACCGAAATGCAAGCAATCAAACCACAACTCGACTGGACAAGTGCAACATCAACACGGCAGTGGACAGAATAGTGCAGTAGTTCAAAATGGCAAGCAACAGAGTGTCAAGTCGAGCATACATATATACGATACAGTGATGTAGTTTTCAAGGCTGAGAAACAATCAAGCAAAGTAGCCATGTTCAAGGCTGAGGAAAACAGGGAATAATTGTTTTATTATTTGTTTTTGGGCCGGCTTTAAATTTTCATTGGGCTTCTAATTTTAAATTAGGATTTTTATTTTAAAATTGTTTTTATTTTATATTTTAACTTTTAAACTTTTGTAATTTCTAGTCGTGTGACTAGAGGGACGAACAACGGTGGTGTAGTTCGAGAATTCGAAATTTAGTGGCTGAGTTATGGCATGGTTTTGGGGATTGAGTTAGGTTACTCGATAGCGGGTGTTGTGGGTTTATATGTGTAAGCGTCTGACTACTTAATTTCTAGTAGAAACATTGGGGGCAGCACGTAGGCAAGGTTTTGCCGAAGCTGGGTAAATTTGTGTTGTTCTATTTCTGCATTTATTATTCTGCTATTATCTATACTACTATTATTATGCTATATCAATGTTGTGATTATTTTATATACTTCCGCATTAAATTTTTATAATTGGCAGTATCACCCTATTCACCCCTCTCCCCTCTAGGGCGAAATCGATCCTACACTAACTCCAGATGCTCCTACATTGAGTCCTATTGTTGATTCCAGCGTTGTCCCCAAGTATTGGTTGCTCTTGGCATGGGCGAAAGACTCTATCTTGTTCCAATCCAACTTTGACAGCTCTTATGTTGGTCCCTGGAGTTTGATTCCTATTCCTTGCAGATCTAGCCATCCCTCGCTGCTCCATCCTCTGGAAGAAGCCGTCCATCATCTTCTGTTTTCTAGCTAAGATCCCGTCCTGCATATCTTTCGTCATCCTTTCCATCTACTCTCTAATCACATATTTGGGTAGATGAGGATTTGAGGACACCTCATGGCCATCCAAAGGCTTCGGTTGACTTGCTACAGCTTGAGATCTAGAATTATGCATAATCATCTTCTCTGAATCTTAGATTTAAACTTCATTTCTTCAGATCTCGTTCAAGGTTCTTGGTGAAAGTGCCAAAATGTTAACCCAGAAAATGAATCAACATCCTGGATCGAGTGTAAAAGCATCAGTGCAGATAATCAAAACAAATCTCGGATAAACAACAAATAAAAAGCAGAAGCAAGAAAAGAGACAAGGAATTTTTATAGTGGTTCGGTAAACTTTAACCTACATCCACTTTAATCGATCTTTATTATGATTATACTAGTTGAACCTCTCTGGATATCAACTAGTTAGTCCTTAGATCTAAGTTACAATGAGTTACAATAATTCATAAGTACAAGGGTTGACTAGAGAATCACAGTAACCCCGTTG
The DNA here is from genome assembly GCA_030765085.1 of Allium cepa. Lineage (NCBI taxonomy): Eukaryota > Viridiplantae > Streptophyta > Magnoliopsida > Asparagales > Amaryllidaceae > Allium > Allium cepa. The sequence goes on from CM060944.1 coordinate 437,532,146, forward strand.
ATGACTGTTGTGAAGAAGAAGAAAGTTGAAGAAGTGAAATATTCCAGTAGAGTAATGGCAGCTCTCTCCTCGGATAAAAATTCATCTCTAGTTGCAGGTAGGTGAGTGTTTATAGGGGAGTTAAGCGAGTATTGGGCCCGAAGTCCAAGTGCAAAAGAGTCCATTTGTTTTGCCAAGTCATCACTAAAAATCTCAAATCAATCAAAGTCATTTCTATGGATCGCTAACTATCCATCAAATTAGCATATTTTTGAGTGATCTTTATTTAGTTATCTTCCTATCTTCTATTTAAGTGTCTTGTTCAAATATCAAGTCGTTTGGAGTTAATTTAATCATTCGCCTTCATGGGTCATCTGGTCCAGAAGAATCATCCATAACTTACTCAAAAATTAATGGAATCGGACGAAAATTTGCAGGTACTCTCTCTAAGGCGTGTGGGACCTACCTTATAAATTTGAGGTGGTGGAGCCCACTCTACATTGGCCGCGAGCGACTCGTTAAGATGGATCGCCAGCAATCCATCGTACTAGCTCCAATCAATCCCATTTTTTCTACAAGCCTTCTTTTTTTCTTCTAACTCTTCTTTCAAAAGTTCAAGTCTGTCCGACTCCATATGAGTTCTCTAGGTCCAATTTAAGTTAATTACTTTAGGTCAAACAAAAATAAGACGAGTCTTCACTTCTCAAGCTAGATAGTTTGGCATGCTATGAAACTTGGCAAGCGTGCTTAGAAATGGTAATGAATCTTGAGGCAAGAGGTTTAGGAAACTCATGAAGCTTCTCTATGGATCGCTAGCGATCCATCTACTTAGTATTTTATTGGATGAATTTCCTTGAGTCCCAATTACTTGTTCGCTTGGTTGTTTGAGTTGACTCTTGAGTTATTCTAGCATAGTCTGAATGCTTTAGCTCATATTGAATTCTGATATGTTAAAAACCTGGTTAATAGATGGGCCAAGATACTTAGCGAAAATCTTTACTCTCTCCAGCTTTTCCTAGGGACATGCCCTACTTCCTTGAAGCACCCATCTATCTTCATCGAAGTCCCTCACCATTCCAAAAAAAATACTATTGGTCGGTGTCAAATGATATGATTTAGCATCGAACTATCTCGCATAGGACTTAGCTAAATTTTGGCCGAGCCCAAACCCTTTTCCCTAAGCCTGGTTCTTTCACGTGCTTTTCCAATAATCACCTACGTGTTTTTCCTTCTTGGCCCAAAGCTTCTCCGTAGCGATTTCAAAACATAGTGGATTGATTGTACTTCTACCTCTCAATTCCTTGATCCAATTTCCATATGATTGAACACGCATCAATTATATGCCAAGATTAGCATCCCCTATCAATTGCACACTATTTAAAGCAAATCCTATTGATCAATACTGAATACTGACCTATGGGGATAGTCGTTGTCAATCGATACATTTAGGTAGTTTTTTTATAGCAATTTCACCTAGATCCATCTCTAATCTGAATGCTTCAACTCCTATGCGATTTATTTTGTAGAAATTTGGCTTCAAACACTCTAGAATCGATCAATACTCCAAAATGCATATCGATACGCCATATCCTAATCTAACCAAACAAACGCACCAAAACTACTTTATAAGCATCATATCATCATAATACAATCAATATAATCATTGTATCATTGAAATCAAGTCAAAACATAAAATAAGACATCCATAGGAACATATATGCAATCTTAAGATTTAAATACATTTTTAATCATATAAATCCATTTTGAAAATGTGAGTAAGTTTAAATTTAGTAAAACTCACATTTTAACTTTAAAATCATTTCAAAAACATTGTTTAATCCTTTATTAGCAAGCATAATATAGTGAGAGACGTAAATCACTCATCTAAAAGTCAAAATATACCAAAATGAGATAAAATGGGTCCAGTCAGCCAAGACACGAATACCAAAGCAGTAAATCTTGAATCCCAGTGATCCCTTTGCTAATCTGTATGGTAATCACGTTTTGATTGCTTGATTTAACTAAATTTAATAAGGGATTTGATGAGTTTTTAGAATAGGGAAATGATTAGATGTAATCCCATTAGCTATTATGAGCTCAAATCTCGAAATGGGTTAATGGGATAACTAGGGCTTAGTTTAATTACTCATTAATCCATCCATAAAGTTGTCTAACTTCAAACGGCCATACCTTATAAATCGCAAGGCCAAAAATCTATTGTGACCGCTTAAAGAAAAGATAAAACATCATTATTTCATTTAAAAGTAGCTTTAGACCTTAATTTGGCTGCTATGAAAATTAATAGCTTTTACCTATTTTTAGTGTCGAAATTATCCAATATAAATCCCGTGGGTCAGAAATGTCAATATTCAACATTACCCAAAGTCATAGCCTAATCCGGCCTAATTCGGTTGTAAAAATAATATTTTGTATGATCCACTAATACAGAAAAATGTGGTTTGATGCATTCTCCATCTTTTTAGGAATTTTGCCCCAAATTCCAAACAAACAAACATAACTAACAATATAGATACTAAGCATGCCTAATAATCAAACAACCATATCAAACATGCACACATAAGAAAGAAACAAAAGTTGTGCAGGGTACTAACTAAGTTGTGTTAAATACCCAATGTGAGAGCTAAAGATGAAAATGGATATCCTACCAAGCAAAGAGCTCTACATAAGCAATATACGAGCTCTACTTGCTCTACTAAGTGCTATTGCCTTCGCTTTCACTCCACTGAACTCTCACCAACTGCACTGTCTTCCTCCGATGCTATTTTGTATTCCGCTTGACTATACGAAATAGCTTTCGATGTCTTGATGCTTCAAGTTCAACTTCTATATCATCTAGTTAATTCAATGTCACAATCACACAAGAGTCATGCAGAAACTTCACAAGATAAGAAACATGGAATACGTTAGCACTCTCATCATCTTCAAAGGAAAGTGACTCTATATGCACAGTTCTTATAACAACCCACACTTTGTAATACCCAAAAGTATGCACCTTACAACATCGCCTAACTTTTAAATACCACAAAAGACAAATCATCGTGGTAAAACAAAACATTAAACCAAGATATCGATAGGATCTCACAAAGGAATGAAAACATATAATATACTGAATATATATGAATAGAATAGAATAATAATATATAAGAGACTGCACTAGTGAAAGTAACTGAAAATAAATATCAGTATAAAATAGTCAGTATACATCAACTTCAAAATAAATACGGAGTTCTGAATAAATATCTGATACAACAGTCTCGCATATAAACAATAGGTCGATTATGTACAATAAAATAACAAGTGTATACATCTCAAAACATTAATGCCATGCCTCCAATATGCTAAAGTTATGTTCTATGCTAGTGTATCCCCAAAAGCACTTAACTCCCGAACTATCCAATCGAGTACCCGAGAGTAGTTATGACATAAGCAATCAATTACAAAAACTCGAGTCAGACATGTGTGATGCGAACTATCTCAAAATACTACATATTAAAACTATATACAAATAAACAGGAACTACTAAATTACCGTCGGCCCTTTCCATAAATGTGGCTAAGGGAAAATCCGGACTACCTATAAACAAGTACAGTAGATCCATCTCAAAAGTAGGGGATTATATCGTAACGTGCTCTTCTCTTGTAACAACATGTTATCACAATATCTTCTATTGCACTACACTTGCCCGAAGCTACTAATAATATAGTACAAATATACTATGATCAAACCATGATCAAAACAAAGACCACTACTGGTAAAATTGACAAGATATGTCTCAACGTGTATGGTGACTACTGTTAAGACCGAATAGGTATGCCATAATGCTTATGGTCACTACTGCTAAGACCAAACAAGTACGCTGCAATGCGTATGGTCACTACTACTAATAGTTATGCCACAACGCATGTGATCACTACTGCTAAGACCAACAGTCATAAGATTACGAATGTAGGATCACAAATCGTCCAAGCGATCAAAATAAGATAAAACTATTCAGCCCCTCAAAGACCGTGTTCGAGTGTGTTACGGCCATCAAAACATTCTAAGTACACCACAACAAGGTTGGTACCTGGGTAGGTTACATAAGGCCATATCCTTGAGTAGGTCACATAAGTCCATACCCTTGGTGTGTCACACAGCAAGTCAATACCAACAAATTGTATACTACTATAAGGTCGAAATCTTAGAGTACAAACTCACTCGTGTATATATATATTTAACATATGGAATCGCCATGCACAGCTCCAGTCACCATGACCTATAAACCTACTGGACAACTCTAAAAAACCCAATTCTAACCCAAATCGCATTCCAAATGAAACACATGACATCAATGTTATAGTACTCCTTAGATATACCCTACCGGTCTACCTTAAAATCTACGGTTTTGGAATATATACCGGGGTGGATCCCATATGGTTCCCAAAATAAAATTACTCTACACTTACCAAAATTTCACAATTTGTTGCCCTTAAAAAATGGTGAACAATGGTTCAAACCTCACCTCAATCAGACTTTATATGCGAAAGTTATCCCATTTTGAAGTTTGCATAACACATAGCATGTCGGCCGACTGAAGGGCCATTCGGTTGATAGAACCAGGGCCAATATGGACATTATCGTCCTGACTAGTTGACTGAATGGTCCAGGAAAATCAAATGAACTGACAACTTCCAGGCAGCGAGCCTGGAAAGGGAGTAGATTCCTCAAACGGAAGCCCATTCACTCCCTGTTTCCTCTAACGCTTCGCTCAAGGAGTCGCCTTGCTACTAAAGCCTGCCTTTATCCCATTAGACATCTACCAGGGTTCAGTTATTGATGTTTTGGAAGTGAATTTCATATGTAATCAAAAATATATTTTGATACCAAAATCCACTCTTTGCATGAATAGAGTTCTACAAGAGATTATGACAACCCGGCTTCCTCTAACACGCCAAACGACATTCCCAGCCTTCTCGCCTTGTGCATAGCCTATATGTATGCTGATATAGTCATTTTACACACACTCACCCAATACACAACAAAACACTAATCTCATTTCAGACTTCATCAGAAGATCGCTCGGCCCAGTATACTCTCACGTAACTTAGCGCACGCGATAGTCGCTATGACTACGTGCAATACCCGCAACGGACTTGTAATCAATTATATTTCTATATAATCAAGCAATTACACAATAATTCTAACTATAATACTATCATTGTTTTTAATTTTTTCTTAACTCCAAATGCATATATACGTATACCCGCTCGTGCACGTATATACACACGTACATTCAATTGAGCAATTCGACCCTTATTAGATCAAATATTACTTTTACTTACGAAACTTTTCAATAAGATTAAATTACCTTTTTATACTATTTTATAAAATCTCAAACCATTTTATAAAATACAATACTAGCTTGTAAATCGATTTAGCTCTTTAATACCTTAGTTGGCTTCATTGAAAATCAAGTATTCATCATTTTATAAGATGTCATATCTACTTTATAAAATATAATTTTCATTTATAAAATATTGAAATCATTTTATAAATACTAATTAAGAGTCATTACTAATCCGTTTAATGAGGGATGTAGAGCTCTTAAACCCCTATTATTAGTCTATTAACTGTCATCCAACCTTTTATTAGGCAATGTTCGGACAGACATGACGGATCAAACTCAAAGTTACTAAGACCGAAAGCCCAGAGAGATAGCATAGGAGTCTAGATACTAAGTATATATAGGATCGCAAGGCTAAAGCCAAAATAACCCAAACCAAGACAAGCACAAATGCAATAATGTTAGGGTTCGGTACTCGCCCCACCCTATGTGTCGGCATTGAATCCTACTTCTACCTCAGGTGGACCCCATCTTCTGCATATGCCTTCTACAAGATGCCTTATGCCTATTTCTTTAGACATATCAATTCAATTCTCCATCAGTCTCCATGAACACTTAAAACTTCAATTTTGCTCCTCCACAACTCCATCATTTGGACTTGGAAACAAGCTAAAATTGGTGTAAACAACTATGGAATCACAAAGCTAACCATAAGACGATCTGAGATAAAGAGTCAAAGATGGCAATTTTGGAAAACTTGGGGATTGGTACTGAACCCTGCCTAAGGTTCAGTACTGAGTCCTATTAACTAATGATGTGGCACTTGATTTCTGGACAAAATTGGTCTAAATCATGTACAACAATAGGAGATATTTTATGCAATATATTAGGCTCCTACCTCTATAGTAGGAGGGCATGGCTTATTTTTCAAGATCTTTTGGTACTAGTTTGTCCTAACATTATAATCTTGTAATTCTAAAAAATCTAAGTGTCAGAGTTATACTGACCCCTATAAAGTTCTGCCTTCAATTCAGAAATAAGCAATAAAAGATTGGAGTGGAGTAGGCTTAGCTTTGCCAAACCACTATAAATTATTGCCGACCCCTAAGAAGTTCTAGCTCTTTTTCTCGTTTTTCATTTACTTTCTTCATATTTTATTCTCTACCTTAATTCCTTGGTGTCTGTGCCATTTCGGTTAAAAGATTTTGGTGCTTTCACTTAGAATTAAACTCAAGCTATTTGGATCCATCATCTACTATTGAATTTCCCATGTTCAGAGATAGATCTAATTACTTAGCCTTTCAACTATACAACTCATATTTGCAAAGACTTACTGAAAGCTTTATGCCTTGGCCCCATCAAGAAGAGACCGTTCTACCGACTGCAGAGCTACTGCTGAAGTTGAGAATCAGAATCCTCAACAAGGGGATGGAGTTTTCAAACACACTCAAACGAAGATCCATACATCGTGACTGGAATAGCGATGGGTACGATAATGAAATAGATGGAAGATAGGTTCCAAGCTTTTCAGAATGAGATAATCAGACGATGCAACGGAGCTTGGGATTATTGAATGAGCTAACTCAGAATAGCCATAGAAGGAGTATGAGGGACTCTAGTTCTTCATTAGAAAGTCTCTCAACGTCTGAGCAAAGACGGAGGGATAATAAGCAGAAAAGGACTCAAAGCGCTGTAGGAACATCATACCAATGAAGAAGACAAGCCCCAAGCACGATTTTGGGTCGGTACCGAGCCAAAGTTGGAGGTCGATACCGATCCCTCCAATGGTGGGCCCAGAGCCCATACTCTGGAAGGTGATGTGGAATTGGCTTTAAGATGCACTATTGTTGGATAGAATCTGGAAAATCATGCTGCTATTGATGAAATTGCTCTTGCGAATCAAACAGGAGGACTACTAGATGAATGGATCTCCTAGAGGATGGAGAATCTAGGTATCAAGAGCCAAATCAAAAGTGTTCGTTGGGTCAAACACTCGAAGCAGAGCTCGATTACCGTCATTTAGTCGAACAGGTTGACTCGGACTACCCGAAGTATATGGTCAGGAGACTTGTTAGTGAGAATCGTTTTAGAAGTAATGATGAAGGGAGTACCTATCCTAGCTAAAATCCATTTACCGAAAATATTCTACGTGGGAGATACCCCTAGAGATTTGCAATGCCGACTATGCCACTGTAGAAGGAATGATAAACCCTAGGCAGCATTTTGTAACGACCCGTAAAATTCTATGTTTAAAATGAATTAAATTAAAAAGATTTTTAATTTAAATTTAGAAAGAAATAAAAATCTTATAACATATATGGGAGCGAATGTATAAATTAGATGTATCAATTGTAATTAAAATAAACAATTTAAAATTTATATTGTAATTAATTGAAATAGTGTAAATTGTCATACTTGGTTATAAGTTTAATATAAGAAACAAAAGGGAATGTTGAATTTGTGAATTACCAATAAAAATATTAACTAGAATGGAATTCAAATTTATATAATAATGGAAAGTGTAAATTTGTTGCATTTGGGTATAAAATTTAAAATATAAGTAAATAAAAGTAGGCATTTAATTTACCGATGGAATAATATGTTGGTTAATAGTAACTGTATATAAATTAAGGTAGTAATGTTAATGGCAGTTGATGAATAACCAATTTAATGCAATTCAAATTGATTGAAACGACTGTTTAGGTTAAAACTGATCGTAAATAGGAATATTTGGAAATAAACTGAATATATGAAAACAAAATGTAAGCATTGAATTAAATTTATGAATTCAAATTATAATAAATGGTCATTGAAAAATCAGTGTTCGGCAAGTAATTATAATATTGTTATTGATAATAAACGTTACTTCAATGATTATCAATATAGTAATGGAAGTGTAAATGAATACTTAATAGAAACGTAAATTTATTTTGAGGAAACAAGAGATATATTGTACAAATTGATGAATTAGTATAAATTTAATGCTAATTGGATAAAATCAATATCATATAAGTCATTGCAACATTTGTTGTAAACTATAAACCTATAAATGTGATTTAGGGAAAATAGTGACCGTTATTATTTGTTACCAGTTTACTTAGGCTATTAAGCTGTGAGTGGGAATCAATTGAAATTTAAAATGAAACTTGGTATTACAATTATGAGTTTAAGAAAATAATTACAAGATATAAATGTAATAAGATGCATAGAAATGTTGGGTATTTTGTAAAGTAATAAATAATGTAAATTTAGGTAATATGTGGTAATAATGTAAATTTAAATTTAGGTATTACGTTAATGTAAATTTAGGTAATATGCGGTAAGAATGTAAATTTTATTCATAGAGTGCTAATGGATTTAATAAAAAGAATGAAATCAAGATGAATAAATAAATTAGGAGTATAAATTTTAATAAATGTGTGCATTGATTTATAGTAGGATTTAAAAGGCAATTAATAATTTAAAGGTTGATTTATTAAGAAAACAATGTGTAATGGATGGAAATGGAATAAGTGTAGTGTAATGAGAGTTGTTGTAATAATTATTTGTAGAATTAACTTACAAATATTACAAAATGTATAATGGTGACAATTGGTGTTGTTACCAATTTAACTGATCAATTTCAAATAAATGTCAATAAAATGTTACATTAATGTGGAATAAACTATAATTGTAGTATGAACGTAATAAAAAGAAATAGGAATGTTAATCGTATTCATAATATAATGATTGCTTTAATAATAAGGAGTGAAAATCAAAATAAAAGAATATAAATGAATAAGTTTTGTAAAAGAGCAAAAATATGTTTATTTATTTGAAATGTTTGTTAGCTGAAAGATTGATTTTAGAGATGAGTAACTATTATTTAGTGAGAAATGTGGAATTACTATTTGTATCCAATAATGTAAATATGTTTAAATTACTATTAGATAGGAAAAATTGTTTTACTTCTCATTACATTCATTTAGTCCATTTTGAAACTTAATCAACTGAAATGAATGTAATTGAAAATTTCTAATTAATAGGAGAGAGAATACTAATTGTAAATTAATATGTGTAATTAAAAGCAGCTTATGTTTTGTGAAAATATAAGGAAAGTTTTGATTCAATGAAAAAAAACATTTACATCAAACAAAATGAAGGTTTCATCTGTGAATGTAGGTTTAATTTCATTAAATAAAGAATAGAAAGATTGATTTTAAAGAAAGAAATATATGCTTATTTGAACTGTGTTTTAGCTTACAGACTGATTACAAGAATAGGAAAATAATCTATTCATTACTCTTGTGTATAAACAATAAATTTATACACGTGTTTAAATAAACAATTGTTCTATTTTTTATCCATTTTAGTTGTCTGTTTTTAAATTTAACCTTGTAAGTAACTGCAATTAATGTAATTCAAATGTTTCAATTAAAAGGAAAGGAAACGTTGATTGCAATTAATAGATTTAATAAAAGAAACGTACGTTTTGTGTTAAACAAAAAGAGTGTTTTAATGGTAATAAGAGATCATTTTGGGAAAAACAAATCAAATGTTTTCATTTTTAAGGTAAGTATAAAAATTTATTATGCGTAGATAAAAAATGTAAATGCGTAGAAATTCGAATATTACTTGAGTTAATGAAGTTAATTTGGTTACGTTTCAAAAAAAAATTGAATTTCAAAGTCTTTTATTATTAATTGTTTCACGAACGTTTTAAAATAGTTTCCTTACTATTAATGCTTGATCCGTTTATTTCTCCATCGGTTTAATACCTGAGCACTTTTAGGTTGTATTTAATTCTTGCCACCTCATTTTCACGTATACAAAATTCTACTTTCATTTGCAAACTTTTCCATTCCTACGTACATTTCCTTATGTATTATTAATACGTGAAGCTTTAATAATAAAACGTGACATTTATTTTTGTCCCTCCACATTCATTTCCTAATTATAAATAACCTACATCTTATTTCTTCTTTCTCCTAACACCTCATATTCAAAAGCTTTTATTCTTGCAAATCCAAAAGCATTCTTTTATAAAAATGATTTTATTTCATTTTCGTACATTTTCTGTCCTTATCGTAGTTGTTCTTCAATCTTTTCCTGAAGCCTCATCTTGAGAAAACGTAAGTATTAAAATTTGTTTATTTATATATATTTTTAACGCGTACTAATTTTTATTTTAATAATATTTCTCGTAACATGAATATCTTTTGCATATAAACTTTGATTCATGCGCGATTTCTTCTGTTAGATTCAAATTTATATTCCGGACAACGTGAAATTGATTTAGTTGAATTTGGAGATTGTTGAGTTTTGCGCTTCTTTTTGGATTTTTATGGGCTAAAATCAAAGGTGAGTGTTTTAACCCACTCACAACTTCTAAAATCTCTTATGTTTGTTAAATTGATTGATGTTATGATTAGAATTTATTTATGACTGTTTGACATATTTTTAATCATCATCTCAGTTAAATTGCATTTTATTTAATTAATTTGTTATTTAATTATTCATTGCATATAAACTGCCAGTTAAATTGTTATTTATTTTATTTCATAAAACTTCCAGTTAAACAGTTATAATTTATTTTTGCATATAAACTGATAGTTGATACCTGTTGTTATCACATGTTATATGTTGATGTATTGTTTGAAATTGAATGATGATTGTGATAAAATGGTTGATGGTTGATATTGGATAAATGGATGCTGTATTTTATATTGTATAAACTGCAAGTTATTATGCATTTTCATCTCATTCGGGATTGCGGTTTGAAATGATATACATCCGCATTTTATTTTTAAATTGCGGATTGAAATGATAAATATCCGTATCACTTGACCATAGGATAAAAAATCATATACAGGCACTGCGGTGTGTGTGTACATATGTGTGTGTGTGTCTATATATATATATATATATATATATATATATATTTGAAATAACTTTTCTATGGTTTTGTAAAGAAATATATATGGTTTTATGAGATATTGATTCCGGATATTTGATGAAGGTTATTTTATGTATAGTGAGTTTAATAATAAGGTTGATTTTACATAAAAATATATATTATGGATATGTATTTACTTAAATTATATTCTAATATAGAGTTTAAATTGATTTTATAAATCGAAGTTGAGAAGATAGTTTTGAAATTGATTTGAGATGGTGTTATAACTAAATTCGGGTTTAAGATGATTTAAGTGAATATATCTAGTCTAAATAAATTAAGGAATATTCAATTATTGAATTTGAAAGTTTTATTTAAAGGATTCTGGATTTATTAAGTAAGTATTTCAAAACTAAATAATAGTAAAGTGAATTTGGCATATCTATATGAATAAAAAAATTAGTTTTGAAATGGTGGATTATTTAAACTGTGAAATATATGAAAATTTAAATGGTTTACTTGGGAATTCAAATTTGTATTTGGAATTGATTTGAGAAATTAAAAAGCTAGTTTACTTTATAAAGTAATTTATTATTAAACCATTTAAGTATTGAAAATTTTGTTTCGAAGCTATGGGTTTAAGGTATATATATTTGAAAGTACTATGATTTTTGGAAAAAGATATATTTGAAATAAAAATGATATAATATTGATTTGGGTTTTAAAATAGAAATGATATCGTAAGTATATGGTTTTGAAATGGATATTTAATTCTGGTTTTAAAGTACAAACTATTTTAAAGAGACCGTGGTGTTATAATAACGATTGGTTGTTAAAGAAACCGGGATCGGAAGTTGTCATACTCTCTGCCAACTCCGAAAACCACTTTAATAACCATGTACACGGTGGAGATTCCAGAATGAAGTAGGATGGTGGCGGCGTTTCCTTTGAGGTAAATACGTGGACCCAACTCCCGTGAGTTGGCATAAGGTGGCTAAAACAGGAGCGATCGACGAGTTAAGAAGGTAGCACCTTTTATCGGATACATCCCTTCGCTATTCTACTCTGACTTTGGATTTTTCGGTGGCCACTTTTGATTTTTGATTTTAGGGGTGTTGTTCGAGGTGGGCGGTAGTAGCTGCTACGCGTTACCACCGACCCGGAAGCGTAATTGGTATATCTACCCTGGCATTGCCTAGTTGTGCCGTGTCACCTACCCTAGCGCGCCTTATACGATTTTGGTTTTGTACCATACCTATGGAGTGCCCTCTGACGACGCCCTGTACGGGGGAAATTACGGTACTGTATAAACTATGGGAATATATAAATGTGTTAAGGTGGAAAATGTAAAGCCTTAACGCTATTTAAAAGTAAGTTTATTTTACAATTAGGCACTGTTACAATAGCGAAATATACTACATAGTAAATAGTTTAACGGATCCTTAAGAGATGTAAATCCCGAGCATCTCTTGAGTTACTGCACTCATATTTATTTCTGTTGATTTAACTTACTAAGATCTTTTAGTTCTGACTCGAGTGTTTTGTCTTTTCAATTCGCACGAGTCAGCCTGAATATTTCAGGATTCGAATACTCTAGCTCCGAAGGACGAAGACGAAGATTTTATTTCTATTACCTATTATTTTATTCCACTACACTATTGTATTCTGCTGCATTATTGATATTCTATGGTATGTATAACTCTAATATATATTGTAAGTAAAATTAAATATTTTGAAAAACAGCTTCATGAACTGTTTATATTTGATTATTATATTTTATCCTTCCGCTGTGAGATTCTGTTTGTTTTATTTCTTTCTTGTTTTTTACCCCATAACAATCCGCCCTTCCGTATGGTTTGAATTGGCACGTGTGTTGATTTAAAGCGTGCGAAAAGGTGGGACGTTACACAGTTGATGAGATATGAATGGCATAGGGATTCAACAAGAGCTTCTGATGTTGTAAAGTGTCATTGTTTCCAAATTTTCTTAGAAGAAGTAGGTACGATATGGTTCACTCGACTATCACTGAGGTCCATATCATCTTTTAATGAGTTATTGAAGAAGTTTGTAGAACAATTCTGTTTGCATACTACATGTCGAAAGCATGTGATGTCTTTGTAGAACTTCTTCCAAGCTAAGGGAGAGTCGCTGAAGGATTTCTTGAATCAGCTCCATATGGAGTTGACAGAAGTTATAGATCCCAAGAATGACATAGTGTTAATGGCATTGATTAGAAGGATTCATCCCAATATGGAGTTCGGGGAATGGTTAGAAAGTAGACCCCCATCAACGACGGATACTTTCTTTTGAATGGCTGATGAAAACCTATGCTTAGAGTAAGCGAAGAAAGTCCATGGAGGATTGGTGCTTCAATTTCGAATGAAGTGATACAAAGCAACCTTGCCATAAAATAATCTAGAGGAAGTTATAGAGTGTGGATGTGAATGTTGGTAATCGAAACACTAACCGAAAACAAAACAATGATGGGGCTAAGAAGAAGAAACCAGATAATAGGAATCGTATTATGACTCCTAAATATGATATCTATACTGAACTGAATAACTTGATAGAGAATATCTATCTGACGAGTCAAAATACAAAGCAGTACAGAAAGCCAGCTCCAAAGAGGCGACTGAGAAGGAGAGTAAGTCAGGCAAGTTCTATAGATTCCATAAAACTCATGGTCATAAGACCAACGATTGTAGACACTTTAGGATATGATTGAGGAGTTGATTCATAAGAAAAATTTACAACAGTGTGTGAAAGCCCGGCTGGATGGTAGGCAAGGAAACTCTGACGCCCCTAGGCCGTCTTCCCAACAGGGGCAAGCTGAGCTTGGTACTGATACAATCAGGCGGCCAAAAAAATGATTGATGATTAATACAATTATTGTTGGGCTGCACCTAGCTAATAAGAATCTAGTGGAGATGGACAGATATGTTAGTGCTATTAAATATATACGGAGAGCGAATGTTGCTATGTTGTTGAGGATAGAGCTCTGACAAAACAATATAGAACCATGACAAATGATGTTGCTTCTCGTAATAGAGGTGCTGGTGGAGTGGAAGCTCCGACGATCGACCCACTCATGATTTTAGCCAGGATTGGTCCTGCTATTGTACGAAGTGTGCTAGTTTACTACAGGAGCTTAGTTAATATCTTATTCAAGAAAGCCTATGATCAAATGATGTTTGAGGAGAAAGATTTGAAGCCTTGTAGGTTGCGAATATAAGAGTTCAATGGGATGGCTACCGAAGCCAATGGATTTGCTGAATTGCTGATGGTACTTGGTGAGGGCGACCCGCAGCGAGTGCGAGTCATTTCTTTTTCGGTATTGGATATATATTATGCTTATAATGCATTTTGGACCGATAGCCTTGACTAAATTTAGAGTGGCAATCGCTACCTGGTGTTTAACTATGAAGTTCCCTACAGAAAATGGAGTAGGAATCATGCACGGAGATTAGGTGGTTGGCCGCGAATGCTACGTTGCTGAGCTAAAGGAGGCAAGGCCAAAAGGAGAGATGATAGAATATAGAGGGGCCCCTTTGCATAAAGGCTTTGGGTACATAGAAACTACAGCCTAAGCCCCGGCTTTAGCAGACTAGTCGGCTCTACGATGATATGGACCGATGAAAAGAGCCAAAAGGTGAAAGAGCATCTCCTATTGAGTTGACGAACACTGTTCCTGCCAGTGGGGACGATTCAAGAATAGTCCTAAAAGTTGGATCTCAGGTCGGCGCTAATGTGATGAAGGAGTTGGATAGATTTCTCCAAGCATAGCTAGATGTGTTTCCCTAGACACACTCGGATATGTACGGGATCTCATCTAGGATAGCAAGCCATGCATTAAACATCAATCACGAATGTGCTCCTGTAAATAGAAACACTATAGCCTGAGTCCGGAGAAATCTGCTGCACTCAAAGAAGAAGTGGATAAACTGAAAGACAATGGCTTCATTCGTGATGCTTTATACCCGGATTGGGCATCAAACCCTATCTTGCTAAAAAAAGGCAAACAAGAAGTGGAGGACATGCATCGACTATTCGAACTTGAACAAGGCATGCTCGAAGGACAGCATCTCGTTTCTGAGGATAGATCGGCTAGTGGACTCGACCGTCGAAAATGAGCTACTTTCATTTACGGATGCATACTTCGGATATAATCAAATCCCAAAGCATGTCCCCGATCAGGAAGACATCAGCTTTATTACCGACCTCGGACTCTATTGCTACCTGGTCATGACCTTTGGATTAAAGAGCACGGGAGCGACTTACTAAAGACTCGTGAATCAGATGTTTAAAGACCAAATTGGATGATTGATGGAAGTTTTTGTCGACAACATGCTTGTGAAGTCAAGAGGTTTGAGAGACCACGTTGATGATGTGGCAGAGATATTTGGTGTCCTCCGGCATTATTGGATGAAACTCAATCCTTTGAAATGCTCTTTCGATGTTGCACTAGAAAAGTCCTTGGGCTTCATTATCAACTCCAGTGGGATTGAAGCTAATCCATAAAAGATCAAGGCTTTGAGAGAGATCGAAGCCCTAAAGATGACCAAAGAGGTCCAAAGCTTGAATGGAAAGGATGCCATCCTGAGTCGGTTCATCTCCAAAGCCAATGACCAGTGCATCCCCTTTTTCGAAGTGATGAAGAAAGGGAAATTTTTCTTTGGGTGGAATCAAGACAGCAAGGATGCATTCCAAGCTCGGGTGAATCACTTAGAGAGACCTCCCATTCTCTCAAAACCGGTGGATGATGAGGATTTGTCTTTATACCTGGTGGTGGCGGTATATACCCTGAGCATCACACTTATACATGAGGAATCCCATATCCAGCGACCAGTCTACTATATCAGCAAGCGGTTGACAGGAGCAGAAAGAAACTATTAAAGGATGGAAAAGCTCATTAATTACCCGTTCATTGCTTCCAAAAAACTTTGTCCCTATTTCTAGGCTTATCCGATCAATGTCTTAACGGACCAGCCTTTACGACAAGTCTTGTAAGGACATAAGGCTTCTGGTTGGCTACTGAAATGGAACATTGAACTGAGTCAATACGGTATCACCTATCACCCTCAGAGAGTAATCTGGGGTCTAGACCTGGTAGATCTCATAGTTGAATTCACTATATGAGATGATCCTCTAGAGAGCAGTGAAGAAAAAGAATTTGGATGGAAGATTTACATGGATGGTGTATCTAATGATCGATGTTCCGGTGCTATGTACTTGTCACTCCCCAAGAACACAAATCAGTTACTGTAACACCCCTAAATATTAATAACATTATTAAGGAGATTTAATTAGATAGATTAAATAGAATAATGTAAAATTAGAGAGATAAGGGGATTGAGATTTGAATAAATACTTAGAGGCCGAGATTAATTATATAAATAGGCTTATGAATGGTTTTGCATGTTACTTAATTAAAACAAAGGCTTATTAGGAAATAGCTGCACTATAATCCCATAACCTTAATACTGTCGTTTCCTATCCATTCACGTTCATTTTTCAAAGAACATAAAACGCAAACAAAAGAAAGAGAAGCCGACATTACTTAGGGGAAAAGAGGAGGAAATCAATTTAAAGCTAAGGATTTAAGGAAGGGGGATTAATCTCAATAAAATCTTAAAGTCCTCATCCTAATATGGTGAATAATAATCAAAACCATCTCTATTTTTCTTCTATGATCATTTGATTTTCAGGTTTAAGATTAAATCCATTATGATGATTTTTGATGATGATATGCTTGGATTTTATAACATATTTGATTCCAACAAAATTGTTTGATAATTGTTTATATGTTTTTAGGGTAAAACCAGTTATTTTAAATTTTGATTGCCATGAGGATATTATATGTTATGTAAATCATGATTTTGGAGATGGGTTTTAATTTTTATAATTTATCAAGCTATGGAAAATTTATTATGAATTTTCAAATGAAAATACGAATATTAGGTTTAGAAATTAATTTCGGTTAATTTATGAAGAGTTTAGATTTTGAAATTTTTGTATGTTAGATAAAATATTGAAAGTGAATTTCTATAATTTTTGAGATTTTTCCTAAGTAATTAACTATGGAAATTAATTTATTTTAGAAGGAGCATTTAATTGTTTTAATTGTTTTGCTTAATGGAAGGGCTTATTTGTTAAATTAATTTTTGCTTAGATCTGAAATTAGGCTGCAATTATTTTGAGAAAGAATTTGAAAAGTTTATGGAAACCAATTAAATGTTTACAAATAGGCAGGTTAGTTATTAATTAATTGCTTTAAATAGCATTAAATCTGTCTTTTCTCAAAAAAGAAAGTTCTGCCCCTTTTAGAAGCCACTTTTTGACCCTATGATTCCGCCTTCAACCAGGTCGAAACCTATCAAGTCGAAACCAACTAAGCCAAAACCAATGCACAAGGTATCAATACATTGGTACATAGTGGATTGGAGAAAGGAGGAAGGCATGGTGTTTAAATATTGCTTTCGATGGGGTCAAAACCTTTGTTTTACTTTCAAAAGAAATGCGCTTGACTGTTTTTACTAAACGCTTTCGAAGGAGTCGAAACAGATGCTTTCGAAAGGATCTTCTAAATGGCTTTTGAAGGTGGTTGCCAACTTTTTGTTTCAGTGTAGCTTTCAAATAAGTCCCCATGCTTTAAACTAATGCTTACGAAAGGGTAGTCTTAACCCAATCGAAACCTTGTAGCAATCCCTATGCCTTTCGAATGGATTGAAATCATCAACCAATTTAAAAGGTAGCATTTATTTTAAACATATACTAAGCCACTTCCTAAATCTTTCAAAAGGATTCAAGGATTCGAAGGCAATTTCTTCAAAAGGGATTTCGAAGCAATCCTTTAAATGTTTTACTTAAATGTGTTAAACTTTCGAAAGTATGGTTATGAAGCCATCAATTTTTCCCAAACAATTTTACATGTAGATTAAAGATTTTGAAAGGTGTAGTTTGGTATATATTCACTTTGACCCAATAGATACTTTTAAAGATAAACCCAATGCTTTCGAAATGGATACTTTCAACTTGTTTCGAAGTTATGCTTTAAGAGTTAATAAGTATTAAAAATGCTTTAATACTTTTGAACGGTATAGTTTGATGGTTTCGAAAGACATGTTTCAAAGTGTTTTGAAAGGCATATGCTTAGTGTTTTGAACAGAAGATTTGAATGCTTTTGAAGGAGGTTATCCAATAGTTTTGAAAGTAAAAGTTTAAGGTTTCGAAAGCCTTAGTTTTCAAAAAATAGAACCCAATCTCATTTCGAAAGGAATACCCATGGCTAAAATAAAGTAGTTTTGAAATGGTTTTAACTATGAAGCTTTTGAAGAAGCTTTTCTTGATAAAATAATAGGTTAAAGGGATTATCCATGTTTCACATGTAGATGATTTTAAGGATACTAAACCATAAGTGTTGGTATTATTATGTTATTATGTTGGCTTCTTCTAATATACATATGTACTTTAACATGGACCCATAACTGTATTTTAGGGAAAATGGAAGAATAACCAACTAGGTTAACTTACTAGTGAATAAGATTTGAGTTAATTCCTAAATGAGTAGAATTGCATCCAGGAGATCAGATAGACCAGAATGTAAGATTTCTTAATACTGATTAAAGAAGTTGTCACATAGACAGGTTCATAGTAAACCCATGAAAACTATGTTTAGGAAAAATTATTGGCAGGGGCCAACGGGTTCATGGTAAACCCATGAAAACTATGATTAGAAATATTTATTGGCACGGGCCAATAGGTTTGTAGTGAAACCATTAAAACTATATCCAGATTAAGTTAGTGATAGAAGTCAATAGGTTCCTAGTCAACCCATGAAAACTAGGATAAGTGGGAAGTTATTGGAGATACCAATAGGTTTAGGGAGGACCCATGAAATAATGAAGTCATTGGTAGGGGCCATTAGGTACTTAGTGATCTCATGAAAACTATGTAATCGGACAAGGAGTCCATAAGCTTTAAACAGGTTATTAGTCAGCCTGTGAAAGCTAGTAGGCTAATAGTGACCCTAGAAACTATAACTAAGACAGATAGTCAAATGAATGAGGATGGGAAATCAAGAATGAATTTACTTATTTGCATATCATAATAATAATTTAAATTGCTATGTTTTAACCATTGTGGATGTAGGAGCACGGTATATGGTTTTATAAAGTTTTGGATAAAATACTAGTAAAGGAAAAACTTCTTATGCTAAGCGGCGTGATCTCACTAGATATCTAAATGGTTTGAGATGGTAGATTATTATTCATACTAGGCTTTATGTCTAACTCCAGGTTTACGTTTTCCCCTTAAACTCTTGGGTGCTCAATTGAATTTGAGTAGTTTAAGGTTGAGGTTTTCAGGCACCTCTTTGGACGAATAAGCTTTAGTAGATGTGTATGAGGCATGATAGCTATTTAGAGTTCTTTTCCATTTTTGGTGTCATTGTATTGTTTGTGTTGTAAAGGCAAAGTTGTTTAATTGCATATATATGCTCTGATCATCCAAGGGGGCATCTTCATATGTCGCTCTTGGCGTATGTTGTAATAATTATATTTTCTCTGAACATGGTTAACAATTATGAGATTATGTAATGAATTTGAAATGCTTTGAAATGGAGTAAGAAATTAGTTTGTTGATTTTAAAAAATTTCCATATCCATGGATTTCTGTTATATCAATATATCTAACAATACTGCATTTGGTCGCCATGGATATAACTATGGATGACTGCAGCATCCGTAGCTGTTAGTTTTAGGCCTCCAAGTGGGGAATGTTAGAAGTTGGTATCAGAGCTTGAGTTTATGAAAATTAAAAGAAATTTAACCTAAAAAATTTTCCAAAACATAATCCAATGAATTAGAAAATGAGATCGAGATTTGGGTTAACGTTATAGTAATGTACTTGTATGTGTGTATATATATATATATATATATATATAAGTACGTCCCTCTTGCTTAGACAATTCTTCTCTATCTTACTAAGGCTCGTATGCAAATTTTCGAGAAAGAATATATGGAGGTAGGAAACGAAGGAGGAAATCTCTGTAGAGGAAGCATCATAACCAACGGAAATGCTCGATCCACTTGGGGGAACCTGGGTCGACATGCTAATGCACCATAACCATAAATTACCCTTTACTTCTTCGTAAACTTATTTCTAAGTTCAAATCATAGTTCAAACCTTTTTTAAACAACTCATTCTTTGAAATTCAATTTATTCCCAAATTTAAATTTTGAAACCAATCCTTAACAATCTGAACTTCTAAGTTCCTTTAAACATCCAAAACTTAAGTTCAAAGTGATTTCACTTTCACAAGTTCACTTTTAATCCTAAAATTCAACTTATTACCCATTCATCTCAAGAATGGATGTATTACCACACTTTATTTCTTCATTCATTTAAACAAATCCAGTTTTCAGCTTAAAGATTATTAATAACAATAGGATGGTATCATTCAAATTATTTTAAAACATCCATCCATTTCCAATTTCCAGATTTCAAACCCATTTTGAGTTCGCACAAACTCCCCATTCAATCAACCATTTTAACTTCCCAAGTTAAATCCCAATTTCATCTTGAAATTTCCAATTCAGGTTGTTCATTCAACTTATTTAACTTCTTCTATGTTAAATTCAATTTACTTAATCCAGTCAAATTTACCCAATCTAAATTCCTATTTCAAATTCTAAACCTCACATTAATAATCTTCCAACTTATCAAGTTCAAAACTTTTCACTTTGGGCATCACATCTCATTCCAAATTTAAAACTCAACATTTAGAGTTTATTTTAGACCATCTTTGACATTATGTATATTCCTCATATATATAAATATTTTCTTCTTGGCCCACCAGGCCGAATTTTAAAATTTAAACCACCCTTGGTTTTAATTCAAACAAATTCTTTTAAAGTTTACAAACAACTTCTTATTCTGAAATAAGATTATATTCAAAATAGTTTGAATAATATTATTTTCTTTACACACCAAGTTATCCTTAAATTTTATACCACCTTTGATTATTAATTCAAAACAAATTTCATTAAATGTCCAAACAACTCTTGTTTGAAATAGGACACTTTCATTCAAATATATTAAATAACATTTCTTTATCACTCTAAAACAATTTTGAAATTCTGGATCCAGCTTTAAAACTTCACAATTTAGATCACCTTCCGTTCTAATTTATAAGTCACACTTGCCTAAATATTTTCTTCCCTAAAACATTTTATTTGCTTACTCATTTATAAACATTATATTATTAAACACAACAATGATAATAACCAAGGAAACCAATCCATTATTATCTTCTCTGAAATTCTTTTCCAAATTCAAGATTTAAATTTCAGTTTGAATCCATTTCAAACTTATCTTTATTTTATTTCAATTTGGTTGTATTTCTATTACCACTTAATTTAATTCTAATAATTTAACAACAAATTACCTTAATTTTTAGAAAGAAATATTGCTTTATATATCAAAATATATTCTTATACAAAATCATTTAAAATTTTTGTATAAGAAAATAACAAGTACGCTCTCATATATACATATATATACTTAACTCATTTTAGGATACCATTGACCCTATTCCTTAATGAGTAATCCCAACAGAGCCAAGGTTCTCGCTTAACCTTCCGTTCTGATACCAAATGTAGCGACCCAAGATTTTCCGATCTTGAAAATCCCAGATAGTTATGAAAAAGAAGAAGAGATAGAAGAAAAAGAAGAAACAGAAACACCAAAACACAGAAACCTCACATTCACAGCGGATTAAGATATAATATCACATAAATAACAGTTTTACAGAGAAGAACGGTATCAGTACACTTATATTTTTATACATCAGAGTTACAACATTTACACAACACTGGACAGTTAAAATTAACTAGTTCCAGATAAACTACAACATGTCACAGCGGAATACACTCCATACGTTCCTGCCATCCAGCTCGCCTCCTGAGCTCCAGAACGTACTTACCTGAAAATCTGTAATACTCGGTCTGACCCGAGCATTACATCAAAGTAACACCCGGGTCAGGCTAGAAACCAACGTGAGTAACCCATCCAACAAACAATTCAACAACATAAAACTTATTTTAAGCCCGAGGTAACTCGTACTTCATCACGAGTTCTCAATTTATTATAGTCATCACTTCTACACCTCAATATCGATGTACCTCGACATAGTTTAAAGGGTCCAATTACTTAAATCATTCCATTTCCAGCCTATTGATTTCACATATCAATTTATAAAGAATCGAAGTGGTTTCGGGTATTTACTAATACCCGACTCCATTCTCTTCGAATCTTAACCCAAATTATTCAAGTGAATTTTAATTCATCTTTAGATACAAAATATCACATGTTACATAGAAATATCAAGTTGTTTTAAAGGTTTGATCAATACAATTCAATTCAATATATTGAATTTACACAGCATTTAACATAGATAAATACCACACATTTATCACTGATATATCCAATATCATATCACGAAATATCACAACATACCATTCAATAGATATCATCCAATAGATATTTTACTCAAACAAACATTCATAAACATGAATTATTAATCCATGATATAATTAATTTAATTACTTAAATTAATTTAATTACTTAAGAATCAACCACCTAATCGTTAATTAATTACAAACCTATAATTAATTAATCCTTTATTATCTTATCAATCAATTAATTAATCTATAATCACGAATTAATTGCCCCCTTTAATTATTAATTAATAAACCTTAATTATTAATTAATCTCCTTCAATTACAAAGTAATCAATCCTTAATTAATTTTATAATCAATTAATTAATCTTAATTAATTAGTTACATTATTAATGATCCTCTAATCACTTCTCTTACTTAATTGTTCTTTTAATTAATTACACTTAACAAGTAATTTTTAAATTAATCATGTTTATTGATTAACCTTAATTTATCTCATCCAGTAATTAAGTACACTTAATCACCTACATTGACCCTTTAATTTATTACTAAGTAATTAATCCTATATTACTTAATCCCTAATTTCCAATTAATTAATCTCTAATCAATTTATAACCCTGAATTATTAATCTTTAATTAATAATTAATTAATTAATACATCCTGGTCATTCAAACCTTAATTAATTTATAAGATAACTCATTTATCTTAACCACATTCTTAATCTTATCTGAATTTAATAAACTCGATATTGATTTTCATTAATTTGTAAATTAACACGAGTCCTTAAGTTTAATGATGAAACACTTCATCCCTCTTAATTATTTATTAATCTATCATAAATAAACTTAAGATTTCACTAAATCTAAGTTAAAATGAATTACAAAATTTTTTCTTAACCCATCATTTAAATAGACTATTATTGTCTAGAAGAAATTGTTCTAGGAAGATTAGCCTAAACTTAAATTTTCATTTAAAATTTTTAATTGGCTAATTACCTCACAACAAAACCGAGTCAAACGTAAGTTTACCCAGCCTCAATCCCGAGCTCAACCTTCCCTCTTCATTTTTTTACTTGTTTAAAATTTAACTGATAAACTCTCAAACACTCACGCATACTCGAAGTTGAACCCGAGGCAAAAACGCGTTCTCACCACCTCATCTTCGAGTCAGTACCCAACCCATTCGAGCCAGCTTCCAAACGAAAATCTTCTTCTTCAACCGTCTGTTACTTCTCCTACCATACCTTCCTCCGTGCACACAAAGATAGGTGCACATGCACACCTTTTTCTGGTCGACGAACTTGCCTCCGACCATCTCTATTCATCACCCCCGAGCCCCCTAAGTTTTCTGACCATCCAGAATTTCCAATTTAGTCATGGATCAAAATCGAACACAAATTCTTCTTCCTGGAACCAACCCAGTCACAAAAATCTCCCTCACTCCAACGATTGGGATCGCCTGAACCAACGCTACTCCTCTCAGAGACGTGACACACATCAACGCTGCAAGCACCTTTGGACCGGTTCAACTCGATCCATTCACGACAGCATAATACCCTCAGAAAAACCCGCGACCAATATCGGGTATAAAACCCTAAAACTTCTTCTCGCCGCCTTCACGATCATCATAAAAATTTTCCACCATTTTTTCGACGATCGACCAACCTCCAGCCACCTCTGGATCAAATTTCAATGAATACGGCTTTGCCGATCAACGGAAATTGCCAAAAATACAT
The DNA here is from genome assembly GCA_030765085.1 of Allium cepa. Classification (NCBI taxonomy): domain Eukaryota; kingdom Viridiplantae; phylum Streptophyta; class Magnoliopsida; order Asparagales; family Amaryllidaceae; genus Allium; species Allium cepa. Next base: position 437,556,536 of record CM060944.1, read on the forward strand.
TTTCCATTCAACTTCCAAATTCCCAAATGATACAAAATTAAAAATCTCAATTCTTCTTGTAAAATTCATCATTTAAGAAAACGATCGGGATCATGTAATCAAAATCCAATTTTATTTAACTAAAAATTTGAACAAAATAAGATTCCACTGTTTTTATTAAATTTTCCAGTAACCTCGTTTATTTTTAAAATTTAAAAATAATTTTAAAATTTTAATCTTGCCACCTTGAACTTATTTCATTTAAATATCCAAGCCAATAGATAAATCTGAGGATCAGATTTTGATTTTCCAAGAGATTTGAACCCTGTATTATTTAGAAACAGAGATGCATGTGTCTTTTCCCATACATGCACAGTGGCATATATACATATATATACATATATATATATATATATATATATTAGTATACATACAACACTAATCACTTAATTTCAACCACGATTTCAAACAGCAAGTAAAATCCTTATTTCTGAAAGATTTACTCACCTGTCAGTGAAGAAACAGAGAAGCCTGGGAAAAGTTTTCATTTGAATTTGAAAATCTGGAATTTGCTACTTTGCTTGATTGCTGGACTAAATCTTCCTTAGTTGTTTGATAATTATTAAGTTGATCTTGATATTGAGATGCATTTGAACTTGAATTTGGTTTGGATCTTGTTAGCTGAAACTCTAATTCTTGCATAGCCTAGATCAGTTTTGAAATACTGCTATCTTTTTTTTAGAAGAGAAAAGAATATGAAGGTATTTTAATTGAAAGTAGATGATCAGTTTTCTCAATTATTATTTTTTAGAAGAAAATCATATTTAGCCAAATGTAAATTTGCATGTTTTCAAATGCTTACACATGTTATCCTCTCTACAAATGTCAAATGCAAGGCTTCAGTGAATAATACATGTCAAGTTTATAATTATATTTATGATTTCATTAATCTATGTTTTACTTATATATCTTACTTATGCTTTATAAAGATTTAGATATTATGTTCAAATTATATGTATAAACTATACTTATTTTTCCTTTTCTTTTATTTTGAAATAAAAAGAGAGGATTGACACTTGTTTTACAAATGTCACTTTTGATTAAATTGTGTTAAACCCCTTTTAGTAAATTTATTTATAAATTTGAGTTTTAAACCCTTGTTTAATAAATTATAACATATGTATTAAATTTCAAATCTTATACTTATTATGGTTTAAATGTTATATACTTTTAAATTTTATGCTTATATTTTCAAAAGATATAAACATTATCAAAGCTTAATATTTAACTCTTTATTTATAATTTTTTAATTTAACTAATTATAAATACTTATCTAAATGCACATGAATTTCTTTGAGATAAAATGTTAATTGTTTAGAATATATTTTTAAGCTTAGATTTAAATTTAAATAAGAGTAATAAAAAGATTTGTTTTATAATCAAATTTATTTTTTTATTTAAGATGTTTAGATTTCAAATCCAAACTTCATTTGCCATTTACTAATACACATTAAAATAGAAACATATTTATCTATAAAAAGATAAATTCTGCCCAAAGAAGATTATTAAACAAATATTTTCAAATTTCAATAATTATATCAGGATATTATTAAATGAATATTCATCCAAATATTTAAAACTTAGTATTTATTATAGTTCAAATTCATTTATACACAAATCCAGATATAAATATTTATTATTAGATTTTGTTTGTTAAATCTATAAATTAGTATTTCAATTAATTAAATTCAATTAATTTATCAATTTCAGATATTCTAAAATTCGGATTATCACAGAAAGGTTTTCTGTGGATCCAACTAAGATTGATGCAGTGAATAATTGGAAGAGACCCAATACGGTGACTGAAATTAAGAGCTTTCTTAGACTAGCCGGATATTATAGAAGGTTTATAAAGGATTTTTCGCAGATAGCGACACCAACGACTAAGCTTACGCGAAAAGATGTGAAGTTTGTATGGACTGATAAGTGTGAAGAAGTATTCCAGACCTTGAAACACTTTTTGACCCATGCACAGGTGTTAGTGGTTCCGAAGGGGAATCAAGATTTAGTTGTTTATACTGATGCGTGTGGAACTGTATTGGAAGCTGTGTTGATGCAAAGAGGCAAAGTGATTGTTTATGCTTCTAGACAGCTCAAACCACATGAAGTGAGGTATCCTACGCATGATTTAGAGTTAGCTGCCATTATATTTTCTTTAAAGGTGCAGAGGCATTATCTTTTGGGAGAGCGATTTGAGCTTTATACAGATCATAAGTCGTTGAAGTACTTGTTCTCCCAGAAGGAGCTGAACATGAGACAACAAAGATGGTTGGAATTTATTGTTGTTTACGATTTAGGAATTGAGTACACACCCAGAAAAGGAAATAAGGTGGCAGATGCACTCAGCTGGAAACATCGGAATGCAATATTAGCTATGATTGCTGAGTGGAAAAATTTGGAAGCATTATCAGCTTCTAGTGTGCAGTTAAGATCTAAGGGGTTCAAGTGCAGGAAGTGCTACGTTGTCTTATTTAGAAGTTCGACTAGTAATGATCTAGAAGATAACTTTTAAAAAGGAGGAGGATCCCGTTTTGGATGAACAGATCAGAAGGTTGAGGGAAGGAACGGAGAGCAATAACCTAAAGAATTGCAGTCTTGACCAAAATGGGTGGTTAAGGAGGAAAGGAAGGTTGTATGTTCTGAATGTAGAAAACATGAGGAAGGAAGTTTTCTATGAGTGTCATCGTTCGAACTTCACTATCCATCCAGGAGAAACAAAGTTGTATCGGGATATGAAGAGATGTTTCTTCTGGAAAGGTATGAAACAAGACATTGGTTTGTGTGTTAAGCAATGCTTGAATTTCCAACAGGCAAAGGCTGAAACCATAAACCAAGCGGATTGCTTCGATCGTTGGAAGTTCCATTGTGGAAGTGGAATTTTATCTCTATGGATTTTATTGATAGGTTGCCAAGATCTAGTAGAAGGAATGGAAGTATATGGGTCATAGTGGATAGATTGATCAAGAGTTCCCATTTTATTCCTATCAGGTCAAATAGGACGGCACCTAATGTTGTGAAGTTGTTTATAAAGAATGTAGTTAGACTACATGGGAATCCTAGTAGTATTGTCAGTGATAGAGATTCTTTATTTACTAGTGAGTTCTGGAAAAGTCTATAGGAAGCTTTAGGAACCAAGCTCAACATGAGTACCGCTCACCATCTGCAGACTGATGGGAAAATGGAAAGAGTTAAAGAAATCTTAGAGTATTTGTTAAGGGCTTATGTATTGGATTTCGAGAGATCATGGGAAGACCATCTCTATTTGGTCGAGTTCTTGTATAACAATAGTTATTAGACTAGTGTTAGGATGGCACATTTGAAGCTTTATATGGAAGACCATGTAAGTCTCTTGTATGTTGGCTAGAGACTGGGGATAGTTTGGTTCTTGGTCCGGGTTTAGTGGAGGAAGCTGTGGAGAAGATTGAGTTGATCCGAGTTAGGATGAAGGAAGCTCAATCTAGGAAGAAAAGTTATGATGATAAAAGAAGGAAGGATTTGGAATTTTCTATTTGGGACTATGTATCTATTAAGGTTTCATCGAAGAAGGGTGATTAGATTTGGAAAGTCAGGAAAGTTAGCACCAAGATTCATTGGTCCTTTTTGTATTGTAGAGAAGATCAGGAAACTCGTTTATAGAATAGAGTTACCGAGTAGTTTGGCTGGAATCCATGATGTTTTCCATGTTTCTCATCTTTGGAAATGTGTTAGATCAGAAGACTACAATAGCACCTACAGTTTTAGAAGATTTAGTAGTAGAACCGGATTTGACCATAGTTAGAAAGCCGATTCAGATTGTGGCTAGAGATGAGAAGAAGTTGAGGAACAAGACAGTCAAGTAAATAAAGGTTCAGTGGAGTGACGATGCTAGAGAGTATACTTGGAAAACGGAGAGCGGGATTAGAGGTACTTATCCTGACTTGTTTATTGGTAAGTTATACCTTTGATTGTTTTGTTATGTACCTTATCGTAATTTTGTGGACGAAATTCTTTAAGGTGGGGAGTCTGTAACACCCTATATTTTCATAACATTATTTAGGATATTTAACTAGCTAAAATTAAATAAAATAATGTGAAGAATAATGGATTGAGGTTTGTTTTAGCTAAGGGTAGCCGTGCCATGATAGTTTGTTAATTAATATAAAATAACCTAAACAAAGGTGTTAGGAAATGACAAGGGCAATATGGGAAACAGGTGGAGCTTATACCCTAAACCCTTAGAAGATAGAATGCTCACGTTCATTCTCAATTTTATCAAACTAAAAATACTAAGGTCGGCCACCATTTTAGCTCTCAAGAAGAAGATTAAAGATAGGATTCAAGAGAAGGGAAGAATCAACTAAATCAACATCAAATCTCACAGCTATAATCTCAAAGTTAAGATGAATAATTACAATGTCCCATATTCATTTAGTTTTCGGTTTTAAGACAAAGATTCGAAATGTTTTTGCAAGAATTGACATGTTTTGAGGATTAAAAGTTATATGTATGTTTGTTGGTGAATTATGCATGTTATATGTTTTAAATGATATGTTTCAAACAAAAACCCTAATTGATGACATCCAAATGGCTTGAAAATTTAAATATAGGTCGGAAATGATATTTCAGAGGTGGTTTCAATTTTCATAATTTTCCAAATTAAGATGGATTTTATATTAATTTTCTAGTGAAGGAAATTGTTTATTGGGTTATAAATTATTTATGGCTAAAATAATAATTATTTGGGCTTGAAACTTTTATATGTTAGGCAACATATTAAAATAGATTTTCTGGGATTTTTCTAGATTTTCCTAAGTGGTTTGATGAATGTATAAAATTATTTAAGGTATGAGACTTAAATGTTTTATATATTTAATTAAGAAGAAGGGGCATTTTGTAAAATTAAATTAATATTGATTTTGAAAATATTAGTAGCACATTTCTGAAAAGAATTTGTTAACTAATGAGAATTTGACAAACAAAGGCAGGTTAGTTGAAAAGTTATACTATTTAAGTTAATAAACAAAGAAATCATACTTTTATCATGTTTCAGCCTATTGCGGCAGTAAACCTTTCAACCAGACCTTCCGACATGTTCGAAAGGTTCTAAGCTTTCGACAAGGTCAAACCAATGCATAAGGTATAAAGCTACTTGGTACGTAATGAATTGGACAGAGTCGAAGGGTTCTTTGTCGAAAGGTTGATGGCCAAAGAGGTCGGAGTATGTTTGTTTATAAACCAAAAGCTTTCACTTGCTTTACTTTCGAATTAGAGCTTTCGACTTGGTTACTTTCGACCAGGTCAAAATGTTTAAAAGAAAGGTTTTAAACCTTTCGACATAGTCGAAAGGTTACTGCTGCTACTTTGTTTTGAAACCTTCCGATGTAGTCGAAAGTTTACTGCCGCTTTATATAAACGTTGTGTTTTGAACCTTCTGACAAAGTTGAAGGGTTTACTTTGATTGAGTTCAAAAGGTTTACTTGTTTGAAAAACTAGCCGCTTCTTCATGCTTTTGAAGAAAAGCTTTCGACTTAGGTGATTTACCCTTGTTTTATAAATTGAACTATATCCCAAAGCTTTTTAAAGAGTTGTTTTAAAATATGCTTTAAAGATTTCAAAGTAGAACTTTCGACTTAGTCGAAAGGTTGCTTCCAATGGAGTCGAAAGGATTTAAAAGAAGGTTTTCCACCTATTTTAAATTGAACCCAGAAAAGTTTTCGAAAGGTTGTATTTAAGAAGATTTATTGCTTTCGAAAGGATTTGTTTACTGAATGGTTTTAAAAAGGAGTCGAAATCAAAGCTTTCGATGGGGTCAAAAGCAAAGCTTTCGATGGGGTCGAATGGTAGCTTTCGACTAGGTCGAAAGGTTTAGTTTCTGATTGATTTCTGAAGGTTTTAGATGGAAGGATTTCCAAAGGTTTACTAAGAAAATGTTTCAAGTCATTTTAAATTAGGATGTCAATGGGTTTATTGATTTCGAAAGGTTTGAAGTTTAATAGGTTCGGAAGGTTTGAGGTTCAATTGTTTCGAAGGGTTGCGTTTCAATTGTTTCGAAAGGTTTTGATTTCTAAGGGTTTTAAGGATACCAATGAAAACAATGAATGAATATGACCAAAGTTAGGAATACTGAAGGAAATAGGTTAATCATGGGCCTAATATGATATAAATAGAATCATGTGGTTAACATGAAATATATATATATATATATATATATATATATATATATATATATATATATGGAATCATAGGGCTAACATGATACAAATAGATTCATTGGGCTAGATGAGTCAAATGGAAAATTGAAATAGAAACATAGGGCTAACATGATATAAATAAACTCATAGGGCTAACACGAGACCATTAAATTCATGAGGCTAACATGAATTAATTAGATTCATGGGGCTTGCATGAATCAAGTGGCAAAGTGATGGGTTCATAGTCATCCTATGAAACTATGTGATGTGAGATAGATAGTCTACATCAACCTAAGCAAAATGAATGTGGAATAGGTAGTCCTTCTTTGATATAATTAAACTCCAATTGGGGATGGGGAAATCATAATTGTTTTCAAGTATTCATATCACCATAATGTTTTATAAATACATGTTTTAACCATTGTGGATGCAGCGGCACAACATATGGTTTTATGAAAGGTTTTGCAAAAGATATGTTTTAAAAGGATATTAGTGGGGGGATCCCGTTTCGTTAAGCGGCGTGATCTCACTTAACATGTTTAACCGAGATGGGTAGTATTATTCACACCAGGCTTTATGCTTGACTCGAAGTTTATGTTTTCCCCTTAAACTCTTAGTTGCTCAAAATTAATTTGAGTAGGCCGAGGGATTATGTGTTCCTATGAACGACTTGGGATTATGTGTCGTGAATGTGAAACATTTGGTCTTGAAATGTAATGAAGTAAAGGTTGTTTTTGAAATCTATGTTTAGTTTCACATTCAAGTGCTTCTGAAATTATTGATACCATTAACATAGCCGTATTTAGTCACCGAAAGCTAATACTATAGATGACTGCAGCATCTGTAGCGCTTCGTTTTGGGCCTCTAGATTGGGGATGTCACAAGATTGAATTAGATAAATTAAATAAATAACGTAAATATTAGAGAGATAAGGGGATTGAGATTTGAATAGATACTTAAAGGCCGCACTAAGTTATATTAATAGGCTTATGAATGGTTCTGTATGTTACTTAATTAAAACAAGGGCTTAGTAGGAAATAGCCACACTATAATCCCATACCCTTAACATTCTCGTTACCTATACATTCACATTTATTTTTCTATGAACATAAAATACAAACAAAAGAAAGATAAGTCGACCATTACTTAGGAGGAAAGAGGAGGAAATCAAATTAAAGCTAAGGATTTAAGAAAAGGGAATTAATTTCAGTCAAATTTCAAAGTCCTTATTCTATGGTGAATAATAATAAAAAACATCTCTATTTTTCTTTTATGATCAATTGATTTTCGGGTTTAAGATTAAATTCATAATTATGATTTTTGATGATGATATGCTTGGATTTTACAACATATTTGATTCAACCAAAAATTTTTGATAATGTTTATATGGTTTTTAAGGTAATACCGATTATATTGAATTTTGAATGCCATGAGGAAATTATATGTTACGTAAACCATGATTTTGGAGATGGAGTTTAATTTTTATAATTTTTCAAGCTATGGAAAATTGTGAATTTTTAGAGGAAAATATGAATAGTTGGGTTTGGAAATTAATTTCGGTTATTTTATGAAGAATTTGGATATAGATAACATATGGAAAGTGAATTTTTGTACTTGTTGGAGATTTTTCCTAAGTAATTAACTATGGAAATTAATTTATTTTAGAAGGAGGATTTATTGTTTTAACTGTTTTACTTAATGGAGGGCTTATTTGTTAAATTTATTTTTGTTTAGATCTGAAATTACGGCAGTTATTTTGAGAAAGAATTTGGAAAGTTTATGGCAACCAATTAAATGTTTACAAGTACCCGGGTTAGTTATAAAGTAATTACTTTAAATAGCATTAAATCTTCCTTTACCCAGAAAAGTAGGTTTTGCCTCTTTCAGAAGCCACCTTTCGACCTTATGCATCCACCTTCAACCAAGTCAAAACCTACCGGGTCGAAACCAATTAAGCTGAAACAAATACAAAAGGTATCAACACGTTAGTACGTAATCGATTGGAGAAAGACGGAAGGCATGGTATCGAAACGTTGCTATCGATGGGGGTCGAAACCTTTGTTTAACTTTCAAAAGTAACGCGCTTGCCTATTTTTACTAAATGCTTTCGAATGAGTCAAAACAGATGCTTTCGAAAGGATCTTATAAATGGCTTTTGAAGGGGGTTGCCACCTTTTGTTTAAGTGTAGCTTTCGAATAAGTCCCTATGTTTAAAACTAATGCTTTCGAAACGGTAATATCAACCCAATCGAAACCTTGGTGCCATCCCTATGCCTTTCAATGGATTGAGTCACCAACCAATTCAAAAGTTGAAAGGCAGCTTTTGTTTTAAACCTGTACTAAGCCACTTCCTAAAGATTTGGAAAGGATTCAAGGATTTCTAAGGAAATGGCTTCGAAAGGGCTTTTGAAGCTATCCTTCAGACGTTTTACTTAATTGTTTTGAGCTTTTGAAAGGATGGTTCTGAAGCCACCAATTTTCCCCAAGCAACTTTACATGAAGATTAAAGGTTTCCAAAGGGGTACTTTCGCATATATTCACTTTGACCATAAAGATATTTTAAAGATAAATCCAATGCTTTCGAAAGGGGTACTATCAAGTAGTTTCGAAGCTATGCTTCTAAGAGTTAATCGGTAATGCTTTGATATTTTCGAAAGGTATAGTTTGATGGTTTCGAAAGATATGTTTAATGTGTTTTGAAAGGCATATGCTTAGTGTTTTGAAAAGAAGATTTGAATACTTTCAAAGGAGGTTATCCAATGGTTTCGAAAGTAAAAGTTTAAGGTTTCAAAAGCCTTAGTTTTCAAAGCATAGAACCCAATCTCATTTTTAAAGGAAAACCATGGCTAAAATAAAGGAGTTTTGAAATGGTTTTAACTATGAAGTTTTTGAAGAAGCTTTCCTTGATAAAATAATAGATTAAAGGGATGAACCATGTTTCACTTGTAAATGATTTCAAGGGTACTAAAGCATAGGTGTTGGTATTATTATGTTATTATGTTGGCTTCTTCTAATATACATATTCACTTTAACATGGACTCATAACTGTATAAGGAAAAAGTGCATAATAACCAGCTAGGTTGATCCAGTAGTGAATATAAATTGAATTAACTCCTGAATGAGTAGAATTGCATTCAGGAGGTCAGATAGACCAAAATGTAGGATGCCTAAATACTAATTAAAAAAGTTGTCAGATAAATAGGTTCATAGTTAACCCATGAAAACTATGTTTAGGAAAAGTTATTTGCAGGGGTCAATAGGTTCATAGTAAACCCATGAAAACTATGATTAGAAAGAGTTATTGGCAGGGGCCAATAAGTTTGTAGTGAACCTATAAAAACTATATCCGGATTAAGTTATTGATAGAAATCAATAGGTTCCTAATCAACCCATGAAAACTAGGATAAGAGGGAAGTTATTGGAGATACAATAGGTTCGGGGAGAACCCATGAAATAATGAAGTTATTGGCAGTGGCCAATAGGTTCTTAGTGATCCCATGAAAACTATGCAACTAGATATGGAGTCCATAAACTTTAAAATGGTTATTAGTCGGCCCATGAAAGCTAATAGGTTAATATTGACCCTAGAAACTATAAATAAGACAGACAGTCAAAGGAATAGGGATGGGAAATCAAGAATGGATTTACTTGTTTGCATATCATCATAATGTTTGAAATTGTTGTGTTTTAACTATTGTGGATACAGGAGAACATTATATGGTTTTATAAATTTTTGGATAAGATACAAGTGAGGGGAAAACTCATTCCGCTAAGCAGCATGGTCCCACTAGAAATCTAAATGGTTGAGATGGTAGATTATTATTCATACCGGGCTTTATGTCTGACTCGAAGTTTATGTTTTCCCCTTAAATCTTGTGTGCTCAATTATTTTTGAGTGGTTTGAGAGTTGAGGTTTTCAGGTACCTCTTTAGACGAATAAGCTTCCGAAGACGTGCATATTGCATGATAGCTATTTAGAGATCTTTTCTATTTTTGATGCCGCTATGTTGTTTGTGTTTTGAAGGCAAAGTTTTTTAATTACCTATATATACTCTGATCGTCCAAAGTGGCATCTTCATATGTCGCTCTTAGCGTATGCTGTAATAATTATATTTTCTCTAAACGTGGTTAATGATTGTGAGATTATGTAATGATTTTGAAATGCTTTGAAATGGAATGAGAAAGTTGTTTGTTGATTTTTAATTTTTTCCATATCCACGTGTTTCTGTTATATCAATGTATCTAAAATTACTACATTTAGCCACCAAGGGTTAATAACTGTGGATGATTGCAGCATCCTTAGCTGTTAGTTTTGGGCCTCCAAGTGGAAGATGTTACAGTTACACCCTGAAACTTGGCTTTCCGGCGACGAACCACGAAGCTGAATGCGAGGCCCTGATTGCAGGGCTTAAAATCGCCAAGGAACTAGGAATAAAGACTTTGAATATTTTATGCAACTTGCAGCTAGTGGTATGCTAGGTTAGGAAATAGTATCAGGAAAAGGGAGAAATGTTAGCTCTATATGTAAACCAAGTTCTTGAGCTGCTCGATGACTTTGAATACTATACGATAGCAAATATTCCCTGAGACCATAATGAAAAGGCCGATTCATTAGCTAAACTAGCTAGTTCTGGAGATTCATAGCTCATATGATTGGTTTCGGTGGAAGTACTTTTAGCTCTATGCACCGAGCATATGGATGTTGATTGGATCTTTGAGACTGAACCTGAAAGGGATTCACGAATGACTTCGATTCAGAATTATTTGCAAAGAGGGGTCCTTTCGAAGATTGAGACATGGCTAATTATACCCGAAGGTATGACAAGTGCCAAAGATTTTCTAAAATTCCAAGAGCCCTACCAACGCAAGTTATTCAAATTCTAAGTCCTTCACGATATGTATTTTAAAGCATTGATACCATCGGTGTTCTACCTATATCTAAAGATGGCCCAAAGTATGTCATCGTGGCAGTTGATTACTTTACCAAATGAGCTGATGTAAAGCCATTGGCCACTATTACCATGAACAATGTAATCAACTTTGTAGTTTATAATATTGTCCGTCGCTTTGGAGTTGCACAGGAAATCATTACCGATAATGGGACCCAATTTGACAACACGAAATTCAAGGATTTCTGCCAATAACATTGCATCGAGAAGAGATTTGTAGCGGTAGCACACTCTTAGGAGAATAGGCAGGTCGATGCTGTAAAGAAAATTATCAAGTCCATTCTTAAGAAGCAAATGGAGAAGGCCAAAGGCAAATGGGTCGACGAACTTTCGTTCACACTTATGGCTTATCGAACCACCTACAAGTCAATGACTGGTCACTCTCCATTCGCCTTGGCATACGGATCGGAGGGTATGATTCTGGTCAAACTGAAAGTACATTCTCATCAAACGACATATTACAATTCATAGATGAATGAGTAGCTCCTTTTGGAGTCCCTTGATACGATCGATGAGAAGCAACCGAAGTTGAGTTGAGAGCAGCTGCACACAGACACCAAGTCGCTTGATATTACAATACCAAGGCAGGAGTCAAACATTTGAAATCGACGACTTAGTCCTCAAGCGAATCTTCCCTAGCTTTAGAAATTAGTCCCGAGTTGGGACGGTCTGTACGCAATAGAGGAAAAGTTTGAAGATGGCACTTTGAAGCTGGCAACTGGGGACGGGATCTCACTCCCAAGGGCATGGAATAGTGAGCATCTACGATGCTATTTCACTTAGAAACAAGCTTGTAAATAATTGGCTAGAGCCGTGCAATAAGATAGATTCTGTCATTTTCCATCTTTTATGAAATAAAATGGGTTTCCTTACCAAAATTTGTCTCTCGATTACATAAGCGTTGTGACTAGACCGACTCGAATGAATTGGCAAATGATTAATTTGGGTCTGCAGGTACCCGAAGATAGGTTCTGATCAAACTTCTATGGCCCATGATCGGGCCTGTGAAGTCCCTTTTAGTGTCCAGAGATTGATTGATGCCAACCAATCTTGCCTTTGGATTGGAGGTAGCAGTATAAACTCAAGCCAAACATGACATGATTATGCATATGCTAACTCACGTCCCTAGATTAGGAGTAGAGTATAAAAGGAAAGGGGTGTGACTCGACCATCTGTCAACAAACTCTTGTCTCAGATTAGGGGTAGGTGTATAAACTCTAACCAGATGTGACATGGTCGTCCATGCACAAACTCTAGCCCTTGATGTGAGGGTAGGAATATAAATCGAAACGAACATGATATGATTGTTCACTCACTAAACTGTTATCCTTAGATTAGGGGTAGGAGTACAAACTAAAGCGGACGTGATAGGATCATCCAACTCTCAACACTTTGCCTAGAGCAGGAAAAGCTAAAGGTCCATGCCAGGCATAAGGCGGGATCTTTCCTTTGAACTTTGAATCAATGTCTAGAGATAGATACGATTGGAAGTGTACATCCTGGATGAGGATGTGCGAACTACGATAAGTCAATTCAGATTTGTTCTCGTAGTTCGGTGCAATTGGATGTCATGATCTTAGAAAAGGATAGCCGAAACGCTATTCCAAGTGGTTAACTATAACTAATGCCTAGAGTGTGGCACTTCAAAAATTACTTTGTGTTCAAAAGGACGAGAAAAGGCTGGTAAATCAAAAAACAAGCCAAAGGATTCAGTTCGAATATAAAAACTAAAAGAAATAGATCGCAAGTACATTGAATGGAAACTGTATTTCTTAAGTACTTAGGCAGATCCATACAAGGAGTAAACAAAAAAACCTTTGTTACTCATATGAAATCCACAAAACTAAGTACATGTGTTATTGAGCCTGGAAACAAATAGCAAAAGCGAGAGACGAAGCCACGCAAAGCCGGCCAAAAACCAAATAGAATGCAACCACAACTAAGAACAAGCCTATCTACATTAAGCAATCCGGTGCTCACTTCTTCGATTTGTTCTCCTTTGTTTCCATTTAGAGCAAGGTGAAACATTGCTCAAGCTTTCACCTTATCTTTTCCCTCCTCTTCCCTTTAAGGTGGGATCCAACAGAGGCTTGGTGACCCTAGTAATAACAACGACTTCATAAATATGAGTTTCCTGTTGTGACGACCCGCAAATCCGTACCCTTTGATTCGATAATAATCCACACATGTCCGACCCAAAAAGCACAGACTGGCGGAAAGCCAGGGGAAAGAAAAGAAGAGAGAAGAAGAGAAGAGAAGAAAGAGAGAAGATAGAACCAAGCAATAAAATACAAAATATCACATCGCAGTGGAAACATATAATATCATATCAATGATCTTTACAAAACAGAAACTGTATATATACATACATCAATCAGAGTTCAACAATCAATCACTGGTTATCAGCATAGACATTTATAATAACATGTCCTCACAATCGCCGATAATATACAGCAACTAAACATAGCGAAAAATCAAAACAAATAAGTGCATATGAAAATGAAGATCTCCAGCCCTCCTGCTGAAGCTCCAAAAGCACCAAAACCGAACCTGTAAATATACTCGGTCTGACACGAGCATTGAAAGGGAAGAACGCCCGAATCAGTTTGGTAAACTAGCATGAGAAACACAATCAACTGAATTTATTAAATTACCAAACTTTTCCTCTATCAAAACAAAAGTATCTCATAAGACACGCCCACACATAAACACGGACATGTTTTACCTTACGATAACTAAAACATTTCATATCAAATCATCTGATATGATACTAGTGTCTAGTATATACAAATAATATTAATCATAATCGAAATGATTACCCATATAGCATTTCGAGACTATTCATTACGCCTTTACAAGCAAAACTGCAAACTCGTGGTGGGATTTGGATTTCCATACAAATGACTAGGTGAAGGGACTACCTTCCGGCAGTACATCTCTAGAGGAAAGTACCGAGGACCATCACAAAGGATCCTCGACCAACAAAAGACCGGTTCACCTCTATAACTAGATGGTACTGAATATGTCATCCTCCGGTCGTTACCGACCATTACCGTGGGCCCTCTAGCATACAAACCACAACAATCAGATACACGATGTCATAGCGTGTAAAGATATATCTAGAAGAGGATGATCATACCCTATTTATGAGTGACCTACATAGCCTTGTTGCATCTAACCATGTTTTGGTCATTTCCACTTGATGAGGCCTAAGGTAACTATTACCTTTCACAAATCACATATCACATCACTTAGAATGCCACACGGCATTTCTGTTGACCACTAATTGCCTTCCACAAAAATACAACCCTTAAGCTCATTCGTCTCAAGGAGGGTGTTAAGGTAAGAGAAGTTGCCTTCTCCGCCACCACTGATGTCCGTTTGTAAAAACCAATATACGTAATCAGTAGAAATGCAATATCATACAAACATCCGTAAAAGTTGTCCACGAACAGGACAAACCAAAGGTCCTTTCCTACCACATCCTGTCGGGTAATCCCTAGGATCAATAGCGAATAGTCCTTGCATTGGATATTTCATAACGAAGAGACTATTGCTACTGGATGTATATTGGGATTTTAACCTCAAATGATCAACAAGAAGTCCTCCACTATAAAAATCCGGAATATCAATATCATCACAATCTGCACAAATCTAACGCATAAACGTTGGTTCGAAGTGGGTTTCAGATAAATCTGATCCCGGTCTCTTCACACCAATAACGCAAAAGCGTTTCTCAACCTCACACAGAAACTAAGTCTCATAGACTTATCACGTCCAACTTTCAACATTCTATCCTTCGGGCCAAGAAGGAAGCTCGATAGATTGCAGTAATACTCTGCACTATGCAAATCAACATCCTCAACATAAACGATAATCAAGCTTACACAGAAGGCTACGTACTAAGTGTATGACTAAATAGTTCCCACATCAAGTCGAGGAACTAAAACGGTCAAATTTGATAGTCGGTTATTTAACTATCAAAGCAAACAAACAAATATTTTAGTACCATAAGCAATTACTAGGCCCTTTTAATTAATCTTTTATTAACTAAATCACTTGTCAAATATTAACTTTAGACTGTCTTTAAAAAGATATATTCTCAAAACCATTTCAACTTTTATATTGGAAAACATTTCCATGTACTTATTTAATAATAAGTAATTCACAATTCAATTTATTTTCAACATTTTGGAAATATTACATATACTTAAACAAAGATTAAGTACATATTTTATTCTTTAAGAAAAACATTCTCTTTAAACACATTTATTTGGGTCAAAACGAATGTTGCGTAAAACATCGTTACTTCGTTACGGCAACCCAAAATCATTAGTATAGGGATTCGAAAATTAGATAGATACATGAATCCCATATACTATACAAAACATTTTCTTTCGAAAATCATTTACTATAACAATAGTGTTATAGTCCATCATTTCCTTATTTCTTGAAAAAGAATGTTGAAATATATGGCTTCGATACTTAACACATTTTAAAACATCTTCGAACCGTTTAACTCACTTTAAAATATCACCTTCCAAAAATATTCATTTTATTTAAATTATTATTTATTGTCCAAAATCGTGAATTTAATTCTCTAACCAAATTCATTACTATTGCACGTTCAATTAAAGGATAATTCACTGTCCAAAATCGTGAATATATCTTCTTTGCCAAATTCATCACTTCTACATATTTATTAAAGGATCATCCACTGTCCAAAATCATGGATATAATAATTTTATTAAACTTCTATATTTGACTTATCAAATTCAATTGATTTCACATTTATAAAACAATGTTTATAAATCACAATTATATTTTAATAAAAACTTCCATATACAAAATTCCTTTATTAACCAATCATATTTATATCTCGTTTATATGCCAAAATCCAAATTATAAGTTAATCACTTATAATTCTCTTATTTTCAAATTCATTCCTTTTATAACATTATAAATTATAAATCTTGTTCACTTGTAAAATGCATTTATAACTCCATTTTAGCACTTACAAAGCTCGTTTATAATTCCATTACTTTGATTTATAAAATATCAATTTTTATAAATCTTATAAATACCATTTATAATAAATCAAAATTCTCATTTTAAACTATTTTACAAAAATAGCTAACTCTATATTTCAAAAATCACATTTTAATTATATTTCACAAAAATCATAATTTTTAAAACATAAAAATTATAACCTTTTATTTATTCAAAATAAATCCATTCCTTTAACCATTCCAAAATTAATAAAACATCTATTTTCAAAATCACTTTGAAAATCCTTTTAAATTTGGAAATCATCACTTTGACATTTTTAAATTATCAGAAATAGGCCCAATGCTGCAACGGCACTAAATACATCAATCACGGCGTCCAAAACATCATATATTATATGATAACAGCATATATATCAATATCTGTAAATAAATCAACAGTGGTGAGAAATCCAATTGGATCCTTCCAACCTGTCACCTGCAACAAAAATACATATTAGAAAATATGTACGATGCCCGCTTCGAGGCAGACGCGCGTACAAAGGGTCATCCGCTCTAATAGGCAGGAATATATCCAATACCAATCAATATATACAATATATCATCCAAACAGTCATCAATCGTCGTAAATAAAATTTATTCTCACGTATATAAAAATACCAGTGAGTCAGAATGAGTGAGTTGTACTCACATTGATTCCAATAGCAGTTGCAGTGTTTTATTCCGAATAAAATTAAACAGCTGTTTAATTTTACCCAAAATTTACATTAGCTCCAATTAACTCCAAACTAGCACTAAAATGTAGTGCTCGACAATACGGACCCAATGCAACTTGTTTCGTCAAAAACGGATCGCGTATGAAAAAGTTATGCATTTTTAAAGTTTGTACGAATTTATTATACAATAATTTACAAATTATTTTTATTTTTATTTAACCTTTTATCGTGGCCTTTCAATTTCCAAAACCTAGATCTCAGCCGTCGATCGTCTTTTCTTCCTCTATCACGCGTTCGAGCATAGTAACAGCTGAACCCATCATAGCCCTAATCTCCTCGACGCCGCACCACCCTACAGTCCACCTGGCGATGATCAGAGACCACCATTCTCTCCGCCAAAGCGCGCCACCCACAACCTAAATCTGGTTGAGCTCGGTGGCCTAGCTCCTCGAAAATCGAGCTCGAACGCATGGCTTCACACGGGATTTGCCATCAATCGGCTCCTCCGTATTCAAACACGACCGTTGGATTTGAAGATCACGATGCCCTCTACGATTTTGTAGTTGAAAATTTTTCGTACAGGTTGACGGATTGGAAAAAATGGAGGATAATGTTGGCTATTTTCGACCATTGAATATTTTATGGCGGCAAGCCCTAGCCCTATTGAGGTTTTGTGAAAATTGAAATGATAAAGGTGCTTTTATAGAAAATTTTAACGACACTATTCATCGCCAAATTTTTTCAAACTCAAAACGAAGCGTGTCGCCTGGCTTTTATAATGTTTTACCCCTATTCGAAACACAATGGAATATATACCGGAAGCCAATTCGATCGTATTTGGAAGATGGTTTTCGAATCGACTATTTAATTTTAAAATTCACTTAAACGAATTTCTACGCGTTTCAGCTTGCCACGACTAAACCATAAATCCGATTGACATGAAATTTGAAATCTTATAATAATATAACATTACGGAACCAATGAAACTCGTTTTGTCAAAATCCGAGACTGTTTGAAAAATGACTATTTTTACACATTATTAAACATTAAAATATTCAATTTCCAATTTAACTTTTAATTGAATTTCAAAAGTTCTCTAACATCATTCTAATTCAAATAGAATTTAATACAACTTTATAAATCATTTTCATTCACATTATATCAAAATTCCAACTATTTACATAATTTCAAGTATTAAATTAACAAATAAATTATCCATTAAATCACTATATTTCAAATATAAGTTATTCAGCTACTAAAATTTACTTTTGAATATTTAAATCAATTAAATATATGAAATTCGAATGACTAAAATTCTGAGTCGTTATATTCTCCCCTACTTCAAAAAAAAATTTATCCTCGAAATTACCAACTAAGAAAAAGTTTCAAAATCCATTAACTTTTCAAAACAAATCGTTTAAACTAGATATCAGCATTATTTAACCTTTTATCTTTTTTCAAAACTCCATTAGTTAAACTTCTTCTAAAAACTTTTCTAAGTTTTCAAATACATTCATAGTTATCTTTTCAAAACCCACTAATATCGTTTAACCTTTAACTCAAAAACCAAAATATTAGTTATCGAATTTATTTTTCAAAAAAATACGCTAGCGTCTCCTATGCGCGGTTCGATCATAGTAGGATCATAACATATATATATATATATATATATATATATATATATATATCAAATATACATATCATCTTTGAGGATGAGGCATCCCGTAGGGAAAAAGTATTAAAGTACGATATGTAATCCAAGTGTATCTTATATATTATTAGCGAGCATATACGGCTAATATTAGTGCGAAAGCGAGCTCCAAATGCAAAGCAAGCGCCATATGCACCTACTAAACACTTAACAAACCATGAGAAACATGTATATTGTGACAGCCCGCAAATCCGAACCCCTTGAATCAACATTTTTCTACCCTAATTGACTCAAGTGGAACAGAAATACGAACCATTAAGATTAAAGAAAAGAGTTAGAAGAAGAAGAAACTAAACAATATCAGAATCGCACAGTCGCAGCGGAATAAAATATAATAGTAACTATGTATCTTTACACAAAAATGAAATCTATAACTGTTTATACACAACATATTATCAGAGTAGCTCATACATCAATCAATACATAACAGACATACCATACAATCATAGCATAGCAGCGGATATATATATAGATAGAATAATACGTCTCGGACTCCAGCTCCTCTCCTGCCCCATAGCATCCTGACCTGAACAAATAATACTCGGTCTGACCCGAGCATTATAATGAAATAACACCCGAGTCAGTCTGGAATACCAGCTGATACTAAATATGCATCCAACTTGATTATTAAAGTTTCAAAAATCCTTTGAAAACAAAAGCATCTCGTAAGACCACGCCACAAATAAACATGTCGGGTTTTTACCTTACGATAGCTGAAACACTTTTATAGAAATCCTCTGATATTATAATAGGGTCTATTCACAAATACTTATAAAATAGCCGAAATTGTTACATGATTAAATTCCAGCTACTAGCCACCGAAGTGGGTAATACAAACAAAACTCGTACAAGGCTCGTAGGGAGAATGGATTTCCAACAATGACTAGGCACTGGGGTACCACCTGTCACAGTACGTGGTCTAGATCACAGTACCGAGGACTACTCCCTTCGTCCCCTGCAACACAAGACTGGAATCACCTATGGGCAATTCCGAATAAGATCACCCCGCGGTTGGGATCAGCAACCGCACCACTAAGCCGAAATAAAAAGGAACCTCTAGACAGGGATGACCTTACTCTCCAGTGGGGGCTACCCACGAAGCCTTGCTGCATATCCCCTGATTTTCAGTCATTCCCGGTTGATGAGGCTCGAGGCTAAACGATACCTTTAGCACATATCCCTTAGAATGCCCATCGTCCGCTGACGATGTCACGAAGCATTCGTCCATACAAGTCCGTCCCGGGTTCGAACGGAACCGAAGACACTATTCCTACTACATCCATTTTGGAAATATCCTCAGGATTAGTAGCGACTAGCCCTTGCACTTCACTGCTCCATCTTCGACTCCGAACACATTTTATCGCACGAAAACGTACAAACCGGATCGAAGTGGTTTTCGAGAAATAATCTCGATCCCGGTCTCTTCGAAACGATCATCGCATTGTCCAATATTGATAGTCGGTGATTTAACTATCAATTAATATGCATAAACATCCATAGCATCCATCACACAATAAATAATATTCCATATTATTTATTTACCTCAAATATCTTTAAAAGATATATTTCAAATTTCCAAAGCTCATTTGAAAACATTTCCCAAAATTCTCCATTTACAAGGTAAATCCTTTACCATATATTTCCATTGGAATAGCCAAGTTCAAACAATTTAGATTTATAATAATTAAAACATTTATTTCTAAAATATACTTAAAACAGGTAAATTTACTACTAATTATATACTCAAGATATAATTTCCAAATATATAAAGCAAAACTATTATATAAGATATAACTTGATTTAAAATAAGGTTTTAGGTATACTATAATTAAAAAAAAATAGAGTTGTAAAAGAATTTATACTTATATCAATATATCTTGAGTCAAAACTAGCTCTTTAAACAAATCCAATTGTAAAAATAATTATTAAGGCATTTATAAAATTTACTATTGCTAATTTATAAATAATTACTTTTAAAACAAAAATTTTCAAAACATTCTTTAAAACTAGTTTAAGATTTTAAAACTTCCTTTTTATAAAATCAATTTAAAACTCGAACTTGGTTTTTCCCAAGGAAATCTCATTTCTACTAAATCATCACAGAAATCCTTCTCACGATTTCTGTCCAATTATTTCAATTTAGTTTTATATTTTAATAACATAAATTATTTTCCCAAATTTTCAACTAATAACATTTATCTTTGATTACCATTCCAGATTTTACAACTTTCACTTTCCATTTTTAAATAGATTTTAGATTTTAATCTTTTTAAATCCATTATTTAACAATACCTTTTATTTCTCTAAAATTCAATTTTATCCATTTACAATTAATTATGGATTTATAATTTATTTAGAAATATTCCAATACTATTTCATTTCAGTTTTCCCATCCAACAGATTATAATTTTTATATTCTTTCAAATTTCATGTTTATTAATTTTCTTAGTTTCTTTTGAAACCCAATTAAATTCCTTTAAAATTTAAACTCCAAATTCTTTTAAAATTAACATTCTATAGTTAATATCACAATATCACAATGCAATTCAATTCCAAATTTATCAATCACAATATATAACAGGCATCATTACCAATTATAAAAATAATACTACATTGTGAGGAATCCAGTTGGATCCCTCCAACCTGTTTTCCCTGCATCCACAAATATTAGCATATCACATATATAATATCAATTCAATTTGATAATAATTAACATATCCAGCTAAACATCCAAACAAACAATCAATACTAGCTGTCTACTTTACTCGCATCCAGATGTGAGTGAGAATAACTCACCTTGAGTTTCGGCGAGCGTTCGAAATTCAAATTAAACCGGACGGTGTCCGATTTAACCTAAATTTCTACTTGCCCGGAATGGATCCGGATCTGCACCATCGCATAGTGCTCGACTCTGCGATTTCAACGCTTCCAGTTTCGTCCAAAACTGATAACATATGCAATAGTTATATATTTTATAAATTTCAATTTGAATTTAAAACAAATTCTTTTTTTTTTTTTTTTAATAATACCAAAGAAACGCTCCTGAAAGCTTCTTCCCCACGCAAACACTACTGCAGGCAACGAAACCCATCTCACGAGATTAGGGCTCGCGGCCCCTCCTCCTATACACGACCGGAGTTCGATCAAATACCACCATCGCGAAGCCCCTCGGCCATACTACCAGCGCCTAGATCGAGGTGGAGCTCGGCCCACCCTGTACTTCGAGAAACGTGGTCGAACTCTTGACGCACGCAACAAAAATGCAGTCCCAAACGACGACTTCACGCGAGATCACCCGTTGGATCTCTAGATCCCACAACGATCTACAATTATCTAGTTGATGATTTCTGAAATTAATTTGTAGATTGATTGGAAATTGAAGACGAAATTCGATGAGTTCCGGCCATTGGAAAGTTTGATGCGGCGGCCTGAGTGTTCTAGGGTTAGAGATGAATATAATATATATATATTAGTGTTTTAATATTATTTTATTAATAAAAATTTCTCAAGTTAACAGTTAATGCAAACGACCTCTAATTCTCACGTACCAACAGGCGTCCCTAGGGTTTTTCTGCGTTCCAGACACAATGGAACAAGTTTCGCAAACTAATTTGATCGTATGCGCGAGTTACGGAATTAAACGTTCAATTTCAAATTAAACCGATTTAAAACGATTTCGATGCGTTTCGAGCTGCCGGGGTCAAACGACAACTCCGATTGCCACGAAAATTGAAATCCGGTAATAACTAACTATTACGGATCCAATGAAACTGGTTTCGTCGAATTCCGAGACTGTGCCCCGGAAGGCTATTTTAACTCGTCTATTTAATTAAGCGATTTTCGAAATTATCGAAAACACTCAAAATTTCCACTTTTAAAATTTTATTAACTTAACAATAATTCATGTTGAATTTATAATCACATTAGAAATCATTCTGATTCATTCTGGACTTAAATGGAATTAATTGCAATATTTACTAATATTAAATTCATTTTAAATTATTATAAAATTCCAAATAATAACTTATCAACTTTTAAATTCTTCCAAAAATCCAATAATATCAATTATGTCCAATTGAACTTAAAAACACATTTAAACATCATTTTTATATCAATTCACATCCAATTTCCCAAATTATCTAAATCCAATATTCAATTATTATTATTCAATTTTCAATTGAATTTCCACATTAAAAATTATAACTTGTTATTTCAAATTTAACCCAATTCTTTTAGTTCAAAATCAAACTTAAACCCGTAGTGAACATTTAAAATGAATTAAATGTTCACAAATCCCGTACTCAAAATTCTGGGATGTTACATTCCTCCCCCCTTATAAAAATTTCGTCCCCGAAATTTGTATAAGATAGAAAATACTCTCAAACTCATTTACTTACCCTGTTGGCTTAGTTAAAAGCGTATATATATTTCACAAAATCCCCTTTTGCTCGATTCCCAAACCAATTTGCTTTATTAATTCTAAAGCTTAAATTTTTACTTATAACTTCCCAAGTCATTTAACTTTTCCCAAAACCCCAAAAATTTTCTAACTCCCTAAATTTACGGAAAATTTCGGCAGAGTCTCCCCTGTACGGAGGAGCTTCTGCGACATCGCAGGATACACAAATATATATACATCGGCCCACACGGCCGGAAACCAAAATATAACACAATATATATATCATTTTCCCAATTATATTTGCGTAGGCGTACCTTTTTAGCAAATTTTTAATAGCAAGCAGCTAATATAATGCATATACGCGCTCCAACTCTCTCGAACGCCTCCCGCACCTGTGCTAAACTCAAACAAACTCATCAGTTTCAAGATATAAGCATTTTAATCACATTTCCAATGTAAGTGCAAGCCAAATATGTCTATTCACATTCCAAACAACACTTTGCATAATTTCATAAGTAAACGGTATTTTATAACATGCACAAAGTTTATTTTCCAATGCTAACTCCAAGTTAACACAAATGATTTACATACAGATTCTGCTTTTTCAATTCATATCATTTCATAACCAAAACCAAGCAACTTCCATAATTATGCATGCTAACCATCTTTATAAACAATTTCACAATTTCAACATTGTTTAAATTCTCACTACAAACCCAAATTTCTTAGTTTAACGATGTTACCAAACTTTATTTACAATTTAAAGATGTCAATCACCCTTTTCAAATCTCTTATTCAAATCAAACTTCATTTTATTTCACTTGAATGTTTTATACTCAATCCACTATATACAATCCATATTTATTTTAACCAATTCATTTCTATTTTAATATGATTAGATATGCCTTGCTTATATTTCTTTATTCTAACCTATATTTCCAATTTGATTTACAATCAAATTTTATTTTAAAAATGAAACATTTGCATTTCCTTTATAATCCATTTTCATTCATCCACCAAAACTTAATTGGATTGCGATTATCTAATTAATTTAAAGCCATCTTCTTTAAGTCAATTCGCTTGCATTTATATACAAACTCATGGAATTAGATTCCAATCCATATTAAATTATTCAAATATCAATTTCATTTGCTACTCGGAACCAATTTAATCTCAAATACAACAAACAACCAATTCAGTTGCCATTAAAACAACTAAATTTTGAGTACATGTAATTCTCATGTCATTCAAGCCAAAATAATCACCACTTAAGCTCTTAACCATTAGAATTAATTCTACTTAGATTTATATTAATTTTATTCAATTCTTCATGGTTCATAATCCAAACATGCTTATTCCATTTCAATTTATTAAATTAATTTCTTATTCACACTTCAAGATCATCATTTAAGTTCAAATTAATAGCGTTCAATTCTATTTTATTTACTGTCCAAATTTTTTTTTTTATCACAATTATTGAATTATATCTCAAATCTTATATTACCAATTCATTATCCAATAGATGTATATGAATATCATTCCATTCTGGAACTCATACATTTTTAATTTATCACAGAAATTAATTAATACTATTTCACTTGCAATTCAAATTTTTATTTTCTAACAAATTTCATTCAAGAGTACTTACTAAAACTATTCACAATCATTTTATTTTACCTTCAAGATACTTAAGTTCTTTCACAATGCCTTTATTATCTTCTTATATCAGTTTTTATTTCCATTTGATTCTCATTCAACCAATTTCAATCTATTTATAAATTTGAATGCTCTTTGTTTATTAATTCAATCCATGTTAAGTTTATTTTATTAACAAAGAGACCATTTTTTTTTTTCACTCATTTGAATTTTATTCACAATTCAAATCATTATTAATATATTCAAATTCCATCAATCATTCACACCTCCAATATTTATTACCAAAATTAAATTTCAATCCAACTGGATCTTTATTTACTTTCCAAACTTGACTAAACTATCAAAATTCTCCATTACAATACAAATTCCAATTAATTGTAATTCAATTTAGTAAATAAGCTAATCCATATTAGGTTTTTAATTCACCATTTTCCCATTATTCTATTTAACAATTTAAATTCCTACCTTTCCTTATACTTCTTCAAATAGAATTTAAATTTCTTTCAATATTGTTTATTACACAATTGAAATTCAATTTCAACTTCATTACCAAACAATTTTTCATTTTCCCTATACATAAGTCCAAGACTTATTTACTAACTTAAGAACATCCACATTAATGTTCCCACTTTACATTACATTTATGTACAAATTTTGAATTTGCTACACCATTCACTCTTTTCTTTAATAACTTACAATTTCACTTTCATTCAAGAGTTTAGATTTCTTATTTAGGTTCACTTCCATTTTACATTCACAATTTAAATTATAACACTTAATAACTTAAGTATGTGAATTCCTTTATGCAATTATAAACAATTTACATTTCACCTTTTATATCCATTTACTTTAATTCCAATTCATTTAGATTTAATTTAATTTCAAATTCTCAATTTTAAATTTTCCATTTCATTTAGATTCACTTCCATCTCAATTTCACAATTTTAATTCTCTAAATACAAGTACAAGACTTGTTTACCTAGTGAAATTCATTCACTTCATTATATCTCACTTTACCTCATCTCAATCCACATTCATTTGAGATTAAATTTGGATCTTCCATACCATTTCTCTATTTCCATCTGTGATTATAATTTCATTTTATTTATATATGTTCACCAACTTATTTATTTTAAAAGCTTACATAGCTCATTTTAATCCATTTACATCCTATAATCACAATTTCAAATTCCATATGCATATGTATATACATCTGAATTCTTAAGGTTACCAACCTTCTTACACCTTAATCCTTTGCTAATTCCAAATCCATAGTTTCAAACTATAAGCACAACACCTGATAGCCCAGGAGTTCAATTCATTTCCCAATGACCCACAATTCCAAGGTCATCTTACATTTTAATTTGATTCAAATCATTTTTATTTTAAGTCCAATTTATTTAACTTATCCAAGTTAAATTCAAATTTTCTATTTACTTCAGTATATTTTATTTACTTTCAATTACTCAAATTAAATTTTAATTTCAGGATTTAAAATTTTCATTTCTTTCTTATTAACATCAGCTTCACTAAAATAAGTTCATTAATCAATGCATTTTAACTTTACTCTTTATTTAAATAGAATTTTCCAGAATTCAATTACCCGGTTTTATTTCAAAATCATTTTGAAATAAAAATCAAATATATACCTATTTGGTATATCAATCAAATTACCAAATTTCCAAAACAATTTGTTTATACTAAAACAAATTTCTTCTTTGAGATTTCCCAAACAACTAGCATACCCAAAATCCAAACAATACCATAACCAAATACTAGGGAAGCAATCCATCACCTTAGAAACTCGAAAATGAATTCTAATGATGTGGCCAGCATCATCAGGATTATTTTCCAGCGACTAAAGTGAGTTCAATGCTTCTTACCTTCCCAAATTCATTTCAAAACAGTTTCCCATTCAAAACATATTACTCAAATCCATACTCCATTATTGCCTTCTAAACATTTTGGAAAACATTCCAAACATTCTCCAGATTTTAAATTTCCAAACCTTTATTTCAATCCATTATAAACACTTTTCAAAATTTCCAGGGTCAAAATTCTGGTTTAATTCAAATTTAATTATTCTTCTTTTGTAAATGTTATACTCATAGAACTTTATTTAGTTATAACCAGTTTAAATTTAGATTAAATTTCAGATTCCTATTCGATTCTTAATATTAGCAACCAAACATCCAAATATATATAATTCAGAAAATTATTCCTCTTATATCAAAATATAAGTTGGGTAAAATTATTTCATTTACCCTCTTTAAAAACAATACTATGTCGGTTTATCTTGTTTAAGAGTTTAGAAACCCCTATCGATACGGTTGTACTTCCCGTACCGACCAGAATTCATAAACACTCAACCGATAAGTCAACACAGTATAAAAATAATTTTATATCCACTAACAAGTACGCTCTCATATCTATTAATACACTCAACTCATTATAGAGTTCTATCGACTCTGTTTAATGAGTAATTACCCCACCAAAGCCTAGGTTGTCGCCAACCTAAGCTCTGATACCAAGTGTGACAGCCCGCAAATCCGAACCCCTTGAATCAACATTTTTCTACCCTAATTGACTCAAGTGGAACAGAAATACGAACCATTAAGATTAAAGAAAAGAGTTAGAAGAAGAAGAAACTAAACAATATCAGAATCGCACAGTCGCAGCGGAATAAAATATAATAGTAACTATGTATCTTTACACAAAAATGAAATCTATAACTGTTTATACACAACATATTATCAAAGTAGCTCATACATCAATCAATACATAACAGACATACCATACAATCATAGCATAGCAGCGGATATATATATAGATAGAATAGTACGTCTCGGACTCCAGCTCCTCTCCTGCCCCATAGCATCCTGACCTGAACAAATAATACTCGGTCTGACCCGAGCATTATAATGAAATAACACCCGAGTCAGTCTGGAATACCAGCTGATACTAAATATGCATCCAACTTGATTATTAAAGTTTCAAAAATCCTTTGAAAACAAAAGCATCTCGTAAGACCACGCCACAAATAAACATGTCGGGTTTTTACCTTACGATAGCTGAAACACTTTTATAGAAATCCTCTGATATTATAATAGGGTCTATTCACAAATACTTATAAAATAGCCGAAATTGTTACATGATTAAATTCCAGCTACTAGCCACCGAAGTGGGTAATACAAACAAAACTCGTACAAGGCTCGTAGGGAGAATGGATTTCCAACAATGACTAGGCACTGGGGTACCACCTGTCACAGTACGTGGTCTAGATCACAGTACCGAGGACTACTCCCTTCGTCCCCTGCAACACAAGACTGGAATCACCTATGGGCAATTCCGAATAAGATCACCCCGCGGTTGGGATCAGCAACCGCACCACTAAGCCGAAATAAAAAGGAACCTCTAGACAGGGATGACCTTACTCTCCAGTGGGGGCTACCCACGAAGCCTTGCTGCATATCCCCTGATTTTCAGTCATTCCCGGTTGATGAGGCTCGAGGCTAAACGATACCTTTAGCACATATCCCTTAGAATGCCCATCGTCCGCTGACGATGTCACGAAGCATTCGTCCATACAAGTCCGTCCCGGGTTCGAACGGAACCGAAGACACTATTCCTACTACATCCATTTTGGAAATATCCTCAGGATTAGTAGCGACTAGCCCTTGCACTTCACTGCTCCATCTTCGACTCCGAACACATTTTATCGCACGAAAACGTACAAACCGGATCGAAGTGGTTTTCGAGAAATAATCTCGATCCCGGTCTCTTCGAAACGATCATCGCATTGTCCAATATTGATAGTCGGTGATTTAACTATCAATTAATATGCATAAACATCCATAGCATCCATCACACAATAAATAATATTCCATATTATTTATTTACCTCAAATATCTTTAAAAGATATATTTCAAATTTCCAAAGCTCATTTGAAAACATTTCCCAAAATTCTCCATTTACAAGGTAAATCCTTTACCATATATTTCCATTGGAATAGCCAAGTTCAAACAATTTAGATTTATAATAATTAAAACATTTATTTCTAAAATATACTTAAAACAGGTAAATTTACTACTAATTATATACTCAAGATATAATTTCCAAATATATAAAGCAAAACTATTATATAAGATATAACTTGATTTAAAATAAGGTTTTAGGTATACTATAATTAAAAAAAAATAGAGTTGTAAAAGAATTTATACTTATATCAATATATCTTGAGTCAAAACTAGCTCTTTAAACAAATCCAATTGTAAAAATAATTATTAAGGCATTTATAAAATTTACTATTGCTAATTTATAAATAATTACTTTTAAAACAAAAATTTTCAAAACATTCTTTAAAACTAGTTTAAGATTTTAAAACTTCCTTTTTATAAAATCAATTTAAAACTCGAACTTGGTTTTTCCCAAGGAAATCTCGTTTCTACTAAATCATCACAGAAATCCTTCTCACGATTTCTGTCCAATTATTTCAATTTAGTTTTATATTTTAATAACATAAATTATTTTCCCAAATTTTCAACTAATAACATTTATCTTTGATTACCATTCCAGATTTTACAACTTTCACTTTCCATTTTTAAATAGATTTTAGATTTTAATCTTTTTAAATCCATTATTTAACAATACCTTTTATTTCTCTAAAATCAATTTTATCCATTTACAATTAATTATGGATTTATAATTTATTTAGAAATATTCCAATACTATTTCATTTCAGTTTTCCCATCCAACAGATTATAATTTTTATATTCTTTCAAATTTCATGTTTATTAATTTTCTTAGTTTCTTTTGAAACCCAATTAAATTCCTTTAAAATTTAAACTCCAAATTCTTTTAAAATTAACATTCTATAGTTAATATCACAATATCACAATGCAATTCAATTCCAAATTTATCAATCACAATATATAACAGGCATCATTACCAATTATAAAAATAATACTACATTGTGAGGAATCCAGTTGGATCCCTCCAACCTGTTTTCCCTGCATCCACAAATATTAGCATATCACATATATAATATCAATTCAATTTGATAATAATTAACATATCCAGCTAAACATCCAAACAAACAATCAATACTAGCTGTCTACTTTACTCGCATCCAGATGTGAGTGAGAATAACTCACCTTGAGTTTCGGCGAGCGTTCGAAATTCAAATTAAACCGGACGGTGTCCGATTTAACCTAAATTTCTACTTGCCCGGAATGGATCCGGATCTGCACCATCGCGTAGTGCTCGACTCTGCGATTTCAACGCTTCCAGTTTCGTCCAAAACTGATAACATATGCAATAGTTATATATTTTATAAATTTCAATTTGAATTTAAAACAAATTCTTTCTTTTTTTTTTTTTAATAATACCAAAGAAACGCTCCTGAAAGCTTCTTCCCCACGCAAACACTACTGCAGGCAACGAAACCCATCTCACGAGATTAGGGCTCGCGGCCCCTCCTCCTATACACGACCGGAGTTCGATCAAATACCACCATCGCGAAGCCCCTCGGCCATACTACCAGCGCCTAGATCGAGGTGGAGCTCGGCCCACCCTGTACTTCGAGAAACGTGGTCGAACTCTTGACGCACGCGACAAAAATGCAGTCCCAAATGACGACTTCACGCGAGATCACCCGTTGGATCTCTAGATCCCACAACGATCTACAATTATCTAGTTGATGATTTCTGAAATTAATTTGTAGATTGATTGGAAATTGAAGACGAAATTCGATGAGTTCCGGCCATTGGAAAGTTTGATGCGGCGGCCTGAGCGTTCTAGGGTTAGAGATGAATATAATATATATATATTAGTGTTTTAATATTATTTTATTAATAAAAATTTCTCAAGTTAACAGTTAATGCAAACGACCTCTAATTCTCACGTACCAACAGGCGTCCCTAGGGTTTTTCTGCGTTCCGGACACAATGGAACAAGTTTCGCAAACTAATTTGATCGTATGCGCGAGTTACGGAATTAAACGTTCAATTTCAAATTAAACCGATTTAAAACGATTTCGATGCGTTTCGAGCTGCCGGGGTCAAACGACAACTCCGATTGCCACGAAAATTGAAATCCGGTAATAACTAACTATTACGGATCCAATGAAACTGGTTTCGTCGAATTCCAAGACTGTGCCCCGGAAGGCTATTTTAACTCGTCTATTTAATTAAGCGATTTTCGAAATTATCGAAAACACTCAAAATTTCCACTTTTAAAATTTTATTAACTTAACAATAATTCATGTTGAATTTATAATCACATTAGAAATCATTCTGATTCATTCTGGACTTAAATGGAATTAATTGCAATATTTACTAATATTAAATTCATTTTAAATTATTATAAAATTCCAAATAATAACTTATCAACTTTTAAATTCTTCCAAAAATCCAATAATATCAATTATGTCCAATTGAACTTAAAAACACATTTAAACATCATTTTTATATCAATTCACATCCAATTTCCCAAATTATCTAAATCCAATATTCAATTATTATTATTCAATTTTCAATTGAATTTCCACATTAAAAATTATAACTTGTTATTTCAAATTTAACCCAATTCTTTTAGTTCAAAATCAAACTTAAACCCGTAGTGAACATTTAAAATGAATTAAATGTTCACAAATCCCGTACTCAAAATTCTGGGATGTTACATATATAGAAGGTAATATCAATATACAACATATACCAATACAACAACTATATATGCCAATATAACAAATGCAATCAAAAGCAACAATCAAACAACTATCATACAACCAACATCGGACAAACCAATATCTATCCAGTAAATCCACAACCAAACCAATATACATTCATTTCTTATTAATATTCATTGAATTGGTTTTTCAACTAAATCATATTTGATTTATTAACATTGGATTTTACTAACATTCATTTATTCATATTCAATTAGTTTACATTCACTAATTCACATTCAAGTTGGTTCACTTTCAAATCAAATTCAAATGCAATTATATTTAAATTCACTTACTATCAATTTGAATTCAATTATTTAGCTTTCAATTTTATTGATTCAATTTCCGTATGAATTTCTATACAATCAGTTAACATTCATCTACCAACCAATGCATATCCAACATAACCAAATTAATTTACTTTACATTTCAAGTTGAATTTTGTTATATAACCCAAATTCATATTCATCACTTCACTTTATTAATTTACTTTGATATTAAAATCAACTTCATTCAACATTACTTAAGTTATATTTCATTTTATCTTCAATTATATTTACTTTCACTATACAACTTAAGTTCACTGCTAGTTTAATTCAAATTCTATGTTTTT
Source organism: Allium cepa (assembly GCA_030765085.1). Classification (NCBI taxonomy): domain Eukaryota; kingdom Viridiplantae; phylum Streptophyta; class Magnoliopsida; order Asparagales; family Amaryllidaceae; genus Allium; species Allium cepa. The sequence continues at coordinate 437,588,519 of CM060944.1, forward strand.
GTAGATTAAGCGGGGCTAAACTAGGCCCCTACCAGATTTATTAAAGCACGAAGAAATAACAGAACAAGAGAAAAAACACCACGGTAAAGAAAAAAAGAAAAGGAAAAATACAAAGACCACACAAGAGAAGCAAACACCAACGAAATGGGAAAAAGACAATTAAGGAAAGAACTATGGAATCCATGGCTCAAACTACGAAACGTGTGCACACTGTCCCTCATACCCAAAAAAATTTCATGACTTAAAGCAGCCCAAACCACTTCCTTGCTTCTGCAAATTCCATCAAAACACCTCTAATTTCTTTCCTTCCAAATGAGCATCATGAGCTTTTTCAAAATGAAGAAAAAATATAGCTTTTTGTCATCCCTCCACTTAGTTGCATTCTCAATAAAATTCCAATGATTATTAATGATAGGTGAAGCTACCACCCTTTGAAAACTACCTATCATTTTACACCAGATATTAAGAACATTTGGACATCCAAAGAATAAGTGCAGAACACTCTCACATTATTGATTACATAGCTCACAAGAAGGAAGCACAGACAAACCAAATCTAATCAGTTTGTCCCTTGTCATCAGAGGATTATTAGTCACTTTCCAGAACATAAGGTTGTCACTGCTACACGAGATAGCATTCCAAGTCACCTTCCTCCACCTACATTTAGGCACAGAAACCAGACCCTGTAAGGCCTCATAAACAGTGGATATGGTATGAGGCTTACCATTCCATAGCACCGTTTCATGATCATATAAAGCATATGTGCATGTATCATAAAGGCTCCAAAATGACATGACAATCTGGTTGCTTGTAAATGGCAGCACAAGCTTACCATTAACAATGTGATGAATTGCCAGAGCATTGTTACCAATGCCAGTTTGAAACTTATGCTGGGATGAGAATAGTTGTTCAAGGATTATGCCTTTGCGTTACCATGGATCAGTCCAAAACTTGCACAAGCTAGCTTCAGACAGCATAATTTGAACATAAGGCTTGAAACAGGATCTTAACTTTAAAATACTCCTCCATATCCAACTACATGATTGCGGTACCTCCATTAACCAAAAGTTTTTATCCCCAATATTATAACTATGTGTTCACCTCACCCAAAGTGTGTCTTCCTTTTGTAACAATGCATTGAAATGATGAGTGTATGCTGCTTTATTCCAGACCACAATGCTATGCAAACCCAACCCTCCTTTGCTTTTAGGCTTCTCAAATTTAGAGCATGAACATGGAAGCACTTTCTTCGTATGAATTGAACCAAACCGAAAAAATCTCATCATGGCCCTTCTAACCATTTTCAATAGCTTAAGTGGAAGAATGAAAGCCCTAGACCAATATACCATTATGGAGAAGCTGACAGATTGAACAAGAACCAATCTACCAGCTTGTGACAAGAAACTGTTAGCCCAACAATCCATGACAGTAGTTACTTTTTCATAAAGAGGAAAACAATTGGCATAAGTAACCCTAGAGGAACATAGAGGCAGCCCAAGATAAGACATGTCAGAAGCCATGGACTGCATACCAGCAAGGGTGGTAAGATTAGATTGCTGCAAGCTAGTTATCCCAGAGAACAGAATACTTGATTTATTGAGATTAAGCTTTAGGCCAGTCATCATGTAGAAATTATGAAGAGCACCTTTAATACATTCAATGGGTTGCAGATTGGGCTTAGTGAATATCATGATATCATCAGCAAATAGGAGGGAAGTTAACTGAAGGTCTTTGCATTTGGGGTGATAAAGTATTTGCTTGCTATGAAACATCGGACTTAACATACAAGTGAAAACTTCCATAACCATGATGAAGATATAGGAAGAGAGAGGCTCCCCCTGCCTAATGTCCTGCTTGGAAACAAAATTGCCTGAGCTAGTACCATTGATAATCAGAGAGAAGGAGGGAGTTGATATACATTCATATATCCAGGCAACAAATTTTTTAGGAAAGCCCATGAGAGACATTATCCTAACAACTGATTTCCACTGAATTGAGTCGTAAGCCTTCAACAAATCAAGCTTTAACATTGCTCCTAGAGTTGCATTAACACAGCGGTAACCTTTTAAGAGCTCATGGGCTATCATAATGTTGTCAAGTATATTTCTATTAGGTAAGAAAGCCACCTGATTATTGGAAATGATTCTTTGCAAAACAGATATAAGCCTCGTTGCAATAATCTTTGAAATACACTTTTAAACAACATTGCAGTAGGAGATAGGCCTGAAGGAGGTAACAGAAGAAGCAGGATTGGACTTTGGGATTAACATCATATTGGTAGCATTAACAGAATTAAGTAACTTGAACTTATCAAAGAAATTATGAGCAACCTTGCAAAAGTTCCCACCAACATTGTCCCAGCTAGAAGTAAAAAAGACAACGTTAAAGCCATCAGGACCACCAGAGGAGTTTCTATTCATAGCAAATAGGGTATTCTTAATTTCTTCGTTAGTCACTTTAGCCACCAGATAATTAGCTTCATCAAGATTAATTCTAGGCAGTGGAATGCTGGAAAGAAGATCCAACTCCGGTTCAAAGTTGTTAACATTACCAAGAAGGGAAGAATAATACAGGAGAAAAGCTTTTTCAAAAGATTTAGGGGTAGTGTACAGGTTACCTGCTTCATCTAAAATGGAAGAGATGTTATTAACAGAGTGTTTAACCTTAAGGGATGCATGAAAAAATTTAGTATTCCTATCACCATCAGCTGCCCATTTGATTCTTAGTTGTTACTTCTTCATCTCACATTCATAAGCCAGGGCATGACTGAGGTCATTGTAAAGGGCAGCTTCCTTTTCAGCCAGCTTAGCATTGTCACGATGAGCCATCATTAGGTCCTGAGCATCCTTAAGCTGGACCATAAGACAGGTTGATTGAAGATTGCCATTTCCAAACTTACTTCTAGCCCAAGCTCTTAACTCTTCCTTTGCTGCTCTGAGCTTTCTGCAAAAAATAAACATAGGATTTCCAAAAAACTTAACTGACCAAGCATTTTTTATAATATTATTATACTTAGCACTATAAGAAATTTGATTTTTAGTGGCGTTAAAAAAACGCTACAAAAAGTTTTGGTGGCGTTTTGATAAACGCCGTTAGAAAACATGCGACTAAAAATCCATGATTTTTTGTTGCATTTGTTGTAACGCCACTATAAATGAATTTTTGGCAGCATTTTTTAAACGTTACTAAAGATCTTTTTTTACAGCGTTTAAGAAACGCCACCGAAAAGATGTCGTTTACTATCTTATTTTTTGTTGCATTTATTATTATTATTTGCAGCCTTTTTTGAACGCCACGGAGATTATCTGAGTTACTATAATTGTTGATTCTGTAGCGCTTTTTAAACGCTACAAAAAAATATTTTTGGTGGCGTTTTTTCTCCGCCACCGTATGTTTCGATTTTATTGCCTGCTGTTCCACGACTACATCTGATTTCGCCTCCAATTCTACTTCAAAACTTATACAATAACATAATATATAAACACATACACATTCAAAAATAACACATTCAATGAACCACAATAACACAAACAAAAGCAATTACATAATCACCACTATATCATAACATTAGTGTCAAGACAAAAGGTTAACCATATGTTTACACAACCAAACTACTATAAACAGTTTCATAATAGTACATGCATCTAAAGTAGTGCTGCTACCATACATACTAGTTTCATAATAGTTTCATAACAGTTTTAATCAACCTAACTACATACATGTGCTGCTACCATACCAAAAACCAGTGTTGCTGCTTGAATTCTTCACAAATGTTTATCTACCTATAAACAATAATAATCATGATACTAAATATTTGTGAGGTGAAGGTATCAAAGATCAAAAATGGACAAATATAGAAGTCCTTAGACTATAATACATCAAACAAATATGCCTCTGCGTATTAACCACTGATGTGAGCACATTGTAATCGTCCAACAACTTTTACATCATATTTGTGAAGTCAGTGCACTAGACTTGCCATACGACAACCATCCTCTTCAACCATGCACTCCATTCAAAACAGCAAGTTCACCTGATAACATCCCCATTTCCTTCCTTCATTCCCTCTGTCTGTACACTACTTGTTCACACCAACTTCTAACACAACACAGTCAACTTCTCCACCAAAACTTCCTCACAATCATATTTGATTCAAACTTCCGACCATACCCACAACTCGTCCCACAACACAACCAAAAAAAATTCGAACCTGCCAAACAACTCGTCCAACTTCCCTGTTCTTCATCACTGGTACAATCGAACCACCGTGCTTCGGAAACCTAACCGCAACTCCTCTGATCACTCAACAGACCTACTGCAACCTAACCTTTCGTGCATTGCATATCTCTATAGTTCAGTACAAATGCACTTCGACCACACTTCAATCATCTCCAAACTTCGACCACTCAGCAATCTCCCCTTCAATCTTCCAGTCACTCCTCTTTAACATTTGCTTCATATACCACCCTACATCCAAACAACACACTGCCAACATATCAACACCAAACCCTTGAATACAAACTCTAACTCGACAACATATCCAAATTCGACAATATCCAAACTGTCCACCATCTCAACTTCACCAAAACTCCACCACAAAACTGATAACATCCCCGACAGTTCCCCGACTTCTGGATCATCACTGCCAACACTTCCTCCTCCCTATAACCTCACCCAAACCTGATAACAACCATCATCACAACTTCCTCAAACTACCACTCCAACACCAAGTCAAAATCATTCCTTCCTCGATCGCAAACAATACAACCCTCCCTATCCCTTAAAACCTACCACCAATATCACCCTTACTTCTAAAAACTTCACCTTCACTTGAACTGTTCCACCTTCAAACTGCTTCAGTTCAAACAACCTCGGTCATTACAGTTCTGTCTACTACAAGCATCACTTCCCTACTTCAACACAGTTTCCATCAACTGCCTTGCAACAACCCCTCCCCATTCATACTATAGAAAAAAATCCACGATATGCCAAGTTAAAATTAAAGACAAGTTGACAGTCCTGCCACTGTTTGACCTAAACCGTACCCACCCTCACTGAATTTTAGCCTAACTCCATCAACAACCTCAGCCAAACTGACAACATTCAATCACCAATTCAATCACTTTCTAGCTCTACACCAATATTTATTGAGTAATATAACTAATTTTTATAGTCGATTATCTAGGAATATTGTCAGGGTATTAGAATCAAAGTTTGAAAACATTTATGATGAACAAGTTATGTACCTTTCAGTTTGTTTTCAGAATGACTTTTTCTGTTGGCCAAGCTATGGGAACACCAAGTGCATCTTCCATGCACTTCAACGCTGATGTTGGTCTCCATAGCTCTGCATTTGCATCTCTCACAATATCAACCCAAACTTTTACAGCATTAAGTCCCAATGGACAACAATGGACTAGCATTATCGGATCAGTTGATGCAACAGTTCCTTCAGCCACTACGTTTGTTCCACCCAAATTGATCAACTGGCATTTGCTATCTTTTGTCCACTTTGCAATTGGCCGGAAAAAAGAGATTATTATGTAGAATATATATATACACATAATAAATAAACTTTCATACACAGATAATTTCTTCAATTTTGAAAATTAATACTTACATTCTCTGATTTCTTCATGACCACGGTGTAGATTTCATGGGAGAAGTCGCATAATTTACACTGTCATTTACATTTTCTTTATCAACTTCAACTTTTGATTTTGGCCATGCTACTTTCCTAGCAACTGCATCTCCAATGCACGACATATCACATGTGGGTCGCCACAAAGAAGCATCTTTATTTATTACTTTGTCGACCGAAATCACAACGGCAGACGGACCGAGCGGAATACCATTAACAACATACTGTGGCTCTCTGGAGTAGACTCTTCCTTCGGCAACTACCCCTTCACCCTCATTCCAGCCATAAATCTTTCATTTGTCATCTTGGACAGTGCTGTTACTCTAAAGTGAGAAGTGTAATTTTAACAAACAAATAAATATAAAGATGGTTTATTTTAACAAACAAATAAATTTCTACTTAGCAAATCATTCACAGGTTATAAAATGAGAAGTGTAATTTTAACAAACAAATAAATATAAAAAGGTTTATTTTAACAAACAAATAAATTTCCTCTTAGCAAATTACTTAGCAATTAATTCATAGGTTATAAAATGAGAAGTGTAATTCCAACCATAATATTGTGGACAGTGCTGTTAACATAAAAAAATTATTCAAACTTTTATTAAGATTTGACAAACAAATAAATATAAAAATGGAGTAATATCTAAAAACTAAAACTAAAACTTTAGTATTTTTCAATGAGAAGTGTAATTCAACAGTTTAGTATGAGAAGTGTAAAATTTACCGTACTAACGTCGTTCAAATTTACTCGCAGCGCCATCTTAATGCAAGTTGATGGCCAAGCTACTACCTTATTCACAGCGTCTGCTAATACTGCATTTTAGGTGTAGGCCTCCATAAATAAGTATCTGGTTTGTCCAAGGTATCTACAATAACGCTCACAGCATTTGGTCCAAGATGAATGCCATTGACAACCGCAGTTGGGTCCCTGGACAACACCCTCCCATTGGCAACAACTTCACAGTTTCCATCCCAATTCAACATCGAACATATATCGTCATTGCTCTGCAATTATTCAACCAAAAATTATAGCAATCACTGGATCAAAATTTAAAATCTAAATGTTATTTCTTGAGTAATATAATTATTATTTTTACCAATTCAGATGTGCTCCTTTTCGAACTTTCTACACCCTGCAGCAAAGCTCTAATATCAGGATATTTTAATCTTAAAAGCACTCAATTAAATGTAATGTAGGCGTTTAATTGACTATCGAAAACTACTAAATGGACTTTGATCAGTTAATGTATTTTACCGCTATAAATGATGGGATGAAATTAATATGGCTACTGAAACCAGCAAGTGAAAAAAATAAAATTGAGTTGCTAAAATTAAAATGACCATACTTAAAATGGCAGAGAACATATAATAAGTTTGTGATAGAGAATAAATTTGTTCTTTTTAGTATTTTAAATTATATGGCGCTTTGAATTTTTTATTTTACATATATAAATTACTTTTAATAGTTTACCTTCTGGTTCATCAGAACTTGCAGCATCCTCTTCATTTCTGCTATTTTCTCTCGACACTGCGATACTTGTTTATCTTTGGACCGGGCCACAGCTAACTTGGTTAAAGTGCAACCCCTTCCCAATGCCCTTAACCGTCCTGGTTTATCTTGTCCGAGTACATGTACAAGAGCATCTCCACTGACATTCTGTGACGAACCGGAATGTGATAGGCTACCAAATTTTTTAATCTCCTCCTGCATAAATAAATACAAATAGATAATGTACAATGGTAAATTATCGTACTTTCGGACAATTTTTTATATACAGATAAAATAAAAAAACTTACAATAGCATTTCCAGCTTCCGCGGTCACCGGTTCACCATTTTTTTTATGTGAGATTTAATCCAAACATCAGCGCTAGTTATGGACGATGGACTTGGACTTTCTTTTTTTCTAAATTTAGGATGACATTAAATAAAAAACTGGACAGGTATAAAATAATATTAAATAAAGCTATACTTAATTAACTAACCATGTCTTCGGTCAATCCAGCCATTCTATTATGACCAGTTGTGTGTGGAAGTTGTTTATCCCTAAGGGCCGAATATTTCTCACTTTGTTTCTGTAAATTAGAAAGATATATTGTTGATATATTGTTATAGGATAATGGCAGCTTCGTTGTTTGAGGAAGTGAATAGTGACAGAGAGAAGTTGATATATTGTTATAGGATAATGGCAGCTTGGTTGAGGAAGTGAAGAGTGACAGAGAGAAGTTGTTTGAGAAGTGTTTGATAAAGGCAATGTAAAGAAGAAACATGGATATTTTTTTTGTAAATAGAGAACAAAAACTTGAAAACAGTTGCTTGTAGTAGAGGAAAATTCAACGTATCAGAAACTAAAAGACAAATGAAATAAAACAGTGAACATAATATCAAGTGAAAACAGTGAGCACAAGAAACAGATATGTAAAAATGAAAACTAAAATCTAAGATGCAATGCAATGTTTTTTGTTTTATTTTTGTTTTTGGGTATATGCAATGCAAGCTTATTGAAGTATGAAATGCAACAGCAATGTAAAACAGAAACGCAAAAGCCAGGAAATGAAATGTAATAGCAAACTAGTTGAAAATTCCAATGCAAGATGAAAACAAATCCAACAATTTTTTTAATGCAAGATAACACAATACAAAACCAAACACACAGCACTAAACTAAGCTAAATTCAAGTGAACAAGAAATGTGTATAGAATGAACAAGGTTAAAATGGAAAGTGTTGAGTTGACATGCACACAAGAACAAAGAACAAAAATGCATAGTGAATATATATGCAAAACAAATGAAATGCAAAATGTTTTCTTTTTTTTGAGACTAAAACAAAACCATATGTGTTATTGGATAATAAAATTGTTCTTTTAAAAATGATAATCAACTCTGCTGTGCAAATAACCATATGTGTTATTGGATCCCAATCATTAACTTTTAAAGTGTTCTAGCAAATAAAATAGTGAATAGTGTTACCTTAAACTCCGGACTTGTTTTCGCCTTCACAAACCTTCTCCATTCGTTCATGCTTTTGATGTTGGTAGATTTCAGTTTTAATCTTTCTTCTTCGTTCTCCGCTTTATTTTATTTTCGAACCAATTTACGTTTTGACGATCTCCAAATTACTCCCATTTGTTGAAATACAGTTTTTCTTTGCCAATCCTCTTCCAGTTTAAATCTAATCTGCAACAATACATGAAAACATGATATTAATATCAAACAACAGCCATATGTATGCATCAAACAATTTTTTTCAACCATAACTATAATACGTGATGTAACAATGTAGCAATGTAGCAACTTGCAAATAGATGTATAAACAACAAAAACAATTTTTAACTCATACCTGAATCGATTGCCACAAAACAACTTTTAACTCATCACTTAGATTCCTCTAATCATCAAGTGTATGTGGAACCAGCTCCCACACAAGCGGTCCAAGAAAAGAGGATAACTGTACTGACCCTTTCCCTATTAGTATACCTATATCATTGAACTCAACTTCAATTCGATCCTGACTTCTTAACGGGAGTCTTTTTTCTTTTGCTGGACCTCTACCGCCTCTTTTCCGAGATGTAATTCTGGATTCAGCTCCACTTGCTCTCCCAATTTCTCCCTCAGCATCATCAGTTTGTTCAGGAAGGATTTCATTTTCTGAGCGAAGTCCTTCTTCATTTAGATCGGAGGGGGTAACAGGTGGCTCTTGTGCTTTGTCTTCATTGCAAACAATGGCTTGCTTCTTAGCGTTGACTGTTGGTTCTTCACTGTCGGTGCAAGCACCGGCTGGAATCTTAACCTTTTTCTTTGGATTATACTTCCGCTTTGACTTATACTTTTGAGATTCCTCATCGGCCTTTCTCTCGTTGCGAGTACGTACAAAGCTTGAATGCATCTTTTTTCTACAAATGAAACAAAAAACAGTAACTTATTTTGAGAATACTTCATATAAAGGACAGTTAACAGTATCTATTATGTAACCTTGAATACAATAGTTATTAATACATGTATATGAACTCTGTAATGTAAACTCTGTAAATAATCACATTAATACTTAATAATGAAATAATCAAAACATATAATTTCTGTAAATGTATATTAATATGTTTTCTATGCTTTCATTTACAAATGAAGGCACTTAACATCTAATAAAAAAAAGCACAACACACTCAACAAAATTTGCAACCTCTCACAAACACAAAACATAGCAATGCTAACTCACACAAGCACACAGTACACAACATATTCACAAACCCAACTCACCCTACAGATAGTCAGACAACCCTCACAAACACAGTACACACAAACACATATGTAGACTAACTACCCACTTACCTTATCAGCCACTATCCTCTGGTTCGCACTCATTGTCTTCTGAGTTCCGATTCTTTAATATTATTTATATGTTAATATGGATCAAATACTTGGTACTTTAAGCAATACCATGCTCAAGTATTTGTTTTATATAGTAGATAAATGTTGTGTAAAAAAAAGATAGTATTAATATGCACCTTATGTAAATGAAAATATTCCAAAGTTGAAAAATTGTATTACATAAACAGTTTTACAGTGCCTTGTGATCTGAGTCTGCGAGAGGACATGCCCAAATCATAATTTGATATCATATAACTCATAAAGCAATATGAATACACTTGTAGTTACATAATAAATCTATCAAAAAACAACAAAATATGCCCAGCTTCCAATTATGGACCACATATGTCAAGGGAAGATTATCAACAAACATTAGCTTGAATCGTTATTAGACTGGAAAAAAATGCTAATGATTATGTAAAGAAAAAGAAAAAGGGGAGGAAATATTTACTTAAACTAAGAGAAACATGCAATACTTATAACTGAAAAATATCATCGAATGCTAGAAAATAAATGTGTCCACTTCATAAATTAATTTGTTCTTATATCAGCAAAAAGATAACTATAGATTATTTCCAAGCTAAAGTACAAATCCTTTAGACACATCTTCCTAAGCTATCTAACCCTATTGACATCCATGGATCTCGTGAAAACGATGCTTGCTGTAAATTAACAAGAGTGAACCCATCATCATCAACTTTTACTCTATTTCCTTTATACGCCCAACGACACTTAAAAACTGGAATATAAAACGTATGATAATCTAATAAATTATATCTGTCAATATTCCATAGTAAGTGACCACATCAACCACTTGGGACATACCTTTTTCACTTGCTCTACACGTAGTAATCGTATCAAAAGTCACCCCACAATTCTGAGTTTCTCTCCCTGCATCTTGTATATGAAACGTTGCTCATTGATGATATATCCGTTGTAAGACATGGCATCATCCTTCGGACCAAAAGCAATCCATCTTAACATGTCATCATGATCCTTGGAGGTAATAGGTATCTACAACAAATTTTATTTAGCATGTATATTTTATAGTAAGATTAATAGTCAAAAGAGAATATATTTGAAATCTAACTAACCTTTCTTTTAATCCAATTGGCAAAATTTTTTGTATGTGTTTCCCAAAGTAAGGTCGCATTTTTTGTCATACGTGGGTCTAACTTTTCTAATTCCTCCAAATGCAAACTAGTATTGAATAATTGATTATAAGTTATATATAGCATTACGAACACATCAAAACAATTAAAACAATATAACATACACTTACTCTATATATGGTTCCACCACAGCCATATTCATTAACACGGCTAAATGAGCACTTTCTTTTTCATTAGCTGACAGTTTAACTGTCTTGGATATTGAAATTAGATGTCCCTCGAGTATTACACTACTTTCATAATCTTCATTTCGAGCTTCTTTCTCCTTTATAAGTCCTGATTTTTTTCAAAAATTCAACGAAAAACATCATGGATTCTTTTGCAAGATAGGATTCTGCAATACATCCCTCTGGTCGTGCATAGTTTCTGACATAGTCTTTAAGTGTCTTCATGTATCTTTCGAATGGGTACATCCAACGAAAATGAACCGGTCCACACATTAGTGCTTCTTTTCCAAGATGAATGGATAAATGTACCATTATATCAAAAAAAGATGGTGGGAAATATTTTTCAAGCTCACATAAAACTTCAATAATTTCAACATTGATTTGTTCTACCTTCTCTCTATCAAGAACACATTGACATAATTTGTTGAAAAATGAACATAAGCAAATTATTGTTTTTCTTGCCTTCTTTGCCATTAATCCTCTCGATGCTACTGGCAATAACTGTTGCATTAATACATGGTAATCATGTGACTTTAATCCGCTAGTTTTTCAATCCCGCAACGAAATCCGATTTTTCAATTTGAACAGTAGCCATCTGGTCCTTTGAAATCGTACAATCTTTTGCAAAATATTTTTCTCTCCAATTTTGACAACATGTATGGAGCCGGTGGAAGATATGTTTTATTTCCACGAGGTTGTGCATGAAGCTCACTTCGAATTCCCCAATCCTCTAAATCCTTTCTACAGTTGGTTCCATCTTTTGATTTATTACCATGCAACATCGTGCCCAATAGGCTTTCACCAATGTTTTTCTCCACATGCATCACATCTATATTGTGACGTAATGGAAGCTCCTGCGAAAACCAAAACTATAACGCATTATTGGGTTTTTCTTCTATTAAAACAATGAAAAATAAATAAACTAACCACTAACCTTCCAATAAGGCAAATCAAAGAAAATTGATCTTTTTTTCACCTCGATAGCTCCATTTTTGTAGAATCGTTAGTATTATCATCTTCATCTTCTGTATCATAAACACACTTTCTCTTCTTACTTTTCTCTTCGTTTTCTTTTCCAAAATCATTTAGATAATCCTTCAACAATGCATGAATGTTTCCCAGTTAGTATTCTAGGAGCACTACCTTTCTCTATGGTGTTATCAAACAATGCCTTTTGTTTCCTCCATGAATCTGAAGCAGGTAGAAATCTTCTATGACCCATGTGGACGCTCTTTCGACTATGATTCAACCAACGAGAATGGGTATTGACACCACATAATGGGCAAGCTTTCCCCCCTTCACACGACATCCAGCAAGATTTCCATAAGCCGAAAAATCGTTAATCGTCCATAGCAAAATTGCATTCAGTTTAAACAAAGTTTTACTAAATGCATCATAAGCATCAACTCTATTACACGACAAATGATGCAAGTCTTCCACAAAAGGCGCCAAATATACATCAATATCATTCCCGGGTTGCTTTGGATCTGGAATAAGTAAAGTTAACATAATATTTTCCTTCTTCATACACAACATAGGCGAGAGATTGTATGTCACAAGCATCACCGGCCAGCAACTATATTTCGAACTCAACATGGAAAATGGATTGAATCCATCTGTAGCAAGACCAAACCTAAGATTGCGTGGATCAGATGAAAAAGATTTATACTTTTTATCCACCATTTTCCATGTCGTAGAATCCACGGTATGACGCATTTTTCCATCGTTGCTTGTATTATTAAAATGCCATCTTAAATCTTCTGCCATCTTTTGAGATCTATACATTCTTCTAAATCTCGGAATTATTGGAAAGTATCTCAATACTTTAACTGGAATACCTTGTATAACCTCTTCGGTATCTTGATTTTTCTTCCATCTTGAAGAACCACATTTTGGACAACTTTCTAAATCTTTGTATTCTTTTCTGTAAAGGCAACAGTCATTCTCACAAGCATGTATCTTTTCAAAACACATGTTGAATGCTCTAAGAAATTTTTTTACTTCATATAAGTTTTTGGGTAGCACATTATCCTTCGGTATAAATAAATGTTGCACAGTTAAAAGCTTATCAAACCCACTATCAGACAAGTCAGTCTCACATTTAAGATTATACAAGACGATGATAGCAGATAATTTTGTGTGATTTATGCAACCAGGATATAAAGGAGTTTCTGCATCTTCCAAGTTCTTGAGTAACTCATCCTCTTTTCGTTGAGAATTAACATTATCTTTATCATCATCAAAAAAATCTTGATTCAAAAAATCTTCATCTTCATAGTGAATCATCTTGAATAGATCATATACATCAAACATATTTGTTTTGTTCTCTACATTTATCACTTCACCATGGTTAAACCATACACCACCCATGTATTTAGGATCCATTCCTTTTATAATTAAATGTTCAACGATGATTTGTTCTTCATGACGACTAAAATTCCGACAATCCTTGTAAGGGCATAAAATTTTTTCTACACTTCTTGCATTCCTCTTTGCAGCATTCACAAAATTCATTGCTCCTTGTCGATACTCTATACTAGTTCTATGAAAAAAGTAAAAAAAATAAAAAAATTGAGCTTTAATATCAGATTATATGTTATAATTCTCAAAATACATAATAAGTTAATCATGGTTTTATCACCTGCTTAAAAAAACCCAATCTTTTTCCATTTTCGACATATGAAGGCAAACAAGTTTCCAATCTTTGACGTATAAATTAGTTATTTGTTGTAGTCAAAAAAATAACTAGACATTGAGTTATTACCCAAAAAAACATCCAAGCATCTTATAAATAATGCACTATCTGGAACATTGGTAACACGCCCATAGTAAGGATAATAAACTACAATAAACCACATAAAATTAATAATAACAGAGATAGCATGTGCTGCATTGAAAGAAATAACAGAGATAGTTTTTATTTTTAGGATACTGCACACATGAATGAAACCCCGTTCACAAGGTTACATAGATTTGTTTTTCTTCGTTTGGTGACTGAAATTATGACGCATTTGCTGAAAATATAACGCATATAGGTATGTATCAGTGAGATAACTCCATTTGACCATGTAAACGCATCTGCCGAAAAATTATTTATAGAAAAATAACACATATGTTTTTCTTATTTAAACTCATTCTTATCTATCATTTGTATATTTTATACATATAAATATACATGCTTCATTTCAACATTCAGTGACATGCTTCTAAAATTATAATCAAGTACAGAGATTATATCCGAGTTTTACTTACAGTTTCTTTCGCAATGGCACAAGTAAAGCATGGGAATATGATTAATCCTCATATTGGTGATGAAGAAGAATATCAAGAAAACAATGGTTATGATGGATATTTGAGCTCTTTATCAGAAGAAGAAGAAGATGATGATGATAGCTACAATTCAATTGGCAAAAATTCATCTGAAGATGAAGATTTTATAAACGATTTGAATTCATCTTCATGTTCTTTGAATTCTTACTTATCATCATCATCGAATTCATCACTTTATGATATGTCATCTCTCATTTCACATCTTCCTTTGAAGTAAGTTTTTGTTCAGTTGTGTTCTGATTTTGCTTCTTTTCATATGTAGAACATTTTTTTTTTCTTAATTTCTTTCTTTCTTTTATTTTTTATTTTTTATGTCTAAAACATTAATTATACATAAATAATTTATGGTATCATAACATTCATAACACGTATACATAAGTTTTCATATACAACTTGTCTAACGAATCATTTGAATTTCAGGAGAGGTTTATCAAAACACTACGAAGGAAAATCACAGTCGTTTACATCACTATCGAGTGTGAAGAGTTTGGAGGATCTGATCAAAACTGAAAACCCATCAAATAAGAAGATCAAAGCATTGAAAAATAATAGTTGGAGTATGATGAATTCATCCAGAATTATAAAGAAGAAAAGCTTTAAAGGATCAGTAAGCTCTTCGTTAAGAAACTTGAAGAGGAATGATAGTTTTTTCAGAGGCAAACCATGTAAATGCCAATAAAAAATAACATAAATTGGATACAATTAAAGCAAGCACATCGCACTAACATAATAGGAAATGATTAGAATATAAATAAAATTTATAAAAAAAATAGCTCGAACATAATCATATAAAATCAATTATTCCAGTTAGGATTTATTCCAATAAGGGTTAAATCGACTATTCCAATTAGGGTTTACGTAGAAATTCGTATAGAGTTTTTTGCGCCAAAATTGGTCATAAACACCCGATATCGTGAAAGCACCTGTTCGTAGTCGCAAGTCACACAAATTAGCAATAATCAATATTGAACTCAGATCTAAGCAATAACAATCAGAGTAATTCAGCAATCACAATCACAAACACAGGATTTATAGTGGTTCGGCGATCTTGCCTACGTCCACTTTGAAGTTTTCTCTCTTTATTGATTATTCTCTTGATGATTACAGTGGTTACAGCAAGTTACAATGGATTATAGCTTTGAAACTCGAATGGAACAACGATGATAAGGTGTAGAATTGAATCTGGTAGAGCCTTGGCTTCAGAATTCCGATCCTCCTTTCCTGAATGGCCTAGGGCTCTATTTATAGGCGTAGAAGGCTGATATTTCGCCTAAAATCCGGGGAGACCACTTCTGGCACGTGAGGGGGGCCATACGGCCGAATTCTGGAGGTCCGGGCCCACTTTGGGATCGATCCGACCCTTGGTTCAAATCGATCAAGAAAGTGTCCAATCGAGATGAAATTTGGTGTGGACATTCTTCAACATGTAAGCAAAATCCTGTAAAAATTTCATGGCATTTGGACTTGTAGATCTCGAGTTATGATCGATTCAAGATTGCATTTTCGGTTGTCATGCTTGGTTCGAATCGATAGGGTAGAATCGATAGGGTCGAATCGATCAAGGTCGAATCGATAAGGTCGAATCGATAGGGTCGAATCGATAGGGTAGAATCGATAGGGTCGAATCGATCAAGGTCGAATCGATATGGTCGAATCGATAGGGTCGAATCGATCATGGTCGAATCGATAGGGTCGAATCGATCAGGGTCGAATCGATAGGGTCGAATCGATAGGGTCGAATCGATCAGGGTCGAATCGATAGGGTCGAATCGATCAGGGTCGAATCGATAGGGTCGAATCGAAGGGTCGAATCGATAGGATCGAATCGATAGGGTCGAATCGATCAAGGTCGAATCCATATGATCGAATCGATCAGGGTCAAATCGATAGGGTCGAATCGATAGGGTCGAATCGATTCGACCCTATCGGTTCGACCCTATCGATTCGACCCTATCGGTTCGACCCTATCGATTCGACCCTATCGATTCGACCCTATCGCTTCGACCCTGATCGATTCGACCCTATCGATTCGACCCTATCGATTCGACCCTATCGATTCGACCTTGATCGATTCGACCCTATCGATTCGACCCTATCGATTCGAACCAAGCATGACAACCGGAAATGCAATCTTGAATCGATCATAACTCGAGATCTACAAGTCCAAATGCCATGAAATTTTTACAGGAGTTTGCTTACATGTTGAAGAATGTCCACACCAAATTTCATCTCGATTGGACACTTTCTTGATCGATTCGAACCAAGGGTCGGATCGATCCCAAAGTGGGCCCGGACCTCCACAATTCGGCCGTATGGGCCCCCTCGCGTGCCAGAAGTGGTCTCCCCGGATTTTAGGCGAAATATCAGCCTTCTACGCCTATAAATAGAGCCCCAGGTCATTCGGGAAAGGGGGATCGGAATTCTGAAGCGCCAAGACTCTACCAGATTCAATTCTACACCTTATCATCGTTGTTCCATTCGAGTTTCAAAGCTATAATCCATTGTAACTTGCTGTAACCACTGTAATCATCAAGAGAATAATCAATAAAGAGAGAAAACTTCAAAGTGGACGTAGGCAAGATCGCCGAACCACTATAAATCCTGTGTTTGTGATTGTGATTGCTGAATTACTCTGATTGTTATTGCTTAGATCTGAGTTCAATATTGATTATTGATGATTTGTGTGACTTGCGACTGCGAACGGGTGCTTTCACGATATCGGGTGTTTGTGACCAATTTTGGCGCAAACATGAGTATCCATACATAATCATAAAAAATCCAGTAGACTCATAAAATCGGTTTATAAAATTTCATACCTAATCCGCGAGGAGAGATCTGTGAAGGGCTACCGCGATGATGTGGAGAGGAGTAGAATGAAGGACGTCTACCGCAACAATGATAACGAACCACGGTGGATTTTGTTGGAGGTGAGGTAGATTTTGCTGAAGCGAAAAGCAAAGTGTGAGGAGAAAAATTTCTAAATAATGAAGAGGAAAGGAAACATGACAGTAAATAAAAAAAATTCGTGAAATATTTTTTACTTTACACGGGTGCAAAGCGGGAACGTGAAATCTTTTTTGCCGTATTTATATTTTTTAGGGAAATACTTTTTGGTTGCATTTAGAAAGAAACGCCACCAATTTTTACAACTATAAATGGTTTTTCTTGTAGTGCAGGATCACGGACCTAAGCATTGAAGAATTTAAACCCTCTTTTAGTTCCAAGTGGCTGCTTCCCAGTGGTCAAGTTAATTGGAGAGTGGTCAGAGAGGATGGGATAGGGCATAAGAGAGGATATGTTAGGCCAAGAGGTAAGGGCTTTATAGTTAGAGAAGGAATGATCAATGTTGGAAAAGATATGGTACCACTCCTTGATCTATTGTTCCTTGTGTAGAGAGCACCATTTTTGCGTATTGGGATTACTGAAGAATCATTAATAGTAGTGATCAAAGGAAGGATATCCCTTGGCATTAGCGGGAGACCCCCATGCTTGTCAGACAATGACAAACAACAATTGAAGTCTCCAAGAATAACCCAAGGGTGAGTTTTTTGCCTTAGAGCAGGAATTAGGTTGAGCAGATTTTGCCTAGAAGAAGGAGAGTTATATGCATAGGCAAATGTGATATAGAAGGAAGTGGAAGAGTTGAAATACTTGGCAAGATAGTGCATTAATTGAGGAGTTGCTAGAAGGAGATCAAGGGATAACTGAACAGGATTATGAAGTACCATAATTCTCCCATAACTTGCTTCAAGAAGATTGTGAGATAGAGACCATGTTGGATTTATGTACTTAGCAGCAGATATAGTTAGGGGCAGGTTTAATTGTTTCAAGAATTGCAAAGATAGATATTTGATGATTGGTGATTAATTTCTTAACTTGATCAAGCTTGAGGAAATTATGACATCCTCTGATGTTCCAAGCACCAATATTGTGTAACATAATTAAGCTATTGAAGTGAGATCACCTTCTTTAATGCTCCTCATAATGGGAGAATTAATTCTAGAAAAACTTGGTATATGGTTCTTTGATTTTTTATGCCTCTTGCCTTTTTCATTTTTTGTTGCTTGACAGTTGTTATCTGATGGATCTATTGGGGGTGATTTCCAACCGGGTATTGTACCCAGGAAAACATAAAGCTGACATGGGGGAGAAATGTTTGGCAGAGGAGGAGATGAGATGGGGGAGACATAGGAGGGAAAGAAGGAGAATGCATGGAGTAAATTAGATCAAGAATTGCTCTTCTTGATTGTCTGAGATTGAAATGGTATTTGTATGACATGAGGGAAGAGGATTTTTTTTGTTGAGAAAGATTTCTGGACATTGCACATTCATGTGGATATTTGCATGCAATTGAGAGTCGGAAGCATGCATAAATTGAATGTCAACATCCTTTTCTTGATTTAGCATGATTTGTGTTTCTTTAGATGTTGATGTTATAAGCTCGGGAACAAATTGCTTGTCTACCTTACCTCCTATGTTAGAAACAGGCAATTCAACTATATTTGTTTCCATCTCATCAGAGTGCTTTTCATTGGTTGTTACATTCTCTATAACAACACCATTATCCATATCATTTAACACTTCAAACTTGTTATTTATCAAGACAGAGACATGGTCAAAACCTGCTTCACCATCCTCCACATGAAAATCATTGCCACTAAGGTCAACATTATTTTTGTACATCATCTGATGCTGCAATGCTAAATTAGCATCAACTTTGTCAACTTTATCTGCTTTATCATTAAGTACTAGCAATCTCGATGAATTTCCAACCCTAACTTTTGCTTTTTTATTAGCAACTCACTTATACATTTGCTTGCTTTTGCTATTTTTCTTACCATCCCCATGCTCAGAAATAATCCCTTCTTGCATTTTCTTCTTTATTACCGTCTCAACCTCATTCCTATCATTATCACCACCTTCTCTCATGCATAAATTAATCAAGTGACCAAATTCTTTACAGTGAGAACATATTTCAGGTTTCCAGAGGTAGCTAACCTGCACCATTTGAGTTGATCCATCCATAAGTTTCACTGGAAACTCATCAACCAAATTCTGATCAGGAGAGACATCCACTAAGCATTTAGCATAACCAATCCTTTCCATTTTATCAGTGGAAGAATCCAAATAGAGGAGTTTACCAATTCTTGAAGCAAGCCAGTTAATCCCCAAGTGAGACCAGGCATAAAAAGGAATGTTTGATAGTTTTAACCATACAGGCATTGACTTAATTGTACTGCAATTGTTCCCAATAAATAGATCCCAAGCCTTAATGATGAAAATCTTGTTCCTAAGAAAAATAGGGTCAGCTTCAACAATTTTCCTTCTATCCTCAACACAGGAGAGATGGAAAAGGAACATGTTTCCATCAGATTTAATTGATATTTCCCCTTTGAGCTTCCATAACTTCTTTAAATGGTTGATAGCAGTCAAGTAAGACAGTGGCTTACCAAGGAAGAAACCTACCAGCCAATCACTCCACATTGCATTACCAGCTTTTATCATGTCACTCGGAGGTACCATGGCAAGACCATCAAAAGAGAGAGGAATGTCAATTGGAGAGTACTGGCCAGCATTGCGAGGTTTGATTTTGAAAAGAGATGACCAGGTTGTAGAAGAGGTAGCAGGATTGTTCAGAGGAATTGGTAAGACTGGGGGTGGAACCGACGGTGGTAAGGTTTGGGGAGAGTTTGGTAAAGGGGCCAAAGGAGAAGCAGATGGAGGAACAGTTGACAATAAGGGAAGGACAGGTTGAAAAGACTGGGTATGGGGATGGGGATGGGCGAGAGCAGCCATTGAAAAAAAGGGGTCGTAAATTTCATATTACTAATCAAATTTAGATTTTGTTTCGCTTAAAAAAATTGTTTAACCATTTTAATATTTGGTTTTACTTAAATTTTCTCATTTCATAAGCTATACAACTTATTTATTTAAACTTTCAAATTCAGACTATGCAATCACTTACCACTTAAGTTTAATTTTTATTCCAATAATTTATCTAATCGAATTCAATTTATTTAACCTTCCTTTAGTTAAAGTTCAAATCATACATTTATTATGCTAACTCAAATTTATTTAACTTTCCTAAAATTAAATTTTATTTCATATTATAAGTCCAAAACTTGTTTCACTAATATTTATCAATTTCAACTTGGGTTTTAAATTCAAATTCGTTTATCACATCAAAAGTTAACTTTCAATTTACTATTCGCAGCAAATCAATCACATAGAAACTCGAAAATGACACTGATGATGCTACAGTCATCAAGCTTATTATTTCCCAACAACAGTAGTGAATTCGGTGCTTTAAATTCTTTTAAAAATTCTTTTTATATTTACAAATCACATTTATAAATTCTTTTACTTATATAATTTCACTATTTTACTTCACTTATATAAGATCATTCCAAATTTAATTATCTTACTTAGAATTATAATAATACAATCTCTTTAACTTTGAAATATAACTTTCAAAATAAACGGAATTAAATTTCTCAAATTCTTAGTTTAAATTCATTTTCATTTACAACACATATTTTCAAATATATCCATATAGTTTCACTTCTTATATATAAGATTATTTCATAATTATAAATCATATTAATTATAATTCCATACTTATAATTCATTTGCTTATATAATTTATTCTCTTAACGTCCCGCCTTTTCGCATGGTTTGAATCGACGATAAACCACATATGTCAGACTTAAACCACACAGAAGGGCGGAGTGTAATGGGGTAAATAAGAAAAAGCAGGGAAAGAAAAAACAAAATAGAATCTTGCAGTGGAATGATAAAATATAATAATCAAATATACAGTTCATGAAGCTGTTTACAAACATTTGATTATACTTATACAATACATATCAGAGTTGCACATACCATAGAATAATAATTATGCAGCGGAATAAAATGGGGTAGTGGAATAATAGAGTAGATAATAGTAATATAAATCTTTGTCCTCGTCCTCCAGGGCTAAAGTCTTCGAATCCTGAAATGCTCAGGCTGACCCGAGCGAATTGAAAAGACAAAACACTCGAGTTAGAACTAAAGAATCTTATGTGAGTTAAATCAACTGAAATAAATATGAGTGCAACGGCGTCGGAGATGTTTACGTGGTTTGACATCTTCTATCCAGTGTCTAACGTGAGTGCAGTAACTTAAGAGATGCTCGAGATTCACATCTCCTAAGGATCCGTTAAACTATTTACTATGTAGTAATATTTCGCTATTATAATAATGTCTATAATAAAATAAACTTACTTTTAAATTGCGTTAAGGAGTGACCCAATATTCCCCTTAACACGTAATAGTCCCAGTAGTACATCCAATATCATGGTCCCTCCTGATCGGGAAGCCACCAGAGGATACCACACAGGCTACGGGAGAAATCCAAACTCGTACAAGGCACGATAGGGTAGATGACACGGCACAACTAGGCAATGCCAGGGTAGATATACCAATTACGCTTCCGGGTCGGTGGTAATGTGTAGCGCGCAGCTACCGCTCACCTCGAGCCACACCCCCAAAAAAAAAATCAAAAGTGGCCACCGAATCAATCCAAAGGTCAAAGTATAATATCGAAGGGATGTGTCCGATCAAAGATGCTACCTCATTAACCCGTCAATCGCTCTTGTTTTAGCTACCTTATGCCAACTCACGGGAGTCGGGTCCACGTATTTACCTTAAAGGAAACGCTGCCACCATCCTACTTCATTCTGGAATCTCCACCGCGTACACGGTTGTGAAAGTGGTTTTTCGGAGTTGGCAGAGAGTATGACAACTTTCGATCCCGGTCTCTTCAACAACCAACCGTTATTATAACACCGCGGTCATTTTAAAATAGTTTATACTTTAAAAACCAGAATATAATGTCCATTTCAAAACCATATAAATACGATATCATTTCGTTTTAAAAACCTAAATCATTTTGATACCATTTTCAAATATATCCTTTCCTAAAACTATAATATTTCAAAGTTATAATATTTCGAAACCAAAACTTGAAATATAGCCTTTCAAACATAAAACTTTGAATTTCATAACTTTGAAACATACTACACCACTTAAATGGTTTAAATATCAAATTACTTTATATAATGAAATAATTTCTTCAACTTCACAAATCAATTCCAATTATAGATTTAAATTCCCAATTAAACCATTTCAATTTCCATATATTTCCAAGCTTTAAATATTACACCATTTCAAAACGAATTCTTTGATAATTTCATATATTTCAAATTCCATCACTATTATTTCGATTTGAAATATTTACTTAATAAATCAAATATCCTTTAAGTAAAACCTTTAAACATCAAATAACTGGATATTCTTCCAATTACATTAACTTGATAATATCCATTTAAACGAATTTGATATTCATTCAAATCCTCTAAACAAAAAATCAGGTTATAAAATCATACCCTTTAAATCTCAATTTATTTACATTTCAAATCAAAATTTTCGAGGATAATTCTTAAATACTTTAATTTAAATCAAATTCACATTTATCTTCCAACCTTAAATTTGATTTGAGTCATTATAAACTCTATATACAATAGAAATTAAATAAATACTTAACCATTTTATATAAAAGAAATCAGCTTTATTATTAACCTCATTTTTATTTATAAATTTTATACATAGCTTAAATTCAAGAACTTAACTTTATATATATATATAAAATAATATTTATGTAACCTCAAAATTTAATATTTATTAAACCGTATATTCTTTCCAAAACCATAGAAATCATTTCAAAAATAATTATATATATATATATACCGCGGTGCCTGTATATAATTTTCTATCATATGGTCAAGTGATATGTATATTTATCATTTCAATCGGTAATTTAAAAATAAAAAAGCGGTTGTATATCATTTCAAACCGCAATCCCGAATCAAAATATATGCATGCAACTTGCAGATTATGATGATATAAATAAAACATCCATTCATCCATCAACAGATCATACATCCATCACAATCATCATCCAAAACAATCAATCAATATCAATAGATAACTGATAATATATATAACAGGTATTTAACTAGCAGTTATATTCAAAAATAAATTAAATAACGATTTAATTTATAAAATGCAATTAACTAAGATGGCGATTAAAATATGTGCAAAAGTCATAAATAAACGCATTATCTCAAGAAAATTTAATTTAACAAACATAAGAAATTTTAGAAGTTGTGAGTGGGTTAAAACACTCACCTTTTGAATTTAAATTGAATTCAAATCCAATTTAAACCCAAAAAAATTTGACAATCTCTAAATTCGTCCAAACCAGCGTCAAATTATGCGAAATTCCAATACGAACCTAGCAGAGAAAACCACGCGTGAATCTGAGTCCGTATGTGAAAGTATTCGATTTAAATCGTTTGAAACAAAATTTTATTACAAAAAAAAACAACTTACCTAACTAAATATATGCCATGTCACATGTCTTATCAACAGGCCGCCCTCCCCTTCACGCAAACAATCTACAGGAACACGCAAAATTGCATGAACGCAATTCACGCAGTACACGCGATACCCTAGCCGCCACGTACTTCGGCAAACTCCGCTGCTACGTGCCTCCAATCACAAGCCGCGACCCCTAGGCGCCTCACCACTGCGACTTCCCCCTATGCACGGCCTCGATCAACATGAAAAAAAACAACAGCCGCCACCGACCTACCTTAGGGTTACGAACCCTAATTCGCAAATTCAGATCACCTCGGGTCGAATTGGATGACTCGACCACTACCCACAGACTCCTGACAACACCCTCCTCATAACCCAAAAACCGATTTTCCGATT
Source organism: Allium cepa (assembly GCA_030765085.1). NCBI lineage: Eukaryota > Viridiplantae > Streptophyta > Magnoliopsida > Asparagales > Amaryllidaceae > Allium > Allium cepa. The sequence continues at coordinate 437,613,012 of CM060944.1, forward strand.
GACGCTCCAATAAAAAACGCCCAATTCAACTTTGACCGCGATTTCTGGTTGAGTCAGGCATCAATTGCAAAAACAGAAGCTACGCGTAGATTGGTATCGATGAAATCTTCGATGTATATTTTTTCAAATTTTTCTGAGAACTCTGAATTTTTTGAAGTTCATTTTTTTGAATTGAAATCTGAATTGGATAAATTAGGGTTTACAGCCATTGAGGAAGAGGAGCACAGAAGTTTATGCACATATAGAAATGAGGAATAGAGGCTGCTATGGTTTATAGTAGGATACATATAGGCAAATTGAAATAGAATAGATGGATCGGGTTGAATATACGCGTTAACGACAAAATGGCCCAAAAAGTCCGTTTCGACTCCGGAATGAAATTGGGTCAACCCATATATCAAAATAAATATTTTTTAAATATTTTAAACGCGATGGAACAAGTTTCAAGTCCAAATTCCATCGTATGAAGAAGTTATGTTAAAATCAATATTTTTCAAATTGATTTCAATTTCATTAATTTCAAGGCGTTTCGAGTCCGTACGATCGAACGACAAGTCCGATCGATACGAAACTTGAAACCCTAAATAATTCACCGTTACGAATACGATGAAACTGGCTTCGTCGAAATCTGCGTTAGTAGCCAAAATGGCTATTTTGACAGTTAATTAAATAAATTAAAATTAATTAATTAAATCAACTTTTCAATTTCAATTCGAAAATTTGCCAAATTTCATCACTTATGATTTCTCAATCACTTAAAATGATTAAACCAATTTAAATGTCAACTTAGAGGTGAATAATTTATAAATTTCAATATTAACCTCAATTTTATTTCTTTATAAATTTAATTCCAAAATCTTATTAACGTGACAAATTTAATTTACGAAATTTACGGGTCGTTACCCTCTCCCCCACTCAAAACTTTTCGTCACCGAAAAGGAAAAAGAAGGGAAAAGAAGAATTTAAAAATCAATATATCTTATTCAAAACATTATATTCATAACAATAAGTTTGCAGAATAGGATAATTTAAATAAAATATATAGATTTATAAATAATTAAATCTTTATATATTCAAATTAATAAGCTTTGGAAAACAATTTCAACATATTTTCTAAGTCCAAAATTTACGGAAAATTTCGACGGAGTCTCCTTTGTACAGGGAGGCTTGGGAGAAAATATAATATCAATTATAATAATATACAACATATATTTTTCAAAATAATATAAATCCTAACGCGGGAAAAATATAATAACACTATAAACCGTAATCCGAAAACGTACCTATTTGTCGGGCAATTTACGCTTAATTATGAAACCAAAAGCAGTAGCAATTGCTTCCATAACCTGTATTTCACTTATATAATCCAAAAGGTTAACAATTATATAAAATGAAATATTTAAGACTGTTATAACCACCAACCAACAATCAATAATACATACAACAATCACTTGCAACCAGGTATACAACCATCATAAAGAAATCAACACAAATCAATCATTCATTCATATCAAACAAAACAAATAGTTGTTCGGGTTCAAAACTTCAAATTGTACAGAATGAAAGATAAACTACTAAGCGCACCCTTCACTCAACAGTCTTAGGTGAAACTAAATAAATTATTCATTCATCCAAACAATTTTATAGTATCCTTACCCAAACAACCATAAACCAAACAAACAACAACAATTTCAAACAACAGATTAAGTTTATTCTTATTAATACCATTCATACCTTTGTTGTTTGATTTCTTTTTAATTCATATAATGGTTTATCCTTTATTTTACGTTTTATTTCTTATAGTTTTCATTTATCCATATATAATGCAAATTTCTTTTACTAGTATTACATTCATTTATTCATTACTAAATTTCACTTATTTACAGTATTCATCTTTCTGCTTATTTTCAAAAGTAAATAACTTCAACATTTACTTAAGTTTGCTATCATTTCTTTATAACCTTTCAATTATATTTAATTAGTGGCCTTTCAGTCATACTTAAGTTTATAACATTAAATTCTTATTTATAACTGCAAATTCACTGAATACTTTCATTACCTCAAGTTTTACTTGTAAGATTTCCCATTATATTTTCCTTATAACATTGTAACTTTCATTATATGGTAAGTTATATATATGCTTTAAGAATGTAATTGAAAAATTATACAAGTTTTTCTCATTACCTTTAATTAATTTAATGTTCAATCTTAATATCATTTGTCTTATAGGTTACACATTTCAAATTTCTTTTAATTTCATTCATAACTTAGCATTAAATTTCTTATTTTAATTAAAGATTCTAATTATAAATTAGTTACATTCAATTTTCACTATAATAACTGAAATTATTAATTAACGGAAACTTAAGAACTAAATACTGGGTTTAATTTCAAATTATTTTAAAATAATAGATAAATGTATATACTTACAGTTTATACATCCAGTTATATTTAAAACAATTTGAAATTTTTATTTGTTTATCAAAATAAATCCTATAGTAAAACTACTACAGTGGCATTCCCACTTCGAAACTCGAACATGAATGTCGATGATGCGGCCGCCATCACCGAAAATATTTTCCAGCGACAAAGAGGAAAGTATAGAACTCGTATCTTTTCCAAAAATTCTTTAAACAATTCTTTCAATTTATATTGAAATATTTATATCAGAAAATACTTCTAAATAATATTATTATATTTCAAAATCCTTTGAAAGCTTTTTTTTCAAAATCCCATACTTAAGTTCTAAAATCCCAAATTTCATTTATTTTATTTTTAAATCTTATTTCAACTATTATTTATAAATTTCATTTCCTAACAACCAATATATTGCAACCAAATATATATATCATTTAAAAAAAATATTTTATATATAGAAAATATAATAGGCAAAATTATTTCATTCACCTATATTCAAAACAAATATTGTGTTGGTCTGTCCTATTAAGTGTTTAGAAATCCCTATTGATGTCATAGCGTCCCATGCACTAACCAAAATTTATAAATACAAAACGGAACAGATTAACACAATATTAAAACCTTTTTTATAACACTAACAAATACGCTCTCTCATATATACACTCAGCGACTCCCATAGGGTATTACTACCCTATAAATAAAGATTCAAACCCTACAAAGCTAAGGTTTATCGCTAAACCAAAGCTCTGATACCAGATGTAACGTCCCGCCTTTTCGCACGGTTTGAATCGACGATAAACCACACACGTCGGACTTAAACCATACAGAAGGGAGGATTGTTATGTGGTAAATAAGTAAAAGCTGGGAAAGAAAAAACAAAATAGAGTCTTGCAGCGGAACGGTAAAATATAATAATCAAATATACAGTTCATGAAACTGTTTACAAACATTTGATTAAACTTATACAATACATATCAGAGTTGCACATACCATAGAATAATAATTATGCAGCGGAATAAAATGGTGCAGTGGAATATTATAGTAGATAATAGTAATATAAACCTTCGTCCTCGTCCTCCAGAGCTAAAGTCTTCGAATCCTGAAATGTTCTGGCTGACCCGAGTGAATTGAAAAGATAAAACACTCGAGTCAGAACTAAATGATCTTATGTAAGTTAAATCAACTGAAATAAATATGAGTGTAATGGCATCGGAGATGTTTACGGGGTTGACATCTCCTATCCAGTGTCTAACGTGAGTGCAGTAACTTAAGAGATGCTCGAAATTCACATCTCCTAAGGATCCGTTAAACTATTTACTATGTAGTAATATTTCGCTGTTATAATAATGTCTATAATAAAATAAACTTACTTTTAAATAGCGTTAAGGAGTGACCTAATATTCCCCTTAACAGGTAATAGTCCCAGTAGTCCATCCAATATCATGGTCCCTCCTGATCGGGAAGCCACCAGAGGATACCACAGGGGCTATGGGAGAAATCCAAACTCGTACAAGGTGCGATAGGGTAGGTGACATGGCACAACTAGGCAATGCCAGGGTAGATATACCAATTGCGCTTTCGGGTCAGTGGTAACGCGTAGCGCGCAAGTACCGCCCACCTCGAGCCACACCCCCAAATAAATAAAAAAATCAAAAGTGGTCACCAAATCAATCGAAAAGTCAAAGTATGATATCGAAGGGATGTGTCCAATCAAAGGTGCTACCTCATTAACCCGTCAAATCGCTCTTGTTTTAGCCACCTTATGCCAACTCACGGGAGTCGGGTCCACGTATTTACCTTAAAGGAAACGCCGCCGCCATCCTACTTCATTCTGGAATCTCCACCGCGTACATGATTGTTAAAGTGGTTTTTCGGAGTTGGCAGAGAGTATGACAACTTCCGATCCCGGTCTCTTCAACAACTAACCATTATTATAACACCGCGGTCGTTTTAAAATAGTTTATACTTTAAAAACCAGAATATAATGTCCATTTCAAAACCATATAAATACGATATCATTTCGTTCTAAAAACCCAAATCATTTTGATACCATTTTCAAATATATCCTTTTCTAAAACTATAATATTTCAAAGTTATAATATTTCAAAACCAAAACTTGAAATATAGCCTTTCAAACATAAAACTTTAAATTTCATAACTTTGAAACATACTACACCACTTAAATGGTTTAAATATCAAATTACTTTATATAATAAAATAGTTTCTTCACCTTTACAAATCAATTCCAATTATAGATTTAAATTCCCAGTTAAACCATTTCAGTTTCCATATATTTCAAAGCTTTAAATATTACACCATTTCAAAACGAATTCTTTGATAATTTCATATATATCAAATTCCATCACTATTATTTCTATTTGAAATATTTACTTAATAAACCAAATATCCTTTAAGTAAAACCTTTAAACTTCAAATAACTAGATATTCTTCTAATTACATTAACTTGATAATATCCATTTAAACAAATTTGATATTCATTTAAATCCTCTAAATAAAAAATCAGGTTATAAAATCATACCCTTTAAGTCTCAATTTATTTACATTTCAAATCAAAATTTTCGAGGATAATTCTTAAATACTTTAATTTAAATCAAATTCACATTTATCTTCCAACCTTAAATTTGATTTGAGTCATTATAAACTCTATATACAATAGAAATTAAATAGATACTTAACCATTTTATATAAAAGAAATCAGCTTTATTATTAACCTCATTTTTATTTTTAAATTTTGTACATAGCTTAAATTCAAGAACTTAACTATATATATATATATATATATATATATATATAAAATAATATTTATGTAACATCAAAATTTAATATTTATTAAACCGAATATTCTTTTCAAAACCATAGAAATCATTCCAAAAATAATTATATATATATATATATATATATATATATATACCGCGGTGCCTGTATATAATTTTCTATCCTATGGTCAAGTGATACAGATATTTATCATTTCAATCCGCAATTTAAAAATAAAAATACGGTTGTATATCATTTCAAATCGCAATCTCGAATCAAAATATATGCATGCAACTTGTAGATTATGATGATATAAATAAAACATCCATTCATCCATCAACAGATCATACATCCATCACAATCATCATCCAAAACAATCGATCAATTTCAATAGATAACTGATAAAATATTTTTATAGGTATTTAACTAGCAGTTATATTCAAAAATAAATTAAATAACGATATAATTTATAAAAGTGCAATTAACTAAGATGGTGATTAAAATATACGAAAAATTCATAAATAAATGCATAATCTCAATAAAATTTAATTTAACAAGCATAAGAAATTTTAGAAGTTGTGAGTGGGTTAAAACAATCACCTTTTGAATTTAAATTGAATTTAAATCCAATTTAAACCCAAAAAAATTTGATAGTCTCCAAATTCGTCCAAACCAGCGTCAAAGTGTTCGCAATTCCAATACAAACCTAGCGGAGAAAACCACGCGTGAATCTGAGTATGTATGTGAAGGTTATTCGATTTAAATCGTTTGAAACAAAATTTTATTAAAACAAAAAAAAAACAACTTACCTAGCTAAATATATGCCACGTAACGCGTCTTCTCAGCAGGCCCCCCTTTACGCAAACAATCTACAGGAACACGCAAGATTGCACGAACCCAATTCACACAGTACACGCGAAACCCTAGCCGCCATGTACTTCGGCAAACTCCGCCGCTGCATGCCTCCAATCACGAGCCGCGACCCCCAGGCGCCTCACCACTACGAATCCCCCCTATGCACGGGCTCGATCGGCATGAAAAAAAAAGCAGCCGCCACCGACATCCCCTAGGGTTACGAACCCTAATTCGCAAATTCAGATCACCTTAAGTCGAATTGGATGACTCGACCACAGCCCACAGACTCCTGACAACATCCTCCTCAAAACCCAGAAACCGATTTCCCGATTGACGCTCCAATCAAAAATGCCTAATTCAACTTTGACCGCGATTTCTGGTTGACTCGAGCTTCAATTGCAAAAATAGAAGCTACGCGTAGATTCATATCGATGAAATCTTCGATATATATTTTTTTCAAATTTTTCTGAGAACTCTGAATTTTTTGGAGTTGGTTTTTTTGAATTGAAATCTGAATTGGATAAATTAGGATTTACAGCCATTGAGGAAGAGGAGCACAGAAGTATCTGTACGTATAGAAATGAGGAAGAGAGGCCGCTAGGGTTTATAGCAGGATATATAGGCAAATTGAAATAGAATAGATGAATCGGGTTGAATATACGCGCTAACGAAAAAATGGTCCAAAAAGCCGTTTCGACTCCGGAATAAAATTGGGTCAACCCATATATCAAAATAGTTGTTTTTAAATATTTTAAACGCGATGAAACAAGTTTCAAGTCCAAATTCTATCATATGAAGAAGTTATGCTAAAATTAATATTTTTCAAATTGATTTCAATTGATTTCAATTTCATTAATTTCAAGGCGTTTCGAGCCCGTACAATCAAACAACAAGTCCGATCGATACGAAACTTGAAACCCTACAATAATTCACGGTTACGGATCCGATGAAACTAGTTTCGTCGAAATCCACGTTAGTGGCCAAAATGGCTATTTTTACAATTAATTAAATCAACTTTTCAATTTCAATTTGAAATTTTGCCAAATTTCATCACTTATGATTTCTCAATCATTTAAAATGATTAAACCAATTTAAATGTGAACTTAGAGGTGAATAATTTATAAATTTCAATATTAACCTCAATTTCATTAAATTATAAATTTAATTTCAAATAATTCTATTAAATTCACCTTTCATTCTATTATTTAATTTATCTATCAAAAGGATGCAGTTTACATTGGTTCACGATTGTTTATATTTGTATTCTTAAATTTTATCTAAATTTCCATTTATGTTATCTTCTAAGTATTTACTTTTCATTGAATTGCAATTAATCCTATTATCGTATATTAAAATCCAATATATTGATAAAACTTTATTTCCATCCCTTTATTCAACCAATAGTCATTATTTCAAATTATTAATTACAATCAGTTAAGATCTTACCATTGGTTCCATAATTTATTACATCATTATCCTCAAATTTCATTTCAATTTCAATAACGTAATATTTAAACGTTTAATTCTAATTTATTTTGCAATAAATAAAATTATTGAATTTTATACTTCAATTAAATTATAAATCTTGCTTTCTATACTTTAAATCGCATAACCTTAAATTTCAATTGCTACAAACATTACACTTATATGTAATCACTAACAAACAAGTGTTGAAATTGATTACATACACTGTTTCATCCTATTTCATAGATTTTATAGTAATTCACCAATTAGTTCAATATGTACACTTGTTTCCTTGTATTCAATTAGCAGCTAAGTATAACATCTACATTATTCCCAACTTACAAATTTTGATTTACTTACTATTTATTATTATTACTTCATTGATTAATTCAATATTTGCATTGGTTTTTTTTATATTAAATTTATTACACATATTAATTAAGGTTTTAAAACAAATTAATAAAATTTCCTTAGTCCAAGCCTTTTTACCAATTATTTACCTTATAAATAAATTCATGTTTCTATTAAATTTACATTCACACTTCCGTTATTATTCTAACAATTATTAAAGTAATGTTTATCCTCAACAACAAACATTATGATTAATTAACTAACATTGATTGTATAAATTTTCCATTTATTACGTATTATTGTATCAATGGATAAAATTGTAAATCTATTCCCCAAACCCTACTACTTTCAGTCAATTAAAACTTCACAATTGTTTAAATCAATTGGGATTGCACTACATTTATTATTTATCAACTTGTTTTAACCTTATTACCTAAATTTACGTTCAGTTGCTATTGGGCAATACTATTTCATTTAATTCAATAATTACACTTGTTTTACTCAAATCCCCATTATTGTAAACCTTTATTTGTTCATAAAAATTAAATTACAATTCCAATTCAATCAACAATTTCAACATGCAACTTATAATAATTGTTTAGAGGTAAGAATGGAATTAACATTAATTTCAAATATTATCTTAATTTACATTAACATAATAATTAATTACCTTTAATGAATTTTATTCCCCAATTTATTAAATGCAATCAATTTGACCTTACATACTTCAATATTCCCATTTTTATCTTAATTCCAATTCGCTATAGTATCAAATTTCAATTTCTTGCAATAAACTCATTTATTATAAATTTGCGTACCAATAAATTAGTTTCCAATAAATAGGATTGATTCAATTCAACCCTTTTTAATTAAGTCTATATTAATCAATATAATATTTCATAGGTAAACTCTTCACATTTACTTCATTAAAAATTATAATTTTTTTATTTATTTATAAATTTAATTCCAAAATCTTATTAATATGACAAATTTAATCAACGAAATTTACGGGTCGTTACATTTTATTTAGACGAGTATAGATGCATGCCCAGATGGGCTTGCATTTGATCACAATGTCATGCATTTATAGCTGTACCTATGGAAGTAGTTTTGACAGTAACATTGTAAGAATAAACTAAACTTGAAGCGACGCCCGAAAAGATGGAGATAATTGAAGAATATTCATGGAACCAGTAACTTGAAAGCATTCATAGTTTTATCATTCGTTTTAGTTTATATTGGAAATGGAAATAATACTAGTATTTTTATAAGCATATGCTTTTTTTGTTAACAGGGCTATGAGCAAAAATGTATCTAAATACATAAGGGGAAAAAATCTATTACAAAATAAATGAGATTCTTGCCCATTTATCATTATTTTCGTTCCAAAAAGAACCAAATATAAATATTCATATTTATGTTCACAAATTAGTTTATATGCGATATTAATATAAATCTATGATCTATAAATATTTATATGTCAACTGGTAGAAAGGAACTTTTTATTATGGTGGTTTAAACATTTATGGTTAAATGTATGAATTATGTGAAAAAATAAATCATTGCTGTACAAATTTAAGTTTCTAAACGGTTAACATTATTATGTAAAGATCATATGTTGACAACCAACAAAGACATAGACTATGCTAATTGCTAACATAGCATATAGATTCATCATAAATCGTACATAGCATGTAAATATTAAGTAATCTGCAAATTGTGAAAAACAAAACAGGATCACTTTTGCAGAAGGAAAACAAATAAATATTTTATACGGTGTAAATCCTAGTGCGATAAATTAGATTAAAGAACTAAATAATTATGTAAAGCATTGGTTTATCAAATTCTTACTTGTTGTCTTATGTCAATTCTTTCCACAAAAGACCCATGCTTCCATGCTCAAATCCAAATCCACTTTAGATGTTGTACGGGCTCAAGTCCGTGGACAAATTTCAAAAAGAAATTAATAATTTGGTGTATTTATTAAAATTGATATGATGGTCCATTACGAAATCATGTGTAACTATAAAGTCAATTATCATTTTATTTTATTTTTATTCCTTTTTCAGTGTGTGTTGATTTTCATCATGTAACGTCCCGCCTTTTTGCACGCTTTAAATCGACACACGTGCCAATTCAAACCGTTCGGAAGGGTGGATTGTTATGGGGTAATAAGAAAAACGAGAAAGAAATAAAACAAAATAGAATCTCACAGCGGACGGATAAAATATTAAAATCAAATATACAGTTTATAAAGCTGTTTTACAAAATATTCGATTATACTTACACATTTATCAGAGTTACACATACCAATAACAATGCAGCGGAACGGTATGAGTACAGTGGACTAATAACAATAATAATATAAATCTCTGTCTTCGTCCTCCAGAGTTAAGGTCTTCGAAATCCTGAAACGCCGGGACTGACCCGAGCGAATTGAAAAGACAAAACACTCGAGTCGGAACTAAAATATCTTATGTAAGTTAAATCAACATGAATAAATATGAGTGCAGTAACTCAAAAGATGCTCGGGATTCACATCTCTTAAGGATCCGTTAAACTATTTACTATGTAGTATATTTCGCTATTATAATAGTGTCTAATCGTAAAATAAACTTACTTTTTTCTTAGCATTAAGGGGTTACCCATATAGCCTTTAACACGTAATAGTCCCAGTAGTCCATCCAATACCAACGCATCTCTAGATCGGGAGACTACCCTAAATATTCCACGGGCTACGGGAGAAAACCAAACTCATACAAGGCGCGAGAGGGTAGGTGACACGGCACAACTAGGCAATGCCAGGGTAGATATACCAATTACGCTTCCGGGTCGGTGGTAACGCATAGCCGCAGCTACCGCCCACCTCGAGCCACACCCTCAAATAAAAAAAATCAAAAGTGGCCACCGAATCAATCCAAAAGTCAAAGTATAATATCGAAGGGATGTGTCTGAAAAAAGGTGCTACCTCAATTAACCCGTCAATCGCTCCTGTTTTAGCCACCTTATGCCAACTAACGGGAGTTGGGTCCACGTATTTACCTTAAAGGAAACGCCGTCGTCATCCTACTTCATTCTGGAATCTCCACCGCGTACACGGTTTTTAAAGTGGTTTCCGAAGTTGGCAAAGAGTATGACAACTTCCGATCCCGGTCTCTTCAACAACCAAGTGTTATTATAACACTGCGGTCTTTTCAAAATAATTATACATAAAAACCAGAACAAAATATCCATTTCAAAACCATATAAATACGATATCATTTCTATTTTAAAACCCAAATCAATATGATATCATTTTTATTTCAAATATATCTTTTTCAAAAATCATAGTACTTTCGAATATATATACCTTAAACCCATAGCTTCGAAACAAAATTTTCAATACTTATACGGTTTAAATATAAACTAATTTATAAATTAAGTTAGCTTTTACTTTCTCAAATCAATTCCAAATACAGATTTGAATTCCCAAATAAACCATTTAAATTTCCATATATTTCAAAGTTTTAAATATTCCATCATTTCAAAACTGAATTTTTTATTCATATATATAAGCTAAATTCACTTTGCTATTATTTAGTTTTGAAATACTTCTTAATAAATCTAGTATCTTTTATATAAAATTTTCAAATTAAATAATTGAATATTCCTCAATTTATTTAGACTATATTTATTCTCTTAGATCATCTTAAACCCGAATTTAGTTATAACACCATATTCTTTTAAATCTAAATTTCAATAAGATCTTAATTTAAATAAAATCTCAAATCAATTTCAAACTATCTTCTCAACTTGGATTTATAAAAATCAATATAAACTATATATTAAAATATAATTTAAGTAAACACTTATCCATAATATTTTTAATAAAATCAACTTTATTATTAAACTTACTTCATACTTTAAACAATTTTATACATAGCTTAAACCAAGAATTTAATTATATATAAAATAACCTTTATCAAATATCCGAAATCAATATCTCATAAAACCATATATATATATATATATATATATATATATATATATATATATATATATTCTTTACAAAACATAGAAAATCATTTCAAAATATTTTCATATATATAAATCGCAGTGTCTGTATAAAATTTTCTATCCTATGGTCAAGTGATATGGATATTTATCATTTCAATCCGCAATTTAAAAATAAAATTTACGGTTATATATCATTTCAAACCGCAATCCCGAATGAAATGAAAATGCATGATAACTTGCAGTTTATTCAATATAAAACACAGCATCCATTCATCAAATATCAACCATCAACCATTTATCACAATCATCATCCAATTCGAATCAATAGCATCAATATATAACGGAAAATAAACAACAGGTATTAAATAGCAGTTTAATTAAATAATAAATTAAATAACTGTTTAACTGGCAGTTATATGTAATGAATAATTAATTTACAAATTTAACTGGCAGTTTAAATGCAATGAATAAATTTAATAGAAATTTAATTTAAATAATGAGATTAACTGAGATGATGATTTAAAATATGCCAAACAACCATAAATAAATTTTAAATCACATCATATATCAATTTAACAAACATAAGAAATTTTAGAAGTTGTGAGTGGGTTAAAACACTCACCTTTTGAATTTAAATTGAATTTAAATCCAATTTAAACCCAAAAATTGAACGGTCTCCAGATCCGTCCAAACCCATACCAAATTGTCCGGAATTTTATTACGATCCTAACAAAAAAAATCGCGTGTAAATTGGATTTCGTATGAGAAATTTACACATGTTAAATCGATTTGAAAACAAAATTAAATTAAATTTTTCAAAACAAAACTACCATCATAAATTTTTTCCACGTCACTACCGAAACGCACGCGCCCGCGACCCCAAACTCTCTTTCAACCCGCACGCAATCTCCACTAGAAGGAAGCAACCCTAGCCGTCGACTCCAAACCACCACGCACGCTGCCTCGATCGCCTTCGTCTCGATCAGGAAACCCAACCACCACGCCCACGTCAGGCCGCACCTCCATGGCCCACACGCGGCCTCCACGGCCACTCGTTTGGCCGGCGCCGCCGCCACTTCAAACCGCCAATAATTGTGAATTTCGACCCCCATACGACGAGCGAATGACATAGATCTAAGCCCCTCCTCGACCTCTACAGTGCAGCACAACCTGATCGTCGTTTCGACGAAAATCCACCGTTGAAAACTTAAACCCTAAAATGGACGGCCGGAATTGATTCTGAAATTCTAGACGAACGATGAATCGGATTGAAAAACGAATTACACCAGGAGATTACTCACTTCGAGAGCTTCAACATATAATCTTTGTGAATTTTTCTGAGGAGTTTGGATTTTCAGCTTTGGATTATATTTGGGATTGGATCCGGAATTATGTTGTCTGCCATTGAGGAGGAGAGAGTCGAGATATACATACAGCCAAATGAAAATAAGGAGAATTAGGGTTTATAATGATATATTTATAGACAAAGTTGAAATAGGATGGATCGGATAAGATAGATGTACGCGTTAAACGATATATGGCCCGAAAAGCCCGTTTCGACTACGGAACGAAATTGGGTCAACCCATGTATCAAAATAGATGTTTTAAAATATTCTGAACGCAATGGAAAAAGTTTCACGTCCAAATTCCATCGTATGAAGAAGTTATGCTAAAATCAATTTTTTTTAAATTGATTTCAATTTATCGATTCCATGGCGTTTCAAGCCCATACGATCAAATGACAAGTCCGATCGATACGAAACTTGAAGTCCTACAATAATTCACCGATACGGATCCGATGAAACATGTTTCGTCGAAATTCGAGTCAGTGGACAAAACGGCTATTTTCTATTAATTAAATAATTTAAAAATTAAATAAATAAAATCCAATTTTTAAATTTCAATTCTAAAATTGACCAATTTTATTACCTTAATATTTTCCAAACATTTACAATTGCTTTAAACAAATTTACATGTCACTTAAATGTTGATTCAATCATCAATTTTAGCGTTAAATTCCAATTTCGTTAAATTTAGAAATTATAAATTAAAATTTCAATAATTCCTTTAATTTAAATTTTATTCATATTATTCAAATTCATTATTACAACCAGATGAAATAAATATTGGAATCAAAATCCATTATATTAACATTCTCAATTTTCATCTAAATCCTCATTTATGTAATATTTTAATATCATATTCCACTTAATTGCAATAAATCCACTTAGATTCCAAATTATAAATAAATTAATAAATCTTGGTTTTCACTCCTTAAATCAACCAGTCTTCATATTATAAATAAAATTAACATTTATTACATCTTATAGAATTAACTATCTTTAATGACGAATCGAATCTACCCTAACTGCATAAATTTGGACAATTAATGGCAATTGGTTTCACATTAACTACATTAATTATCAATAGAGATCTTAATAAAACCGTTTATTTATTTTAAATCCTTCTATTCATAAATAGACATTTTTATGGGTATAAATAACATTGAATCATAATATATTTCATTAATGCATGCTTCATTTCATATAAATTCCCCTTTATTAACTAAATCACATTAACAAAACGAAAATAATTAATTTAGATTTATTTGCATCGATTGCCATTCTTAACTTAATATACTAAATAAATGGTTAACCTAAATAATTGTTACCTTTTTACATTCAAATTCACTTACAACTATCATTAACAACAATGTTGCCACTGATTTAGATTTAATTAAATAAATTCGATGAATGGGTAAAATTTTATAATTATCCCTAATGCCAAAGTTACTCACATTCATACTTAATTACCAACTACAATTTATTATAATTACTTAATTTGCATTGATTTAATCAAATTGTAATTTAATACGTATTATTTCCTCCATTAATAAAACCTTTGAATTAAATTCCCAATTCTCCAATTACTACCTTAAAATAAGTTTACGTTTCTATTAATTTCCATTTCCACTTCCGTTATTTTATATTACAATCATTAAGGTAACGTTTATCATCAACACAGCCATTATAATTACTTAACTTTTAAATGAACTTTATTTCCAATAAATTCATTAACCACTTAATTAGGTAATTTATAATACTTGTTATCATAGCCTTAAATTTACACTTAGGTTTATGTTAAATTCAATCTATTTTATGTGACGACCGCCCATGACTCCCGCACGGAAACAAGGGAATGGTGCGCTGAAAGTGTGCCAGGCAGCCATGAGTGACCGTCAAGGGTAAAATAAACATCACAGACTCTATCGTAAAACTCACAGCGCATGGATAAAATACAATAGAGAAATATAATATAGTGAAGCTCCCATAGAACAGAATATCATCATCTAATCATAATAGCTTCATACATAGTCTGAATCAAGAATACAAGAAGCCTCACTACATAGCACTCAGATTAATCAACAAACAGCGGAATATACATTACATAGAATATGAGAATAATATGCAAAGCCTCCTGCTCGTCTTCATCATCATCAGCGTAAGCCACTAAGATCAGCACCTGCCACCTGTCACCTAGTCTGCCCATCCCAAACATGGATGAACAGCCCAAGGTAATAAGAGGAGACATAAAACCTTGAGTCAGACAAAGTCTTAGTGAGCAGTAAATCAACTATCAAACATACCAAAAGAGCATAAGGGATAAAAGGAATAGGAACCCAAATCATCCCACTCCACCTCTTTCTACAGTGATAGCCCCCAGACACACACTAAGGAGAAGCAAGCATAGCAAAGCAGATAATTAAAGTAAAGCAATAATCACTCGAGTCAAGGTCGATGTTTTCCAAGTACAAACCCCCAAGGCCTAAACCAAGATCAGATAAGCACCCAGAAAACACCGCTCTTGAGACCGAATGATGATACAACCAACATCCATGACTCTGGCTATCACTGTTATCATTGCCTTGATTTTATCGTTAATTGAATGACCAACACATCTTTCAACCATCCGTCAAGGGCTAATGGCAACCCCGGTTCTAGACATAACTCCGCACGTCCTCGTGACCCGTGCCTAGGTATAACGAATCTACCCAGAGTACTAGCACGTCATCATGACCCGCGCCTGGGTATAACGGATCTACCCAACGTACTTTTGCTTTGAGCTTGCTAGAACCTTCAATAACGATAAGATCTCAGCCTTCTAGTCATCCTCCTCGACGACTATTCCCATTATAGCTCAAGCACCTCTCGAGCCCACCATTATCCACCAACTCGAACCGCATCATCGAGTAATCAACATGCTTGGGATGATCCCGTCTGGATTAAACCAAGGATTCCACATCATGCTTTGCTCCAACGCATCTTAGCAAAGTCCATCTCATCATCATACTTCGCCTCAACATATCATGGCAAAGTCCATTTCGTCATCATACTTCGCTTCCTCTAACTATAGCAAAGTCCTCGAACCCATCCATATGAGCTTCATTATCCGCTTCATATGCCACAGCAGCTTTCACCATTCAAAAGCCTTTCCACTTAGCTTTTGAATCATCTTTAACCATCTTGTCCCAAATCAACTACAAGCTAACTCGAGACAATCAAATCAATCATACATCCAAACAATCAAGCATTCAAACAAGATCTAATCAAGCAATATCAACTATAATGGCAATTTCGTAAATAAATAAGCATAAGTCTAACATATATGAAATCATGGATTTCAGCATAGATCTATCAAATATAAAACATGGGTTTTGTCTCTATAACTTGTTAATTGAACTTGCATAGGTAAACATCTTCAAAAGTAATGAATCTAGTCTTAGAACTAAGAAAAATGCATGAAATCTCTAACTTTAACACTCAAACAAGCCACCAATCCAATATACTCCTTTGGGTCCGCGTGAGAGATAACTACCACTCACTAAAACACCTAAACACCTCAAAAGAAACCCACTTCAGATCTGGACAGCAAATACCCAAGCTTGATCCGGCAAAACCTCGCTTCAAACGATGAAATCTAGCTTTGTAGGATGAAGATCTTCAACTTTGGCTCTTCAATCTTCAATCTTGATCTTCGATCTTGGATGGATGTTAGCACTCGATCAAAGGGGATAAAAGAAGTGAAGAAATGTTGTAGTCAAGCTCTCAAAATGGCAGCACTTCGTCGCTTCAAAAACCGGTGCCAAAAAGTGAGCAAAACTCCACTATTTATAGGCTAGTCGCCCCCTTAGGTCGTAACTCGTAGCTCGGTTTTAGGTCGTTGCCGACCTAACATGCTACGACCTAACTATATTACGACCTAAGGCCCACAGTATGCACGTGACTTAAAAACACTGCCTTATAACGACTTACGACTCAACACACTATGACACAAGGTCGTACGACTCATCAGGGAAAACGACTCATCACTCTACGACTTAACATGATGGCCGACTCAACGATTTAGCAACTCCACACGACTCGGCCTACATGCGACTCACGGCCTAATCCTAACACAGGGTCTCAACGACTTATACTATAGCCGACTCAACACAACAGTCGACCTAACAAATCCCAGGTCAACGACCTACCGACCCAAGCTCCTACGCGACTTAACAACTTAACATCTGTAAGTCGTCTAACGACCTAACTATACACAGAATCACACCCAGGCCACACGACCTAAAACACAGCCGACCTAACAACACACGCGACCTATCCTTAACTCGTCCTACCGACTTAAGCCACTAACCTTTAGGTCTCCCATCCCTATAGGTCGCCCATTCTACTAGGTCGCTCGAATACTTAAGTCGCTCTAACCTGTTATCTACTAGGTCGTACTATCTTGAGTCGCCCCTCTATCTTAGGTCGCTCACCCCTTAGGTCGCTCAACCAACCTAACTACACAGGGATTTCCTTAGGTCGCTACTTCCATAGGTCGCTCCACTCGACCTAAACACTAACTCATCTACCACCTTAAGTCGTATCACCGACCTATCTTCATACGACCTATCTCCAAACCCTTAACTCGTTAGTTACCTTAGGTCACAATATATTAACCTATTCCAATTACTAACTTGCTAACAACCTATTCCTTAACTCGTATAAGCTTAGGTCATCTACGACTCATGAATACCGACTCAAGCTTTCCCCCACGAGTTAATCTCTACACGAGTTAATTTTCCCACACGATCTAACATCCATAAAATACGGGTCGTTACATTCTCTCCCCCTTAGGAATTTCGCCCCCGAAATTCCAAACAAACAAGAGCAACCAAAGTTATTCCGCATGCCTACCATCCATGGCAACCAACAAACCATGCATCCAATTACTAGCCTAGCATGCAGAATTCTAAGATTAGAACAAGCTACGAGTTCATGAGATGTCACGACACCTTAGGGCCATACCTCGAAGAGTTCAGGATGAGCTGCCTTCATCCTCTCTTCCTCCTCCCACGTACAGTCGTTAACATCATCACTCCATTGTATCTTGAGCAACGTAATCGTCTTCCTCCTAAGCTGTTTCGTATCGATTTCAACAATACGAAGCGGCTTACGAGGTCTTCTAACAACTGGATCAACCTCCAAATCTTCACAGCTATCAGCAGAAACTACTGTAGTTGGGTCATGCACATACTTCCGTAGATAAGATGCATGGAAAACATTGTGCACACCCGCCATCTTTTCCGGTAACTCCAATCTATAAGCGAGCTTCCCAATTCGCTCGATAATCGGGAATGGTCCAACAAATCTCGGAGTCAATTTCCCTTTCTTCTCGAATCTAATAACACTCTTCAATGGAGAAATCTTCACAAAAACCATATCACCTACGTCGAACTCCAAATCCTTACGACGATTATCGGCATAACTTTTCTGACGATCTTGGGCTGCCTTCATTCGTTGTCGAATAATCTCTATACAATTCGAAGTCTGTCGAATCATCTCTGGCCCAAGTATCAGTTTTTCTCCAGTTTCCAACCAACATGTCGGAGAGTTACACGGTCTTCCATATAATGCCTCATATGGTGCCATACCAATACTCGACTGATAACTGTTATTATATGCAAATTCCACCAAATGAAGGTGATCTTCCCACGATCCCCCGAAGTCCAAAACACATGCTCTAAGAAGATCTTCCAAAACTCGGTTGACTCTCTCAGTCTGACCATCTGTTTGAGGGTGATAAGCTCTACTCAAACACAACTCGGTTCCCAAAACTTGCTGGAAGCTCTTCCAAAATCTACTAGTGAACAATGGGTCTCGATCGCTCACTATACTCTTCGGAACACCATGGAGTCGAACTATCCACTTAACATAAAGCTCGGCCAACTTCGATGCAGTCCTAGTCGATCGAACAGGAATGAACCTTGCACTCTTAGTCAACCGATCTATGATGACCCAAATCCCTTCATTCCCTGTCCTGGTTCTAGGTAGACCATCGATAAAATCCATCGACACTTGCTCCCACTTCCATGTAGGAACCTCTAATGGCTGAAGCAATCCACTGGGCTTCTTATGCTCGGCTTTCACCAACTGGCAGTTCATACATTTGGAAATAAAATTTCCAACATCCTTCTTCATGCCTTCCCAGTAATAAGTTCTCTTCATATCCCGATACATCTTATTTCCACCTGGATGAATTGTCAACTTCGAGTGACGACTTTCCCTCAGAACCTCATCTCTCAATCCATCTATATCGGGAACAACTAATCGTCCTTGTTTCCGAAGCCAATCATCTCGATCGACATCGAATCCTTTAACCTTTTCTGGATTCAATCCAGATTCCAAATCACGGATAATCTTGACAAGCTTATCGTCTCGCTTTTGGCCCTTGCCAATTCGTTCCACAAGAGTAGGTCTTATCGATAAGTTTGCCAACATCTCAGGTTCCAATTCACATCTGGGCCTGAAATCAAATCCAGCCAAATACTCGAGACTCTTCCATTCCGAAAACATGGCTCCCAATCTTGCATGTCTTCGACTTAACGCATCAGCTACTGCGTTACCTTTTCCCGGAGTATAAGTTATACCAAAATCATACGATGCCAAGAACTCTAGCCACCGTTGCTGTCGAAGATTCAAATCCTTTTGGGAGAACAGATACTTCAACGACTTATGATCTGTAAACAACTCGAATCGAACTCCCAATAGATAATGTCTCCACATCTTCAAAGCAAACACAATCGCCGCTAACTCCAAATCATGAGTTGGATAATTCTTTTCATGCGGCTTTAGTTGTCGACTTGCATACGCAACAACTCTATCCTTTTGCATTAGCACTGCTCCAAGTCCAGTACCACATGCATCGGTGTAAACCACCATCTCATCATTCCCACTTGGAATAGTCAAAACAGGAGCACTTGTTAGTCGCTCTTTTAGGATTACGAAAGCTTGCTCACACTTATCATCCCATCGAACACTTGGTTCTTCTTCGTCAATCCTGTTAACGGTGCAGCTATCTTGGAAAAGTCTTTGATAAACCGACGATAATATCCTGCTAATCCAAGAAAGCTTCTTACATCGGATGCATTCTTAGTTCTAACCCAATCCTGGATCGCTGCCACCTTAGCGGGATCAACCGCTATTCCATTTCCAGAAATAACATGGCCTAAGAACCTTACTTCACCCTTCCAGAAGTGACACTTCGAAAACTTAGCCTTCAGCTGATGTTTTCGCAAGATTTCCAAAACAATCCTCAAGTGCGTCTTGTGTTCTTCCTCAGTTCTGGAATAAATCAGAATATCATCCACGAACACAAGCACGAACTTATTCAACTGATCTCTGAATACTCTATTCATAAGATCCACAAAATATGCTGGCGCGTTAGTCAATCCAAACGGCATTACCAGCCACTCATAAAAACCGGATGGTGTCCTAAAAGCAGTCTTCGGCACACTATCCTTCGCCACCCTTAACTGGTGAAATCCTGTTGCCAAATCCATCTGAGAAAACACCTTAGCCTCGTGGAGCTGATCAAACAAGTCATCTATTCTCGGCAATGGATACTTGTTCTTCTTAGTCACCTTATTCAGCTCACGATAATCCACACACAACCTCAACGATCCATCCGCTTTGGTTGCGAACACAACTGGTGCACCCCATTCGGACACACTACGCCGAATGAATCCTTTCCGCAAAAGGTCATTAACTTGCACTTTCAACTCTTGTTGCTCCCTAGGCGCCATCCGCCTAAGAGGCATCACAACAGGTCTGGCTCCCTCAACTAGATCGATACGAAACTCGATCTCCCTATGCGACGGTAATCCTTTGACTTCGTCAAAGACATCCTCAAATCCATTCACGATTGGCACCGATGACAGTCCATCCCGTGGAACAACCAGCGAATACATGAAGCTCATGAAGACGCCTTCTTCATGCTTATATCGTATCACAACCTTTCGCCCCTCCACATTCTCGACTGTCACCTCCAATCTCTCACAATCAACCTTTGCCGCATACTTCCTAAGCCAGTCCATACCCAAAATAATTCCGAACCCCGCAAAGTTCAGAACAAAGCAATCACAAACAAAAGAGCAATCATGACTCGATATAACTAGACCACGGCATAGCATACACAAACAAGACGAACCCCCAACTGGATTAGTCACTACCAATGGTCTATCAACAATATCCGGTTCCAAACCCAACCGGTCTACTAACTCATTACAAACAAAAGAATGAGACGCTCCAGTATCAAATAACACTCTAACTGGAATACCACAAATGGAAAGAGTACCTTGAACCACCACACTCTTCCCCTTCTCTTCAGCAGTAGGAGCTTTCGAAGACGATGGAACAGCCCCCAAAGCATAAGCTTTCACAATCTGTTTGTCCTTCTGTGGTTTCGGACAATTCTTCTTAATATGCCCCAGCTTATCACAGTTGTAGCACTTCAACAGCACCTTCGGATTCTTGCAATCCTTGGAGAGATGGCCCTTTTGTCGATAGTTGTAGCAGGTCTTTTCCCCCTTCGGCTTCTTCTGACCATCCTTACCCTTCTGCTGTTGCTGTTTCCTCTTCTTGTTTCCACCCTGCTGTGGTTAGACTCCTCCTTGGTCACAGCAACAACAGATACTTCCTTAGGAAACAAACTCTCATGCCTGAGAGCTTTCTCCACCAGCTTCTCAAATGGATCGTCCAGATGATCCACCAACTGCCTTCCAAGATAACTGTCCAAGCCTGTCACAAACTTCTCATTCTTCTGATAAGAAGATTCAATATACGACCGAGCATACTTGGACAAGGCCTCAAACTCAGAAACGTACTCAAGAATCGATCTCCCACCTTGCTTGAGCTCAACAAACTTTTTAAACAAAACAGACTTCTGAGTTGTAGAGATAAACTTGGCTTCAAATCTAACTTGGAATTGCTCCCAAGTAATCTCTTCTTCTGGAGTGTCTATGGTGATAGAATTCCACCAATCAGCAGCTCTTCCCTGAAGCTGTCTCGATGCAAGCTTCCTCTTAGTTGCATCCTCAATCCCCAAGTCACCAAAAATCCTTCGACAAGCATCAATCCATCTCTACACCTCAATGGTCGATTCCGTTCCCAAGAAAACCTTCCCTCTAAGAGCAGTATAATCCTTACAAAGCTTAGCAAAATCCACCGGTCTTGGAGCTTGAACTTGAACTCCAACATCCACTGATTGCCCTGAAGCTGGTATCCTTCTCATGATCGAAGTCATCATGGCCTCAAACATAGGAGCATAATCAACAGCTTCCCTAGCAACTGGTCTCCCCCTTCGACTCATCCTTAATATCTACAAAAAGGAATGACTTAGAACACCTTGAGAAACAACTGCATAAGGAGTTCAAATCCTTCTAAACTACTATATTATATATAGTCATCATTCATCAAAATACAATTACGTTTCTCATACGTAGTTACGTCAGCGAACGTTGGCTAAAATCGATTAACCAAAGCTCTGATACCAAATGTGACGACCGCCCATGACTCCCGCACGGAAACAAGGGAATGGTGCGCTGAAAGTGTGCCAGGAAGCCATGAGTGACCGTCAAGGGTAAAATAAACATCACAGACTCTATCGTAAAACTCACAGCGCATGGATAAAATACAATAGAGAAATATAATATAGTGAAGCTCCCATAGTACAGAATATCATCATCTAATCATAATAGCTTCATACATAGTCTGAATCAAGAATACAAGAAGCCTCACTACATAGCACTCAGATTAACCAACAAACAGCGGAATATCCATTACATAGAATATGAGAATAATATGCAAAGCCTCCTGCTCGTCTTCGTCATCATCAGCGTAAGCCACTAAGATCAGCACCTGCCACCTGTCACCTAGTCTGCCCATCCCAAACATGGATGAACAGCCCAAGGTAATAAGAGGAGACATAAAACCTTGAGTCAGACAAAGTCTTAGTGAGCAGTAAATCAACTATCAAACATACCAAAAGAGCATAAGGGATAAAAGGAATAGGAACCCAAATCATCCCACTCCACCTCTTTCTACAGTGATAGCCCCTAGACACACACTAAGGAGAAGCAAGCATAGCAAAGCAGATAATTAAAGTAAAGCAATAATCACTCGAGTCAAGGTCGATGTTTTCCAAGTACAAACCCCCAAGGCCTAAACCAAGATCAGATAAGCACCCAGAAAACACCGCTCTTGAGACCGAATGATGATACAACCAACATCCATGACTCTGGCTATCACTGTTATCATTGCCTTGATTTTATCGTTAATTGAATGACCAACACATCTTTCAACCATCCGTCAAGGGCTAATGGCAACCCCGGTTCTAGACATAACTCCGCACGTCCTCGTGACCCGTGCCTAGGTATAACGAATCTACCCAGAGTACTAGCACGTCATCATGACCCACGCCTGGGTATAACGGATCTACCCAACGTACTCTTGCTTTGAGCTTGCTAGAACCTTCAATAACGATAAGATCTCAGCCTTCTAGTCATCCTCCTCGACGACTATTCCCATTATAGCTCAAGCACCACTCGAGCCCACCATTATCCACCAACTCGAACCGCATCATCGAGTAATCAACATGCTTGGGATGATCCCGTCTGGATTAAACCAAGGCTTCCACATCATGCTTTGCTCCAACGAATCTTAGCAAAGTCCATCTCATCATCATACTTCGCCTCAACATATCATGGCAAAGTCCATTTCGTCATCATACTTCGCTTCCTCTAACTATAGCAAAGTCCTCGAACCCATCCATATGAGCTTCATTATCCGCTTCATATGCCACAGCAGCTTTCACCATTCAAAAGCCTTTCCACTTAGCTTTTGAATCATCTTCAACCATCTTGTCCCAAATCAACTACAAGCTAACTCGAGACAATCAAATCAATCATACATCCAAACAATCAAGCATTCAAACAAGATCTAATCAAGCAATATCAACTATAATGGCAATTTCGTAAATAAATAAGCATAAGTCTAACATATATGAAATCATGGATTTTAGCATAGATCTATCAAATATAAAACATGGGTTTTGTCTCTATAACTTGTTAATTGAACTTGCATAGGTAAACATCTTCAAAAGTAATGAATCTAGTCTTGGAACTAAGAAAAATGCATGAGATCTCTAACTTTAACACTCAAACAAGCCACCAATCCAATATACTCCTTTGAGTCCGCGTGAGAGATAACTACCACTCACCAAAACACCTAAACACCTCAAAAGAAACCCACTTCAGATCTGGACAGCAAATACCCAAGCTTGATCCGGCAAAACCTCGCTTCAAACGATGAAATCTAGCTTTGTAGGATGAAGATCTTCAACTTTGGCTCTTCAATCTTCAATCTTGATCTTCGATCTTGGATGGATGTTAGCACTCGATCAAAGGGGAGAAAAGAAGTGAAGAAATGTTGTAGTCGAGCTCTCAAAATGGCAGCACTTTGTCGCTTCAAAAACCGGTGCCAAAAAGTGAGCAAAACTCCACAAATTATAGGCTAGTCGCCCCCTTAGGTCGTAACTCCTAGCTCGGTTTTAGGTCGTTGCCGACCTAACATGCTACGACCTAACTATATTACGACCTAAGGCCCACAGTATGCACGTGACTTAAAAACACTGCCTTATAACGACTTACGACTCAACACACTAAGACACAAGGTCGTACGACTCATCAGGGAAAACGACTCATCACTCTACGACTTAACATGATGGCCGACTCAACGATTTAGCATCTCCACACGACTCGGCCTACATGCGACTCACGGCCTAATCCTAACACAGGGTCTCAACGACTTATACTATAGCCGACTCAACTCCTTGCCGACTCAACTTCTTGCCGACTCAACACAACAGTCGACCTAACAAATCCCAAGTCAACGACCTACCGACCCAAGCTCCTACGCGACTTAACAACTTAACATCTATAAGTCGTCTAACGACCTAACTATACACAGAATCACACCCAGGCCACACGACCTAAAACACAGCCGACCTAACAACACACGTGACCTATCCTTAACTCGTCCTACCGACTTAAGCCACTAACCTTTAGGTCTCCCATCCCTATAGGTCGCCCATTCTACTAGGTCGCTCGAATACTTAAGTCGCTCTAACCTGTTATCTACTAGGTCGTACTATCTTGAGTCGCCCCTCTATCTTAGGTCGCTCAACCAACCTAACTACACAGGGATTTCCTTAGGTTGCTACTTCCATAGGTCGCTCCACTCGACCTAAACACTAACTCATCTACCACCTTAAGTCGTATCACCGACCTATCTTCATACGACCTATCTCCAAACCCTTAACTCGTTAGTTACCTTAGGTCGCAATATATTAACCTATTCCAATTACTAACTTGCTAACAACCTATTCCTTAACTCGTATAAGCTTAGGTCATCTACGACTCATGAATACCGACTCAAGCTTTCCCCCACGAGTTAATCTCTACACGAGTTAATTTTCCCACACGATCTAACATCCATAAAACACGGGTCGTTACATTTTATTTCATAAATTGATTAAGTATTTACATCCACTTATTACAAATAACTTCCATTTGATGTAAAACCTAGTATACATTTACATGAATCCAATTTCATTCTATCCATTAATGGGTATTGCATTGAAATTAAATTTATTAGCTTATATCAACATTACTACCATTAATTGCAATAGGATTACCAAATTTATTCAATACCCTAAACAAATAACATATATTAATTCATTAAGTTAATTTACTATTTACCTTTGTATTCTTATATTCAAATCTTATCCTAGTATAACCATTTACATTACTTCAATTATTTGTACTTTCATTTCAACTGTTCATACTTATCTTAAATTTCCATGGTTTCATTCCATTTTCAACATTCGCTTCATTATTAATTATAAATTTTTTCATTTCCTCCTAAATTAAATTACAAAATCTTAATTAAATTAAGCAATTAATTTCTCCAAATTTACGGGTCGTTACACTCTCCCCCCTCAAAACTTTTCGTCCCCGAAAAGGAAAAAGAAGGGAAAAGGAAAGAATTAAGGAAATAATATATCTTATTCAAAAATATTAACTTTATACGAACAAACTTACAAATTTTATTATATTAAATAAAATATATCAATATTTTTATACTTAAATTATTAAAGTTTGGAAATCATTTTCAAATAATTTCTAAGTCCAAAATTTACGGAAATTTTGGCAGAGTCTCATTTGTATGGAAGGATCGGACGATAATATAATATCAAATATAACAATTATATAACATATACTTTCTAAAATAATATATCTCAACACGGAAAAAAAATATAATAACGCTATAAACGTTAATCCGAAAACGTACCTATTGTCGGACAATTTATGCTTATTATTATGAAACCAAATGCAGTAGCAATTGCTTCCATAACCTGTATTTCACTTATATAATCTGATAAGAGTTAGAAATTATATAGAATGAAATATTTAAGTTGTTCAACCACAACAAATAATCAATTCAACAACCAATTGCAACAAACAGCATACAATCTTCATACAGAATCAACACAATTCAAACATTTATTCAAACAAAACAAACAGTTGCTTGGGTTCAAAACTTTGTATTGTATAGAATGAAAAATAAACTATCAACTGCACCATTTACTCAACAATTTTTGATGAAACTAAATAGATTATTCATTCATCCAACAATTTTAAAGTATCCTTACCTAAACAACCATAGACAAAACAACAACAAATTCCAAACAATAAATCAAGTTAAATTTTGTTAATTTCATTTCAAACTATTGTTGTTTGATTTCCTTTTATCCATATTCTGATTTATCTTTTTAATTTTACATTATTTCTTGCAAATTTTCGTTTTTAATTCAATTACCTTGCATATTACTTCATTTATTTACCGCTTAATTTCATTTATTTACGGTATTCATCTTTCTATTTTGTAAAATAATTAACATCAACATTTACTTAAGTCTATAATTACTTATTTACAACACTTACCTTCTATCATATTTCATTATAGTAAGATTTTCATTTTAACTTAGGTTTATAATAATTACTCATCAATTCTTAAGAATAAAAGAAATTTTATTGAATACTTCATTACATACTTTTACTTGTACCACTTCCATTACATTTTCTTATTAAACTTTTCAACTTTTAATATTCGGTAAGTTATAAATACGCTTTTTAAGAATGTAATTGAAAGTTATACAAGTTTCCTCAATTCTTTTGATTAATTTAATGTTCAATAATTATACCCTTTGTTTCATAGGTTACAATTTCAAATTTCATTTAATACCATTTATAACCTATCATTAAATCTCTTATTCAATTAAGGGTTTCAATTATTAGTTAAATTCCGTTTCACTACATTTATTAAACTATTAATTTATGGAAACTTAAGAATTAAATGCCGGGTTTTATTAAAATCATTTAAAATAATAGATACATGTATATACTGGCAACATATATATCTAATTATATTTAAAACAATTAAAATTTTATATTTGTTTATCAAAAATGGATCTGCAGTAAACTACTACAGTCGCCTTCCCACTTCGAAACTCGAAAATAAATGTCGATGATGCGTGCACTCATCACCGAAATTATTTTCCAGCGACAGAGAGGGGAGTACAGAACTTTTTTTTTCAAATTTCTTTTAAAACATTTCTTTCAAATTATATTGAAATATTTATATCATAAAATACTTCTAAAATAATATTACTATTCCAAAATTATTCGAAAGAAATTTTCAATAGCCCGGAACTTAAGCTCTAAATTTCCAATTTCATTTATTTTATTATATTTTCAATCTTACTTCGACTATTAATTATAATGTTATTACCTAACAACCAATATATTGCAACCAAATATATATATGTATATAATTTAAAATTTTATTTTATATATAGAAAATATAATAGGTAAAATTATTTCATTCGCCTACAATAAAAACAAATATTATGTCGGTCTGTCCTATTAAGTGTTTAGAAATCCCTATTGATGTCACAGCGTCCCATGCATCAACCAGAATTTATAAATACAAAACGGAACAGATTAACATAATATTAAAACCTTTTTATAACACTAACAAATACGCTTTCTCATATATATACACTCAGTGACTCCCATAGGGTATTACTACCTTATTAGTAAAGAGTCAGATCCCACAAAGCTAAGGTTTATCGCTAAACCAAAGCTCGGATACCACATTGTAACGTCCACCCTTTTCGCTCGCTTTA
The DNA here is from genome assembly GCA_030765085.1 of Allium cepa. NCBI lineage: Eukaryota > Viridiplantae > Streptophyta > Magnoliopsida > Asparagales > Amaryllidaceae > Allium > Allium cepa. Next base: position 437,641,497 of record CM060944.1, read on the forward strand.
AATCGACACACGTGCCAATTCAAACCGTTCGAAAGGGTGGATTATTATGGGGTAAATAAGAAAAATAAGAAAGAAATAAAACAAAATAGAATCTCACAGCGGACGGATAAAATATAAAAATCAAATATACAGTTTATAAAGCTGTTTTACAAAATATTCGATTATACTTACACATTTATCAGAGTTACACATACCAATAACAATGCAGCGGAACAGTATGAGTATAGTGGACTAATAACAATAATAATATAAATCTCCGTCTTCGTCCTCCAGAGCTAAGGTCTTCGAAATCCTGAAACGCTCGGACTGACCCGAGCGAATTGAAAAGACAAAACACTCGAGTCAGAACTAAAATATCTTATGTAAGTTAAATCAACAGGAATAAATATGAGTGCAGTAACTCAAAAGATGCTCGGGATGCACATCTCTTAAGGATCCGTTAAACTATTTACTATGTAGTATATTTCACTATTATAATAGTGTCTAATTGTAAAATAAACTTACTTTTTTCTTAGCATTAAGGGGTTACCCATATAGCCCTTAACACGTAATAGTCCCAGTACTCCATCCAATATCAGCGCATCTCCAGATCGGGAGACTACCCTAAATATTCCATGGGCTACGGGAGAAAACCAAACTCGTACAAGGCGCGATAGGGTAGGTGACACGGCAAAACTAGGCAATGCCAGGGTAGATATACCAATTACGCTTTCGGGACGGTGGTAACGCGTAGCCACAGCTGCCGCCCACCCCGAGCCACACCCCAAAATAAAAAAAAATCAAAAGTGGCTACCGAATCAATCCAAAAGTCAAAGTATAATATCGAAGGGATGTGTCCGATCAAACTTGCTACCTCAATTAACCCGTCAATCGCTCCTGTTTTAGCCACCTTATGCCAACTCACGGGAGTTGGGTCCACGTATTTACCTTAAAGGAAACGCTGCCACCATCCTACTTCGTTCTGGAATCTCCACCGCGGACACGGTTGTTAAAGTGGTTTTTGGAGTTGGCAGAGAGTATGACAACTTTCGATCTTGGTCTCTTCAACAACCAAACGTTATTATAACACTGCGGTCTTTTCAAAATAATTTATACTTAAAAACCAGAATAAAATATCCATTTCAAAACCATATAAATACGATATCATTTCTATTTTAAAACCCAAATCAATATGATATCATTTTTATTTCAAATATATCTTTTCCAAAAATCATAGTACTTTCGAATATATATACCTTAAACCCATAGCTTCGAAACAAAATTTTCAATACTTAAACGGTTTAAATATAAACTACTTTATAAAGCAAGTTAGCTTTTACTTTCTCAAATCAATTCCAAATACAGATTTGAATTCCCAAATAAACCATTTAAATTTTCATATATTTCAAAGTTTTAAATATTCCACCATTTCAAAACTGAATTTTTTTTATTTAGATATATAAGCCCAATTCACTTTGCTATTATTTAGTTTTGAAATACTTCTTAATAAATCCAGTATCCTTTATATAAAATTTTCAAATTAAATAATTGAATATTCCTCAATTTATTTAGACTAGATTTATTCTCTTAAAACATCCTGAACCCGAATTTAGTTATAACACCATATTCTTTTAAATCTAAATTTCAATAAGATCTTAATTTAAATAAAATCTCAAATCAATTTCAAACTATCTTCTCAACTTTGATTTATAAAAATCAATATAAACTATATATTAAAATATAATTTAAGTAAACACTTATCCATAATATTTTTAATAAAATCAACTTTATCATTACACTTACTTCATACTTTAAACAATTTTATACATAGCTTAAACTAAGAATTTAACTATATATAAAATAACCTTTATCAAATATCTGAAATCAATATCTCATAAAACCACATATATATATATTTCTTTACAAAACACAGAAAATCATTTCAAAATATTTTCACATATATAAATCGCAGTGTCTGTATAAAATTTTCTATCCTATGGTCAAGTGATATGGATATTTATCATTTCAATCCGCAATTTAAAAATAAAATTTACGGTTGTATATCATTTCAAACCGCAATCCCGAATGAAATGAAAATGCATGATAACTTGCAGTTTATTCAATATAAAATACAGCATCTATTCATCCAATATCAACCATCAACCATTTATCACAATCATCATCCAATTCGAATCAATAGCATCAATATATAACGGAAAATAAACAACAGGTATTAAATAGCAGTTTAATTCAACAATAAATTAAATAACTGTTTAACTGGCAGTTATATGTAATGAATAATTAATTTACAAATTTAACTGGCAGTTTAAATGCAATGAATAAATTTAATAGAAATTTAATTTAAATAAATGAGATTAACTGAGATGATGATTTAAAATATGCTAAACAACCATAAATAAATTTTAAATCACATCATATATCAATTTAACAAACATAAGAAATTTTAGAAGTTGTGAGTGGGTTAAAACACTCACCTTTTGAATTTAAATTGAATTTAAATCCAATTTAAACCCAAAATTGAACAGTCGCCAAATCCACCCAAACCCACGCCAAAATGTCTAGAATTTTATTACGATCCTAACACAAAAATCGCGTGTGAAACGGAGTTCGTATGAGAAATTTACACATGTTAAATCGATTTGAAAACAAAATTAAAATTAAATTTTTCAAAACAAAACCTACCATCATAAATTTTTGCCATGTCACTACCGAAACGCACGCGCACGCGACTCCAAACTCTCTTTCAACCCGCACGCAATCTCCGAAGGAAGCAACCCTAGCCGCCGACTCCAAACCACCACGCACGCCGCCTCGATCGCCTTCGTCTCGATCAGGCAACCCAGCCACCATGCCCACGTCAGGCCGCACCTCTATGGCCCACGCGCGGCCTCCACGGCCACTCGTTTGGCCGGCACTGTGACACCCCACCTCTATACCCACGCTAGCCAAGGACACTACGGTGTAATGCCTTCAACTAGCACGGAGAATAAGGCTGTTGAGGAGCGACCATCTGTATAATTGCTTTGTACGAGTACCGATATGCCAGATAAAATATAACTTGCTTTCAAGAGGAAATCCGACATACCGACGCAAACTCAAAGCTACTACACAGTGGCTATAATGTCTTCGGAAACAAATATAGAAATAAACATAACACAAATCAGTCACGGATAATTCATATCACAAAGGCGGAAATAGACATGAATATATATAACACATAAATTGTTCATTAGAGTAGTGGTCAAAAAGATCCACAGTGACACAAAAGAATAGCAACAATGCTATACAAAAGAATAAGTACACAAATATAAGTCTATATCTCAAATGTATACAACCAAAAACTACTAATCTAAGTAGTTAGCCAAAAGTTAGGACAATAATCCCTGGCGAGAAGTTAAGCAGAAGCACCTATAACATCTCGGTCTGACCCGAGTATTATTTAATAAGAAAATAATAAACGGATCAGTCTAGCTATAAATATCAGATGAAATGATATAGAATAAGGGATATGACTAAACGTATAATAATCACAATGCCAAGCTGTGATAAATAAGTAATTGAAAATCAACAAGAGATTAATCAATATCACAAAAATCTTCTCAAAGATCAATAGGAATGTCATACTCCTTATTTCATTCACCAAGCCACAAATATTGACGACATATAAATGCCAATCATAAAATTGGTGAAACACAAATTATAGAAATCATCAATAGAAATCCAGAAATCACAAAAAGGGGGAGGCCTATCACAAAACGGGAGCCTGAAAACTCACCGACACGTGTATCACAAAACGGGACGCTATCCCATGGTCGCTAACCATAGAGCCGGTGCAACAACGTAGTACAACGGTACGCCCGAGGAACCTGAAACTCGAATAGATCGAAACATCGACGTAGTACAACGGTATGTCCAATGAACCGAACTCCATAAAAGAATATGGGTCGCTAGCCCACAAGAATTGAGTCGAAACTCCAAAATAAATAGGTCGTTAGCCTATAATAAAAATGAGACGAAACTCAATAAAACGAGGTATTGTCCCCTACGTGGACAAGAAACATAGCATATTGGTAGTCATAATCACAAAAATGATCATCATCGATCATCAAGAAGTGTCAATTACACTAAGCTAGTAAATATATGAGCTTAGCTTCATGTCCCATAACCACTAGCTTAACTTAAATATTTACGAACAAATTTTAGATCTCCACTAGAAAATCGTCACAAGAGATTCAATCGAACAAGTCCAAGAATTAACCAACGAAGCAAACGCAAGCGTTTCATACCACTCGTTTTACTAAGCCGTTTAATTAGATTTCTCATACGAGTGATGAAAAGGTTTGTATATACTAGTAGATTGAAAAACGGTTTTAATAAACGAGCTTTGTATTTAAATAGTGTTGAAATCGTTTTGATGAAAGAGTTTTGATATTTACTACTAGTATAGAAAACCTTTATATTTTTAAAGTGACAAATCACAAAAATGATTGTAGAAACAACATCACTAAAATTCACATTTGAAAACGTGAATAAAATCCAAAGAAATCGATATCAAATCCATCAAAATGGATATTTCGAAAATTCCCAAAGAAAATGTCATCAAAGTCGATAATAAATGATAACAACAAAAGGGAAACAACACGAATCGATTAAAGTTGGAAATTCAACAAAATAGGCAATAGAGGCAAAATGGGCAAATAGGAGGAGGTCGGTCAACCGGACTCTCTGAGTCGGTTGACCGAACCAAAGATGGAAGTGCTCGGGTAGCAGGTCAGTCGACCCGACCCTGAGCTCGGTCGGCCGGAGCCTGTAACCTGCACTATCAAAACAGAGGCAGGAAGTGCTAGGGTAGCAGGTCGGTCGGCCGGCTACAGAGCTCGGTCGGCCGGAGCCTGTTGCCAGCACTCCTATGCCTATCTAATGAATGCCAATCCCTTCCGAATTGCAATCGGTCGAGCAACATCACTAAGGATTTACGCCATCAACTACCCGACCATAGAAGCTCTTCGATTCATCACCAAAAACATGATCAAGACATCAAAGCTATGATTTTTAAAGGATTGAACCCAAAACACCAAAAATTGGAATATTCACCAAATCAATCCAAACCAAAAGAAATTGCACAAGAATAAGCGTTACGAATTCATACCTAATATTCAAAGATAGATATAAGCATAGATGTGAGATAAAAATCTCACCTTTTTACAAAAACAAATGAAGAAGAAGCTTGAAAGCAAAGGGAGAATCAACCACTCTTCAACACAACCCAAATGAGCTTGAATCTATGCTAAAAAAGAAGAACATTCCCAAAGTTAGGTTTGGGAATTTCTGAAATTGATAAAAGAATGAGTTGGAGAAGAAAAAGAGAGGCTTACCAAAGTTTCTTCTATTAGTTTGGAGCTAGGGCTTGATTTGCAAAAGAAAACTAGGGTTTGGAGTTTTAATTTCTCATTCCACTCACCATTAATCTCTTTAGAACTGAAAAGTAGAGGAAGAGGGAGTGAATGAAGAGGGGGGTTTCAGTTTGGAGTATTAAGTTGGCTAATGGGCTGAACCCAACCCAAAGCCCTAAGTGAAAAAGTGGCAAAAATCAACTTACTCCAAACATATCGAAGCTTATACTCAAAAAGGTTGCAAACGGCATTTTGAACTCAATGGAAGGGGTCTCGAGTCCCAATTCGACTGTTTGCAAAAAGTAGCTTTTCAGACTAAATTCCGAGTATCGATAAAATATTTAAATAAAATATTTAAACATAAAAATCGATAAATATGCGGGTTGTTACAGGCACCGCCGCCACTTCTAACCGCCAATAATGGCAAATTTCGACCCCCATACGACGAGCGAACAACATAGATCTAAGCCCCTCCTCGACCTCTACAGTGCAGCACAACCCGATCGTCGTTTCGATGAAAATCCATCGTTGAAAAATTAAACCCTAAAATGGACGGCCGAAATTGATTCTGAAATTCTAGACGAACGATGAATCGGATTGAAAAACGAATTACACCAGGAGATTACTCACTTCGAGAGCTTCAACATATAATTTTTGTGAATTTTTCTTAGGAGTTTGGATTTTCAGCTTTGGATTATATTTGGGATTGTATTTGAAATTATATTGTCTGCCATTGAGGAGGAGAGAGTTGAGATATACGTATAGCCAAATGAAAATGGGGAGAATTAGGATTTATAACGATATATTTATAGACAAAGTTGCAATAGGATGGATCAGATAAGATAGATGTACGCGCTAAACGATATATGGCCCGAAAAGCCCGTGTCGACTCCGGAACAAAATTGGGTCAACCCATATGTCAAAATAGATGTTCTAAAATATTCTGAATGCGATGGAAAATGTTTCACATCCAAATTCCATCGTATGAAGAAGTTATGCTAAAATCAATTTTTTTCAAATTGATTTCAATTGATTTCAATTTATGGATTTCAAGGCGTTTCAAGCCCATACGATCAAACGACAAGTCCGATCGATACGAAACTTGAAATCCTACAATAATTCAACGATACGGATCCGATGAATCTAGTTTCGTCGAAATCCGAGTCAATGGCCAAAATGGCTATTTTCTATTAATTAAATAATTTAAAAATTAAATAAATAAAATCCAATTTTTAAATTTCAATTCTAAAATTGACCAATTTTATTACCTTAATATTTCCCAAACATTTACAATTGCTTTAAACAAATTTACATGTCACTTAAATGTTGATTCAATCTTCAATTTTAGCGTTAAATTCCAATTTCGTTAAATTTAGAAATTATAAATTAAAATTTCAATAATTCCTTTGATTTAAATTTTCATTCATATTATTCAAATTCATTATTACAACCAGATGAAATAAATATTGGAATCAAAATCCATTATATTAACATTCTCAATTTTCATCTAAATCCTCATTTATGTAATATTTTAATATTATATTCCACTAAATTGCAATAAATCCACTTATTAGATTCCAAATTATAAATAAATTAATAAATCTTGGTTTTCACTCCTTAAATCAACAAATCTTCATATTATAAAGAAAATTAATATTTATTACATCTTATAGAATTAACTATCTTTAATAACGAATCGAATCTACCTTAACTGCATAAATTTGGAAAATTAATGGTAATTGGTTTCACATTAACTACATTAATTATCAATAGAGATCTTAATAAAACCGTTTATTTATTTAAAATCTTGCTATTCATAAATAGACATTTTTATGGGTATAAATAACATTGAACCATAATACATTTCATTAATGCATGCTTCATTTCGTATAAATTCCCTTTTATTAACTAAATCACATTAACAAAACGAAAATAATTAATTTAGATTTATTTGCATCGATTTCCATTCTTAACTTAATATACTAAATAAATGGTTAACCTAAATAATTGTTACCTTTTTACATTCAAATTCACTTACAACTATCGTTAACAACAATGTTGCCATTGATTTAGATTTAATTAAATAAATTAGATGAGTTGGTAAAATTTTATAATTATCCCTAATGCCAAAGTTACTCACATTCATACTTAATCACCAACTACAATTTATTATAATTACTTAATTTGCATTGGTTTAATCAAATTGTAATTTAATACGTATTATTTCCTCCATTAATATAACCTTTGAATTAAATTCCCAATTCTTCAATTACTACCTTAAAATAAGTTTACGTTTCTATTAATTTCCATTTCCACTTCCGTTATTTTATATTATAATCATTAAGGTAACGTTTATCATCAACACAACCATTATAATTACTTAAATTTTATATGAACTTTATTTCCAATAAATTCATTAACCACTTAATTAGGTAATTTATAATAATTGTTATCATAGCCTTAAATTTACACTTAGGTTTATGTTAAATTCAATTTATTTTATTTCATAAATTGATTAAATATTTACATTCACTTATTACAAATAACTTCCATTTGATGTAAAACCTAGTATACATTTACATGAATCCAATTTCATTCTATCCATTAATGGGTATTGCATTGAAATTAAATTTATTAGCTTATATGAACATTACTACCGTTAATTGCAATAGATTACCAAATTTATTCAATACCCTAAATAAATAACATATATTAATTCATTAAATTAATTTACTATTTACCTTTGTATTCTTGTATTCAAATCTTATCTTAGTATAACCATTTACATTACTTCAATTATTCGTACTTTCATTTCAACTGTTCATACTTATCTTAAATTTCCATGGTTTTATTCCATTTTCAACATTCACTTCATTATTAATTATAATTTTTTTCATTTCTTCCTAAATTAAATTACAAAATCTTAATTAAATTAAGCAATTAATTTCTCTAAATTTACGGGTCGTTATACATCATAAAAACCTAGAAGGAAAATTTTAAAACGAAATAATTTAATACATAATAGCTATTTAATTATATTATTATTTAAGCACATCCGATAAGCAATTAATATTTAATTATGACATATAAGCATATTGTAATAAAGGTGTAAAAATATAGCAAAATGGAGTTTTAGCTCAACAGTCTGATAGGGAAACAATGGATATAAATGCTTATTTATTGAGACAATTAAGTCTAAAACAATTATTTATCTTGCAACAGTTCGAATCGCGACATAAATTTAATCTATCATAAAATTAATCTATGTATGAACTTACATAAAATAAATTTATGTACTTCATAAATGTAGTTGGTCTAATGATAATAGAGACCAAACATGATTGCCCCAAAGATCCGAGAATACAGTATTAGATAAATTATTGCATTTATTTTATGCAATGATGATTCTGGTAGCATTTTTCATGCTGCAATGAAAATGTTTAAGACTTTTATATCTATCTTTACTTATTTCTATTTGTACTGTTGTAAACATCGTGCTTAACTTTCCATTAGTTTAAGCTTGTGGCACATTTAAATAAGATTTCTTCACAGTTTAAGCATTTCCCATGATTAAAATAAAGAAGAAAAGAATCTACTCGGTATAGTGTTTAATTTATATTACACAACATGATTCATCAATTCTTCACAGAATGCAATTTATTTCAAAACAAAGATTCTAAAAGATATTATATCCACACAAAATGATAGACAATGAAAACACTCCTGGATGATAGACTTATAAAAGGAAAAAAGGTAATAATGGAATATTTACGAGTTTAAAGAGGATCTTAAGTCCGCGGGTGCGGCGCAGTAGAAAGAAGGCTTGGGTTTCGGTAAAAAGGCCCAGGTTCGATTTCTACCATGCTCTTTCCTATCCTATATAAATTTACCTAGGGATATGGGGGCTTGAATCAGCAGACAACTTTATTATACCCTCCTCAAGAGTTTACCAGCCCGCCGGGTTCTCGTAGGTTTTCAAAAAAAAGAGGATCTTAAGCATAGAAAGCCTCAACACAAATTAGCTTCTGAGCGTCGAAGAAAATAACATAATGATCATGATCTTGATTCAAAAATAATTTTAATAAAAAGGAAATTTTAATTAATTATAGATGAAAATAATTATCATACAATTTTGAAATCAACTTAATGTATATAATGAGTAATAAAGGATGAAGAAACAAATCAACTCACTTATTGTATATTAAGATATATTATCATTCCCCTAACTTAGTTATTTTAATGTAAAAAATAGTGGGTGCTTTTTCCTAATCATGAATAATAAACCATAGAATCCAACAATATTAAATATCACTCATATTGGCATTCTTGTATACCCACCTGACTTTGAATTAGTTGCATGATGTTGTACAAACAATATTAAGTATCAATTAGTTCATTTGTACTGCATACTTAGTTAATTCAAAACCTGCAACCAAGTTTCTTTCAATGCCCTATCAATAAATAATATACATTACAGTCTGACATAATAATAAAAACATAACTCGTCGGATCTGTTGACATACACAACTGATGCAATCATTTCTAAAACAACATATGTTGTATATATCCACACTTGTTACCTTTGCAAAAACTGCTTATGTAAATCAAATTAAGCTATGACATGAATAGCATAACCATTCTTTTTTATTATCTGTGTCACAATAGCAATTGCCATATAAATATGGTAGTTGCATTAATGCTTTTTATACACAGTCAATGACTCAACAGAAGGAAATAACGTGAACAAGTTGAATAATAAAATCACATAGCAAGATACCCGCACTTATTGTCTTTGCAATAATCCGTATGCCTAGCATGAGTCACTTGCTATCTATAGACTTATTTTTTTTGCTTGGAGGACATAAATTGAACTCAAAAAAGGTAACTAAAACTACAGAAGACATCAATAAATTTGGGCATGATTAAAAAAATACCTAAGTTTGATATCAGTTAGTTCCTAGTCTTGGGCGATGAGCTACTTATGGGCGTATCCTGCTTATTTAAGCTTGTCAATCTGCGTAAAAGAGATCAAATTTTTACCATTTCTCTTAAGTTATTAACAGACCCATCTTCACTCAAAACGTATGAAGAAACAAAACGCAAGGATCAAATGAATTCGGACCAACAATAGTTGAGTCACGTGCTAATTGTCTGGCATATCAGGCAACATATTTAAAGAATGTATGATCATACTTATTGTGTATGCATTTATAGTTATACCCCTAAAAGTAAATTTGACAGTATCATTGTCTACATAAACTGAACCTAAAGCAGCATTTGAGAAGACAAAAATACTGAAGAATAGCCATGAGCCAATTCTTTTATAATACTAACAATAACATAAATTATATCGGTCCATTTTTGTTCCATAATAACCCACATTTTCATCAAAAAAATATGTAGAAGTCAACAATGTTGATAAAGAGTTTGAAAAAACCGAGCCTCCACCGAATTGGCAGAAAGATTGTGGCAAGTTAGTGAAAATGTAGTAGCCATATGTAATTTGATGTAGATTTCTTACTCAGGTAGAGATTCTTTGTTCACCCTCTTGTGTCATAAATGTTAACATCTAGGTTCAAACTTTTACAGCTAGAAAAGGTTTGAATGTCATGAGGAGTCAAATAAACTCAATCACTCCCAATAGGAAAAATACAATCTCATTTCCTGGAGAAAACTATAGGTAGTTTAAGAGAATGTGTAGTTTAATAAATATATGAGCAAATATATTTCATTGAATAATGTCATTCTACTTCTTTCCCTTATACGCATAACTTTGCATCTAAGGGTGTGTTGTATTTTCGAAAATAAATTAAAGCCATTTGAGACTAAAAGCTTTAATTTGTTGTTGTATTTTTTAAAATAGTTTTTAAAGCTTATTATAAAATAAACATTACATTCATTTCTTAATTTGAAAAAATGCAGCTTTGGGTGTACTTTGCAATTTCTTATAATATCATTGATCAGTGGATAAATGCAAGCATGAAAAATTTAAGTTGACCGTGTTACCAAATAGAAGCTTTCACTTGGGTTTTCTTTTCCTTTTTACATCTTTCCTTTTTACATATTTCCTTTTTACATCTTTAAGATATTGTCGAAACACGGTTTATTTTGAGTTTCTGATCATGTTATCATACAATCCATATCAAACCGGAGAGAAAATATCACTGCCAGTCCTTCTAATAACTAAATAGCAACATCAAAAAGCTCCATATCGTTATATGGTTTTCAATACTTTATTCTTGCTTGAAAAATTATGTTCAGTTGTTTTTAACATTAATAGTTAAAACTTAAACACTATGTCAGAAAATTTAAATAACATATTTTGACAATTATTATTACAGTTTGGGAAAACACAAAAATTTCTAGCACAATGTGTACTTCTACAGAAATAATAATATTTATGTATGACATGAGAACATTTTCTTCTTCTTCAAAACTTGGATATTACACATCCTAGAAGAGATAACATGTTTTTCCTTCTTCAGAACTATATATATATATATTCTTCAGAACTTTCTTTAAACCAACAACTTTAGCTAGCCATATAAAAATCTTTTCACTATTGCCAGTGGTGGTTGATGCAACCATGCAAAGTTTTCTTCGAAAAATTGTTTTCTCTATAATTTAGTAAATCTCTTGAAATTGCACACTCTTGTTGGAAAAATAACAGCCTTACAAAACTATCAAAAATAAACGTTATCACTAAAATCCTCAATCCAAATAAATATATACAAAACATTATTAGCAGTTTCATTAAACAAATACTCTCTAAATAGAAAATTAATAGCATTAACAATAATGTTGATTTATTGCTTAATTTAAATAACTAATAAGATAAAATAAGGAAATTTATCTATAGATTTTGTAAGAAAAGACAACTGAAATGGTAAAAAGCAAGAATGGAATAATATCATCATACAGACAAATAGACATATGTTTCAACACGCACATACATATACATACACACACATACACATACACATACACATACACATACACATATACATATACATATACACATGTGTGTGTGTTAAAGAGCTATTTATACCAAGAAAGAACACTTTCTCTGAAATATGGACTATGACTTATTGATAGCGTATGCAGATGTTCAAAAGAACCAAAGATAATTTAGTATTAGCTCAGTTTATGGATATTTGCATATTATAATTCTTTAATGCTATGTGAATAAATATCAAGTCACCACACTAACTATATATAAAAGAAATTATTATACCTATCGTAGTCATTTAATTCATCACATTTACAATTTCTTATAAGAATCAAGAGGAAATTCATGATCTAACTTTGTGCAAATGTGTACATAATCAGCAAAGTTATATGAAGCTAAATTTGAAGTAAACTGTTAACTTCAATATCAAACTATTGCACTCACTCGATAAGAAATCTCAGATCTAGTAAAATTTATCATATAATTCATCAACTTACCATCTTTACCATATAACTATCATCATTACAGTTTCTTACAGGGATCGATAGGATAATCATGATCCATCTTTGTGCACCATAAACAGACAGCAAAATATGATTTTTAACATCGGGTCTATGAATATCAACCATCGTACATTAGTACATCAATTGATCAAAACTACTATAGCCAGATATTTCTCCAAGAAACAAAAATGACCTATTTATATTTTGTTTATTGAATACCAAAGGCATTATGCAGTTTCACTTATTGCAATTTAGGAAATCCTTGAGAACATAAGTACCTCTTTTGATAAATATTTGGTGTATATTCTATTTGTTGAATATTTAGTTTATTTATCTTATTGAATATTCAGTTTATTTTTTCTTATTGAATGTTCAGTTTATTTTATACTGCAAAATTAACTAACCTGCAACAAAAACTAACACAGATACCTGTTGTGATGTATTATGTCAATTCTATAAAATTCCAATTTTAGACAGAAAATTCATTCTTTTTGCATTTAGTTAACGCCAAGTAAACTATTATTAACCTAGATATAATCAAAAAACTTAATAAACAACCAAATATTAAATGTATTTACTACCCATATAGGACAACCACATTGATTATTCAACTTCAAAAAATTGCACACACTAGGTTCTTTGTCTTCGAACCTAAACCCATATACTACATAATTTTTCCAAACTCTTCTCCTAACACTCATTTCTCTTCATCTTTCCCTCTGGAAAAAATAGTGGAAAGGAAAAATAAATAAACTAAAGCAAGAAAAGGTTAAATGTTAAATGTAATTAAAGGATTATGTTGTTTGCTAAGACGATAATATGAACAAAATTGAATGTCAAAATCTAAAGAAAAAGTGAAAATGCTCTGGATAGAGCTGCTACGTATGGCAATAGTCATGTTGTTGCCCAACAAAATCCTAAGCGGCAGCTCAGCACCAATCTATGTCGTCGAATATAGCAACAGATGGAGCTACTGCTTAGCATCAACCTATGATGTTTCATATAGCAGCAGACTGAGCTGCTGCTCAGCTGGACACGACTCTATTTTTCCTTCTTCTTTTCATATCCTACACGGCATTGACCATTAAGGCATAAAACTATCGTTTGAGAGTGGAAATGGATAACATTTTTCACAAATAATGTAGGAACGTAGTTATCTAATAAATCCATCCAAATCTTGTTATGTTTCCAATGTTCAAGCTTAAATTATTATAAACCATACTTTATTTATTAAATTTATTCCACTTGAATAAACACTTTGGTTATTACATTTGAAAATTTTCTATGAGAAGCAATATAAGTTGTTTCATACATATGGAAATAAAACAAACATCAAATCTTTCATAAATAGATTGAACATTAAAGTTACATCAATTTTCTTTCTCAAATATATCATTAAAATGAATAAACATCTGACAGATGTAAAACAAAGTAAGGCAATCTAAAAGTGGAAATCATTACCAATAATAATCTACACTTTTTATTTAGTTTCATATAATAGGGAAATTTATGAATTACAACTGCAATACTATTAACAGAGCACATCTAATACATAATTTACAGTAAAACCTAATAAGTACCTATTTTAATGTTCGATCAAGCATAACTACCAGATGATCCTGAAACCTGGTAATTTCAACTTTTGAAACTTTAGAATCATGACTGAATGTAAATATTACTAGTGTAGGCACTCGCTTAGGAGATTCGCAAAGGCCAAAGGCAGAAGATTAGGCTTCAGCAGAGTAAATTCGAGTAGGCGGAGTACGAATTTGATGGATCAGTGTTTTTATATTATATTGGGAAGGTTTACGTTCGGGAAAAATGAATGGGAAGGTGTTACGTAGTGAGAAAGAAATGATATTTAGGGTTTTTGAGTTTTGGGAAGGCAAGCAGAATCAGAAGCAAGAAACAAAGGTAAAATGCAGAAAGGGTATTACTGGAATTTCAAAAGGACACGGTTGATTTTGTATTCATTGAAGTATTATTAGTAGTAGTAAAGATTATTCAAACATCTTTTATATCAACTTATGTATATTTACATTTTCAAACAACTAAACAATTCACTTATATACACTATAATAATCCTAAAAAAATTGTTTCCTTTATATATAAAATGTAATCAAGGTTAATTATTTCATTTACCAATTTAAAATAATACTATGTCGACTTGCCTCGTTTAAGTGTTTAAAAATCCCTATCGATAACATGGCATCCCACATATCGACCAGAATTCAAAAACAACTCAACGGATAAGAAAACACAATATAAAACATTTTATATCACTAACAAATATGCGCTCATGTATATAATACACTCAAACTCAATCTAGGGTGCTATTGTTCCTATCTATACTGAGTACACATCGAAGCTTAGGAATATACAAAATTAAAGCTCTGATACCAAATGCGACGACCCGCAAATCCATACCCTTTGAATCAACAATAATCCACACATGTCCGACCCGAAAAGCACAGACTGACGGAAAGTTAGGAGAAAGAAAAGAAGAGAGAAGAAGAGAAGAGAAGAAAGAGAGAAGATAAAACCAAACAGAACAATACCGAATCTCACATCGCAGCGGGAAACATATAATATCATATCAGTGGTCTTTACAAAACAGAAACTGTATATATACATACATCAATCAAAATTTAACAATCAATCACTAGTTATCAGCCTGGACAGTTATATTAAACTGTCCTCACAATTTCCAATAATATACAACAACTAAGCATAGCGGAAAATCAAAACAGATACGTGTATACGAAAACGAAGAACTCCAGCCCTCTTGCTGAAGCTCCAAAAGCACCAAATCCAAAACCTAAGCATTGAAAGGAAGAACGCCCGGATCTGTTTGGTAAACTAGCATGAGAAACATACTCAACTGAATTTATTAAATTACTATACTTCTTCATTATCGAAACAAAAGTATCTCGTAAGACACGCCCACACATAAACACGGACATGTTTTTACCTTACGACAACTAAAACATTTCATATCAAATCATCTGATATTATACTAGTGTCTAATATATACAAATATAATCATAGTCGAAATGGTTACCCATATAGAATTTCGAGGCTATTCATTACACCTTTACAAGCAAAACCGTAAGCTCGTAGTGGGGTTTAGATTTCCATACGAATGACCAAGTGAAGGGACTACCTTCCAGCAGTACATCTCCAGAGGAATGTACCAAGGACCATCACAAAGGATCTTTTACAAACAGAAGATTGGCCCACCTCTATAACTAGATGATACCGAATATATCATCCTCCAGTTGTTACCGACCTTTACCGAGGGCCCTATAGCATACAAACCATAATAATCAGATACATGACGTCATAATGTGTAAAGATATATCTAGAAAAGGATGATCATACCCTACTTGGGAGTGACCCACTTAGCCTTGCTGCATCTAACGCTGTTTTGGTCATTTTCGGTTAATGAGGCCCGAGGTAACGATTACCTTTCACAAATCACATATCACATCACTTAGAATGCCACAAGTCCATTTCTGTTGACTACTAATTGCCTTCCACAAAATACAATCCTTAAGCTCATACGTCTCAAGGAGGGTATTAAGCTAAGAGAAGTTGCCTTCTCCGCCACCACTGATGTACGTTTGTAAAAACCAATGTATGTAATATGTAGAAATGCAATGTCAGACAAACATTCATACAAGTTGTCCAGGAACAGGACAAACCGAAGGTACTTTCCTACCACATCCTATCAGGAAATCCCTAAGATCGGTAGCGAATAGTCCTTGCATTGGATATTTCATAACGAAGAGACTACTGCCACTGGATGTATATTGGGATTTTAACCCCGGATGATCAACATACAGTCCTCTACTATGAAAATCCAAAATATCAATATCATTACAATCTGAAAAAATCAAATGCATAAACGTTGGTCTGAAGTGGTTTTCGGATAAATCTGATCCCGGTCTCTTCGCACCAACAGCGCAAAAGCATTTCTCAACCTCACACAGAAACTAAGTCTCATTGACTATCACGTCTCCAACTTTCAACTTGCTATCCTTCGGACCAAGAAGGAAGTTCGATAGATTGGAGTAATACTCTGTACTATGCCAATCAACATCCTGAACACAAACGATAATCATGCCTACACAGAAGGCTACGTACTAAGTGTACGATTAAATAGTTCCAACATCAAGTCGAGGAAGTAAAATGGTCAAATTTGATAGTCGGTTATTTAACTATCAAAGCAAACAAACAAATATTTAGCACCATAAGCAATCACTAGGCCCTTTTAATTAATCTTTTATTAATTAAATCACTTGCCAAATATTCACTTTAGATTATCTTTAAAAAGATATATTCTCAAAACCATTTCAACTTCTATATTGGAAAACATTTCCCTATACTTATTTAATAATAAGTAATTCATAATTCAATTTATTTTCAACACTTAGGAAATATTTCATATACTTAAATCGGGATTAAGTATATATTTTATTCTTTAAGGAAAACATTCTCTTTAAACACATTTATTTGGGTCAAAACGAATGTTGCATAAAACTTCGTTCCGACAACCCAAAATCATTAGTATGGGGATTTGAAAATTAGATTGATATATAAATCTCATATATTATACAAAACATTTTCTTTTGAAAATCATTTATAATAACAACAGTGCTATTGTCCATCATTTTCTTATTTCTTGAAAACGACTATTTCAACAATGAATGTTGAAATCTATGGTTTCGATACTTAACACATTTTAAAATATCTTCAAACTGTTTAACTCGCTTTAAAATATCACCTTCCAAAAATAACCATTTTATTTAAATTATAATTCAATTGTCCAAAATCATGAATGTAATTCTTTAACCAAATTCATTACTATTGCACATTTAATTAAAGGATAATTCACTGTCCAAAATCGTGAATATACCTCCTTTGCCAAATTCATCACTTCTACATATTTATTAAAGGATTATGCGGATATAATACCTTTAATAAACTTCTATATTTAACTTATCAAATTCAATTGATTTCACATTTATAAAACAATGTTTATAAATCACGATTATATTCTAATAAAAACTTCCATACATAAAATTCCTTTATTAACCAATCTTATTTATATCTCATTTATATGCCAATCCAAATTATAAGTTAATTCACTTATAATTCTCTTATTTACAAATTCATTCCTTTTATAACATTATCAATTATAAATCTGGTCACTTATAAAATCCATTTATAACTCCATTTTAGCACTTACAAAGCTCGTTTATAATTCCATTATTTTGATTTATAAAATATTAATTTTTATAAATCTTATATACATACCATTTATAACAAATTCAAAATTCTCATTTTAAACTATTTTACAAAAATAATTAACTGCATATTTCAAAAATCACATTTCAATTATATTTCATAAAAATTATTATTTTTATAGCATAAAAATTATAATTTTTTATTTATTCAAAATAAATCCATTCCTTTAACCATTCCAAAATTAATAAAACATCTATTTTCAAAATCACTTTAAAAATCCTTTTAAATTTGGAAATCATCACTTTGACATTTTTAAATTACCAAAAATAGGCCCTATGCTACAACAACAATTAATACATCAATCAGGGCATCCAAAACATCATATATTATATGATAACAGCATATATATCAATATTTGTAAATAAATCAACAATGGTGAGGATTCCAGTTGGATCCCTCCAACCTGTCACCTACGACAAATATACATATTAGAAAATATATACAGTGTCCGCTTCGAGGCAGACGCGTGTACAAAGGGTCATCCGCTCATACACGGGAACGTATAGGGTCTCATTAGCTCCAATAGGTAGGAATATATCCAACAAATCAATATATATATATATAACATATCATATATCATCCAAACAATCATCAATCATCATAAATAAAATTTATTCCGCTTCTATAAAAATATCAGCGAGTCGGAAAGAGTGAGTTGTACGCACATTGATTCCAACAGCGGTTGCAGTGTTTTATTCCGAATAAAATTTAACAGCCATTTAATTTTACCTAAAACTTACACTAGCTCCAATCAATGCCAAACCAGCTCTAAAATGTAGTGCTCGTCAATACGAATCCAACGCAACTTGTTTCGTCGAAAACGGACCTTGAATGAAAAAGTTATGCATTTTTAAAATTTGTACGAATTTATTATACAATAATTTACAAAAAAAAATTATTTTTATTTAACCTTTTATCATGGCCGTTCAATTTCCAAAACCTAGATCTCACCCTTCGATCGTTATTTCTTCCTCTACCATGCGTTCGAGCATAGTAACAACCGAACCCATCATCGCCCTCGTCTCCTCGACGTCGCACCACCCTACGGTCCACCTGGCGATGATCAGAGACCACCATTCTCTCCGCCAAAGCGCGCGCCACCCACGGCTTAAATCTGGTCGAGCTCGATGGCCTAGGCTCCTTCAAAAACGTGCTTGAAGGCATGGCTTCACAAGTGATTTGCCATCAGTCATCTCCTCCATATTCAATCACGACCTTTGGATTTGAAGATCACGATGCCCTTTACGTTTTTGTAGTTGAACATTTTTCGTATAGGTTGACGGATTAGAAGAAATAGTGGGAAGAATGTTGGCTATTTTCGGCCATTGAATAGTTGATGGAGGCTAGCCCTAGCCCTATTAAGGTTTTGTGCAAATTGAAATGATAAAGCTGCTTTTATAGAAAATTTAAACGACACTATTCATCGCCAAATTTTTTTGAACTCGAAACGAAACGTGCCATCTGGCGTTTATAATGTTTTACCCCTATTCTGAACACAATGGAATATATATCGATAGCCAATTCGATAGTATTTGGAAGATGGTTTTCGAATCGATTATATAAATTTAAAATTCACTTAAACGACATTCTACGCGTTTCAGCTTGCCACGACTAAACCGTAAATCCAATTAACATGAAATTTGAAATCTTACAATAATATAACATTACAGATCCAAATGGAACTCGTTTCGTCGAAATCCGAGACTGTTTGAAAAATGGCTATTTTTACACGTTATTAAATATTAAAATATTCAATTTCTATAATTTAACTTTTAATTGAATTTTAAAAGTTCTCTTACATAATTCTAATTCAAATAGAATTTAATACAACTTTATAAATCATTTTCATTCACATTATATCAAAATTCCAATTATTTACACAATTTCAAATATTAAATTAACAATTAAATTATCCAATTAAATCACCATATTTCAAATATAAATTATTCAGCTATTAAAATTTACTTTTGAATATGTAAATCAATTAAATATACGAATTTCAAATGACTAAAATTCTTGGTCTTTACACCTGTGTCCCACCAGCTCCTTCTAATAAAACATGGATCATATGCTCGTCAAGGCTGGGAGTATCGTCAACCGGGACGATCAGAATCGTTGTTGAGGTAGTAACGGTAAATGATTCTATTACAGGTACTTACAGTCCTAGTTGAGAGTTCTTATTGGGGAGCGGAGCAACACGAGGCAGACCTGCGGCTAGAGAAACAAAGAGAGAAAGATTCGCTATGTTAATCGACGACACGACAACTTTCTAGAATATAGGAGAAGTCAATGAGATACCTTCTTCGCTTTAGGGTTATATGCCAGCCAGAGTGCTGTCGGAGGTCCTTCCAAGAATCGAAGAGAGGATGGTAAGCCTGCAGATCTCAGGCCTCTCAGGATCATATCAGGTGTCGGGGCAGCATGGGAACCAATTGTTTGGCTGGCAGGAGCATCATGTGGCATTGATCCGGAGCCTTTGGCCAAATCTTTATGTGTTATTGAGGCAAGCTCCGGATGAAGGATAAGTTGGCTGTCTTTCAGAATCTTGGGTTCTTCTCCTATCATGACTTCTCTCTCCAGCTGCTCAAAATCCACCTCACCGCCTTCGAGTAAAGCTTTTCTTCTTTAATGATTTGCACCCAAGCGAGGATTATAGGATAAACAGCTCTGAACCACTCTAGATTTAAAAATTTGATCACGTTGGCTTCATACTAATTCGACAGTGGTTCAAACTTCACCATCGTGCACAGTTTTGGCAGTTGTCCCACGACCTCAACTTCTCTTTTGATGAGTGCGTCAACATCTTTAACACGCTCGAGTTCTTTGTCTCTTTCATCCCTGAGGTGGAGCAACTCCTCACAATAAGTTTAAGCTTATTGGTGTGCTTCGTCCTTTTCTTTTGTTTCATACTCAAGTTTGGTTTTTAGCTCAGCTGCATTTCTATTTGCGGTATCCCTCTCCATTACCAGAGCATGGTTTCGGTGGAATACCTTCTCTATTTCATCTCGATGCTTAATCCGCTCTTCTTTGGGTGCCTTGGTGGCATCCTCGGAATTCTTCTCGGCTTTGGCTTAGGATGTTCTTAGTTTCTTGACCTCAGCATTGAGGTTAGCAATGATTCTCCTATTATCAACTTCATGAGTCTCTCATTATCAGTCTCTAGCTACATGTCCCTAGAGGCTTTGGAAATTTTCTCAGGTAACTTCGGCCATTTCTTATACCGATTTTGAACATTGATCACACTATCGATGGTCATCTTTTGTACGTCAATTAGGATCCTTTTTTCATTAGGCACAAACATAAAGCCATCAAAGCAAATGTTTAGAAATTCTTCTTTCAGTTTTCCCATTCGGGCAATAGCTACAAGTTGTTCCTTTGAAGATATAGCTGGGACTATAGTAGTTTCTTTATCCGGCTTGTGTTGGGAAGTTTTAGAACCACTCTTATGATGCCTACGGTTTGAGGACCGACAGGAGTGAGATGGCACTAAAGGTTGCACGGGGATGGGAGCTGGAGGGGGGACGAGAAGCATCACCAGGTGGGATGTCATTGTGACGGTGGGTTGCCTCTCTGGACCTCTGGGAGGAGGTGTTCTAGATCTAGGGCTATGTTTGAATGCAGAGTCATGTGATGAGCGATCTCTGTCATAACTGTTTCTATCTTGGACAACTCTATCTTGACTAGAATGATAGCCTAACTCATAATTGCATCCGCTTCTTTGGCAATACGAGCTCGACCGAGGCCTTTGTGCTTGGGATGCTTTCTCATTAAAAGATCAATAAATGTATTTCCATTTTTTCATGGATCCTGCAAGGGAAACAAGTACATGTTAGATTCAATAAGCGAGGATAAAGGTCAAGTGCGAGTGTTGTAAAGCGAACGTGCGCGTGAGTGTCCTAGTGTCCCCTCGAGAACATGAGCTGGAGCTTTACTCATGGGAGTAACCTTTCCCAAACTGGTGGGGATGAAATCCTTATCGATGCTAATGGAGGAGTCGATGCCCTCAATACTAATATTACCGACATCAGAAGAACCAAACTCGGTAGGAATTGGCCCTAAGCTGATGAATGTGCCTATCGAACGGACAGATGAAGTTTTTTCTACATCGGTGATTAGTTGGGGCTGGGAAGAAGTCTGAGCCATGGAGATTTTCATGATTAACTTCTTATTCAGAGCAGACAGTTTGTCATCCGTAGATTGTTCAAGCTGAGACTCATGACCCGCATCGATGTTACCTCGGCCAGCCTCGCCACTTTCGCCAATAATTTCGCTTTCCTCGGCGTCTTTTGGTATTGTTCAATGTTTTCTTTGACTTTGGCCCTAGAACTTGGGATTAGGGAAAATTCTGATCGTCCCTACCTCCTTTGAGTGGGTTGTTATCATCATAATCGTTGTCGTCACTGGAAGCTATTCGAACGATGCCAGTACTACGGCCCTCTTCTAACAAACTATAGACGAGAAGATTTTCATCTATCAGGTAAGTTGTGATATCTCTATCTCTCGTCGGGACTGCCATAAGAGTGCTAATGATATCTGAAAGTGCCGCGTTGCTGGATCTCACTAGAACATCTCAATAGTAAAGAAAGGATTTGAATTCAGTCTACATACTATTAAACAGATTCATATAAGTAAATCAAAGATGGATTTTCCTTCCGGCTTTTGAAACTATATGTATGTATGTATGTATGTATATCAAATTTCCTCGTTTCTGGGTACTCAATGTAAGTGTTCAGTGAAGAGCATATATGTATCAAGGAGAAAGGCATAGCTATTCAGTTGCAACTGTGTTGGAGCAAACCTCATAAAATTTAGAATTTGATGGATAAATTGATTGAACGGTGGGACAACCCGCCAAGCACATGTATCTATTGCAGGCAATATAATCCTCTAGGCGACTGTCTACTCTTTGATCATAAGATAGGATCAGGACGTCATCGAACAGAATTCCATGCTTATTGCATACTCTCTGAAGAGATCCTTTGTTGATTTTAGAAGCGATAAAATCAATAGGATCATTTAATATCACTGCATCCTTAAGAGTGTCAGGTTTACCGACTCAACCGAATTCTCAGGAGCTTGTAGCTTGACTCCGAAATTCTCTACATTTTGCTATTCATCTGGCAGTATCTCTTGTTTCTATTCTTGCTAAATTGGAGTTTGCTTTGTATGTGGAGTTGTAGCTGAGCTTGACTCTGCATCAGATTTGATATCTCGAAGGTGTTGTACCTGTGGTCTGAGCAATAAGACATTTGGAACGCCTCTGGGCCATTTCTATGAAAAAATCGATAGATAATTGACATTAGAATGATTACAAGCGAGACCTCCCATACTAAAGTGAATTTTAATGCAATTTGTGCAGTGTCGTGCGGTTCAAGTTTTTGATATTATTTAACAGTTTTAAATCCTAAATATTGCTTGACGTGATCGTCATCACTGACTATCCCGACAAGCTTTACATTAATGGTAATGCTTTGGAAAGGGCTCAGGAGCAAGAAAAGGTCGTCGGGACACAAAGAAAACTTCTTATGTGAACTAAGAAGTTCTGAAATTTTTCTTAGTGTTGGAGTCGCATGAATCTAACACTCAAAAAAATTCCACCCTTCACCCTTCTTCCACCTTTACCAATTCCTAAATCATGGTTGTCCATATCCCTAATCACCTACATCAGTTCAACCATGTCCATCTCCATTATCAAGTCCATTACCTAAGGTCGATTTGAGGTTCTCTATTTTGAAATCGGGCCAAATTGCAAGTTGGAGATTATAGCACGGATCTATGGAGATAGGTCGGGCTAAGGAGGAGCAGGTAGAGTCAGGCATGGTTTCAGATAAGGAGACGGCGGCGTTCATAGGGCTGAATGAAGGCGGAATGCGGTGTGGAGTTGAAGGTTTTAACAGACGAAAGATTTGTTTCAGGGAAAGCAAATAAAGCAAGTAAGGAAACGAAGTAGAAGGGTTTGGGTTAAATATCCTACAGAACCAGCATTCTTAGGTAAAATTGGACACTTCTCCAAGTCAGGTGTCGGTACTGACTCCTAGATTAGAGGTCGGCAGTAAGTCCTAAATTTTCCTGTATATGTGTGTGTGTATGTATGTATGTATATGTATATGTATATGAATATGTATAAACATATGTATAGTATATGCACATGTGCATGGATGTATATGCATATATGGTCATGTGATGAGTCGTGTATGTGCATATCTAGTATTTGACGATCAGAACAAAATGGAAATTAAGTTCGAACCTAAAAATCCATGGATGGAATCAGTTTAAAATCCTTAGGCTCAGAGTGACAGATTACAAGATTATGTTCCAAATTTATAATTCCAGATACTGGTAGAGCATCGTGGCGGGTGACTATGGACATGACTTTTCATGGAATTGATTTAGAGGAAGGATACCGACCATTCGAAACATAGAGTAGAGTCCTTCATAATAATTCCTACCTATCCTGATTCAAAGCACGTCATGTTGGAAACGAGATGTACTTTGGGGAGCAAGTGTTATCCAACCTTTCAACCAGGCACTGTTTGGATAGACTAGATGGATCAAACTCAGAGTTATCGAGGCAAGAGCCCCAAAGAGATAGCCTAGGAGTCTAGAAATCAAGCACAGATAGGATTGCAAGGCCAAAGCCAAAACAATCCAAACCAAGTCAAGCACAAATGCAACAATTTTAGGTTTTGGTATTGACCCAACCGTATGGGTCAGTACCGAGTCCTACTTCTTCCTCAGGTGGACCCTATCTTCTGCCTATGCCTTATACAAGATGCCTTGAGCCTATTTCCGAAGTAGTTTTGTAGATTCAATCCAATTCTCCATTGGTCTCCATGAACACTTGAAACTTTGACCTTGCTCCTCCATAATTCCATCATTTGGACTCAGAAACAAACTCGTATTGGTGTAAACAACCGTGGAATCACAAAGCTAACTACAAGATGATACGAGATGAAGAGTCATAGATGGCTATTTTGGCAAACTTGGGAATCGATATTGGCCCATACCTATGGTTTGGTACCGACTCCTATCAACTAATGATGTGGCATCTGCTTTCGAGGGCGAATTGGTCTAAATCGTGTATAACGGCTAGAAGATATTTTGTGTGAGATATTAGATTCCCTGCCTCTATAAATAGGAAGGTATGGTTCATTTTTCAAGATTTTTTTGGTTCTATGTAAATCTAATGATGTATTCTTGTAATTCAAAAAATCTAAGAGTTGAAGTTGTACCGACTCCTAAGAATTTTTGCCTCCAATTCAGAAATAAGCATTAGAAAATCAGAGTGGACGTAGGCCTAGCCTTGCCAAACCACTATAAATTGCTATGTATCCTCTTTTCCTTGTTTTTCATTATTTTCTTCATATTTTATTCTCTACCTTAATTCCTAGGTGTTTATGCCATTTTTTTTCAAACACTAACCTTTTATTAATCAATCCAAATGGATTAATTAGTTATTACTAATGATGTGCACATCATTACTCTACATAATTAATACCAAATCAAACAACACCCAGTTAGCCTAAATCAATTCTAGGCTTACTAACTATTTTCAAATATAGTAATTAGGGACTTAAATAAATAATTAACTAAGGGAAACTTGT
Organism: Allium cepa; assembly: GCA_030765085.1. Lineage (NCBI taxonomy): Eukaryota > Viridiplantae > Streptophyta > Magnoliopsida > Asparagales > Amaryllidaceae > Allium > Allium cepa. Next base: position 437,667,256 of record CM060944.1, read on the forward strand.
TTATAACACAAACATATACCCAAATCAACTCAAACCACTTCCAAATACTACATATAATCTATAATCATCAATAATCAAATATATGAAGTATAACAGATAAATTAGTAAGGAAAATCATCCCGCTCGCCTTAATTAAACTCGAAATAAGATCTAATCACCAAAATGCATCTCCCTTGAAATCCAAAAAGAAATTCGAAATTCCAAGTCATGCCAATCCGTTTGTGGGTTTTGTAGAGAATCCCATGAGGAGAATTATTGTTATTTTACCGGAATTAAGAGGTAATTAATGGAGTAATCGGGGAAAAAGGAAGAAAGCGAAAGTGGAAATGAAAGTGAGAATGAAAATAATGAAGGGGTTAGCATCATATAGGTTAGGTAAATAGGTTTAGCCTAAATTTATCTCTTTTCCCAAAACCACTATTCACTCCAAAAATCTGAACGCCAAACTTATCGAACCTTATACTCATTCGAATTCTAGATGCCATTTGGACTTAATGGAAAAGGTTCTACGACGTAATTCGATCGTATATAAGAGTTAGCTTTAGGATCAATTTATGAATCGAACGTAGACTGCCAGCTAAAATCCATCAGTCAAAATATATCAATGCTTATACTCATTTTGATACGCAACACCAATCCGGATTCAATGGAAGCGGCCTCAAGTCCTAATTTTATTGTATGTAAAGAGTTATATTTTAGACTTCTAATTCAATAACGACTTAATATTTAAATTAATTATTTAAATATATTATCATTAAATATGCGGGTTTTAACTTTCTTCCCTTTTTAAAAGGATTTCATACCCGAAATTCATATGAATATGATAAAGTAATAGGACTGACTAAACTTTCTGAATCTCAGTTTTGATATATTACAACTGTACATTCCCTTATGCTATCAGCACTATAGAACTCCCAAATTTGAATGCATCACAACTAGGAAATATGCAATGACCTGTGTCATCCCACATTCCTGAAAACTTCATATCTCTTTTTAAGAACGCTTTTCACTAAAATGCCAATCTAACCAAATAAGCATTTAAATAACTATACATCAACTCTCAAGTACCTACTTGTGCTATACTAATAGGATTGGTCAAACACAGAATTCAAACATGTATAACCTCATTGTAGTAATCGATACTACTATAATCATACACGATAATCAATTGGAGTGTAAGCTCAAGTGAGTCGGTATCAACATATATCACTGATTCTAAGTCACATCAAATGGCAATGGACTCATATAGATCCTATCTCGCCCTATAACAGGCCTGGATGATATGCAATATGTTATAGATAGCTAAGAATACAAATTGATACCTTTCATTATTGATGGGTGGAGTCAATAATGGATACTTATCGCGATCCAATAATTCCAAATAAACATGGCCAGTACTCTAATGTACCCAAACATCTATCTCGATCGAATAATATGCATGGCCACTAATATAAGGTCAATGATCTACAAGGCCATCAATACAAGGCTAATACGATGTATGATCACTAATATAAGATCAACACTACACACATTTACTAATATAAGACCGACACAATGTACGATCACTATAAGACCGATACAATTTATATAAACATACGTATCTTGGATTAAGTCCACGAACGTAGGAATTCATCATTGCGAATCAAATGACTATAAGCGGCAAGAAACAATCAAACAATAGATGATAATGATAAGCAACAATTACTAGCATTCAATCTATCAAACATGCAAGCAATAAAATCAGCCGCAATAAAAAAATCAGCCAGCATCAAAGTTAAACAACAACAACAGCGAAAACCAAACAGTTATAACAAAAGCAAGCAAAAAGAAAATAGCAAGCAGCAAACAATAGTAAGCAAACACAAGCAGTAACAACAACAACAAGCGACAAAACAAGAATACAAACAATGAAATATTTAAAAGAGTCTACATCAACATGCTCGGTAACTATCAAGAGTCAACCGCACATGTTAAACTACAAACTCCAATGAGTCCGTTCGACATTCAAGAGGAATAAACGCCTAAGTGGTGCAACTCCTTTTGTGAATAAAACACATGAACGACTGGTACACCTCTCGGCTACAAAGAGGAAAACCTATACGATATGCAGATAATCGAGCCTCTAAACTCTTGTATAAATGCAGCAATTATTATCTCTACTTTCCCTTTCTTCCAAACAAAACTCATTCTCCAAAGGAGAAAATTATACTAATTCACCTGAACCACACAATGTTAATAAGGATAATACACTAAGTTCTCTATGAAACTCACCTAAGCAAGTATCATCTCATCACTTAGGAGATTATCCGAATGGGCACAAAACTAGTCAAGAAATCCTTCCCTGAACTATACTATGCAATAATAATTATGCTACACTAAGATTTTACAATCTCCAAAGATCATTCCAAGTGACATGATACTCGTTTCAACCTTTCGTTTGCTCACAAGTTCTTTGTTATGTTATGGTCGGCCGCTTGACTCTATCCATGCTAAATCTGGTGTGGTTCCTTGATCCGATTGTAGAAATCTCCTTGCATGACTAAGGCCATGCTTTAGAAATCTCTCGGCCATCCCAAGGATCCAACTCAAGTGCTCGTCTATCAAAATCAAGTGAAAACCCAACCATAACTGGTGCAAATCACCTAGAAAAACTATGCTCAAACTACAGGCTAAAAATTCGTACGTGAATGGACCAATCTTTGAAAAATATCCCTTTCTGCACATGGGAGTACTCCCATCACCTGAGGATTACTGACACAAAGGAAAGCAATTATAACATGAACGACTCTAGACAAATGCCCATAATTTATCCGCTTGGTCTCTGCCCATTACTGGGCATCCATCGAACCTTTACTTAGGTATAAATCCAAGTCACACATCGTCGACCGAACCTATTCAACTTGAAAGCTCGTGAACAAGTTCGAATTGCAACACTTCGATTGCTTCACCTCAGCAATACAACTAAGGTGACTTATAAAAGGTTTATTCCTATCGAAGAATTTACCCACCATTAAATGTATCAAGTTAGCCTATCAACTGAGTAATTAGCAACAAATAAAATATACTACTCAAGTACTGGATGTAACAGAAGTGAGTTTCCAAAAATAAAGCATACCTTACTACATAAGCTCCTTTCGATTTTCCCGAACCATAAGCCATCTTGACCCAATAACGCTTGAAAGGCACAAGTATTCATCACTTCACATTCTTCAAAAATGTAGGATTTTCCTTCTTCAAGTGATCAGCAGATCGCAAATGAATCACATATGCTTTACTCCAGCTGGATGACATTTCATGGTAAAACACCTCTTGTATGCCACGTGAATGACACGTTAGGCCAGCTTTTCTTTGCGAACAAGCTCGGTCTTCGTTGTATCATGGTCATTATGCTTTGGTTGCTTTCCACTTTTATTATCTAAATGGTATCTCATGGGCATTCTCTCAGAGGAGAACTATCGCAACGAGATATTCAAAAGTGGACCCTAATAGGGATAAGGCTAAGTAACGAACCCCCAACCAATACTTAAGTCTTAAGGCAAATCTCTTTGCCTACAACAACGGTGTACCGACCAACTCAAACCCCAAAAACAAAAGGTTGAAACATCAACGCTCCTTCACTGACAAGCAATCCTATTTAGGATGGATGGACTAGTCAAGCTACATGCACTTCTCGAACTCAAAAATGAACTGAGAAATTAAAGCAGCGCCTGAATAAATTCTGAATCACAGGTCTGCTTATCAGCCACAAAAAACTCCATCTTACCCCGCAAAGGTCTCTTCTCCAAATTTCAAGAATTAATCTCACTTATGAGAACATTCCTTAGAATTATATCAATGGAAGCCATCTTATGCATGTGTCCAAGACCGTGTCTCAACAATAATCTCAGGACCAAAATATGGCTCCCTTCCAAGGCTAAGGGAATTTTGGCAATGCATCGATGAGTCTAAAGCTAGTGGGCCGAAAATACTGATGTCCAAAGGGCCACACCACTTCTGGCGCTAGCCACAATCAACTGGAAATGTGCATGGCGACGGAATATCATTTACGGAGCTAAATAGTCTCTTAAATAATCAGGAATCTTAGACCGCCTATCCGTAGCCGCTCCTATATTTTGTCTGTTCATATGAATAGTCTAACTAAAATACCTTAGCAATTAGCGGTAGAAATAATTTAAGTTCAAAAGATAAGCGGTGTATATAATATTATATAGTAGAAAAATATAAGCACGCTCTCTCAACGTGAAACACCCCACACCCCTTAATATACTCAAAAGGACATATAAAAAGACGTGGTGCGTTGTAGGTATAACTAAAGCTAACAGAGACTAAGATCCACAAGACAAAAGTAGATAAAAACAAGAAAACTTAAAATAATAACCTAATTAAAACCAAACTTCATAATTTCTTCATAAATAAGTCAAATACCAAGTACCACATACATGTCTAAAAAATCCAATATGTCTCATGAAACAAAAATCACAGTCTCAAAAATCAGAGTATATAATATCCCTCATAATAAGCCAATACATAAAAAGAACAAAAGATGAAAGAAAAGAAATACATGGTGGCAAACTTCTCCAAGAAATCTCCAAGAAACTACAATCTACTGTCATCTCCCTTGATTGCCTAAGGGAGGAAAAATGGAAAATTAGAGGAGTGGGTCAGACTAAAAGTCTGGTAAATGATAGTAATTAATAAAGTCTTTAAGCAAAGTAAAAGTAATAGACTCTACAATAGTTTTAGTATATAAAGAGAAACAAAGAAAATAGGAAAGAGATAAACCAGAAATAAATACGATTAACTATAGGGTAGGTTAACTTTGATTGTTTGCATTTGTCCCTGATTTCTACTTTGATTAGGCTGAATTCCTAATCCTGTAAATAGGATGTAACCCTAATTCTACTCTTTTGATCGGCTTGCTACTCTATAGACCTTACTACGGACCAAACGCTATATAACTCCCTATACAGCAGCCAATGGTATCTATGAAAGATGCACAACGCACTCCATATGGATCCGTATGACATATATAGCTTTCTACACAGAAGGCAATGTTGTCTACGAAAGACATGCATATTAAGCGCTTGGAACTCATAGCGATTACTGAGCACCCGAAAGGACATCGCACGTGTAACTGCCACCATGCCCATGCTGCCTTTTGCTCCACCTATTAGGCCTTCTTATTACCTCAAACTCCATCATAAGCATGCCCCGCGTCTCACTTCAGGCTAATGTGAGATCATCGTGTGTCCATAGAAAATAGGAAAATGCTGTTGTACTGGCCTGTCATCCAAACAATATCTAGTTGCGCCCCTTATCCAAATGCCCCGTGATTTGGACGTGTATTTGACCAATAACTACTATTCTTAACATAAGCGTGCCTTTATCTCACTTCAGGATAATGTGAGACCGCTGTTTCGTCTAGTAGGCAATGTTATTTGGTACAGGTCCTACTTTCATCTTTGCTTATTTACTTAGATAATTTATTGAAATAAGCCTTTACACTTTTCTCTACTATATGTGCTTATTAATTTATCCTAAGTCTTAAAATAATCCTTATTCTGTTCTTTTTCTTATTATAACCTACGTTTTAATCATGCTTATTACTTAACCCAGGGTCTAAGTGTGAAAATAAGTCTCTTTCATCTTTTACTCTTTTTAGTTATAATTCTAAGTTATAACTAGGCCAATAAATTAGTCTAATTCTAATCATAATTAGGCATAATTTCAGTCCAATTCCATTTATATTACAGTCTTTATAATTTACATCTCATAAGCATAAATAGGCCAATCTCTTTAATTCAGTCCAATTAATATCATAATTAGGCATAATTTCAGTCTTAATTCCATTTTATTATGGTCTTTATAATTTACATCTTATCTTTCATTATTTCAGAATGCTCATAATTTAATCCAATTTCACGTTAATTCAATTCTAATCCATACGTGAAGAAAAAAGAGAAATAAAAGAAAACTGAAAATATAAGAAAATCCAAGGCATGGGAAGAAGATGTAAATAACGCATAAATAACAGTAAATAGATTAAAATACTGTAAATAAACTATAAATAAATGAAAACACTATAATTAAAAGAAATAACTAAAATTAACTGAAAAGAATAGTTAGAAAGAAATAGACTGAAATTAATTCTAAAACTGTAAATAAAACTACCAGAAAGGTTATTCCAAAAATCATAGTAAACTACAACTATTGAAAATCCTATTATTTTAAATTACTTAAAGAGATCTATAAATAATTACAATCACTCACCTCTGGTCCTTAGCTCTTCCCTTCAGGCCTTCACGGATCCACTTGGGGTTGTTAAAATAGTTTTATTAAAAAGATTCTCTCCTTGGAAAATTATTCCTTTTAGTGTCCTACCTGAAAAGGTGAACCCAAGCGGAGAAAATCTAGAATGAGAAAAGTGTTAGGTCTAAGGGTCTATTTATAGGGGTAGAAGTGGATCTCAGACCATTGGATTTGGAGATTGAATAGGATGCAACCACGCCATAGGCTGTATAGGAACCATCGGATGGAAGCATAGAAAGACCAGATTGATTAAAAAACGCAAAACAACGTGGTAAAATCGCATAGCACGAAGGAGTTCTTCCTTCGCTTTATTCTCGTAGGCGGGTCGAGCTTCAGGTCGACCGCCCTTAGTGCCAAGTCGACCGGCCGGTCAACCTGGACCTTGGGATGGTCGACCTTTAGGTCGGCCCCCCTTTATACATATTTTTTCTTCCTTTGATTTTTTTGTTCATTTCTTTTCTCCTCCGTACTAGCTCGGATTTTGACATTCTATATATGGAAATTGACCAGAAATTTACTATAGACATAATGGTGCAACTCTTATTTAGTTAATTAACGAATTAATTATTACGGTTTAGATTTCGGATTGTTACATTCTCCCCTCCTTAAGGGATTTCGTCCTCGAAATCTATAAGGATAAAAGAATGCACTAAATGTTACCATCCACTTCTACAACCAACTACTCAATCATCAACCATTCATCCATTGTCCTTAAGTTTTTCTAATGCAATTTATGATACTTATGCAATTAGTGTAGTGTAAATTTCCCTAACTAATGCTAAATATTAGGCGGTCCACTGATTCAGTTGACCTCCTTTTATGCAATCATGTATGTGCCATGTATCCAAATGAATGTGAAAATTTCCTAATGATAACTGATAATTCTACATGTGTGCTACAAACATCATCCAAATGCAATAACCATGTAAAAATCATCCATTTATAGCAACCACATAAAATAGAATAAAATGCGCACACATCCATATGCATATGCTCTAGTGTCCTAGTTAGGCTGATCCCTAAAGAATAATAGTGCATAGTGTACCTATATGCATTCATTAGCATCCACTAACAAACACTTGCAATCACTAGTATACATCATTCATAACATGTTTCATTAACATGTTTACATCAAATCCTACCACCCATAGGTTAAATCCTAAGTTCTATCCTCCTAAAGGATAATAAAGAAAAGAATCTATTCAAAACTAAAGATGAAAAAAGGAAATTCTAAAACCTATTATGAAACAGACATAGATATGAGATACGAATTTTCTCCTAATCAAATTAGTCTTCTCTGAAATCTCTTTAGCCGTGTCGGAACCAAGAAGCAACCTTTTCGTAGACTCCAACCAACATGAAGACATCTTACACGGCCTTCCCAAAAAGTGCTTCAAAAGGTGTCATTCCAATGTTAACTTGAAAACTACTACTATATGAATTCCACTAAATAAAGATGCTTTTTCCAAGTTCTTCCAAGATCAAGAATCTCATTCTCAACCCTGATTGTCTTACTATCCTGCTAATTTCATTTTATTGTACTTCATGAATCAACATTCCTAGATTCTTACCAGTGTCTTATACACTTTACGCAAACTTCCATTATTACTTCTAAAAGTAATTACTGCTATCTCCTTACACCTTTTCCGTTACTTCTAGGAAATGATTCTTATCTACTCTACATTTAAGAGTTTGGTTTGATATTTATCATGTTGTTTTGAAAACTAAGGTTTTTAAAAAATTTAAAACATCAAATCCCAAAATTTTTGTCTTTAAAAGTTATATCTTTTCAGTTTCTATTAATTTCAAAAGTACTTGGTCACTTAGTATTATTTTCCAAACCTAGAGGGAAAAATTTCCAAATCTTTAAGTTTAAAACTTATATCTCTCTTTCTTTTAAAGACTTTTATAATTTTCTAAAAAAATTGAATTTTCAAATTTTACTTTTACTAAGTTTTTCATTTCAAAAACTTATTTACTTTTTCACGAAACCATTTTCTTTTAAAATATCTTTAAAATATCCTTTGTGTGTTTTCAAAACAGCTTCTTATTACACCTAACAGTCTCATATCTTAATGTATTGGAACTACTTTCTCTTATGAGAAGTTATTAATGCTAAAATCTTCTATGAACCTTTTAAAAGCGAATTTCATGTTTATGTGAAATTACAAGGAACTTATTTTATATTTTTTGGAATAGGCTATACAAAATATAGTGCTTTTCGTACCTTGTATATCTCTTTCATGTATTCCTTGTAATTTGCACAAAACATTTTTATTGACTTCACAGAAAATAATACCATTATTCTTTTCATTCCAATAGATTATAATATGTTTAAATTATATTCTTCCATTATAAATATTTTCTAATATCTAACTTACACATCTTCCTTTCAGAAAACTCATCTTCAAAACTGTTTTAATATTTCCATAACTGCAAAGACACTTCCTTATACTTATTAATAATAAGTATACTTTATAAACCATTTTGTTTCTATACTAAGAAATTACCTTTTCAGATACATTTTTATTTGGGTTAATGCAAATATTGCATAACATGTTACTACAACCCAAAAAAATACTAGTGTATGGATTCAATTAAATAAATACCAATAAATCTTATATACCCATGTAAAAATATTTCTTTGGAGAGTCACTTACTAAAAAAATAGTGTTATAGCCTATGCTCCACTTATTTTTCACGAAAACATTTATTACAACGATAAAAGTTTTGATCTACGTTTTCGATACGTGACGCACTCTAGATTTTTATGTTTAAAATCTTTGTTTACCTAAAACTAGTGAGTTATATATATACACTCCATAATTCTTCAAAAAGAATTCCAATTTTTTTATTATATAAAAGAAACCAACTTAAATTTCATACCATTCTTCACAATTCCCATGTTTATTTTTTGAAAATAAATATTGATAATGAAAATTTTCAATTCCAATAATTGCAAAAAAATTCAACTTTTTGGATTTCGAAAATTTCATTTTATTGGGCTTAGCATAAAGTGGGTCTTCATGCTTACTACCTTCGAAGTACTTTTCTTAAACTAAAGGCTTTTACTCCTACTCCTCTTGCATACTTATATTTATTCTAAGGCATCACCGTCAAATCCATTAGTCTGAGACAATTATAATTTCTGCAATTACCTACACATGGACTTTCTTCTCTGCTTATCTACTGAATTTTATTGTACATCTCTAACCTTTTCCTACCTCTCTATGGATTTCCATAATCCCAATCCTAAATGTACAAAACCGTTTCTTAGATCCCTACATGTGTAAACATTCTCTATGCCCCAATAAACGCACTTCAAAAGTGATACTTCAAGAACTCTGCTCTTCAACTGACGAACACGAAGGGTACAAAAAACCTCCTTTAGATGAATAACATGCTCTTCCATACTACTTGGAAAACACCAAAATGTCGACCACGAACTTTATTTTAGGACATCTCTGAAAACATGGTTCATCAAATCTATAGAATAAGCTGGGACATTGGTTAGCCCAAAAGTCATGACTAACCACTCAAAGAATCCGTCTGGTGTCCTAAATGCGGTTTTATCAATGTTATCATCAACGACCCTAAGCTGATGAAATCTAGTGGCCAAATCACATTGGGAGAATACTAAAGAGACAACTAATTGGTTGAAAAGATCATCTAACCTAGAGAGTGGATAATGGTTCTTTTTTGTGAGCTTATTCAATTCTCTATAGTCAATGCAAAATTGAAGAGAAGCACCTGCTTTGGTAGAGAAGACGACTGGAGATCCCTATTCGGATATGTTTCTTCTTATGAAACCTTTCTCGAAAGCTCATGGATCTGCTTGCTCAATCCCTTCCTTTCCCTAAGCGCCATATGCCTTACGGGTAATGCTACTGGCTAGCCAAATAAATCTGAAGTCAATCTCTCTCTTAAAAGGGTAGTCCCCTGACCACTTCAAAGATGTTTGGAAAAATCTCTGACGATGGGAATTGAATCTAACTCAGATGATGATGAATCGAGGGAATAAAGGAAGCTCAACACAACTGACTCTTGTGGGTCGCAAGAAATCTTGAGAGTCCTACTAATGCATGTATCTAGTCTAACAACTCTCCTCTCGCAATCTAATATAGCTTCATATGTGGATAGCCAATCTATTTCCAAAATCATCCCATACCCCGAAACCCCTAAAATATAGGCATCATAGTCAAATTCTACGCCTAGGATAAAAAATTTCAAACCCCTACAAACCATAGACAAGAGTGCCGACCCTCCCATGGGGTTTGAAACAACAATGGGGTCCACTACTAAAAAGATGTCTAAGTGCAAACAACCTACCAAAGAACTAGAGATGGAAGAGTGTGATGCTCTAGAATCGAAAAGAATCTGAATGGGAAAATCAAAAATAGAAACCAAATTTTCCTACCTCGATTTGGCCTACGGTTGGAAGGTGCTGTATCCAAATTCTGAATCTGTGCTGTAGATGCGCTTGTTGCCTGCCCTTCTTTCTACAGACATACTTTACTAAAGTGACCAAGTTGTCGACAATTGAAACACCTTCCTTTATACCTGCCTTCTTACAGTCTTTTGTGTAATGACCATTCATTCTACAGCGCTTACATTTCCCATTTTTTGGTTCGCTTCTGAGGTCCCCTTTCTTTCCTCTTATCCTTCTTGTCCTTCCACCACTGTTTCTTAGAGCTTGTAGGAACCTCCTTAAGTTCTCCCTTCAGCTTCCAATAAGTATATTGAATTTTCTGTTCGTCCTCAAGGCCTGACCGCCTAAACGTTCGTCCATATCTTCCAACCTATCTTGTGTCTCCTTGAAATCCTTCGTGGTAGAAAATGTTCCACCCCTTATGCTAGTGATGTCCTTGCATAGCTTAGAACAATCGGTTGGTGTATGTGGATTAAAGGGATTTCCACCGACCAGTGTTGTATTGGGTGCTTGCCCTTGCACCTTTGGTACCGTAGCTCTACGAAAGCAGTTAGCCATGCTATGTAAAGAAAAGGAAAATTAGGCTCAAAAGAATCGAAAGAAGGTTGAATTGGACTTTGAGGGGATTTTTATAAAAAATCTTTTATACTTAAAAACTATTTCTAAGAGTTCTTTTCTGAAAAATACTTTTAATACTTTACTTTTAAAATAAATTTTAAGGAATCATGTAACCTTAGGCTCTAATACCAAGTGAAATACCCCAGAACCTTTAATATACCCAAAATGACACATTAAAAAGCATGGCGCGTTGTAGGTATAAATAATGCTAACGGAGACTAAGATTCACAAGACAAAAATAGATAAAAATAGTGGGAACTTAAGTAATAACTTAATTAAAACAAAACTTCATAATTGCTTCATAAATAAGTCAAATACCAAAAACCACATATATGTCTAAAAAATCCAATATGTCTCATGAAACAAAAACTCATAGTCTCAAAAATCAGAGTACATAATATCCCTCATAATAAGCCAGTACATAGAAAGAACAAAAGCTGAAAGAAAAGAAATACATGGTAGCAAACTCCTCCAAGAATTCTCCAAGCAACTGCAATCTACTACCCTCTCCATTGATTGCCTAAGGGAGGAAAAGGGGGAAAATAGAGGAGTGGGTCAGACTAAAAGTCTGGTGAATGATAGTAATCACTAGAGTCTTTAAGCAAAGTAAAAGTAATAGACTCTACGATAGTTCTAGTATATAAAGAGGGAACAAAGGAAATAGGAAAGAGCTAAACCGGAAATAAATATAATTAACTATAAGATAGGTTAACTTTGATTGTTTGCACTTGTCCCTGGTTTCTCCTTTGATTAGGCTAAATTCCTAATCCGAAAATTAGTATGTAATCCTAATTCTACCTTTTTTGATCGGCCTGCTACTCCATAGACCTTACTGCAGACCAAACACTATATAACTCACTACACAGCAGCCAATGGTATCCATAAAAGATGCACAAAAGACCCAATGTGGATCTGGACAGCATATATAGCTCCCTAAACAGAAGGCAATGGTGTGTACGAAAGACACTCATACTAAGCGCTTGGAACTCATAGCGGTTACTAAGCACCCGAATGGAAGTCGTACGCGTAACTGCCACCATGCCCGTGCTACCTTTGCTCCATCTACTAGGTCTTCTTATTACCTCGAACTCCAGCATAAGGGTGCCCCTCATCTCACTTCTAGCTACTGTGAGATCATCGTATGTCCATAGAAAATAGGGAAATGCTGTTGATACCTTCCCGTCATCCAAACAATATCTAATTGCACCCCTTATCCAAATCCCCTATGATTTGGACTTCTATTTGACCAATTACTACCATTTCTAGCATAAGCGTTCCCTCATCTTACTGCAGGCTAATGTGAGACCACTATTTCGTTTAATAGGGAATGTTATTTGGTATAGGTCCTACTTTCATCTTTGCTTATTAACTTAGATAAATTATTTAAATAAGCCTTTACACTTTTCTCTACTATCTATGCTTATTAATTTATCCTAAGTCTTTAAATAAGCCTTTTTATATTCTTTTTCTGATTATAATCTACGTTATAATCACGCTTATTACTTAATCCAAGGTCCAAGTGTGAAAATAAGCCACTTTCATCTTTTACTCTTTTTTAGTTATAATTCTAAGTTATAACTAGGCCAGTTAATTGGTCCAATTCTAATTATAACTAGGCATAATTTCAGTCCAACTCCCTTATATTACAGTCTTTATAATTTACATCTCATAATTATAAATAGGCCAATCTCTTTAATTCTGTCCAATTAATATCATAAATAGGCACAATTTCTGTCTTAATTCCATTTTATTACAGTCTCTATAATTTACATCTTATATATCGTTATATAAGAATTCTTATAATTTAATCCAATTATGCATTAATTCTATTATAATTTATACGCGAAGAAGAAGGAGAAATAAAAGAAAACTGAAAATAGAAGAAAATCCATGGCGTAGGAAGAAGGTGTAAATAACGCATAAATAACAGTAAATAGATTAAAATACTGTAAATAAATGGAAAAGCTATAACTAACAGAAATAACTAAAATTAACTTAAAAGAATAGCAAGAAAGAAATAGGCTGAAAATAATTCTAAAAACAGTAAATAAAACTACTAAAAAGGTTATTCAGTAAATCGTAGTAAAACTACAACTATTGGAAACCCTATTATTTTAAATTACTTAAAGAAATCTTAAAATAATTACAATCACTCACCTCTAGTCATTAGCTCATCCCTTTAGGCCTTTACAGATCCACTTGGGATTGTTAAAATATTTTTATTAAAAAGATTCTCGCCTTGCAAAATTATTCCTTTTAGGGTCCTTCCTGAAAAGGTGAACTCAAGCAGAGAAAATCTAGAATGAGAAAAAGTGTTAGGTCTAGGGGTCTATTTATAGAGGTAGAAGTGAATCTCAGACCATTGGATTTGGAGATTGAATAGGATGCAATCATGTCATAGGCTGAATAGGAGCCATCGGATGGAAGCATAGAAGGACTAGATTGATTAAAAGAATGCAAAACAACGTGATAAAATCACACAGCACGAAGGATTTCTTCCTTTGCTTCATTCTCGTAGGTGGGTCGTCCTTCAGGTCAACCGCCCTTAGTGCTAGGTCGATCGGCCGGTCGACCGACCGGTCGACCTGGACCTTGGGATGGTCGACCTCTAGGTCGACCCCCCTTTATATATTTTTTCTTCCTTTGATTTTTTTTGTTTATTCCTTTTCTCCTCCATACTAGCTCGGATTCTGACGTTCTATATATGAAAATTGACCAGAAAGTTACCATGGACACAATGGTATAACTCTCGTGGCTCAATTATAATAATTTCATAAAGTTATTTTATTATTTGGTTAATTAACAAATTAATTATTACGGGTTAAATTTCGGGTTGTTGCACAATGCATCTCCTTTATCCAGATTGATTAACTCAAACTAGTCTACTTAGTCTAAGGGTTGAACCTAAGCTCTAATACCAACAGCAATAAACCTCCCTTCGTAATACACAAAAGTATGCACCTTACATCATCGCACAACTTTCGAATACCATAAAAGACAGATCGTCGAGGTAAAATTAGAATAAAACAAAAAACCAAGACATCAATAAAATTCACAACGGAATGCCAACATATAATATATTGTATACACATAAACAGAATAAAATAACAATTTATAAGAGACTACACTAGTGAAGCAACTGATAAACAAATATCAATACAGAATAGTCAGAATATATCGACCCCAAAATAAACACGGAGTTATGAATAAATAATGATACAATAGTCTTATATATAAATAACAGGTCTGTCATGTACAATAAAATAACAAGTATATATATCTCAAAACATTGATTCCATGCTTCTAAAATGCTCCAACTGCGCGCTCTGTTGGCGTATCCCCAAAAGCACACGACTCTTGAACTTTCAAATGAGTACCCGAGAATTATCATGATAGAAGCAGATAAAGACAAAAACTCGAGTCAGACATAAAGTATAGTGTGAGGGTAACTATCTCAAAATACTATATATTAAACTATATACAAATAAACAGGAACTACCAAATCATAGCCGGCCCTCTCCACAAACATGGCTTAGGGAAAATCCAGATTACTTATAAACAAATACAGTAAATCCAGCTCAAAAGTAGGGGATCATACCATAACCTTCTCATCTTCTGTAACAACAATTTAGCATAATACCTTCTATTGCACTACGCTATACCAAAACTAAAAATAATATAATACAATTAAACTATAATCAAACCGTGATCCGAGAACAACGATCGTTATTGCTAAGATTGATAAAATATGCCTTAATGCATACGGTCACTGCTGTTAAGACCGAATAGGTGCCACAACACGTATGGCCACCATTGCTAGGACCAAATAGGTACGCCACAACACGTATGGTCACAATTGTTAAAACTAAATAGGTATGCCACAACGCGTATGGTCACTACTACTAAGACCAAACATTTATAAGATTATAAACGTAGGACCCAAAGATTTCCTAGTGATCACAACAAGATAAAGCTATTCATGGTCCCTCTATGACTACGACTGTGTTCGAAAGTGTCGTGGCCATTAATAACACTCTAGATACAGCACAACACGGTCGATAACTGGGTAAGTCACATAAGTCGGTACCCTTGGGTAGGTCACATTAGTCCATACCCTTGGTGTGTCACAACAAGCCAACACAAAAATATCATATATTACTTTAAGGTTGAAACCTTAGAGTACAGACTCACTCTATATATAACGTATGGAACCGCTATGCACGGCTCCATCCACGGCCTAGAAATCTACCGAACAACTATAACAAAACTCCATACTAACCGCGATCACATTTCGAATAGAACGCATGACATCAGTGTCTTAGTACCCCTTAGATATAATATAACATCCCCTATCTTGAGGCCCGAAGCTAAGTGCTACAGATGTTGTAGTTATTCATAGTGTTAACTTCCGGTGAAAGATACGGTAATGTTAATGGTATCCATAGTATCAGAAGCACATGAATATGAAACAAATCACAGATTCCAAAAAAACTTTACTTGTTACATTGCAAAAACCAAATTTCATATTCCATTACACAATCCCAAACGATTTCTAGGTTTCGATCAAATATAGTTATTACAAATTACACCAAGAGCGACGTATGAAGATGCCCCCTTGAATGATCAGAGTATTTAATAGGCATATTAGTCTTAATACACAACAGCGGAAATTAAACTAAAAACTCATAAATAGCTTACTTTACCTCCTACGTGTCTTCGAAAGCTTATGTGTCCACCTACTAAACTTGTAGAACCTTAACCCTCAGTCTACTCAAATTAATTTTGAGTACCCGAGAGTTTATGGGGAAAAATATAAACTTCAAATCAGACATAAAGCTTGGTGTGAGTAATATAGTTACATCTCGATTTACTGATATTATGTGAGACTACGCCACTCAGTGGAACGGGTTTCCCCTCACTAATATCCCCTTAGAACATATCTTTTTGCAAATCAGAATCCTGATTCAATAATAGCAATATCATATATGCTCATAAATCAGATAACATATGGAATATTTGTCTGAATAATATAGTTTTGTTTGGCTAACTACTAACCATTGGCTAAATCAGGCCTACCAGATAAAATAAATAAAAATCTAACACCTGTTAGACATGCTTATGGACGATCTTTCCTTAACTTACATCTTCGAGGGACAACTGATCCTAACGGTTTTGCGGGCTCACTATTAACATATCCTTCTCTTTATATTCCTTTCTGTATGTAACATCATTTAAGTCTTACCTGTGACTAAGCTCTATACACTGGAATTTTGGACTTATATTAGCTAGGGGCTATAGCTAAAGTATAGGACGCGACCCTATACCAGTCCCATTTCTGAGTCATTAACTTAGGATTAACCATCCTTTTAAATTTTCCTTGAAAACATTTCTTTCAAATTGATTTAACCCTTTAAGTCATACTTAAACAAGGAAACGTACCTTTTTCTTTACTCAAACATAATTGCCATAATATATGCTTTACACAAATAATATTAATGGAAACCTTTGAAACCCTTATTTAAAAACTTTATACAGTCCCTTTCGAATCCATTGAAAGTACCCGTTTCAAAATAGGTTAATAACTTTACCTTAAAACACTAGGCTGAAAGGCCGAAACATATCCTTTGAAACCATTAAAATAGACCTTTCGAAACCATTAAAAGTGCCCCCTTTGAAAGCTTTATAAAACCTTAGATATCCTCATTTCAAAACACTTCAAACTTGCCTTTCAAAATCATTGAAAAGCTTCCATTCAAATACTAAAAGTAAACCTTTCGAAAACATTAGGGGATCAACCCTTCGAAACTTTCATCAAATATCTTTTGAAGCATTAAAGTTGTTTGCTCAAAATAAAACTTTCAAAAGCATTGGGTTCAAGTAAGAATTCGTGGAACATATATTCAAAACCATTTAAAACCATTCCTTTCAAAACCTTTGGGTTTAACTTTCAATATATCCTAGGGTTTTAAAAGAACTGGGCGCAAGCATTGCATTTGAAAGCATTATTCCTAAGTAAAACAAAACGGATGGTTTCGAAACCAACCCTGTTGAAAGCATGGAGAAACGGCTTATAAGTTTAAAAGCAAAAGCACCCTTTTGAAAGCATTGGTTCGTAAGGTTGAATGCGGTAGGGGTTCCGAGCCCTTCGAAAGCTTTATTTAAAAATAAAAGGCAACAACCTCTCTCGAAAGACCTTTTCTAAAACAAAGGCATATTTGACTAAGTCGAAAGCTATTTCCTTCGAAAGCCTCATTTTGTAACCAAAATAGTTCTAAGTTTATAAAGTTACTTCTACCCCTTCGAAAGCATGTTTCGAATCTATACCTTCCGCCTTTCTCCAATCCACTAGATATCAAGGTATTGATACCATATGCATTAGTTTCAACTCAGTTGGAGGCGACTGTATAGGGTCGAAAGGTTGCTTCTATAAGTGGCAAACATTACTTTCTTGCAAAACTGATTGTAAACCTTTTAAAGTAATTTCTTTCCAACTAACTTTCCTTGTTTGTCAACGTATAATTGGTTGCCGTTACTTTTTCCAATACTTTTACAATTTTTTTCTAAAAGTGCTGCCAATTCAGCAATAAACAAATTAAAAACATTTAGCAAATCAGCCCCTTCTCCTTTTAGAAGTATATAAAATGTTTAAGTCCCATACCATAAATAATTTTATATCCTTAATAAAATACTTACAAAAATTCTTCAAAAATTCCAATAAACCACTTTTAATATGTTTCTAACATATTTAAATTTTGACCCAAAACTAACATATAATAGCCGAAAATAATTTAAACCCAATTTAACCATTTTTTTAATAGAAAATTCATAATAAATCCACATTAGCTAAGAAAATTTATGAAACTTGACACTCATCTCTAAATAATATTTCTAACCTTATATAAAAAAGCAAGCTATTTGGATGTCATTTAATAGGTTTATCAATGTAAACCTTGTAAAAAAATCTATATGAAATACCAAAAATCATCAACAAGCATATGTATATCCATTTAACAATCAAAACCTGGCATTTTACTTTGCAAAATATATTCGGATCTTATCTAGAAACCAAAAACAATAAAAGATGAGATGCAATCTATTATTCACCCTAGCTTGTTGTTAAGGAGTTTGAGATTTGCTCTTGAATTGATTCGATTAATCTTCCTTCTTTAATTTTTTTCTTATCTTCCCCTTAGCTTTTTCTAATGGTGGTTGGCCAAGCTTAAGTTTAATTTTGTTTGTGAATGTGGTAAATGAAAATGGAATGAGGGTTTAGGGTATAAGAATATAATATATTCCTATTTTGCTCTTATCTTAGTCCTCTAACATACTTTATCTTAATTCCCTTTGATTCATTGATTAGTTAGGCACAACTACCTTACAAATCTCAATCCCTTTACCACGTACATTATTTTATTTTATTTATCTAATTAAATATCCTAAATAATATTAGTCAAAATTATGGTCGTTACAGACTCACCCCCTTAAAGAATTTTATCCTCGAAATTATGATAAAGTACTTATCAAAATCAATCATAAAGGTAAAACATACCATGAAACAAGTCAGGATACGTCTCTTTAACCTTGCTCTTTGTTTCTCAAGTACAGTCTCTCTCGGCATCACTCCACTGGACTTTGACTAATCTGATTGTCTTGTTCCTTAGTCTCTTCTCATCTCTCGTGATTATACGAACCGGTTTTCCATCTATAGTCAAATTCGATTCCATTACCGAGTCATCTAACACAGTCGGTGCTATAGCAGTCTCTAGATCTCGGATACACTTCCTTGGATGAGAAATATGAAAAACATTATGGACTCCGACCAAACTACTTGGTAACTCCACTCTATATGCGAGTTTCGCAATCCTTTCTATAATAGTAAATGGTCAAATGAATCTCGGCGCCAATTTTCCTGATTTCCTGAATCGAATTAAACCTTTCATCGGTGATATCTTGACGAAAACTTGATCTCCAACTGAAAATTTAAGTATTTCCGTCTTCTATTTGCATAGCTCTTCTGCCTAAACTGAGCTTCCTTCATTCTGCTTGAATGAACTCAATCTTTTCTGCAGCTTCTCTAACCAAATATGGACCAAGAACTAACTTATCCCTGGTTTCTAACCAACAAATGGGAGATTTGCATGGCCTTTCATACAAAGCTTCAAGCGGTGTCATTCCTATACTTGCTTGATAACTGTTGTTATATGAAAACTCGACTAAATGTAGATGGTCTTCCCATGATCCTCCAAAATCTAGCACATAAGCTCGTAACAAATCTTCTAAGACTTTGTTAACGCTTTCCATTTGCCCATCTACCTACGGATGGTAAGTAGTGCTCATGTTGAGCTTGGTACCCAAAGTCTCTTGTTGACTCTTCCAGAACTCGCTAGTGAATAAGGAATCTCTATCACTTACTATACTACTAAGAATTCCATGCAGTCTAACTATAATCTTCATAAACAACTTAGCTAAAACAGGTACCATCCTGGTTGACATAACTGGAATGAAATGGGCACTATTGGTCAATCTGTCCATTATGACCCATGTAGTTTCATTTCCTCTATCTGGCCTTGGCAACCCGTCTATAAAATCAATTGAGATAGTATCCCATTACCATACTGGAACATTTAAAGGCTGAAGTAATCCAATTGGTTTCTGATGTTCGGCTTTTACCTGTTGACAATTCAAACACTGCTTCACCTATAAGCCTATATCTCTCTTCATACCTTCCCAAAAGAAACTTCTTTTCATATACTGATACATCTTAGCTCCTTCTGGATGAGTAGTGAACATTGAACGAAGGCATTCTCCAAGAACAATCTTCCTAGTGTTTCCAACATTCGAAATAAATAATCATCCTTTCTTCCTTAACCACCCATTCTGGTCAAGGCTGAAATCTTTCAAGCCATCGCTCTCTGTTCCATCCCTTAACTTTCTAATCCATTCAATTAAAAGTGGATCCTCCTTCTTCTTAGAAGCAATCATTTCGGTTATCAATGGTCGAACTTTTAAACATGACAATATAGAGGTTCCTTACTAGATCTAGCTTCATATCTCCACTCTGCATGCAGTTAATGTTTCTAAATCTTTCCACTCAACTATCATTGCCCATACTGCATTTTGATGTTTTCTGCTATATGCATATGCAACCTTGTTGCCTTTCTCTAGTTTGTACTCAATGCCAAAGTCAAAAGCGGCTAAAAACTCTAACCACCTTTGCTATCTCATATTTAGCTCATTTTAAGATAATAAATACCTCAGTGACTTATGTTCCGTATACAGCTCAAAACTCTCTCCTATAAGGTAATGTCGCCACACCTTCAGTGCAAAAATTACCGTAGCTAATTCCAAATCATGGGTTTGATATTTAACTTAATGTGGTCTAAGCTGTCTAGAAGCATAGGCAATCACTTTGCCTCTTTTCATTAACACAGCTCCTAACCCTGTTCCACATACATCCGCATATACTACTAAATCCCGATTCTCTTCTAGAACAACTAACATAGGTTCATTAGTCAGTAAGTGTTTCAATCTCTGGAATGCTTGCTCATACTTATCGGTTCAAACAAACTTCACATCCTTTCACGTTAGCTTGGTCACTGGTGCCACTATCTGTGAAAAATCCTTAATAAATCTTCGATAGTATCCAGTTAATCTAAGAAAACTTTTTATCTCAGTCAATGTCTTGGTCTCTTCCAATTATTCACCCCTCGATCTTAGTCGGATCTATGAACAACCTTTCCTCTAAGACTACATGATCAAGAAACTTCACTTCCTTCTTCCAAAAATGGCACTTCGAAAATTTAGCTTTCAGTTGATGCTGCCTCAAGCACCACTCTAAGATGAACTTCATGCTCTCTTTCATCTTTAGAGTATATCCAAATATCATCTATGAATACCAACATGACCTATTCAAGTGCTCCTGGAAAACTCAGTTCATCAAATCTACATAGAATGTCGGCTCATTAGCTTGTCCGAATGGCATTACTAGCTATTCATACGATCCGTATCTAGTTCTAAATGCCGTCAAAGGAATGTTATCCTCTTCCACTCTATGTTAATGGAAACCTGTTGCCAAGTCCAACTAAGAAAATACTTTGGCTCCACTCAACTGATCGAACAAATCGTCAATTCTAGGTAACAAATATAGATTTTTTATCGTCTTCTCATTCAACTTACGTTAATTGATACATAACCTTGACGATCCGTCCGCTTTCTTGGCAAACATTATAGCTACTCCCAAAGGCGAACTGCTTGGTATGATAAAATTCTTGCCTTCCAAATCCACCAACTGCACCTTTAGCTCCCTCATCTTGGTAGGTGTCATTTTGCTTGGCGGTCTACTCACTGGTTTTGCTTCTAGTACTAAATCTATCCGAAACTCAATAATTCATTTCAACGGCAATCCTACTATGGGTTCAAAGATATCCACAAATTCTCTAACAATGAAAACTCAATTCAACTCGTCTTCAGCCTCTACAGCACCCAATAAAGAACTAACCTCCAAACTAGGGTTTTCTATGAAGTATATGATATGATCACTAAAGTCAGGGTGACATGGTGATATTTTCCTATCAAGGAAAAATATCCTAGCATCGTATTTACTTAACCAATCCATTTTCAAAATAATTTTAAACCCTACGAAATCAAATACATGCAAGCTGCAAACAAATGTATGACCTAACAATTCAAACTCTAACAGGTCACACTTCATCCCAAGTGTCGCATATCCTCCTATCGGATTCGCAACCCTTAAGGAAGTAACAATGTATGAGGGTTCGAGGTTAAACTTATCTACCAAACAATGAGATATAAAAGAATGTGATGCACTAGTATCAAATAGAACTCTAACCGATACACCATAAATCAAATGTGTACCTCCTAACACAATTTTCCCCTCTCTTCTGTTGTTGGTCTCAAGGTATCTGGTTCCAATGTAAACATCTTGCCTTTTCCATCCTTGGCTGACTCCTTGCCCCGGTTCTTATAATGTCCAATTTGATCGTAGTTGAAACATCTCACTCCTTTCTTCTCAGCAGCATTCTTCCCTTTGTCTGTCCGACATTCACGAGCATAGTTTCTTATCACACTTATAACAAATAACTTTTGTCTTCCCTTTCTTGGCAGCTTCACCCTTCTAAGCTCCTTTCTAATGAAAAATTTTCTCTCTGGTTCTTCCCTCCTTGAGCTCCTCCTGCATTATTTCCTTAAAGAAAAGCAAGCATCTCTTCCTATCTCAAAGCTATCTCAACAACTACATCGCACGGATCTCTAATACGCAATAATGTGGCCTTAGAAAGCTTAGGCTTCAACTCATGAATGAACTTCTATTTTTTTTAATAACAGTATTAACCGTAGCATATCCATATCTTAGTAGCTCCTCAAACCCGGTTGCATACCCAAGCACTGTTATATCTCCCTGCTCCAACTCATCAAGCTTCCTGAGCAGAGTAGACTTAGCAATATCCGACATAAATCTTTCTTCAAACCTTCTCCTAAACTCAGTCCAAATCATAGTCTCCTCATTGACTCCAACCGTAACACTGTTCCACCAATATAGTGCTGCTCCTTGTAGCTGTCTAGAAGATGCTCATCATTGAGTCCCAGATCAGCAAAAATCCTCTAGCAATGAAGTAACTAATTCTCCACTTTAATTGCATCTTCAGTCCCGTTAAACGACTTTTCTTCCAGCCTTGCATAATCTCTATTCAATACGGCATAGTTATTAACCATTAGAGCTCTATGATTTCCAACTTGAGCATTTCTTCTAACTAACCCCATAGTAATTGGAGCCTGCACCATGTTAACGAAGAACTGATACATAGCTTCCACATCTACATGCGGTATTCCAGCACCCATATTAGCACTAGTGCCTGACCTAGATTCCTCCAAGTGTTTAGTCTGGAAATCCTATTAGTTGTGGTGCTTACCCCACCAATGTTGACTTTTCCACTAATAGCTTCCATATCTTACGTCCGAAAAATCTGCGTTCGAGTCTTTGAATGATATAGAAGGATAGCCTAAGAGAGATGGGAGAATAGGAATAAAGCGTATACTTATATATAGCAAATACAAGTATGTTACTATGGCGTTATCCCATACCCTAAATTTTCCTCTAGTCCCTTAGGATTATGTTTCAAAAATCAATTTAAGTTTGAAATTTCTTTTAATTTTTTCATAAACCTATGCTCCGATACCAAGTTTTTACATCCCATATCTTAAAGCCCAAAGGTAAGCGCTACAGATGCTGCAATCATCCATAGTATTAACTTCTGGTGATAAAATATGGCAATGTTAATGGTATCCATAATATCAAAAGCACATGAATATGAAACAAATCACATGTTCCCAAAAAAAAACTTTTGTTGATTACATTGCAAAAACCATGTTTCATATTCCATTACATAATCCCAAACGATTCCCAGGTTTCGATCAAATATAGTTATTACAAATTACGCCAAAAGCAACATATGAAGATTCCCCATTTGATGATCGGAATACTCAAGAGACATATATATCTTAATACATAATAGTAGAAATTAAACTAAAAACTCCTAAATAACTAACTTTGCCTCCTTCTCATCTCCGGAAGCTTACTTGTCCACCTACTAAACCTGTAAATCTTAACCTTCAATCTACTCGAATTAATTTTGAGTACCCGAAAGTTTAAGGGGAAAAACATAAACTTCGAGTCAGACATAAAGCTTGGTGTGAATAATATCATTACATCTTAGTTTACTAAAAATAAATAAGACCACGCCACTTAGCGGAACGGGTTTCCCCTCACTAATATCCCTTTAAAACATATCTTTTTGCAATTCAAAATCCTGCAATCAACTGACTAAAACAATAATAGCAATATCATATATGCTCATAAATCAGGTAACAAATGGACTATCTGTTCAAACAATATAGTTTTGTTTGGCTAACTACTCACCATTGGCTGACTCGGGCCTACCAAACAAAATAAATAAACGATTTAACACATGTTAGACATTCTTTTGGATGATATGTCCTTAACTTACTTCTCCAAGGGTCAACTGATCCTAATGGTTTTACAGGCTTACCAATAACTAATCCTCCTCTGTATATTCCTTTCTGTGTGTAACATCATTTAAGTCTTACCTGTGACTAAGCCCTACATGCTGGAATTTTGGACTTATATTAGCTAAGGGCTATAGCTAAAGTATAGGGCGACCCAATACCAGTCTCATCTGGTATTCAAATATCTAAGTCATTAACTTAGGGTTAACTACCCTTTCAAATTTTCTTGAAAACATTTTTTTCAAATTGATTTAACCCTTTAAATCATATGTAAACAAGGAAAACATACTTTTTGCTTTACTCAAACAACTTTGCCATGATATATGCTTTACACAAAATAATGTTGATGAAAACTTTCAAACCCCTTCTTTAAAAACTTTAAACAGTCCTTTCGTATCCATTGAAAGTACCCCTTTCATAATAGATTAACAAATTTACCTTAAAACACTTGGCCGAAAGGCTAAAACATATCTTTCAAAATCTTTATAATGGACCTTTCGAAAACATTGAATGTATCCCCTTCGAAAGCTTTGTAAAACCTTAGACATCCTCTTTTTAAAACACATCAAACTTGCCTTTCGAAACCATTGGAAAGCTTCCATTTAATTACTAAAAGTAAAACTTTCGAAAACATTGGGGAATCATCCCTTTGAAACCTTCATCAAATATCTTTTGAAAGCATTAAAGTCCTTTATCAAAATAAACCTTTCGAAAGCATTAGGTTCAAGTAAAAGTTTGTGGAACATAGCTTTGAAACCATTTAAAACCATCCTTTCGAAACCTTTAGGTTTAATTTTCAATATATATGAGGGTCTTAAAAGAACTGGGGCAAAAGCATTGCTTTAGAAAGCATTATTTCTAAGTAAAAGAAAGTGGATGGTTTCAAACCAACCCTTTCAAAAACATGGAGAAGCGTCTTACATGTTTAAAGGCAAAATCACCCTTTCGAAAGCATTGACTTAAAAGGTTGGATGCGGCATCAGGGATTTCGACCCTTTTGAAAGCTCTATTTAAAAACAAAAGACGACAACCTCTTTTGAAAGGCCATTTCTTAAAAAAGGCATATTTGAGTAAGTTGAAAGCTATTTCCTTCGAAAGCCTCATTTTGTAACCAAAATAGTTCTAAGTTTGTAAAGTTACTTCTACCCCTTTGCAAGCATGTTTCAACTCTATACCTTTCGCCTTTCTTCAATCCACTATGTACCAAGGAATTGATACCATGTGTATTGGTTTCGACTCGGTTGGAGGCGGCTGTATAAGTTCAAAAGGTAGCTGCTATAAGTGGTGAAGCTGTAGTTTCTTGCAAAACTGATTGTAAACCTTTTAAAGTAATTTCTTTCCAAATAACTTTCTTTTTTTGTCAATATATAATTGGTTGCCAATACTTTTACAAAATCTTTTCCAAAAGTGCTGCCAAATTCGATAATTACCAAATTAAAAACATTTAGCAAATTAGCCCCTCATCGTTTTAAAAGTATATAAAACATTCAAGTCCCATACCTTAAATAATTTTATATCCTTAATAAAATACTTGGGAAAATTCTCCAAAAATTCCCATAAACCCTTTTAATATGTTTTCTAACATATTTAAATTCCTGACCCAAAACTAACATATAATAGCCAAAAATAATTTAAACTTCATTTAACCATTTTCTTTACCAGAAAATTCATAATAAATCCACATTAACAGAAAAAATTTATGAAACTTGAAACCGATCTCTAAAATAATATTTCTGACCTTATATCAAAAACACAAGCTATTTGGATGTCATTTAATGGCCTTTTCAATTTAAATATTATCATAAAATCTATATGAAACACCAAAATCCATCATCAAGCATACATATCCAATTAGTAATCAAAACATGGTATTTTACTTTGCAAAATATATTCATATCTTATCTAGAAAACCGAAAACAATAAAAGATGAGATGAAACCTATTATTCACCTTAGCTTGTTGTTAAGGAGTTTGAGATTTTCTCTTGAATTGCTTTGATTAAGCTTCATTCTTTAATTTTTTCTTATCTTCCCCTTATCTTTTTTCAACGGTGGCTGGCCAAGCTTGGGTTTGGTTTTTTTTGTGAACGTGGTAAATGAAAATGGAATGAGGGTTTAGGGTATAAGAATATAACATATTCCCATTTTTCCCTTATCTTAATCCTCTTACTTAGTTCATTTTAATTCCCTTTGATTCATTAATTAATTAGGCACAGCTACCTTATAATTTTACAAATCTCAATCCCTTAACCATTTACATTATTTCATTTAATTTATCTAATTAAATGTCATAAATAATTTTAGTCAAAATTAGGGTCGTTACAAATACTCTCTCGGTCTGCCTTAAAATCTATGGTTTTGGAATACGTGCTAGGGTGGATCCCATGTGGGACCCAAAATAAATTACTCCAAAACCTACCCAAATTTCAAAAGCTTTTTCCCTTGGAAAATGGTGAACAGTGATCCAAACCTCACCTCAACCAGACTTGGTATGCGAAAGTCATCGCATTTTGAAGTTTGCATAAAACACAGCGGGACAACCGACTAAAGGGCCATTATGTCGACTGAACCAGGGTTGAGATGGACTTTTTCCTCTCAAGCAGTCAACTTAATGGACTAGGTTAGTTGATTGAACTCCAGGCAATGATCCTAATTGGGGGTAGATTCAATTAACGAATGCTGATCCGTGCGTCGTTTCCTCCAGCGCTTCACTGGTTGAGTCGCCTTACTATTAGAGCCTGCCTCCATCCCATCGGATATCTAAGTAGATTCATTTATTAACATTTCGGAAGTGAATTTGATAAGTAATAAAAAATCCGTTTTTGGTACCAAAATTCACTCTTTGCACAAGTAGAGTTCTACATGTGATTATAACGACCCGTCTTCCTATAACATGTCAAAAAGACATACCCGGCCTACTCGCCTTGTGCGTAGCCTATACGTGTGTCGATACACTCATTATTGCATACTTATGCACACATGCTCATGCAATGCATAATAAAACACAAATCTCATTTTGGACTTCACCAGAGTGATTGCTTGGCCCAGTATACTCTCACATAACTTAGCGCACGCGATAGTCACTATGCCTATGTGAAATGCCCGCAAAAGACTTGTAAAAATTATATTTATATATAATCAAACAATTATAAAACAATTCTAACTGTAATACTGTATTCATTTTTAATTGTCGCTAATCTCCATATGCACTTATATGTATACCATCTCGTGCACATATAAATACACGTACATTTAAGTGAGCAATTTGACCCTTACTAGATCAAATATTACTTTTACTTACTAATCTTTTCAATAAGAGTAAATTACCTATTTATACTATTTTATAAACCTAAAACCAGTGAATAAAATATGATATTAGCTTGTAAATTAATTTAGCTCTTTAAAACACGTAGCTCGCTTCATTATAAATCAAGTGTTCATCATTTTACTATTTATAAAATGACATATCTATTTTATAAAATATAATCTTCATTTATAAATCTTTAGACCATTTTGTAAATACTAATTAAGAATCATTAGTTCTCTAATCTTTTTAATAAGGGGTGCAAAGCTCCTAAACCCCTTTAATTAGCCTACTAACCTTTTGTTAATCAGTTCAAATGGATTAATAAGCCATTACTAATGATGTGCACATAATTACTCTACATAATTAATCCAAAATCAAAAAAACA
This sequence comes from Allium cepa, assembly GCA_030765085.1. NCBI lineage: Eukaryota > Viridiplantae > Streptophyta > Magnoliopsida > Asparagales > Amaryllidaceae > Allium > Allium cepa. The sequence goes on from CM060944.1 coordinate 437,695,343, forward strand.
CATCACAACCAATAATCCAATTAGTCCAAATCAATTCTAGGGTTACTAATTATTTTTAAACATAGCAATTAGGGTTTTAAACAATTAATTAACTTAGGGAAACATGATTATAACACAAACGTAAACCCAAATCGACTCACATAATCTCTAAATCATTTCATATAATCTATAATCATCCATAATCAAATATATGAAGTATAACACATAAATTAGTAAGGAGCATCATCCCACTCACCTTAATTAAACCAAAACTAAGCTCTAATCACCAAAACCCATCTCGCTCTCTTGAAATCCAAAACAAAATTCAAAACTCCAAGTCAAGCAAATTCCTTCATGGGTTTTATAGAGAATCCCATGATAAGAATCATGGTTATTTTATTATAATTTATTGGATTTCATTTGCGCATGGATTAGTGGATCTAGGGTTAGAGGACTAAGGGTAATTAATGGGGCGATCAGAGAAAGAGGAAGAAGAAAACGTTCTAATGAAAGCGAGAATGAAAATAATGAAGGGATTAGATTCATATAGGCTAGGTAAATGGACTTAGCACAAATTCATCTCTTTTCCCAAAATCACTATTCACTCCAAAAATCCAAACTCCAAACTTATCGAACCTTATACTCTCATTCAAATTCTGGATGTCATTCCAAACACAATGGAAAAGTTTTCGGGGACCTAGTTCCATTGTATATAAGATTTACCTTTTGGATCAATTTACGAATCGAATGTAAGCTAATAGCTAATAATTTGTCAATTCGAATATATCGATGCATAAATTTATTATCGTTAAATATGCGGGTTATTACAATTCCTATTCCTCTCAAATATCAACAAAGGACCTACTAATCTTAGTGCCAACTTCTCCTTATTATAAAACCAAATTTTATTATTCAATGGAGAGATCTGGACAAACACCATATCGCTGCAGAGAACTTAAGGTCACATCTTCTTTTATCAACATAACCCTTTTGTCTATTTTAAGCAGCTTTCATTCTTTATCAAATGATCTCATCCTTATCAAAAGTTTCCTTAATCATATCTAATCGAAGTATCAGTTTGTTCGTTTCCTACAAACTTGAAGGAGCGTATCATGCTTGGCCATATAATGCCTTAAATTATAACATCCCTAATTTTTACATGTTATTTAAATATTTAATTATGGGATAATTTAACGTAAGATTAGAAATGTTGTATTTACTATGTTTATTAGTGTGAGTTGGCCTTAATAAATATAAAAAAGAGAATGATTTAAAGAAATAAATTTAATAAACATATTATTGAAGGGTAAAAGAGGAAGTGAAAATATTATACTATACTCTTTGTAACACCCTACAATTTTAGCGATCGAATATTTAAATGATTAATTTAAATATCTAATCGTTAAGTAATAGAATGCCTCTTGTACTCGACTTTTATGGATGGGCAAATTAGAACCTAGTAGATAAATTGAGATTGAGACCCGAAATAGTTGATTGACCTTTAGTAGTAACCAACCCCGTTGGAGGCTCCACTAGTCTTTGTTTGGTTTGTTGTGGTTTGGTCTTGTCAAGTCATGGATACTCTTTTGTTTGTGATTGTTTAATTTTATATTTCATTGGGTTTGGGATTATCTTAAGGATGGACTAGTTGAGGAAGTAACAGTAGTAATGGAATGCGAGAAGTTGTTGATGACAATTGGGGTTGAGGAAGGGGAAGGTGGTGATTGGCTGCCTATGGAGGATGAGATTATGGTTAGCTTTCTATTTTCGTTGAAGATCGAACAGGATGAGTTTTCATCTATGCCTGTCATTGGAGAGTATCTGCATAGATTCTAGAAGTTGACTGGATTCCTGCCAAACCATGAGATTAAGTTTCGGATAGACTTAGTGAAGGATGTCAGACTGATAGTTATGCCTTTGAGGTGTATGGTACCTAGAGAGTAGAAGGAGTTAGAGGTTCAAGTGAATGGCCTATTGATGCGAGGGTTCATTCGTAGGAGTATATATGAATGGGGCACACCCATAGTATTTGCCGCTAAGGCAAATAGGTCTCTAAGATTGTGTGTAGGTTACCTTGAGTTGAATTTGTGATGAGGGAAGAATAAGTATCCACTTCTGTGTATTGATAATTTGTTCGATCAGCTCCATGGTGCGAAGGTGTTCTCTCAGTTGGATTTTGCGATAGGGTTTTCGCATCTGAAAGCGGCTAAGGATAGTGTTTCGATCACTGTATTTTATATGCTATCTGGTTTTTATGAGTGGTCGGTTATGCCGTTTAGCCTATTCAATGCTCCAGCATAGTTTGTTGATCTCATGAGCTGTGTCTTTAGAGGTCAACTAAACAAGTTCGTACTTGTGTTCGTGGATGATATTCTGATCTATTGGAGGATGGAGGAGGAACATAAGACACACTGTAGGATTGTGCTTCAGGTATTGAGGAAGCACAGATTGAGGGTGAATTTTTAAAAGTGTCACTTTTGGAGGAGGGAAGTGAGATTATCGGGTCATGTCATTTCGAGCAGAGCATCCTAGTGTACCCTACAAAGGTAGCAGCGGTTCAGGATTGGAACCAACTAAAGAATGCTACAGATGTGAGAAGCTTCCTAGGATTTGCGGGGTACTATATAAGTTTTGTCAAGGACTTCTTGAATGTAGCATAGTCATCAACCAATTAAAGGAAGAAGAATTGGACTTTTGTTTAGGACGTGAAGTGTGAGCATGCATTTGTCAGCCTGAAGGAGAGGTTGAGGAGTGCGTCGGTGTTGACTATTATCAATGAAAATGAGGAGGTGATGGTATACACTAATGCGTGTGGTACCAAATTGGGTACAGTACTAATGCAAGGAGGTAAGATCGTCATCTATGCTGGTTGGCGGATGAAACTGCATGAGCGGAAGTACCCAACCCATAATCTGGAGTTGGTGGCACACCGTTTGCTTTGAAGATATAGAGGCACAGTCTACTTGTAGAAAGGTTCGATGTTTTCATAGACCACAAATCATTTAAGTACCTTTTCTCCCAAAAGGACCTTAACCTTCGCCAGTAGCGATAGTTAGAGTTCTTTGCCTCTTACGAATTTAGAATTTCATTTATGCTCGATAAAGGAAATATAATCATGGATGCATTGAGTACAAGACATGCTAGTTTAGGAGCGATGTTTCTAGAGTGGAAGCAGTTGGAGTATATTGCTGGTAATAACTTCATACCTCATTGCAACTAAAAGCCAAAAATGCTGGCTAGCTTGACCTTTTAGACCTACTTTGATCAAGTGGATCGGTACTGGTTAGAGGTGAGATGCTAGACTAGTGGAGATCATGGAAAAGATATATGTTATCCGGCATTTTGACTTGGCTATATTCGAACTGATAGGACAAGTTAGATTCAACTATCGGTAAGGCCTATTAGTCCAAAGCGATGATTGTGAGGTCGAAAAATCAAGAACAGATGATAATATGAAGCCATGATCGAACAAAATTGAGACATATGCAATGCAAAATGTTTAAAGTATGGAATATAGTTTAACATAGAAGATGGATAGGCTATAAACCCTCTCAATCTTAGGGATCGGCATATTTCAGCCAAACAAGTGCAAGACAATGGAAAACAATCGATATCTCAAGATCTAGAAGTCCAGAACATATGAAATTTTGGGAACAAGGTGGTGGGACCTTAGGGATCCTACCCTAGGGATCACATCTCAAAAGGATTAGGAAAGAGGGTTCGACCCTCTTCCCCTAATAGGGATCGACTAGAATCAGGTAACAACTCACATTGCAGCAAAGATCAAGCAATAACTCAAGTTCTACTAATCCAATTGGTATGAAACTCGGAGGCTAAGCATATTACAACATGGGAAATATCCCACAGGAATCGCATCCCTAAATTCCTCCAAACTAAAGATCAAAGCCGATCCATATTCCTTGGGATTTGGGTCATGTGATCCCTCTTATTTATCTATATGGTTTTTGTTTGCTGGCCAATTCTCTATCGAATTAGAAATAGCCAATCAAATTTAAATTAAAATAACCACAAGTGCACGTCGTATAGTTTTAGTACGTGGCGAGTACGGGTTAATCCATAAGAAATTGTTTAGATTTAAAATTCTATTTAATCAAATTAACCAAAGTTGAGAGTGTTGTTAAGCTAAAAATGAAAAAGTAAATAAACTAACAAAAAAATGGATAAAAATATGAGAGTGGAAGGATACTTAGAGCCAAATCCCGTCTCATTATCACATAAATCAACAAAATGAAATTATTCTCTCTTCCAGTCGTTAGTGAATTTAATTGATGTGTTTATCATAAGTATGAAATATTTGTACTATTAATTAGCCTAATATAAACCATCAAACTATAAAACACCCATTAAACTACTTTCTAACTCTCATGAAAAATAACAATGAAGTTAAAATAAAATATATTCTAAGCATGATCTATTAACTATTGATTAGAAATATGGACCATCAAATTTTGATTCTAAAATCATTTCATATATAAATGAAGAGGTGATTTCTGTTTGTGTTTGTTTAAGCATAGTCTATTTGGTGTCAACAAAATAGGCTATTAAATTCAAAGATTAAACAACAAATTTTATCCACATCAAACATTTCCATTAAGGACAAAAAGAGATCAAAAGTTATCAAAAATTTTAATCCACATGATTAAGAGAGCTTCATTAGCCCTAAATTGAAGGGATTTAGCCTCTCATATTTATTATCATTTTAATAAATGTAGAGTTCAACATGAAAGAAAAACAAAAGAAAAAATGCAAGCTAATTAAAAAGAGAAATAACTAAAATAAAATAAAAGCTAACTACTTGCATAAATAAAACTGAGCTACTAACACAAAAGAAAAGAAGCAAAAAAAAAACTTGAATTAAATCGCATGAAAATAAAATTACATGAAAGAAGAAAATGGATAAGTACCCATGAAAAAAAAAGAATTTTTTTGTTTATTTGTGAGCCTAAAATTAAACTAACTAAAGTGGAGGCTCAAAGGCTAAGAGATCATTACATGAAACATAAGGGGTATTTATACAAGTTTGAAACCCTAATTCATATTTTTGGGAACTAACTACTAGGAAATGTTCCCACCAAGTTATCATTAGCATGAATAATCCTCCATTTTTTATGTGCATATAGCTTTAATCTTCATTAGCATGTGCATTAGCTCATAATAGGTGATCATGGTAAGTAGGTAGGTGGGTCCTCCATGTTGTCATGAAATGAATTATTTCCATCTTCATTTGCTTGCCTTCTCTTGTGCATGCATATTTTCCATGAAACCTCTTGTAATTTCCATCCAATTTTCATACAAATAACATAGAAATTTCCAAGTAAATTTTCTCAAATTAATATATGCACAAAAATTACCATTTTTTCCCTATATGAAGACGAATAAATGATGATTTGAAAATAATTGAAATATTGGTTTAAACGTATTAAAATACCCTATATGCTCGTTTATTTAATTAAATTCGATAAAACATGGAAGTAAAAATATGAATATTTACGTGCACATCAAATACCTCCACACTTATTTTTTTATTCATCCCTGAATCAACTAAAACTAAGATAAATCCATTTTCATAGGGAGCACGATTGCATTGAACATATGCGATAAGCCATTAAACCTCTAAGTGACCCTAGTAGGACGAGTATTATCTCGTGAGGGTATTCAGCGGATACTACCCACAAAACCAAATGCAAAGTGAAAATTTCAAAATGCAAGATTTATTTAGAAGGATATGGATGCAAGTTTTTGAAAATATTTACAAATGATGAATTTACTTTTAAATTGACACGAATAAGTTAAATATAAGTTCTGGTCATTATCAAGAAACTTAAGTCATTTTACTTGTCAAAATTTCCAATAAAAAGTAAGTTATCATAACAAATAAACGCTAATTTGGCTCAATTGACAACATAGTGCAACTATGAAATGGATCCTTAGTTGATTATCAAAGTATTCAAAAGTGGTATTTTCATTTCTTTTGAATAACGAGTCAAATCAAATAAGTAAAAATAGTGTTTGGATTTCAATTGCTTACTCTCTCTATTTTTGAAAATTTTATTGGTATTAACAATATTTACAAATGACTAACTCAGAAAACTGAGGCCAGATATATTACCCATGCACTACCTTGGTAGCTTACGTGAGGGGAATATATAGTGTGGCGAGTGTACACACAAGTGTATAGACCTATCGATTGCAGGCATTATTAATAAAAGAATTTTTATATACATACACCTAACACGGATAAAATGAGGCTAGATATACCAATCACGCACTGCCTTTCGGGCTTACGTGAGAAGGGTACAGAGCATGGTGAGTGTACACACTTGCGTGTGAACACATGACTCTAGGTGTTTATTAAAATATATACAAAAATATATTTTTTTCTTTTTGTTTTTTTTTGTTTTTTTTCTATTTTTGCAATTTTTTTTTTTTGAACAGAGAGCTTTGCAAAATCATCTTAGTACAATTTAACTTAGAAGATAGAAAATGTTATATCCGTTTCTTTAAATTAACCACTATTTAAACAAAGATTTCAATTAGGATACACATCATAATTATCACTCATGAACCTTCCTATATACTAGTAAAACCAGAGTTATTTGTAATCAAACTTTATTTTTATTTTTATAGAGGCAAATAAATTTTCAAAAATTTCAATTTAATAAAAGAAAAAAAATTGGGATTTTTTTTGTTTTTTTTGTACTTTTTTAATTTTGGAAAGAAAAGGAAAAGAACCAAAACCATGAAAAATTAAAAAAAAAATTGAAAATGAGACTCCACCCACACTTGATTTTGACTATGTCCCCACAGTTAACCTAAGTGAAAGGAGAAAAATAAAATAAAAAATAAAAATAAAAATACGACCTATATTTACATGAAAATGGAAGGATTATTATTTACAAGACATCAAAAAAAATATTGCTGAAGAAACCAGTCTTTCAAATACCAATTCATTTGTCTCGTCAAGTGTGACAGACAGTTTAAGCCCAAAAAACCAAACCATAAAAGATTTTAAAGTTGAATGTTGATTTGAAAAAACGAATGTCGTTTTATTAAAAACCGTATGAGTTGTTTTATTTTCGATAATTTTTGGGGTTGATAAAACAATTGATTGAAGTTCAATTTTATTTTCACCAATTTGAAATTCAAACCTATCATTAAAAACTTCTTCAGAATTATTGATTTCAAAATCTAAATGGCGATCTAAATCTTCTCCTTCATAATTCAACAACTCATCATCAAAAAGTCCATAGAATTTATGTCCACAAAAGTCGCCTTCCTTTGTTGAATTATTCACAACTTCATTGCATGTATCGTATTCGAAATCCAAAGTTGTTGTATTCAAATTTTCAAAATCAGAAAAAGGAAGATTGAATTTTAAATCAAGTTTCTCACCCTCAAAAAAATTGAAATCTAACTCCTTTACCGCATTTTCAGCAACTTCATTAATATCATCATCTTCAATTTCAAAAGTTGTTATTTGAAAATCGTCAATTTGAGTCAAAGGTGAATTATTATTTGACTCGTCGCACGTTGGGGTTTGATTTTGTTTTTCACATTGTTTCATATATGTTTCAAACAATAAATCTGTGTGTTGTTTGTGAATTTCATCCATTTGCTCAACTAAAACAAATGTATAATTATTAACTCGAGAATTTTCGATTTTAATTCGTTGAGAACAAAAAATTTCACCACTATTGAAACAACTCCCGTTGCCAAAATTATTTCCATTTTGATTTTGACTTTCATTTTAGAGTTCGAAATTGAATTGGCATGTGTTATAATTGAAATCATTTGAATTTTGAAGTTAATTCAAATTTTGATCATTTTGAAATCTTTGACTTGAGTTTGTGGCACAAAAATGAATTATACAAATCATTCATCATTTGACCATTTTGTATAGAGAGTTCAAGAAAAGACGAAATCATTTCAACGCTATTTTCAAGATTCGAGGGTTGGTCGTCATTTTAAAAATATCGTGGTTCAAAATTCGAATTGTTTGTATAATAATTGTCAATAAAATATTCATAAGAATTTTTGTATGAAATTATATGGATTATATTGATCACAACTATTGTAAAATTCATGTAAGTAGGGAAACTCGGACATTTTCAAGATGATTTTTTAATTTTATATAAAGGAAATGAAAAAATATTTACCAAAGGGAGTTTAAAAAAGGAAATTTGATTTTTTTTTGAAAAGGTTTTATATATATATATTTTTTTTGGATTTTTTCTTTTCTAAAATCAACTAACCCAATTTTTTTTTGATTTTTTTATTTTGATTGAAAATTTTCAAAAGAAAGGATTTAAAAACTAAGTTAAGAAGTATTTATAATTTTTTTAGTTTTGGATTTTGAATTTTTTTTAAACATGCATGAACTAATACAACTAAATAAACGCAAGGATTTAAGTACAAATTTTCTATCCTAAGTAGCTCCTAACCCAAAATTGTATAATCACACTTTGTCTTAATCCAACAAGATAGTTCTAGCCAGGTAACGGACTGGATTCATCGATGCACCACAAATCACTGTAGCAATGTAACCGAAGGTTTAAGTACCTTCAGAGAAATAATCAGTATAATATTTACGAATCATCGTAATATTTGTAACGGATTATTGCTTTGCCGTAGCCTAAAAACCAAGAAATTAAATTATCGAAAGAGGACAACTTGTCAATATACAATTAAGCCCTAGGTGGACTTGTGACACCCTAAAGTAAAGTGTCTAACCATTATTATTAACAAATTTTAAGATGAAATGCAAAACTGAAATTAAACGTGTATTAATGATGCAACTACGAATGGATTTTTTTTAAATGCAAGCAACCAACAATGCAAAGCAAATAAAAACAAGGGGAGAGAGAATGCTACCAGAGCATGCAGAACTGTTAGCAATTATTTTAAAGTGACATTTTTTTTTAAACAAGCAAGCAGAGCAATTTTATAACAGCAAATCCTTATTAATCTACTTTGACAACCTAAAAAGAAATTAAAAATAAAATATATACAGTTTTTATATATATTTTAATATGAAAGCAGTAACTAAAACAAAGAAAAATCAAAACAAATGAAATCAAAAGAAATAAAAGAAAATCAAAGATATTTTTATAAAACAAAGGGAAATGAAGCAAATGAAATCAAAAGAAGTTAGAAACTTGTTTGCGTGTTTTTGTGTTATTTTAATATAACAAAGAAGAAACTATAAAATGATAATTTAACACTTTAAAACAACTAGATTGAAATCCTTTTTTTTAAATAACTCAAACAAGGCTCAGCCTAGTTAAACTATGTTACTAAATAAAAGATTGGAGAAAAAAAAAATTATCAAACAAACCGAAAGGACAAATACCAAATCCTTTTGAAAAACAACTTCTCACAAATGAATTCTCACAGCACAAACAAATTCTCGCATCCAAAATCAAAATTCACGAAATCAAAAATGTCAGAATTCAACAAATTTCCATCCCAAGCAAATATCCAGATAGTGGTGGGTCGCGGTTTGATTGGTGGTTCTTCGATTGAGGATGGTCGAGTTCGAGAGTTTGAAGTTGTGGTGGTTGGCGAGTGGTGGAGTTCGATTGGTCGAGGTTCGGGGTGGCGGCTGGATGTTGCTGAATCATGGGATGGAGATGTACATGAGAGTGTCAGTTTGCAGTAATTGGCAAAGGAAGGTGAAGTGTCACGGTCGATTTGGGGAGGTGGTAATATGGTTGCGGAATTGCTTTGAGGTTGATGTTTTGTTCAGAGGTCGTGGTTTGATTTATGAAGTGTGGAACTGATAGTGGGAGGTTGAAGAACTGCAGCAGCAACTGGCCAGAGATGAATGGATTGTAGTGATAGAGTTGTTAATGGTTGGTTGTGATTGAGGAGGTGGAGATGTAAGCCCCTGGTATGCATTGGTTGCTGTTGTCTGGATTCAGGGTATTGGGATGTAAGGTGGAGGAGCAGTGGCTAAGTGTGATAGTGGTTGTTGTTTCAGTGAAAGGAGGTGAGGCAGTGCAGAAGTGATGATTTTCACAGTTAATTGTGGTAGGAGTTTGGCAGAATTGCAGTGAGTTGTGAGATGATATGTAATGGGATGATGTTGGTGATCAGAGGAGTTGTATGCACAGTTGATGGGTATGAAGTGATGAATGGCAGAGATATGTATGTATCTGGTGGTTTATATGTTTGATCTTAGTTGTATTGTGTTTGCAGAGGTAGGCAGAAATGGAGATTGTTGTCAGATTGTTGTCAGCAGAGATGATGTTGCTGGTTTCAGGGGGTATCAATGGTAGTAGTAGAGTTTCAGGGTGTAGTGGTGGTGTGATTGACGGAGAGTAATTGATGTTGCTTGGTGAAGTGGTTTGGCGATCAGGTTGTGATGTAGTAGAACAGCAGTGAACAAGGCAGCAGGAGATGGGAATGTGGTGATGGTGTCAGGCTGATGTATGGTTGTCAATGAAGGTTTGGACTGTGCACATGCACAGTTTTGAGGAAGTGGATGATCACTGTGAGGCGGTAAGACAGTTTGATGCACCGTAGTAGGGTATGTGATATGGAGTGGTGGTGTTGACTGGTTTGGATGGACTGTTGTGAAGGGTGTATGAAGGTTGTTGGAAGGTTTATGGGTAGTATGTGGTGTGGTCTGGTGTGTTGTAGAAGGCTGATGGGGTTCAAGGGGTAGCTGAAATGTTGATGGCTTGTATGAAGTGGTAGTGAAATATAATGGTGGGAAGGTGGTTGGTTGCTCTGGCAGGGGTTGTGTGGTCAGAATTGGGAAGAGGTGGTACAAGGCAGGTGTAGTGAGGAGGTTTGTAAGAGATGAATTTTTAATAGAGCTATTTGAGCATGTAACGTTGAACTGGAGTGCAATAGTGTAACAGTTAGAAATATGAAAGCAGTTAGAAAGAGTTAGAAAGATGAAGTTTTTGAATTGAAGTTAGACAGATGCAAGTGTGTGCACAATTTCATACACGGTTTTGGTGCATGGTTAGTGAAGTGTGTGCACTGTTTTAGAGGAACAGCAATGTGCAGTGGATAGAAATGAAGGGTAAAGGCAGTGGTCGGTTTGGTGATACGCTTTGTGAAGTGGTTGTGACAGGCAATTGTATGATGAAGTCGGTAATGGATGGTAGCAGATGGAGTCTATGGTGGCAGCAGTGGGTTGATGGTGATGTTAATGCGGTTTGAGGTGAGGTCTGGAATTAGAGAGGATGGTTGATGGTCTGAGGTGATGTGGTGGGGGGAGGAGATAAATAAACAAAAAACAGAGAAGTGAATGCAACGGTGCAATACAACAGTGTTCTTTTTTTTAAATTGTAAATTGAAAATGGAAAATGTAATTGACAATGTAAATTGAAAATGAAATGGAATACAATATTTTTCTTTTTGCAAATGAAATTGTCTATTTTCTTTTTTTAAATAGAAATGCAAATGCAAATGAGACTAAAAAACAAGAGACTCACACAATCACAACGCAAACAAAAAATCACACACAAACGCACAACATTTTTTTTTAAATGCAATACACACACAAAAATTAAACAAAAATACTTTGAAGAATAGAAATTAAAATCAAAGCAATTCCCCGGCGACGCGCCAAAATCTTGTTTAACGGTCAATTCTCTGTCGAATTAGAAAATAACCGATCGAACTTAAATTAAAATAACCGCAAACGCATGGCGTGTAATTTTAGTACATGGCGAGTACGGGTCGATCCGTAGGAAATTGTTTAGATTTAAAATTCCAATCAATCAAATTTACCAAAATTGAGAGTGATGTTAAGCTAAAAATGAAAATGTAAATAAACTAACAAAAGAAAATGGATAAAAATATGATAATAGAAGGCAATTTAAAGGTAAATGCCTTTTCATGATCAAATAAACCAACAAAATGAAATTATGATCTCTCTTTTGGTCATTAGTGAATTTAATTGATGTGTTTATCATAAGTATGGAATATTTGTACTATTAATTATCCCAATATAAATCATCAAACTGTAACACATCCATTAATCACTATCCATTAATCACTTTCCAACTCTCATGAAAAATGACAATGAAGTTAAAAATAAAATCTATTCTAAGAATAATCTATTAACTATTGATTAGAATTATAGACTATCAAATTTTGATTCTAAAGTCATTTCATTACCATATTCATATCTAGATGAAAAGGTAATTTGTGTTTGTTTAAGCATAGCCTATTAGGTTTCAACAACTTAGGCTATCAAAGCTTAAACAACGAATTTTATCCACACCAAACATTTTCATTAAGCACAAAATAAGATCAAAAATTATCAAAATGTTGAATCAACATGATTAAGAGTGCTTCATTACCCCTAAATTGAAGGGGTTTGGCCTCTCATATTTGTTATCATTTCAACAAATGCAGAGTTCAACATGAAACAAAAACAAAAGAAAAAATGCAAGCTAATTAAAAAGAGAATTAATTAAAATAAAATAAAAGCTAATCTACTTGCATAAATAAAACTAAGCTACTAACATATAAGAAAAGAAGCAAGAAAAAAACTTGAATTAAATTACACGAAAATAAAATTACATGAAAGAAGAAAATGGTTGAGTAGCCATGAAAATGAAAAAAGATGTTTTTTTTAATTATTTGTGAGCCTAAAATTAAACTAACTAAAGTGGAGGCTCAACGGCTAAGAGATCATTACATGAAACATAAGGGATATTTATACAAGTTTGAAACCCTAAACCATATTTTTGGGAACTACCCAAATTACCTCTCTAGGAAGTGTGGCCACTAAGTTATCATTAGTATGAGATAATCCTCTATTTAAATGTGCATGTAGATTTAATCTTCATCGCATGTGCATTAGCTCCTAATAGGTGATCATTGTAAGTGGGTAGGTGGGGTCCTCCATGTTGTCATGAAATGAATTATTTCCATCTTCATTTGTTGTCTTCTTTTGTGCATGCATATTTTCTATGAAGCCTCTAGTAATTTCAATCCAATTTTCCTACAAATAACATAGAAATTTCCGAGTAAATTTTCTCAAATTAATATATGCACAAAAATGACTATTTTGCCCTTATATGAAGATTTAAAACGATGATTTGAAAATAATTGAAATATTGGTTTAAACGTCTTAAAATACCCTGTATGCTCGTTTATTTAATTAAATTCGTTAAATTATGAAACTAAAAATATGCAGTTTTACGTGCACATCAGTTTTGGAGATCCTTCTACCGAATTTTCAAGGAGAGATTTCACCATCTTCCTCTATAAATATAAATAAGGCTTGATTGTTCATTTTCAGGAGTTTTGTGTTGCTTGTTGCTTTGTACTCTATTGTAACTAAGGATTTTCATCTGATCCCTATTGTACTTAGTTTACAAAGTGATTAATAAAGTTATCTATTCAAATTGTATGTAGGCAAAAAACGTCAAACCACTATAAATCGTTTCTTATTATAGCTTTGATTTCTTGTCATTTAGTTGCTTGTTTCCTCTATTTTCATTTTATATTCTTAATCTATTTCTCTATAAAACCTCTAGTGGGTGTTTATGCCAATTTTTAGTGCAAACATTTTGGTGCTTTCACTGAGAAGAAAGATTCTCAGCTCTATTTGGACCTCTTTGCTGCTATTGGATTGCATAAATCCCCCAAAGAAAGCCATAATTTGTCTTCAAGAAGCTTATTCACTCTATTCAGATTTGCAAAAGTTCAAGGAAAAAAATCAACAATGGTTAGAAATACACGATCTACTTCTCAAAACGCAAAAGGAAACGAGAATGCTTGCATGCAGCAAGGAGGCCCCGGCAATCACCAGTAGATGTGAATGCTGCCAATCCCGTTGATGTCCAAAATCCAGCCGATTCCATTATAAGAGCTGATTTTCAAAATTTGATGAGAGAGTTAGTGGATAGCCGCCGACAGGTGAACCCGTAGTAGCTAATATCGATCTAATGAATCAACTCAGGGAGCAATAGCGCAGGAAACTAGGAGAGAGCCAACCCCTTATTCTACATCAAAGAGTTCTAATTCATCAAATGATTGTTACATATGTAGATGTCGTAGAATTGATGGATATTGCGTAGAAGCTTCTTGACATCAACAGGCAAGGAAGCCCGGCTTGCCGAGATCGATCGGTGTCGATCCCTCCTCTAGAGGAGGAAGCATGCCTCTTCATGTTGGACCACAAGTTGGAGTTGCGACGATTGATTTGGATTTTGGAGTTCAGGTGGATGCAGGCCAGTTACCTTCCCGAAATGACGATGAAGTGAACATACATGACATACATCGAGAGGATGTTGAGCTAAGAAGGCGTGGAACGGTCCATAGACATCGACCAGACCATTGACATGAGGTAGAGCACGACTACCACTTGGCTCCAACTATCCAAACGTCTGACTTGTTGACTATGGTTAGGTAGCTAGTAAGGGAGAGCAAAGGCTTGACCAATGATGATTGGGGGATCTCGAGAAGCTATACCCTGTTTACTGACAATATCCTACATGTAGAGTATCCAAGGAGGTTCAGCATGTCGTCGATGCCTGTCTATGTAGGAAAAACCGACCTCAGACAGAACATCATGAGATACGAATGGATAATGGATTCTACATAGCTGATGATGCAAAAAAATGTGGATGTTTTCCTATTACTCTCTCCAGCATAGCAATGATGTGGTTTACAAGATTGCCCCTATGGTCAATCTCTAGATTTGACCATTTAGCGATGAAATTTGTGGAGCAGTTTCATATGCATACAACTTGCCCCAAAGATGTAATTTTCTTATCCAGCGTGATCCAGACTCCGAGAGAACTGCTGAAAGATTACTTGGAGAGATTTGATGCAGCTATCACAAAAGTCAGTAATCCAAATGACCATTTAATACTAATGCCGATAACAAGTGGGATTGACCCAGAATCTGACTTTGGCGATTTGTTAGCTAGCAAACCACCCGCAACCTTGGAGTATTTTTGTGCAAAAGCAGCCTAATATTTGAGGAAAGAGGAAGCTATATGCTCTAGAAAGAAAAATGTTGTGGGATGGAGTGGAGAGGGAGTGAAGAGTAGCATTGCAGTGAAACAGTTATGGGAGAGTACAAAAAGTTCAAGTAAGTGTCCAAAATAAACTGAATTAGCAAAAGAAAGGCGGCGATAGGAACTATGAACGAAAGAGAGATTCTAGATGTGGAAAGCCTATGATTCCAATGTATGATACCTACACACCACTGAATACGTCTCTAAGAGAACGTTTACTTGCCTACATGCAATACCGTGCAGTATAGGAAGCCATCTCCGAAAGTATCGATGGAGAAACAGAAAAAACTAGAAAATATTGCCGGTTCCATGAATGCTATGGTCATAACACGAATGAGTGTAAGCATCTCCAGGATATTATGGAGAAACTAATTCGGGAAAGAAAACTACAACAGTTTGTTAAAGCTGCGTAGGATGGCGGGCAGGGGACATCTGACCCTAATCGAGGACAAGCTCCTCATAGGGTCGAGGAGCCTGCATGGACTGGTGGAAGATTAGTGATCAATACAATAGTCAGAGGGCCGCACGTAACTGATAAGAATTGGCATGAGATGGAGTGCTATGCTAGAGCGATCAAACATATGAATTTTGAATGTTGTTCGAGTATAAAAGATGGAGTTCCAAAAAATAGCTGCGTACAATAGCAGATGACATTGTGTTCAGAAATAGAGATCAAACAAGGTGGTGGCACCGACGATTGACCCAATGGTCATTTCGGCCATGATCGGCCCCATCTAAGTGAGGAGGATTTTGGTTGATTGTGGAAGTTCCGTAAATAAAATTTCCAAAAAGGCTTTGGATCAGATGAGGGTGGGAGCCAAGGACTTGAAACCGTCTAAAGCTAGCATTTTTGGCTTTAACAATGCTGCGACGGAAGCTGTCAGATATGTCAAATTGCCCGTGGAGTTGGGAGAAGATGACCGCAGGAGAGTATAGATATTTCCATTTGTTTTCTTGGATGTTAACTCTTCATACAATGCTTTTTTGGGATGACCAGCCCTAGCTGAATTCTGAGCATCTCTTTCCCCATGGTGTTTGACTTTGAAGTTCCTAACTGATAACAGTGCTGGAGTTGTGCATGGTGATCAGGCGAGTGAACGTGTCTGCTATGTAGCAGAACTGAGAGACGCTCAACGGAAGGAGAAAGGTAAGGGTGTGGACAAGTTTTTCCATATCCAAAACATCCAAGATTGACAACCTACGCCTGGGCCTTGGCTTGGGCACCACAGTCGGTTCTATAAAAACATAGATCCGAGGGATGACTAGGAGGAGCCAAAAGAGACCAAGGTTGCATCGGCTGAGCTAACGATTGACATCATGGTCAGCCATGAAAACTTTTCATGGGTCCTAAAGATCAGATCACAACTCAGCCCCTTGATGATGAAAGAACTTGCTGGTTTTCTCAAAGCAAATCTTGACGCGTTCGCTTGGATTCATTCTATCATATGTGGGATCTTGCCTATCATTGCAAGCCACGCATTAAATATCAACTCGAGGCATGTCCTGGTGAAAACAAAAAGGCATGGCATGGATTCGGAGAGATCTTCTACCCTTAAAGAGGAGGTGAAAAGGGTCAAATGCAATGGGTATATTTGCGAAGCCCTCTACCCTAAATGGTTATCTCATCCTGTACCTATAAGAAAGGCAAATAGAAAGTGGCGGACATGCGTTGACTACTTGGAATTAAACAAGGCATGTCCAAAAGACAGCTTTCCCCTTCCAAGGATCGACAAGCTGTAGACTCAAATGCAGGACACGAGTTGCTATCTTTCATGGATGCGTACTCTGAATATAACCAAATCCTGATGCACGTTCCTGATCTGGAGCACACCTTCATTGCTGATGTTGGATTGTTTGCTATATGGTAATGCCATTTGGATTAAAGAATGTTAGGGCAACTTACCAACGCCCAATCAACCTAATGTTTAAAGATCAAATTGGAAAAACAATGGAGGTATACGTAGATGATATGCTCATAAAGTCACGATGATCAAGCAACCACATTAGAGACTTAGCAGAAATGTTCGACATCCTCTAATATTGCAAAATAAAGATCAATCCTCTGAAATATTTTTTCGGTGTTGAGTCAGGAAAGTTCTTGGTTTTTTTCATCAGTGCTCGTGGAATCGAAGATAATCTCGGGAAGATTCGAGCAATTTGCAACATCCATGCACCATAGACTATCAAAAAAGTACATAGCCTAAATGTGAAGGTTGCCGCCCTAAGTCGATTTATTTCCACAGCCACCGATAAATGCATTTCCTCGATTTGATTTGGAGAAGGAAAAGGACTTTGAATGGATATGAGAGTATGAAGATGCATTCCGGGCTTTGGCGAATCACTTAGAGAGGCTTGCCATCTTGTTTGAGCCAGTAGAACCCAAAGACTTGTATATATACTTTGCTGTGTCGGTACATGCTATAAGTGCCACATTGCTTCACTAAGTAAACCGTATCCAGAGATCGATCTATTATGTTAGCAAGTGACTAACAAGAGCTGAAAGGAATTATGTAGAATATAAAAATTGGTGTGCTGCTTGTTGATTGCTTCATAAGAGCTCCGGCCCTATTTTCAGGCTCATCCCATCAATGTTTATACCGATCAGCCGTTACGACAGGTGCTATAATGATCAAAGATATTTGGAAGGTTAATAAAAGTGGAACATTGAATTGAGTAAATTCAACATCACTTGTCTCCCTTGGAAAGCCATCCTGGGATGCATAAAACAACAATCAATCATTCTATTTGTGGGCTAGACACTGGTGGACTTTATAGTAGAATTCACTGCATAGGATGATCTTTCAGAGAGCGGTGGAGCCCCTACCATTCGGTGGAAAATGTATGTAGATGGAGCATCCAATGATCGCTGTTCTGGATTCAGAATCATGTTGGTGACTCCATAAGGTCGGTCGGTTTGCTATACTTTAAAGCTTGACTTTCCTACAACGAACAACGAATCTGAGTATGAAGCTTTGATTGCTAGACTTAAACTTGCCAGAGAACTGAGGATAAAATATCTTGAAATCTTTTGTGATTCACAGTTGGTAGTATACCAATTCGGAGAAGATTACCAAGCTAAAGAATAACAAGATGCTCCATACCTTATCCAAGTCCAAAAGCTATTAACTAATTTTGAGTATTATGACATCATGCACATTCCCCGAGATCAAAACAAAAAGGCTGACCCATTGGCAAAATTTGCTAGCACTGGGGATGCACAACAAATGGGCTTAGTTCCATTCGAAGTACTAAATGCTCCGAGCATAAACAAGATGAAAATCGACTGGGCACTAGACGGAGATTCTGAGAAGGATTCGTGGATGACTCTGATTAAATATTTGCTATTCGGAGTCCTTCTCGAATAGAGGAATGAAAGGCAATAAGTCCTTCACAAAGCTTCATGGTATACCATTTAGAAAGGAGTCATGTATAGAAAGGGTTTTTCCATTTCTCTGCTCTGGTGTATCGCTAATGATGAAATAAAACGAGTCCTAAAGGAAGTTCATGAAGGGGAATGTGGAAATCACACCGCGGGGCAAACCCTAGCAAAGAAAATACTCCATTATGGGTGTTATTGACCGACTGTCAGCCGAGATGCCGATTACATTAAGCGATGCGACAAGTGCCAGATGTATGCAAAATTTCGGACAACTCCATCGACAGAAATCACACAAATGGTCTGTCCATGACCGTTTTCCATATGGGGAATAAATATTATCGGTTCCTTATCGATCTCTAAAGGTGGTTTGAAGTATGCCATCATCGCTTTTGATTACTTCACCAAATGGGCCAAAGCGGAACCTTTATCTACGATCACGACAAAAAAAGTAATCTACTTCATTGTACAGAACATCATCTGTCATTTTGGCCTTCTATGAACCATTGTAATTGATGATGGAACCCAATTCAACAGCGTTGAATTCAAAGACTTCTGCATCGGCATCATATTGAAAAGAGATTTGCGGCAGATGCTCACCCTCAAGCAAAAGGGAAAGCTGAAGCTGTGAACAAAATCATAAAGTCCATTCTGAAGCGTTTAGAAAAGGCTAGAGGCAGGTGGTTGGGTGATCTCCCAATGACATTATGGGCTTATAGAACCACTTACAAGTCCGCGACTAGTCGTACTCCATTTGTCCTTACTTACGGCACCGATGCCGTCATTCCTGTTGAACTCGAAGTTCATTCTCATCGAGCGACCTACTACGATCTCAAAACAAATAAGATCTCCTCTTAGAATCTCAAGACTTTGTAGATGAGAAGCATGAGGAAGCTAATTTGAGGGAAGCTGCACATCGACACCGAGTCGTCTGATACTACAACATTATACTCCAAACTAGAACATTTGAAATCGACGGTCTCATCTTGAAATAGGTTTTTCGTACCCCGTCACACATGAATATTACTTGGGAAGGACCATATGTCATTTAACAGAGGCTTGGAGAGAGAACTTTCATGCTAGAAATTGTTGATGGCATTACACTCCTAAGAGCGAGGAGTAGTGAGCATTTACGACGTTATTTCACTATGTTTATTCTTTTTCGTTTAGTTATATTCAATTTTCAAATCTGCTTTAGCATTTAATTTTCC
Source organism: Allium cepa (assembly GCA_030765085.1). Lineage (NCBI taxonomy): Eukaryota > Viridiplantae > Streptophyta > Magnoliopsida > Asparagales > Amaryllidaceae > Allium > Allium cepa. The sequence continues at coordinate 437,714,923 of CM060944.1, forward strand.
AGATATTAATAAGATAAATGGTGTCAATTGTTTCCATTTGGAAAATTAAGTTTGAAATTTCCTTCATAGTTGTGGTTGCTATAGTATTACATATTAGTTTCGATACCCGACTATTGATATGTCCGAGCAGATTCCCATAGTCTGGAGCTAGCCGATTACATAAGTTCACGATTGAACTAAGAAAGGAGAATATGGTCCGACCATTTATTTGATCATTCTCGCTCACAACCCGATGGATGGAATACCTATTGAGTAATGGATGCGATTTAACCATCAGATAACCAAATTAATCCCACCGAGCGAAGGGATAGACAAGTTTCAAAAGCAATCGTGATACGATCGATTGCTTGCTAAGTTAAACCACAAACATGGAGGCAAATCAATCAATTAAGTAAAGTATGGTTTGACTATTTTCCAAAATAACTATAAGTCCCCAGAGTATGGACTGGAGTATAAACATGAATTGGATGCGATCCGATCGTCCACCAACTAATTCATATCCCTAAAATGTGGATATGAGTATAAACAAATAGATGACTGCAATTCGATCACTAACTACTCCATAAACTCCAACTTGAAACTGACGGGAGGAGTATAAACTAGCTAAGGATGGAGTTCGACCATTCACTATCTGACTTTGCTAACCTAAGACTGGGAGCAGGAGTATAATCGCTCAAACTGTTGAATCCGACAGCGTAACACTAGCGCTTGTGCCCATTGTTTGATACAACTTGAGGTCACGACTACGTGGAGGCCTTGAGTGAGAATACTCCCTCGAACGATGTATACTCCCTGGACTACATGGCCTTGAATGAGCCTAGTGTTTGATACAACTTGAGGTCACGACTACATGGAGGCCCAGTGCACCACCAATGAATACTCCCTCGAATGATGACTTCTTTCTCGATTGCCATCTCTCTCTAGACCCCTGCTCGAGTCTGGACCGCGAATGGATTCATACTATGTTGAGGATCCCCTCAAGCGATCGAAGGCATGGGAATGAGACATAACACCTAGAAACTAAACAAGAGTGTATCAGTGACCATCAAATAAAAGATAGATGAAAACCATGTAGTGAAGTACGCGTCATAGGAGTTTTTTCCCTTTACTAGTGATAGGAATGTCATCATCAGTCGTGGGGGAGAATTAAGCCCCTCCAATACTGATGTTGGGGAAGTCATAAGTCATGATATCATTAGGGATTGGGAGATTCGAGAACCCTTCCATTGAACTTTCTAAATGTTTAGAGTAAGACTCTTCTTCAATGATGGTGATGATAAACTCGGGCTCTTTAGCGGTTTTTCTCCTATGAAATTTACATGTTAGCTTTTTACCTCTCCTTGTTGGCAGTGAGATTGCACGCCTTGTGATGGTTCAACCATAGGTGAATTTCCCAAACTTGCATGAACTTCGCCAGGCTTGTTGGCTTCATCACCTTTAATTTCATCCTCTTTAGCATCATCTTGATCCCCTTCGACTGAGAGCACGACAGGGCAATTGGTGCTGCCTTCTTATTCTGCAGCATTCCTTGATGGTGCAATTCTTCCTGGAAGCCCGATGTTGCGACCTTCTACTAACAGCTGAAAATGAGATAACCATTCATCGGCTATAAAGGATCTAATTTCCTTTTCATCAACTGGGGTAGAACGGATTGCAGAAACCGCCATTAAGAAACAGTCGCCCTTTGGACGTGGATGGACACCTGTAGAATTTTAAAGTATTAGTTAGTCAAGAATACAACTTGGACTAAATAATTTGAGAATAAACTAAAGACGACACTTACGTCCTTCCAACCATCGCCTCACGAAGCTAGGCGGACAATGAACATAGAACCATTCGTGTTTAAAGATGTTGAGCTTGTTTCAAGCACCACTTAGAATTTGATAGTTGGGCGAAGGCTCAAGGAAAGTGTAAGAAAGGCTCCCTGTCCGTCATTGAAATTGTAAATAAACCTGATATCTTTAGGAGATGACGGGCAGAACAGAATATCCATATATAGCAAGAAAGTACTAAAAGGAAAGCATAGGTATTCGGATGTAGCTGAGCGGGAGCTATTCCTAGGTAATTTAGAATCTTTTGGATAAAAGAATTAAAAGGCGGCACACGTCTGGCCTAGCACATGAATTTATTGCATGTCGTATATCCCTCCAAGGCAACTGACTCCTGTCATTCACTGAAGGGACTAGAACATCTCTAAATGGAATCCCATGTTTAAAGCATAGTCTACGGAGAGCGGCCTCGCCAATTCTGGAGATTTGGGAACCCATCGGGTTATCTACAAATACATCACCTTCTATAGTGTTGGGGACAGGACTTGTATCTTCCATCGGAGGGGCAGGAACATTAGAGAAAAGGTTGGACAATGAGCTGGAAACCTCCCGTTTCTCAGTTTGATGGTTAGGGGAAAGTCTTTGGATACAGTTGCAAAACTTGATTCGGCTCCAGGATCGCTGTGTTGTGAAGATTGTCCAAAAGGCATTGTAGCTAAAGGTTCTGAACGTCTAGAGCCCATATTAACTAAACTCAGTACATGATCGAGATTATAAATTTACCTATCCTCCCATGTTAAGTGTAAACTAGCACGATGTAGTGTTGTGCAGTGCAGAAATGAACAGTTCACTATTAAAACCAAACGCAAGTGACGAGACTTTGGATTTCGACCAGAGTGACTGTCATCGCTGATCGTCTCAACTGGCATTTAGATTTATCGGTTGTATAAGCTTTAGGATCAACCATCAACATATCAAAGTGCGAAGTCCATTATTAAAGTCCATATGTTAAGTTTTAATTCAAGTCTAAGTCCCATGAGTTTGGTCATTTAATTTCGAGTTTGATATTGGATATGCAAATCCTTTTATTCATGATCATCGTATGTTAGAGTTCATTAATATGGAATTGGTTCTAATTGTTCATGAAAGTGAATATGGATTGGTTTTCAAGTTTAAATTAAAAGGCTTATGATCGGCTAAGCCCCATACCCAATCCCTACAGTTAACAAAACAACCGATCCATCTCCAAAAAACCTATAACCGATCCCTTCTTATAGACTCAACCACCGGTCCCTCTTTCAAGTGATACTCCAACCGATCTCAATTCATACCAATCCCTTTATCTTATCACAACCGATCCCTCTCGAAAAGCCTCTGACTGGTCCGTCCGTCCTCAAACACACCTCTATTGATCCCTTTACTTAGTTGCATCTATACTTCTCTTAAAGCAAATAGTCGATCCCTCCAAGCTCCATAAATGGCCAACCCCTCTTTACTTCATGAACAGCTGATCCCTTCCCACATCAGTAAACAACCGACCCCTCCACTTAACTATGCAATAGACCCCTTCATCCTCAAACTTCAATATTGATCACTCTACTTCAACGTTTTCACACTTACCTAAAACATTCACTATGAGCCCTCTCCTTCACCTACATTCCAACTGATCCCTTGTTTAATCAATATGCCTCATCTTTCTTACACAATATCGACCATCTCCCCTCCATCTAACTACAAAATTACGACTCTATATGCATCGAGCTTTAACCCATCCACCAATGTGATCGAACCCATCATCTTGTCAGGAATTAAAGGTTAAATGCAAGAAAACCTACCCAAATATATAGAATACGAGTTGCTCGAGAGGAGATTTTCGACTTTGATTCAAATTAATGATGGAGTGGTGGTTTGAAGCAAGAGAGAGTTGCGGGTTTAAGGAAGAAGGTGGTTTTAGGTTGTAAAGGAAGGGGTCGGAGTACAAGTTAAAGGGGGAGGGTTTGGAGGCAAGTTTGAAGGAAATGGGAAGAAGGGTTTGGTCAAGAAACAAGTAAAGGAAAATGTAAACAAAATGAAGTAAAGTAGAGGTTAGACAAGGAAATGTTAGTTTATATATGGAGCTAGAGGGATCGGCCTGTCCTAGCTTCTTCACGAAGCTAAAAACATGCAGTCTCCAACTTTGAGAGGGATTAGGTACGATCCTTAACCAAGGGGATTCATCTGATCCCTATCAACGTGTACATAAAAAAAGAAAGAGAAAGGGGGATCAGATAAAAGAATGTATATCCCTATATACATAAAGGAAAGAAAGAGGAAAAAGGGACCGGTTACGAACCCTATGTGCATGCAAACATGGACATGAAAATTATATAACGTATATATATATATATACATATAATGCACTAAAATTCCATCTAGTATAATGAAAATCGGCAATGACCCATGAGTGTACAAATGCGTCCGGGAGTCAACGACAAGAACGTGTACTATAACGTGCACGTGTATAGTCTAAAAGTTCAATTTTTGAAATCGACTGAAATTGAATTCAAACCTGAAACTTTCAAGGTCGAGACTGGATCAGGTAGCCAAAGATGACTAGTCTCGTGGAACCAGACATACATATCAACTGATGGAATATAAGCTTTGATTTATACTATTGGAAATTGACCAAGCGTCATGGCGATCAAGGAGAAATACGACAATTTGGGAAAATAGTTCGATGAAAGGACAGCGACTATTCAGAAAACCGAATGGATTTCTTATCGACGACTCTAAATTGCTTCGATTCAAAGCACGTTATGTTTAGCACAAGACGTACTTTTGGGGGAAAGTGTTATCCGGCATTTTGATCCGGCTATATTCGAACTGGCTGGACAAGTTAGATTCAACTGTTGTCAAGGCCAATTAGTTTAAAGCGATGATTGTGGGTTTCAAAAATAAAGTATAAGTGATAATATGAAGCCATGATCGAACAGAATTAGGAGATATACAATGCAGAATGTTCAAAGATGGAATATAGTTTAACATAGAAAAGGGATTGACTACAATCACTCTCAATCATAAGGATCGACATATTTCAGCCAAATAAGTGCAAGACAATGGAAAACAATTGGTGTCTTAAGATCTAGAAGTCCAATGCATATGAAACTTAGGAACAAGGTGTGGGGACCCTAGGAAGCCTACCCTAGAGATCGCACCTCAAAAGGATTAGACAAGAGGGGTCGGCCCTCTTCCCTCAGTAGGGATCAGCTAGAATCAGGTAACAATTCACATCGCAATAAAGATAGAGCACTAACTCAAGTTCTACTACTCCAATTGGCATGAAACTTGGAGGCTAAGCATATCACAAAATGGAAAAGCTCCCATAGGGATCGCACCACTAAATTCTTCGAAAATAGGGATCGGCGGTGATCCCTATTTCTTGGGATTTGGGTCATGCGATCTCTTTTATAGGTTCATATGGTTTTGGAGATCCTTCTGCCGAATTTTCAAGGAGATATTTCGTTGTCTTCCTTTATATATACAGGCTTGATTGTTCGCTTCTGGGACTTTTACGCCGCTTGTTGCTTTGTACTCTATTGCAACTAAGAATTTTCATCTAATCCCTATTGTACTTAGTTTACAAAGTGATTAATACACCTATATATTCAAAGTAGGCTTAGGAAAACAAGGTCGAACTGCTATAAATCGTTGTGTTCTTATCATTGCTTTGATTTTCCATCATTCAATTGCTTGTTTCCCTTGTTTTCATTTTGTATTCTTCATTTATTTCTCAATAAAATCTCTATTGGATGCTTGTGCCAATTTTTGATACAAACAATATAATAAGGAGTAGAGTCTGGGGAGATGGATCAATATAGACTCGACTGAGATGGTTGGCTCCCAGAGGATGGATATTATTTGTTCTCAATGTAGATAGATTACAAGATGAGGTGCTACGAGAATGTCATCAATCTAGATTGATTGTGCATCCCGGTGGTAATAAAATGTACCATGATATGGAGCAGATGTATTATTGGCTAGAGATGAAAAAAATATGTCGGGACATTCATCTTGAAGTGTATGAACTTCTTATGACGACCGCCCTACATCACCGGCACCCGATATAAGTGAATAGTGCGCTTCTAACGTGACCGGCCGATGTAGGATGATCATCAAGGTTGAAAATAGAATAAAACATCATAGAACCTGTAGTATATCTCACAAGGCATGGAATAAAATATAAAATACATTACGTATATAAAATAGGAGAGACAGTAATAACTACGTGATCCAAATATCAGAGCACAGATCCAACAGCGTTATGTAATATTTAAATATTGGATTTGACTTGGAAACTATATTTTAAAGATCATTATTTTCCATGCAATTAAAAATGATGAAATTTTCACAATTGAGTTTTGGTTTGTCCGGAATTGACCAAAACATTCTCGGTCGTTCATTGTGGTGGTTGATCATCGGCGGTGATGCCTTGATTCGAGGGTGCGGCAATATGGAGAAGGACGTGGGGAGTGCATCAGAGTGGTTCGTTTGGAGAGATGATGGTTAGATCGTCGTCAAAAATTCAATTAGGGTTGTATTGGGGGGGGGGGGCGGTGGCTAGTTGATTTTTGTCGTCGTTCGACGACTTGTGGTGTCACAGGTGGTTGTGGAGGGGTGCAGGAGGTCGATGCTTTGATTGGGTGGTGGTCTGGCTGTGGCAGTGAATGGGCGAACGTGTGTTAGGCGGCTGTGCTTGCGTTCGTGAATTAGGTTGAGCAGCTAGGGTTGTGGAAGGTGTTATTATTTACCATATTCCCACTGTGTATTTTAATTTAATTTTTAATTTTTGATCGTTCTAATGCCTATTACTTTTGCGTACGAACTCGGATTCACGCGTTGTTTTCTTCGTTGCGATCGTATTGAAATTCCAGACATTATGGAACTAATTTGGCTGCGTTCTGAGAATGTTAGATTTTTGGGTTTTGTTTGGATTTTTAATCGACTAAAAATCAAAGGTGAGTGTTTTATCCCACTCACAACTGCTAAACCATATTACATCGGTTAAATTAAATTTATGATGTGATTAGAAATTGATTGACTGCTATTTAGTATATTTAAAGTGTCATTCGAGTTTAATTTGAATTTATATTGAATTTAGTTGCCATTTAATTTAATATTGAATTTTAAATTGTTAACTGAATCACTGATAGTGATAACCGGTTAATTGTTGTGAGTTGTTGGTTGATGTGAATGATGATTGTGATGGATTTTTAATTGTTGATATTTAGATGATTGGATGTTATATTTATACTTATTTGATATGTTGTTATCACACTGCATGTTCCCTTAGTTATTGTTAGGAAAATCACTACGGGTTGAAATGATACATACCTGAACGATCTTATACATTAGGAAAAAATCATTATGGGTTGAAATGATAAACTCAAGTGATTTTATGGATTTTGAATTTTAACATAGGATTGCGGGTTGAAATGATATATATCCGTGAATCTAAATTATTGCGGGTTGAAATGATATATATCTGTATCACTTGACCATAGGGTAGAATATTATATACGGACAGTGAATTGGTTAAATTAAATGGTTTTAAATCCTAAATTTTTGAAAACAGCTAAATGATATTTTGAAATGAAATTAGATTTATATGAACTGAATTATTTTCAAAATCCAAGCTTTAAAATGTTGAAACTGAAATTGGTTTAAATGAATTTTTTTAAAGAATTTAATTTGAAATCTTAAAGTTGGATATTGAAAAATAAATGAAATTTGTCAAAATTGAGGTATTGTAAAAGTTTGAATATTTAAACTTTGAAACCTATTGGATTTGAAGTGGTTTAAATTTGAAGTTCAAACATGGATTTGAAATCGATATAAAATTGAAATGGTTTTAATGAGATTTTGAATTGTAACCTTTAGCCTTTTGATTTGAAAGCATTGAACAATGATTAATTTATATTGAATTTTTGGAACTAAGGTTGAATTGAATCGATTTGTGAAATTGGGAGAAACAATTCTAGTTTGATTTTTTTTCGATATAAACTCTTTTAATATGCAAAATCTTTTGACATATAAATTATTTTTCTTATATAAACCATTTTAATATATATTAATAATTTTTAATACATTAACTATTTTTAATATATAACCTGTTTTAATATATAAACTATTTCTAATATTTGAACTATTTTAACCTATAATCTATTTCAAATCTATAACTATTTTAATATATATTATTTTAAATTTATAAACAACTTTTAATATATTTTTAATGTATAACCTATTTTAATAAATAAAAACTATTTCTGATATATAAACTATTTTAATCTAGAACCTATTTAAATATATATATATATATATATATATTAATGTATAAACTACTTTTAATGTATAACTATTCTGATATATAAACTACTTTCAACATTCAAATTGTTTAAATTTGGAAGTGTTATGATTTAGATTTAATTGATTCAAATTCAAATATTTTAATATGATGGTTTAAACTATTTTTGTGGTTATGATTTTGAAAGTGAATATGATTTTAAAATGAATATGATTTCGAAAGTAAATATGATTTCGAAAGTGATATGATTTCGAAGGTGATATGATTTTAAAGTGATATGATTTCGAAGTGAATATTATATTTTAATACAATTATGAATCGGTTTAGAAATGTAAAAGAACCATCTGGTGTGAAATAAGCGTTTAGTTGTTAAAGAAACCGGGATTGAATATTATCGTACTCTCTGCCAATACCGAAAACAACTTTAACAATCGTGCATGTGGTGGAGAATCCAAAATGAAGTAGGATGGTTTGGCGAACGCTACTGGAATGAAGGAAGAGAACGATGATGGATAGCTTTGACCTTCGGGTCATAATTAAAATGACTAAAAAAGGAGCCACTCCAGGCCAAGTGGGCTCACACCCTCTATCGAGCACCTTTCTTTGATACCATATTATTAACTAGTGATTGATTTGGTGACCACCCTTCGATTTGATTGTGGGAGTGTGTTCCGAGGTGGGCGGTAGTAGCTGCTACGCATTACCACCAGTCCGAATCCGCAAAACGTTAGTATCCTATCCTAGGCAATGCCTCGCGTGCCTTGTCATATTCATCCAGATAGTGGCCATTACGAGTTTGGTTTGTGTCGTACACTATAGAGTACCCTCTGATAGCCCTCAAGTTTACGGAGGAATTACAGTATTGTATAGACTGTGGCATTTGTATAAAAATGTATTAAGGGGGATATGGGTAACGTCTTAACGCTATTTTAATACTTTGCTTTACTATAGACATATTATAATAGTGTATTGTACTATGTATGTGGATAGTTTAACGGATCCTTAGCAGATAGAATCTTAAACATCTCTTAAGTTATTGCATGCATGTTAGACACTGGATAAGAGATGTAAAACCCCCTAAACATCTCTGAAGATGTTACACTCATATTTACTTATTTTGATTTAACTTACATAAGATCTTTTAGTTCTGACTCGAGTGTTTGTCTTTTCATTACGCTCAGGTCAGCCTAAGCATTTCAGTGTTAAAGACCATATTTCTGAAGGACGAAGATGAAGATTTAGTATATTATTACTATTTATTTATTTATCCCACTGCATCATGTTGTTCCGCTGCATTATTTATTTATTTATTCCTGCTGTATGTATAACTCTGATTGTATTGTAAAGTGTAATCAAATTTTATTTGTGAAACAGCTTCATGAACTGTTTATTTGATGATTATATTTTATCATTTCGCTATGAGATTCTGTGTTTTGTTTTCATTCTTTTCTATTCTTTTTCTTATTTACCCCATCAAAATCCTCCCTTTTGAATGGTTTGAATTCGACATGTGTGATTTATTGTCGATTTGAACCGCCCAAAAAGGTGGGTCATTACATTTAGCATCAGAGCTTTGGTTTAACAAGAACTTTAGCTTTGTGGGGTCTGACTCATTAGGGATAGAAAAGTAATACCCTAGAATGAGTTGTCTGAATGTTATATATATGAGTGAGCATATTCGTTAGTGTTATAAAAATGTTTTTATATTGTGTTAATTTGTTCTGTTTAGTATTTATAAATTCTGGTCGGTACATAGGACGCTATGGCATCGACAGGGATTTCTAAACACTTAATAGGGCAGACCAACATAATATTGTTTTCGAAATATAGGTAAATGAAATAATTTTACCTAGTATTATATTTTATATATAAAAGAATAAATTTTATAACTAAATATAGTTGTATACGATATGTTTGTTTGTTAGGAAGTAAATTATTATAAATATTGGTTGCATAATAGGATTTACAAATAAAGTAAATATGAATTGGAAATTTGAGAACTTAAGTTCCGGGGTTTTAAAATTTGGTTTTCAAAGATTTTTGGAATATAATATTAGTATTATCTGGAAGTATTTTTGGATATAAATATATCAATGTGATTTGAAAGAAATATTTTAAAGGAATTTTAAAAGGAAACAAGTTTTGTACTCCCCTCCTCTGTCGCTGGAAAATAATTTCGATGAAGAGTGCACCATCGACGTTCATTTTCGAGTTTCAAAGTGGGAAGGCCGTTGTAGTAGCTTTACTACAAATTTATTTTGATAAACAGGTCTTAATCTTTAATTTCTAAATATGATTGGATATAAAAGCTATGAGTGTATGTGTGTGTATATTATTTTAAATGATTTGAAATGAACCTGACATTTAATTCTTAAATTCTATAAATGAGGGATTTCGATTATTATAATGAAATATTAACTATTTTAATAATTGGAACTTTTAAAATGAAAAATAAGAAATTAGATGCCAAGTGATTAATGAAATATATAAGAAATTGGAAAATTGTAACTTGTAAATTAAAAGATATGAAAATTTAGAAGATGTAATTATTGAACAATTTGTTAACTAAAATGAATAAGATAAACTTGTATAACATTCAATTATATTCTTAAAAGTTATATATAACATACCAGAATTTTTTAAAAGTAGTAATGTTAAATAGGAATAGGTAATAGGATATTATACAAGTAAAACTTAAGTAATGAAAGTGTTCAAGTGGAATTATTTCTATAAATAAGAATTTTGATGTACAAGAAAGGGTATAAACATGAGTAAATGTTTTCAAATGCTTAACAAATTAAATTGAATATAAAAATGTGAATACTATTTAGTAGATAGTGTTTAAACTTAAGAAGATGTTGGGATAATTCTTTAATATATTTAATATTTATTTATTCATAAATTGATGAAACATTAGCTGATATTGTCTATGAAGTAATGAATGTAATTTTAATAGTTAAGAAGCTTAAGTTGAAATGATCCATGAATGAGTAATAATATTAAGTTAAAATCACACTATATAAACAATAAATGTTAAATAAACTATAATGGAATGTATGTAATACTTCAATAATGAATTCATTGATGATTTTAAATAGAGCATGAAAATTTATGTAAGTAAATGAATGAAAGAAGAAAAATGACATTGAATGAATGAATGAAATTAAATGAACAGTAAATGATGTGAAGGGAAATTAATACGAATAAATTTAAATTTTATTTGAAATTCTTGGTTGTTTTGGCTTATGGGATGTTTGGGAAAGTATACTTCAAATTATTAAGGTTCTGTGAATAATCTATTAAGTTATTATCTAAGGCCGTTAAACGTAGGATACACCTGATAGTTTATTTATCACCCTTGAATGATGAAAAGTTCTAAACCTGAACAAATCATTAGTTTTGGTTGCTACGGATGTGTGATGGATTCGTTTGTTGCATATGATGGTTGTTCTATTTTGTTTGCATATGTTTTATGTTGATTTGCTTTTGTTGCTAATTGAAACAACTAAATGTTTCTCTTGTACATAATTTTCACAATTTTGGATTATATAAGCGAAATACAGGTTCATGGAAGCAATAGCTACTAGTTTTGGTTTCATAAATAAAATTGTTTGTCCGACAAATAGTTACTTTTTTTGATTACGGTTTTATAGCGATATTATATTGTTTTTCCCGTGGTTTGGGATGTTCTATTTTTTTGAAATATGATATATATGTGTGTGTATATATATTGTAATTATTGATATTATTATTTTCCGTACCTATCTATACAAATGAGATTCTGCTGAAATTTTCCTTGTATTTAAGAATTAGAATTTTTTTTGTGAAAGCTGAGTTATTTTCAAATTCTTATTAAACTAAATTATGTAAATTAATTGCTTATAAATTGGTATATTTTATTTAAATACTTCATTATGTAAGTTTAAAGTGTTATAAATTGATTGTTTGAATAAGAATATATAAATTTCTGAACTCCTTCTTATTCCTTTTCGAGGACGAAAAATTTTGAGTGCAGAAGAGTGCAACGACCCGTAATTTTAGATAAATAAAAATATTTAATTAAATAAGATTTTGACATTTAATATTGTGAGAAATTAAATATTTATGATTTATTAATGAGAAAATAATTAGAATTGATTTAATGAATGTTGTTGACAACTATTTTGATGCAATTTTGATCATTGAAATATTTGTAAAATTAATTTGGTTATAATTGTAAATAAGGAATAAATTAGGTGTTGAATTCAGTGTTGAAATTATATGGTTATAAATTGAAATAGGTTAATATAGAATATGAAATCAATGGTGTGGTAAGTAGTTATAATCTTTGTTTGTGAGAAATAATTTATAAATGTAATTAAATTACTTAAAAGCGACAATTGTTTTAATTACTATTTTATTATTTAAATCCGTTGAAACTAATTTGGGAATCAATAAAATTAATGTAACTAAATATTATAATTAATATGATGAAAGGTGATAACCTTAAATATGAATGTAATAAAATGTAAACTAATGTTAACTATATTCATAAGGTAATAGTTGATTAAATGATAAGAGTGAAATCTAAATAAAAGAATTTATTAGAATTTAAAAGTATAATAAAATAGGTTTCATTCCTATTATAATTTAACGTTAAAATTTATGTAATTTTTAAATATTGGATTTGACTTGGAAACTGTATTGTAAATTATTATTAATTTCCGTATAATCAAAAATGATGAAATTTGATAATTTTTAAACTTTGAAATATAAAAGTGAATAAACCAATTTAATAATAATTTATTTATTTAATGTGGAAAATAGCCGTTTTGGCCACTGTCTCGGATTTCAACAAAACCAGTTATATCGGATCTGTAACAGTGACTTATTGTAGGATTCAACTTGTAGTGATCGGACTTATCGTTTGATCGTGCGAGCTCGAAACGCACAGAAAACAATTAATATAGTTAAAATGAATATAAGCTGATTTTAAAAGCTAGCTTCTGTATACAATGGAATTTGGGTTTGAAACTAGTTCCATTGAGTTCAAAAATATTGAAAACATATATTTTGATATATTGGATGACCCACTTTCGTTTCGGAAATGAAATGGGTTTTTTGGGTCGTGTTTTCGTTTTGAACCAATTCAATCCGTACCATTCGTTCTTATCCATTTATCTATATAAATAGATTTTGTTTCTCTTTATTTTGGATTTAACTAAAATAAAAGAAAATGAAAAATTAAATAGGACACATGTTCTTAGTTTTAACATTTATCACATTGTTTAATTTATGCCTTAACACGTGTCATTTAGGTGTCTTAAGGAATTTACACTTGTAATTTAAGTATTTTTATTTTTATTTAAATTGTTTATAAAATCTTATTTTATTCCTTTTTATGTATATATAGATAAATTTCTCTTTTTTTTAGAAAAACAAAACAAAACCAATTATAAATAAAAGCTTATCCAAATATTTTAAGTATTTATTATTTTGAATTTCACAACATTAAATTCAAATTTAAATCAAATTATAAAATCCAATTTAAAAAATCAAGTTATATATACGCATATATAACTACCATTAAATTTAAAAATAACAATTCTATTTCTAAAAAAAATCTATTTATGTAAACACATTACTTCTCACTTCTATTCTTTTTTCTATTCTTCTTCATTACTTAAGAAATCTTCAGCTGGAAATCTGAAATCAACATTCAAACTAAAATTTAAATTCTTTGATCAATCTTCATTCAAACCAGAAAATTTTTCTCAAGTACAAATTCTGTGAATCCCCTCAAAAACCAATCTGAAACTAGTATTTCCTCTAACCAAAATAACCCAAAACTATCTGAATCATCTTCAAAACTGGAATGCAAATCATTAACCTGAAATCTTTCTGAAATTCAAAGGCCTGCAGTCTCCTCCATTTCTGTTTTGAAACAACCAAGCCTACATTTTCTCTTTATCTGGAAGCATGCATGCAATTGTAAATCTGGGAGCAAGGTATTACAGCAAAAACAAGATTAAAGTTTACAAAATAAAGAAGAAAATCAAAATTTAAATCTGAAGCAGTTTCAACACCCTGTTCAGAAAGAAAAAAAGTTTTCAAAGGCTCTGCTCATATTTTTTGACTGGTGAATAACATTTTTATTTAAAATAATTTAAGTAAATATGGTTGCCTGATTTATTCCTGATATAATCATGATTTATGTGAATGAATATGATAGAATTCTCTGTATATATGTATGGTTTCTGAATGCATGTTTGCTGTTGATTTATTCTTGCCTGTTCTAGATTCCAGACTTAAAGTTCTTTTCGAAAATCATGAACTCATGATCTAATCCATGTTTAGGTTCAAATTTCAAACAAAACATGTTAGTTGTATCATAGATTAAAGTATTAAGTTTTATTTAGGTTAAATAATTTGGTATTGTCACTGGAAATTCAAAAATAACAGAACAAACCTTTTGTAAGTAAAAATTTGATCATCCAGATTCATTGATTCAAGATTATAAATCGATTACTTAAACTAAAACTTGAATTTTAAAACTAAAATCAAAATTTTTAGTTTGAAAATGATTGAGTATTTCTGGTTTGACCAGAAAAGATGTTTTGGTATGTAATTGTCGATCTAGGTGGTCGGGGTGGTCAGCATCTTCTTTGGTGATGGAGTGGTGATAGGAGAATCGGGGAAAAATAGTAGGAAGTGGATCTATGCATTGAGGCAATGGTGGTTTTGAATTGAAGTTTTAAACCCTAGTTTTTCTATTGATCAGAAAATTTATCGTCGCGACATCTATAGGTGACCGAGCTTTCCCAGATTCAGGGAGTAGATAGCTGGAGTGTGGAAGAGGTCGTGGCCGGAGGTGAAGCTACTCTGGTGGTCGGAGTCTGATGATTGAGGTGATTCCAGTTTTCGACACTGGGTCCATTTTTGAGCTCATATGCCCGATTTGGATTTTGAGCTTCTGCAATTGATTTGATTATCGGAATTAGGTTGGGGGATGACCGTCGACTTGCGTAAGTCATCGCGAGAGGTTGGAGTTAGCGGTAGTGTGGGTGCATGTGCACGGAGGACCCGGTGTATCAGCTGTTGATTTGGAGAAGATGGATACTCGAGAGTTATTCGAGTAGAATCGTGTTTTACTCGAAGCGTGGGGTTGTTTGTCTCGAAGAAATTGTTGTGAGGGCTCGGGTGTGTTGTTGTTACAGGTTTGTGTAAAACCTGACAGTACTTAGGTTTGAATGAATACAAATGGAAATGTTACTCGAGTTTTACTCGAGTTATTTAGTGTTTTGCTCAGGCTAGGTTAGGTTAGGCTCGAGTGATTTATTTGTGGTTCAAGTTAGTTTTGTTACAGGTTAGAAACCTGTTCTATTTTCAAAATTTAAACTGAAAATTTAAAGTATTAAGCAAGGATTTAAAATATGTTTTAAATCTAATTTTAAATAATGGATTCAAGTTTAACTTGAATTTTAGCTGGAAAAGAATAAAATTTTTAAATTCAAATTTGTTTAAATAACCTTAAGAGGTTAAGTGTTTAAAAGTGTTTTTAAAGAAATTTGAATTTAAATTGGAATTTGAAATGTAAAGGAATGTTTTAAACAAAGTTTAAATCTGATTCAAATCAAAATCTGAATCTTTGTTTAAAAATAAATTTTAATTTTATAAATTTTAGTGTTTTAACAATTTTCATTGAAAAATTAAAATTTTTAATGTTTTGGATTTTTAAAGAAATTTGGTTTAAACTCTTGTAAAATTCCTTTTATAAGTGAAAGTATTCTTTATTATATAAATTTAAAGTTTTTAAATTGATTTTAAATTTTGTTGAAAATAAATTGGGTTTCATTTTAAAACTTGAATTTAAAATGAAACTTGAAAATAAATTTGGAAATGAATGTTTTCAAATATATTTGTGAATGATAATTTAACCATAGATAATAAAAAGTTTTATCTTAAAGTTAAATTATAATTTAATGATTTGTTATTCATTTAATTATTAGGGTAATTAAATGGATAATTAATTTATTTAATAAATTAATGAAATGGATAATTACTTAAAATAATTAAGGGTTTAAGCTTAAAAGTTTAAGATTAATTATTCTTAGAATAATTAACTTGTAATTTAAGAATCGTTAATTAATAAGATTAGATTTTAATGAATGATTAGTAATTAATTAATCAAGTAATAAAGGATTAATTAAGTTACGGTTAACACTTAATTAATTAAATAATTAGGGGTTAATTAATGGGCTAATAATGGTTAATTAATTGGTAATCAAGAATGATTAAAATAAGTTAATTACTTTAGAAAAATAATTAATGAATTGTTAATAGTTAATGAAGGTTATTAATTAAGGATTATTTAATAATTAATTAATGTGATTAATTTTTAATAATTAATTGGATTAACTAATTTAAAGATAATCATTTGTGTAAATTGTTAAGTATAATTACTTATGGAAGTAATTAAGGAATTAATTACTCATTGTAATTAATTGAGTTTAATTTGATTAGATTAAGTTAATCAATTCAGTTTAATTAATTTAGAATAATCATTTGATGATTTGTGAAGTATAATTACTTAATGTAATTTAATGAAGAGAAATTGCTTAGGGAAGCAATTAATGGATAATTACTGGGTGTAATTAATTGAAGGTGGTTTGATGATGGAAGTAATTTGAGTATAATTACTTTGTAAAATTAATTAGGGGATTAATTAGAGATAATTAATTAAGGAGTAATTTATTTATTTGGTGAAGTAATTAAGGGTAGTTAATTACTAAATGGAGTTAATCAAGAGTGATTGACAATTATGATTTAAATAAAAATAAATTACATAATGTAATTAATTTAAATAGAAAATGTAGTTAGTGATCATTAGTTATTATAATTAATGAAGTAATTAAGAATAGATTTATTTAGAAATAATTAATTAATGAAGGAATTGATTAATGTAATTAATTAATGTAATTAATTAAGGATTAATGTAATTAATTATAGTTAATTAATTTGCAAAGTAATTAAAGGTTAATTACTGTATTTGGTTAAGTATAATTAATTTGTAAAATTAGTTAAAGGATGATTACTTGAATGTAATTAAAGGTTAATTAATCAGGGATGATTAATTAAATGAATAATTGGTTGATGATTAATTAATTGATTAATAATTAATTAATAATTAATTAATAATGATGTAAGCAAGTTTGATAATGATAATTAATTTAATTCACTTTAAATTAATTATAAATTATGTAATTAATTTAATTCATTTTAAATTAATTATATTTGGTGTGATTATTAATCATTGCTTATACGAATGGATGATATGGATTGCGTTGAATGATTTGAGATCTCAGATATGAGATAAATAATGCTGTGTGATATGGATGCTTTGGTTGCATTGGGATGATAACATGAATTATCCATTTGTGATTGATAATGTGGATCATCTGTTTATTATGATAATGTTGATTATCTATTGTGAATCTATGAATTATTTAAACTTTAAAACAACTTGGACTTAAAAGATACGCGTTGGATTTCGATGAGACCGGGATCGGGTTTCCAGATTTGGATATCCAAAAACTACATTGATCCAAATTTACGATAGGTCATGAATCTCATGTGAAGAGTGAAGACTCGAGGTGTAAGAACTATTCGTCCGTATAACTCTGAGGGTGATTCCGAGATGAGTTTGACGAAGATAGTACTTTCAGATTTGAGATGAAGATTCAGAATCCAAGGGTTATCGTCGTTAACTCTAAGGGTGATTCCAAAATGAGTGTAACGAAATAATGCCTTCGGTTTCGTTCGAACCTGGAACGAACTTGTATGGATTGAATGCTTTCAGAACATCGTCAGGTGGACGATGAGCATTCTAAGATAAATGTGTCATATAAACGTAATCGTAGCCTCAAGCCCCAACAACCGGGAATGGCTAAAACAGGGGAGGTGCAGCAAGGCTAAGTGGGTCATGCCCAAGTAGGACGACATTTTCCCCTGTCTAGAAGTCCCTTTTTATTTCGGCTGTGTGGGCAGTTGGAACGTACGCCAACTGCGGGGTTGTCTTGTTCGGGACTGTCCAGTAAGGGATGGTTCTGGCCTTTTGTTGCAGGGGAGTTAGGGTGGTTCCTCGGTACGGTGATCTAGGCCACGTACTGTGACGGGCGGTACCCCAGTAGCCCTGCCATTGTATGAAATCCAAAATCCAATAAGTGCCAACGGTTTTGATTGTATTACCCACTTTTGTGGCTAGTAGCTGGAATTTAATAGATATAACAATTTCGGCTATTTCATATTTATTTGAAAACCCTAGACCATATTATAATATCACTGGATTTCCTATCAAATGTTTTGGTTAGCGTAAGGTAAAAACTTTTCCATGTTTATGTGTGGGAAGTCTTACGTGATACCTTTCTTTCAAAGGCTTTTCAAAGTTAAGCAACCTTAACATGTTACTCACACCAGACCCATGTCTGACCCGGAGTTTATCTTCTGTTTTCTTAAACTCTTGGGTACTCAAATTTTTACGAGTAGCCAAGGGATTCAGGTTAGCTTTGACGAATTATGGAGGAGCAATGGAGCAGGAGGCTTTGGCGTTAGATATATAGTTTCCGCTGTGTGTTCTCTGTGTTGGTATCTCTTTGTTGTATTGTATTGAGTTGTATAACTAGACAGGTGTTTATAATTGTCAAGTATGTGATGTGTAATCTGTGTAACTCTGATAATGGTTATAAACTATGTAATATTTATGTTATTAATATAATTTATTCGTTCCACTGTTGAGATTCTGATATTGTTTCTTCTTTCTTCTCTTTCTTTTTCTTTTCTATCCCTTTCTTTCTTCAAGATGATAAGATTTTCTGGGGTGAGAAAGTCGGGTCGTCACACTAACCCTAGCAGCCTTTCATTTTATTATGTACGTACATCAACTTCTCATCTATTCCTCCTTCTCAAATGGCAGAAACCTGATTCCCAAATTCAATTGCAAATCAAAATCAAATCGATAATTTAAACTCCTCAAACTATATCATACTATATATCGTTGGAAAGCCCTCGACGAGCACAATCCAAATCTGCTATTCATTTTTGAAATTGAGTTATTATTTGGCCGGAATGGACCAAAACATTCTCGGACGTTCATTATGGTGGTTGATCATCGGCGGTGATGCCTTGATTCGATGGTGCTGCGATGTGGAGATGGACGTGGGGAGTGCATCGGAGTGGTTCGTTTGGAGAGATAATGGTTGGATCATCGTCGAAAATTCGATTAGAGTTGTATTGGGGGCGGCTGCTACTTGATTTTTGTCATTGCTCGGCGACGTGTGGTGTCGCATGTGGTGGAGGAGGGGGCAGAAGGTCAACGCTTCGATTGGGTGATGGTCTGGTTGGCCGCAGCTGGCCGTGGCAGTGTGTAGGCGAACGTGTGGTAGGCGGTTGTGCTTGCATTCGTGAATTAGGTCTAGCAGCTAGGGTTGTTGAAGGTGTTATTATTTATCATATTGCCATTGTGTATTTTAATCTAATTTTTAATTTTAATCGTTCTAAAGCCTAAATCTTTTGCATGTAAATTTGGATTCACGCGCGGTTTTCTCCTTTGCGATCGTATCGAAATTTCGAACATTACGGATCTAGTTTGGCTACATTCTGAGATTGTTAGATTTTGGGCTTTGTTTGGATTTTTAATCGAATAAAAATATAAGGTGAATGTTTTAACCCACTCACAACTACTAAACCTTCTTATGTTAGTTAAATAAAAAATATGATGTGATTAGAAATTGATTGAATATTTGGATGATTGGATATTATATTTATATTTATTTTATATGTTCTTATCACACTACATGTTCCCTTGGTTATTGTTAGAAAAATCACTATGGTTTGAAATGATACATTCCCGAACGATCTTATACATTAGGGAAAATTCGATATGAGTTGAAATGATAAACTCGAGCGATTGTATGGATTTTGAATTTAACTAGGGATTGCGGGTTGAAATGATATATATCCGTAAATTTAAATTATTGCGGGTTAAAATGATATATATATCTGTATCACTTAACCATAGAATAGAAAATTATATACAAACACCGGATTGGTTAAATTAAATGATTTTAAATCCTTAATTTTTGAATCCAGTTAAATGATATTTTGAAATGAAATTAGATTTATATGAATTGAATTATTTTCAAAATCCATGCTTTAAAATGTTAAAACTGAAATTGGTTTAATTGAATTATTTTAAAAAATTTAAAATGAAACCTTAAAGTTGGATTTTGAAATATAAATGAAATTAATCAAAATTGAGTTATTGTAAATGTTTGAGTACCTAAACTTTGAAACCTATTGGATTTGAAGTGGTTTAAATTTGTATTTCAGACATGGATTTGTAATTGATATAAAATTGAAATGGTTTTAATGAGAATTTAAATGTAACCTTTAGCCTTTTGAATTGAAATCATTGAACCGTGATTGAACTAAATTGAATTTTGGAACTAAGGTTGATTTGAATTGATTTGTGAAATTGGGAGAAACTATTCTAATTTGAAACAATTTTTGATATAAACTCTTTTAATATGCAAACTTTTTTAACATATAAATTATTTTTCTTATATAAACCATTTTAATATATATATATATATTAATAATTTTTAGTTCATTAACTATTTTTAATATATAACCAATTTTAATATATAAACTATTTCTAATATATAAACTATTTTAACATATAACCTATTTTAAATCTATAAGTATTTTAATATATATTATTTTAAATTTATAAACTATTTTAATGTATATTATTATAAATTTATAAAAAAATTAATATATATATTAATATATAACCTATTTTAATAAATATAAACTATTTCTAATATATAAACTATTTTAATCTATAACCTATCATAATATATATTTTATTGTATAAACTATTTTTAATGTATAACTAATCCAATATATAAACTACCTTCAATATTCAAATTATTTAAAGTTGGAACTATTATGATTTAGATTTAATTGATTCAAATGCGAATATTTTTGTATGATGGTTTAACCTATTTTTGTGGTTATGATTTTGAAAATGAATATGATTTCGAAATGAATATGATTTCAAAATGAATATGAGTTCGAAAGTAAATATGATTTCAAAAGTGGTATGATTTCAAAGGTGATATGATTTTAAAGTGATTTTATTTTGAAGTGAACATGATATTTTGATATCAATTATGAATCAGTTTGGAAATGTAAAAGAACCATCCGGTGTGAAATAAGCGTTTGGTTGTCAAAGAGACCGTGATCGGATATTCTCATACTCTCTGCCAATACCCAAAATCACTTTAACAACCGTGCACGTAGTGGAGAATCCAGAATGAAATAGGATGGTGTGGTGAATGCTACTAGAATTAAGTAAGAGAACGATAATGGATAGCCTTGACCATCGGGTCATAATTAAAATGACTAAAACGGGAGCCACGCCGGGCCAAGTGGGGTCGCACCACCTATCAGGCATATATCTTTGATACCATATTATTACTTTGTGATTGATTTGGTGGCCACC
This sequence comes from Allium cepa, assembly GCA_030765085.1. Lineage (NCBI taxonomy): Eukaryota > Viridiplantae > Streptophyta > Magnoliopsida > Asparagales > Amaryllidaceae > Allium > Allium cepa. Next base: position 437,736,575 of record CM060944.1, read on the forward strand.
CTTAGATTTGATTATGGGAGTGTGTTCCGAGGTGGGCGATAGTAGTTGCTATGCGTTACCAGCAGTCCAGATGCGCAAAACAGTAATATCCTGCCCTAGGCATTGCCTCGCTCGCGTGCCTTATCATATTTATCCTGATCATGTCCACTACGAGTATGGTTTGTGTCGTACACTATCTAGTGTCCTCTAATAGCCCTTCGGTTTATGGAGGAATTACAGTCTATATAGACTACGACATTTATATAAAAATGAGTTAAGGGGGATAGGTGTAACGCCTTAATGTTATTTTAATACTTTATTTTACTTGAGACATATTATAATAGCGTATTGTACTATGTATGTAGATAGTTTAATGGATCCTTAGCATATGAAATCCCAAACATCTCTTAAGTTATTGCACGCACGTTAGACACTGGATAGGAGATGTAAAACTCCATAAACATCTCTAAAGCTGTTACACTCATATTTACTAATTTTGATTTAACTTACATAAGATCTTTTAGTTCTGACTCGAGTGTTTTGCCTTTTCATTACGCTCGGGCCAGCCTAAGAATTTCAGCGTTAAAGACCTTATTTCTGGAGGACGAAGACGAAGATCTAGTATACTATTACTATTTATTTATTTACCACACTGCATCATGTTGTTCCGCTGCATTATTTATTTATTCATGTCGTATGTATAACTCTGATTATATTGTAAAGTGTAATCAACTTTTATTTGTAAAACAGCTTCATCAACTGTTTATTTGATTATTATATTTTGTCATTCTGTTGTGAGATTTCGTGTATTGTTTTCATTATTTTCTCTTCTTTTTCTTATTTACGCTATAACAATCCTCCCTTTTGAATGGTTTGAGTTTGACTTGTGTGGTTTATTGTCGATTTGAACCGTCCAAAAAGGTGGATCATTAAAATTCTTTCAAAAGCTTCACTTCAAACAAAAGGCGACAACATATTCGAAAGCAATTTCTTTGAAAGCTGCATTAAAGAGGTTTCAACATCTTCGAAAGCATTCTTTTGGAAAGAAGGCAAGCGCATATCTTTTGAGAGTAAAACAAAGGATTTGACCCCATCGAAAGATAGATTTCGACACCATGCCTTCCACCCTTCTCAAATCCAGTAGGTACAACATATTGATACCTTGTGTATAGGTTTCAACTTGGTTGGTTTCAAATTGGTTGGTTTTGACTTGATTGAGGCAGAAGCATAGGGTCGAAAGGTTGCTTCTGAAAGAGGCAGAACATAATTTCTGGGTAAAGACTGTTTTAATGTCTTTTTATGTAATTTCTTTTTAACTAACTTGCTTATTTGTAAACATTTAATTGGCTGCCATAACTTTTCAAATTCTTTCCCAAAGTAAAAAAGCCTCAGAATTTCATATCCAAACAAAATTAATTTAACAAATAAGCCCTTCCATTAAGCAAAACAACTAAATCATTTAAGTCCTTCATCTAAAATAATTTAATTTCCATAGTAAATTATGTTGGAGAAGTCTCCAAAAATCATAGAAACTCACTTTTAATATGTTATCTAACATATATAAATTTTAGACCCAAATTCTTCATAATATAGCTGAAATTAATTTCTAAACTCAATTGTTCATATTTTCCTTTGAAAATTCGTAATAAATTTTCCATAGCTTAGAAAATTATAAAAATAAAAACCCATCTCCAAAATAATGCTTTACGTAACATATAAATTCCTCTTGGCATTCAAATTCAATATAAATGATTTTAACTTTAAAACCGTGTAAAATAATTAACAAACAAACTTGTGTGTATATAACATATCATTAAATCTAAGAATATCATCATCAAAAATCATTATAATGGCTTTAAACTTAAACCCGAAAATCAAATGATCATAAAAACAAAAACAAAAATAAAGATAGTTTTGATTATTATTCACCTTGATAGGATAAGTAATTTTAGATTTGATCCTTGATTAATTCCCCTAGCTTTATTCCTTAGCTTTTAGATGAATTTCTCCTCTTTTATTCCTAATGTAATGGCTGGCTTGCTCTTTCTTTCTGCTTACATTTTAGAGTTTGAAAAATGAACATTAATGGTAAAGGAAACGGTATTTTATGGTAATGGAATTATGGTGCGCAATTCCTAATATGCCCTTGCGTTAATTAATGAACATATAGAACCATTCATAAGCCCATTTATTTAATTAAGCTCGGCTTGTAAATAAATTTTCAAATCTCAATCCCATTATCACTTTAATATTTACATTATTCTATTTAATTTATCTAATTAAATCTTTTGAATAATGTTATTAAAAATTAGGAGTGTTACAGGCTCTTCTCCTTAAAGAATTTCGTACTCCAAATTCAGTAAGGACTAAATACTAAACGTAGCAATCATCTGTAACCACTTCTAACAACCATACTAGCCTATCTGACTAGAAACTATTTATATAAATCTAATATTGACATATCCTCAAAGCAGATCAGGATAAGTATCTCTAATCCTGTCTTCTGTCTCCCTAGTGCAGTCCTTCTCATTGTCGCTCCATTGAACTTTTACCAACCTGATTGTCTTGTTCCTCAGTCTTTTCTCATCTCTTATTACAAGCCGAACTGGTTGTCCAACAAATGTCAAATTTGGTTCTACTATCAAGTCTTCCAACATATCGAAGAAATAGTAGTCTCTGGATCATGCACATATTGCGCAGATCAGATACGAGAAATATATTACGGACACATGCCATATAGCCGGCTACTTTATTCTATATGCAAGCTTTTCGATCCTCTCTATAACTAGGAACCGACCAACATATCTCGGTGCCAGTTTCCTTGATTTTCCAAGTAGTACCACACCCTTCATTGGTGATGCCTTAACGAAAACCCTATTTCCAACTGAGAATTATAGGTCTTTACGCCTCTTATCTGAGTACCTCTTCTATCTGGACCGGGCTTCCTTCATCCTTTCTTGGATTAACTCAATCTTCTTTATCGCCTATCTAACCAGATTTGAACCTAAGACTAATTTGTCTCCATTCTCCAACCAATATGCTGGTGATTTGCATGGCCTTCCATATAAAGCTTCAAAAGGCGACAATCCTATACTAGTCTGATAACTATTATTATAGGAAAACCCAACCAAATGTAGGTGATCTTCCCATGATCCACCACAATCCAATACACAAGCTCTTAATAAATCCTCGAGTACCATATTGACTCTCTCTGTCTGCCTATCCATCTGAGGGTGATACACAGTACTCATATTAAGCTTGGTACCTAATACATCCTATAGACTCTTCCAGAATCTACTAGTGAACAAAGCATCTCTATCGCTGACTATACTACTAGGAATTCCATGCAGTCTAACTATGTTCTTCATGAACAACTTAGCTAAAACGGGTGCCGTCCTGGTTGACTTAACTAGAATGAAATGGGCACGCTTTGTCAACCTGTCCATTATGACCCATATACTTTCAATTCCTTCATTTGACCTTGGCAACCCATCTATAAAATCCATGGATATCGAATCCCATTTCCAAACTGGTACCTCCAAAGGTTAAAGCAACCCACTTGGCTTTTGATGTTCGGCCTTCACTTGTTGACAATTTGCACACTGCCAACCCATAAGCCAACATTCCTCTTTATACCTTCCCAATAAAAGCTCCTCTTTATATCTTGATATATCTTGGTTCCTCCAGGATGAATTGTAAATTTGGATCGATGACATTCTCCAAGAATTTCTTTCCTTAAGTCCTCAACATTCGGAACACATAACTGTCCCTTCTTTCTCAACCATCCTCTCTAATCAAGATTAAAATACTTTAGATCATCGATCCAAGTTCCAATCTCAAGCCTTCTAATCCTCTCGGCTAATATTGGATCCTCTTTCTGCTTAGAAGCAATCCTTTGGATCAACACCGGTCGAACTTCTAAAGAGGACAATATAGCGGTACTCTGACTAGAACTAGCAGTTGATCTTAAGTGCACACTACAAGTAGTCAAAACTTCTAAATCTTTCCATTCTGCAAACATAGCTAACACCACATTTTGATGTCTTCCTTTCCCAAGTGTATACTCTATTCCAAAATCATAAGCTGCTAAAAACTCCATCTACCTCTGCTAGCTCATATTTAAATCCTTCTGAGGGAATAAATATCTAAAGGACTTATGATCTGTATATAGCTCAAATCTCTCCCCTAAGAGATAATGTCTCCAAATCTTCAATGCAAAGATCACCTCAGCGAACTCCAAATCATGAGTAGGATATCTCACTTCATGCGGTCTAAACTATCGTGAAGCGTATGCAATAACTTTAACCTTCTGCATCAACACAGCTCCCAATCTAGTTCCATATGCATCGGTATACACCACCAACCCTTGGTTTCTGTCTGGATCTACTAACACATGTGTGTTGGTCAAAAAATGCTTTAACTTAAGAAATGCTTCCTCGCATTTTTCGAACGAGACAAACTTCACATTATTCCTAGTTAACTTAGTCAACAGTGTTGCTATCCACGAGAAATCCTCAATGAATCTCAGGTAATAGCCAGCAAGTCTAAGAAACCCTCTAATCTCAGTCATCGTCTTTGTTCTCTTCCAATTATTAACGGCTTCTATCTTATCTGGATCGACTGACACCTCTTTCTCTTAAACTACGTAACCAAGAAACTTAACCTCTTTCTTTCAAAAATGGCATTTGGAAAACTTCGCTTTCATCTGATGCTGCCTCAACTTCTCAAGAACTACCCTAAGATGATCTTCATGCTCTCTTTCATCCTTACAGTATACTAAAATGTCATCTATAAACACTAACATGAACCTATCCAAGTACTCTCGAAAAACTCGATTCACCAAATCAACGAACGAAAGCAGATGCATTTGTTAACCCGAATGGCATTACAAACCACTCATACGAACCATACCTAATCTGAAATGCTGTCAATGAAATATTGTCCTCTGCTACTCTTAATTGACGAAAAACTGTTACCAAATCCAACTAGGAAAACACTTTGGCCCCATACAACTGATCAAATAGATCATCAATTCTCAGCAAAGGATAATTATTCTTAATTGTCCTCTCATTCAACTTACGATTGTCGATACACATCCTCAATGACCCATCTGGTTTCTTCATGTAAACTACGACTGCTTCTTAAGGAAAACTGCTTGGTCTAATAAAATTCCTCCCTTCTAGATCCACTAGCTGCACCTTCAATTCCTCCATCTCGGTCGGTATCATCTTGGTGGGTTATCTACTTACAGGTTCAGCTTCTGGCACAAGATCTATCTGAAACTCAACGGCTCGTTTCGGTGGTAGTCCTGTAACCGTCTTAAAGACATTTACAAACTCTCTTGCTACACGAACCTAACTTAACTCTTCTCCCACTTCCATAGCACTTATCAAAGCACATACAATCTGGTTAGAATTCTCCACCGAGAATATGATTTAGTTATGACTATCGGATGTCCCAACGATATTTCCCTATCCTGGAAAATATCCTAGCCTAATACTTACCCAACCAATCCATGATCCCGAAATCTAGGAAATCAAAAACATACAGACTACATGTAAACTTATGACCTAACAAATCAAGTTCTAACTGGTCACATCCCATCCCTACAGTTGCATACCCTCCTATTGGATTCACAACCCTTAAGGAAGTAATAAGATATGTGGGTTCTAAGCATAACCTATCTACCAAAACACTGAGATATAATGTGATGCACCGATATCAAATAGTACCCTAACTGGTATACTTTGAATCAAAAGCATACCTTTCATCACATTCTTCCATTTTTCAGTTGTAGTTGGCCTAGCAGATGATGGTCCAATAGAAAAGACCTTTTCCCTATCCGCCCTGACTGGTTCTGGACGCTGATTCTTAAAATGCCCAACTTGGTCACAGTTGAAGCATTTCACACCTTTCTTTTCTCTAGCCTTCTTTTTCTTTGCTAACCGTCATGAGCATAATAACTTTCCTTGTCATACTTAAAGCAAACTAAATCAGCCTTTTCCTTCTTGGCTGCCTCTACCTTCTAGCTCACTTCTTCTTAAAGAACTTCCTCTTCTTTCCCTGAGAACCTAAGGTTTCAACCGGCTTTTCTCTTGCACAAGTAGCAAGCATCTCCTCATATCAGATTTCCATCTCCATAATTACATTACAAGGATCACGGAGATGTGGCAGGGTTTCTCTAGCAATCTCGGGCCTCAATCCCCAAATGAACTTCTCATTCCTCCTTATGACGGTGTCTATGGTAGCATATCCATATCGAGAAAACTCATCAAACTTAGTAGCGTACTCAATTACCGACATCTCTCCCTGCACTAAATCCAAAAACTTTCTTAATAATGATAACTTAGCAACGTCAGACAAAAACCTCTATTTTAATCTCCTTCGGAATTCTGCCCAAGTCAACTCTTCTTTCGGAACTCCGACAGTAACACTATTCCACTAATAAAGTGATGCCCCTTGCAACTGCTTAGAGGCCAGCCTCCTCTTCTGCTCATCATCTAATCCCAAATCAGCAAAGATCCTTTCACAATGCAACATCCAATTCTCAACTTTTATGGCATCCTCCATTCCCACAGACGGCTTCCCACCAAGACTGGTGTAATCCCTACTCAGCTTAGCATAATTATTCCTAATTGGAGCCACAGAATTAGCTCATCCAACATTCCCAGCAACTCCAGCAACTGCTCATGCTTGCATCAAATTGACGAAGAACCGATACATCGTCCCCATATCCACTAGTGAATTTCTAGCACCCACATCGGCGTCTGTATTTTGGTTAGCATTAGCCTGTCGACCCAGGTTCCTCCTGGTGGGTCGATTATTTCCATTTGTTGTGGTGCTTCCTCCATCGAGACTTCCTTTTCTATTTTCTGCCTCCATATCTTCTTTCTCGTAAATCTGCATATGAGCGTTAGTAAGGTATAGAAGAATAGTCTAAGAGAGAGGAGAATACATACTTATATATATATATATCAAATACAAATACGTTACTATAGCATTATCCCAAAAAACTAATGACTAAGGATGCTGCAGTCATTCATAGTTATTAATCCTCGACGACCAAATACGGTAATGTTAGAAACATTGATATAACCGAAACACATGGATATAGAATTTTATAAATTCATAGAATAACTTTCACATTCCATTTCAAATTTATTTCAAATCATTCCATTATAACATACGCCAAGAGCGACATATGAAGATGCCACCTTGGATAATCAGAGTATTATATAGAAAATTAAACAACTTTGCCTTTACAACAACACAGTAGAATCAAAAATAGAAAGGGACTCTAAATAGCTATCATGCCTCCTGCACGTCTCCGGAAGCTTATTCGTCAAACGAGGTACCTGAAAACCTCAACTCTCAAACTACTCAAAATCAATTGAGCATCCAAGAGTTTAAGGAAAAAACATAAACTCGGAGTCAAACATAAAGCCTAATATGAATAATAATCTACCATCTTAAACCATTTTGATATCTAGTGAGACCACCCCGCTTAGCGGAATAGATTTTCCCCTCACTACTATCTTACCCAAAACTTTTGAAAACCATATAGTATGCTCCTGCATCCACATTGGTTAAAACATAATAACTCAAAATATTATGATGATATGTAAACAAGTAAATCAATTCTGGATTCATTCATTTGGCTATCTGTCTTAGTTATAGTTTCTAGGGTCCTTATTAACCTAATAGTTTTCATAGGCTGACTAATAACCTGTTTAATACTTATGGACTCCCTATCCGGTTTAATAGTTTTCATGAGATCGCTAAGAACCAATTGGCCCCTGCCAATAACTTCATTGTTTCATGGGTTCTCCCTTGACCTATTGGTATCTCCAATAACTTCCCTCATATTCTAGTTTTCATAGGTTGACTAGGAACCTATTGACTTCTGTCAATAACTTAATATGGATATAGTTTTCATAGGTTCATTATAAACCTATTGGCCTCTACCAATAACTCTTTCTCATCATAGTTTTCATGGGTTTACTATTAACCTATTGGCTCATGATAATAACTCTTTCTAATCATAGTCTTCATGGGTTTATTATGAACCTATTTATCTGATAACTTCTTTAATCAGGATTTCAACATCCAACATTCAGGTCTACTTGGCCTCTTGGATGCAATTTTAATCATACAAGAGTTAACTCAATTTATAATCACTACTGAGTCAACCTAGTTGGTTATTCTGCCCTTGCTCCCCAAAATACAGTTATGGGTCCATTTTAAACTAAATATGAATATTAGAAGAAGCAAGCATAATAACATAATAACACTAAAATCTGTGGTTTAATATCCTTGAAAGCATTGTCATATGAAAAATGGTTAATCCCTTTTAACCTACTATATTATCAAGGAAAGCTTCTTCAAAAACTCCATGCTTAAAAGTCATTGATTTATGCCATGGTTTTTCCTTTAAAAATGAGATTGGATTTATTGTTTTGAAAATTATGGCTTTCGAAACCTTTAACTTTTACTTTCGAAACCATTTGATAACTTCCTTTGAAAGCTTTAAAATATTCTTTTAAAAACAATAGCATGTGCCTTTCGAAACACTTTGAATCATCTCTTTCGAAACCCTCAAAACATATGTAATGTCCCGGATTTTTCACTATTTTAAAATTATAGAATTGGATATGATTATTGGATAAAAATGGTTAAAAATAAAAATTTAATGATGCATTTATGTGAGTTATTGAATATGAACTTGAATAAAAAAAATTGAAATTGTAAATTCCGAATATTTAGGCAATAACAACTATTGAAATGAAGATTCTATTTATTGAATGTGTTCATAATTGATGTTTGTAATTGAATAATAAACGTTGGATTATTTGGATGATGATAATAAAATGATTGTTAATAAATGTTGAATTATTTATTAATACGGTGACTTAATGGATAATTAAATTATTTAAAATTTAATACTGAATTTTTACAGATAATTGAATCTTTAATTTATGTGAATGAAAATGGTATCGAAAATTGATATAAATTTTATTTAAGTAAGAATAAAATTTTTTAATATTTAGAATTGGATTTAGAAGTGAATAATTAAAAATTGAAAATTTATATTTTAATTAAAAAGCGAAAATGGCCACTTTTGCCACTGTCTCAGATTTCGACGAAACCAGTTTCATCTGATCGCGACACTGAGAAGGTGAGAGTGGGGGAGGACTGTATGTGAAGTAAGAGAGAATAGGCTAAGGTTTTTTGGTTTATTTAATTATTTTAATCAAATGTTAATTATATATTAATTATCTTAAATATTAATAATATCATTAACTTTTGCATACGGTGACCGTTTCGAGTGAAACGAATTGTGTTGTGACCGTAGCGACGTCGTGTACAGCCTGGGATCAGTTTGGAATTTTATTTGAAGCTGAAATATTTTAAGTTTCAAATTAGGGTGAGTGTTTATACGCTCGTAATTGACCGAAATAATTTTTATGATTAGTTAAATTTATATCGCGAAATGATTTAAATTTATTGGTTGTTATTCGATAAATTGAATTGATATTTAAGTCGACATCGGAATCAATTGACAGAATTTGAATTAACGGTTAAATTGAATTAGAAATAACTGCTAGTAAAATCCCCGATTATCGATAATTAGTTGATTGTTGTGATTACTGACTGTTTGGATGATGGATTGAGATGGATGCTATTGATTGATATTTTGAATGTTTGGATGTTTATTGATGTTTGCTATTTCATGTTGTCATCCTATATATTATTTACAGTATATAAAACTGTAAATTGAATTATTTCGAGTAAATTAATAAATAGGTTGAAATGATATACACCTATGACAGTTATTTTGGATTGAAATAATGTATATCCATCATTGGAATTAAACTGAAATAACTGATTCACTTAGCCATAGGATTGAGAATTATATACTGATACCGGATTGGTTAAATTAAATGTTTTTAGAAATTTTGATTTTAAATTATTTAAATGAGTTGATTTTAAGAAATTAAATAAAAAATCAAATTTATGGAAAACGAATTATTTTCGAACTTGAGCTCGGAATGTTGAAAGTTAAATTTGATAATGAAATTGTTTAAATAATCGAAGTTGAGATGTTGAAGTTATAATCGGAATATGATTTTAATTTTGGAAATTGATTTGTTTTAAAAGATTTGACTTTTATTCGAACTTTAGATATTACTAAGTAAAAGTGATATAAAACGATATTTCGAAATTGATCTTGGAATTTAATAATATTTGAAGGTTTCGATTTTAAATTGGATATTGAAGGAAAATTTTATTTAAGTGTTCTGAATCGTTATTTTGGGAATCGAACTCGAAATTGATATAAATTATTTAAAATCTATCTTCTTTAAATATTCAAATTATTTTGATTTTCCAAACTATTTTACTATAAACCATTTTTAATACTCAAACTATTTTCTATTAAACTGTTTTAACTATTTTCTAAAAATTCAAACTGGTCAAAAGGACAAAATGTTTATATTTAAATCTTGGATTTAAATGTGAATTGAGTTAAAGTGAAGTTATAGCCTAAATTGTAATTCGAATCAAATTTCGCAGTGAAATCGATATATCAAACTGAATTAATATTTTGATGTAAAATATGATTTATGAAACAAATATTATGATTTCAAAATGGATTTTATTTTTGAAGCGAATACGATGATTTCGAAATGGATTTGCTTTTGAAAATAATATGATATTTTGATATCAAATACGAATTGTTTTCGAAATATAAAAGAATCAACCGGTGTGTAAAATGACGTTTGGTTGTTAAAAAGACCGAGGTCTCTTATTGGTATACTCTCTGTCAATATTGGAATCACTTTGACAACCGTGTACACGGTCAATGATATCCAGAATATGGTGGTTGAAATGGTGAACGTTTAATGGAATGAAGTAAGAGAACGATGATGGATAGCCTTGAAACTTGTGTCATAATTAAAATGACTAAAACAGGAACCTATGTCTGGCCAACGAGGTTAGCTACCTCTAATGATGTTGATCAGCCGTATTACTATCGTGATTTTGTACTCGATGGGCACACCCTTTTGTTCGGATTAATTATCGCGGTCGGCCATAAATGGTTACGACCAGCCAGAAAGGGTAAACTGGTAGAATCCTACCTTGGGCATTGCCTTCCGTGCCTTGTCATATTTATCCTTATGCGAGCCCATTACGACTTTAGTTGACCTATAAAAATGTATTAAGGTGGATCAATGTAAAGCATTAACGCTATTTTGATAATTATTTTACTGATAGACATTATCTATCATAGCATATACTATTATATATAAATAGTTTAACGGATCCTTAGGAGATGGAAAATCTCGTAACATCTCTTAAGTTATTGCACGCACGTTATACATTGGATAGGAGATGTAAAATCCCATAAACATCTTTAACGCTGTTACACTTATATATATTGATATTGATTTGACTTATGAAAGAGTATTTTGGTCCTGACTCGAGTGTTTTGTCTTTTCATTATTCTCGGATCAGTCCTGAGTTTTTAGCATATTGAAGATTATTCTCTGGAGGATGAAGATGAAGATTTGGTATGTTACTATTATTATTATCCCTTGCATCACGCTATTCTGCTGTATTGGTTATTTATTCCTAATGTATATATGTAACTTTGATAAATGTGTATAGATTATAATAAATTTATAGTAAACAGCTTCATGAACTGTTTATTTGATTATTATATTTTATCGTTGTGAGGTTATGAATTTGCTTTCTTCTTCTTTTTCTTGATTAACCTCATTGGTTATCTACATTCCGGATTTTTTAGGTTGGACATTTGTGGATTATTGTCGATTTAAACCTTTCGAAATATGGGTCGTTACGGTCGGTATCAAAGCTTTGGTTTAGCAATAACCTTGGCTTTGTGGGTTTGACTCATTAGAAATAAGGTAATAATACCCTAGAATGAGTCTGTTTGAGTGTGTGTGTGTGTGTGTGTATATGAGAGAGCACATTTGTTAGTGTTATAAAATGTTTTATATGGTGTTTACTTATCCGTTGAGTTGTTTATGAATTCTAGTTGATGCATGTGACGTCGTGTTATTGATAGGGATTTCTAAACACTTAAACGAGGTAAGTCGAAATAATATTGTTTCAAAATCGGGTAAATGAAATAATTTTACCTAAATTATATTTTATATATAAATTTATAACTTTCATAAGACTGTATATTTATTAATGATAGTTGTTAAGAGATGATATTAATTTAATCATCGTCGATCATTGTTGAATAAAAATAAAATTAATACTTAATGAATTTTATTTTATAAAGCATTTTATAAATAAATTGAATCTAAAATAAATTATTTGAAATAACAAAAATGTAAAGTAATGAAATATTCTCATAATAAAGAAATGGAATTATATAAGCTATATTATAAATAGAAGGATTTAAAAATTGAGAATTTTAGAATTTGAATCCCATGGTTTTCAAAATTGTTTCCGAACCTTTAAAACTAATAATAATATTATTTGATAGTGTTTTGGCTAGAAATATATTTTAAAAAGATTTTTGAAGAAAACAATGTAGGATCGATTTCACCCTAGAGGGGGGGTGAATAGGGTGATAGTATAAATTATAAAAATTAATCGCGGAAGCTTATAAAATATTTTCAACACAGATCACAGAACAATAGCAGCACAGATAATAGCAGAATAATAAATGCAGAAATAGAACGACACAGAATTTACCCAGCTTCGGCAAAACCCTGCCTACGTGCTGCCCCCAAGGTTTCTACTAAAAATTAGATAGTCCCTTGCTTACACACGTAAACTCGCGACACCCGCTATCGACTAAATCTAACTCTACGCTCAAAACTCTGCCATAACTTAGCCACCGAGTTGCGAATTCTCAAGCTACGCCACGTAGCTTGTCCCCTAGTCACACGACTAGAAAAATAAACGGTTTAAAAAAGAAAATACAATTAAAAACAATTTAAAATTAAAATAACCCTAATTTTTAAAACCTATAACCCTTTAAACATAAAATAAAAAGCCCTTTTATCAAAGTAGAGTAAGGCCGGCCCTCTCCCCTTTTTCTTTTTTGTCTCGGCCGTTCCTTTATCTTGAGAATGGCGGCTGTGTCTTTCCAAATTAGGGCTTCATTCGATCTCGTTCCTTTTTGCTCTTAAATTAGGGATTTTGACATTTCAAAGATGCCGGCTTTTGGTTGCTAGATCGAAAGGAGGAATTATCACTTTGTTTGCTTCGTCGATCGCTTGCTTCTCTGTTTTACTTACGGCTCTTGAAATTGATCGAGTTCGAACTTGCTTCGGTAAGTAATTTTATGCTTTTTGCTTTTCTGGATTTGGCTTGCTTGAACTCGATAATCTGATTGCCGATGATGATTGGGCTTTTATATAGGTCGAATTCCTATATTTGCGTTCGTATAAATTTGATTGAATTCGTCAAATTCTTTGTACTGCCGCTTGATCATGCTTGGACGTTTGAGATGATTGCGACTTGTTCAAAAACGTATATTTTTTGTTGTTTGAATCCCACGGCATTGATTTCAACTCCTTGGTCATCACGTTGTTGATCTTGACTTGGTAAAAAACACGGCTTTGATACTTTGTAAACTTTCCATTCTTGTTTTGCATGTTTTAACAAATTGCCGTTGTGTTGGTTCGACTCTGGTCATTTTGTATTTCACTGGATACTTGTAGTTTAATTGCTTTAATGTCAATTTGGTCGATTGGTTCATCATTGACTTACTGGCAATTTTTTGAATTTGCTACTAAACCATGGCTTCAACTGATAATTTCGATTTCCCACTACACTTCTTACTGTTATTTGACTTGCCGAGTCTTGTTCATCCCTCTGGTGTATCACTGGTTCACTGGTGGTCTTCATATTGTGTATGTTGTATGGTGTCTCTGTATATTTGTTCAGTGTAGCTTCACTGGTTTATGCATTGAGCTGTTTCACTGGTGGTCTAGTGGGTTCTTTTCACCGGCTTGTTGAGTTACCCTGATCTTGTGCACCTATGTTCATGGTTTGTTGTGTGTACACATTTGTTTGGACTTGCTATTTCATTGATCGGGTTTTGTTCTTGTATTATTAGAAGTCTAGAAGTCTTGTTGCACCTGCATGTGTTGAGTACATTTATGTGTATCTTCATGTATGTTGGCTAAGCTCGAATGAATAATTGCCAGTGATGTTATTTTTCGATATTACTCAGTTGGTCTACATTTATGCTTCTTGTGTTTCACTTGCACCTGTACTTGGTCATAATTGATGTTGTTGAACTTGATGGCATGCATTTTGTGGTCTGCCTTGTTGCTTGTCATTGTCGTTGACATGTTGTTGCATTCTCTTGAGTCTGTTGCATGAGTTAATTGTGTACTTCACGATTGCACTGTCTTCTACATTTATGTGGTTGTTGACACTGGTCTGCATACATTCTTAATTGCTGCACTGACTGGTGGATTGAACTTCATGTACCCTTTGAGTTGCAGTGCTTCATGTTAATTTTATATCATGGTGTACATGTGAGTTCATGCTTTGATGTTGTTTCAGTCTTCATGCACTGATGCATTTGAAGTTGATCTTGTTGCCGTTGCTATGCAGTTGCTCTGCCTTGTGTTGAACCCAGTTTTAAAACTCGGGTTTGACCTTGTGCTGAAGTTGATATTTTATTTATGTTGCACGTGAGTTGAATCCGATAATTTCATTTGGGTTTGACCTGTGCTCACCTGTCCCTGTAGTATTATCAAGTGTATATATCGGTGTGCACGGCCTTGTGGCATATACAGTGATACACTGTGTATGTCACAAGTTGTTCGTGTATGATGAATTCAAATTTAAATGACGACGAACAACCTAAATAACTAAGGCAAATATTATTTTCAAAATTCATCTTTTATTTTATATTGCAAAAATATTTTATTTCCAATTTTACTGCGTTAGGGAATATTTTTGCAGATTGCTCAGATGCTGGATTCAAACTGGAATGCAGTTGAAGATAGAAATATGAGTGTGAGTGCTATGTAGTGAGGTTCAGAATGTAAATTGAATTTGTATAGTTATAGTGAGAGCTTGAAATTGTACTGTTCAAAATTGTAATAAATATTTGTTTGAATAAAATATTCGTTTGAATTCAAAATCTGTGTTATTTATTTTATCCAGCAAATATTTATTTAATCTGTGAAAAATAAAATAGTACATTAACAAATACAATTAAACGAATGTATATATGTTTATTATCATCAAACAAAAATCATAGAAGCGCATATTCAACAATCTCCCCCTTTTGATGATAGCAAACATATATTTAAGATTTTGAATATGTTAAATGTATTTGATTGTTCAATTTGCTCCCCCTATTTGAATGGTCCCTCTCTATACAATACTCCCCCTACATATATGCATGAGAATAAAATATGCAATATGAATCTAGATGCAAATGGAAAATTATTTGACCTTTGCTTGATTTTATTTGACAAAATCTTAACCTTTCTCTCCCCCTTTTGTTATCCGCAAAAGAATAATAGTGTTAGAGAAAATATAGATAAAGCGATCGATATTAATCCAACATTAAAACTCAATTGAATATAAATATTAAATTTCAATAAAAAATCAAACAAAAATCATAAATATTTTGTTAGGCGCATATTCCACTTTTAGAATGATGGGAATTATGTCATCATATAACACCATACAGTTGTGCCTATTTGTGGTATTTTTATATCAGGAATTTGAATATCTACTAACCATGCATAACCGTTAGGACTTTTAAATGAGATTAGTAGTGTTCCAATTTTATTTTTAAAAAAAATGAATTCAAGTATCTTCTAACCACGCATAACCGTGAGGACTTTTAAATGGGATTAGAATCGACTTGTTTATTTTAAAAATCAACTTTGATATGCGTTCCATACATGCATAACCGCGAGGACTTTTAAATTTGCATGGAAGCACATAACAAATTCCAAGTAATTTACCCATGCATAACCGTGAGGACTTTTAAATGAGAGTGAATACTTTGGTATTTATTTATTTATTTATTTTTGTTTTTTTTTAAAAATGTGAAAATGAAAAACGAACGATTCCTGTTTAAAGTACCACATATCGACAAACTATATAGAATTTTGATGAGTGATGGTTGTTAGAAATATGATAGATATAGAGATGGTCATGGAATTTTTTACCAACAAAAAGTTTTATAACTCTTGTTTAAATTTCTAAAGAAATTTATTAATTATACCGTCTCAAATCATAATATTTGATCAATATTAACACTCATCACTTTTTCAATCACTATTTTTCTTTTCGATAATCATTGGGAGTCAGATTAGTCAAAATAGTCATTTAAAATCAAATTTAAAAATAATTATGATATTAATTTTTCAAAATGACTAATCTGAAAATATGGTCAAAAATGATTTTCTCGAGGGGGATTTAAAAGAAAATTTTCTGCTATTTGAAAATTATTTGAAATGAAGAATATGCAGATATTTTCTTTGAAAAACGATGCAGTTACTAAATGTCTCAACAAAAATCACGTTTCACTAGTAATTTTTCTATCAACTAGATTACCAGTGTAATATGCATCTGAATTTCTCTTTCACTCAAAATTATCATCAATTGAATTTTATAGACCAAAACATGAAGTGTACACCAAAAATTTCAAACTCAATTTTTACAGCAATTTATATGACATTCTTTTGAAGCCGTGTAAATAATCAGAAAACCGTGAATATAGAGTCAGCCGTATTATAACCAATTGTATTATCCAACAAAACACTATTTTTAATCTAAACTGATATATATGAAGTAATTCAAAGAATCTAGAGATTATTATAGTGTTTTTGGCATAAGAATATACTTGGCCAACTATGTTGAATAAGTCAGAGTCAAAATCATCATCTTTTCATCATCTCAATATTGGCTGATTTTAATTCAGAATACGGTGCAGATTATCACATTTAATATATCGTTTAAAACATACCATTACTTGTTTTACCTTTACGATATTTTTCATTGTTGTCCGTTGTGATTCTGTCACCTTTTTATTAGGCTAAGGAACTTTGTTTTGTCGCCCGTTGTGTTTCTAGAACAGCCAAAATCCAGAGAGCACTATTTTTGTTCCTTAGCCTGCCACCACACCTACACGTTGAAAGATTTATGTGACCTATTTGTTTTTATAGGTCCATGGTTGTTAGTGGCGGAAAATTTTGAAAAACAATTTTGTAAAGACCCAAAACTATTTATAATTGTTCCCTTCGGCACCCAAATTTGTTTAACTTTGAGAGATTTTATATTTGTGCCTTTTGGAACCCAAATCGGTATAGTTTTCACATGTTTGGGTCTATACCAACAATTATTGTGATTGTGTCCATATTTTCTACAAATCGTGCACATTGAATTTTCTTGATTAATCTTGTTTTCAACAATTTTCGAACTATTATATCCAAGTCCTTGTCTAACCGTATTAACAGTTTGCTTTCCTAATAGCATATTCAATGATTTTTCACTTTTGGAAAATTTATCTAAAGTAGCAGACAATTGTTGGACTTGTGTTTTGAGAGACTCATTTTCGTTTAATAATTGTGTTCACTTTTTAATAGAATTCTCTCTTCTAGTATTTTCATTCTATTTTAAAATCAGAATTTCATTTTCAAGCGATTTCGTTTTAATTTCTGATTTTTTAATTTCTTCATCAAATGTTGGACACTTATCACACTTAGGGATCCTATTTTGATAGGTTTTAACTAATTGATCAAGTTGTTTATTACATTCTATCAAAGTATCCTTTTGAGATTCAAGTTTCGCGTATTTTTCCCTAAGTCGTTCAAAACAGCCATTTACTTCGTGGAAATAAATAAGTAATTCAGAGTGAGTAGGTTTTGATACCTCGCTTGGCTCGTCATCGTCGCTATCGGTTATATTTCCATGAAGGCATATATCTGCTTTCTCACTTTCACTGCTATCGCTTTTATTCCACGTGGCTGCAAATTTCCTTTTTGAATTCTTTTCTTTGTCGAGTTGAAATCGGGGATAATTGGGCTTGATATCACCGGGTTTGTTGCAGATGATCCTGTGTTCTTCAGAGTTGTCTAGTGCTTTAATTATTCTGCTTTTCAATTGTTGATTTAGAGTTGGATTTCCGTATTTGTTGTTCCATCTTTTGAATTTCTTTATTATTAACGCCAGCTCAGCTACACCATCATCATCATCCTCATCCCAACTGCTTTTTACAAATCCTGTTAAGCACATTTCTTTAACTGAGTTGGTTGTGGAGGATTTCTCATTGCAGTTGACTTTTGCACCATATATTGCATTTAAAGTATTCCAGATTTCCTGTGCATCTTCACAATGAGAGATGAAATTAAAATTATCTTGATTAATATGAGAATATAATAAATGCATAGCCATAGCATTAATCGAGATAATTTTCTTATCTGTTATATCACACCCATTTTCAATAATATCCCAACATTTAATATTAACAGATTTTAAATAAAATTTCCAATTCAAAAAATCTGTTCCATCGAAAATAGAAGGAATAATATTGGAGCGACCCTCAACAAAAGTATTAATAAAAGAAGCCATTTCAAAAATTCAAAATTTTAAAACAAAAACCAATTTTTAAAACACGAATTTAAAACAAAAATTGATTTTTGTAAAAAAAATTAAAACAAAAACGGCTTTTGTTCCTAGCTTTGATACCACTTGTAGGATCGATTTCACCCTAGAGGGGGGGTGAATAGGGTGATAGTATAAATTATAAAAATTAATCGCGGAAGCTTATAAAATATTTTCAACACAGATCACAGAACAATAGCAGCACAGATAATAGCAGAATAATAAATGCAGAAATAGAACGACACAGTATTTACCCAACTTCGGCAAAACCCTGCCTACGTGCTGCCCCCAAGGTTTCTACTAGAAATTAGATAGTCCCTTGCTTACACATGTAAACTCGCGACACCCGC
Source organism: Allium cepa (assembly GCA_030765085.1). Taxonomy (NCBI): domain Eukaryota; kingdom Viridiplantae; phylum Streptophyta; class Magnoliopsida; order Asparagales; family Amaryllidaceae; genus Allium; species Allium cepa. Next base: position 437,755,528 of record CM060944.1, read on the forward strand.
TATCGACTAAATCTAACTCTACGCTCAAAACCTGCCACAACTCAGCCACTGAGTTGCGAATTCTCAAGCTACGCCACGTAGTTTGTCCCCTAGTCACACGACTAGAAAAATTAATGGTTTAAAAAAGAAAATACAATTAAAAACAATTTAAAATTAAAATAACCTTAATTTTTAAAACCTATAACCCTTTAAACATAAAATAAAAAGCCCTTTTATCAAAGTAGAGTAAGGCCGGCCCTCTCCCCTTTTTCTTTTTTGTCTCGGCCGTTCCTTTATCTTGAGAATGGCGGCTGTGTCTTTCCAAATTAGGGCTTCATTCGATCTCGTTCCTTTTTGCTCTTAAATTAGGGATTTGGACATTTCAAAGATGCCAGCTTTTGGTTGCTAGATCGAAAGGAGGAATTATCACTTTGTTTGCTTCGTCGATCGCTTGCTTCTCTGTTTTACTTACGGCTCTTGAAATTGATCGAGTTCGAACTTGCTTCGGTAAGTAATTTTATGCTTTTTGCTTTTCTGGATTTGGCTTGCTTGAACTCGATAATCTGATTGCCGATGATGATTGGGCTTTTATATAGGTCGAATTCCTATATTTGCGTTCGTATAAATTTGATTGAATTCGTCAAATTCTTTGTACTACCGCTTGATCATGCTTGGACGTTTGAGATGATTGCGACTTGTTCAAAAACGTATATTTTTTGTTGTTTGAATCCCACGACATTGATTTCAACTCCTTGGTCATCACGTTATTGATCTTGACTTGGTAAAAAACACGGCTTTGATACTTTGTAAACTTTCCATTCTTGTTTTGCATGTTTTAACAAATTGCCGCTGTGTTGGTTCGACTCTGGTCATTTTGTATTTCACTGGATACTTGTAGTTTAATTGCTTTAATGTCAATTTGGTCGATTGGTTCATCATTGACTTACTGGCATTTTTTTGAATTTGCTACTAAACCATGGCTTCAACTGATAATTTCGATTTCCCACTACACTTCTTACTGTTATTTGACTTGTCGAGTCTTGTTCATCCCTTTGGTGTATCACTGGTTCACTGGTGGTCTTCATATTGTGTATGTTGTATGGTGTCTCTGTATATTTGTTCAGTGTAGCTTCACTGGTTTATGCATTGAGCTGTTTCACTGGTGGTCTAGTGGGTTCTTAATTTTCACCGGCTTGTTGAGTTACCCTGATCTTGTGCACCTTTGTTCATGGTTTGTTGTGTGTACACATTTGTTTGGACTTGCTATTTCATTGATCGGGTTTTGTTCTTGTATTATTAGAAGTCTAGAAGTCTTGTTGCACCTGCATGTGTTGAGTACATTTATGTGTATCTTCATGTATGTTGGCTAAGCTCGAATGAATAATTGCCAGTGATGTTATTTTTCGATATTACTCAGTTGGTCTGCATTTATGCTTCTTGTGTTTCACTTGCACCTGTACTTGGTCATAATTGATGTTGTTGAACTTGATGGCATGCATTTTGTGGTTTGCCTTGTTGCTGTGTCATTGCCGTTGACATGTTGTTGCATTCTCTTGAGTCTGTTGCATGAGTTAATTGCGTACTTCATGATTGCACTGTCTTCTGCATTTATGTGGTTGTTGACACTGGTCTGCATACATGTGCTTAATTGCTGCACTGACTGGTGGATTGAACTTCATGTACCCTTTGAGTTGCAGTGCTTCATGTTGATTTTATATCATGGTGTACATGTGAGTTCATGCTTTGATGTTGTTTCAGTCTTCATGCACTGATGCATTTGAAGTTGATCTTGTTGCCGTTGCTATGCAGTTGCTATGCCTTGTGTTGAACCCAGTTTTAAAACTTGGGTTTGACCTTGTGCTGAAGTTGATATTTTATTTATGTTGCACGTGAGTTGAATCCGATAATTTCATTTGAGTTTGACCTGTGCTCACCTGTCCTGTAGTATTGTCAAGTGTATATATCGGTGTGCACGGCCTTGTGGCATATACAGTGATACACTGTGTATGTCACAAGTTGTTCGTGTATGATGAATTCAAATTTAAATGATGACGAACAACCCAAATAACTGAGGCAAATATTATTTTCAAAATTCATCTTTTATTTTATATTGCAAAAATATTTTATTTTCAATTTTACTGCGTTAGTGAATATTTTTGCAGATTGCTCAGATGCTGGATTCAAACTGGAATGCAGTTGAAGATAGAAATATGAGTGTGAGTGACATGTAGTGAGAGCTTGAAATTGTACTGTTCAAAATTGTAATAAATATTTGTTTGAATAAAATATTCGTTTGAATTCAAAATCTGTGTTATTTATTTTATCCAGCAAATATTTATTTAATCTGTGAAAAATAAAATAGTACATTAACAAATACATTTAAACGAATGTATATATGTTTATTATCATCAAACAAAAATCATAGAAGCGCATATTCAACAAATAAATGCATTATACTCGCTTCGGTCGTTGGGAAATAATTCTGTGGATAACTACAGCATCTCTAGTATTCATTTTCGAGTTTCTGAGTGCGAATTGCTATCAAAAGAAATTTATCTTCGATTAAAACAAGTTTTGATGGCGAAGAGAAAAATATATTCTAAGTATGATTTAATGAATGTATGAAAATAGTTTTGAACTTATAATTGAAAATAGTATATAAGGAATAAGTTTATAACTTATAAATTGGAAATAGTATAGAAAAAAATAAGTTATAATTTATGGATTTGAACGGAAAAGTAAAATTTAATTTTAAAACTGTTGAATATTTTTGGTTAAACAAACAAAAGAAAATTTCGAATTTGAGATACAAAATAAAATGATTAACATACGAAATGTTAAATAAATTGAATAGTGAAACAAAGTAAATAAAATATAATTCAACTCATGAAAGCTTACATAAAATATGAAATATAATTGAAATAGATTAGATAAAATAATAAAATGGAATTTTAAATGAATAAATTGTAAAATTTATTGATTTGAGAAAATTAAGATAAAAACAAATTTTAAATTTGTAAAATGTGAATGATAAGAGAATTTAAATTAAATAAAATGAGTAATGGATTAAAATGAAATGAAGTCTAACTTAATATTAAATAAATTGAATTGGATCTTAAATGAAACTAAAGGAATCAGTAAAGTGAATTATTTTCACTTGAGTTATAAAATGAACTAACAAATTAATACGAACTTGAATTTTAAATTGAAATGTAATTTAAGTATGAAAGAAATTGCATAAAAATAAATGAGTATATGTAAAGTTAGTATAAGCAATTAAATTAAATTTAAATTGGATGTAAATAAATTAAACAAACTTGAATTAATTTCAATTAAATTGAATGGTAACTAGCTAAATATGAAATAAGTTGAGGGAATAAAGTACAAATTATAGTTTAACTTAAAAGGAGTTAAATAAAATTAATGGTGAAAAAAATTATTAATATGAATTGGGTTATGAATAAAATTTACTTAAGTAAATTTGTTAAGTTTGAATCAATGAAATAAACTACTTAAGTGAATCAATGGATTAATATGAACTTAAGTTATGAAATAATAATAATAATGGGTTGCAATTTTGTAAAATGTTTATAATAATATTAAATGGTTTATAAATAATATTAGTATTAAAATACTAAGTGATAATGAAATAAATTTAACTTAACAAGGTTGAATGGAATGAAAATTCATTGGATGATGAATAAAAAGAATGTCATTAAATAAATATTAATCAATTGAAATCGAACAAATGTAAATACATTGAATTGTAAGCAATCAAATATGAATACAATGAATATTGGTTGATTGAATAAAAATGATTTGAAACCAAATTAATTAAATGTAAATCAATTAAAAGCGAATGAATTGAATACAAATCCACTGTATAATTAACGAAATGAATATTAATAGGTGAATATTAATCAATTAAACGTGAATCTAATTGAATGAAAGTGGGTTGAATGCAAATGAATTTAAATGAGTCGATTAAATGTTAATAAAAATTGGAAGTTAGAAGAAATGGTAGTGTATAAATTAAATACTGACATTGAAATGTAAATGGTGATAGTTTGAATTAATTTGATTAAGATATATGGTTGAATGGTTTCTTTTATTGCAAATCATTGTTTTAACTATTTTTGATTACATATGATTGTTGTATGTTGTGTGTTTGTGTTTGTGTTTGTGCTTATAATTTGGATTCAAAATCATGCTATATGGTTCTATTTTACTCATACATGTTTTATATCTTATTATAAGTAGCTAATACTCTAAATTGAGTTGAGATAGGTAAATACAAAGACTGTAACAACTGTGATTTTATTACCGTCGTAATAAAATTATAAAATAGAAATTTTAAATAGAAATTTTGGAAAAAAAAATGAAAGTCATTTGTAAAGCCGGTTGATAAATAGGTAAGCTAAGTTGAAATTCCTTCTTCTTTCACGTGTAACATATATTGGTCCATTTAAAATGCAAGTGGACACTTTGGACCATCATTCTTTTTGTGTTGTCACATTCTTTTCAAAGGCAAGTATGAACACAATTTGCATTTATTGTCACTCTATTCTAAAGCAAATTTTGAATCTTTTTGCTTTACTGCCATCATACCTATTTTTGGCTAGCCGTGTCCTTTTCCTCTCTGAAGCACGTTTTGCTTTAAATGCAAATGTACCAAGCCAGCACGTTTTCAAGGTAATGCATTGTACCCAAAGTTGCCAGCATGCATATTTTATTGACTTATACATATTTTTGAGAAAAGCTACATCAATTCTTTCTTTTGCTCATCAAATTCCAATAGCTCAAAGAAACATATTAATGGCAGTGCAAAACTTTGCTTCAAACATTCCTTGTTGATAACTGGTTTGGAGGCAAATTAAATATGAGTTCAAAACTCACATCTCTAATTTATTAACTACTTTATTTTGTGTGTAAACTATGTTGCCAGTTGTTTGTATTATTTCATATTTTGCAAGAATATTTTTCACACTGGACCATCTGTAAATTTATGCGTTCCCATGTCCAGATTTCACAAAGTTGTTTGGAAACATTGAAGTATGTGTCTGCATGAATATTGCCTGGCCATCCCCATTTTTCTCTTCGGATATATTGTATTGCCTGGTCCTTTCAATTTCGTTCATAGGTACAAATGCATGCAAATAAGTGTAGCAAGCCCAGGCCAATTTCTGTTGTTACGTGATGTGGATAAGTGGTAATTTTCGAAATGAGTCCAAAACATTATTATTTTGATCATCGCTTGCCTGCAAATATACGTACCTTTAGCTAGGTCCAGTTTCAACATTTTTGCGTGCATCGATAGTGTATTATATATAGTATACGTTCATGTCCAGGCAAGTGCATTATATAGTATACATTCATGTCCGGGCATGTTTTATTCTGTTCGTTTTTAGCGTGCATGCATATTAAATTCTTGCGTGCATGCAAACTATGTCCAGTATATTTTTTATTTACTACTTGCGTTCCAAGTTATATTCAATTGAACGTATGTGCAAGTTGTAGTTCATGTAGGGGTGTCAGGGCAGTAAGTTATTTCGTAATTCATACACGTATATAGAGGTAAAACATGGGAGCTAGAACCATCATCTTATAATATTGAGTGCAAATAGTGTATGCACGAATTAAGTGTCAGCATGTAAATTGCCTTGGTTATTTTTAATTCTGTCACAAGAAATAAGTAAAACGTTATAGTAGTACCCAGGCTTTGCAATTTATTTGTGCATAGGGTAGCATGCGCACGTGAAATATGAACAAGTTATAACACACGAAAATGTATTAAATGTTGTGATTCGTGTGTTGCGTATTACGTGAAAATTTAATAGCCAGGTAGTTTTAAATTTTGCTCAACTTCATCTTTGCATGTAGAGTGTGTCCAGGCTATCTTTATGTTTGTTGTTACTTGCGTGCATTACTTTTGGGTACATTTATTATTTGCGTGCATATTGAATCTAGTTTTACTTGTGTATGAAAATTTGTCCAGACCAAATAATTTTCGTGCAAGTGGGCAGTGTAATATATTCGTTGAATATATAGCGGTGCAGTTCAATGTTAATTTGCTTGGAACCCTCGTTTGGTTTTAAAACGTATTTTGTTGCCGTTATTTTTATAACGGATTTTTACCCCATTTTTTTATTATAGAACTGTGTTTTTTTGATGAGATTTTTGACAAATAAAAATTAATGTTATTTTCACTTCAGTAACTGTCAATTTTAAAGTGAATTTTTAAGCGGTTATCCCGCAACGCTGATTTGGTATCCGTTTTTACGGTGTTTTGTGAAGCGCAATTTCCTTGTCGAAATTACGCTAGTTGTTGCTGTTTTAATCACGCGTTTTAAAAATCGTTTTAAAATAAAATTGTTTCCAAAATTTTTACAGTTTTCGCTTTCAAAAGAATAAGGAAGCAATTTAAACACTTCAGCAAAATTGAGGACTGTGAACCCTTAGTTTTACTAATTCGCTTAATTCCGGACTTGGATGTTTGAGAACGTAAATTTTATTTATATAAAATACACAATTTTGCACTTTCAAGGAAACGATGAAGAGATTTAAACGATTTAGCAAAAGTGCGGAATATGGAACCACGCTTTTACCAATTCGGTTAATTCCGGACTCGTTAATTGAAATAATTATTTTGGATTTGTTGTTTGATGATTTGTTGGGCTTTCGAGCCACTATGATGGACCTTCGGGTCAATTACCAATACAAGACCTTCGGGTCATATGTTGGACCTTTGGGTCATTTGTTGGGCGCCAAAAATTATGATGACAGTACTTGGTAGGCTTCGGCCATATGTTGATGCACATGCGGCGTAGCTTAAACTCGCCATATGATGGGATCGATCCACTTTTATGCTAATTTTTTATTGATTTTTCTAGTTATCTATTTTTGATTTCTAGATTTTGTGAATTGCTATTTGAATTCAATTATGAATTTGAAAGTTGATTTTTGATGGAGTTTAATGAAAATTCTTCATTTAAACTATGTGATTATATAAGTTGAATTGTCTCATTCGAGACTATGATTATTTTGCTATAATGTTGTTTACGATGCATTCACTTCTAAGTTTAAATTAGACTGATCCGTTTATTATTTCTTTTAAATAATACTCGGGTCAGACCGAGTTATTTCAGGGTAATCACTATCTCTGATTCTGTTGTCACTTCAGCTTTTGGGATTTCACTTCATCTTTTGTCTAGACTTCGAGGAGTACTTTTGGCATATTGACTCTCGTCTCATGTATGTTGATGTCTTTGTATATGTACAATTGGTTCATGTAAACTATCGATTGTTGTAGCATGTATTCCGGACTTGTCTTCCGCTATATATCTGATATTTCTGTTCTGAGGTGATTATACTATCTGTGTTGTTGTTGTTATGAGTTGTTCTGAATTTTTCTTAAGCCACCGTAGTTTCATTTTAGATCTGGATTGAATATATACCTTTGGGAGTAATTTACACAACTCCTATCGATGTAATCAATACTCGTCTAAAGCATAACTTACGGATGGTCGCTTCTAACAAGCGTTATTCTTTGCAATAGAAGACGTTATTCCTTATAATAACCTTTGTTATCGTGGGCATAGATGTGGGGCGTCACAAAGACCGTTTGGATGTATACATGGATTTATACGTTTTTTCTTGCTTAATACGAGCGAACTGCTCGTACGGATTACATACCACGATTTTATATTTTTTCCCTTCGGGGCGTCTCATCATTGAGATGAGATGTATATTTGATATATATTGGGTATTTTTGTGTTATATACTATATTGTAATATAATTTCGATCGAGTCGCGCAAAGGAGACTCTACCGAAATTTTTCGTAAATCCGGGCATTAGAAAATTTTTGAGGTTTTAAAAATTCTATAACTTTTTTATATATATAAGTTATATTTTCCATAAAACCAATAGCGGAGGGGCATAGCGAGAATGTAGTAAATGTTTTGTAAATAAGATTTCAATGTTTATAAATTGATATTTTGAATAAAATATAATGTATGTTAAATTCTTTACTTAACGCCTTTTTCGAGGACGAAATTTTTTGAATAGAGTAGAATGTAATGACTCGTATTTTTAACTATTTTAAAATTGTAGAATTATATATGATTATTGGATAAAAATGGTTAAAAATAAAATTTTAAACTGTGGGTTATTGAACATGAACGTGAATAAAAAAATTGAAATAACAAATTCCAAAGATTTAGGCAATAACATCTATTGAAATAAAAATTCTATTTATTGAATGTGTTTGTAATCAATGTCTGTAATTGAATAATAAATGTTGGATTATTTAGATGATGTTAAAAAAAAGATTTTTGATAAACGTTGGATTATTTATTAATATGGTGACTTAATGGATAATTAAATTATTTAAAATTTAACATGGAGTTTTTCTAAATAATTGAATCTTTAATTTAGGTGAATGAAAACAGTATCGAAAATTGATTTAAAATTGATTTAAGTATGAATAAAGGTTGTTAATATTTAGAATTGGATTCGGAAGTGAATAATTAGAAATTGAAAATTTATATTGTAATTGACAAGTGAAAATAGCCATTTTGGCCACTATCTTGGATTTCGATGAAACCATTTTCATCGGTTCCATAATAGTGAGTTGTTGTAGGATTTCAAGTTTCGTAGCTATCAGACTTGTCATTTGGCCGTGCGAGCTTGAAACACTTAGAAATCAATTTAAGGAATTAAATAAAATAATTTGACTTTGAAAAGCTATTTTCTACACACGATCGAATTATGCCTCGAGACTAGTTCCATTGCTCGGAATGGGGCTAAAACATTATGAACGCCGGGCAGCACGCTTCGTTTGGAGCTAGAGAGTTTTGGGCATTTAAGGGAGAGGTATTTCCCAATTAATAATATTATTTAATTTTGCCATCCAAATTCGTTCATAGATGCATTATTTTTGACCCACACCCTTTCTTATCTCTGCCCATATGTAGCCATTTTTTTTTTTTAAAAAGAGGGGATCGGATCTAATCGAAAAATAGGATAAGAAAAAAAAAAAAAAACAATACGCAAACAACTTCGACCAGGAAAGACGCGCGATGTGGAGCAGCAGCGACCGATCGCGATGAAGCTCGAGCACGATGACGTAGGCAAAGGCAGCAATAGTGGCTATGGAGCCGCAATCACCTGCAGTCGCGATGGAAGCTTTGGCTTCGATTCTTGAATCTGCACATGGATGTAATGGAGATTGATCGGCTGCAGGCTTTGATTGTGTTAAAAAAATACAGAGAGAAGTGAAGCAGATCGCGATCCTTAGAAGGTGAGCGTGGGGGAGGACTGTACGTGAAGTAGGAGAGAATATGGTAAGGTTTTTTTTTGCTTGTTTAATTATTTTAATCAAATGTTAATTATATATTAATTATCTCAAATATTAATAATATCGTAACTTTTGCATATTAAGACCGTTTCGAGTGAAACAAATTGTGTTATGACCGTAGCGACGTCGTCTACAGCATGGGATCAGATTGGAACTTTATTTGAAGCTGAAATATTTTTAATTTCAAATTAAGGTGAGTGTTCATACGCTCACAATTGACTGAAATAATTTCTATGATAAGTTAAATTTATATCGTGAAGTGATTTAAATTTATTAGTTGTTGTTCGATAAATTAAATTGATATTTTAATCGATATCGGAATCAATTGATAGAATTTAAATTAACAGTTAAATTGAATTAGAAATAACTACTAGTAAAATCCCCGATTATTGATAATTGGTTGATTGTTGTGATTATTGACTCTTTGGACGATGGATTGAGATTGATGTTATTGATTGATATTTTGGATGTTTGGATGTTTATTTATGTTTAATATATCATGTTGTCATCCTATATATTATTTACAGTATATAAAACTGTAAATTGAATTATTTTAATTAATAAATAGGTTGAAATGATACATATCTATGACATTTATTTTCGATTAAATGATATATATCTATCCCTAGAATTAAATCAAATAATTAACTCACTTGGCCATAGGATGGAGAATTATGTACAGACAACGGATTGGTAAAATTAAATGTTTTTAGGAATTTTGATTCGAAATTATTTGAATGAGTAGATTTTAAGAAACTAAATAAAAAAATCAAATTTATGGAAAACGAATTATTTTTGAACTTGAGCTCGAAATGTTGAAAGTTAAATTTGATAATGAAATTGTTTAAATAATCGAAGTTGAGATGTTGAAGTTATAATCGAAATATGATTTGAATTTTGAAAATTGATTTGTTTTAAAAGATTGGACTTTTATTCGAACTTTAGATATTGCTAAGTAAAAGTGATATAAAATGATATTTCGAAATTGAGCTCGAAATTTAATAATATTTGAAGGTTTCGATTTTTAAATTGGATATTGAAGGAAAATTTGAATTAAGTGTTTTTAATCGTTATTCTAGGAATCGAATTCGGAAATGATATAAATAAAAATGGTTAAGTTGGAGAACTGAGTTGAAACTAATTTAGCATTCGAATTGAATTTAATCTGAAATTTTAATTTAAATTAATTTGGAATTGGAATTTAAATTAATTTGTAATCGAAGTAGAAAAATTCGACTTGGAATCGGAATTGAATCGATTAAATCGAAATGGAAATGTAAATTGATTTGAAACGGAATATTTGGAATTGAATTAGTTAGAATTTGGAACTATTTTCAAATAAATTATTTTAGTATAGACTGTTTAAAATCTATCTTCTTTAAATATTAAAATTATTTTGATTTTCCAAGCTATTTTACTATATAAAACATTTTTAATACTCAAACTATTTTCTATTAAACTGTTTTAACTATTTTAAAACTATTTAAACTATTTTTTAAAAATCTAAACTGGTTAAAAGGGTGGAATGTTTATATTTAAATCTTGGATTTAAATGCGAATTGGGTTAAAGTAATGTTATAACCTAAATTGTAATTCGAATCAAATTTTGAAGTGAAATCGATATATCGAACTGAATTGACATTTTGAAGTAAAATATGATTCATGAAACGAATATGATGATTTCAAAATGGATTTGATTTTTGAAGCAAATATGATGATTTCGAAATGGATTTGATTTTGAAATGAATATGATATTTTGATATCAAGTACGAATTGTTTTCGAAGTAGAAAAGAACCAACCAGTGCGTAAAATGACGTTTGGTTGTTAAAGAGACCGGGGCCTCTTATTGGCATACTCTTTGTCAATATTTGAACCACTTTGACAGCCGTGTATGCAGTGGATGATATCTAGAGTGTAGTGGTTGAATTGGCGAACGTTTACTGGAACGAAGTAAGAGAACGGTGATGGATAGCCTTGACAGTTGTGTCATAATTAAAATGACTAAAATAGGTTCCTATGTCTGGTCATTGAGGTTAGCTACCTCTAGCGACGTTGATCACTTTTATTACTATCATGATTTCGTACTCGATGGGTGCACCCTTTTGTTCGGATTGATTGTCGCAGTCGGCTACGGATGGGTTACAACCAACTAGAAAGGGTAAACTGGTAGAATCCTACCTTGGACATTGCCTCATGTGCTTTGTCATGTTTATCATAATGCGAGCCATTACGACTTTGGTTTACCTATAAAAGTGTGTTAAGGTGGATCAATGTAAAGCCTTAACGCTATTTTGATATTTATTTTACTGATAGACATTATCTATTATGGCGTATACTATTATATACAAATAGTTTAATGGATCCTTAGGAGATGGAAAACCTCGTAACATCTCTTAAGTTATTGCACTCACATTATACACTAAATAGGAGATGTAAAATCCCGTAAACATCTGTGACGCTGTTACACTCATATTATTGATATTGATTTGACTTACATAAGAGTATTTTAGTCCCGACTCGAGTGTTTGTTCTTTTCATTACGCTCGAGTTAGTCCTAAGTTTTCAGCATATTGAAGGTTATTCTCTAGAGGATGAAGATGAAGATTTGGTATATTACCATTATTATTATCTCCTGCATCATGCTATTCTGCTGTATGGATTATTTATCCCTGATGTGTGTGTGTGTATAACTCTAATAATGTGTATAGATTATAAGAAATGTATAGTAAACAGCTTCATGAACTGTTTATTTGTTTATTATATTTTATCGTTCCACTGTGATATTCTGAGTTTTCTTCTTCTTCTTTTCTTATTTTCCTTAATTAACCCCATTGATCATCTACGTTCCAGATTTTTTTAAGTTAGACAAGCGTGGATTATTGTTGACTTAAACCTTTCGAAATGTGGGTCGTCACTACATACCTTTCGAAGGCATTAAAGTATTACTTATTAACTCTTAGAAGCATAGCTTCGAAACCCTGAAAGTACCCCTTTCGAAACCTTTTGAAAGCATCCCTTTCGAAACCATTGAGTTTATTCTAAAAATATCTTTTAGGTAAAAGAGAATATAAACAAAAGCACATCTTTCAAACCATTAACCTTTTAATAAAAATAACTGGGGAAAAATTGATGGCTTCGGAACCTTCCTTTCGAAAGCAATTATCATTTAAGTAAAACATTTGAAGGTTAGCTTCGGAACCTCTTTCGAAGCCATTACCTTCGAAGCCATTATCCCTTTCGAAAACTTTAGGAAGCGGCATAATACAACAAATAAAAGCTACCTTGAAAGCATCGAGGACTTCAATACATTCGAAAGGCATAGGGTTGGCAATAGGGTTTCGATTGCGTTGAAACTACCCTTTCAAAAGCATTAATTTAAAAATATGAGGCAATTCTTTTGAAAGCTTCACTTTTAAGCAAAGGCGGCAACATATTCAAAAACAACTTCTTCAAAAACTTACATTAAAGAGGTTTCGACCTCTTTGAAAGCATTCTTTTGGAAACATGACAAGCGCATATCTTTTGAGCATAAAACAAAGTTTCAACCCCATCGAAAGCTAGGTTTCGACACCATGCCTTCTGCCCTTCTCCAATCAACTACGTACCAACATATTGATACCTTGTGTATTGTTTTGGCTTGGTTGGTTTCGAATAGGTTGGTTTTGACTAGATTGAGGCGAAAGCACAGGGTCGAAAGGTTGCTTTTGAAAGAGGCAAAACATAATTTCGGGGTAAAGACTGTTTGAATGCCCTTTTAAGTAATTGCTTTCTAACTAACTTACCTATTTATAAACATCTAATTGGTTGTCATAACTTTTCAAATTCTTTCCCAAAATAAAACTGCAGTATAATTTCAAATCTAAACACATATTAATTTAACAAATAACCCCTTCCATTAAGCAAAATAATTAAATCATTTAAGTCCTACATCTAAAATAATTTAATTTCCATAGTAAATTGCTTAGGAAAAATCCCCAAAAATAATAGAAATTCACTTTTAATATGTCATCTAACATATATAAATTTCAGATCCAAATTCTTCAAAATATAGCCGAAATTAACATCTAATGCTCATATTTTTCCTTTGAAAAATCACAATAAATATTCTATGGCTTGGAAAATTATAAAAATTAAAACCCATCTCCAAAATGATGTTTTACATAACATATAAATTCCTCAAGGCATTCAAAATTCAATATAAATGATTTTAACCTTAAAACCGTGTAAAACAATTAACAAACAAACTTGTTTATACATAACATATCATAAAATCCAAGCATATCATCATCAAAAATTATCATAAGGTATTTAAACTTAAACCCGAAAATCAAACGATCATAAAAAAAAAAAACAAAAACAAAGATTTTTTTTAGTTATTATTCACCTTGATTATGATAAGAAATTTGAGATTTGATCCTTGATTAATTCCCCTAGCTTGATTCCTTAGCTTTTGGATGAATTTCTCCTCTTTTCTTCCTAATGTAATGGCCAGCTTACTCTTTCTTTTTGCTTACATTTTAGAGTTTTAAAAATGAACGTGAATGGTAAAGGAAACGAGATTTTAAGGTAATGGAATTATGGTATGCAATTCCTAATATGACCTTGAGTTAACTAGTTAACATAAAAACTATTCATAAGCCCATTTATTTAATTAAGATTGGCCTCTAAATAAATTTTCAAATCTCAATTCCTTTATCACTCTAATATTTACATTATTCTATTTAATTTATCTGATTAAATCTCCTAAATAATGTTATTAAAAATTTGTGGTGTTACAAAATGTTGGTTTCTTCAGCTTTCTTTTCTTATGGTTCTTTTCCTTTTTGAAACCTTGGGAATCTTTATTTAATCTTAGACAGTCATTCTTCACGTGGCCAATTTATCACATGCAAAACATTTTAGAGACAAACTATTTCCATTTTCGTACTTCCAACTCCATTTGATTTTTCTTAAGGCTTTTTTATTCCTTGTAGAAAAAGATTATATAAAGAAGTACCTTTATAAAAAATGGATTCAGCCGCCGCAGCCGCATCTCCAGCCGCCGCCGATGACGAAGATCGGGAGGGCTGGCAGGAAGTTCGCCGTCGCGGGAAGCAGAAACAAATTGCAGCCTCTAATCCATGGTCTAACCCTAAAACTACTGCTTCTCTTTTTAAATTTAATAAGACTCAGAGTATAGGATCCTGGTCAGATCTGTTTGATAAACACGTTTCTATCAAAGAAGATGTTATCTTCCATCAACCAGCAAGTGATGATACAGGTAATTTCGCTAGTATAGATGACTTGGATTATCAGTTATCTAATGAGATGTGGAATAATTCTATTTTCATCTATCTTACGGGTAAACGACCTTATTATGTGCATTTTAATGCTTATATTAAAAGAGTTTGGAAGCCAGAAGGCTCATGGGAAATCTATTCTAGGGATAATGGTTTCTTCTTGGTAAAATTTGAAAATCATGCAGATTTTGATAAAGTTTTAAATGGGGGTCCCTGGTTTATGGATAACAGGCTTATATTTATGAAAAAATGGGATGCTAACTTTCAATTCGAAAGAGATATGTTAGACTCATACCCTATTTGGGTGAGATTAAATAACCTACACCTATCTTTGTGGAATGCTAGGGGCATTAGTAAACTTTCTAGCCTTATTGGTAAACCTTTGGACATTGATGAGTTCACTAGAAAAGTTAAACGACTTAAATTTGCAAGAGTATTAATAGAGGTGACAGCTGATGCCACTTTTCCCAAAATAATTAGAGCAAAGGATAACAAAGGTCGAATTTATGAGCAAGAGGTGGAATATGAGTTTATTCCACCGCTGTGTAAGTTATGCAGTTGTTTTGGACATAGTGATACACAATGCCCAAACACAACTACACAAAAGTGGATCCCCAAAGCATCAGCACCAGATCATAATGCTTCTACCACTAAATTGCCTGAGCATACTGAAAACCATGGTACAGACTCTAACCCCAGCAGATCAGCGCCAAAAAATACCCTAGATCATAATAATTACAAAGATTTACAACGAAATAATTTTGAAGCATGCTTTAGTACTGGTAGTCCCACCCCTGAGGGAAGTCAGTCCATTCTGGAAGAACAGAATTGTTTGACAAAGCAGAATAATTGTTCTCCACTTCAAAATCTTGCACAAATGAATGAGTCTTCACCACTGGATAAGCATGCCCTTTAGAATACTACTGAGCAGAGCAATTCTTGTACGGCTGAAGCTCTTGTTGCCATATATTCCCCTGAGCGTTCAGCAGCTGCTGATATTGAGCCTCCAGCTGAACAATCTGATCAGTCCCCATCAAAGTCTGCTGCTGTTCATTCTGCTGATCACACAAAGGCCTCATC
This sequence comes from Allium cepa, assembly GCA_030765085.1. Lineage (NCBI taxonomy): Eukaryota > Viridiplantae > Streptophyta > Magnoliopsida > Asparagales > Amaryllidaceae > Allium > Allium cepa. The sequence continues at coordinate 437,771,223 of CM060944.1, forward strand.
ACATGTGGATAATGATGATACACCTAATAACATTCAGGAAATTAATCAGTTGGGAATTGAATTGGAAGTTGAGTCCATAAATTCAGAAGAGGAGCTTTATTTTTCTGACCAATATACTAAAGATAACCCAAAATATGTGGAGCAATTTATTACCAAAACTAGGAAAAAAGTGAAAGGAAGAAACACATTGGCTCGGGTGACAAGGAGCCAATCTCGACACTCTTAATGTCTATTATTTGCTGGAATGTTAGGGGTCTAAATGGTGATGCTAGAAGATTAGACCTCTTTAAACTTAGGAATAAATTTAATCCTACTATAATTGCTTTTCTTGAGAATAAGATGGGGGATCATAATATTAAGCTATTTGCTACTATGTTTGGTGATGATTGGGGATGGATAGACAATAATTCAGCATCTTCTAAAGGTTTTATACTTATCACTTGGCATAAATCCATATGGGACCTTTCTATTAAAGATAAATCTGAACAATTCATTACTGTTACTTGTACTAATGTGGGTGGCTTGAGCTTCATATGCACTTTTGTTTATGCTCATAATTGGGCTTCTCTTCGTAGACAGTTATGGTCCTATTTAATTCATACATCCAAGCATATTAATCATAACTGGATGGTCATGGGGGACTTTAATGTTGTTCTTAAAACAAATGAGAAAAGAGGTGGAAGTACCCTTAGATTATCCCAAACAGAGGAATTCAACAAATGTATTGTAGCAGCTGGCCTCTCTGAAGCAACCCACTCTGGCCTGAAATTTACTTGGTTTAGTGGTGAAGTAAAAAAATTGCTTGCAGACTTGATAGAGTACTTATTAATGACAAAATCCTATCCAATATCCCTAATTTGAAAATTTCTGTACTTCCTAGTTCAACCAGTGACCACTCTCCATTACATATTCAATTTAATCATCAAATTAACATTACTAAAGGAAGGCCTTTCAGATATGGTAACCACTGGCACTTAATTGAAGGTTATGCCGATGTTGTAGATTTCAATTCTATCCCTAAAACAGATGGAAATGGTTGGTTTTCCATGGTCATGATGTTAAAAGAGCTAAAACATAGATTGAAAATTTGGAACAGAGAAAGAACAAAAACTCAGGACACTATAAGTCAATTACAATAGGAATGTGAACAGCTGCAGACTCTTCCTGATGCAGACCCACTTAACGATATTTTAATTTCTAATTATTTCTCTACTCAGGAGCAACTTAGAGAGGCCTTTCATTTACAAGCTATACAAGCAAAACAAATGGCTAAAGAGAAATGGCTCGCTCAAGGGGATGACTGTACCAAATTTCTCTATGCTAAGATGTCTTTCAGGAGGAACTACAACGCTCTTATTAATTCTATGAATGATCATGGGGATTTAGCTACTGATATTTCTCAATTTGAACAGGGAGCCATTTCTTATTTCACTAATTTATATAATGGTGAGAATAAGATAACATTACCTCATATCACTTGCAGGGCACTTATAACTGATGTGGGCAGGCAGATGCTGCAAGACACTGTCACTGAGGAGGAAGTAAGAGCTGCTGTTTTCTCTATTCACACTGATTCTTCCCCAGGGCCTGATGGGTGGAACTCTAAGTTCTATCAACTCCATTGGCAACACCTGAAAAATCAACTGTTAGAAGCTATTCAGGAATCTTTCAACACTGGTAAAATTCTTCATGAATTAAACCACACATTTATCACTCTTATTCCAAAGGTGGAAAGTCCTTCTAGGATTGAAGAATTTAGACCCATTGCATGTTGTAATGTGTTATATAAGATTCTCAGTAAGGTGATATGTAATAGACTTACAAAGGTTCTTCCTGATCTTATTTCTGAATGTCAATCTGCTTTCATTAAAGGAAGACACATATCTGAGAATTCTTTACTAGCTCATGAACTGGTTAGAAAGTTCAATAAACCTGGAGCTGACAAGATGTGTCTAAAGATTGATTTACATAAGGCTTATGATAAAATCAACAGACACTTTATCATTCATGTATTACACTGTATGGATTTTCCTACTTCCTTGATTAATCTCATTGAGGAATGCATCTCCACCCCCACATTTTCCATTATCATTAATGGTACTCCTAAAGGTTACATTACTAGTAATAGGAGCTTGAGACAAGGTGATCCCCTCTCCCCCTACTTATTTGCAGTTGCCATGGAATTTTTCTCACTTCAAATGGAACTAGCTCGTTATAATTCTTTGTTTCAGCCTCTGTTTAAACATGATCCTAATGTCAATCAGTTATTATATGCTGATGATTTGATTATTGCTGTTAGAGCTTCCTCAACTGCTGCTCAGGGTTTACTTCATATTTTTAATCAATTGCATCTATTTGTGGGTCTTGAGCTAAATACTACTAAGTCCAAATGCTATTTTAGCAAATATTGCACCTCTAAAACAGCCATTTTGGACATTTTGCAAATTAAGGAAGGTCTGCTTCCTGTCAAGTATCTTGGGGTTCCTCTCTCAACTAATGTCATTACTGACCGTGAATGTGGTGAACTTGTTGGAAAGATTAGAGGCAAACTTAATGGTTGGAGTTCTAAATTACTCTCTTTTGCTGGTAGAATTGAATTGGTGCATACAGTTATTACTGCTAAAGTTAGATTTTGGCTTCAAACATTTCACATTCCTGACAGTTCAATTGAGAAGATTAATTCAGCATGTGCTAACTTCATTTGGAGGGGGGATTACATAAAGTTAGTTATGATATTCTTTCCAGACCTAAATCTGAAGGTGGTGTTGGGCTCGTCAACCTGAAAGACCTTAGAAGGACTTATCAAATTAAACATGGATGGAAAATTCTAACTTCTAACACTCTCTGGGCTAGGTGGATGAGAAGCAGATATCTAAAGGGGAGTTTCTGGACTATGCATGAGGATATTAACTCTTCTGGGGTTTGGAAATGCATTTTAAGGAGCAGGGATGTTTTGAAAACATGTATCTCAAGGAGAATTGCTAATGGTAGGGATACTTATCTTTGGAGGGACCCATGGATTAATGGACACTCACTTGCTGACAAATATGGCTGGGGTATGATTTCATGTATTGGAGATTATGATGATCTAGTTGCTTCCATTATCCAACATGGTGATTGGATTCCTGACCAGAAAGGGCTTCATGTTATAGCTGAGGATGTCAAGTTTGTTCCTATCTACTCCTCTGAACCTAATGATACTTGGACTTGGAACTACACTAAAGATGGTATCTTTACTACCAATAGTGCTTGGGAAGCTCTACGTACTAAACATATTAACAAATTTTGGGCAGCTCCTATCTGGTGCAGATCAAACCACCCTAAGATGGCATTCACGACTTTCAAAGCCATTAATTTAAGACTTCCTACATCTGACAGACTAGCTAGATGGGGTATGGAGGTCAATCTAAACTGTAAATTATGTAACTCCCACCCAGAATCACACAATCATCTATTTTTTGAATGTGAATACTCTACTCGTGTGTTAAGTCATGTTAAGAGTAAAAATCAAGACATGCATGCAATTTCTACCTAGAAGATGAATTACTGTACCTGAGTTCCCACAAGAAAGAAGATTTGCTGACCCAACTGCAGCTTATTTGCCTCACCACAACGGTTTTCCATCTCTGGAAAGAGAGGAATCGAAGAGTTTTCAAGAATACTGTAAAGAATCATCACCAAATTCAGATCGCAATTGAACAAGATGTCAGGATCTTAGTGAAAAGAATTAAAAGCAAGATCTTTACCTGTGCGTCAGAACTGGAGAACAGAATCCTTCGAGAATGGAAAGTGGATCCGCCATGACTTTTAGCTTCAGTGCTTTCCAGTAGGAGGCAATACTTGTGTGTTTTTGCTGTGGAATATATGTTTAATATTCTAGTTTGGGTTTCGTGTTCTTTTTGTCGTATTCATTTCATTTAACCTATATGAGACTTTGTGAGTCTTTGTATTGGTCTCTGTGAGGCATCAATAAAATTTACCATTCTTCAAAAAAAAAAAATTCCTTGTAGTGAATGCTATATCATCTTTATATATTTCTTTATCATCTTCAACTTGGAAAGTAATGGTGTGCATTTCATGTGTGTATTCCTTCCTTACCTACAAATTAGCTTCATATGACGTCAGATTGCTTACAAGCTCATCAACTTTGAGTTAGGAAATATTAGTTACTTTGTCTATATCTAGAAACTTTCTTTCCCACTCATTAGTTAATGAAATTATAATTTTTGAAACCATTTTTAATCCAATGAATATTTCTACTGATTGCATTGATGAGTGTTGTTACTCTTGAAAATGTGAATATATTTTACTAATACTCTCTCCATATTTCATTCTAAAATTTTATACTTGATTTTTTAGAGTTGATATTTTAGTTTGTTTTACTTTTTGTCCCTCCACGAGTGATCTCTAATGTACTCCATATATCATATGTTGTAGTGCAAACTATGACACATGCAAATTCATTTTTATCTTATGCATAAAAAAGTTTATTCATTGCTTGAATGCTTTGACTTTTTGAACATCTGTCTATGTACTCAAAGTAGTAATAGGAGATACATACCATGTTTAAGTAGAATCTCGTATTTCTAATTCTTTAGCCTCCATATAAATATTCATTCTAGTGGACAAGTATGCATAGTTTGATCCAGAGAAAAGTAAGGGTGGTGAAGTGGATTAACCTTTTAAAAATGTTGTGAAATTGTCTACGGCCATATTATGATTTATTTTTTCAAAAATGGTTGTAAGATTTTTGAAAACCCATGCTTTGATACCTAATGAAAGTTCAATTGTGTAGATCTAGAGTGTCTACTACTTATAGCATGACTATGCATGAATGTATTATCTGAATGAGAAAATTATGGCAGTAACTAAAGTAATATATCACGACGATAATTTTTATCCTAATTCAGACTCCTAATACGTCTAGTCCGTGTCTCCTTCTAGACTTTAACTAACCTTTTCCTCACTTAACCTAAAGGAATGGGTATTACCAGGGTTCCTAAAAACTCGATGATAGGACTTTAACTCTGCCTGAAGACTCCGCAATAAGACTTTACAAACTATTTATAGAAAACTTTCTTGCACAAACTTTCATTTTCCTTACACAAATATTATCGCTTTAGTATACCCCACTCTGATTTGATCTTCGATTGAAAGCTTAGGAGTTTGTTTGATTAAATAAAATCACAAAAAAGATATTTAGTTGAAAGTGTAGAGATTGAACAAAGAGAGAAATAGGGATTCGAAAGCAATATAATATACAGAATAAGTGATGGAAAGAGAAGTTATTTTATCTGTACAATCATATGTTTTATATAGATGAATTTGAGTTGCGTTTGAATAGGCAAACCTATTTAGAGAATTGTTAGTAGAAGAGCAGTAATCTTTTGGAAGAAGAGAGGGAAGAAGGAATGTTATGGTAAAAAACTCACTATTCGGTGCTCAAAACTGGTATGTCGGTTTTGATATAACTGGTCAAGTGGTTATAGCACAACCAGTTGACCAGTTATGGATTCTAACAATGTAATTTTTACATCGTCCCCCCTTTTCTCATTTAAAATTTCTTTAAAAACCATGAAAGTATATTGAATTTGTTTTAGAATAGAGTTTTTAGATTTGAAATTATTTAGAGATTGCACATGATGTTTTAACAAGACTATTCTAAATAGACTCAAATATGACACAAATAAAATATTCTCTTTTAACTTTGTCTTGGAGTGTCCATTCCTGCTTTAATCAACTTGCTAACTCCATAATATGCTTCTAGATTCACCGTTCTACTTTAATGCTCGTTCTTTGTTTGGTTGTCTTGTTATATGTCTTATTATCATCACCAAAGCACATGTTCTAATATGGCCTACAAAACACATTCCATTTTCTTGATTTTGTTAGGCATTACTTTATGTGACAACTCACATTTCGAAAGGTATACATCGACCATAATCCACACATGTCAAACTCAAACAATCCAAAACATAGATAGTCAACGGGTTTAATTAATAAAGTAAGAAAAGAAGAAGAAAACAAACACAAAAACTCGCAACAGAATGACAAAATATAATAATCAAATAAATAGTTCATGAAGCTGTTTACTATACATTTGATTATAATTCATATAACATCTATCAGAGTTATATATACAACAAAAACGAAGTATGTGACACCTCTATACTCACACTAGCCAATGACACTATGGGATAATGTCGTTGACTAGCACGAGGAATAAGGCTGTTGAAGAGCGACCATCCGTGTAATTACTTTGTGCGAGTACCGATATGCCAAATAGAAGGTCATGCATTTCATCTAAAAAGGAAATCCGACATATCAAGTACAAACTCAAAGCTACTACACAGTGGCGATGTGGTCTTTGGAAACAAATATAAAATAAGCATGACATAAATCAGTCACAGATATTCATATCTCTAAGGCGAAAATAGATATGAATATTACACATAGAACTGTACATCAAAGTAGTGGTCAAACAAGATCAGCTATATCATAAAAAAATTGGTACAAGTGTTAGATAAAAGAATACGTGTACATCAAGGAGTCTCTATCTCGAATGCATAAAAACAAAAACTACTAAGCTAGAGTAGTTAGCCAAAAGTCAGATGATGGACCCTGACGAGAAGTTAAGCAGAAGCACATGAAACACCTCGGTCTGACCCGAGTATTATTTGAGAAGAAAACGATAAACGGATCAGTCTAGCTATAAATATCATATAAAATGAGATAGGATAAGAGATGTGACGAAAATGTACGATAACAATATTGTCATACTGTGACAAGTATACATTAGATAACAACAAAAATCATACAATATCTCAAATTTTCTCAAACACCAAAAAAAGAATGTCATATTCTTTATTTTATTCACCAAACCACAAATATTGATAAAGCTTGTCAATATAAATCACAAAAATTGGTGAAACACAAATTCTAGAAATCATCAATTAGAAATCTAGAAATAGCAAAGGGGGAGGCCTATCAAAACCGAAAGCATGAAAACACACCAACACATGTATCAAAAATGGGTTGCTATCCCATGGCCACTAACCACAGAGTCGGTGCAACGACGTAGTACAACGGTACGACCGAGGAACCTGAAACTCAAATAATTTGGAACAACAACGTAGTACAATGCTACGCCCGATGAACCTGATAAGCTGAAACAACGAGTAGTATGACCGTACGCCCGATGAACCAAACTCCATAAAACCCATATGTCGATAGCCCATAAAAATGAGACGAAGCTCAACAGAACGAGGTACAGTCCCCCACGCGGACAAAGAGACATCGCATATCGCTAGTCTAAACCATAAAATGATCATCATAGATCAATAAAAGTGTGAATTACACTAACCTAGTAAATAAATGAGTTTAGCTTCATGTCCCATAACCACTGCCTTAACTTAAATATTTAAGAACAAATTGTAGATTTCCACTCGAAAATTGTCACAAGGGTTCAATCGAACAAGTTCAAGAATTAACGGACAAAGAAAACGTAAACGTTCCATACCACTTGTTTTGCGAATTCATTTAAGTAGATTTCTCATACGAATGAGGTAAAGTTTTGTTTATACTAATAGATTGAAAAATGGTTTTAAAAAAGAGCTTTGTATTAAAAATAACATTGAAATCATTTTTGTGAAAGAGTTTGAATATTTATTACTAGTATAGAAACCTTTGAATTTTAAAGTGACAAATTGTAGAATTGATTGTAAAAACAATCCATCATCAAAAATTCACATTCGATGACGTGAATTAAAACCATGAAAACCGATATCAAATCCATCAAATGGATACTCGAAAATCCAGAAAAGAAGTCACCAAAGTCGATAAAAGTGATAACAACTAATCGGATCAACCAAAAATCGATATAAATGGAAACCCATATAAAATAGGCAAATTGGCTGAATTTAACAGTGTCAGACGTCTAGTGGTTTCCTTGGACGTCTGAGCCGAAGGTCTGGAATTTTCTTCTAGATCGCCCAGACGTCTAGGAAAGAACCTCAGATGTCTGAGCTGAAAGACTGGAATTTTTATTCCGATGGCCCAGACATTTGAGCTTATTACTAAACGTTTGAGCTAAAGCTCAGGGCAGAAGTTAGGCCATTGATGGCCAATTCGGTTCGAAAGCGATCGGACGAGCAATGGAGGCTAGGGATTCATGCTAAGCGACAACCTAGCCCTATGGACTCATCAATACACTTCGAAAAACATGTCCAAACATTCAAATAGGATTTTCATAGATTTTGACTTCAAAATACCAAAAAAATGGTAAATTCACCAAACCAATTCAATTCAAAAGCAAATGGACATGAAATAGATGTTAGGAATTCATACCTAACAACTATCAAAGGTATAGACATAGATGTGAGTTCAAGAACTCACCTTTAAACCTAAAATCAACGAATGAGAAGCTCTAAAACAAAGCAAAGATCAACCTCCCTTCAACTTCGAATCTAGAAGCTCCAATCTAAGCTCATAAGTAAATATTTTCTATATTGGGTTATAGGAAATTTCTGAAAATTGAAAAGGAATTGAGATGAAAAAGATGAAGAGGATGCTTAACTAAGCTTCTCTTTGATTTTGGAACTTGAATTTGAATTTCCTAGTAAACTAGGGCTTAGGAATTTTAATTTCCTACCTCTTCCCCCATTTTTCTTTTAGCTTGAGAGTGTTAGGAAATGAAAATGAAGGAAGAGGAGTGGAGTGGGATGTATATGATAAGAGGTTTGGGATCACTTATTGGGTTAGTGGGCAAGAACCCAACCCATAGCACAAACAAAAATACCAAATTCCTACTCAACTCCAAATATATCGATGTTTATACTCAAAAAGGTCGCAAACGTCGTTTTGAACTCAATGGAAGTAGTCTTGAGTCCTAATTCGACTGTTTGCAAAAAGTACCATTTCGGACTTTAATCTGACTAACGATGCTATATTTAAATATATATAATCGTAAAATATGCGGGTTGTTACAGACTCCCCTCCTTAAAGAAATTGCATCATCGTAATACTTAATAAGAAAACAAAGAGTAACAACCACACAAAAGCATAATAACACAAAAGAAAATTTTGAAGTGAGAAGTTCACCTTAAAGAACACGAGAGAGTAAGTCTGAATGTGTTTGCTCGATGAATTCTCTGGATTCCCAAGAACAACCCTTAGGATTTGAGGACCATTAAACTTCCACAAGAGGAACATCTTTATTTCGAAGGCGTCTAACCTCCATAGAAAGATATGAATAGGATGTTGCTCATAAGTCAAATTAGGTGAAACTTCAATTTCTTCAATAACACCGGGCTCAAGAATAGAATCATAATCCCTAAGGCATTTCCATAGTTGAGAGACGTGGAACACGTCATGAATAGTAGAAAATTAAGCCAGTAATAAAAGGCGATAAGCACGGAACCAATGCGTTTGGTGATGGGAAATGGACCAATATATCGAGGTGCTAATTTTCCCGATCGACTGAAACGCATAACACCATTCATAGGTGAAACACGAATAAGCACTAAATCTCCCACGGAAAATTCCAAATTCCTTCTTCAGTTATCGGCATAGGATTTTTGTATATTTTGAGCTTCTTTGATCCTATGACGAATAAGGTCAATCTTTTCCGTGGAATCACGAATAAAATCTGGACCTCAAACCAGCTTCTCACCGGCTTCAAGCCAACAAGAAGGAGATCAGCATGGCCTTTCGTAGAGTGCCTCGAAAGGTGTTATACCAATACTAGATTGGAAGCTATTATTATACGAAATCTCAACAAGAGAAATATGATTTTCCCAACTTCTGCCAAAATCAAGAACACATGCACGAAGATCTTCAAGAGTTTGATTTACACGCTCGGTTTGTCCATCGGACTGAGGATGGTAAGCGTAAAATTAAGCTTCGTTCCAAAAGCATTTTGAAGACTTCTAAAATCCACTAGTAAGTAATGGATCATAATCGCTAACAATAGAAGTTGGAACTCCATGCAATTTAACAATTTCTTTAACATAAAGTTTGGCCAATGGAGGTAATGTCTGATTGGACCAAATGAGAATAAAATGGGCGGATTTTGTAAGCCTATCTACAATCACCCATAAACCATCATGACCCGAATGAGAACGGGGAAGACCATCGATAAAGTCTATGGAGACTTAATCCCACTTCCAAACGGGAATGTCTAAAGGTTCCAATTACCCACCGGGCCTTTGATGCTCGGCCTTAACGAGTTGGAAAGTCATGCAACGCTTAATAAAGTTAGCAGTATCAGATTTTATTCCATCCCAATAATAAAGTCGCTTCATATCCACGTACATTTTACTACTACCGGGATGGATGGTAAATTTTGACCGATGAGATCTTCTAAAATGTCTTTACGAAGATCCCTAATATTTGACACAATAAATCTACCAAATTTTCTAATGCCCCCATGGGCATCGATTTCAAAGTCTTTCAAACTATCAATATTCCTATCCCTACAACTTTGGCTAATATGAGCCAATTCGGGATCATGCTTTTGAGCTTCAAGAATGCAGTCTAAAAGAGAAGGATGAGCCTCAAGGATACATAAAATAAGAGACGAACATGAATCGGATTCACGATCTCAAATCTCACAAGTGGACAAAGTCCCGAGATCATTCCATTCGGATATCACCATTGAAACAATCGCTTGTTACTTATGACTAAGGGCATCGGCAACACGATTCCCCTTTCCGAGAGTATAAAGATTATCAAGATCATAAGATGCAAGGAATTCGAGCCAACATTGTTGACGAAAATTAGTTTCCTTAACAAATACTTCAAAGATTTATGATCGGTGTAGAGAACAAATTTCTCTCCTAAAAGATAATGACGCCAAATTATAAGGGCGAAAACAATGGCCACGAGCTCTAAATCATGAGTGGCATATCTAGTCTCGGCAGGCTTTAATTGCCTAGAAGCATAAGTGATAACACGTTCCCTTTGCATGAGAACGGCTCCCAAACCAACACGACTAGCATCGGTATAAATAGTGAAGTCTTGGTTTCCTTTTGGGAATCAAAGAATAGGAGCATCAGAAAGAGGTTTTTTTAATTTTTGAAAAGAAGCTTCACATTTGTCTGACCAAATGTACTTAACTCCCTTCTTTGTCAAACTAGTAAGAGGTACGGAAATTTTAGAAAAGTCTTTTATGAACCAACAGTAATAGCCCACCAATCCAAGAAAGCTACGACTTACCATCACACTCTTCGGTCTCTTCCAGTTTTGAATCGCTTGAATTTTTGAAGGATCCACGGAAATTCCAGATTCAGAAATAACATGTCCTAAAAATTTCACACGAGATTGCCAAAAGCGGCACTTAGAAAATTTTGCTTTCGATTGATTGCTCCTAAAAGTTTCCAACACAATCCAAAGATGTTTTTCATGCTCTTCCTCGGTTTTAGAATAAACAAGATTATCATCTATAAAGATGAGATCAAATCGTTCGAGGAAGTCTTTGAAAACTCGATTAATAAGATCAGCAAAATAAGCTGGAGCATTCGTTAAACCAAATGGTATAACAAGCCATTCATAATATCCATAACGAGTACAGAACGATGTCAAAGGAATGTTATCCTCTGCAATATGAAGCTGACGAAAACCCGTTGCTAAGTCTAACTGTGAAAAGACTCTAGCACCGCAAAGTTGATCAAATAAATCATCAATCCCAGGTAAACGATATTTATTCTTGATGGTGAGATCATTAAACTTGCGGTAGTCAACGCAAAGCCTAAGTGTACCATTGGATTTCTTCACAAAAATAGTTGAAGCCCCCCAAGGAGAGGAACTAGAACGAATAAACTGCTTCGCTTCCAATTCAGATAACTGCTTATGCATCTCCTCATTTTCCTTATTGGACATACGATAAGGAGGACGAGTAATAGGTAGAGCTTCGGGAATTAAATTAATCCTGAACTCAATTGCTCGCTTAGGTGGTAATCCTAAAATGGGATCAAATATATCGGAAAATTCACGAACAACATGAATGAGGGAAATAACGTCTTCCTCATCATCGTTATCGTCAGCATGTAGATTTAGAGAATATAAGGATGCTACCAAATCGGAATCTGAATCTTTAAGAACAATAGAAATCTGCTTAACAGATTAAGGATGTTTAAGATGGATAGTCCGCTGAGGACATAGGATGTGAGCTTCATAACGATTAAGCCAATCCATTCCCAAAATCATTCCGAAGCCTAAGTAACGCATAACGTGCAAATCGGAAGGGAAAGCATAATCACATAAAATAATCTCGACATCTTTACAAAATAAACTAAGTGTTGCGGATCCACCAACCGAATTCGCAATTCTCAGTGAAATCATCAAGCACATAACATTTAAAGAAAAGATATCAACAGGTTCTTTTGATATAAAAGAGTGAGATGCACCCATGTCAAAAAGAACTCGAATAGGATGATCACGAAACACAATAATGCCATCAAGGATAGAAGGAGAATTACCTTGACCAAGAGAAGTTTCATTAGGAGCTTGCACAATGTTAAGCTTTCCCTCCTTCTTGCCTTGAAGTTTGGGACATGAAGATAAAAGATGACCCGAACTTTTGCAATAACGACAAAAAGGGGTTTCGAACACCTATTTGCATAATGGTCCTTAGAACCATAATTGTAGCATTGCCCACGACTAGAGGTAGGAGTCTTTTCTACCGAAGTTGCTTGCTTTCCTTTCTTGTTGGGATTAGGGCCTTTAAACTTAATAGGCCTCTTCTTGTTGATGTTGAATTTCTGTTCGGCACCCACAACTTCAACATCACTTTCTTTATCGGCCTCTTCAAGTCGAAGAGCGATATCAACAAGCTAATTGAAAGAAACTTCCAGTTTCATAAGTAAAACCTTCTTAAGGTTCTTATTCAACCAATAAGTAAACCTCTTATTTTTCTTCAATGAGGTATTAATATACTCGACCTCATATTTAGAGAGGGATACAAATAGTGCGACATAATTTGTCGTAGAAGATTCACCTTGAACAAGGTCAGTGAAGCGTCGAGCTAAAGTTACTTTTCCAGCTTCCGGCACAAACTTCAACTCGAACCTTTCTCGGAATTGCTCCCAAGTAAGATCTGCTTCAACAATTTCTGAAATCAAAAGCTCATACCAATCTAATGCTCTTTCCTAGAGCATGCTAGAAGCCACTTGGACTCGATGTAGATCTATAAGGTTCATGCGAGAAAAGATGCGATCGCATGATCTAAGCCAAGCTTAAACTTCTATAATGCTTTCAGAAACCTTGAATGGCCTTCCACCTAAATTGGTATAATCACTGGACAAGCGTGCGAACCCGGATTTACGCTGAGTAGTCTCAGGAATGGGTCCGACATCTTGAGCATTCTTTACAAGATCCAAAAGCTGTTGAGCAGACAATAATACGCCATCCTGAGGAGTAGCACTGGATTGACCGGTGCTGAGACGACCAGGTCTAACCATTTCTCTTCTTTAAGAAAGAAAGAAAGAAGAGGAAAAAGGTTATTCTCAGAATGTACATCAAACAAACTTGATTGATATAACAAGGCATCATAAAAGGAAATAGGATAGAATGAGTCCAATAACTCGAATTAAATCCCAAGGCGTGATTCCTAAGAGAGACTTAGGACAATGATCTTTGCCAGATTATTATATATTGTTCCGAAGTTTGTCTTTGATACCATGCTGTGACGCCCCACCTCTGTACTCACACTAGCCAAGGACACTACGGGGTAATGTCGTCGACTAGCACGAGGAATAAGGCTGTTGAGGATTGACCGTCCTTGTAATTGCTTTGTGCAAGTACCGATATGCCAGATAGAAGGTCACGCATTTCATTTAAAGAGAAAATCCGACATATCAAGTACAAACTCAAAGCTACTATATAGTGGCCATGTGGTCTCCGAATACAAATATAAAATAAGCATAACATAAATCAGTCATAAATATTCATATCTCTAAGGCGGAAACAGATATGAATATAACACATAGAAGTGTACATCGAAGTAGTGGTCAAACAAAATCCACTACATCACAAAAGAATAGGTACAAGTGCTAGACAAAAGAATATGTATATAGCAAGGAGTCTCTATCTAGAATGCATAAAAGCAAAAAATACTAAGCTAGAGTAGTTAGCCAAAAGTTAGATGATGGACCCTGATTAGAAGTCATATAGAAGCACCTGAAACACCTCGGTCTAACTCGAGTATTATTTCAGAAGAAAATAATAAATGGAACAGTCTAGCTATAAGTATCATATAAAATGAGATGGGATAAGAGATATGATAAAAATGCATGATAACAATAATACCATACCATGACAAATATACATTAGATAACAACAAAAATCTTACAATATCTCAAATTTTCTCAAACACAAAAAAAAGGATGTCATATTCTTTATTTTATTCACCAAATCATAAATATTGATAAAGCTTATCAATATAAATCACAAAAATTGCTGAAACACAAATTCTAGAAATCATCAATTAGAAATCCGGAAATCACAAAGTGGGAGGCCTATCAAAAACGGGAGCATGAAAACTCACCAACACGTGTATCACAAACGGGTCGCTATCCCAAGTTCGCTAACCATAAAGCTGGTGCAACGACGTAGTACAATGGTATGCCCGAGGAACCTGATACTCGAATAATTCGAAACAAAGACGTAGTACAACGGTACGCCCAATGAACCTGATAAGCCGGAACAATGACGCAGTACGATGGTATGTCCAATGAACCGAACTCCATAAAACCCATAGGTTGCTAGCCTATAAAAATGAGACGAAGCTCAACGGAACGGGGTACAGTCCCCTACGCGAACAAAGAGACATCGCATATCGCCAACCTAAACCATAAAATGACCATCATAGATCAATAAAAAGTGTGAATTACACTAAGCTAGTAAATAAATGTGTTTAGCTTCGTGTCCCATAACCACTAGCTTAACTTAGAATTTACGAATAAATTGTAGATTTCCACTCGAAAATTGTCACAATGGTTCAATCAAACAAGTCTAAGAATTAACCGACAAAGAAAACGCAAGCGTTTCATACCACTTTTTTTGCTAAGTCGTTTAATTAGATTTCTCATACGAATGAGGTAAGGTTTTGTGTATACTAATAGATTGAAAAATGGTTTTAAAAACGAGCTTTGTATTAAAAATAAAGTTGAAATCATTTTTGTGAAAGAGTTTGAATATTTACTACTAATATAGAAACCTTTGTATTTTAAAGTGACAAATCGCAGAATTGATTGTAAAAACAATCTATCACTAAAAATTCACATTCAATGACGTTAATTAAAACCATGAAAACTGATATCAAATCCATCAAATGGATACTCCCAAAATCCAAAAAAAAGTCATCAAAGTCGATAAAACTGATAACAACTAATCGGATCAACCAAAAATTGATATAAATGGAAACCCACATAAAATAGGAAAATTGGCTAAATTTAACAGTGTCAGACGTGTGGTGGTTTCCCCAGACGTCTAAATTGAATCTCTGGAATTTTCTTCCAGATCGCCTAGACGCCTGGGAAAGAACCTTAGATGTCTGAGCCAAAAGACTGGAATTTTTATTCTGATGGCCTAGACGTTTGAGCTTATTACCAGACGTCTAAGTTGAAGCCCAAGGCAGAAATTAGCCTAGGCCATTGATGGCCAATTTGGTTCGGAAGCGATCGGACGAGCAACGGAGGCTAGGGATTCATGCTTAGCGACAACCCAGCCCTATGGACTCATCAACACACTCCGAACAACATGTCCAAACATCCAAAATAGGATTTTTCATAGATTTTTACTTCAAAATACCAAAAATTGGAAAATTTACCAAACCAATTCAATTCAAAAGCAAATGGACATGAAATAGATGTTAGGAATTCATACCTAACAACTATCAAAGGTATAGACATAGATGTGAGTTCAAGAACTCACCTATAAACCTAAAATCAACGAATGAGAAGCTCTAAAACAAAGCAAAGATCAACCTCTCTTCAACTTCAACTCAAGAAGCTACAATCTAAGCTCATAACCAAATATTTGCTAAATTAGGTTATAGGAAATTTCTAAAAATGGGAGACGAATTGAGATGGAGAAGATGAAGAGGATGCTTACCTAAGCTTCTCTTTGATTTTGGAACTTGAATTTAAATTTCCTAGTAAACTGGGGCTTAGGAATTTTAATTTCCTATCTCTTTCCCCATTTTTCTTTTAGCTTGAGAGTGTTAGGAAATGAAAATGAATGAAGAGGAGAGGAGTGGAGTGGGATGTATACGGTAAGGGATTTGGGTTCACTTATTGGGTTAGTGGGCTAGAACACAACACATAGCCCAAACAAAAATACCAAATTCCTACTCAACTCCAAACATATAGATGTTTATACTCAAAAAGGTCACAAATGCCATTTCGAACTCAATGGAAGTAGTCTCGAGTCCTAATTCAACAGTTTACAAAAAGTAGCGTTTCGGACTTTAATCCGATTAACGATGCTATATTTAAATAAAATATTCAAATATATATAATCGTAAAATATGCGGGTTGTTATAAAGTATAATAATGTAGCACGACAACATGATGTAGGAAATAATAATAGTAATAATATACTAAATCTTCGTCTTCATCCTCCAGAAAATGATATTTAATGCATTGAAAAACTCAGGGCTGATACGAGCATATTGAAAAGACAAAACACTCGAGTCAGGATTAAAATATCCTTATGTGAGTCAAATCGATATCGATATCACAAAACGTGAATGTAATAACATTGGAGATGTTTACAGGATTTCATATCTCCTGTCCAGTTTATAACGTACGTGCAATAACTCAAGAGATTTTACGAGATTTTCCATCTTTTAAGGATCCGTCAAAATATTATATATAGTAGAATACAATATATATAACGTCTAATCAGTAAAATATTTTTTTATTAGCGTTAAGCTTATTATTTATCCCCCTTAACGTGTTTTTAAGCATTGTCGTACAATTTGCATATAACGCCCCAGTAGCATGTCGGGGAATAGGGATGCGTCGTGATATGACAACACTAAACCAAAACTGTAATGGTCTCGTGTAGGGATAAAAGTATAACAAGGCACGTGAGGCAATGCCCAAGGTAGGATACTAACAGTTCAGATCGTAGGGCTGGTGGTAACGCATCGTAGCCACTACCGTCCACCGCGTCCATTCATCCCATATCGAGTCAAAAGGAGATTATCCCAAATCAAGGTGCACTAACCGAAACCAACAACAAGAGGAATAATATGGATCGAGTCCAAGAAAATCGAAGAACGGATGTCCGCTAGGGGTAGCTAGCCCGCTTGGCACTGTCAAACCGTCCTGTTTTAGTCATTTCAAATTGGCACAAGTGCCGAGGTCTATCCATCATCGTTCTCTTTCTTCAAATCCAGCAAATGATGCCAAATCCAACCACTTTGTTCTGGAGTCTCCTCCATGTACACACTTGTTAAAGTGGTTACAATATTGATAAAGAGTATGCCAATAAGAGGCCACAATCTCTTTAACAACCAAAAGTCGTTTTACACACCAATCGGTACTTTTACATTTCGAAAATAATTCATACTTGATATCAAAATATCGTATTCGCTTCAAAATCAATTTCATTCTGAAATCGTCATTTTTACTTCAAAACATCATATTTACTTCAAAATTCAATTTGAATTACAATTTAGGTTATAAATCCAATTTAACCTAATTCGTATTTAAATACATATTTTGCTATAAACAATTCCCACTCCGGCCAGTATGAATTTTTAGAAATTTGTTTGAATAGTTTTAAAATAGTTTAAACAGTTTAATATAAAATAGTTTGAGTATTGAAATGGTTTATGTAGTAAAATAGCTTAGAAAAGCAAAATAAATTGAATATTTAAACAGATAGATTTTAAATAGTTTATATTAAAATAATTTTATTTGAAAATTGTTTCAAAGTCGAGCTAATTCAATTCCAAATCTTCCAATTCAAATCAATTTCAATTTTCATTTCCATTCAAATTGATTCAATTTCGATTTCAATTCGAATTAATTTCGATTTCAATTTTTATTCAACTCAATTTTACTTTCAATTCCAAATTAATTTCAATTTCAATGGTCAAATTTCAACTCAATTTTCAATTTTAAATCATTCCAATTTATATCAATTTCGAGCTCGATTTTCAAAATATCGATTTAAATCAAATTTAACTTTGATGTTTGATTCAATGTTCAAATCTTTTAAAATAATTCAATTTCGAGCCAAAGTTTGAAATATGAATTTATATCACTTTTATTTGAATAACTTCGAATTTCAAGTAAAAGTTCAAATCCTTTTAAACAATTCAATTTCGATAATAGAAGTCATATTTCAATCATGACTTCAAATTCCAATTAAATTATTTTAAACAATTTCTTTTAACCACACTTAATTTCAACATTTGAAACTCAAATTCGTAATTAATTCAAACTTCCCCAAATTCTATTTTCATTTCTTTAAATGCAAATCATTTAAATAATTTCAAAACCAAGACTTTATAAAATTATTTAATTTAACCAATCCGGTGTCCGTATATAATTTTCTATCCTATGGCCAAGTGAATAGTTATTTCAATTTTAATTTCAGGGATGGATATATATCATTTCAATCCAAATCAAAGTGTCATAGGTACGGTACATATCATTTCGACCATTTTACTAATTTATTCGAAATAATTCAAATAACATACAGGGTGATAACATGATATATACATAAAATAAATAAACTTTCAACCATCCAATACATCAACCAATATCATTCAATTTCAATCAACATCAAAATCAGCCAATAATTCACAACAATTACATAGTTATCAAGATCGGATATTTAACAGGCAATTAAATTCCAACTTCAAATTTAACTGTCAATTTTAATCTCTATAGTAAATTCATATATCAATTTTATTTCCAAACAACAGTCAATAAAATTAAATAACTTCACGATCTCTATTTAACGAACATAAAAATATTATAGTACGTCGTGAGCGTTAAAACACTCACCTTCTATTTAAAAATGAAAATATTTTTGCTTCAAATAAATTCCAATTTGACTCCTGGCATAGATGACGTCGATATGGATCCAACGCAAAAGACGGCACTCGAATCCGACCTCGTACGAACAATATACGAATTTATTAATATAACGAGGCAATTAAATTTAAACTAACAAAAATTAAATAAATAAAAAAACAAAACTACCTCTCCTCTCCAACTCAGGCCCACGTATCCCAATCTTCTTTCAAGCTCGAGCATAGTAATTTTTTCATATAACATCGCGCGTGCCCAACGTCTTCACCATTGACCGCCGCCGCACCACGTCGTCCGCCTCCGTTCACCACTCGCGTGTGCACAGATCGAGGCGAAAATCCAAAATCCTAACACATGGCTCGCCTAGCTCCAACCACCTACTGTGCCTCCTCACCTCGCGTGCGCACCCAAGCGTCGCTGCATTCCGCGTCGAACGCGGTTCAAGCGCGTTGTTTTTTTTTCTTTTTTTCAATCGATCTGTTGATTTGAAAAGAGGGAAAGAAGTGGGTACGAGGGGACAAAGATGTGGGCATATGTACGAATGGTCGAGGGTGAAAAGAAAATATAAATTTAATAATTAGAAAATATCTCGTCCGATCTACTCTTGAAATTCTGAACTCCAAACGAAGCGTGCTGCTTAGTTTTCTATATGTTATACCCCTATTCTGAACGCAATGGAACTAGTCTCGATGCCTAATTCGATCGTATGCAGAAGATGGCTTTTCAAAATCAATTTATTTTAATTGAATTCCTTAGATTAACTTTTACGTGTTTCAAGCTCGCACGGTCAAACAATAAGTTTGATCGCTACGAAACATGAAATCCTATAATAATTCACTATTACGGATTTGATGAAACTGATTTCATCAAAATCCGAGACAGTGGCCAAAATAGCTATTTTCACACGTTAATTAAAATATAAAATTTTCAATTTCTATTTATTCACTTTTAAATCCAATTTTAAATATTAACAATTTTCATTCTGTTCAAATAACATTTAAAAAAACTTTTGTTATCATTTTCATTCACATTAAATTCAGGATTCAATTATATATATAATTTCCAATATGAAATTTAAACAATTTAATTATTCAATAAATCGATATTAATAAATCATTAAATTTCAAATTAATTTTAGTTATCAATAATTATTTTATTTTCTTCTAAATAATTCAACATTTATTATTCAACTCCGGTTATTGATTATAAACACATTCAATGCATAAATTCATTTCAATACCTTTTATTGGCGAAATCTTCGAAATTGGTTGTTTCAAAATTTTATTCAAGTTCATTTTCAATAACTTACATAAATAAAACATTAATTTGTTATTTCCACATTATTCAACAATCATATTAAATTTATTAACTTAAAATAGTTAAAAATATAGGTCATTGCACTTTAATTGATTCTTAAACGATGACTAGTATAAGATAAGGGACCTAATAAAACACCTTTTTACTTTGATGAGGAGTATGAGACTCCTACGTTTTATATTAATATTTTTACCTTGTTTTGAAGACAAAGCTATTAATTATGGTGATGTTACTTTAACATATTTGCAGCAGTACATTATAGAGCATAGGGAAAGTGTTGATATGAGTGATGCAACTTTGAAATCATTTTTGTTGTATTATTTGTTTTGACATTCTATTCAAACTAAAAGGGCATTATACGTTTAGGCTATCTTACAGCTATAGCTAATCTAAACCACTTAGCTTTACACTATAGATTCACGGACGATCATACTTAGATGTTTGTACTTTGTAGTCGACATGTTTTCACTAGGGGAGGTGAAGCAAAAAAATCCATTCCGGTGTACGTTTTGTACCGGTATAATGAGTATACGGGAAACATGCATCCTTACATTGTTGTGATAACAAGCCAATTGGTAGAGTATAATTTTCCTCATATAAGATAATGAGAGAGTACATGATTTGTAAGTCATGCACTTATGGGGACCAGGCACGACTTGATGGAGGTCCATGCTCAGATTGACTTATGGAATAGGAGTAACCACTTACGAGTGCACTGAGCTGGATATTGGATCCATTTGACTTATAGTAGGTAGTTGCTTATCTTATGTGCATGCTCAAGATAGCTTTTTATACACTTGCATTTCTTTCTATTTGGCACCTGAGAGAGATGTGTTGGAATCAAACTATTAGTGAGCTACATACATCCAGGGATCCTCTACCATGCGATGACATGTTCAAGAGGCATATAACTATATGATCATAGTATTTCATGACTCTTAGATAGGTCTGATGGGTATATACTGAAGCTTGTCGTTTATAAGTGATATCGACGTATATTGAGCCGGAATTGATCCACGTCACTATATTTTATGAGACTTTTCACGTGGAGTGAACTCTAAGCATATTAGTCCACGCCTATCTACTAGTAAATTCCAGATACCCTAGTTTAATTTTAATCCCACACCCTCCAACTTCTTCCATAAGCCCATGCAACTAGAGTTCAACACTAGATTTAGGGCATAGTACGTTGATTGAGCAACCCCTTGATTATCCTCCAAATGATGAAATTCCTTTTGTTCCTTCAGTTGGCTTATACCCACCATTTGAGGTAATTCAGTGGCTTGGTTCTTCACTTTCATATTGTAATTATATGCCGCTTATAACAAATATTATTTGTAATTATAGTATTCAACTAGATTAAATGAATCGAGAGCTTAGTTGTAAACTTAGTTGGCAGCCTTTTGGTGGATGTGCGTAATCCTGCTCAATTTGATGTACATGATGGTGATGACGATGATGGATCTGGTTGTCATGATGGTGGTGCGTTCCCCTAGGATAAGAGGTTATTTCTGACACTGTACATATGTGATTGATGTATTTGCATGGGCACGTATTCTTTATATTGCTGGGAGACTTATGTATGGACATGTATGCTTTTAAGTTATTGAGCATGTATTTTATAATGTTGTATTGGCATGTATGATGTTGTTGATACGTATAGTGATGTTGATTATTTTATGATACTAGTATAGTTTTTTCTGGGTACGTTTACTTTTAGTACCTGAGTATGATTGTATTATGACATTGGTGCATTTGTTATATTAGCACGTATGAGTACGTTGGAATATACAATGATGTTGACTATTTTAAGATGTTGATACACTATATGGTTTTTCACACAATCATCATACAAAAGATGTGGTGATACAATGCATTTTTCTACTCCAATTCCTACTATTATTATGCATTTTTATAGTCTCTCAAAATCCTATAAATAAACATTACTTCTATAAGATTCACAATTCAAAAAACTAACTTTGATTTCATTGTCAAACAATGCATCACAACGCACTTCTTCACTATGATGTGCTCACGCAAAACGAACTCACTGCAATAAAAGCAAGGAGTGACAGTGGATGACACATTAATAATTGATCTTCCATGCGCATAGAAGCACCAATATCTATCATAATGTATAGTCTTGATATTGGAGATCGTTTTCTACATTATCATTTCCACAGATTTGATTTTCATAAGTGGATCAATGACTCTCTACCTCAACATTTTATTGATAACATAGCGAGACATAATAGGCTTTAGTGTTGCTACAAAATTAATCAATCTAGCATTTGTTTTGCAGCGCAAAATGACGTTTATGGAAGAGGTGAACTCTGATGTGCTTTTCTGCTATTATAGAAGGATAATTCATAGTGGCATAGTGATAGCTGTATGGGATATAGAGCATCTTTTCTTTAATTATCCTCAATGAAGTTGTGGGTTCAACATTTGGTTTGACAAACCACTCCCTCAAAGAGTTATAGACTTCATTGCAAAAGTATCTGATGAAATTTCATTGCTATGGAACCAACATAGGTAATCTTTTGTTTAACATAATAATTAGCTTATGAGAGCAAGGAGAGCATCGTCATATCATTATGTTAGGAAACATATCGTTCAATCTTTAGCATATGAATGTATTAGTGTAATTATATTATATGAATGTATTTTCTATTTGTACTTCAACTTTTCATGATAATGGCACCCAAAGTAATAGATGTCTCCTCATAAACAAACTATATCAAAATAGACATACTGAAATGAAAACTCCTTAAAAATTATTGTTCTAGCACTGTCGCTATTAACTAAATCAAATTCCACTATATGTTGTCGCAACGGTATAGAAGATGCCATCTACAACTAAAGTTGAAATGATAACTCTTTGAAAAGTATTTTTCTAATATGTCCACTATTAACTAAAGTAAATTCCATCATATGTTGTATAATGAACAGTAAGTCTCACTTAGTTAAATTGGAATTAATGGCTCTTTGAGAATTATTTTCCTTACATTTCCACTATTAATGAAAGAAGATTCCTCTACATGTTGTCGTAATGATATAGTAGATGCCATATGCTATTAAAGTTGAAATAACAACTCCTTAGAAATTATTTTCTAACATTTCCACTATTGGCTAAAGTAGATTCCACCATATGTTGTCATGATGATACAGTAGATGCCACACATGATCAAAATTAAAGTGCAACTCCTTGAAAATTATTGTCCCCCGCTTTGCCATTGTTAACTAAAGCAGATTCTACCATGTGTTGTCATAACGGTAGAGTGGATGTCACAATGGTTAAAGCTGAAAAGCCAACTCCATAAAATTTATTATCTTAGCTTTTCCGCTGTTAACTAAAGTAGATTCCACAATATGTTGTCATAATGGTCCAGTAGATTTCATCCGTGGTTACAAATTGAAATGATAACTCCTTAAAACCATTGTCCTAATATTGCTACCCTTAACTAAAGCAGATTCCACCAGCAATGTTTATGCTAGCTTCTCTTATATAAGGATACCAAAAATCGTGTTATATGACACAATAAAAACTTATCAACTTCCTCACACAACAATCGATTAATATACATTCGATGGTGATTCTAATGGTGAACCAGTTCAACGATAACAATTTGAGAAAGAATTAGAAATAATAGGACTCTGCCGTCAAGCTTATGGATCACATTTGGAAAATATTGTGGTTCGATCACTGATTGGGAACACATCGACCACAATCATTTTTTATTCCATCAAGCTCTAATGCAAGACAACTTTAGCTCAAATCCAACTTACCAATCGAATACACTTTGGAGGAGATCCATAATGCAACTGGATTTATTTTTTAGGATTTAGTAGGTGTTCAGAGCAATAATATTTACTTTACTCATAAGAAAAATGCTTCAAAAAAACATGGTTTGTGTGTTAATCAAAAAATGACCATTGCTCCAAGGATGTTAGCTTATGGTACCTATACTATGTCGTAGACGATGCATACCAAATTACAGAGTTGACTTCAGCCATTGATAAATTTGGCCATGCTATAATGAATGTTACGACACCGAGTACTTAAGGTCTCCAAACTGAGGAGATGTTGCAAGAATAAGAGAAATGCATAAGAGTAGAGTATGGCCGAGAATGTAGTAGGGAAAAAAATCACTTATTAATTTGGAAACTATTGTTTCCTACAATTTGTGAATTTAGCATACTTTCTTTGGAATATTCAATTCTAATAATGATATAAATGTGATTGAGAGGTCATATTTATTTAATGATCTTGATCTTCGTAAATTAATTCCCGTTTCATTTTCACTTGACCAAAACATTTCGGAACACTAATACCATTTGAGAGATGGAATCTATTCGAATCAGAGCAACATTGTGAAACCTTTTCAGATCTAATAACGCTGGAGAAGATATAATTTACTAAGATGCAAGAGGGATAAAGTAAAGATATAAAAAGAGCATTTGTAGTCCTTCAATCGAGATTTTCGACGATACGTTATCCTTATAGATTAAGGAAGCGATCCAAGATGACCAGTATCTTGTTTACCTTGTAATTCTACATGCTATGATAATTGAAGAAGAAAGAGGTATGGAAGAAGGCTGATGTTAAGCATACGATGGTGTCGACAAAATACCAGAATTATTCCGAGAAGACATTCCACGGAAAAAAGAACAATACTATATTCACATGGAGCAACAATTAGCGTACAAGAAAGCAACACTGTATAATCGGCTATAAAAATAATCTAAAGGATCATATTTGGAATTTGGAAATTATTGATTTAGTTATCCGTTTATGCTTAGTTACTCCTTATTTGTACTTTGTTTTTAACGAAGACCGGTTCGATTGATGTTGTATTCAACGATCGGTTTATGTTGGTCTTCCTTTTATGCATAACATTTTTGATTAAGTAATATAACAATAGTACTTTGATTTATAATCGGTATGCAATAAATTAACCGAAGTTACATTTCATGCATAGAAAATTACAAACACAGAATTTCAACTAATACAAGGAAAATAATTAAGAATACAAATTGCTTGGCTGACAATAACCTATGGGTTACCTAAGTTGCTATAAATAATTCGTCTTTTACACCTTTCAATATTGTGTTATATCTTTATCCACCTCCATCAAATTCTTCTCTATAATCACAATCTCATATTTCTGAAGTTCAAGAGCCGGTTTTTCTTGCTTAATGTCCAAAAACATTTTCATAACCTTTAACTTCTTCTCTGCGGTAATGCTTCTTTATTCATCTTGCCTTGCATGTCTTTCTTGCATTCCATGTATTCAAGAATGCAAGGCTTCAATGATCTTGCTCTTCTTTGCAACTTTCAGTCCAATTGGTCGTGTATCTTCATCAGGTCTCTGAGTAAGTATATTTGCTCATTTTGATATCATGATTCCTACCTCTGCTCATTAATTTTCTTGCATCAAAGTAGAATGCTGATTTCTATGATTTATTATTCCATTGTTTCTGTCTTGAACGTCTCTTAAGTTTTTTGTATCGTGAGAATTCCACATTGGTTGACTAGTCAACTAAAGTAATAATTTCGAAGTGGTAGTGAGTATTTTTGTACCATATTCCTTTGCAAATAACTTTAAAAATCCCACATTCGTCACTTTTTTCCAATCTAAAAATCAAAACAAAACAAATAACCATTTTTTTATCTTTTCTATTATAAAAAATAATCGAAAGTTTTAGCTAATGTAAAATGAAAAATTAAGGAACACACCGACTCTTTTTATCCTCCCATTCCATTGGGGTCCGCTTTCTTTATGCTGTAAATTTGTGATTCATATATAATCGAGTTTGTCGATTAATTCTTCCAAATGACCTCGGATCTCGACAATGGATCATTTGTTGTTCGAATGATTTTTTTGTAGCAATCCATAACCTTTCTACAAAACTTGTCGCTGCTTTGGTGATTTCCCCTAATCGAGAGTTTAGAATAGCTGTAATATATGTAATGCAAATAGTAATCTTTGTCACTTTGACATGGATTGAATGAATGCAAATAAAGAGGTGTTTTAGTTTGCTTTCAATCATCTTCAAATAGAAATTATGCATATTTAATGTTTGTGTGAATGAACCAACGTGTAGACATATTATGTGAGTGGGAAGGAAAACTGGCCGTTTGATGTTCAAGTAGTCGTTTGGTATTTAGGAACTAATTATGAATTTTATAAAGGAAAATGTTAACATATGTCATAAAGCAATGTTTTCATGACCCGACCCAATCGCGGTCTGTTTGCACCAAAATAGGTCACAAACCCCAGAAGTAGTGAAAGCACCAGTGTATATACATAGATCCTCAATATCCACACACAGATCTCAGATTCAGATTAAGTAGAGAACAAAAATGAAGAAATAGCAAAGCTAAAAATGTAAGAATGCAAGAAAGAACACAAGATTTATAGTGTTTCGGCTATCTTCAGCCTATGTCCACTTTGAATCAATCCTTTTATTCCTTTTATAATGTAATTACAGTTACAAGCCTTTGAAAATCAACAGCAAAAATAACAGAGTTTTGCTTAGGAGACAAGAAGATTCCCCTTTTAGTTTCCATGGGACTGCTATTTATAGGTGTAGATCCGAAAATATCCTCCCCAAAACCTGAAATACCTTTTCTCGTGCGCAGGTGAACCCACATGATCGATCCAGAATGATTTGGGATCGATCCAAGTGCAATTCGTATCGATCCCAAAATGGTCCAATCAAGCTGGGATCGATCACGAACACTCGTTGGTGCATCAACAAGCTCCTATGAAAATTTCATAGCATTTGGACTTGTAGATGTTGAGCTATGATCGATCCAAGTTGAGATCGCAAGCAAGCTGATGAATACGTATCGATCCGAACACACCCATCACTCTTGCATCGATTTCGGTCTTCGTATCTATCACTCCATGACCATAGCTTTCGCATCGATCCGCTTCTCACGCTGTGATCCATGCTTCATGCTCCATCTTGATTGTTTCCTTCGTATCGATCGACACGGGAATGGCTCCTGATTCGTTCTTATCCATTGCCTTCATATCCATCAATGTCCATGATGTTCGTATCCATCACCATCCCTTCTTCGTATCGATCCCCTGCTTTCCTACTGCCTTCTTCGTATCCAACCACTCTCTATTTCGTATCAACCCCCGAATGTCTGCCTTCTTCGTATCCATCCTCCATGTATGTCCTTCGTATCGATCAATTCTTGATCGATACGAGATGTTCATCCAAAACCCCTTGTGACCACTGCTCCATTCTTCATATCGATTCCAGCCTTGATCGATACGAAGTATGCCGCCAAACTTTTGTCGTGTCCAACCAAATCGATGCATGGTGCATCGATATGGAACCTATCAATCCGAAGTCCACATCCATTTTGATCGATAAGAAACCATCGATACGAACCATTTTTCTATGAATCTTGATCCATCCATAACTCGAGCATACGAACTCCAGTTGACCTGAAATTCGAAATGTAGCCTTTCCAGGCCTTGTTTATCATTCCCAATTGATCCCACCTTGGTTAAAACTTGGTCCAATTTTGATTGTATCGATCATAGCCGTGTTTCCAATCGATCTCCAATCCTGATATCCATCCTTTCTTTTAGCCAGTTTGTTGATATCCCGGCTTTGTCCAAAAGGCGGGGTAACACGGTCCGACCTTGAACAACTTTGAACCACGAACCACTTCGGTCAGAAACTCAATTAGACATCGACATGCACAAACTCATGTCGGACTTTTGAACGAGCGGTCCAATCGCTAATTTTATCTGGTTGAACCGTGGTTATTTTAATTTTCCATTATTTCTCATCATGTAATTCTCTCTTATTTTCATCATTTGTGTCACTTTGAAGAAAATAAATAAATCAATACTAAAAAATCATCGTTGTCTTAAAATCTAAACAACAAACTTGACCACTTTTTTCCACCGCTGCAAGCCCCTCCAAGACCACTACAAAATTCATTAAACTTATAATCGTTACACCTCTGTGGTTGTGCATTGCTATTGTGTACACAACTGTAGTTATGCTGGTATAGTTTTGCAATGCACCAATATACAACTTTGCTTGCAGACTTGGAAACAATTTACAGCTTGCATACATTGCATTTTTATATCAATAATTTTGTATATAGCTTATATAAATGTGTAAATTTTCGAAAATATCTATGGTTCTGACGGTTTGATCGGCTGAACCATTGAAATCTTAGGTTGCGGTTGGTTTACCCTTTTTAATTTTGAGTTTTCGTCCATATAAAAATTTGCACAATATATGTATATTATGAAAAAGATCAATTTAGAAAACAAAGTTAATACACAAAATAGAAAATAATTTTTTTATTTTGGGAAATAACGGAAATACGAGAAACAATTCATCCTTTCGTCGTCCATCCATTTTCCCTCCATCGTCCTTTCCATCTTTCTTCCACCCTCTCCGTCGTCTCTCCATACTTCTCATATTTTTAATTAATGTTGAAAACTCAAAATACAAAATAAACCAAACGGACCTATGAATTTTGAATTGTCACGGTTCGACGCACGGTTTGATTATGAAAACTAGGTAATAAAGACATATGATAAGCTTGATATCCAAATAATCCGCCCTCAATTCCACATATGCCCTTTAATATATAGGTGCGCCAATTTAATGAATGGAATGCTTGAAAAATTACCGTGAATGTTTAGGGTAATGTGAACTGCTGAAGAGCTGCATTATACAACTTCCCAAGATTAAGCTTGAATTCTCCTTTATTGGAGATGCTTAAGTGAGGCATTTCGGTAAATCCAACTAATCTCCGTTCTTTTTTCATAGTCGAGCCATGTATGATATCATTGCACATCAATTTATACAACGATTGGCATTGAAACTAAAATATCAAAAGTTATTCAAAATATTTAAGGTTCTGATTATCATTTCGAGATGAATTAAAGATAACACTCTTAAAATTAATTTTTTTGATATATTCCACTCCTTCTTGCTTCAAGAAAATGGCATCCATGTCCATCAAAAATAACCCAATTTTTGAGTGCAATCCTGATCAGATTGTTAGAGATTCTCCTCTCCATCTTAGTCCTCCTCTTATTCCTTCACTATCTTCAAACCCAAAAAATAAGCCTCCCGATCTAGACAAGGATGGCTTTCAAATGGTTAAGAATCGACGCAGAAATAGATATGCAGAATCTCAGATCCCCTCGCATGGATCAGTAGTGAATTCATTGGATAGTTCCATGTCCTTAGGCCAGAGATCATACCCAAATTCACTCAATAGGCAATCAAGATCCAACCAAACTCTGAAGCCACCAAGGACTCAACCATCTGTCGCGTTCAATCCTACAAAGTCTGCTTCTTCTTGGGTAGATTTAGTCAAGAACGGTGGCTTTTGTAATAATTCTGATCTAAACTATTCTGCCCCCATTAAATTGGGAGACAAGAAAATTGTGGTCGTTAATGAGGAAATTAGTAAAAGGACTGAGAGTAAATGGAGTAACTCTATTATAGCTTATGTTTATGGTGCTCGTCCATATTATCATCACTTCAGGAATTTTGTTTCAAAAACTTGGAACCCAGTTGGTAATTTTGAAATCTTTACAAGAAACAACGTTTTCTTCATCATCAGATTCTCTGAGGAGCAAGACTGCATCAAAGTAACTCAAAATGGCCCCTTCTTTATTGATGGCAAATTAATTATCTTGAAAAGATGGGACAAGAATTTGATTCTTGATCGCGATCTTCTCACTACCTATCCAATCTGGATTAGGTTGCCTGAATTAAACCTCAGATTATGGGATAAAGAGGCTTTTGCCGCCATAGCTAGTGTAGTGGGTAAACCACTAAAACTAGATGAGCCTACAGCAAAGGAGACTCGCCTTAGCTATGCCAGAATATTAGTCGAGATAAGACCCACAGATGAGTTACCAGATCTTGCCTTAATCTCCATGCATGATGGAGAAAGTATCAAACAAAAAATCAAATATGAATTTATTCCTCCTAGATGACAGAAATGTGCTTGTTTTGGACACCTCTCAGATTCTTGCTCTTGGAAAACAGTTTGGAAAGAAAAAGAGTCTTCTAATATCAATCGGGATAAAAATTCTTTGGTAGTTTTAGACAATGAAAGAGATCAAAATCAAGAAAACCAACTACTGGAAAAGACCTCTCCCGATAACAATATTTCCGTAAACAATTTTGATTCTGAAAATCCTTTTCAAAATTCTAAAAACAATTTGAGCATGGTGCCTTCAAAAGAAAGTATTGAAAAGAATCTCATTGAAACGACTGAGCAATCAGAGAGATTCATCCCACAAGCATTTTGAAGAAATAATAAGGCAAAAGCCCCAATTCTTAATGTAGCCATGGATACTGATCAGCAAATGACTGAGATAGTTGCCCTTTCAGATCTCATGGCAATTCTCAGATAGATAAAAGTAAACAGGCTCAAAACAAAGGGGATTATAAAGAACAGTTCTTGCTTTCTCCCCCCTTCAGGAGAAAGCAATTTTAAGTATAGACATAGATTCAAATCATTCTCAAATAGTCTCAAAAAACAGCATCTCGGAAAGCTCTACTCTGCCTGAATCCATGTTGGAGAATACAGGACTGCTCTTCTCTTATGTCTCCTCCTCTCCTGTCAAAAACAAAAGAAAGAAGCCAGGAAAAAGTCTATTCATGAAATTATGAATAAAAATACAGAAGACAATCCAGATAGTTCAGTCCCTAATTCTAAACTCTTTGAGAAGAAATACATTATTAAAAACCCAAAATGGGAGGAATTTCTCAAAGTTCAGGACAAAAAAGACTATAAAAGGAAAGGAGAGAAAGCTACTGAAAGCTTGAGAATAAGCAGCAAAACCCTAATTTAGCTGCTGTTATATCCTTTTAATATCCTTTTTATCTTATTTTATAATTATGAATCCAATTACCTGGAATGTGAGAGGTCCTAATTCTCCCGAGAGGAAATTAGACCTTACAAATTTACTATTTTCCCATAAACCATCTTTAGTAGGCATTTTAGAGCAAAAATTGTCAGATAAAAACATTGATTTGTTTAGGATTAGTAACCTTAATAATTGGCAGCTTATTCATAATAATTCAATGGGGGGAAATGGTAGGATCATTGTTCTTTAGGATCCTAACATTTGGGACCTCTGTAATTTCACCCTCAATCTTCAATATATTTGTAACGTTTCGGATTTTGCCCGCTCGAAAATAGACATCCATACTTCAAATCGTATTCGAATGCCGTAGATTCAACCGTTCAAATCCGATTCGTCGGAGCTTATAACAACATTAAGTAAATAACACAGCGGAATAAAAGAATAATACATTGATATACAACACTGATATAATAGAGTGATACAATGAATATCAATATACATCAGAGATACAATAAAGTAGCAGCGGAAAGAAAATAGATAACACTAGCAGCGGAACAAATAACTCTAAGATAGTCTTCAACGAAGAACTCCAAATCTGAACTCCATCTCCAAGAACCAATCCAACAATAGCTCGAACTCCCCATAACAATGCACAAAGATAAGCAAGACTGGTGCGAACCAAAGACTGAACTAACTCCAGATAATTCACTGAACCTAACTATCTGAAAAACCCAACTCTAGACTGCTCGTGTAGAAAATAATGAGCACCCAGAGTTTAGGAAAGAAACAATAAACTCCGGATCAGTCATGGGACTGGTGTGAGCAACAAAAACAGTTTATTTTTAAGAACAATCAACAAGAGAATTTTAAAGTAAATTCGCAATGCTTTTTGAAAATGAAACTACCATAAGACCTCCCACCACACACACAATGCAAACGCAGACTTGGAGGAGATTTCTTCTTATGATAGTCAAACATGCTTAATACGCAGAAAATTTCTTTGATATTATTATTATAAGTGCATGGTGCAGAAAAGCATTTCGAAAGTAGAATATAAATCTTAGCCAGCATAGACATTTCGAACTATGCCTACTATAGCTACCATCCAAACAGTGGGGCGCCACCATAAGTGAATGGCAGGTTCTACAACTAAAACCATACAAGGCTCGTATTGTTTCTTTGGATTTCCAACAAATGGTCAGGTCAAGGAACTTCCCATTGCCACATGAGAACGCCTCTGGAAGGACGTCCCTGAGAACCTAACCGGATCTCTGCCAACACAAGGCCGGGTTACCCCTAACTGGGTAACTACTGACACGAGTATGCCATCCCACGGTCGTAACCAACCTTTATCCGAGATCCCGATAACCAACAACCACAAAGTAATAAATTTGCAGTAACCACATAGGTTAAGTATCTGGGATCCATACCATGATACCACCTCTATCCAGAAGGAAATGAACATACCTTAAAGGGGCGCTACCCCCTAATAACCTTGCTGCATCTTTCCTGTTTTGACCATTCCGGGGTGTGAGGCTCGACGAGGTCACGTCCACAAAGTTACGCTTTGGTACAAAGCCATACTTTGGGTCAACAAATGATCAAAGTAATGATCACAAAGATAAATGATCAAACAAATGATCATATCACAAATGATCAAACAATGATCATTTCACAGCAACACTTAGCATGTCACATTACCAAATTGGGAATATATCGCTGATAACCTTCAACTACATAACCTCTGAGCTCGTACGTCTCAGAGAAGGGTGTTAAGCTAAAAGAATAAATTCTCCGCCACCAACAGAAATGTATTTGAAAGAAATCTGCTTTATATCTCAAAGTGTAATGTCAGACACACAATCCATACAAGTCTGTTCTGGGTTCGAACAGAACCGAAGGCACTTCTTACGAAGCCCTTGCAATCCGGGTATTCACAATCCCGATCGGATTTCCCATCACTTAGGGAGTCTCTATACCGGCGCGACTCAGTGCAGAGACAATCGACAAGTCATCCTATCGTTCTCGCAAATACCCGGTCTTCAACACCGGTCTTCAAATGCTATCCATAACGACGTATCAATACTCGGAATGGGATATATGACACAAAGGTCCTCTCTCGGCTAAACCGAATAGTGAGCGAAATAGTTCAAACATATGGATATTGGATCTCAATTAAGTCACACTTAATAATTCAAAACTTTCTTTCAAATGGTTTAAACCAATTACCATTTCAAATCCTTTAAACAAAAGATTTATTTCATAAAGTTCACCTACTTTCACAAATATTCATTCCCGAATTTCAAAACAATTCCGTTTCAAAAAAGCTTAATTCGTTTAAATCTTTAAATCAAAGATTTGTCTCATAGTTTTCAAATCGTTCCTAAATATTCATTTTTCAAATTCGTTTCCAAATATTCATCTATAACAGGGAAAACTATTTTAGTTTAAACTTGAAATCTCTTTCAATAAGATTTGAAACCCAAGCTTTTTATCATTTAGAAACAATAGCTTTATTTTGGAAAAACTCGATTTCACTTATATAAGTTACAATCTTTGGTTTAAATTTTAATTCCCAAAACAATACTTAAAAGTGGTTTATCCCATATATAACCAATATAACATCTTTAATTCCTAATTTCAAATCATAGAATTCAGTTCCTAATTTTGAATTCAAATTTAAATCAAATTATTTAAATTTCAAAACTTAATCAAGTAAATTAAAAATAAATTTTAACTTGAAATTCCATTCCAAAAGCTTTTCACTTTTATTCCGATTCCATTTCCAAAACATTTGAATTAAAAAAAAATTCGAATTCAAAACTATTTCAAAAATCTGTGACTTAACCGATTTCCACGTGAAATCCATAATTGTGTGTGTATAGGTGTGGTCCAGGGGTTTAACACAATTTGTGCAACATCATTCAATCATCACAGATCAAATACAACAATATATTAAATAAGCGATATAAATTACAACGCTTATCTTTCATATACAGATTCACAGATATATATATCACAGATAATAAATTTCATCATAGATCACAACACAAATCAGGATAATCATAAAGCATCATATAACAGGGATATCAAACAGTTTAACATCCAATATAATCCAAGCATCCATAGGTAGGATTAATTCAATTATCTGATTAAGTTAATCAGATTCATTTTTATGAATAAATTTGTTGGTCATGGAAAATTAATAATCAATTAATTTAAAAACATTTAGTAAACTATCTTTTAATTAATCATTAATTTATCCTAAATTAATAATTTATTCTTAACTAATTTTTCTTAATTAATTAATTGATTACTTCTTAATTAATGATTTTTTTCCTTAATCACTTTCATTACTTATGAATCTATTACCCAATCCTGATATATTAATTACAAATCATTTGATATAATAAATTGATTTATCAATCGCTTTAATAAATTAAATTTTTCTTAATTAATTGTATTAATTAAATTAACCTTCGAACCAATTACATAATAAATTAACCCCTTGATTAATTATCTTAAGAAATTACACTTTGAATTACTTATCATAAAGTAATTATCTCATAACAAGAAATCATTAATTACCAATTTAATCTGATGACTTTTTCTTAAACTAAATTAATTAACTTAATAAATTTAGGTATCTAAAATTTATTACAATAAGTAATTAATTCCTTAATTATTTTAATTAAGTAATTTACAATTTACAATTGATTGTCTTAATTTATGAATTGTTTAATAATGCTTAGTTAATAACTTTTATTAACTATTCTTTAAATTACTTTCTATAGTAATTAACTTAGATAGATCAACATTAATTATAAATTAATCAACCATTCAATTCCTTCATGATCTTAAATCCCATTTTTTTTCAGATTCAATTTGTTAAAATATACTTTTAATTGCTTGTCATGGAAACAATTTGAAATTTAAAACTTTTGTTTCAAATCTAAGATCTAACCTAACCTAAATTTATACTTAAACTTTTAAATAAAATAATGAGTTAAGTTTGAAAAGAAATAGAACAGGGTGCTGCTTTAAACATGGAAATCAGGTTATATCAAGCTACCCCATATCTCCTTCGAGTCCACCCCTTCAAAATCTCGAGTAAAACACTGGAGCCACTCGAAAAACTCGAGTATACCCCTCTGCCCAAACCAGACTTCATCAGGAAGACAACCCACGGCACCGTGCACGCGAATGCACGTATACGTGCACGACCATCATAGCCAACTCCGGTCAACACCGCAGCCACCCCCACGTCATCGATGATTGCCCAAATCAATTCGAACCGCCCAGTAGACATAGCTCTTCCCAAATCAAAATCGAGTGCCATAATCGATACCTGGAAACAAAATAGGAACTCCACCTATACCTGCCAACGCGGACTGCTCCACGCTCCGACCACCGTTCGCCACCAAACTTCGGCCGCAGCTTCGTCGACATCTCCATCACCTTTCCCCCAAACCACGGCGAACACGGTCGCCCACCAACGACGAACAAGGCGAAACAGTAACCCATGACAAAATTAGGTTTCCAGAAATAAACTTCTCACTGCCGTCACCACAGTGGCCGTGGCCACCTCCGACCAATTTTCCCATCACCCCTATAGCCTCCTCTATCACCACGAAGAAACTCGGCCACCACGAACCAATGGATCACCAGAAATTGATGATTAAACGAAATGTAAACAAGCTCGAACTGCTCTTAATTTCCAACTCTAAAAATTATAATTTATGCCTTAAAAATCATATTTTGGTATAAGAATTCAATCTATATAACTAAATTTGTGAATCAACAAGTTTGAAATTCGACTAAATTTAAGTTTGACTCTGTACTTTAAATTTCCAGAAACATTAACTAGTTGTTTTAACTTAGATATAATTTTAAATTAAATCTTAAGGTAAAACAATCAAGTTTTACTTAAATTATAAATCCAGATTCTTCTTGGATCAGGAGGAATTGATTTTTGTTTTTGAATGGTAACCTGAGTTTGAAAAAAAAAATTCTTTTAAGCAGAGATCTTCTACAGGTTATGCAAACATGTATTCATCATACTTCAGTAGTTCAACAATATAAATATCCAAATATACTTCACACTACAAGATGGAACACAACAATGATATGAACCAAAATTATACTAAGAGATTTAATGGTGAAGTTACTCACCTTGATGGGAAGAAGCAGAGACAAAGAACAGGGAACAAAGAAGCATTTAATTTTTGTTTTAAGCCTGGAATTTGATACTTGAAAACTAGAAACAAATCTTGCTTTCAGATCTTACATTTCACTTTGATCTTGCAGCTTTTGTTTCTTCTTTTTTTTCTTTTTGACAGAGGCTTTCACTTTTGGTTTTTCAGGTTTCCTAAACTTGCATTTAAACTTGAATTTGCTTTGTCTCAGGTTTCACTTAGTTTTGAATGGTGAACGAAATGGTGATATACATATATATAAAACAGGTAGGTTTTGCATTTCTTCTGGTACAAAGGACACCATATTTTGTACAGAGTATATGAAACCAGAGATTTCTTTTTTTTATTTTATCAACTGAATTGCAGGTTCTTTTGGCAGCTGAAGTGATGCATTTGTATGCTAAAGATATTGCATTAATTATCTTGTACAAACTTGAACATATTTTATTTCCTTCTCTATAGCTCGGCTGTACAACATTGGAGATAGTGTATAAAAGAAAAAGCATGTCCAGGGTGTTGTACTTCTTTTTCTTTGTACATAGATTTACTTGAATATTTTTACTTTTGTTTGTTTTGCAAGCTAAGTGTACATACTTGCAGCTCCATGCTTATTTTTGTTTCATGTATGTTTCAAGTTGACATACATCTCTTAAATCTTTATTTTATGCCTTGTTCATTATTTTTTTTCTTTACTGACTTTGTTTACTTCAGCCTTTCATTTATTTACATCTTTTTATTGTTCATACTTGAGTGTATTTATATTCTCCCTTAGTCATAAGCTTTGTTATTGTTTAACTTAAAATACCAATTGCTGTCTAATTAATTTATGCATATTAATCCTTTTTTGCTTTGTCTGGTTACTTTCTCATCTTATGGCTTTGTAATAAAATTGATATCCTATCTTAAATATGTTGTTATAATTATTCTAGTTTAATTTACTTTACAATGTAACAATTTTTCTTTTTAAGATGTCGTTTAAATTTAGTTGTGTTTTGCTTATGTTTGATAGATATTTATTTTACCTTATGTACATATTATAAAAGTTGTTTTAGTGTGTTTGTTCCTTAACAAATTTGTTTAATGCGTTTTATTCTATGTTTTATTTATTCTTAAAACCCCATATCTAAGATTTTATTTCAAATCCAATCTATATATGTATGTATTCACATATATACAAATTCATACGACTTAATATATTTTCTATTTGAATCGGGGTAACTCGCTGCCATTTATAATCAATTTTACAATTTAAATTCAAAAATTCATTTAAATTATCAATTTAAATTCATAAAAATCTGGGGTCGTTACAATATTCACTGCAACTTTAAAAATAAAGGGGGCTTACAAATATTTGTCTCATTTATTTATGCCTCTAATTCTGAAAATGAAAGAATTCAGCTCTGGAATTCTCTTGCCCAACTCAATTCTAATATTTCTCTCCCATGGGTTATAATGGGAGACTTTAATACAATTACTAAAGTTAATGAAAAATGAGGAGGAATTCCAGTCCCGTTAAAAAAACTGGATTTTTTCTCTAACTTTCTTATTAAAACTGGTTTGATTGAGCATACCATTAAGGGTAATAAATTCACCTGGAAATCAGGTGAATATAGAAATATACACTGTAAACTTGATAGAATTCTAGTTAATAGAGCTTTTATAAATCTTTTTTCTAATTTTAACTGCTACACTGTACCCCAATATACTAGTGACCACACTCCCATTCAACTTATTTTATCTCAAAATTCTTCAACCAAGAAAATATTCCTTTTAGATTCAAGAATGGATGGGTCTATGACCTAGACTATAAAATTATTATGCAAAATAGTTTTCAATTTCCCTCAAATGGTTCTGCTCAATTTAAATTCAGAATTTTTTTTACATCTTTCTAAAAATAACCTTAAAGCTTGGAATTATACCAAAAATAAAAACAACAATGAGATTAACCAAATTAGAGAGGAATGTGTTAAATTACAAGACAGTATTGATAAAGACGGCTCTGATAAAAATAAAATTAAAGAATTTTTTCATATACAGAAAAATATTTCTAACTCTCTTCATGTTGAAGCTGCTAATATAAGGCAGAAAACCAAAGTTAACTGGCTTTCTCAAGGGGACTTACCAACAAAATTCTTTATGCTAAAATGTCAGGCAGGAAATATCATAATAATATAGGAAAATTAATTAATAGTAATGGTAAGACTATTAATGATGCCTCTTTATTAGAGAAAGAAGCTATTCTCTATTTCTCTGATCTGTTTTATACTGAGGAGAATCCTTGTACTTTTCCAATTACTTATCCCAAATTTGTCCTGCACTCTAACAGTGAGGAGATCCTTCTTGCCACTATATGTCTAGAAGATATTAAAAAAAAATTGTTTTTTCTGCCAAAGATGATAAAAGCCCTGGACCTAATGGGTTTGGGGCTAAATTTTATAAAACACATTGGGATGATATAAAAAACATGTTACATGAGGCTGTCAAAGAATTTTTCTCAACTGGTAGGCTTTTAAAAAACATAAATCATACTTTTATAACACTTGTTCCTAAAACCAAAAACCCTTCCTGTCTGGGAGAATACAAACCAATTGCTTGTTGCAATTTCTTATACAAAATCATTGCTTCTATTCTTAGTAACAGAATTAAATGTTTTTTAAAATTTCTCATTTCTAAAAGCCAATGTGCATTTGTACTAGACAGGCTTATTGTTGAAAATATTCTCTTATCACATGAACTTTTAAGGGATTTTAATCAGGTTGGTAAAAATAAAACGTGTCTCAAAATTGACCTTCACAAAGCTTTTGACAAAATAAACAGAAATTTTATTATTCACTTGATGGATCAACTAGGCTTCAATGAAAAATTTTGCAACTTAGTTAAGGAATGTATCTGTAATGTATCTTACTCTATACTTATTAATGGATCTCCTTGTGGATTCTTACATAACAATAGGGAAATTAGGCAAGGAGATCCTCTATCCCCTTATTTATTCACAATTGCTATGGAATATTTTACTTTACAAATGGAGAAGGAACTGATGTGTAAAAACATAAAACCAATTAACTCGATTATTCCTCGTATTTCTCATCTATTATATGCTGATGATTTATTAATATTTTTAAATGCAGATACACTCTCTGCAATTATCATTAGGAAAATTTTTGACAACCTCAAACATCAAGCTGGTCTTCAAATAAATGAAAATAAAAGCAAATTTTTTTCCAGCAAAGACTGCAGGAACAAGATGGAAATCCTCAACATTCTAAAATTCCAACAGAGTGAACTCCCTGTCAGATATCGTGGTCTACCCCTCGGTAACAATCAGATCAAAGAAAGAGATTGTGCCAAACTATATCAAACCATTCAAAATAAAATCAACAACTGGTCAAGTAAAATGTTATCTACAGCAGGAAGAGTAGAGCTAGTGCATACAATTATCACTGCAGTCATCATGTACTGGTTGCAATCTCACAACATACCAGCAAATACATTAGAGAAAATTGAAAAACTATGTGCCAACTTCATTTGGAATGGTAAATTCCATAAAATATCTTGGAATTCCATAACAAAAACCAAAGAAGGTGGGGGTTTAGGAATCAGAAATTTTTCAGACATTCATGAAGCATGCAAATACAAACCTTTCTAGAAATTCATAGAAGGCAAAACAATTTGGGCTGAATGGATGATGGCCAAATATGTCAAAAACAAAAATTTCTGGTCCATGCCCATCAAAAGTCATTATTCTTATGTTTGGAAAAATATTCTAAACTGTAGAGAAATTGGAGCTAAGCTTATAGAGTGAAAATTTAAAGATGGTAAATGCACAAGCCTATGGTTTGACCATTGGATCAATGGAAATTCTCTTATCAACTTATTAGGCTGGAACAACCTATACTACTTTGGAGAAGTTAATGCTACTGTTGACTATATCATTCAAAATTCTACTTGGAATACTCAAGCATTTCCTACAACTACCATCTTCAATTATTAAAATTGAGATTGATCCAAATACTGATGAAGATGCTTGGTGTTGGAAATTATCTACAAAAGGCAAATTTTCTTTCAAAAATGCTTGGGATTTTCTAAAAGGAGGGGAAATGAAAGTCGATTGGCATAAATCAGTTTGGAACTCAGCCAACTGTTCAAAAATGGCTTACTGCACTTACTTTGAATTATTAAATCGTTTGCCAACTAGAGAAAGATGTGGAAAATGGAGCAAAAACTCTGGAAATATCAATTGCTTACTTTGCAAAACCAAAATTGAAAACATTGAACATCTCTTTTTTTACTGTTCCTACTCTAGACATGTTTGGTTCATTGCCAAAAATAAGCTCAACATAAATCAACATTTGGCTCTCCAAAACATTAGAGACAACATTCATTATTTCCAAAAAGCATACAAAGACAAGAAAGCAGATTTCAACAAAGCTATTGTAGTTCTTACTACAGTTATTTACTTTATTTGGAAAGAAAGAAATAACAGGCTTTATAACAAAGTTGAAACAGACAGTATACAACTTTGAAAAACTATTGAAATCGAATTCAACATTATTCTTCATCAGCAGAAACAGCAACGGATCTCATAATATCTTTGAAGAAGACAATTATGAGAACTTAGTTGAAGAATACTTACAAAAGGAGAATTTTAATAAAAATTCTCAATTTCCTGCTGCTGATGGTAAATTTATGGAGAAGTCAACAGAATTCATTGATCACAGTTCCTCAGTTGAAGGTTGCTGCTTCACATTGCATACCAGAAATTATTCCTGCAAGGGAAGTAATCATAACTTCAATCTTTTTTCTAATTTTAAAAGTTTTTCAAATAAAAATTTACACTCTTCTTTACCTGATATGCATAGGGAGAGTTGTCCATTCAATTCCTAGCCTCTGCTTCCTTATGACTGTCAACTGCAAAACAACATCGTTATATCCAATGCTGCTGTATCCAGAGATAAGGCCATCAATAATTTCAAGCACTTATCTTATATGGCTCAATTCAATGTCGCTAGCAAGGCTACTGCAGATAACATCTTAAGTAACCAGATATCAACCTGTCAGGGAAGTAACAAGGCACTTAATTCAGATAATATTAAGATTAGTAAAGGATTTTGTACTAATGAAAATGATTTTCTACCTGATTATAGCAAGAGGAGCCGCAATAATGCTGAGGCTGACAACAACTCTCTTCTGCCCATTAACGAGCAAAGATTAGGAAGCTCTTACTACATCAGCAAGCTAAATAAACGGATTTATCACTTATCTGTCTGGGAAAAGGGCGAGAACAGCGTCTCCTGTGCTGACGCTTGCCTTAAATTTTCAAGGTCAGATCTAAAAGAGGCTCCAACATTGATTCTCACTCCTTCCTCAGCTCTGAAGTTTAGGGGTAATCATGATAACAAGGAGGATAACTATAAGGACACTAAGACTAAAACAACTCGCCAAAGTCATTTTAGTTTAGATCCAAAGATCTCAAGACTTCGCGCTAAAGAAATTAAGAAGTGGAGACCTCCTTAAACCCCTAATTCGGGTTAAAGCGAGTATTTTTTTGAGTTTAAAGCAGTGTTTCTTTTTCATTCATGATGCTCCGCCATTTTACTCTCGAAAGCTTTGTGGAGGCGCTGTTTTTTTTTTTCGCTCTCTAGGGTTTGTGGTGTTGTGTTTGTATTATTTGGTTTCAGGTCATATGGGGTTTACCCATTTTATTTTTTTGTAACCTTCTGGGTTTGGCCATTTATCTATTTTCAAAAAAAAAAAGATAACACTCTTTTGTCAGCTTTCCGATTGGAGAGTAAGAGTTATAGATTGTTGAATTAGGCGAGGAGTTTTTTCGGAATTCGATAGCTTTGAAGAGGAATTAGAAGTCAATGACGAACGAAAAAGTAAGAATTCCAGACCATATATATAATCAAACCGACCGTTAGGAAGGTTTGCTTAATGTCACTGGTCAAAATCAATTTTTCTGAAGCCAAAAAAATATGGATATTGTCTCATCGCGGTTTCCCTAAACTTATTTCGTACATCAAAGATTTCAAATTCAAATCTATTATGATTTTCAAATTCTAAAATTTCAATTTCAAATCGACAATTTTGAATGCTTTGATTAATATTTAAATTTGAAATTCATATTTTCAGATTCAAATCTTAGTTTATTCTTTTCCAACGTATTATCACTTAATGTTTAAGTAATATTAACAAAATTTTTAAATGTATATTTTTTATCAAAGTTATACAATCGAACGGTCGTTTTCTCCACCGTTGTGCGGTTATACTAGTTACTTTATATTTTGTGATACTGAGTATGGATCTGAAAAAAGTATGTAGAGGTTTTGTAAAAAGGTTCTGGAGGCAGCGATGCGAATACTAAGCGTGGTGCTCATCTTAAAATAATGCAGCAAAGACAACTGCAGTGCCAGTGTATTAATCATCTTAAACAAAAACGCTTTGCCTCATCCGCCAGTTAAATTATTAATCACCGAATATCAACCATCTAGAAATATATTAAGCTATAGTTCCCCTTAATACCATTATGTATTCGTATCTGCAGTCAGGTTCAATGAACCTAGACGTATTTTAGTTAAACACCGACTAAGTATTCGACTCCAAGAAAAAAAAACGTGAGTTGAATCTCTCTTACCATTTGAAACATGAATGGAGTTCCAAGTTTCAAATTTGCAACGCAAATTATTTTCTACTTTTTTTGTTGGAATTCAGTCCGTGGTTACCATACGATGTTAGGCTTTAATTCCAAGGTAACTGTTTTTTTTTTTCCTTTTTGTTTCGTGAATTTTCTTATTTTAGTTCTTATCCTTTTAACGTATCAAGAAGAAAAATGGTAGATAAAATGTAGGATATTAATTAGATTGTATTTAATTGTTTGATGATTTTAACCAGTATGGGATGAAATGTGGTGATTAATAAAAACATATGGTAGTGTTTTCTTTTTCCCCTTTTTTTTTTTAAAAAAAAAAGTTTTAAATTGATGCATTGTACTGTTGACACTAGACAAAACGGTAGGTTTCCTTGGTCAAATTAGCCGAAACTTCCACATTTATTTTGAGTAAATGCATTTTTGTATATCATAGGACGATTTTTAGCATAATGAATGTACCGAAACTAGTGCTTAACTTATAACAAGGCCAAATTATGGTCTAATGAGGTATTTACCAAACTTGTTCGTTCACGAACTCATTGGCCATATGTTGATTTCATTTATTTAAATAATATAATTGTTTTTAAGCAAGACAACATGTTCTTCGGGGTATAACGTTGACTTTAAATTATACTACATGTTAATTTTCATATCATGAAACAAAAATATGTGAAAATTATTATGGATCAACTTTTAGGGCTCTTAAGAGCCGTTTTAAGAAGGGCGTGTATTAAACTATACATAATATTCCAATCACGACTGAACCTTATATTTTATCATTTATAGTTCCTATATTGCATTTCACAGGAGAGTTTATATAAAAGAACTCTTTATGTATATCGGACTTGTTCAAGGACTTTGGGTGACCATTGAAGTATTTAACAGAATATATATTGTTTAGTCAAACTATGGGCTAAGAAATCTCATCTTGTAAGTATTAGTATATAAACCACATAAACCAAAGTCAATATTATGATTACACGTGTTATTGTCTTGTATATTTTATTTGAATGTTCTACATATTTATAAATTGAACGAATTGGATGAATGCATTTGATTTGGAAGTAAACTTAAAATGTTCAGCACACTGAATTTAGTTCACCCCCAAACTAAGAAGAGAGGCAGTGCACACAGATGCTATCATATCGTGTGTGGAAGGAAACACATAACATGGTGCTTTAGTTGATTTACGTCATTAAATCAGAAATTTAAAAACCTAGAGGATTTTACCACTATTATAAGCACTAAAACTGTATCAATACTTCAAACTATTAGATCTTTGATCTTCTGACTTAGATTTCTTGATGAACAACTGTTTTGGCTTCTAACTAGAAATGATCGTTGTGCATTCAAGAGTTGCGTTAGTTTCATGCTTTAAATAGTCTTAGAAAGTCTTAAACACCATTACTTAAATCAGTATTTGTTTTCATATAGAATTTTTCAACATTTAAGCAAATACGAAATAAGAATATTTGATTAAATTCAAAGTAATTAAGGTGCTAAGACGCAAAAAGGCACAAGCCTTGAGCCTTGGGCCTTTTTGAGCCTTGAGCATTTTATACAAGTTTGATATGCTATTTTACTAACTACCAATTAAATTTTAAACTATATTTTATAATCCATTCAACTATTTAAATATTTTATTATATAAATTTTAAATTTTAAACCATGTTTTAT
This sequence comes from Allium cepa, assembly GCA_030765085.1. NCBI lineage: Eukaryota > Viridiplantae > Streptophyta > Magnoliopsida > Asparagales > Amaryllidaceae > Allium > Allium cepa. The sequence continues at coordinate 437,815,993 of CM060944.1, forward strand.
AATTAATTTAACTATATAATTTTTTATTTAACCATTTTGTAAACTAAAATTTGAATTTTGCAAAAAGACACATTCAAACTGCAAAAAGATGCACAACGTGCACCTAAGCCTTTTTTGAGCCTAGGCACGCCTAGGTGCATGCCTTGATAACACTAATTAAATTAAGATAGTTTTCAATCGAAATGCTTTATTTAATACTTTGAAGAAATGTCGGTTGGAAAGAAGTGTATCTTTCATCCCGCAAGTTTGTACGCAACCATATACTACTTTCTTCCCATCCAAAGATCCATCATTTCCCAATAGTCGTTCATAGCCGCACACATTCTTGAAAACTCACACATGAGTTTTTTGGTCTTAAAAACGCTCAACTTACCTTGCTTACATACACAAACATCTTTGGCCTTTTTTTTTTTTTTAAAAAAAAAATGATTGACCTTTTGAACTGTCATTACAAGAAATTTGATGGGTGTTATTAACAACTCTTACACCAAAAAGTAAACACTTAATACATTTTATGTTTTTTTTTTGGTTCTTTCCCTTTCCGGTAATCCTTATTTTTTTTTCTTCTACCTTTAACAATCTCCATACATTTCATATCTATAGGAAATATCTCTTTTGATTATTTTTTCCATGTTTTTCTTTTCATAAGGATGTGTCTTGGATGTTCTAAATAAATGCTACTTTTTTCCGCAGATGGTAATGTAATTCAGAGGATGAAATATTTCTTAAGGCTATATATTTGTTTGCCAGTTTAAAAGGTTTCCATTCTACCGAAGTGCTTTAATTCTTACTATTAATTAGATTCAATGAACCTAGACACATTGTAGTACTTGACTTCTAAAGAGACTTTTTTTGGGAACACAACTGATCAATCTCTTGTACAATTACCGGGACATATGGAATTATTATTTTTTAAACTCCAAAACCATCCTTTCAACATACAATACTGCCATTACATGATTTTTCGAGTTATAAGGTAAATATGTTTATTTCTACCCAATTCCTCTCTGTTTTCTTGAGTAATTCATCATTCAAGGAAGTTATTGGGAACCTTTTTATATGGTATTAGATTATTTTTTGACAACTATTTGTTTATTTTAAATAGCTTGTAGTGAAATAACGGTGATGCTAAAACTGTATGACATGTTGTTTTGTCCCTTTTACTGTGTATGCTAAATTTGATTGAACTCTAGCCTTTTCTTTTTCTACCTTTCTTTCTTTTTCCCATTTTTTATTTATTGTTTATTAAATGGTTAAATACCCTTTTCATACCATAGTTGATTTTAAATGATTAAATATCCATCTCTTATCATAGTTGATTTTAAATGATTAAATATCCAACTCATATCATAGTTGACTTAATATAAAATTCATGATTTTTGAGTTTTAATGTCCTCCATATAAATAATTTTAAGGATTAGTGTGGGCCATCCTTGGTTATTGGTAATCTAGAAGAGTGACCACTTTAAACGAGGGTCTCCTTCTAAGAGTGGCATATTGTATCAAACTTTTCTTATGATTATCTCATTTTTTGAAATATCAGTTGCATGTTGTCGTATTGTTTAATGACTAATGTATATTTTATGACTGACAAAACATTTTGTGTTAAATTTAATTGGGTATATCTTTGAACATCAAAATAGTTAGATAAAAATTTCATCTTATTTCTTGATTAAATCCTAATGACTTGTTTACCAAAAGCAATGCTTTGGTTTCCTGACACAATTTTACGTACACTTGGGTTGATTCTAGTATTCTACTACTAACTTTACTGTATTTGTTTTTTGATTAGGTTATTACTAGGTTATTGTCTATATGCTTATATAAACTTTGGCATGCCAATTTATTTCTAGTGATATATACTTTATTAAATTCCAATATATGATTTTTTATGAAATTCAATGGTTTTAGGCTAATTAATCATGCATTAGACCCTTTTATACGTCTCTTGAATAAATATATTCTTTTTCATATCATATTTGACTTTTAAATAAAACAGTTATTATTTTGTGTCCATAAAAGGGTTCAAATGTTTATAGGTCATCTTTGCATATTAAAACTCTTAGGAGTCACATTTATATGGAGGAGGGTCACCTCCAAAGAAGGATTATGTAAATATTAGTAACTAATCAGCTACGCAATCCTTATCGCGGTTATTTAAAACTCTGAAATGTCACCATATCATGTTAGGTTATTTAAAACTCTAAAATGTCACCATATCATGTTAGGTTATTTAAAATGTCACCTTATGAATAACTCAATTGTTCATCTCGTCTGTCTGTGTGTGTGCACTGTTGTTTTTTGTTTTTTTTGGGGGGTTTGGGGGGTGGGGGGTGGGGTGGGGTTGGTTTGGAGGGAGGGGCCGGGGGGTGTGTTGAGTCTGAGGGTGAAATACAAACGGCTTAGTATCAAATTTGTACTATGAGCGGGATCAACTGAATAAGAGATGAACATCAAATTAGTTAGATTGAAAATTTATCTTAGAAATTTAGATGTGAATGTGCAAATTATTCGATTGCGCTGTTGCCATCCTTATCCAGATTCTTAGCATATTCAGCTAAAGAAATAATACATTTTTAAGGAATGCCAGCCTTTAGGTACTCTATACAGTTATAATACAGCATTCTAATTTCATGGTATATATAATTAAACTATAACATTTTTGAAAACTAATAATATAAAAATGGAGTTTACACAACTTGTAAATTTTTTTTAAAACTTGAGTTATGTCATATGATCACATTGGAAGTTTTCATGATAAAAGTTACTCACAAAAATATGTTTGTTGGACCTAATTATAAATTGGTCCTATTATATGTTAGTCGGTTCATTCAGAAGTGTGTGTGTGTATAATCTAAAATCTAGAGTAATACAAATTTATCATTAGTATAGAGGGGGCCTTTTCTGCACAATCGTATTCAGAAGGGGATTGGAACTAGATCATATAAAAGTAGAGAGCTGCATCTCTATCGCAGCATGTATATGTACATATGTATACATATATATGTACATATATGTATATATATGTTGGGAACCACATATTATCAGAAAATAAATTGTTAATATGAAAAGTTGTTTCTTAGTATTTATATAGGAGCCCGACGTGGGACTAATCTCAACACATCCTCACACGCGTGGCTTATCATGAGCCAAACATGTAGACATTCATACTGGGTGACATGAGACAAGTGTGATGGTTAAGCGCACATAAATTAAACCTGCTCCGATAATATATGCCTGGATCATCAAACTGTACCGAACATTATATATTAAAATTCATAAGTTACAATTACTTTTTGATTGTAATCAAAGAAACATCAAATGTTGTTATACTAATCGGTACCACATCAATTAATGACTACTGGTCAGGTGCTAATGTTTTCTAGATGTAAGCTTGAGCTTGTGAGATTGCAGTTTCTAAACATCCAGTTGTCCAATTAATCATTAATTTCCACCTAATCTCATATTCCTTGTATTCAACAAAAAAAAAAAAAAAAAAAAAAAATTGAACGAGTCAATAAATTTAACTGTTCAGTGACATATAGCTGCTGTTCTGTGAACTCAAGAATACTTGTATGATAGGTATTGAAAAAGAGTAATTTTTTTAAAGTCAGCTGTATTAAGTCATCCTCATTGGCATCATTATTGAAGTATTTTATGGTTTAAACATGCAAATATGTATGCTTGTCAACTGTCCAATAGAATTATAATGTATGATTGTTCCTTAATTAATTTTCAGTATCATGAATGTGCTTCACTTAACATCTTGATACATAGTTGACCTCCACCTATATAAGGAAAACCACTGTTTAGCATTTCTCATTACCAAAATTTCTTTGAACTTAATATTCAGAAAAGGAAGTTCCTAACTTACGAAACATTCATTTTCCATTTTAATTACAGACCAAAAATCAGCCGAACGAATGGGTAGGTCGGTTAGTGACGAGCCGGCCCAAAGGGACTCAGATATGTCAAGTCTTCCTCCTTCAAAAAGACACAGCGGATATATGTCATCGGTTTATAAAGTTGGATTCCCTCCTCGTAAAAAGCTAATGCGTGAACTTACTGATACTTTGAAGGAAACTTTTTTCTCTGATGATCCTTTGAGGGAGTATAAAGATCAACCAAAATCAAAGAAAATAATGCTTGGCATACAATCTGTATTTCCAATATTTAGTTGGGGGAGAGGCTACACGCTTGCTAAGTTTAAAGGCGACCTCATTGCGGGACTGACCATTGCTACGCTTTGTATCCCGCAGGTAAGACTGTTCAATAAACCACCTCTGACCAAAACAGTGAGATAAAATAACCAAAGATGCAACACACAAAACTTAAGCACTGCAACAAAACTTCCATTTCTTTTTTAAAATACCTAGAAGACCAAGCTTTAGACTTAAATCTTAAGGGTTTCTGTCATAACTAAGGTTTGAATTTTGCAAACGCGCACAGATATATATATATATATATATATATATATATATATATATATATATTTCTAGGAGTTCATGAGTCTATTGTTAGTTTATCTAAGCCTTTAAACGAAAATGAGTTCTATTTTCTTTTGTATTCTGAATTATTTGTTTTGTTACATGCATATGGTTATTTTATAGGATATAGGTTATGCAAAGCTTGCATACTTGGATCCACAATATGGACTTTGTGAGTTCTTTATACATGCACAACAATTCTTCTAAATCTTTTGCTAAATTCATCATAAATAATAAATGTCATTCTGTATTATCATATAACCAGACTCTAGTTTTGTACCACCTCTGATATATGCAATGATGGGGAGCTCGAGAGACATTGCTATCGGTCCAGTTGCTGTCGTATCTCTTCTTCTAGGAAGTCTGCTTCAAGAAGAACTTGATCCAGTCACAAACAAAGCAGAATATCAAAGACTTGCTTTCACTGCTACTTTCTTTGCTGGGGTCACACAAGCAGCTCTTGGATTTCTCAGGTTTGTATAAAAGCACTGAAACACCTATGAGAAGTGGAGTAAATGTTTCTGCTAAATATCTGGAATATGTGTTATTACATATGATGCGTATTTAGAAATTTGCTGATAGTATCCAGTTTAATTAAGTACTAAAATAACATGATATATGCAGGTTGGGATTTCTCATAGAGTTTCTTTCGCATGCTGCAATAATTGGATTTATGGCAGGAGCAGCAATTACAATTGCACTGCAGCAACTCAAAGGACTGCTTGGTATCCAGAAATTCACGAAGAAGACTGATATTGTATCGGTTTTGAAATCAGTTTTTCAAGCAGCTCATCATGGAGTAGGTTTTTGATCAAAATTCCATGGCGGTTTAGATATTATCGATGAATTTTTGAATTTAAGATTGATGATTTAGATTTTTCATTTTTGTAGTGGAATTGGCAAACAATTCTGATTGGACTTGCTTTCCTTGCTTTCCTTTTAGTAGCAAAATACGTTGTAAGTTTCTTCTTCTACTTGGAAGTTTAGACATATGCACCAACTTAAATGCATATTTCAGGAGACTGTGGACCTGAACTTGAACTAAAAGAGGATATTGATTTTTGCTATGATCAGGGAAAGAAAAAAAAGAAGTATTTTTGGGTGCCGGCAGTAGCTCCAATAATCTCCGTAGTCGCTGCTACTTTGATTGTTTACCTCTCACGGGCTGATAAAGATGGTGTTCAAATCGTAAGTTTCCAAGAATCAATATTCACATTACCATTATAACTAGCCATGCATCTACAGTTCTTTAAGTGCATTTTTTAAACGTATTTTTGAAGGTGAGATACATTAAGAAAGGCATCAACCCTGCATCAGTGTCCGAAATTTACTTCAGTGGTTCATTTCTCATGAAGGGGATAAGAATTGGTGTAGTGTGCGGGATGGTTGCTTTGACAGTATGTATCGAAAATTCACTACAGTTTTGAACTTTTCAGTTTTCTTATCACATACGTGCACTTAAAACTCGTATACCAAGTTGAAAAGTTGCAGGTTGCACACTCTTTTTTATCCATCGAATGTTTTTAACTCAATTTCTAGGTCTTAAGAAACTATACTTAACACTTCATGTGAAATCGATAATAGGAAGCTATAGCTATAGGCAGAACATTTGCGGCAATGAAGGACTATCAAATAGATGGAAACAAAGAAATGGTAGCGCTTGGCACGATGAATATAGTTGGTTCGATGACTTCATGCTATGTAGCTACTGGTATGACAAAATAATTCCAACTTATATAAAAACAAAGGGTTGCTATTGATGGTTACACCTTGGTTAAGAGGCAGAATTGACTATGGGCGAAACCAAATTTTGGCATATATTTTCTTATCTTTTTTGTGGTCCATTCAACAGAAAACATGCCCAAAAAAAAGAGTCCGAAACACTAATTTTGCTCCGAGCAAATGAAGAAGAAGAAGAAGAAAAAAGTTTTTGCCAAGCTAATATTTTCAACAGCAACCCTTAAAAAGTAACTCGAGTATATGTAATAACAAACAACAAATTTCATTGTATTTAGGTTCTTTTTCGAGGTCAGCAGTAAATTACATGGCTGGATGCCACACGGCCGTATCAAACATAGTTATGTCAATTGTAGTATTACTGACGTTGTTAGTAATCACTCCTCTTTTCAAATACACACCAAATGCTATACTTGCATCCATCATTATCTCAGCTGTTATTGGACTCATCGACTATGAAGCTGCTCTTCTTATTTGGAAGATCGATAAATTCGATTTCATGGCTTGTATGGGCGCTTTCTTTGGCGTGGTTTTCATGTCTGTTGAGATTGGGCTCTTGATTGCTGTAATGATTTTATTATTTTGCATGATTACCGTTCAACATTGGACATATTTTTAATGCTATTATTTTATATATACAGGTTGCCATATCTATAGCTAGGATTCTCTTTCATGTTACAAGACCAAGAACAACGCTTCTTGGTAACCTTCCAAGAACTAAATTGTATAGAAATATAGACCAATATCCGGAGGCAAGAAAGGTACCAGGAGTTGTGATTGTTAGGGTGGATTCCGCTATCTATTTCACAAACTCGAACTATATCAAGGATAGGTACTGTTTTTCCTTCTATTGCTTTTGAATTTTAGTTCAAGTAATATAGTTTCATTGCATCATAAAAGGTAGCTCATTTTTCAAAACCGTAAAGTTTATGACACTCTCAGAGTGAAGTTTGCAGATGCTTGTGAAGTTTTTGGTCTATGAACAAGGCAATCAATTCTTACATTTTTGGCTTTTCTAATTCAATGTATAGGATTCTAAGATGGTTAAGAGATGAAGAGGAGACGCTAGAAACAGAGCACTTGCCTCGAACCGATTTCTTGATTGTAGAGTTGTCACGTAAGGATTAGTTTCTATTTTTCTCTCCTTGAGATTATGTATGTTTTACTCATGTTTTTTCATGTCCATTTTACTGCAGCTGTCATTGATATAGACACTAGTGGCCTCCACGCCTTAGAGGACTTGTTCAAAGCACTTAAAAAGAGAGATATTGAGGTTAGTCAATGAAAACATTTTTCCAAAAGTTCAAAGCAAATATTTCACAGGTCTTGATAATTTTTTTTGAATTGAAGCTTCTACTGGCGAATCCTGGGCCCGTGGTGATAGAAAAGCTGAGAACATCAAAATTTACAGAGATTATAGGTCAAGAAAAGATCTTTCTAACAGTTGATGAGGCGGTGATGTTTTGTGCACCAAAAGCAAAAGAAGAGGCATGAAGACACTTCTGAATACAAGTTTATGCATAGTTGATGATTTTTTTCTTACTGTTTTTCGAGTGTTTTGGCTATAGGTGAGCTTATGAATGTATCGTTTGATGGGAGACTGGATGAATTTATGTTGTTGGATCAAGTTAAAGTTGTGATCTGTATACATAAACAAAGGTAAGGAAAGTATATTTAATTATTACTTTTGAGGCTATCATGTGCATTTTACATTCTGTGTGCTACTAGAACATCAACGAGATAAACATGTTCTTTTCTTAAATCTTCTATTTTCTCAGTTTCTCTCCTTTGGTTTACTCTGAATTTCTCTCTCGTGGTTCATGGAATACTTCTTTCCAACCGGCAAAAAAAAATTCATCATTTATTATCATATTGTTAATCAACTATTTGAATTTGCGCTCATTTAATTTTAAATCTGAAAAACTGATATTTCACATTTTGAAATATATCTACTAGACCCTCGCCACTAATGATGTGATCGGCTAGAGGAGGTGTTAGAGTGGAAGAGGAAGAAATTGCATGAAAGAAAAGAAGGAAATAAAACTGTAGAAGATGATTTTGGATAACTTCTGCTTTTTATTTCCATGCAGCCAATTATATAGAGTTTTTACAAGATCCCATTTTGATACTCTAGAGACGTTTGGTATAATCTCCACCATTACATACTTGATTTAAATCTAACCATACATTTGTAAATAAAATATATTTCTAGAAGCTAGTTAGTTATTTTCCTTGTCTTTAGCGATGCACCAATTTCCTGTAAATCCTCTTTAGTCCATGAAACGTAGTGGTAACTTGATGTTCCTCCTAGGCCTTGTAGTGTGCACGTGCATGGGCATATCATCACCCCCTTCTTCAGCAACAGCCTTGTCCTCAACGTCAAGATGATTTGTAACACCTCGTAAAATGAACCATACGAGTAAATTAAATTAAATACGATAAGGGTTGAATATGAAGTTTTTATAAAAGTTTGAATTTGATTGGTCTGTAGTAAAATTCTGATTTATTTTCATATATAATATGCTGAAAAATGAGCTCAAACGAGGAAGTTATGATTGTTTGAAGTTTTCAGATTTAAATTAATTTAGTTCGAATTCAAATTCAAATGAATATCTAAATCTAGCGTTTGAATTTCAAAATTATCTCGAGGGCTAAGTAAATATTTTAATTAACGTTTAGCGTTAAAGTTAAATAGGTTAAAAAATTAATTAAAACGCAACGGAATAAATAAATACCCAAAATAATCAACCGTTCGACGCCTTTACTCTGATCGGTCAAAGCCAAATTTTGACAATGGCGGCCAGGGTTTGAAGGATTGTGCTATTTATTTGTACGCTCTAGATTTCTCGGTTTTAAACAATTTTCATCCTACGGTTCTGACGCGTTTCAACCACTATAAATAGAACTCTATCTTCTCCACTTTTTATTCACATTATTTTGGAAAATTCAACGAAATTCTGCCATTGTTATCTCTCCAAATTAAGTTCAGAAACTCAATAGAGAATTCAGGTAAGAATCCAATATATTTTCTATTCATTTCTTCTTCCTCCAATCTATTTTTGTCGTATTCTTCTTCAATTATTCTGAATCAAATGAACATATATACCTCTTCCCTATTGTGTGTGTGTATCAAAAGAGAGATTTTAAAAGAGATCGTAAGGCATGCAAATCCAAGGAAGGCAGAGCTAAGGCTATTCTGTGAGTGGAAACCTTAGTATTTCTTTTCAGCAATTGTTTAGTGTATTTTTTTGGATTTGAATATGCCTTAGGGATTTTGGGATTTCGAAAATATAATAGATAAAATCCCCCAAAATTCCTTTTTATTTCAAAATGTCAATTCCATGTTGAGATTCTTAATTATTTATATTAATTTGATGGAATTTGTTTCGTTTGTGTAATTTATGATAAGTTCGTATTCCATTCCACTTCTCCATCTTCTTTGGGTTAAATTGTGATCCTTCAATAAAATAAGTAGTTTAGATTACAAACAAATTCTATTCGTAGTTTACACCACTTATTCTTATCTATTTCTATGTAAAAATAGAAGTTGAATAAAATACGGTGTTTAGATTGTAATTTTTATTGTTTAAGATATTCCATTGAATTGGTGTAATAAATTGAGTTTCTATTTTATTTACTAGTCCGTTATTGCAGTTTTGATTATGAATATTTATTCCTTGTTTTGGACATTGGAATTCCATGAAATTTTGGAAAATCGAAGAAAAATGACTTGTAATACTAATTGGTTAGAGAATTGACATTTAACGCTAGTTTAGGACGTAAAATACATGTGTTTAGAACTTATTAAGCGCGAATATTTATTTATTTCAATTTACATAATTAACGTATAACTATCACGTATAAGCCGTAGTTAATTAGGCATTTATCTACATTTATTTCCCCCATTATGAAGGTAATTGATTATGTGGCGAAAATAAGATGAAACTCTTATATAGCCTAATTATTACTTTAAGGCATAATAAGAAAGATTCCTTATAAGGTCTCACTTATGAAACGATGAGATGAGTGTGTGTGTATTATATGTATGTGTGTGTGTGTGTGTGTGTGTATGGAAAGTACTTTATTACGGCTAAGTCATAGGTTTGCGAGGTCAATAGAGTTACATGACGGAAGTCTACCCATCACTTTGAGGCTACCAGCAGTTGTGCACACTTTTATTGATGTGAGATATCCTTACGATAGATTTTTGTAATGACGCGATGTTAGTTCCAAATTCTATAGGGGAAATCTACCCATCAAATCTGACTACCAGTTTTTACGAATATTGGACTAATGTGAAACGTCATTATGCCTTTTTCCCCATATGAAGTATTAAATAACCAAGGAATTACACTATGTAATATCTCTATAGGGGTCCGTTTCTGGAAATAGACCTTAAATGACAGGGTCTACCTACTTTCCACATGGAGGTATTAAGTGGCATATGAGATTTCATATGATGTTAGCCAGATAGTACCATTGAGGAGCACGCTTTTGGAATTAGGCCTCAAATGATGGGGTCTGCCTACTTTCCACCGAAAAGTATTAAGTGGCTTGGGTACCATCTCTTACATCATTAGTTATTTATGACGTATGATTAGGATATGAGATCTACTTCTAGAATGGAAGGTATTAAGTGGTTGGACCCGCCTCATTTCCTTATAAAGAAGTATTAAATGATTTTAATGGCTTTATATTCGTAGACATATTCTTATTTTAAAATATGCTACCTAAGTACTGAAAAGGTAAGACTCGGGGTTTTTATTCATTGGACACTTGTTCTTCCGACTCCCTCCTTGATACAATACAGGTTAAGAACGGAGTGATGGCAGTGACGATGCTTAGAGAAGAAGAAGCTTGGCTTGTGACAATATTTGTTATTATTACTTGCTTTTATGTGTACTCATGTAACAAATATTATGTTATGGTTTTTTTAGAATTTTGTATTATGACATTTTTATGGTTTTGAAACAAATGGATACACTTTACTATTATATTATGTTTCATTCCCTATGAGTTTTAAAAGTTTAATTATGCCTCTGCAATGTTATCTCTTTTACTACGAGCAGCTTGCCTTAGAATGTATCTAATTTTAGATGAGCCTTTTCTAGGTCGAAATTTAGGCATGTTCTATGGTGAGTTATTACATTTAGTATCAGATCTAAGTTACCCGATCAACGGGGAAAGTATACTATGCGTATGAGTGGTGTACTTGTTATTTTTGAAAAGGTTCTTCAAAAGATTTTTCTAAAACTCATACTATATATATATATATATATATTGGAATTTACGCTTTACTCTATAAATTCCGACTATAGACATATTCCGAAAGGATGGACGAGGCGACTATGAGTTGGAAGAACAAATAGAGGTAATTTCTACTCGTACTCCAATTATTTGTGGAGCGGAGATAATTCCTTTAGGTGCAAACTAGGGAGAACATGACCTCAACTTATGGAAGCACCCTAGAAGCTGAATAGTAATTGACTCCTTTATAGAACCTAGTCTTCCTTATCGTTGTGGACCATATAAACATATTTAATAATAGGGGTGACCGTAGATGGAAAGGTTGATAGGAAATAAATGACCTTAAGAAAATATCCATTAGACTGACAGTTAATATGGACAAATTAACATTCATGGAGGTAATAAATGAAGGTGTTATGTATGGAAGTAAGGAAAGGAGCAAGCTTCCGTAAGAATGAATACATTTATCACCGCAAGAAGGAAATTAGATTTTTAAAGGGTAAAGCAAAAAAGGTTTAAAAGAAAAAACAAATTTTAATCCTACATTTTGTGACATAATTTGATAAAAGGTTTTTATTGAAAACCCCTTGAAAATTTTGAAAGTGCCTTTCAAAAGATTTTGAAATGAAAATCTTATAATTTAGAAATTTTTGATAAAGGATTTTAGATGACTTTTAATTATATCACCATTTGTTTTGTAAAAAGTTTGAAAAGAGATTGTAAATTTAAAATGGACGGTGAAACATTTTTGATAGGTGATTTTAATTTAAAAATTTTGGTGACTTGAGAAGTTGAAAAAAGAAAGTTTTCATTCATTAACTTCTCAATTTAGAATTTGATTGAATTAGAAAAGCTTTCAATTTCCTTGTTTCTGTATTCTTCCATTTTTCTATGTTATATATTCTACGCATAAACTTAAAGTTCTTTCCTTTATAACTTCTCAGAGGCTGTATAAGTTGGAAATTTTAGAAATATAATTATGGTTTTAGATAACTTTGGAAATATACGACCATTAGTTTTAAAAAAGTTTGAAAAGATAATGCAATTTTTAAAAGCAGTGAATTTCTTTAAGAAAAATGGTGGATGATTTTAATTGTAAATTATTGCTTTAAAAAAGTTTTTATTTATTAGCATTTTTAATTTGATTAATTTTTTTTCACTTTTTGGTTCTTTGATCCTCCTATTTTTCCTTGTTTAAACCTAAAAATTCTTTCTTTCTAACTCTTTTTAGGGTTTATAGATAGAAATAACACCTATTTTGGGATAGAGAAATTGAAAAAAGGGAATGTCCGATAGTATAGAAAGGGAAGCATTCCCATATAAGGTGATAAAGAGAATGATGGCTGGGATTTTGGAAATAATAGAATTATAAATTCTGGTAGATGAGATATTGAAAGGACTAAAGGAGTGAGATAGAAGTTATCTTTGTCTACTCCATTTATTTTTCTATTGTATAAAATTATAAAAGGAATCTTTGACCATTGATTGGATTTAAATGATGATTGATAAACAAGTTAGATGTTTTTATATAAGGAGAAGCATTTATGTAATTATGAGAATTTTGTATGTTTTTCGTAATTTGAATACAAAAGTTATTTGAATAATAATAATATTGGATTTGAAAAAGAAATATGTTGCAAGAGATTTTAAGAGTTTTTGAGCAAAGTTACTGCTATATTTCATTAAATAATATTATATTTAAGTAATAAGGTAATAAATATTATTCTATGTTTTAGAAGGAAATGACTGTTATTTCGAAATGATGATTGTGAAAATTTTACTATTTTGTAAATGTTAATTCTTGTAGATAGAAAGCTCTTTGAAATAAAATGGTTTGACATGTTATTTTGGAAAGATAATAAAGGCTTGAATTTATTCTGTTAAAATTCCTATTTTTGAAAAGGAGTAAATTCTTATTTTAGTAAGTTATTGAAAAGGAAAGTTTTTCATAAGTTCCTTTTTGAAAAACGAAAATAATTTTGAATGTCATAAATTAGAAAGTCTAACTTTTAAGAAAAAGTTTTGATAAAGAAAGTTTTAAAAAGGGGGATTATTTTATTCCTACTTGAGAACAAAGGAATTTTGAATCTTTGATAAAGGTTTTTATTAAAGTTTACATTTTCAAAGATGGAGATATTGAATATGATACTTCATGTTTGAGTATTGTAAGAAATGAAATAATAAATGCCTATTTTTAAATAAGTCTATTTGTATGAAGATATTTTATTTTGCACGAAATTATGATTTTATAAAATTTAATGGAGTAGATACGGATCATGACCTAGGTGGGATAGACTAAGGTTTTTAGGATATGAGTAAAACAAAAATAAAATGTACAACCTGATCTGGAAAGTTGAAGTCAGTCCCAAACCTCTATTTGAAGAAGTAGGTAAAGTGTAAAGATATTCCAGATCTGTAATTGGGTTGTGAATTAGGTTGCCCATAGAATAAAAATTTATGTATTTTAATTTTGGAAGCAATTTCCATGTATTTTTCATAAATTATCCAATTCCAACCTACATGTAAAAGTGCATTGTTTGAAATAATAAGGCACTAAAAAGGAAAGAGCTGTGTAAAAGATGGATATTCCTTTCCATAGTTTACACTGTCTATTTCAATAATAAGAAAAGAACTGGTTTCTTATAATTTCAAACAAAGTAAATAAATGTTTTGGAAGGATAGCATCGATGAATTAAAATTTGAAAATGAGTATTCTAGTTGTAGTATTAGTAGTTAGATATAGATATTGCACAGCTACGCTAAACGATAATATATATATAGCATAGACTACGACTATATGCGTAGTAGTTAGTAATTGATAGAGTATGATTTATGGATGTTAATTACAAATTTAACGGGTAATAAATTTGTAATTAATGAGAGGAAAAGTAACCTAAGGCGGGACTGGTTAAGGAAACTTGATAAATTTGAATAATGAATGGATTTTGAAAACCTGAAGAAGGTTAATAAGATTGAAGAAGGATTAATTGGAAATGGTCTAATTCTGACAGTAATGATCAGCTGCTACAGATATTAACTAAAGCAATAAATGCACCACATTTATTAAAGTCTAAAAAAAAGAAGGGAAAATAAAGAAAATGGGTAGCAACGGAACGAAATATTAAAGATAGCCCATCTTAATTTAAAAAGGAGTAGTAGGACCTTAAAACCATTTATATTAACTAATAATAAATGGCAACTTCTACTAAAATTTTCTTCTGGAGTTCTTGGATTCTAGTCACTAGCTGTCTTCCGTAGATATTGGGAAAGTGGATGATATGGTATGAGATATATTCCCTTTTGATTCCCGTGTAGCCTTTATGAATGGGATTTAAACCACTTAATATATATTGGGAAGCAAAGTAAATAAGGAAATTTTATGAGAACACTTAAATAGAGATAAACCATAGGTAAAATTAAAAGTTAATGATGAAATTAGGTTAGCAGCCTGAAGTGAGTAAATATTTCAGTCTCAAAACTTCAGATTTTGGAAAACATAAGGTATTTAACTCACAAAATGCCACCATGGAAGGAAAAGAGAAAATTTATAGGAATAAGAATAGAATTTCCTATTGATCAAGGGTTAAGAAGAAGGTGGAAGAAATTTCCCGTTAGAAGCAGTAGAACCGTAGCACTCCAACACAGGTTTATGGAGTTGTGCTCTGCATCGTTAGTGATGGGGACACTTAGTTTACTAGCAAATTTGAAGGAGTTTGCTAACAGCTTTAGGAACTAGCTATAGGAACTTCACTAAATCGGAACATCACTTACCGACTGAAGACCGATGGACAAACTGAAGGAATGGATGAGAACTTAGAGGATTTGTTGAGAGATTGCATCTTGGACTTTGGAGGACCTTAGGAGTAATGCTTACCCTTAGTAGAATTAGTGTAGGATCATAGTCATCAATGGAGGATTAGTATGGCACCCTTGAAGCAATTTATTTAGGGAGGCCAGGCAAATCGTAGGTGGGAAACCACCAATGAATTCTACTCGGACCAGATTTTTATTGCGAGAATTTGGAAAGTAAAAATTGATTAGGCAGTGTATGATTTGGAAAATTGAAAAGTAGGCACCAGATTTTTTGGGCCTTTTCCCAATATGGGGAAAAGCAAGAAAACTTTATGTTGGCTGGAGCGCATGACGTTTTTGCATTTGAGGAAATACCTCCCTAGCATAACAATTGTTGTAGAGCCTAATCAATTGAGAGATTTTAAGACGGCGCCAATAGCGTCCCGTGCCACTACTTGCATCCAGAGCATGGAACTCGGAAGCTCCGCTGTAAAGAATTAGTCTGGTTCGAGTACAATGATGAGAAAATCTGATGGGAGGCATGAGGACTCTTCGTCCAAAACCTTTCTTTGGAAAATTTTCTCTTCAAAAATAGATTTTTGGTTGCATTGTGGTTGCTTGATTGGATGGTATGAGATGGTTGCCACACTTTTTACAACCACTTTACACTCTTGCAGAAATTTTTATGCATGTTTATGGTATTTGCATACATACTTTCATGACACAATTACACATTCACGCTTGGACTGACTACGATTGAGCTCATTTTAGTATGTCTGCAGTACATAATCACATTGCACTATCGTTAAGTAGATGATTGTGTAGAAAACTTGGTTGTATAACATGGATGTTATTTTGCGTTACGTTGTCCCCCCTTGAAAGATTTGGAGACGAAATCTTTTTTAAGAGAGGAAGAAGATAACATCCCATAAAATGAACCATAAATAAATGGAGTAAATTAAATTAAATATGATAAGGGTTGAATATGGAAATTTTATAAAAATTGGAATTTGATCACGAAAGTTATTCCTTGCTTTCGTAAAATTCCGATCTATTTCCATATATAATATGCTAAAAACAGAGCTGAAACGAAGAAGTTATGAGCGTTCGAAGTTTGCAGATTTAAATTAATTTAAATCAAATTCAAATTCAAACGAATATCTAAATTTAGGGTTTGAATTTCTTTGTGAAAAGAGGAGTCGAATAAACTATGGGGTTCAAACTGCAATTCTTATTGTTTAAGATATTCCATTGAATTGGTGTAATAAATTGACATTCTATTTTATTTATAAATCTGTTATTGCGGTTTTGATTACGAACATTTATTCCCTATTTTGGACATTTGAATTCCAAGAAATCTTGGAAATTTGAAGAAAATGACTTGTAATACTAATTGGTTGGAGAATTGATATTTAATGCTAGTTTAGGATGTAAAATCCGTGCGTTTGAAACTTATTAAGCGTGAATATTTATTTATTTCAATCTACGTAATTAACATATAACATTGCATATATGTCGTAGTTAATTAGGCATTTATTAACATTTATTTCCCTCATTATGAAGGTAACTGATTTTGAGGCAAAAATAAAAGGAAACTCTTATATTGCCTAATTATTATTTTGAGGCACAATACGGAAGATTCCTTATATGGCCTCATTTATAAAACGGTGAGATGAGAGTGTATATATGTGGAGAGTAATTGATTTATGGTTAAGCATAGGGATGCGAGGTCAATAAAGTTACATGAGAAAGTCTGCCCATCACTTTGAGGCCACCAGCAGCTATGTACATTTTTATCGATGTGACATATCCTTATGATAAATATTTGTAATGACGCTGGGTTAGTTCCAAATCCTGTATGGGAAATCTGCCCAGCTAATCTGGCTAGTAGTTCCTACAAATAAAGGACTAATGTGAGACGTTATTATAGGTATGAACCATAAGACGAAGGGCCTACTTTGGGATTTGAGGTATTAAGTGGTTGAACCCGTCTTTTTCCCCAGATGAAGTATTAAATGGACAAGGGGCTACGCTAGGTGGTATCTCTACAGGGGTCCGCTTCAGGAAATAGGACTTAAATGACAGGGTTTGCCTATGTTCCACTTGGAAGTATTAAGTGACCTATGATATTTCATATGATGTTAGCTAGATAGTACCATTGAGGAGCACGCTTCTAGAATTAGGCCTTAAATGAGGGGGTCTGCCTATTTTCCACTAGGAAGTATTAAGTAGCTTTGGTACCGTCTCTTACATTATTAGCTATTTATGACGTATGATTGGGACATGTGATCTACTTCTAGAATAGAAGATATTAAGTGGTTGGACCCACTTCTTTTCCTTATAAAGAAGTATTAAATGATTTTAATGTTTTTATATTCGTAGACTTATTCTTATTTTGAAATATACTGCCCAAGTACTGAAAAGGTAAGACTCAAGTTTTTTATTCACTGGACACTTATTTTTCTGACTCCCTCCTCACTACAACATAGGTTAAGGACGGAGTCATGACGGTAACGATGCTTAGAGATGGAGAAGCTTGGCTTGTGGCAGTATCTTTTATTATTACTTGCTTTTATGTGTACCCATGTAACGAGTATTATGTCATGATTTTTATGGAATTCTTTATTATGACATTTTTATGGTTTTGAAATTAATGGGTACACTTTACTATTATATTCTGTTTTATCCGCTATGAGTTATGAAATTTTAGTTATGGCTCTACAACGTTATTTCTTTTACTACCAACAACTTGCTTAGAATGGATCTAAGTTTCGATGCGTTTTTTCTGAGTCGAAATTTAGGCCTATTCATGGGTGGGTTGTTATATGGTCGGTGGTGAATGCTAATGGAAGTGGAGTGGGTATTATTGCTTGTAGATTTAGGCAAAGCTTGAGTAGTGAAATATGCAAAACGTGATGTATGCGGGCTTTGGGTGGGACGAGAAATTTGTAGGCCACGGGTCCTATTCTTTCGATAATTTCAAACGGTCCAAAATATCTTTTGGAGAGTTTATATTGTGTGGGATATATGGTGTGTTGGTGGTATGGTTGAAATTTAATGAGTACCCAATTTCCTATGGCAAACTCCTTGTCTCTTTGATGCTTGTCTGCTTGATTCTTCGTATGCGTTTGTGCGCGTTGTAAGTTGTTTTTTAAAATCTGTAAGATGTGTTCTCGAGCAATGGTTTGTTTGTTGATCTTTTGTGAAGTGGCATTGCCTAATGTATAATTAGTAATTGTAGGTGGTGGTCCTCCATAGACGGCTTGGAAGGGAGACATGCCGGTGGAGGTGTGTTTGCACGTATTGTATCACCATTCTTCCCATGGTAGGTCTCTTTCCCATTTATTTGGAATGTTCCCCACAACTGCACAGAGATAAGTTTCTAGGCAACGGTTGATGACTTCTGTTTAGCCATTTGTTTGAGGGTGTTAAGCACTACTCATATTGATCTTTGTACCATGGAGGAGGAAGAGCACTTTCCAATACTTGCTTATGAATAGACGGTCGCTGTCGGAAACTATGGAGCGAGGGAATCTGTGTAGGCGCACGTATTCTTATATGAAGTGTGAAGCCAATTGTGATGTGAATATGGAGGCGGGAAGTGCACAAAAATGTGCATATTTGGATAAGTGATGTACGATAAGCCAAATGCAAGTTTTTCCATATGAGGGTGGGATATGGGTGATGAAGTCTGTTATCCACAATATCCTATCAAGAGTAAAAAGTATGAAAGAAGAAGCTATAATAAGAGAGTTAATTTCCTTCTATAAGCATCGAAGGAGATGCTTTCTCAAGCATTAAAGGAGATGCTTCCGTAAGCATTAAAGGAGATGCTTCCACAAGAGTCAATTCTTCTACCGAAGCCATCCCTTCTGTAAGTGTTGAAAGATTCCCTTCTGCGAGTGTTGCCAAAGTCTTCCCTACCACAGTCATTAAACCTTCGAAACAGTCATCCTTCCACAAGCAAGTATCGTCCTTCCATCACACTCCTTATGATCCCTCTGCAATTCTCCAAAAAATACTCCACCTATGGCGCCGTCATGGCTCAACAACAACGAAGGGATTCAATGTGCCTTCAACATCATAGTGCTGCAACAGATCCCCTTCACTCCTCAAAAGAGTTCCTTCCAGTGGTGTCGAAACGCCCAATTTACATATAAAAGTGGCATTGGAGGAATGCTTAGCCAATATCCTTAAAGACATTTCTTCCGACAGTGATGAAGGCATATATTTAAGTGTGGTGGAAGCATTGTACAAGAAGAATAAAGATACTTTAGCACCAATATCAACTGAACGAAAGGATTGCCACTGACAGTGACGGAGCCGGAGCTAGAAGAATGGCGAAAGGCAATGAAGGCATTCCTTTCGACGATGACGTAAGGAAGGAGGCAAGAGGACTTGGACCCACATCTATAAATAGAACCCTAGGGGTCACATTTTGGGAGGATTTTTTTCGTTCCATCCTTCTTTTCTAATCTCATACTCTTGTAACCCTAAATTGATTTAGGGACAAAACCTACCAATTTGTAACCATTTTGCACTTAATAAAATCAAGGATATGAGCTTGATCATTTATGATCTCCTCACTTATGCTTCTTCGATTGTTATAAGAATGGATGAATATATATATATATATATATATATATATATATATATATATATATATGAATATTGACTTCGAGCATAAGAATGATCTACACGGCCATTAGCATGCCTAATGACTATTGCACAAGACTTATGTTTATCTCCTTAACTCTCTATAAACATATATTGTATCATAGAATCTATTTGGATGTCAGAGCCTCATAGTGATCTATACCCACATGAACACCCTTCGGCCTTCTTCTCATGTGGTATAGAGACAAAGCGCCCTTAAGTACAATGAATTTAAGGAAACAAATCTATAAAGGAGTCTATGACGCCATGAATCTACTCTTTAACAATTCAATCACACATTGAATCCTAAATGATAAATTGGCCCTTCATACATGATCAAATCAATTAAGGGTTAACTTATCACAAATAGCATCTAGGGTATTAAGTCATATTTTGGTTTAATATTTTTGGTGCTATAAGGAGGGCTCGAACCTTGGACTCATTATTTCCTTATCTAGAAACTAATTATGTATAGTTCTGGAAAAATGGTGAGACCTAAGAAATTTAGTGCTTCAAACGATGAAGTAGTTGTGCATACAACAAATTTGGAGGAAAATGTGAATCCTAATTTCAATACTACAAGATCAGAACCCGATCAACCATCGCAACCGGCACAGCTCACCGACAATAAACTAAAATATAGATATTAGAACAACATTTAATGGAAGTGAAGGGGCTATTAAAAGTGGTGCTTACTCAGAAGTCTTCCAAAACTACCAGACCTATTGTTGGGGAAGAAGTGAACTCACCAAGAAGAAACTTAAACACCTCTCTACTCAAAAGAAAAAGTACGCTCAACTCACCCCTATATAAGATGAAAGATAATTAACCTTCTAAGATGGATTACCAAGGACGATCTGATGACAAGTCTAAGGAACAGTCTGGCATCTCAACCTCCATAGAGTACCAACATGCTAGACATAATTATCATAATGAAGAAGCTTATTTAAAGGACATGGTAGAGAAAATTTCCAAATATATGTTTAATGATAAGGGAAAGAGAACCTTGGATGAAAGAGCTAACAATAATCATCGAGAAGCTCCATTCACCAATGAGATCATGTCCATAAGAATCCCATCGCATGTCAATATTCCATCTTTGAGATATAACGGAACCACGAACCTTGATGATAACCTAATGGCATTTGGGAGCTAGATGGACCTGTATAATGCATCCAATGCGGCTCGATGCAGACTCTTTCCTATGATGCTCTAATGAACAGCTGCTAAATGGTACTACCAATACCGTGAGAAAACTATCTACTCTTGGAAGTAGTTCGCTTATAAATGGGTTCGGTCAACCCATTAACCTGACCTATTTCACCCATTTATAAATTGGTTGGGTCAACGCATTTACTAACCTTCATTAAATAGATTGTAAATGGGTTGATCCATTATTAAAAGGGTCATAAATGGGTAACCCATTTATTAAGGATTTAAAAATATAAATTTGAAAATACGAATTTTGAAAACTAGAATTTTGAAAGTTTAAAATTTTAAAATTCGAATTCTGGAACTTTATTTTTTTTAAATCGGATGATGAGGCAGAAATCACTAATTTTCATTTAAACAGTAATAACTTCTGCATACTAACCCGGAATCAGATGAGATTTTGATCAATGAACTCATATTAGCATTATAAATTATATAGAATACTCAGATACCCCAAAATTACATTGTAATCCCCTATAACACTAGTAGTTTTACTTAGCAAATAACATGTTACATTCTCATATCCAAAATGATCAGGAAAAAGTTGTTATTTTTTTTGCTTAAAGTAAACAAATGAAATGGAAGCACAATTAAAAATCAACCAGGGAAACATTACTCGTTAATGGTTTGAGTAATAAAAGAATCCACACTTCAATTTCTATATTTTTATAATGCATTGGGTAGTAAGAAAAACAGTGCTTGTATAAAAATAAGGAATAAGTTTAGCTTCTAAAAAGGACATGTAAATACAAAATGATAGGTGCGGTAGTGTTTTAAGAAATAAATACTAGCTAAAGCATGTGGTCTTAATCATATAAAAATCAAAAGCTGGAAAAATATTGGAAACTTCTTTAGTTTGCCTGCCTATGGTTCATAAAGCTTCCAACATATTTAAGAAAAAATGAAAGCAGTTTTATATAAACAATGTAAGATTTGTGGGATTATGAAATTTTGAATTTGAGATATTAACTATTTTAGAAAATAAAATTAGAATTGTTGTGTATTTTCTTAATTATTTACTAGTTTATATCTTTAGATGGATCAAATGGGTAACCTACATATTAAACAATTTAGGTCAGATTAATTCATGTATTAAACGAGTCATAAATAATGGGTCATTAATGGGATGAGTCAAAATCGATCCAACTCATTTTGGCGTAATCCAACCCATTTGATGGGTCTAAATTATGCAATTATACCATCCAACTCGAGATCCAACCATAAAATCCTAGAGTTGTATTAAGTTTTTCCCATGCCGGAACTTGTTAAGGCCTTGACCCAAAATTTTAGCTAAGCCAACAATAGGTTTGCTTTGAGCATACAACGACAACTATTATATAATAGCAAAGTGATATGAAGCTTCATGTATTCAACGATGTGGGATTTTAATAACTAGCAAATAGATTTCATTTTAAATAGATTTGGATTTCAAACTAGTGCAATTGATGATATGCCTTCTTTGTGTATATTGTTGGTACCAAATCATGACCAGTGCGGGCATTCTTTTGTGAACTTTGATGATTATATCTTTAAAAAACAACTTATATTTTGCAAATAAAATAATACTAAGTAGATATAACTAACATATCAAAGGTTCGGCCAATCAAACTATTAAAACCCATGGGCCTTCATAGACCGATTCATGGTCTGATTGTGATAAAATATAGCAAGTAGTCGTGTCCACACAAGTAAGGTGAATTATCATCTCCTTCCTTCCCTACTGAGGAATTAATTCATTTACCAATAAAATTTCTCTCCATCTAAAGAAGGATGTATTCCCTCGCTTGCTAATATAGCCACCCTTAAATTCTAAAACTAGTCTAAAATATAATTTTATTTCCCACCCAACCGAGCAAGCAGATAAAGATACCATATTTGATGCCAGAATGCACATGGTCTTCACTATCACTTGTAGACATTGAGCTATCAAGTTGATATATCAGTGTATGGGAGAAATTGTAGTACATATGCATCCTGAGCAATCAAGATTATATATGCTTCGGGGTTGAGGTATTAAATAGCCAGTTTAGAGTTTACCCCCTCCTTATTAAGAAGTATTAAATGACTTTGGGAATTTCTCATAAATAACGTTGGGTAATCCCAGGATGGGTTTTCTTTTGGGGTTGACTAATTAAATGGCTATTAGGCTTTCCTCTTCCTTATTTAAGAAGTATCAAATGGTCAGGATTTCCTTTTTGGCATTGGGAATTCCAAGATGGTCCTACTTCAGGGTATAGGTATTACATGGTCATTGGTCTGCCTCTTCTCTATTTTAGAAGTACACTACAACAAAAATACCTTTTCGCAACTACCAAAAAAAGTTGTAATATGTCTATTACAACTAGCACGCGCCAGTCGTTACATCCGCAGTTGTAATAGATCCGAATTATTTTACAACTGGCCGGAACAGTTGCAGAAGCAGTTGTAGAAACTTAATTTACAACTGCGACATGTTAGTTGTAAATGACTAGTTACAACTGCTTTTAGCACTTGCAAAAGGTATTTTACAACTGCCACTGCTAGTTGTAGAAAACTTATTTACACTGTGGAAAACCATTTACAACTGCAACATGCAAGTTGTAAATAACTAGTTACAACTGCTTTCAGCACTTGTAAAAGGCTTTTTACAACTACCGCTTGTAGTTGCAGAAGGATGAAATACAACTAATAATGAATGTTGCAACATATATTTTTACAACTGCTACAAACAACTATAATCATCTTTTCACAGCTGCTATAAATTTTTTAATATCATAACTAAAACCAATAATTCGTTAATATTATACACAATCATGCAAATTACTTGAAACAACACAAACCATTTGCATTCAAGAAAATCGAAAACAATTCGAGTTTATACTATTTATGAATTCATAAGTTCAATACAAAACACAACTAAATCCATAACATATTTCAGTAAGAGTACATATACATACTAATTAAAAGAGATAAATTCCTTATGCCAAGCAACAGTCGTCCCAACCGCTTGTCCAATAGTATAGATATCCGAAGTAGGCCTATATAAAATAGCACCACACAAAACAAAAATCAGTAGATGGACATCTAAACAAAACACCACAAGATTACCAGAACTTAGCTAAGATCTGCAATCATAACCAAGTAGACTATTGGAAGCCAAAGTTCTTTAGTGCTAATACTTCTATTCAATGCTGCTCAGATAAAATGTACTGCTAACGTATATGGTAATCCACAAGGTTATCAAGGATGTATTTCCAAAAACAAGTCATCAAAGCAAACTGATTCAATCCAAGTTTCATTTTTTCTTACAATACCTAATGAAAGAGATATTCTAAGGCATTCTTATTATAAAAGAATAACATCAACATGTCTAAGCCTCAAACAGTAAACATGTCTACTCAACAAACACCAAAAAAGAACACAAAAAACAGTAGTGATCAAGAACCATTATAAAGATAGCATATCGAGATCAATAGCAGGTATATTTTCTTAGTATATAGTATATATATAACATATGTTTCTGAAGATGTGTGCAAGTGAAATGAGAATACATGAATTCGATGAATGAAATACCTGACCAAAATTTTGTAGTTCGATTCTGTGCCAAAAAAAACAAAACAAGAGTTTAAACTGAACTTGAAAATAAAAGGTAAAGCTGTAAAGAAGAACAGAGACAAAATAACCTCAAACTGAAATACCTCTTGTGAACTGGAACATGAAGAATTTCCATAAAAGCAGATGGAAACTGCTCAAATTGCTTGTGAATTGGTTCAACGTAATTAACCTGAATATAGAAAAGAAAACATATATCAGTTGGAAGAAGCAATGCTTATTTGAAGTAAAAGGAGTAAATGGAATTTGGCACAGGCAGAAAAAAGTAATAATAAAGAAGCAAGCGTAAAGAAGAACTAGGACATAAAAATTCGTCTTTGTTCACAAAATAAACACAGACAAACTGGAAGGAAACTTTTGCTCGCAGTGATAGATTTGTATGGTTTGTTACACATTAGTGCAGTTAAGGTTAAATCATTTCATGAAAACTTTTGAGGGGAATCAAGCAGACCACACATTGCCGTCCTCTTAAATTCATAATATCTTATGGCTACCAAGCCAACTAATTATTTATTGCTGTTATTACAAAGATAAGTAAAAGGTAAAGATCCTAAATTACTGTTAAGAAAGAAAATAGATTTGGTATAAGTTGTGTCTGGCAGGTGTTACTGTTTCCAGCCACCTTACACCTCTAAATTGCAGTTTTCTGTCAAATTTGATTTTGTCTAGCTGAATGACAGAATTTGTTGCACTCGGAATATTTGTTAAGGTTTGATAGTATCAAGGTATGAGAACTTTGTTTCGATCTCGGTTTAGGCCATTTGAAAATTTTGAAGTTTTGGATGTTTTGGAAGTTTTGGTTTCAGTATTGTATTCTTTTAATGGTTTGTAGCTTTTATAGATGCACTAATTACATCAACTTTTGGACTTTTAGCCGGTCTCCGTACAAGTTTTAAATACTGTTGAATACAAATAAGGTTTAGCTTGTTCTACAAAAATTTCTTGGCATTTTAACCGAATCATTTAGCAGATTAAGATTGCTCCTTTGCTCTATATTTATATGTCATTAAGTCAGACAAAAACAAGTCAAAATTATGATTGATGCTAGGTAAGGTTACTTAAAAGAATAAAAAATATAATACATATTTACATTCTTAAATTATTAATTCCAATTAAAAGTATATATTTACGTCTAAGAAGGATAATGCTCAAATTTACTTGATAAAGAAATGAATACTTGATAATAAACAAAACTGAAACATCAATACAATGTATAAATTAGGTAATTATATGTCTGGAATATATGAAAAAGTAACATAAAGCAGAAAACGTCACCTGAGGTTGAGAATGCACACCAGATGAGCTTCTAATGTCTACATAAACACAATAAAAAAATTCAACTCTAAAAACTGTTAAAATTCCTTCATCTTTTTCAAGAATACTAAAACTAATTTTAACACATTATTACTAACCATAATAATTTAAACAGTGATAATTGAACAGATTTACGTGTTACTGGTATGTAAAAAAATATCGATTTTTCAACAGGTTGCTCAAAAATTATACGAAACTATATTTCAACCAATTGGAAGAAAATATTTCTACCAAAGTTCGAATTATCAGATACAACACCGTAAATCCATGTCCTTTATGTTACTATCAAAAATGAGGCCTTGGCTCATAAACGAAAACCAGAATCTTCATATAAAAAGAATCTTCAAATGCAATGCAAAAATGATATTATAAGATGCTGAAATATATTTGATATTATTTCAATCAAACGGGTGGCCGCGGCGGCAGTAACAACAACAACAACAACAACAACAACAACAACAATAATAATCACCCTCTTGGCCTAGTAATATTATTTGATATTCCCCAAACAACCAGTCATGTGCAACAGTGAATAAGTTCTTTATGCTATAAATTAAGATTAAACTATAATGCCTGAATGTAAAGAACAACGAGATAGAATAACCAACCTTCCCCAGGCGATCTCTAGCACCAATCAGAAACCCACAAATAGCAGAGAGTACAGTGTAGAAAATATGTATGTCCATAAGATATATCTGCACATGAGGATATAACATGGTGAACATTTTATGTAAGGAACACGTATACAATAATGACTTACGATTTACAAAGTACAGTAAATTTTGAATTCAGATTGCTTATAATCCTTTTAATGTGAATGTGCTTTTTCACAATCTTTGATACTCAACTCAGCAAGCATGGATGAAAGAAAAAGTGTAAAATTCAAAAAGGTTAAATGTAGGATGGTATGTTGGTTCCTATCAAAAATGATAGAAACTGCAACCAATTAGCAACCTTTTACACAATAAAGGTGTTATGACTCATTGGTGTCGATTTCTGATACGTTGATATGCTAGAAGAAGAAATTAACCATCTAGAAAATGAGATAAACAAAATTCACATACAATCAGACAAACCAAAAGATGTGAATACTAACAAGCCGTTTGAAGCGAAACCCACTTGATAAGCAAGAAGTATTGCCTCTTTAGATGAGTTACTATTTTCTCCCAATTACACTAAAGTGGAATTACAAACAAAACCATTATTCTTCATAAACCAAGCAATGAAAGGAGAGTACATGAACGGTTTCAAGAGCATAGAAAAGAAAGAAAATATATCAAGCATGATTGCCAACAAAGAAAACCCCAATAACTTAGGAAATCAAGAAAGAACCCCAAAGAAAAGCATGCACAAAGCAACCTCGCTAGAACCCCCCACGTCATTCAATGCAAAAAGTGGGTTTATTTTCATTAGTTATCTAAACCAGAGAAAGATGTTTATATGGTATTTTCTTCTTTTCCAGACACACGAAGTTGATAAAGAAACATTATATAAATTACTAAAAGAACCACCAAAAGATGGCGGTACGAAGAAAGACGAACAAATTCTACAACCAAATAAATTGAAAATGTACCAGCTGGATGGTTAGATAGAGGATGATTAAAGGAGAAAATAACCACTAATACGTGGTTATCTATTTAAAATTATTTAAAACAACAACAGTATGATAGTTAAAACAATAATCTAAGGATATGTATAATAAAAGAATGGAACAAACCATTAAATACATGAACTATATTCAAAAGCTACGTTGTATAGGGTGCCACCATCTAATTAGTCATCAACTCAAAATACTTTATCATCAAGTTGAACTACATTATCATCATAAAGAAAAGATTCAAATATTATGATGAAACAAAATTTTTATCTAAAATATATGTAAAAAATGTAAAAAAGAATTGAATATATAAATAAATATATACCATTTATCCAAAAAGCAATGTTTTGTTTCAAAAAAATATTAAATATTTCTTATGAAAAGGTCAAAGAATTTCCAATACATTCAGAGTTTAAAAAAAATTCTGCGTAAAACGGTTCATTTCTTTCTAAAATAAATTTGAAACTTCTCTAAAAATTCTATTTTGAACCAAAAAAAAAATCCTATTCTTAGGATTCGAAAATTAAACAATTGATAAAAAATAAAAGAAAATCTGGTTGATTCCAAATACTTCAGAAAGATCAACAAAAAATCTCATACATATTCAGATTCGGTTGTTTTCCAAAATTTCCAAGTACACAAAAGCATCAAAATTTTGTTTTATTAGTTGTCAAATTATGAATTTAATTTAAGTTTAAATAAATCCAACTTTACATAATTAAGCAAATACTACATAATTCAAGATCCAAGCAATCAAACTAATCATTTACCATCATCAATTTACCGCATGTTTAATTCATCCCATCATTCTAAACACATAAAACCCTGAAACAGCCAACAATCTAATATCAAAAAAAATCATCAAATTTATTAAATTAAATCTTTCATAAACATATAAATAGAAACGTACAAACGTATAAAAAAAGAGGAAAACTAGTTGGAAATCAAAGAAAGATATGTTAGCATCAATTAGGATTTCCTGGATGTAGCATCCATTAACATCAATTAGGGGGAAATAAGTAGTATAGACAAAAATACCCTAACTTTATCTAGCAAATTTCTTCATATGTAGATCTGTTAGCATCACTTAGGCGCCAGGAAAATCAAAGAAAGCAGGGCATACTCCAACATACCTATAGCTTTGACGATGGTAAGGCAACGACGGTGAGAACAAGGGCCGCGAGCGCAACAGTCGAGAGAGGCAGCGACGACGAGCGGCAACGGCGGCGAGTGGCAACGGAGGCCAGCAAGCGCGGTTCAGTTTCTTGGATGGAAACGAAGGAGGGTAACGGGATGAGGTTAGGGTTTAGGTTTAGGAATAGGAATAGAAAATTTTGCGGCCAGCTAAAATAAAATGAGCGGTCAATGAAAAGGAGGGAGGGAAATCAAAATTATTTAGAGTAGAAAAATAAAATAGGGAGACAACTGATGAAAACAGTTGTTATAAATAATATCTACAACTGACACAAATTAAGCAGTTGTAACCGATCACATATCACAACTGCTGCATAAATAAAGTTATTAAAAGTGCCTTTGTTACAACTGCTAACATAAGCAGTTGTTACAGAATACCTATTACAACTGTCTGTTTGTGTTGGTTGTAAAGGAAAGGTTGTAATATGGTTGTTTTGTTGTAGTGGTATTAAATGGTCGAAATTATCTTTTGGGCGCGTTGGTGAAAATCCCTTAGGGGAGGTCCGCTTCGGGGTTGGGGTATTAAATGGTTGGAGGGTCTTCGTCTTCCCCACCTAAGAAGTATTAAGGGGCCTGTAAGAGATTTTTTTACGATGTCAACTAGGAAGTACTGGGAAGGCTTCACCTTGAGTCTATGTATTAAATGGTTGGAGAGTCTGCCTATTCCCAACTCAAAAAGGTCTTAAGTGGCCCAGGTACTTTGTTTCACGTCGTTTAGGATATGATTGGATAGTAGATGGGTTGTTGAATCCAAAATGCTTCATAGTTGTGTTGCATCCGCATTTATAGTCATAGAGTTAGGCTTGTGGGGCCATTAACCTACAGTTAGATATATACTTAGAGAGCATGATAAATATGAAAGACATAATATTTATTTGAATGCTTACTGCTTATATATTATTATTGTAAAACTTGAGATTTTCATTCAGCAAACATTGTTGTTTTGACTCTCTTTTCATTACAACCTATATGTTAGGTACAACAATGAGTGTAGAGAACACCATGGGGACTTGGTAGGCAGTTATCTATTATACTTATCTGTTTTTGTTGTTATGATGCACTCAGACAATGTATCAAACATATTTTACGCACCACTGTGACATTATACTTCTGTGATTTGGTTTTATGAGATGGGTACATTATTTTATTATTACTTCCACTGCGAGACTCTAAAAGCATAGATTGATAACTTTGCATATTGTTTTATTAATTATACCAACCAATAGCCATCTTTGGAATGGACGTAATTTATGATGGGATTTTATTGGATCAAAAGTTAGGCCTATTTTGGAGAGGGTTGTTACATTGGGTATCCGAGCCTAGGTTACCCAATCAGCGGGTATAGGATAAGAAAGAGTACGTATTTGTTATTTTTTGAAA
This sequence comes from Allium cepa, assembly GCA_030765085.1. Lineage (NCBI taxonomy): Eukaryota > Viridiplantae > Streptophyta > Magnoliopsida > Asparagales > Amaryllidaceae > Allium > Allium cepa. Next base: position 437,846,200 of record CM060944.1, read on the forward strand.
ATATTTTTCAATATCCTACTATATCTATATATAATGAGAATACTTTCATTTGAAGCTTTGGAAATTACATTAATACCCTTGCTATACATTAATTAAAATAAGGCAACAGAAGGATGGTTTCGTCCTTGCTAAAAATAAAACTAATGCATTTTTTCTTTTACACGTCCAATCGGACGTGTCATACGTACTGGTATATATATATATGAGTATACATGTATGGACATACATAAACACATTAAGCAAATTCTAAATTTAGCAGAAACCATGGCCAAACTTTGAACCTACAGATACTTGATGATTGCTAAAAACAACAACTCCAAGATTGGGAACCACACCATCTAGGATATACCCACCATATCGGGTTTTCCAACTCCAATATTTGAACCTACAAATAGTTGATGATGGATAAAAACAACAGTTCCAAGATTGGGAGCCACACCGTCTAGAATATACCCTTCATATCGGGTTTTACAGCATGGTTATGGCAATATATAAAAATCGTGGGGAAAGTCCTTATTCCCTAACAAGCTGCACCAGCGACACTATTTGCTTCGCCCGTTAAACCAGCATTTCATCTACTAGACTTCCCTAAGTTATATAAGGATTTTTCAGAATATAGGTAGACAAGTATTCTTGGGCATAGAAGGCTTTGTAGAAACCAAAGCTTGGATAAATGAATGTGACTACATATTCAAGGAACTAGAATTGGAAGATCGAGTCAGGAGGAAGCTAGCTATGTGGCACTTGAAGGGGGAAGCACTCAAATGATGGACCATAGTGACATCAGAGAACCCTGATGTAGATATAACTTAGGCTAAATTTAAGACTCGCTTCGATTCACAGTTCATGTCCAATGTGGAAGTGAATCTATAATTGGAAAATTTCATCCATCTGAAATAAGGGGACTCTACGGTAATGGATTATATTAATAAGTTCATAGGATTGGCCAAATAGGGGATGAGTTTGATTTACACCCAAGTAAAGAAGGTGATGAAATTTATGAAGGGCCTAAATTCTCCCTTAAGGGAACTGCTCTTAACTCAAGTCCCTATAGGTGCTACCTATAATACGCTAGTCGAAATGACCCTACTTTAGAATGTTGCCAAAAAAGAAAGGGAGAAAGTAGGGCAGTCCGATAACCAAGCTGGATCAAATAAAGGGAGGTTTGGGAAAGATAAAAAGGCCAAAAAAAAGGTCAAGAAGGGAGGTCTAACATGCTATAGATGCCATAAAAAGGAACACATCATTAAAGATTGCAAGGTGAGCTTAATGAGAGAAGAGTTCAAGGGGAGATGTTGTCATTGTTACAAAGAAGGGCGCTTCAAGAACTAGTGTCTGGAACCGCCAAGGAGGGGAAGATCGTGTAAACTTACACCATCGAATATATACCTATCTTAGGAAAACCTCCTCTAAAGGACAAGGGAAAAGATTCTATGAAAGGTATAACTATTATTTTTGAGAATGTCATTCGTACCTTATTTGATTCAAAAGCATTGCATTCATTCATAGTTAGAAATGTAGATAACGCCTTAGAATTAAAAATCCAACTTTTCACTGACCCTATAGTTATGTCGAGTCTTGTTGGGAGGTCGACACATCTATCTATGATTTTCAAAGACCTGGTGGTGGATATATGTAGTATTGACCACATATGTAATGCATATGTTCTGAGTTTTGAGGGATATGGACTTATCTTGGGGATGGATTGGTTATCTTACTATGGGGCTGTCTTAGATTATGATAGGACGATTGTATGGTTAAGGAGTTATAGAAAGGGAGGTATGGATGTTCATTGCATGCCCCAAGGCTCAACAATAATGAGCTATTTGTACTCTCTTAGTGTATCATAGGATGAGCTCTCATCTATACCCGTAATTCGAGATTTTCTAGATTTTCTTGAACAAGTCTCTGGTCCCCCACCCTAAAGGGAGATAGGGTTTAGGATTGGTTTGGAGGACACTAGACCAGTCGCACTGGTATTGAGGCATACAACCACCAAAGAAAGGAGAGAACTAGATAAGAAGACTTCAAAGTTATTATAGAATTTTATTTGCCGTGGTGCTTCGCAATGGGGAGCATCGGTTGTCTTCATCACTATGGCGGACAAATCTTTAAGGCTATGCATCGATTATCGAGCACTCAACAAGCTGACCAAGAAGAACATGTATTTTTTCCTAGAATAGATGATTTATTCGACCAGCTTGTTGGATCCAAAGTTTTTTCTTAGCTAAACTTTGCCACTAGATTCCATCAATTAAGAGGGATTGAAGATAGCATGGAGAAGGTCGCTTTTCACACTCTAAGCGGTCTGTGTGAATGGGAGGTAATGCATTTTGGTTGATAAATGCCCTAGCATACTTTGTAGATTTGATTAGTAGAGTCTTTAGAGGGTAGTTAAACATGTTCGTCATAGTATTTGTGGATGACATTCTAGTATTCTCAAAGTGTGAAGATGGACATGAAAACTACTTCAGGGAAGCACTAAAGACATTGTGAAGGTACTAGTTAAAAGCCAAATTCTCAAAGTGTTATTTTTGGAGGAACGAGGTAAGGTTTCTTGGTTATATAGTCTTCGAAAAGTGATATTTGTTGACCATGCAAAAGTAATAGTAATTCAGGGCCGGAAGTGCTACTGAAGTTAGAAGTTTTTTTTGGTTTGGCAGGTTAATATAGGAAGTTTATTAAGGACATCGCCAAGATAGCATTACCATTGGATCATCTAACCAAGAAAAACTTTATCTTCACATGGAATGAGAAATGCACGAAAGCCTTCAAGAAGCTGAAAGAGCTATTATCTAGTGCATCTGTGCTAACGATCTCAGATGGATCAAAGCCTTTCATTGTTTACACCGATACATGTGGTACAGGATTAGGAGATGTCCTCATGTAAGAAGGAAATGTGATAGCCTATGCAAGCAGACATTTGAAGGCTATGAGAAGGGTTATCCCACTTATGATTTAGAATTAGATGCTATCATAGTTGCCTTGAAGATTTGAAGGCATCATATTTTAGGAGGAAAGTTTGAGCCTTTTACTGATCATAAGTCCCTTAAATACCCATTTTCCCAAAAAGATTTGAACCTTAGGCAGCAAAAGTGAATGGAGTTTATAGCATCGTATGACTTTGAGATTCAGTATACCTTCAAAAAAGGGACTGTCATAGCCAACCCCCTTAGTCGAAGGAATGCTACTCTGGGTGTTATATATGAGTGGTGGCATTTAGAGTTCCTCTCAAATTTTAATTTCCAAACGCCATCAAAATTCACTCTAGGGTATCTAGTAGCAATGGAAGTAAGGCTTGCACTGATGGACCTCATCGGTCAGGAACAGAAGAAAGATGCAGCGATATATAATTGATATTTTGGATAAGTTGAACATGGGAGAGTATTTCACCCATCTAAGTAGGTATTCGATCGTTGAAAGAGGATGTCTAGGAAGAGATGGACGCGTACGTGTTCAAATGGTGGAGGATGCTCTGGAGGAACCATTGGCCGAGTACCATCGTTCTAAGATGATTTTTTATCTAGGTGGAGATAATATGTATAGAGACATGATCCAAATTTTCTATTGGCCAGAAATGAAGAGCCAAGCAACAGAATATGTCACTAGGTGTTTGACATGTCAACGAATCAAATCTGAATAAAGAAAGCCTAGAGGTCTATTATTACTGTAGGAGGTTCCTGCTTAGAAAAGGGAACACATATTGATAGATTTTGTAGATAGGTTGCCCAAAAGTCAAAGATGCAATGAAGCTGTTTGGGTTATAGTGGATTGGCTCACTAAAAGTGTGCACTTTATCCTGATGAGAACTAATAGGACCACAACATCCTAGAATAGGTTTACATCAAGGAAGTAGTCCGATTAACATGGAATTCCGGTTAGTATTGCCAGCGGAAGAGACCCCTTATTCACTAGTGAGTTTTGGAGGAGTTTGCAGTCAGCTTTAGGAACGATGTTGAATCATAGAGCTGCTTACCACCTTTGGATCGAAGGACAGATAGAAAAGGTAAAAAAGACCTTGAAGGATTCATTAAGGGCTAGCATCGTGGATTTCAAAGGATACTAAGAGAAACATTTACGTTTAGTAGTCTTTACCTACAATAATAGTTACCATGCGACGACGGGTATGTCACACTTTAAATCCCTATATGGGAGGCCATGCAAATCACGAAATTGTTGGTGGGAAAACACCAAAAAAATTCTACTTGGATCATATTTGATCCGTGAGACCATGGAAAAGATTAAGGTAATTAGGCAGCGATTGAAGACCACTCAGGATCGACAAAAGTCCTATGCCGACAAGCGAAGGAAAGAGCTAGAATTCTTAGTTGGAGACATGGTATTTGTTAAGATTTCCTCTTTTAGAAAGGTTATGAAATTTGAAACCTAGGGAAATTTGGCACCGAGATTGATGGGTTTTTCCCGATTTTGGAAACGGTAGGGAAACTTGCGTATTGGGTGGAGCTTAAAGCTAAGTTAGCTGGAGTCTATAATATTTTCCATGTATCACATCCAAAGGGGTGTATGCACAGCACGGCCACAATAATGGAGCCGATCGGTAACATATATAGAGACAGAGCCTATAGCACCCCATGCCACCGCACACATTATGGATCATGGAGTTAGAAAGCTTCGTAAAAAGAAATTAGGCCAGTCTGTGTACAATGGGGAGATAATCCAGTGGAAAGCACATATGAATCAGAAGAGTAGATGAAGGCTTCTCAGCTAGAGCTTTTCTATAGTAAATTTCGCCTCTCTAGATTTAGTATTATATAGGTTTTGGTTGCATCGTGGTTGCTATGGATGGTAGGGGATGTTTGCCACACGTTTTCTTGCTATTTTTGCACTCACATATAATGTAGTGCATATTTAGGTTATTTTCATACATGCCTATATGTCATGATCTTGCATTCACGCTAGGGTTGAACTCACCAATAGATATGTTGCATACATAAGCATATTACAATTTTGATTTAGTAGGTGGTTATGTAGATAACTTGGTTGTAGAGTGCATGTTACATTATATGTCTCTTAGGAATTTCAAGGAAGAAATTCTTTTAAGGGGGAGTATGTAACACCCCAAAAAATTAGTTAAAAAATTAATGAAGTAATAATATAGCTAAAATGAATATTTGAGCTAACGTCAGAATTCGACTGTGAAACTTGAACTATTGTATTCATGGCGATTTTCTGAGCAACATTTATATAGAAAGCTTCGCGATCGGTGTTCAAACGAAGAAATTGTCGATGTTGAAGATTTTGGATCGAAAATAATTCAAAACAAACTAAAATAACAAATATAATTAAAATAAAATGTTAATGATTAACGTTAATAGCAGTAAGGACCACACTATTCGACTGCCTCGATGGGTCGGTTGACCGCTCATAGGTACCGGTCGATCGGTTGGTGTGTGCTGGCTAGGGTTTCCTTTGGTCTAAACAGTCTGGATTAGAGAATATAAATTTGACGTTCTTGGTGCATCTAAGCAACTATAAATAAGAGGTTGGCCCTCTTACTTTTCTTCATACAAATCTAAACCTAGTAATGGGACTCTGTCCAGCTCTCTTCCTCTAAAAAAATTTTAAAACTCAAAATCAAAAATAAAATGTGTACATCTGGAGATTTAGGGAAGAACTAAAGAAAACAAGCTAGGGAAAAGATATTAAATGTTATATGTATATATCTATATTATAAAACTCCCTAATTCCCAATTCTCTAAATCTAATTATTATATAATATACAATAAAAATGTGATAATTGGAGGAAGAGAACGTAATAGCATGGAAGGCAAATCCAAGGAAATTATGGGTGGGATTATCTATGAGTGAAAATTTCATTTTTTTCCAAATAGTAATTTGTGCAATTTGCTTTTGGATTTATACCGTGCCTTGGAAAATTCTGAATACGAACATTTATCAACTCAAAAGCCCCAAAATTTCCCCATAAAATTTGTTGGGATTCTAATTGTTTTATTTTAATATAGTGGAGTGGATTTGTTATTATTACAATATATGAGTATTTTTGTATTCCAATTTAGCCCACCTCCCAAATTTTTGTTGTAACGAAAAAATATTCAAACACAAAAAATAGAAATGGTTGTGTAAAGTAGGAAAAACAGGGATTTTTCCTCTTATCTGTAGTTTGCACAGTGTATTTCTGCAAATAAAATAAATATGCTTCAACAATATACATTTAAAAAACTGAATGGAATATAAAAGGTTGGAATAGTAAGTTTGCTTCTTTTGAAAAAGAGGTTATGGTACTACTATATTAATGTAAAATGATTTGCATGTTTTGGATTCTAATGTATACGTCTATATTATGTAGCTAATTTATTTATGATGTAGCTATTCTGTACTTTGCTGTATTGGGTTAGGACTTGTACAGAAATTGCAGATGTTGACACATTAAAATAACATATCACCCTGAATAAGAAATGAATAGAAACAAATTAACCTAAAATTAAAGCTAGACATAAATGTAATAATAACGTATTCTTTTAAATTTTGCATTGGCCAACCGAAATGACAAAAAAGTAACATATATAATAAATAAGACATTTAATAAAGAAACTGAAAAATAAATAACAATCAACAATCAATAACAAATCTAATAATATGAGTTAAGGACAACTATGGAATATAATCCTCAAACAAAAGGCAAAATATGGAGTTTTCCTTATAAGGCCTTTGAATGCGTAAATATAGGTGAGGGGGTGTGTGTGTGTATTGGCATAGGTCGACATTTGATTTTTGAAAATGGAAATATGGCTGAGTTATAGGGATGCGAGGCCAGTTGAAAGCATATAGAAGCCTAATGAGCTAATCTGCCTACCAGCAGTATGACTTTTGTAACTGATATGGGACATCACCTATAATAGGTACCCATGGTAGAAGTGAGGTTAGTCAAAATTTTGTAAGGTAAATCTGCCCAGCTGATCTGGCTTCCAGCACCTTCAAATAGTCAGACTAATGTGGGACATTATGGTTGTGTTGCAGTTTATAAGGACGGGGAAATTGCAGAAGAAGTCTGCTTTGGGGTTTAGGTATCAAATGGCTGGTTTAGAGTATGCTTCCTCCTTATTAAGAAGTATTAAATGACTTGGGAAATTTCTCATAAATAACGTTTTGGTAATCCCAGGATGGGCCTACTTTGGGGTTGAGGTATTAAATGCTATTAGGTTTGCCTATTCCCTATTTAAGAAGTATTTAATGGTCAGGATTTACTTTTTGGCGTGAGGTAATTCCAGGATGGGCCTACTTTGGGGTTTAGGTATTAAATGATCGTTGGGGTCTGCCTCTTCCCTATTTAAGAAGTGTTAAATGGTCGGAACTACCTTTTAGGTGCGTTGGTGAAAATCTCTTAAAAGAGGTCCACTTCGAGGTTGAGGTATTAAATGGCAGGAGGGTAGTCTCTTCCCTACCTAAGAAATATTAAGTGTCTTATAAGAGATTTTCTACGAGGTTAGCTAGGAAGTTCCAAGAGGGGTTTGCCTTGGGTCTAGGTATTAAATGGCCGGAGAGTCTGCTTATTCTTTACTCAAAATGGTCTTAAGTGACCTAGGTACTTTCTTTCACATCATTAGGATATGATTGGATAAGGGATGGATTGTTGAACCTAGTATACCGGCTAATTGCACTGATTTGCATTTATAGCCATGAAATTAGGTTTGTAGGGCCATTAACCTATAGTTAGAGATATACATAGAGAAGCATAATAAATACGTAGGAAATAATACTCATCTGAATGTTCACTGCCCGTATACTATTATTCTAAACCTTGAGGTTTTCATTCACAAGACATTGTGTTCTGAATCTTTCCTTATTACAACCTATTGGTTAGGTACAACAATGAGTGGGAAGAAGATGGTGGAGACTTGGCAGATAGTTATCTATTATAGTTATATATTTATGTTGTCATGATGTACCTAGACTATGTATTAGACATGTTTTATGCACCATTACAACAGTGTTATTATGTGATTTGGTTTTATGAGATGGGTACTTTATTTTTATTATTATATTTTATTCCTTTCATTGTGAGATTTTCAAAGCATAGATAGATAGCTCTACTTATTGTTTTATCAATCAACCAACCAACAGCCAGCTCTGAAACGGACCTAAGGTTCGATGGGCCTTTATTAGGTCAAAAATTAGGCTCATTTCGAAGAGATTTTTTACACCAAGCATTCCCCTTTAGCTTGGAACTCCACCAGCACTTGATTTGCGACCAACTGAGAACTGTTGTGCATGCACACCGATGTTATTCCTAACTCCTAAGCTAGCTCCAATCCAGCCATCAACGCCTCGTATTCAGCCCCGATATTCGTTGACTTGAACCCTAGTCGCATTAGGTAGCTTAGCTTCACGCCCTTTGGTGTTAATAGTGCTACTTCAGCACCAGAGTCATGCTCGTTTAAAGTTCCATCCACGTACATCTGCCATTTAAGAGCTTCTTCTTAACGGGGTTCAACTTCATCATCTATAATGGTGAACTCTAAATAAAGTCCGCTATGACCCGTCCTTTGATTATCGTTCGAGAATGATATATAATCTCGTATTGGCTCAGTTAAATCCTCTACTTTGTCAATCTTCCAAATGTGCCAGGACAATGTAGGATCTGCCCCAATATTTGGTGTGTCAATACTCAGATGGGATGGGATTGGAAATATTGCCTTAACTTTCAAGATGATATCAGCAGACAGTATACCAACTTTTCTAATTTAGAATACCTCGATTCTGGGCCGGTTAAGCGCTTACTCACATAATACATCGGTCACTAAACCCAACATCTTCCCAAACCAACGCTACACTTAAGGCATGGGTTGAAACTACTAAGTACAAGTATAGGTCTTCCCCTTCTACTGGCATAGAAAGAACGAGTGGCTTTTGTTAGTCCTTGAGATGAAGGTTTTGATGACAACAACCTTAGGACTTGTCATAAAATATAAATACTATCATTATAGTTTAGATATAAACATGCAGGATATGAACATGCAGGTACCAAGAATGAAGACTGTACAGTATAAAGATTCAAGACTAAAGATATCAAGATTGAAGACTCATCAGTATCAAGATTTCAAGATTTCAATAGTACAAGATAAGTATTAAGTCTAGAATTATGTTAAAACTTCTTGAAAGCACTTATATCTTTATTTGAAATTTATTCATGGAATGGAATCCACTTCGAGCCTGTTAAAGGGATGGAACCCTAGTGGGATGGAACCCACGACAATATCTAGTGGAACAAATAGTGGTCCTATTTTGATATCCACTAATTTTATAAAAATGCTTTTCAAAAATATATATCTCTTATTTTTAAAAATTGTTTTCAAAACTTTCTTTTCAAAAAGACATCTCTCTTGGTTTTAAATATTTTATCCTCAAAACTATTTTTATCATTTTTAATATTTTGATTTCAAAATTGTCCTTGTTTTTAAACCATCTCTTGTTTTACATATTTAGCTTTAAAATATTTATATACTCAGATTTTAAATCACTTTATAGATTAAGATTATATATATTAAAAATTACTTTCTAAACTCTTTTATATGCTTAAACTATATTCAAATATATTTACGAAGTTTAGAAATTGTTTTGACAAATTATAGAAATCAATTTTAATAAGAAAATCAAAACATCAATTTTGCCTTGAGCATGTTGACATCCCCCAACCTCCCATGTCGACATGGTGTCCGTTATTTTCAAATTTTAATTTTCAAAAGAAGTGTCTATTCGTCGTATCCTTTCACGAATAGATATGGCCGTTGCTCTACGATAAATACCAGTAAGTTCTAAATGAATTTTTTACCAGATTTCATTTATCTTCTCTCCTCTGCATCTTCCACATTTATTCTAAAGAATCCTAAACTATACTCTGCCAAAATACCAAGTGAATTAAACTTTATTTTCTCTTGTTTGATTCTCTGCCACTCTCTCCATATCTCAGTGCTATTCAGAGTTATAGAATCTTTTCTAAATCAAACTGTTGAGTAAAAGGTGCGGTTGAGCCTTGAAATCAATTGGGTGTGATTGTAGCCCCGGAAATCAATTGGGTGTGATTGTAGCCTGGTTAAATCAAGAGAGTTTGCCATGTACTCGAATACAGGAGGTTGTACCTCGTAGCCTTGAAATCGAGGGTGTAATCTGGAAGATTATTTTGATATGAAATTCGTACGATTGAACAGGACTGGATGCAGGGTAACTCCGAACCAGTATAAAATCCTGGTGTGTTCTTTCCTTCACTGCTTTTATTTAGTATTTGCATCTGTGTCTGATTTTGTGATTATATATGTGTCTGTGAATTGCATTTGTTGGTGATTAAATTACATAAGTTTCAAAAAGATTTAGAAAATCCATAAAAAACTATTCACCCCCTCCCTCTAGTGTTATTCCAGACTTAAGATCCGTAATCCGCATTTCTCACATTTGGTATCAGAGCATTGGTTTTCAAAGTTTTCATAATCTAAATTTTGAATTTTTTTTAAAATGGCTACCAACACTGGTTCCGTTAACACTATCACTAGTTCATTTATAGAGGGTCAGTCTACTGCCTGACCACCACTTTTTAATGGCAGTAACTATGCATATTGGGCATGTAGAATGGAAATATATTTATAGTCAATAGGATTAGACACTTGGAATATCACACAAACTGAATATTCTGAACCCACAACTAGTTTTGCATAGTGGACAGCTGAGCAAAAGACTATTGCACAAAATAATTCCAAAGCCATGAATATTTTATTTTGTTCACTTGATAGGAATGAATTTAATAGAGTATCTATTTGTCAGTATACATATGATATCTGGAAAACTTTGCAAGTTACTCATGAAGGAACAAGCAAAGTCAAACAGACCAAAATATCCATTCTTAAAAATCAGTTTCAATTATTCAAAATGAATTCTAATGAGTCCATTTCAGATATGTATAGTAGATTTCAGGATATTGTGCATTCTCTAATATCATTGGGAAAAAGTTTTTCCGAAGAAGATCAAGTCAAAAAAATTCTAAATTCTCTTACTCTAGAATGGGATCAGAAAACTCTTGCAATCAAAGAAGCAAATGATATCGGTACTTTAAAGATTAAAGAATTGATTGAAAATCTAATGTCGTTTTGAAGTACAAAGGCAAGGGAGAAGAGATAGCAAGGCATTCGAAAAGAAGTCAATTGCATTCAATGCGTTAACAGATGGATCAAACTCGGGAAGTGATGATGATGAAGAAATAGCTTTCATGACAAAGAATTTTCGGAAGTTTCTGAAATACAGAAAGATGAACAACTTCAAAAAGAATGATCACAGGAATTCTAGAAATCATAATGAAGTACCAAACCACGTCAAATGTTTCAACTGTGACGAACCAGGCCATCTCAAAAGAGACTGTCCGCATCCTGATAAGCAAAAGTTTCCTGCAAGCAATGATTATACAAAGAAATGGAAAAGAGCGTATACCGCTACACTAGATGATTCAGACTCGGACTCATCCTCAAGCGATGATGATCAGAAGAGAGAAAATTCAAATATGTGCTTTATAGCTATTCATGATTCTGATGATCTCAGAGATACGAATCTAGAAAAAGGTACACGTTTACAATAAATTAGTTGAAATTGTTTGCTTAAAATTGTTTGATTGTTTTTGAAATTATGTGTTGTTTGAATTTTAATTTTTTTTATTATTATGTTTATTTTTATTTTTAATATTATAATATTTTTAATTAAAAGATTATTATTATATTTAATATTACTCCAGAAAATATATAGACATTAAAAATAATATATGTATATGAATATTAAAGTATGTAGGAAAATATAAGTCACATGAATTCTCTGACCCATGTCGACGTGGCCCTATCTATGATGTTGACATCCCTGTCAGAAATTTGAAATTCAAATTTGAATTCAAATCTTTTAATTTCCCTCCACCTTTTCACCAAATCCAATGTTCTGGAAAGGTACCTCTTGACCAGAGAATATGTCTATTGAATATCTATTTATTTCCATTATCTTATCATACATTTTCACTTTCATTTTAAAATTCAAACTCTCTTTCACACTTTCAAACTTTCTACTCTCTTCAAAAATGGCTTCTTCAAGCACTCCATCCACAATGAGGCTGTCTAGGACCATTAAAGAGTATCTCCATAATAATCCGGAAGCAACCAAGGTTTATATAAGCTATGCTAATTTCGAAAAAGTTCATACGGGAAAGTTTGCTATCTTTAGCGATTTCTCTACATATGAAATCAATATTCTTCTTGAAGAAAATCATATCCTTGGTCTTTTTGACAATTCTCAAAATGATTTTGTTTGTTACCCCAATCTTGTTAAAATGTTTTATGCGAATTTGAATCGCGGTTTTTATGAAGGAAATGAAGATGAAATTTGAAGTAGTGTTAAAGGCACTAAAATTGTTTTAAATTGTGAAATTTTGGGCAACATTCTCAATTGCAAGAATTTAGGAATAGATCTCTCTACTTTTAATATTAATGAACATGATCGTGAGACATTTCATCACATTTTCGAAGGAGATGACAAAGCACGTATTGTCAATCTTCTTTTGCAACATACTATCACTCCCAAATCGAGAAATTTCAATAAACCGACTTTAAAAGTTTGTAAAGCTCTTTTTGCTACCTTGGATCATTATGACATTAATTGGGTGCAATTGATTATGGATGAACTTCATCCTAAGAATTTAAAAATGGATGAGAATACCTTGTTCGGATTATTAATTATTTTAGTGTTGATTACAAAAGGGAAGAATTTGTTTCAAAAAAAGTGTTTAATCATGCCAACATTTCTCTCTTGAAAATTCCTTTCATATTTCAACAATATGAATCTCTTGCCGAAAAGGATGAAAGATTGGCACATGAAGACATGGGGGAAGAAGATGAAGAAGAAGAAGAAGGGGAGGAAATGGAAATTGAAGAAGATAATGAAGAAACCTCCTTGGCAAGTATTGAATATCCTATCAATACTAACAATCCTTCCAACAAAACTCTCCTCAAAAACCAAAAGATTATAGTGAAAAATCAACGGATTCTCAAAAGATCCGTTAGTAAGAAATTGGATAAAATGTCTACTAATATGAATAAATTCTTTGCTAAAGTTGGTTGGAAACTTGGCTTATCATCATCCTTCTCATCCTCTAGCACATTCTAAGAACTAGGTTGTGATGAATTAGTTTGTTTTGTGTGGGCTTGTACTGTTCTTTTAATCATATTACGTAGTATCTTATGTATCATCTCATCTATTTATAAAAATAATCTATCTTATGTTTTTCCACCTTATCGTGTCTTTGGAATAAATGTTAGTATAGTATAGTATATAAGTTTATATATATACATACTTATTCACAAAATAAATAAGACACATAAATTAACAGACCCATGTCGACATGCCTCTACCCCCCTATGTCGACATATAACTGTCAGATTTGGTTATTTTTAAAATTTTGAAATTAAAATAACTAACTCGTGTCTATTCATTTTAAACGAATTTTTGCCTATTTAAACACCTGTTTCTTCTAGAAATTTGTAATCTTTTCATTTCTACTTATCTCTATTTTCATCTCTTCACTACTTATCAACAATGGCTTCCTCTTCTCAAATTCCAAGTGATAATCTTGAAGAAACTCTCAATTCATTCAAGAATATACTTACTTTTATTCTCCGCAATCAAAGGCACTTAGAACTAAGTCAAATGCAGATGATAAAAGAACAAGAGAAGCATTTCGATGTCCTCCGTTGGATGATTTCTGCCCAAAAAAGATGATCTCGATGCAAATCCTGTAGGAACTTTGATTCAAGATAATGAAGATTGGGAAGTTATTAAAAAGGATTTTATCTTTGGAGAAGAAGGATGGGTTGAAGTTCCTAGAAATATTTGATCTCCTTATGGTTTGAATTGCTTGTTTTTGAATTGTGTGATTTGATTTGATTTGCTTTGATTTGATTAGAATTGATTTGGTTTGAATGGATTGTATAACATTATATGAAATATAGTATATATTTATTGAGTTTAAACTTTCATATTTGTCATGTCTTTATTATTAACTCATGTTATTTTATATTTATATACACACACACACACACTCCATCATAATTTGTCACAAGTACTCCAGTATAAGACTAAGGGGGAGTTATTAGTTTTAGGGGAAGTTATATTAGTTTAGGATAAGTTTTTTCGTTGATGAAAAAGAGAGAGAAATACAAAATAGAGTAGTTAGACTTAGATTAAGCGGGAGTTATTGTGAAGGAGTATATTTTATAAACATAGATTGTCATCATCAAAAATGGGAAGATTGCTAGTCCTTGAGATGATGGTTTTGACAACCACAACCTTAGGACTTGTTATAAAATATAAATACTAACATTATAGTTTAGATATATATGTATATGCAGGATATAAATATGCAGGTACCAAGAATGAAGAATGTAGAGTATAGACATTCAAGACTGAAGATATCAGGATTGAAGACTCATGAGTATCAAGAGTTCAAGATTTCAATATTATAAGATAAGTATTGAGTCTAGAATTATGTTTAAAATTCTTGAAAGCACTTACATATTTATTCAAAATTTATTCGTGGAATGGAATCCACTTCGAGCCTGTTAAAAGGATGGAACCCTAGTGGGATGGAACCCACGACAATATCTAGTGGAACATATAGTGGTCCTATTTTGATATCCACTAATTTTATAAAAATGCTTTTCAAAAATATATATCTGTTGTTTTTAAAAAATGTTTTCAAAACTTTCTTTTCAAAAAGACATCTCTCTTGGTTTTAAATATTTTAGCCTCAAAACTATTTTTATCATTTCTAATATTTTGATTTTAAAATTGTCCTTGTTTTTAAACCATCTCTTGTTTTAAATATTTAACTTTAAAATATTTATATACTCAGATTTTAAATCACTTTATAGATTAAGATTATATATATTAAAAATTACTTTCTAAACTCTTTTATATGTTTAAACTATATTCAAATATATTTAAAAAGTTTAGAAATTGTTTTGACAAATTATAGAAACCAATTTTAATAAGAAAATCAAAACATCAATTTTGCCTTGAGCATGTCGACATCCCTCAACCTCCCATGTCGACATGGAGTTCGTTATTTTCAAATTTCAATTTTCAAAAGAAGTGTCTATACATCGTATCCTTTCACGAATAGATATGGCTGTTGCTCTACTATAAATACGAGTAAGTTCTAAACGGATTTTTTACCAGATTTCATTTATCTTCTCTCCTCTTCATCTTCCACATTTATTCTAAAGAATCCTAAACTATACCCAGCCAAAATACCAAGTGAATCAAACTTGATTATCTCTTGTTTGATTCTCTGCCACTCTCTCCATAAGATCTCAGTGTTATTCAGAGTTATAGGATCTTTGGTAAATCAAACTGTTGAGTAAAAGGTGCGGTTGAGCCTTGAACTCAATTGGATGTGACTGTAGCCCCGGAATTCAATTAGGTGATCTTATAGCCTGGTTAAATCAAGAGAGTTTTCCCTGGACTCGAATACAGGAGGGTGTACCTCATAGCCTTGAAACCGAGGGTGTAATATGGGAGATTATTTTGATAAGAAATCCGTACGATTGTACGGGACTGGATGTAAGATAACTCCGAACCAGTATAAAATCCTGGTGTATTCTTTACTTTACTGCTTTTATTTAGTATTTGCATCTGTGTCTGATTCTGTGATTATATCTGTGAATTGCATTTGTTGGTGATTAAATTACATAAGTTTCAAAAAAATTTAGAAAATCCACAGAACACTATCCACCCTCCTCTAGGGTTATTCCAGCCTTAAGATCGGTAATCCGCATTTCTCACAGCTTTTGCAAGTGCAGTAAATTAAGGAATGCAGCTCGACGTTAATCCATCCAGGCAATATTGCCTTTATCCTTCTTCGGTGCTTCAAAGAATGGGACATACTTATCATTTGCTTTAGATATGGACCTGCTCAATGCAACCACCTTACCATTCAGGCTCTACATCTCCTTTCGATTTCGTGGATCATGATGTCTTTTAAATCTTGGACTTGTTCTGGGTTAGCTTCGGTTCCCCTGGTGTGCATCTAAATCCTAAGAACTTTCCAAATGAAACTCCGAAATAACGTTTTATCCGATTCAACTTCATTCCAAACTCTCACAAAATTTGAAACATCTCATCCAGGTGAGAAATGTGGTCCTCGACCTTATTTAATTTCACTAGCATGTCATCAACATATACCTTCGTAGTTCTTCCAATCTGACTGGCAAACATCTTATTGACTAAGCATTGATATGTTGCTCTTGCATTCTTAAGCCCAAATGACATGACTTTGTAACAATAAAGTCCTAAGTTGGTATTGAAACTAGTGTGCTCCTGGTCCGAGACGTACATAGTAACCTAATTGTACCTAGATTATGCGTCAACAAAAGATAAATGCTCAGGTCTCGTGGTTCCATCTACCAGCTGATCGATTCTCGGAAGTGGGAAACAATCCTTAGGACACGCGTCATTTAGGTTGGAAAATTCAATACATGTCCGCTATTACCCATTTGGTTTCCCTACCAGAACCTGGGTTTACTATCCATTCTGAGTACTGAAATTCCCTGATTTATCCGTTCTCCAATACAGTTTCCACCTCTTCAATAACGATTGTCGATGGCTTAGGGACCGTACTTCTTTTCTTTGTTCACTGGCGGTATCCTTGGGTCAATTTTCAACGCACGCTATTAAGGGGTAGATTTCACACATGTCTGCATGGGACTAGGAAAACACATCCTGATTATCTCGTAGGAATCCAATCAACCGAGTCTTTAGTTCCTATTCCATCTTGGAATCGATCTTCATAAGTTCTGTTGGGTCGTTGCTATCTACCTCTATGAACTCTATTACCTCTCCGAGCTCCATTATGGCCTCCTCTCCTCCATCTCTTAGGTGAAGTTCATCATAAGGATCACTTGTAAACCTAAGTGGGGGCCCTCCTTTATTGCTACGTGATTGCATTTTTGGCACAAAGTGCGACCTCTTTGCCTTTACCTTTTTCCAATCGTTTATTTTCTCGATGCTCTGCCACATAACACACTTTGGCAGCATCTTGGTCTCCCTCTACTACCCCCACTCCATTGGTCATAGAAATTTCATAGCCAAACATCATTAGGCTACCACTGCTCGGAAATTAGATGCAGTTGGTAGCCCCAAAAAAGCATTGCACGTAGAGAATCCGTCCACCAAAACGAAAGTATGTTTATTGTGGCTGATCTAGGATGGATTCCTAGTTTGATAAACAAATCAAACCTTCCTAAGGGCATTTTTCCTTCTCCCGTGAAGCCATGTAGTTGCTGGTTGCATGGCATGACATCCTTCACGGGCAATCCCATTCTACCAAATGCATCTCTGAATAAGATATTTACCAAACCGCCACTTTATACTAAAATCCAATGTACTTCTGCTAAGCCAAGCATCGTCGAAATCATTGTGGGGTCCGTGTGTGGATTCTATTTACCCTATAAGTAACTATCATTGAATATTATCTCATCCTGCTCCCGACTTAGGGCCTTTGCCTTATGCAGCTCGCCTATGGTGTACACAAAAGCTTCACCATTCTTTAGGGCCTTTGCATATTTTTCCATCTTAGCCCAACTTTTGTCGGCTATGCGAGGTCCTCCAATTATGGCGTTAATTACCAACCTCATATCTTTCTCACGATTAGCACTAGTTCCTTCTCCTGCATTTTCCAACAGTAGTTGCTTTGAAGCCTACCACATAGGAACGGGAGGAGCAGTAGGATTCCTGACGTACTGCTCCAACTTCTTTTTCCAAATGTATTCTTCTATAATATCCCGTAGATGAGGAGAGTGTCATACCCAAAAGATTAATGAAATTTGCAATACTTTCCTGTATTTATGTCAGCATCAGTCTCCTTTCTCGGTGGAGGCCTATTATAGTTTGGCTCGAGGTAAATATTTTCTAGGGTATCGTTTAGGCCTATGTAAGCGTCGAACCTTGTTCCAAGCATGTACCTCCTTCGCTCCATTTTATTTCTGCCAAAATTGTTGTGATCGCTATCTTTCTTCTTCTCGAAAAAACCACCACTGGTGCCTTTGGCCATAGCATTCGCACTATTAGATGTCTCTGATGACTTGACAACTACTCTACTTTGTCGCCCGGCTGCGACCACCTCAAGTCGCATACACTTTGTTGCCTCAAAGGAGAAATCATGTAAAGTGGTCGGATTTTCCTTAGTTAATTTTGGGCCAACTTCGTATCTAGGTGCATACCGACGCACAACGCTATAAGAGTTAACCGTTCATCAAAATTCTGGATGCTAGTTGTTGCGGCGTTGAAGTGAGTTAACAACTATTGTAATATCTCATCTTCTCTTTGTTTCACGTCCAATAGTGAATATGGATCCTTGGGTTTCTCCACGTATACCTGAAATTGGCTAATGAGCTTTTCCTTTAACCTCGCCCGTGAATGGATTGAGCCAAGAGGAAGGCGGCAAAACCACATTATTGCTAAGTCTATCGGGAATAAGGGAAAACACTTACAGAAGACTTCCTCTGTTACTCCACTTATTAGCATGTGTTATGTATACCATTGCAGTTGTACTATTGGATCAATAAGACCCTAATAAGGATCCACAGTTGGCATTCGGAAGCTTTTATGGTCTTGGAGGTTTCTGTTTCCACGAAATTCCTCATTATACTTGCTCATGACACACACATTCTCTTATAATTCATGACATCCCATCCTTTGGTTTAGGTGATGAGCGTAATTGGGTCGACCTTCCCCTCCGGGGTGAAAAACTTCTTTCACTTCTTCTCTGGTAACTTGCCCTACGATCCTAGCCCAAATTTCAACTTCGAGATCATTTGCGGTAATAAGCTTTCTTTCTATCCACTGCCACTTTTGGTACGACAGTGGAGCGTCGTCTAAAACGAGAGGTTACAGCCATGGCTGGCCCTAGTTTAACGCCTAACCTATTCGGTTCAATGCCGAACCATTCCATGGGCACAACTTCGGGCTGAATCCTTGCTTAATCCATTTCCTCGGCGTTTTCTCATCCTACTCCTTGATGTTCTTGATCATATCCACTACTAGAATATGACCTACTTTGCCTCCTAGACCCCCTGGACTTGGATTCCCTTTCACTTCAATGTTATGTGCGGCAGGTTGTGTCTTCCCCAAGCGTGTCATGATCTAATCCACAATAGCCTGGTGCCATATAGCGAGCCTGGTGTCAAGTTCTACCCAACTCTATCAGAGTTTCCACTAGTGACAATGTCTGGCCCTGGAGTACTAGATGAATGATTGCCTTAATTGGCGTTGTTTGGTTAGCACTCCTGCTAGTAGCGCCATCTTTGCTCTTAGATTTAGGAGCCATGCCGAAAATCATGTTCTCAATGAAAGCATCAATTTTTTTTGCATGAAAAGTGGACAGATACCTCTAGCTAATCTTATAGCAGTAAGGAAAATTGAGAGAAAATGGTGGAAAGGTAAAGTGCACATAGATTTATAGTGGTGCGGCCATAACGAGCCTACATCCACTATTTATTTTAATTTTATTTTTTGTATCTCAGCTTTAACAAATATTTGGACAAAGTAGCGATTTATGATTAAAAAATATATAACTCCAAAGCTGGATCGGGCTATTCATGTTCGACGGTGTCTAGTAGCTCCAAAAAGATGTCTTTATGGCTGTTGGAAGCTTGGATATTTATAGGAGTAAAGAAGTATGAGGTTCGGCCCGATAAATCGGGTAGTTCCCTTGTTAACCGTGCTCGGTTTGGTTATTTTCATATATAATAGATATGATCTAGAATTTCCATGTATTTCAGATTTCCTTTCCATATATTTCTTGCTTGGTTCGGCTGAAACGAGATTGTTCAGTGATCATTGGGCCGGAGGGTAGATGTGGATGCATTTCTGGCCAAGTGTAGTGAAGTTCCCCTCCTTGGTTCTCCCCCCCCCCCCCCCCCCCCCCGGGCTCGGCATTGCAGTACACCAAACAGGATATCTTGTTCGGGGTGTAAACTAGCAAATAAGATATCTTATTTAGTAGTTTCCCATACCTAACAAGAATCTTGTTCGATGGTGAGAAAATTGGATAGGAAATATTAACTCTTCTACCGGACAAGACTTCTTGCTCGGCAGGAGGACCGCCGAATAAGAAATTATGTCCAATGGAAACTTATATCGGTCAACACTAAGGACTAGCATCTCCATCTCTCCTTTACATGGTTAAACTTGGGTTGCCTTTTGCCTCTCTTATCTTCTCCACTTCACGATTATTCGAATGAATTTTGATTCCTATATCACACATGCCTATGTCGCTCCTGCTATGAGTTGGCTATTGCACCTTTACCATTCCTTAGGTGGAAATGCCTATACAAAATATAAATTGGAAAGCTTAGTTGTTCGAGACACGATAGCTTCTAAAAAAATAGGAACTTCAACATAACTTTGTGTGCAAAAGAGATCGTTCACCGATTACTTGAAGTGATGAATGGATGCTCTTGGAATGTAGACAACGCTTCAAGATGATGAATGGTCAGCCAGTAGACTTCATGAACCAGACTCAATATCGCTTGCCTTGATCCAAAGCATGTTTTGTTTCATAGAAGCATGCTTTAAGGAGCAAGTGTTACCTTGTGTTTGAGTAGAACAACTTCTAAGTGAATCTACATGACGAGACGAAGATGAAATGACTTACTATCTTCGGGGCATGCTTAGAGTGACATGGGAGTAGAGCCTTATGAGTTTGAAGGCCTAACTCAAAAACAAGTTTGATCAGTACTGATCAAAGTTTGATCGGTACCGATAAGATTTCTTGTGGCAAGTTTCATGTTTCAGTGGAGATTTTCTATATGGTTGAAGAATGAAGTGCTATAGCAATCGTATCGGCATCGAGTTGATTTTTATTAAGGGTTACTCCTCAAAGAATTGATAAACAACTCCCAAGCCGTGTAAAAGAAGACAAGTCTCGTATGAGACAAATCACACTACAAAAAAAATATTACTACGGGCAATGCCAGTTGTAATAGGTATGTAACAACCGGCTCGCAACCATCGTAATATGCGAAGTTGTAATAGACCGATGAGATTGTACAACCGTTTATGACCATTGTAAATGCCCGTTGTAGTAAAAGTTTTTTACGACTATCAAAAATCGTTGCAATAGGGTCTTTTACAATAGATTTTGACAATTGTATATTTATCATGTTTTCGACTGTTGTAATAGATGTCTTTTACAACTGTTTTTGCCAGTTGTCAAAAAAAGCAAAATTAAAAAAAAAAATAGAGCATGGTGCAACATGTATACAGATTGTACTCACAATTACTAAAAAGCCAAAACATATTATACATTTGCATCATTTATTAAGTCTTAATATAAATACAAATCATTGTCGTTTAAGCTAAACTTTTATAAAAGAAATTGAATACAAACAATACAAATATAATTACAAAGGTCTCATCATTTCTAGCAGGATCAACGGTTGTTACATCAATACCAGGTGCAGCTACTTCATCAAGGGTAACCATGACAAATGCTTTCTGCAGTTGTCCACTTAAACCCATAGTATACACTACTTTCTTTGCTCGGCAACAAATGAAATAGATTTAAATCGCTAATACAATGAAACCCACACCAATTGCCACTGACAATATAATTATTAAATTATTACTTTTCTTGTTGCTCGATGGTGATTTTTTGATTTGGGATTAGAATTGGTTTCTTTAAGTAATCTTCGGATGTTTGCACTTTGCTTTTCCTGTTGTGAAATTACAAAATTTCCTTTAGGAAGTTATATCATATGATTCTATATTTCTAAAAACTGCTCTGCTAAAGTATTTTCTAATGTTTAGGTCACTAGGTTAATATCCAAGTCATCATTTTTGGTAGATTTATCGATATAAAGACCATGAAGTATATAAATAAACTTGTATCGGTTGGGCGCAACTGGAAAAGGTCACATAAATGACTCACATGAGAGATGTGCAACGACGATAATTAAGAAACAAGTAAATGATGCTAAGATACGGTAATGCTATAAAAGTTAAGTATATAACATTTCAAAAAAAAATGTTATCATAAGAAATGTTATGCATGCTTAACTTATACACAGAACATTTACCTTCTTACCACAAAACTTGTCATAACCGAGAAAAAAGAGTTTAAATTGTGAAAAAGATGATGAGCCCAACTTTTGTAAAATTTTGTGAATTTTATTCTTAATGCATATATGTGCACATGTTCTAGTTTTTGCACTTTCCAAAGAAAAAAATGCTTGTATTTAAGCCATATATATTTCACCAAGAGAATAGGCAATATCATTAGCTTTACTTTCTAATGTCAAACTAGTCAGGGGAAGGTTGCGCTTTTCAACAAGGTGGACCATCTTTGAAACACCTTTGGCAACTACATGAACAAGTACATCAAAGTACAAAAGGAGCAAGGGCACTAGGATGGGGTTTCAAAGCATCAAGACTAGTGGGGCAACAACATTAGATACAAAACTATTTAAGACATTCTCACAAGCACTTAGAGTGCACTACAAATTAGAAGCACAACATCAAATTCCATAGTTGAAGCACCTGCAACTCCTTCAGATTCACACACACGACCAATACAGCACTCAGTTTGTGTTATGCCCCAGGCCCATCACCATCTCCTATGAAAACCAGAGAGTTACTGCAGTCAGTTCCTAGCCAGAGTTCACCAGAAGGTGCTCAGAGATCAGTGGGCAATAAGGCCATGGTGACTCAAGTAGAAGGAAGTGAAGCAATGGACCAGCTGGCTTGTGAGAAGATGAGATAGGTTAAGCATGCTGTGTGCACGTGCACACGTGCACAGGCTGGATCAAACTTGATTTCCAGTTGCAGCGTTGATCAAGTCAATCTAGCCGTTGTAATGCAGCTATATAAATAGCCAGTTATCAATGTATAATGTATTAGGAGTTTCATAAATAAAACTATATTTTTCTAAGAATTCTATGCATGCTTCTTCCTTTATTTATTCTCTCATTTCTTGATAACTGTATTCTTCTTCACTGCCCCTGCTCTTAAACAAACCAGAAATAAGTTCTACTTCTTCTTCAACCTACCTTCACCTCTCAGTATTCAGCAATGACTACTACTCCAAAGCAAGCAAAGGATCATGGGCCTATCAAATTGGTATCAGAGCAAGACCCAAAGTATGATTTCAATGAACAACCAGATTTTCCAAAAATGATGATGAACAAGACCTATGGGTCAGGCAAGAGCATTTTAATGACAAGACCAACAACACACTCGAGCAGCTTACCGAAGCACAGTAAGAACTTCATCAAACCACCCAAGAAATGACTGGAAAATTAGATCTTTTGTCAGCAACATTGGATTCTTTATTGCAAGAAATAAAGAACAACCGAACTAACCTTCAAGAATCACAACAAACTCCTAGAAACAATCCCAATGTACCTCCATTCTAAAGAAATAGCAACAGGAGTACATAATCCTCTCCACACTCAATGGAAACAAATACCAATCCTCATCCAAGACAGCAACCAAGTATTCTTCCCACTCCCTCCCTTTTGCAACACACCACTATTAAATTAGAATTTCCAGTCTACAAGGGAGATGATACTGTTATCGAATGGATAGACCAGGTCAAACAGTTATTTAGGTATCACCACACACCAAAAGGGGAATGTGTGTCAACCTGTTCATTCCACCTCAAAGATGATGCGTAGAAATGGTTCAAATGATTATCTAACAATGTCAAGAACTATGAAATATGGAAGAATTTTAAGGAAGAGATCATAGTAAGGTTTGCTCCACCTGAGTTAAGGAAGCCCTTTGGAGCCTTTGCTAATTTAAAGCAGCTATCTACTGTTCAATCATATCTCACCAAGTTTGAACAACTGCAAGGCCTCTTGCCACATCTACACCTAGATTATGAATTTGATAAATTTTTAGATGGTTTAAGGGAAGATATTAGGATAGATGTTGAGGCAGCCAGGCCTAACAACTTTAAGGAAGCTGTAGCACTAGCAAAGATCTATGAAAGTAGGTGGTCTAGGAAACCTTTTAAAACCTTTACCACCTCTCAACCTCTGACATCAAGAAACTTACCCCCCAAGAACAATAAGGCAGCAGATTTTAACACCAACAAAAGTAACACATTAGCAAACATTGCGAAAAGCAAGAGGATGACCTCATAGGAAATTATTGACAAAAGAAAAAGGGTTGTGCTATATCTGCAATGAAAGGTGGTATCCATGCCATCGATGCAAGAGAAAACAAGTATATACATTAGAAGGGATCACAAAACCAGAAGTTGTGCAGGAGACAGAGGATCAAGAAGCCCAAGAAGTCGAGGAGATTACAGAATCCAATGAAGCAGAAATTAATCCTGCTATCACCTTCCATGCTATGTGTGGGATACCAGCCCTTCACACCATTAAAATTCGTGGAGCAATATATGGGAAACCAGTGCTTGTTCTTATTGATTTTGGCTCTACACACAATTTCATTGACTGCCAACTGGCTAAAGGAATTCAATTGGAGACTGACGATACAAAGTATTCGAAGTACAAGTAGCTAATGGTGAGAGGCTTCAAGGTAAAGGACTATGTGGTCAGGTACCTTTAAAATGTCAAGGTTGTTGCATGTTTGTAGATTTACTCTTATTACCCCTAGATGGTTGTTAGGTTGTGTTAGGGGCCCAATGGATGAAAACTTTAGGTGAAGTGACATTAAACTTTTTAAAATTGCAAGTCAAATTTAAATATAATAGGAAGATTCACATCTGGCAAGGAATGCACCCAGAAGGCCTAAGAATAGTAGACAAGAAGACAATTAAAAGGGACTGTATACAAGGACAGGTAGCTATGATGCTGTGTTCTCAGCTTGTCTGTAACGATCCCGGATTTTTACTGAGTTTAAATTGATAATTAATTTAATTTTTGAATGAAAATTATGAAATTTATTCGTAAATTGATTTTTATATTCTAGTTAAATTATGAATTAATTGAGAATTAATTTGGATATTTGGAAATAAATATGTATATGAAATATATTGAAAATAGAATTTGAAATTGGGATTTATAAATAATGTAAGAAAAATTGAATTTAAAAGTATGAAATGGATTTTTAAAGTTGTGTAAATAATGAATGAATAAGATAATAAGTATTGAAGTTAAAAATAAATATTTAAGTTAGAAATAGTAATAGATATGTAAGATAAATTAAAATATCAAGTGATTTCACTAGAATAAATTATAACAACATATTAAAATAGAAGTTTGTTTATATTACAAAGTAACAAGACAACAAAAAATATATACATAAGTATGAAGAAAAAAATACATTCAAGTATGAAGCTTGCAAAGGAAGACACTAGATATATTCAAGCATGAACAAGCTAATAAATTATAAATATGAAACAAGAATTTATAAATATCTATGAACAAGACAAAGGCAATTAATGCTTGAATCTTAACACACAAAAATATTATCATATCAGCCCAACAAAGCAAGAAATGAAATCGGTCGAGTCAAAGAAACCAAGAAAATTTATACAAATATCTTAGCATACCACAAAATCTTATCAGCCGTAATCTTGTTTAATCAAACAAAGAAAAAATATATCTTTGGTCTGATATTGTACAAACAAGAATTATATCACCCTGTTCAAAGAAAATTATATCACCCTGTACACTTCTCCTATATATCAACCATCTTCATTTCAGTTTTGTCCATTATTCAAAGTAAACCTGAAATAACATCATCTCAAAGCTTAAACAAAGTTCAATTTTAAACAACAGTTTAATCAATTCAAACCAGAAATCAGAAGTTCAGCGAGCAAAATTTCAAGCCTGTTTCAACATAAATCAAACTCTGTTCATTCTGGAAGACAACTGTGAGTAACATTTTGTTTAGAACTGGACTGGTTGCTTATCTATCTGGAAAATGTTATGTTGTGTATATAGAAATTTGTTCATGTGTTTATATGTAAATCTATGATGTATGCATGCCTGATGTCTCTGTGATATCCCTGTTCTTAGTTTTCAAGCTTAGATTTTAATCAACATTCATTACCCCTTGAATCAATCTTTGTTAGGCCTTGGTTTCAAAAGCAAATATGCTTGTTTAAGTATCAGTTATTATTTAAAAATAGTTTCAAGTAAAATATAAATATGTAGGTTGAAAAAAAAACTTGATTATACAGAACAAACTCAAATTTTTGATAATTTCGAATGTCACATTGTCACTGAAACAAGTACTGTCATACCCGAACCAATTAAAAGAATACTTGATAAATTTCCAAAGGTACTAGCCCCTTTAAACTCACTACCTCCTAATAGTCCCTCACATGACCATAGAATAACACTGCTACAGGGATCTAAGCCTGTTTGTTTAAAACCCTACAGGCACTCACATCATATTAAAAATGAGCTAGAAAAAATCATCCAAGAAATGTTGAATACTGGAGTCATAAGGCCTAGTTGTAGTGCTTACTCTTCACCAATTGTAATGGTTAGGAAAAAAGATGGAACTTGGAGGCTGTGTATTGACTACGGAGCGCTTAATAGTATTACCATCAAAGACAAATACCCTATACCTTTAGTTGATGATTTATTTGATGAACTACATGGTGCTAAAAATTTTTCTAAGCTGGATTTAAGGTCAGGATATCATCAAATCAGAGTAAATGAGGAAGACATTCATAAGACTGCTTTTAAAACCCATGATGGGCATTATGAGTTTATGGTTATGCCCTTTGGCCTTGTAAATGCCCCCTCTACCTTTCAATCTCTGATGAATACTATATTCAGGCCATATTTAAGGAAGTTTATTTTAGTTTTCTTTGATGATATACTAATTTTCAACCAAGCTATGCTTGAGCATTTGGAGCATGTCAGTGTTGCTTTGCAGGTACTACAAGAAAATCAATTAGTTATCAAACTTTCTAAGTGCTCTTTTGCTAAAGAAAATATAGAGTATCTTGGCCATGTGATTTCTGCTCAGGGGGTGGCTGTGGACAATAGTAAGGTGCAAGCTATTAAAGAATGGCCTATACCCACTACATTGAAGGCATTAAGGGGGTTCCTAGGCCTCACAGGATATTATCGAAAGTTTATCAAACACTACGGAATTATTGCTAAACCCTCACTGACCTCTTAAGGAAGGATTCTTTTCAGTGGAGTGATAAGGAAACCCAAGCATTTGAAAGATTAAAACAGTGCCTCATGTCCCCACCAGTCCTTTCCATGCCAGATTTCAATAAACCTTTTGTGGTTGAGTGTGATGCCAGTGGTATTGGCATAGGGGCAGTACTCTTGCAAGATAATAAACCTATTGCATTTCTCAGCAAAGCACTACAAGGCAGGAACCTTAATCTTTCAACCTATGAAAAGGAATTACTTGCATTACTATTAGCTACAAAGAAGTGGTCACAGTATCTCCTAGGGAGACAATTCATTATAAAGACTGACCATCAGAGTCTTAAGTACTTGCTTACACAAAGACTGCACACTGAAATTCAAGAGAAGTGGCTTGCCAAATTACATGGCTATGATTATGTGGTTGAATATAAAAGTGGCATAGAAAATGTAGTAGCAGATTCTTTGTCTAGAAGGGATGAAGAAAAAGGACAGTGCATGTCTCTCTCTCAAGTGCAGGCTACATGGTTGCAGCAACTAAAAAGTACCTTGGTTAACTTGCCTATGTATGCAGAAATCAAAGAGAAAATAGACAATGAAGGTTCCAGTAAATACAAACTTGTTGATGGGTTGCTCTTTTATAAGGGAAAGATTCTCATTGATCATCACAACTCAAATTTACTCAAAACTCTTATCAATGAATTCCATTCCACCCCACTTGGAGGACACTCTGGCATTAAAGAAACTGTGAAAAGAATTAAAGCTATGTTCTACTGGAAAAGGATGAAAAGGTATGTGGAGAAATACGTAAAGGACTGTGATGTGTGCCAGAGAAATAAAGGGGAGAACAGACATATACCAGGATTGCTTCAACCTCTGCCAATTCCAGAGAGAATATGGACTGACATTACCATGGATTTCATAACTTGCCTTCCAAAAAGTCAGAAATACACTGTTATATATGTAGTGGTCGATAGACTATCAAAGTATGCTCATTTCTTTCCTTTATCGCATCCATACACAGCCAGAGATGTAGCACAAGTTTTTTTTGATGGTGTATTTAAACTCCATGGAATGCCAACATCCATCGTCAGCGACATAGATTCACTCTTTACTAGCATCTTCTGGAAGGAACTCTTCAAATTGCAAGGCGGTACCCTGAAGTTAAGCACATCCTACCATCCCCAAACTGATGGCCAATCAGAAGTCACAAATCGAATATTGGAAAGCTACTTGCGGTGCTTTGTATGTCATAAACCTTCTGAGTGGTCTAAGTGGTTAACTCTCGCAGAATTTTGGTATAACACCGCCTGGAAAACAGCTACAAAGATGACACCATTTCAAGCAGTTGATGGGGTTTCTTCTCCCACCTTGTTGACCTACATTCCAAATACAGCAAAGGTTCCTCAGGTAGAAGATTTACTGTTCTCCAGAGACATTATTTTGCAATTTTTAAAAGACAGTTTGACAATGGCCAAAGACAGGATGAAGAGATATGCAGATCTCAAAAGAACAGAGAGGAATTTTAAAGTGGGAGATTGGGTTTTCTTGAGGCTACAGCCATATAGACAGTTGTCTGCTAGGACTTTGAAGACACAAACTTTCCCCCAAGTTCTATGGACCTTATGAAGTTGAGAAGAAGATAGGAGAAGTAGCTTACCAATTAAAGTTACCACCTGAAATTAAGATCCATCGTGTGTTTCATGTGTCTCAGTTGAAAAGGAAGCTAGGAGCTGGAATTGTAATTCAAGAGGATATGCCTAGTTATATAGAAGAATTGGTGAGGGAGCCTGAAAGAATCTTAAATAGAAGAATTGTCCCTATTAACAACCGGCCAGTGGTGCAGATTTTAGTGAAATGGAAGGAGTTGTTTGATGAAGAAGCCACTTGGGAAGAATACTGAAAAATAATCAAGAAATTTCCCACCTTGGACCTTGGACCTTGGGACAAGGTCCATTTTTCATGGGGAGGGGAGTTGTTATGCCCCAGGCCCATCACCATCTCCTATGAAAACCAGAGAGTTACTGCAGTCAGTTCCTGGCCAGAGTTCACCAGTAGATGCTCAGAGATCAGTCGGCAGTAAGGCCATGGTGACTCAAGTAGAAGGGAGTGAAGCAATGGACCAGCTGGCTTGTGAGAAGATGAGATAGGTTAAGCATGTTGTGCACGTGCACACGTGCACAGGCTGGATCAAACTTGATTTCCAGTTGCAGTGTTGATTAAGTCAATCTAGCCGTTGTAATGCAGCTATATAAATAGCCAGTTATCAATGTATACTGTATTAGGAGTTTCATAAATAAAACTATATTTTTCTAAGCATTCTGTGCATGCTTCTTCCTTTCTTTATTCTCTCATTTCTTGATAACTGTATTCTTCTTCACTGCCCCTGCTCTTAAACAAACCAGAAATAAGTTCTTCTTCTTCAACCTGCCTTCACCTCTCAGTATTCGGCAATGACTACTACTCGAAAGCAAGCAAAGGATCACGGGCCTATCAGTTTGCACACAACCAGAACAACAATCTCCAACATTGCAAAAATCTAGTAGTCATAGAAATCTTAATCAACGCCTAGCAGTAGTAATGCAACACATAGTAAAATGCAACAGTGAAAAAAGCTTACCATACTTATGTGACGGTGTAGGCACCCACTCACCAAAGCATCATAAACCGGAAAGGATCATTGCTATCAGAATGTTAAGAATGGTTTTTATAACTTCTTGTTGCTTCAACACATCAATACTACGACTTGCTTTCCCAATAATTTCTACCCATTTTTGCAAACCGAAAATGATGCAAATTCATACTAGTTAATACAATATGATATTGTGAGCTTTGAGAAGATATCAGCAAAAAAGTAAGTAGCTGGTCTGGAAGTTCCATTAACCGTCTAAGATACTCTTCCCTTTGTCCTGCCTCAGTCTCCGCTTGAATCATGTGCCCAACCTTCAAATGCACAATTGACATGGATAAAATTGTTAGACATACAGCAACTGTACTTGCAACTGTACTTGCAGATGTGGTTATAAAAAGAAATTTGTTTGTTTATTGCGTATGATTATTGATTCATAGAAGGAATGGATCTGATGAGGCTCAAGCACTGCAACTGTACTCGCAAGATTAGTTAGAAGTTCAGACAAAAACATCTCCCGCTCGCCGACCTACAATACGAGCAAACATATTTCTTTAACTATATTAAAAATGAACAATAAACTAAAACCACAACATGTTTTGGCTTAACTGACTTAGAAAATTGTTCGATATATGAGAAAAAAAATTTCTACGCTTAAGTTAACATCTGAAGCAAGCTATCAGAGTTCAACGTGAGGCGACAGAGGAATAGTGATCTCGAAGTAAAAGGATGATTTTTTGTGCAACGACAGAACAACCACTGTGAAGGCAAATCATCTCTAGGAGATGGCCAGTTTGACCCGGACTTCAATATGAGTTTCAAGGCACCGCAAATCTCAAGTTTCTATCTCGCCATGGCAGAAAGGCTGTTGAAGACGAACTTGATTTGAATTCTGGAAGAGGGATTCCCGAATTACTATTTGTGAAGGGTGCGGATACTTGGTTATTTTGATTTCAGGAGAACAAAGCATTTTTTACGGGGATTAATTTTGGAGAAAGAAAAGCGAAGCCAAATTTTGAGAATCGGAGGGAATTTTTTCAACTGGAGCCAAATTTTTGAGCATTTTTGGGAAAATTATCAAGCTGTTGTAGCTAAAATAATTATTTTTGAATTTTATGAAAAGTTTTAAATATTGTTTATGAGTTTTATGATTATATTTAAACTTTTTTTTAGAGAATTTCAATTTTTTTAATTTTTTAAAATATTAAATATAATTATCAATTATAACTATTAAATATATTGAATACTAAAATAAATATTAAGATTCTGTATTAATCATTAATTATTGAATGGTAAATATTAGTCTTAATTATTAATTATTACTTCTTAATAATTTAATAGTAATTTTTAATTATTTGTTATGAAATATTAAATATTAATAGTAATTGTTATCTATTAGTTATTAAATATTAAACATTAACAGTAATTATTTGACCTTTTTCATTAATTACTAATTATTAATTTTGATAATAAATAATAAATGATTATTAAAAAATAAATATTAATTCTTATTTATTAATTATTAAATGTATTTATTGCAACCATTTATAAAAAAAGTTGTTGGAAATATATTTACTAAATTGTTAAAATTATATTATTATTTATTAAATATATTTATACAAATTGTATAAATCGCATTTATATTTCACATTTCAAATTAATTATTAAATATTATACGTCAATTTTTAATTATTATCACTTATCAATTACTATTTTTTAATTAATATTTATTTAATTGTTATTTTTTATTATTAATTATTAATTGCTATCTAATGGTAATAAATTATATTTGTATTTCGGTCATTATTAATTAATTAATTAATTATTATTTATAATTTAATTATTAATTAATTAATTATCAATAGGAATTATTTCATATCTCAAATTAATTATTAATTATTATTATTTAATTGTAGTGATTAATATTCTATATTAATTTTTAATTATTATTTAAGAATTAGTGATTTAATTATTAATTTTTTAGTTAATCATTATTATTATTTTATCGTACTTGTAATTATTACATTTTAATTATTTATTGCAGCGGGTAAACAGAAAAAGCTTGTAATAGGCATCTATTACTACTAACTAGGGGTGGGCGTGGGTTGGTTTGGTGAGGTTTGGAGTCCAAACCGCTTCCGCACCGCATCAAACGGTTAATCAAAAATACAAATCATTATACCAATCCTTTAAACAGTTCGATTTCGGTCCGGTTTGAATGTAATACGGTTCGCTTTCGGTCCGGTCCGGTTTGAATCTATATTAAATATGAAATAAAAGAATTACTTCCATCAACAATCAATTTACAAAAGCAACCATGTGAAACTTTTACATTTAAAGGTTAAAACACACCATGTTGTACTGAAATGAAAGATTAGTTCTTAATTGTATGAATATTTCAATTTGACATTCACCTATAAGTGAGATTTTTTTGGTAGATTAACCAAATATCAACATTAATCAATGCATAATAATTAAGGAAAAGACTAGAATAAGATTATAATTATCATTTATTCATAAAAAGAATGAGATGAAAAATATTATACCAAACTATAACTTCTTCCTTTATGTCAGTGATTATTATTAATATAACAACAACATAAACTAAAAATAGAATGTACATCGTTACAATCTAAAATAAGATAGGAGTTGCTTATACTTTTATCCTAAGATTTCTAATATAAATTTTTGGTTCGGTCCGGTTTAATATGGTTGGTTCAATCGTCCAAACCGCAACCGAACCGTATCGATGCGGGTCGGTTCGGTTTGGGGTATCATCTTTGGTTAGAAGATTCGGTGCGGCTTTCCGCACCGCTTTTGCGGCCCGGTGCGGGCGGTTTCCGTATAGCGGTGCGGTATATGCCCACCCCTACTACTAACGCAAAAAACAGTTTTTGAAAATTGGCATCTATTACAATTGAAAAAACAAAACGTTTGTAATAGTCATCTATTACAGCTGGCAAAAAAAAGAGTTGTTCAAATTCTTTAATAAAAACAATAATATCAGACAAGCACCATTGTCTCAGTGGTTAAGTGATTCGGCTTTAATGCGATAGGTCATAAGTTCGAAACTTGCATAGCGTGATTCAAATGTTTATTGACATGTGATATATTGTCCTAGTGACATGTATATAAAGTATCATTTCAAAAAAAAACAATAATATCAACAAGCATTAATAACAAACAATTAATTAATTCATACGTATACCTCTTTCAAATACAAATCATTAATTAATTCATACAAATTATTAATTATTAACTACCATTTAATAGTAATTATTAATTAGTCGTCGTTAATTTTTTGGTTGTTAATTTATTAATTAATTAATTATTATTTATTAATTAATTATTAGCATGAATTATTTCGTACGTAAAATTAATTATTAATTATCATACATTAATTTTTAATTTTTGTTACTTATTTATTTATTTATTTATTTATTATTTACTATTACTTTTAGTTATTATTAATTAATTATCTAATTATTATTGATTAATTAATATTATTAATTAATTAGTAATGAATAATATGAATTACTTCAAATTAATTATTATTTATTATTTTTTAATAGTATTTATTAATAATTATATATTTTGCGCTAATGATCATTAGAAAGTAGCGCAAAATCATGTGTTCAATGTGATTAAATATGACGAGATTTTATTGTATAAAAAAAGACCAAGAGCAAAAGACCGACCTAGGAACTTGATAATTGAGATGTCAATTTCGACTAATTTACTTAAATGCAACATATTCAATATTGTTAAAATGTTAAAAATATTTGTATGTACTTTTGTAAAGAATTTGGTGCAGTCTTGTAGCATGGTTACCTTTTAAATAGTCCGACCATTTCAAAAAAGCAAATGTTCGAGAGTCGATATAAAATAGGCACAGTTGTGATGAAAAGAATGAATAGTCACTTCTCTTTCATAAAGAACATAGGAAATGTGAATTGTATAAAATTTAGTAAGATACTTAACATGGAATGAGAAATGTGATTTCCATTTCAAATGTACTACATTATAAAAAAATTGTTTTTTCTATAAAAAGATATTTATACGAGTCAAAAATATTTAATCGACAACTCTTGCATATAAATTATACACAGTAAAAGAAATAAATAACCCATAACAAGTAGTTGAATGGAGCTTCGTACTACATATGCTGTTAATCTAATGGCAAAATTAGTGGTGGCATA
The DNA here is from genome assembly GCA_030765085.1 of Allium cepa. Classification (NCBI taxonomy): domain Eukaryota; kingdom Viridiplantae; phylum Streptophyta; class Magnoliopsida; order Asparagales; family Amaryllidaceae; genus Allium; species Allium cepa. The sequence goes on from CM060944.1 coordinate 437,880,171, forward strand.
TCATATGACGCTTATTAGTGGATGAATGTAGATCAAAAGTTTGTTTTTGTATACATACAAAATATTATTTATGAAATCATAACTCTTTTTTTTGTAATGACTTAAAATATAGTATTAATTTTGGTATGAATATTGTGAATATTCATTATAAAATAAACCTATAATGATATTTGTTTTTATAACATTTGTGATGCATTAACAATATAAAATACAGAAGTATCTAAAAATTTAACAATTATTTTGGAATCATAGACTATGTCATATCTTTAATAAATAATTCTTTGATCATATAGTTACAAATTAAATGCCAATGTTGAATTGTATCTCAAGCAATTAAGGACAAAGCACTCATTCAGTGGGAGCAACAAAAGAGTTAACAAATTCTTTAGATTGATGCATGTAGATGCATTCAATTCAAGGTCTAACGATAAAAAAATGGATTGACTTACTTTGTTAAATTCACCGACTAATTATCATAAATATGAACATGTGTATTTAGTATACAAGCAGTATATCTATTGTAATTTCATAGAATATAACATGGAAGTAGAAAAACAAAACATGCAAAGGAAATAATATTATTCGATTTGATCGAAGAAGTTAGTATATTGGAAAGAATTCCCAAAGTACCTAAAAGCGAACAAAATTCAATGTCAAAGTCACTCCTCCCCATGATACATGATGATATATCGATAGAATTAATTGGACTTTTATGGACAAAGTACCATTAATTATGAGTAAATTTGAGTTAACTTCAATCTATAAGGATATGTACTTAAGAGTAAATATATATGTTAAATTTAATTTCATATATAGTTTACGAAATCATATAAGATACGAGTTGATGAGAAACCCCCGTATGTCCTAGGTCAAGGAGCTGACATGTTGTGTGAGTCGAGAGGCTGCACATTCTTATGTGGGATCTTGTGCAAATCAGCTCAAAGGAGTTTAGGACCAGCCAACAATGGTTGACTAATTTATGTTATGAACACAAGTTTTGTGAACTCAAAATTGAATAGGTTTTATATAAGTATTGGGTACGATCCAAGGATCTAACACAGAAATTGATTTTATAAGTGAAATGAAATTTATCAAGCCTAAAACTAACATGACCCGGTAGAATGTCTAATAAAAATTTCTGCATATCAAATAGAAACTACGAGTTTCTTGTAAATGTTGATAAAAAGGATAGTTAGTGACAACAATCTCATCCATTTTCAATAAGCCACAAAGAGTGTTGATGCTATCATATGGCATGATGCTTAAATCTAGAATAGATTAAAAATTCATTATTGAAATATGATTTTGATAGTTGTACCCAAAGGGATATGATCCATCGACCCCATGTGTATCTTCACAAGGAAGACCAGTATAGCTTGAATATTGTAAGCAACATTGATGAGAATAACCTCGTAAATCTCAATTGTTGAAATTAGCTTAGAAGATTCATCAATCAACTTGTTTGAGCTAATTCGGGTTCTACTCAAAAAATTATCGCTCGGTATAAATTTGAATGTTTGTACTTCTTTGTTGAAACAACAATTCTGAATGTTGATTTAAAATAGACCATTTGCACATGATGACCAAAATGTCATGACATCAGTGGGAGCAACACATGTTTGTAAGTGTTGGATAAGATCCAAAAACTGATATTGTAGAATCGTCAACAAGCATTAGTGAGCAAATAGTCTGATTATCAGTCAAAATACAGAGAAAGAGTGTGTCTATAAGAAAGAAAATTAAAAGGTACTAAAATATTTCTAAAACTGTAAGTAAGGATATAAGATTGTACTAAATGATATACACAAAACACCATAATAAAATGTTTAAAATGGAGCATATGAGATGGATTCCATATGCATCGATAGTTGGAATTATCATATATGTTATGTTATCTACTGTATCGCAATTTGCTCATGTAATTGAGTGAATATCAAATCTGATTTAATACCTTTAAATTGTAGTTAGGATTATTCTCACGTATTTACGAAATACCAGAGAATTATTTTCAAAATCAATGAACTCCTTATAAGGAGCGTTCAGAATCAAACTTCATAAGTGAAATAAAATATGATGTAGCAATCCTAAATTCATCTTCAGTCATAGTTAAGGAGCTTTAAGTTGAAAATATTTCAAATAAGAGGTGGTTGAAGATTCAATCAAAAGGCTAAGTACATCGCCTTGAATAGCGTCGCGATAAAAGCAGTATGAATATACATGCACAAGATTATAACAAAGCTAGAAGATTCAACATGCCAAGAATCCCATGACATTGTTTTGTGAAAATCACGTCGCGATGTAGATCATAAATGAAACTAGGGCTCATAAGATGTCTAGACATATATTCTGGAAGTTCCATATGGTAACGGTGGTTTATCAACGACATAGAGATATTGTGTGAAGGAGTAGATAGTAATACAATATAGTATATCCGTTCACTAAGGGACTAGCTTGATCAGATCTAAAACAATCACAGGGATTGTATTAATATTTCATAATTGACCTCAAGTGCAAGTAGGAGATTGAAAGAGTTAGAGGCATGCTCTAGGGGTAATTAAGTCATTTTTTACATGTACATAGCTCTATAGTCAATCGTGTTTGTAGTAACTGCGTTTGTTTTCCTTTATCTATTTTGTTATATTATGATATAATTAATTAAGTAATTGATTTAAATTATATAATAAGAAAATACTTAAATAAAATGCTGTGAACGTGGTTGCAAGTAGTTGTAATCATGAATAATCAATCACAAAACAAAATGACTTTATTTTAAATATTGCTGGTTAAAAAATTTCAAGGAAAGGATATCGATTCAACCATTAAGATTAGAGTGCGTAATGCTCTCCAAATGTTGGGCAGTTTATTACTCATGGTTGTTGGAGGGCACCGAGAGGTTACGTACTTGTAGTTACTGGATAACTATATAATTGCTCGTCTAAAAGTTTCCTATTGGTTGATAACAATTTGGTCAAACAAGAAATCTCAGTGTGACGATGCTACATAGTTTCCTGGACTTAAGAATATCATGGAACGTTGGTGTGAATATTCCATTTTGATTATAGTTAAATCATAGTATAATGATCCTTCAAGCAGCTATATTTGGTTCTAAGTTTAAGCATGTGAACCACTATTCAATAGAGAATTTCTCTTCTCTGTTATATGAGGTTAGTACCACGGTCAACTATAGTCAACTTAAAGTCAAAATCTCTGGCCAGAGTAGTACGGTTAATAATAAACATTAGTATTGAATCAAGGACTATTTTTTGGACAAACTAAGTTAAATGAGGATAATAATGGAATTTTGACTGGTACCAAATTTCATATATCCTAAAATAATATAGTTTTGACAACCAACAATTGCACTTACTATATATTTTACATGTTTGCCATACCTATTAAAATATGAATGTATTTGAAGTATTCATACCTTTTCAAATTTCACACTTAATTAACATAGAGCTAATTAATTAAGAATAAGACTAAATTAATAAATAATATTTTATTAATAACAACTAGATTGTAGTGAAACTCATTAGACTTCATAAGCCCACTATGATCTAAATAGGGAATTTTTTTAAATTTACACAATTCATTCACTACGAAACAAACTGGGTTCCTTCAACGATATATTATGTATGTTTTATCTTCGTCATTACTATATCACTTAGTTATCAAGAGCTTGATTAATGACCAAAAATCTGTTTATGTATGTAATTAACTGCGAAGTCCACTATTAAAGTCTATGGTTTAATTTAATAACAATTATCGATTTACCAATTTGCATTGGCTAAAGACTACATTACATCGACGACCGATTATAGCTATACTAACCTTCTATTCGAAGGAGACACATCATCTCTTGATTAGTGTTTTACTTTAAGTGGTTCAGTTTATAATGGATTATGACCTTAATACAACCACATTGTCATGTGATTGACCATAATCGAAGTATCCTGTAGACATTTAAGATTCATAATATTCTTAAACCAAAAGATAATTTCACATTATCACATGAGATCGTCTATTTGACATTTATCATATTGAATACTCTCAATGATTCATTTTGTAATTATTACAAACAACTACATGTACGTAACCCTTTGGTGCTCCTAATGGTCATGGATCATCGTCCATCGTATGGAGAATGTTACATACTTTAGTCTCAAAGGATATATTGATATCTTATTCTCGATACATATGGACTAGGAAATTTTAAGGACAAGCATTCATTTTGTTTGATCCAATACTCATGGTTACAAACATATTTGTAACTACAATCGATTAAATACTTTTCCTAAGGATTTTCATCTTGTATGTATTTAGTATATTGATAACATTTTTTGTATCCTAATATAATAATATATACAATCAAAGATAAAACAAAAGTTTATACTATTTCTAATAAGGTCTATTATAAGGGTTATATTATATAATCAAATTACATAATTATCCCTACGACATACTCTTGATCAGTTTTCTCAGACAAAACTAAGAACAAGCCTTAGTGAGTAAGTCTGTAATATTATTATTTCACATCTACTTTTCAATTGTACTTCTCTATCACTAATAAACTCTTTTATCACATATTAATTATGAATAATATATCTTGAACTCTTGTCAAGCTATCGATCTGCATTGCAATCTACATAGCATTATGGCTATCACAATACATTATTGAATTCTTAATGGTGGAAACCATCCCTAGCTATCTTATAAATTTGCTCACATATACAACTTTTATTGTGGAACCACTTAAAGCGATATACTTAAGCCTTCATTTTTGACTCTGCCATAATATCTCATATGAAACATTTCCAACCTAAAGCCTCTTTATCAAGGGTGAATGCGAATTTAAGATTGACTTCTATATTCTATGTCACTTATGGAGTTTGAGTCTGAACATTCCTTCATAAGAAGTTTATTGTTTTCATAAACAATTCCCTAGTATTTCATTAATATTCAAGAATATCCTTAATTATCATTCGATGATTTTAACTCGGATTTGATATTCGCTTACTGCACCAAGTGTAGAAGTGAATTTTGATCTAGCACATAACACAACATATTTGATGGTTCCTACTTCCTATACAGAAGGACTATCTCATATTCTTTATATTAAATATTTTAATATGGTGTATATGTTTATCAGTTGGGACAATGACCCTGTAGTTAAACCGCTTAGCGATTTTATAGTTGGGATAAAATGAGGATACAGTGGAAAATGGTAATAGTGAAAAATTAAATATTAAAGATAAAATAGATTATAAAATGGATTTATTATAAATATCATTCATCAATATAGGAAAAGAAAACATTGTTTACTTCTATGTAACACTATCCAAGAACGTCTCAATCAATGTAGTTCAAACTTAGGTATATACCCTAATTATATTGATCTTGTTCAAAAAATAACTAGTTAAATTAACCTTTTATATTAAAACCGCTAAAGCGGCTGTTAAAAAGCTCTTATTTAGCAAGTTTAGCGATAAATAGCAGCACTTAAGCGAATTCATTATTTAATAGTGTTAGATTGTAAAAATGCAGCGATCGAAGAGTGTTAAGTGTATTAATGGGCGTATAACTAGGATTTATTGGGGCGTTAATTACATAGGGGAATCCCAACATTCACTTATGCCAATGTAAAGGGTGTCACTTTCAAACCCTTCGTTGATAGTTTAATAACCAAACTTTAATTGATTTTAGTATGGATACACCATCAATAATCAGTAGCATGTTGTTTACTTATAGTAAAAGAATTTATTTTAATACCTTTAATTTTCTTTCTTATATACACATGTTGCTTGCGCATTTTGACTAAAATCAAACTATTTGAGTTCTTTGTTAAAATACTAGCTCAACCTCTAGATGCTGGTTTAAGATTGTATCTTAAAAATTCCATAGGATTTTCAAAGCTCTTAATGACTTTGAGACACTTCGGCTTTTTTTTTTGCAAACAGTCTCCTCTTAATTATTATTCAGAAGTTCTATTTTCAATGCCATTGTGCCATAACTCAAAATCATACTGTGTGATAATTTGTGAGTAGAATTCGAACAGATAAAACATGTTGACAGACAAAATTATTTCTCTAGTTTCAACATTTGAAATTAATGATATAATTTCCCATCAACCTTGCTTTATAAATTTCCAACAACATTGATCTTCTTCTCGATGACTCATATAAGGCTGATAGATCATATCCTTTTAGTTATAATTACCAGAATCGAATTTGGTCAATGTAATTGGAATCTATTTTGGATTAAAAGCATCGAAATGAGAGATTTTCATTACTACAATCCATTTTTTGGATATTGACAAGAAACTCGTAGTTTCTCTTCAACATGCGAGAATTCTTATTGTACATTCTAATGGGCTGTGTCCTTTTAGGCTTGGTTAAATTTCTATCATTTATGTACTCTGTTTCTATGTTGGAATCTGGATCGTATCCATGTCCGTCACACTACCACTAATTTCTCTAGAAATTTTTTCCTTAAGAAGGTGGCCTGTTTTGAAACAACAACTAGTTTCTCCGTGCGATGGAATAAGCATTCAAAGTATTTAGAAACTTCCTGCAGACTTACATAAAATAAATTCAGTCTTGGGTTTATGAAACTTACGTTGATAATGTACGTTGGACAACCACATACCTTAAACTGTTTGATAAAAAGTTTTCTTCCTGATTCATATCTTATATCAAATTGTAATCTCAGCTTTAGATGAAGACAAAATTTCATATGCGCTTATTTTTAAGTAGATATCCTTAAAGAAAAGGCAACCCAACTTCACTCATTATCAATCATACTTTATCCAAAAAAGTCTGATCACTCCTTATTGATACATCATTATACGGAGGAGTTACGTTGAGAGTGAATCTAACTCTCTTTAGGTTTAGAAATCTTATCTGAGATACCAAATATGTAATCAAAATGAATTATTTTAATTTGATGTTATAATTTTCTACATTTGTTTTATATTCTATGAACTTATCATGGTTATTTAACTTATGCATCAAATACACATGTTCATATTTAAGATAATTCATCGGTGAATTTAATGAAATAATTGGATCTTCTTTTGGAATCATTACACCGTATGCTACATTTCACTATTACAAAATATTTCTAGGCCTCCGCCTAGGCACATGAGGAGGCTTACTACCTAGCGACTCGCCTAGGCCTGCCTAGACAAGGTTTACTATCCCATGTATGAATTTTAACATGTATTTAGGTATTGGTTGGACATTATTTAAGGTTTAGTTTCATATATAAGTGTGCTAGTTTTATGTGGTCTTGCTTCCTTGGCTACTCCGAGGCATATCAAAAATCCTGAATTTTCAATTTAAATCAATTGATATTAGATAAAGCATTAAAATTATATCCAAAATACATGTTATCAAAAAGGCATAGTTCCAATAAATCATCGACTAATCCCCACTTAAATGATTAACTCCTAGTGCATACTTACCGCTTAGTATTCGGCTAATGATTTTTTCAACATTGGACCACATACATCTATATATATGTGTGTGTCCATCTGAAGAGTTCATTAACTCTTTTGTCACTCCCACGTGCTTCACATTTAGTCATTTAAGATACAATTAACAAGTACTATATGATTCACAATCATACAATTAACTAATAATTTCTCAAAGATATGGCTTAGTCCATGACTCTAAAAATAATTATTAAATATTCTAGATGCTTTAGTATTTTCTTCGTAGCTAACACATCACTATTGTTATGAAAAAAATACCATTATCGAAATACAAAAAAATTAAGTTATAACAAATATTAAGAATATTCATATTAAAACAAAACAACATCTATTTTCGACCAAACCAAGAATATATATTATTTCATAAACAATATATGGTATACATGAAAGTAACGTTTAAAACTCGATATGTTCGCGAGTAAGAATCACATGGTAAGCTCCTACCTTTTCTGTTGTTACAATAGTGAAATTTGAAATACAATGATCCATTCTACCCTATACCATGGGTTATTTTCTTCCATTGTAACTAATCTATAGTCAAGAGTTTCTGATCAGTTATCTCAAACTCAAGGAAATAAATCATATAGAGAATAATTTGTTATAAAAAAATTTGGAATAGAAATCATAGGTCTTGTTTTTATTAGGAAACTACAGATATTATATAGAATTCCATTTCTGATGTCACTTTATGAATTAGAGATAACCATTCACCATTGCTCTATCCAATTGTGCTTATGTTGCATCCACCCTCAGACTTTTGGCTACTTTTTAAATAGTCGACCATTAAAAAGAAACCCTTTACTACAAGCTACGTCAATTTTTTTTAAAATGCATTTAGTCATCTTAGCATGTTAAACAGATCGAAGAGTTCGCACTTAATAAAACAGATCAGAAATGACATTTTAGTTATCAAATTCCTAGGTCTATCTATAGTCCTTGGTTAAGTGTTGTTTCTAACACATTAGGATTCTCATTGTATTCAATTGCATTGAACACGAGATCTCGTACATTGGTTTACTTGCCTATTTCGAATGAAATAATTTCATTGAATTTCTGTATATTACAAACATTTGTTCATCATGTAACTTTTGTGTCGGATCTGTAATGACCCAGATTTTTTTCATCGTTTGATTTTGAATATTCAAATAGTTTTTTAAATATTGGATTTGAAATATAAATTGATTTTTGGATATGAAGATTTTGGTTGAAATTATAGAATGAATTTAAATTTCAAACACAACGATTTGTCGTAATACAGAAATGGTGAATAATTGAAATTTTAGTTGAATATGAGTTAAAATGATTTCTAATGTTAATATAAATTCTATTTGAATTAAAATTGAGTTAGTAAGGTTTTAAAACTAAAATTTCAAGTGATTTCGTCAATTTTTAAAATCGTTGATTTAATCGACGCGTTGAAACAGCGATCGTGGGCATAATCTCGAAATTCAATAAAACGGTTCCATGGGATACATAATAGGGTATGATTATCGAATTTCGATTTTTATAACGTTTGGAGATACCGTTTGGTCGTATGGGTTAGAAACGCTTTGAAATTATTAGCGAAAATTTAATATTATAATTGGATTCAAAAGGCTATCTTCTATGTATGATCGAATTAAATCTCGAAACTTGTTCCATTAGGTCCGAAATAGGGGTATAACATTTGGAACGCTAGGCGGCATTTGTAACGATCCTGAATTTTGAACAATTTAAATTGTGAATATTTAATTAATTTTAAATATTTGAATGATAATTTAAATTGAATTTTCAATATAACAATGAAATTGGCGATTAAATTTTTAAATTTAATCTATAAGAAGTTGAATAAAAATTTAAATTTGACTTTGGAGTTGAGATTGAATATTAAATTTATATTTAAAAATTCGGACTAATGACTTAGAAAAAAAAACTTGGATACAAGGATTATTTCTTATGTAAATTAATAGTTGAATTAAATTTTGATTTGAGAACTGTGTAGTTATTTGAATTTTTCAAGTTTAATATGAAAAACATAATGTAACTATATTGGGGAAATTTTAATAACATAATTTTAACAAGATTAATCAAGCAAAATATACAAAACAATTGAATTTAAAAATGAAAAAAATAAAACAAAATAAGAAAAGATAAAAATAAAAAAATAAAAAATAAAAATAAATAAAATGAATATAAAAATAAGTATACGTTACCTTACCTTCAACATGCCGTGACCCATGCTTAAAACACGTTCTCCTTTCTATTTTATACCCGACCAAACCCCTCCCTATCATTTCATTATCAAACCAAAAAAAAAAAAAAAGGGGCGAACGATAATGGCGGCCGCTTTCCTCTTCGTCTTCGTTTCAAGTTAGGGCTTTTCAAAATCGAAAGCGACAACTTCAATTTGCTCGACTTTCCCTTGCTTCAGCTTCAACTCGCTCGCGGCACCTTCAGGAAATTAGGGCTTCGGCTTCATTTTTGTTTCGACTCGCGTGCGCTCCATTTTGATTCGGTGAAAGGTGAGTCTTTTGGCTCACGATTTATTTTAATGCAAGTATTTAAATTTGTTTGAATTTGAGTCTTGGTTGCATGCTATGATTTGGGGGTTATTCATTATCATTTGCTCGGCTACTTTGAATTCTAAACTGATAGGAACAGATAACACACTGCATGTTGGTTGTTGGTTGTTATTCGCTATCATTTGCTCTGATATTTTGATTTTTTATACTGATAAGAACAGATGTTATTTGAAACTGGTTTTTTTTCTACTGATAAGAACAGATACTATGTGAAATTTGTTTTTAAACTAATAAGAACAGATGCTACCAAGTACTTGATTTAAATTGATAAGAACAGATGCTATATCAAAACTTTGCTTGCTTGTTGTTGCTGCATGTGATGATCTTGGATGGAATATATTTGCAAGTATATATGTGTAAATTTATGGATGCATGCCTGTATAGTGAAGATGCTCCTTTCTGTTTTGAATTAACAGTTTAGATTTCAAGTTTCAATTTAAAACTGCTATAAATAAAACTTATCTGTATATTTCAAGTTTCAATTTAAAAGTGTATGTTTTGTATGGCTGTTTTATGATGATATTATGTGTATACAATGAAGTAAATATGTATCTGGGTTAGTTTAAATATACAGATTTGCAATATACTATATAGTTTTGCATGTATTAGTTTATGAGTATAGGTTACTGTTTTATGATTATGACAGTCTTTCTAAATTTCAGGTCCAAAATTTAGTAAAACTTGAGTGCTGTTGAATCAATCTTTAATAGTATATGAATCTTGAACAAAGTATGTTTTAAAAAAAAATATATACATATATATATGGTTTAAAATTTTGTTAAGTTAAAAAGAAACTTTAGTTTACTGGAAAATAAGAAAATAACAGGTAGAAGAAAATAGGTGAGTAAACTACCACTTAAAAAGGTTTAAGTGATAATTAATCTGTTGCTTGATAAACTTCTGAAATGATGAATGCTTGCATGTTTATAAGTTGGTGATTTACCTGTGTATATGAATGAGTTAGTATGCATGCTAGTTAGACTGTTCCTCTCTGATATTTTTAGATACAGAGATTTTAAATGAATTAAGTCCAAACCTTCTTATCAAATCACTTAGTGAATTATGATCCTAAACAAGTTAATTTGGGTAAACAACATCTAGTTTTAAATGACAAGTTCAAGTATAAACTGAGAAAAAAAGAAAGAAGATCAAAGTCACTGGATTTTGAAATTTGTCTGGAAACAAATAACACAGTAGCAAATTTTTATCAATGTTTGAAAACAAATGTTAATTTATATTGATTCAAGCTTATATCTTGAATCATCACTGAAAGTTAGGAATTTCAAAATCAAAATTTCAATTTTTAGTAGAGTATAATATGTGTAATTGGGATTTTAGTGAAATTTGGGTTTTTGCCAAATCCTGAACCCACTCTTTTATGTCTGAAGCTTAGTTAGAAGTTATTATAAAATCAAATTTGAGTTGTGCTGCATAGATTTAGGTTTGAAAAATTTAAGTTTAGGAAAGCAAAACCTGTTACTATTGGAAATAAGTAACAGCAGACAAAAGTTTTCAAAGAAAAAAAATTTAAGTAGTTGAGGTGCATGATTGTTCTGGTAATAAAGACAGGTATTGAGTATTGCATGCATGATGTTGTTCCAGTCTTCATATCCATATATGACTTCCCATTCACCTGTTGGACCTAGTTGTCTTGTCCACTGTTCTATATGTTTGCATAGTTGATGTTCTTTGTAATTGCATTCACTTGGCATTGACTTGTAGTATAATTCTTGCATTTGTATCACTGTTGAGTTGCTGTACATATGAACTTGCATTCATTCGAGTTGTATTTATATTCTAGTCATTGTAGTATGTCATCACTTAACTCTGCCTTGTTAAGTTCTGTTGCACTTGTTCATTTTCACTATGTTGCACATTTGTGTCTGCTGTCATGGTTGCTGTGATGTCATCACTTAAGTCTACCTTGTTGAGTTCTGTGCACTTATTTTTTTTCCAAACTACCACACCATTGACGTGGGCCAGAAAGTATTTTCAGGAAAGTATAAGGCTTTGTTGGTTTGCGGTTTTCAGTTTTGGATTTTCGTAACAACCGCAATGCATTCAGTTAATTATTTCTGAAAATTTTGAAAAAAAACCGATTTAGAAAATGATTTTAACAGATAAAAATTGAATATCACTTATTTTTATTTTCTGCATTTTTGGAAACATAAAGATCTCTCCCCTTTACTATTTTCCCCTTTTGTTGTAATGGCTATGATTTTTCCACTTTCTGCTCCTCTTCCATGCTTTTTAAAATACATACTGAAAATGCAAAACACAAAAACTTGAAGTCCAAAACCAAAAGGTCTGTGCTAGCATGCACGAAGTAATTTTATGTTTCTACAGGCAAATCATTATTGCCTCATTTTATAGACTTAACAAATAACTGAAAGACGTAACACAATTTTAGTTAGAACCAACAGTTGCAGGAGCGCTGCTGCCTTGCCATATTAATTTTTTATATGTTCATATCCGATTATTTCATTTTGGGATTTAAGTGGCACATTCCATCTGCTAATATTTGATGCTCCATGACACTGTCTCATTTAATGTTGCTGCTGCATGTTTGTTTGCTACTGATTTGTGCACTAATTCAATGCATTCAGTTAAAATTGAAGTTGTTAATATGAAAATCCATAATAGATTTTGAATTGATTCATGTGATCCATTTTATTCAGTTCATTGCAAATTTATTTACTTGAGTTAAGATTAATCCTGACTCGAGTGTTTTTGTGTTTGCAATTAACGCTCGGGTCAGACCGAGTATTTTTACAGCTTGAAGATTTTCAGGCCGCGAAGTTTGAGAGAGGGGGATTTCGGCATTCACTAAAGTTTTCAGCAAAATTTTTCTTGTACTTTAAAATATAAATTGTTCCGCTGTATAAATTCAAATGTAATTTATTGTATAACTCTGATATTTGTATATAAAAGAAAAGTTTATTTATAAAATATATTGTTGTTCTGTGATTCTGTGACTGATTCTGTTTAAATGTTATAAACTAAATAACAATCCGTCATTTTGAACGTTTCTAGTTGGTTTAATTACCGACTAGAGGCGGTCAGAGCGGCGGGTCGTTACAAAGTGGTATCAGAGCTTTGGTTTACACAAAGCTTAGTTTATGGCATTTAATATGAATAGTTACTAGAATCACTTTAAAGGAAGTGTTTTCAAATCTAAAGAAGTTTAAAATTGTTTTCTTCAAAATAAAAGGTATTTTGAAAATTAGAATTATTTTCGGAGATTCCCCTCTCTAAATTTAGGTTTGCGACCGTTTCTCTTCGGTGAGGTCTCGTTAGACTAGAGTTTCGATCATTCGGAAACTCATTATCGAATTTTTGAGAGTTATGGAAAATGAAATATGAGTTAAGAGAATTAATGAATTGGTTTAAATTGGCTTAAATCAAATATTTTGAATATCTTCAAAGTAGTAATTGGAAAATAAAATGATATGTCAATTTGATTATAATCAAATGGATTATTGAACTATAACTTGGAAATTTAATTTTGAATTCTTTTGAAAATTGATTTCAAATGTTGTGAAGAACGATTTAGTAAATAAATGGATTATAAGTATTTAACTTATAATATGGATTTTGGGTATATAACTAAGTTATATGAATTGGTTTAAATCAAATTAATAAAGGAGATTTATGAATCGAAAGTTTATAAATAGAAATGGAATTTGTAAAGAATGTTTATAAAATCCGCAAATGACTTATTTTGATAAGTAAATTATTGTAACTTATTAAAGGTGTTATATCTATGGTTTTGGACAATAAATGAGATATAAAAAGAGATATGAATCTAATGAAAATTTATAAGAGATTTAAATAGATTCAATGAAGAATTTGAATTTGAATGGGCATGGAAATAAGTTAAGTGGAAAACTTAATATTGGAAATTTGAAGTTGGTTTAAAACCAATATTTTGAAATGTATGCAGAATTCAAACTATGAATTAAGTTGAAGTTGAAAAACTTAAATGGGAATGTTTTTGGGAAGCAACATTATGAAATGAAGTTAATCCATTTTTTTTAAGTTGTTTTGAAATGTATTTAAAAGAATGATTTCTTTTAAGAATGAAATATATATTTGATTTTGGTTTAAGTATATCAAATATTTTCAAAATGTTGAAAATAAATGGATTTGTAAATTACTTATTATTGAATAAGTATGGAAATATTTTCCAATATGAAATGAAAGGTTTGAAATTTTATCTTTTCAAGATAAAGTGAAAAGTAAATGTTTTGAGATTTTATCTTTTAAAGATAAATTGAAAAGTGAATATTTGAATTTGTTTCAAATGGTTAAGTGTGAAAAATTTTATATCTTGTAAAGATATTATTTTTGGGAAATTTGAACACTTAGTTCAACTTGGAAAAATTTCAAAGTGATTGAATTTTGAGTTAAATTGAGTTTAACTTTGACACCTAAAAACAATATAAGTTCAACTTTGAATTTTGAATGGTTGATTTGGATTGTATGTCTAACATTGTGAATTGACGACATATCAATTGATCTCTATTAAATATATATCTGCGGTGGCGGAGAATTTATTCTCTTAGCTTAACACCCTTCTCTGAGACGTACGAGCTCAGAGGTTATATATCGATAGACATCAATTATGTGTTGAGGATTGACGATGTAACGTGAAATCCAAATCGAGTGTGAAGTCGATAATAAATTGGATTATGAATGTGAATTAGGTTTGAGATAACCTTAAATTTCCAAATCGGCTTAGAGGAAAATTTTAAATGGATAATGAAATGGAAAATTTGTGAAACCTCTATTTGTTATGGGTATGAAATATTGTGGTTTTCATAACGTATATGTGTGAATACGATAAATTCGAAAACCATTAGTTTGGAAAAGTAATTGTTATGGAAAACTTATGTAAGTACATGAGTATGATATGTACAAAAATGTGAAATGAAATATTATATATGTATGTATAATATTATGTTTTCCAAATTGAGGATATGGAAAAGTACCTTCCATTTAAACTTTGTGAAGGTTGTTGGAACTCGAGAAGAGTGTCCATTTGAAAATCGTAGCTACGTTGTATTTCCATTAGTTGGAATGTCCTTTTGGACTGGTATAGTGTGCTAGCATAATTCGAGGGGCGAGATGCCTACGGTTACAAGCGATTCCACTGGGATAGTGGCGTAACCGCCGTGTATACCGCGATCTAGTTACACTCGGGTGGTAGCGTAATTTGAGGGGCGTGATGCCTACAGTTACAAGCGATTCCACTGGGATAGTGGCGTAACCGCTGTGTAAACTGCAATCTACAAACCAAAGCGTAATTCGAGGGGCGAGATGCCTACGGTCACAAGCGATTCTACTGGGATAGTAGCGTAACCGCCGTGTGAACCGCGATCTTTGGCAACAACCATGGCGAAATTCAAGGGATGAGATATCCACAGTTACAAGCGACTCTACTGGGATAGTAGCGGAACCGCCGAGTAAACTGTGATCCATGGGGGAATGTGCTTTCCATATCCATTTTTTTTAAAAAGAATTTTTAAAGGTATTTTCACTGGGAATTGAAGCAAGTATATTTAGTACTTGGAGATTGTTAGACTTGCGCCTGGCCAGCGTATGCCTAATGTCTTTAAGAACGACAGTAGACTTGTTAAATTTCGAGTTAGCAAGTATTTTCAAACTTTAAATAGAAAATCAATTATCTGAAATTAAAGTGATATAAATTCTAACCTAATAAATTAAGGGAGAGGATTTTTGAAATGTTTTGAAAGTCCACAGCTTTGGAAAAGTTATACTATGTAAATTTCTTAAATGAAGAAGTTCAAATTTAAAATTTGGGTTTTTGTAAGTTGGAAATTTTAGTAAAGATTTTTGTGTCTTGATTGTAGAAAAATACTAGACAAATGAGTTAATAAACAAAGCTAGTGAGATAAAACAAATAGAATGAATCCTATAATTACTTATTTATTTTTAATAAGTTTCAAACTTGATTAATTTGAGTAGGGTATAAATATTAGTGAAATTTTAACAATCATTTCTCCTTACTTGTAATTTCGGGACGAAATTCTTTTAAGGAGGGGAGATTGTAACGATCCTGAATTTTGAACAATTTAAATTGTGAATATTTAATTAATTTTAAATATTTGAATGATAATTTAAATTGAATTTTCAATATAACAATGAAATTGGCGATTAAATTTTTAAATTTAATCTATAAGAAGTTGAATAAAAATTTAAATTTGACTTTGGAGTTGAGATTGAATATTAAATTTATATTTAAAAATTCGGACTAATGACTTAGAAAAAAAAACTTGGATATAAGGATTATTTCTTATGTAAATTAATAGTTGAATTAAATTTTGATTTGAGAACTGTGTAGTTATTTGAATTTTTCGAGTTTAATATGAAAAACATAATGTAACTATATTGGGGAAATTTTAATAACATAATTTTAACAAGATTAATCAAGCAAAATATACAAAACAATTGAATTTAAAAATGAAAAAAATAAAATAAAATAAGAAAAGATAAAAATAAAAAAATAAAAAATAAAAATAAATAAAATGAATATAAAAATAAGTATACGTTACCTTACCTTCAACATGCCGTGACCCATGCTTAAAACACGTTCTCCTTTCTATTTTATACCCGACCAAACCCCTCCCTATCATTTCATTATCAAACCAAAAAAAAAAGAAAAGGGGCGAACGATAATGGCGGCCGCTTTCCTCTTCGTCTTCGTTTCAAGTTAGGGCTTTTCAAAATCGAAAGCGACAACTTCAATTTGCTCGACTTTCCCTTGCTTCAGCTTCAACTCGCTCGCGGCACCTTCAGGAAATTAGGGCTTCGGCTTCATTTTTGTTTCGACTCGCGTGCGCTCCATTTTGATTCGGTGAAAGGTGAGTCTTTTGGCTCACGATTTATTTTAATGCAAGTATTTAAATTTGTTTGAATTTGAGTCTTGGTTGCATGCTATGATTTGGGGGTTATTCATTATCATTTGCTCGGCTACTTTGAATTCTAAACTGATAGGAACAGATAACACACTGCATGTTGGTTGTTGGTTGTTATTCGCTATCATTTGCTCTGATATTTTGATTTTTTATACTGATAAGAACAGATGTTATTTGAAACTGGTTTTTTTTCTACTGATAAGAACAGATACTATGTGAAATTTGTTTTTAAACTAATAAGAACAGATGCTACCAAGTACTTGATTTAAATTGATAAGAACAGATGCTATATCAAAACTTTGCTTGCTTGTTGTTGCTGCATGTGATGATCTTGGATGGAATATATTTGCAAGTATATATGTGTAAATTTATGGATGCATGCCTGTATAGTGAAGATGCTCCTTTCTTTTTTGAATTAACAGTTTAGATTTCAAGTTTCAATTTAAAACTGCTATAAATAAAACTTATCTGTATATTTCAAGTTTCAATTTAAAAGTGTATGTTTTGTATGGCTGTTTTATGATGATATTCTGTGTATACAATGAAGTAAATATGTATCTGGGTTAGTTTAAATATACAGATTTGCAATATACTATATAGTTTTGCATGTATTAGTTTATGAGTATAGGTTACTGTTTTATGATTATGACAGTCTTTCTAAATTTCAGGTCCAAAATTTAGTAAAACTTGAGTGCTGTTGAATCAATCTTTAATAGTATATGAATCTTGAACAAAGTATGTTTTAAAAAAATATATATATATATATGGTTTAAAATTTTGTTAAGTTAAAAAGAAACTTTAGTTTACTGGAAAATAAGAAAATAACAGGTAGAAGAAAATAGGTGAGTAAACTACCACTTAAAAAGGTTTAAGTGATAATTAATCTGTTGCTTGATAAACTTCTGAAATGATGAATGCTTGCATGTTTATAAGTTGGTGATTTACCTGTGTATATGAATGAGTTAGTATGCATGCTAGTTAGACTGTTCCTCTCTGATATTTTTAGATACAGAGATTTTAAATGAATTAAGTCCAAACCTTCTTATCAAATCACTTAGTGAATTATGATCCTAAACAAGTTAATTTGGGTAAACAACATCTAGTTTTAAATGACAAGTTCAAGTATAAACTGAGAAAAAAAGAAAGAAGATCAAAGTCACTGGATTTTGAAATTTGTCTAGAAACAAATAACACAGTAGCAAATTTTTATCAATGTTTGAAAACAAATGTTAATTTATATTGATTCAAGCTTATATCTTGAATCATCACTGAAAGTTAGGAATTTCAAAATCAAAATTTCAATTTTTAGTAGAGTATAATATGTGTAATTGGGATTTTAGTGAAATTTGGGTTTTTGCCAAATCCTGAACCCACTCTTTTATGTCTGAAGCTTAGTTAGAAGTTATTATAAAATCAAATTTGAGTTGTGTTGCATAGATTTAGGTTTGAAAAATTTAAGTTTAGGAAAGCAAAACCTGTTACTATTGGAAATAAGTAACAGCAGACAAAAGTTTTCAAAGAAAAAAAATTTAAGTAGTTGAGGTGCATGATTGTTCTGGTAATAAAGACAGGTATTGAGTATTGCATGCATGATGTTGTTCCAGTCTTCATATCCATATATGACTTCCCATTCACCTGTTGGACCTAGTTGTCTTGTCCACTGTTCTATATGTTTGCATAGTTGATGTTCTTTGTAATTGCATTCACTTGGCATTGACTTGTAGTATAATTGTTGCATTTGTATCACTGTTGAGTTGCTGTACATATGAACTTGCATTCATTCGAGTTGTATTTATATTCTAGTCATTGTAGTATGTCATCACTTAACTCTGCCTTGTTAAGTTCTGTTGCACTTGTTCATTTTCACTATGTTGCACATTTGTGTCTGCTGTCATGGTTGCTGTGATGTCATCACTTAAGTCTACCTTGTTGAGTTCTGTGCACTTATTTTTTTTCCAAACTACCACACCATTGACGTGGGCCAGAAAGTATTTTCAGGAAAGTATAAGGCTTTGTTGGTTTGCGGTTTTCAGTTTTGGATTTTCGTAACAACCGCAATGCATTCAGTTAATTATTTCTGAAAATTTTGAAAAAAAAACCGATTTAGAAAATGATTTTAACAGATAAAAATTGAATATCACTTATTTTTATTTTCTGCATTTTTGGAAACATAAAGATCTCTCCCCTTTACTATTTTCCCCTTTTGTTGTAATGGCTATGATTTTTCCACTTTCTGCTCCTCTTCCATGCTTTTTAAAATACATACTGAAAATGCAAAACACAAAAACTTGAAGTCCAAAACCAAAAGGTCTGTGCTAGCATGCACGAAGTAATTTTATGTTTCTACAGGCAAATCATTATTGCCTCATTTTATAGACTTAACAAATAACTGAAAGACGTAACACAATTTTAGTCAGAACCAACAGTTGCAGGAGCGCTGCTGCCTTGCCATATTAATTTTTTATATGTTCATATCCGATGATTCATTTTGGGATTTAAGTGGCACATTCCATCTGCTAATATTTGATGCTCCATGACACTGTCTCATTTAATGTTGCTGCTGCATGTTTGTTTGCTACTGATTTGTGCACTAGTTCAATGCATTCAGTTAAAATTGAAGTTGTTAATATGAAAATCCATAATAGATTTTGAATTGATTCATGTGATCCATTTTATTCAGTTCATTGCAAATTTATTTACTTGAGTTAAGATTAATCCTGACTCGAGTGTTTTTGTGTTTGCAATTAACGCTCGGGTCAGACCGAGTATTTTTACAGCCTGAAGATTTTCAGGCCGCGAAGTTTGAGAGAGGGGGATTTCGGCATTCACTAAAGTTTTCAGCAAAATTTTTCTTGTACTTTAAAATATAAATTGTTCCGCTGTATAAATTCAAATGTAATTTATTTTATAACTCTGATATTTGTATATAAAAGAAAAGTTTATTTATAAAATATATTGTTGTTCTGTGATTCTGTGACTGATTCTGTTTAAATGTTATAAACTAAATAACAATCCGTCATTTTGAACGTTTCTAGTTGGTTTAATTACCGACTAGAGGCGGTCAGAGCGGCGGGTCGTTACAGCATGCCTCAATAGGAGTTCGAAATTTTGAGATATTCTAAGCGAGATATTTTGAATATAAAATAATAAATGTCAAATCCTATAGCCACCCTAACATATGCACGCGTTGCCTCCTCAAATTTTTAAACCCACGTGGGCCTCCTTTGCCCCTTTCTTCTTCTGTTCGAAACAATATCAACTAAAAAACAAACAAAGCCAGGCACGATTCACGCGATGGCATGGAGAAGCGGAGCGCACGAAGCGACGTGAGGTGGCGGCGTGGATCTCGTGTGGAAGTAGCGGCATCGTTTTAGGGTTTGGCTTTGATTTTCGTGCTCATCGATTGGAGGCTCGTGAGGGAGGCGCGCTGGGGTCGTGTAGATCGTCTGAGGGAGGCTCGCTTTCATAGGGTAGGCGGTGGTTCCAAGCAGCGTACGGCGGCATGGAGGAATGATCGAAGTCGCGGTCGTTTTCTAGGGACGAGATGCTAGAGAAGGGGAACGGGATTAGCAACTCGATTGTGTAAATTTGTGATTATAAATTAATTAGGAATTAAGAAAGAAAAACTATATTATTTAAATTCAATGTTTATAAATTGTGCAACTCTGTCATGCAAGGTCGAAATTTTTTAAAACGGGCAGCGTTGGATTCGTAATGACGTAGGTTACGAAATAAAATTGGTTTGGAGATTTTTGGAGTCAGTTGGAATTTTAAATTAAATTGAACGCCTTTGCAATTTAGTATTGGAACAGGTAGCAAATTGAATCAACATGAGTAAATCTTAATCATTTGGATTACTGGTTTTAATATAAAATGTTAAAAATTAATTATTGGTTGATTGGATGAATTTATAAATTATTATCAGTTGGATGTTATATTAAATATAGTAGTATATATATTAGTAGTTGGGTATATTTCCACCGATTGGAGCGAATGAGACACTATGTGCCCCGCATAATGGCGGATGACCCTATATTCCCGCGATATCCTCCCTCGAAGCGGGATCGGTATTTTATGTTATATAATATATGTGTATACAGGAAAACAGGTTGGAGGGATCCAACTGGATTCCTCAAAAATATATTAATTGTTTCATATATAGTGATATATGATGTGGTTGAATAATCTGTTATGAATTGTTGTGTGATTTGATATATTGGATGTTATAGTAGCATTGGCTCTGATTTTGGTATTTTAAATGCCATCAATAATATTTTTGAATTTAAAAGGGAAATTCAAAGGTGATTTGGAACTGATAATTTTTATATTGAATTTCTGGATTATTTAAAAAGGATTTGATTTGGATAAAATAAATGATCTGATTTTGGGATTTGTACTTATCTATTTCGAAAGATATTAATAAATATTTTAAAATAATTTATATAAGAAAATTTTAACGATGGATTTAAAGTGGTATTATTAAAAATATGAAAAAGGAGTCAAATCGATATTTAAATAGGTTTGAAAAATAAAAAGGATTTATGAAGGGATGGGTTTATAAATGAAAACTTATAAACAAAATTATTTTATAAACAAGTGAAACTAGAAATGAGTTTATAAAATTTATAAACGATAGTATAAATAAAGTGAAGTGATTATCACTCGATGAATTGAGAATATAAATTCACAATATGAATTTATATCAAGTTATGAAATTTGGTTTAGAAAGAGATAGTGAATCTTGTTTGGAAATTGGAAATAGTTGTGAAATTGGTAATGAAAATCAATTTGTGATAAATCGAGAGAGATTTATAAATATAAAATGTTTATAACTGAATTTTAAAAATAATTTTTTATCGAGAAGTTAAGTTTTGTTTTAAAAAGATATTTTATTTATTAATTAAACCGTGTACTTAATAATTGTTTTTAGCATTGAAATATTTAGGAAAGTTGATTATTCGAATATTTAATCTAAATTGAAATGAATTCTAATTTTAAAATAAGCTTGTAAATCGATTAGTTTTATTTATAAATTGAAAATTTGTTATCTTTGTCTATTTGAAAGTGTTTGATATTTTAATAACTACTTAAATAGTTTGAAATGTTATTACTATTCTTTAAAAATACTTATTTTATAATATAGAGTTTTGGAAATCGATTGGAGTTATTTATAAATACTCTCGAGATTTGTAAATCGGGTTTTATTTAATGATTGTGATTTTATAAGAGAAATCTTATAACAAAATTTTGGAAACTTGAGAAAATATCGAAAATGTTTAGATATGAGAACTTCGAGAATGAATATGAATTCATAAAGAAGTTATAAATGGTTAGACGAGATTATAAGTGACTAAAATCGATTTTGGAAATTGTAAAAGGAATTAATATAAATTCTGGAGATTTATGAAATGAATTATAATGAGTTGTGTGTTTACAAAAAGGGCTATAAATGGTTTTATGAAGATGGAATAAGGGGAGATCCTCGTTTGTGAATATACCTATAAGATCGATAAGTTATTAATATTTCCTAAGTGTTGTGAAGCAAGTGATTTTGGAGAATATATTTTTAAATATTTTTCTAAGTATTGGAATGAAATGATTTGGAAATGTTTTGACTATGGGAGGGTTATACAGAAATATTTCTAAGTGTTAATTTGGTTTGAAAATACCCCGTTAAGGACATAAAGATTTGAAATTATTTTCAAACGTTTTAATACTGGAAGAGATTTGAATATATCCGTGTAAAAATATTTTGAAATAAATATTTTGAAAGATCTATAAAGTTGGGCCTAGTGACTATTTATGTGTATGATTTGATTGTTAAATAACTGACTATCAAATTGGGCTAAATTCGTTAATCGTTTCAAAGAGATCGAGATCGGATTTAATTATCTGAAAACCACTTCGATCTGATTTGTGTGTTACAAATTGTGATATCGTGAAGATAATGAAGATGGAGTTCTTGGAGATTCGATTTGTTCAGTCCCAGAACAACTTGAATGGATGAATGTTATCATTGCATCGTTGCCTGAAGGGAAATGTTAGCATTCCAAGAATGAATGCTATTCTTAAGTTAATACGTAGCCTCAAGCCTCATCAACCGGGAATGACTAAAACAAGGGAGATGCAACAAGGTTATGTGGATTGCTACCATTAGGGAATGATCATCACTCATCTAGAATGAACATTTATCGTCACCACTATCTATAATTTGTATGCGTTTCAGGGCCCATTATTGGTGATCATATTTGGTACTATCTACTATGGGGTAGGCTGGTCTTGTGTTGGTAGGGATCGATAGGTTTGATCTCAGTACATTTTTCTAGAGGTGTACTGTGGCGAGCGGTACCCCAGTAGCCCTATCATTGTATGCAATCCAATATCCATTACATGCATGTACGATTTTAATTGTATACCAAATATGCTGAAACGAGAGATGCAAGCATTTCAGCTATTTTATGGTTTATTTTCTATAGACACTATTATAATATCAAATGATTTTGATATAAAAGGTTTTGGTTATCGTAAGGTAAAAACCTGTCGTATTTATATGTGACGTGGTCTTACGAGATACCTTTGTTTTTTTCCAAAAGGATTTTTGAAAATAATTAAATTCAAATTGAATGTGTTTTTCTCACTTTGGTTTTCCAAACTGACTCGGGTGTTATTTTATTATAATGCTCGAGTTAGACCAAGTATTATAGATTCAGGTTAGGATGTTATGGATCTCAGGAGATGAGCTGGAGGACTCTCGGGCGTATTATACGTACTTGGTTATCTCCGCTGTTTGAATCATGCTGTATATTCGGTATTTGTGAGGACAAGTTATTATAACTGTCTAGATTAATCGTTGATTGTTGTACTCTAATGATTGTGTGTATTTTAACAGCTATAGATTATTTTGTATAAAATCTGCTATTATCTATTATATATTGTTCCGTTACGATTTATGAGATTCTATGTGTTGTTTCTGTCTCTTCTTCTATCCTCTTTTTTCTCTCTTAGTTATTCGTCCTTCCGTACAATTTGTGTCGGACAAGTGTGATTAAATGTTAGCTCAACGAGTACGGAACGACGGGTCGCTACATTTGGTATCAAAGCGCGAGGTTAAGCTGGAACCTTGGCTTTGGTGGGGATTACTCATTAGAGACAGGGTCAGTAGTACCCTAGAATGAGTTTGAGTGTATTAATAGATATGAGCATGTATTTGTTAGTGAATATAAATTGTTTTATATTGTGTTGATTTATCTGTTTAGTGGTTTATGAATCCTGTAGAGTAGTGGTATGCCATGATATCTGTAACAACCCACATATTTTACGATTTTATATTTAAATATTTTATTTAAATATAGCATCGGCAGTCGGATTTTAGTCCAAAATCTACTTTTTGCAAACAGTCTAATTAGAACTCGAGACCACTTCCATTGAGTTCAAAATGCCGTTTGTGACCTTTTTGAGTATAAACTTCGTTATGTTTGGAGTTAGTAGAATTTTGCTACTTTTTCACTTTGTGTTGGGTTTGGTTTCAGCCCAACAACCCAACATAACACCCTAACTCCACTCCACTCCTCTTCATTCATTCTTCATTTCCTAATACATTCAAGCTTTAGCAAAAATGGGTGAAAAGATTGGAAATGGAAATTCCTAAGCCCTAGTTTCATTTGCAAATCCAAGTTCTAGCTCCAAACTCTAGGAGAAGCTTAGATAAGCATCCTCTTCTTCTCCAACTCATTCCCTTTTCAATTTCAGAAAATTCCTAAACCTAACTTAGAAAATGTTCTTCTTTTGAGCTTAGATTCAAGCTCCTTGGGTTGTGTTGAAGAGTGGTTGATCTCCCTTTTGTTTCCAAGCTCCCTCTTAGTTGTTTTTGTGAAAAAGATGAGATTTTTATCTCACATCTATGTCTATATCTTTCATCGTTGTTAGGTATGAATTCCTAACACTTATTTGTGTTCATTTGCTTTTGATTTGGATTGAATTGGTGAATATTCCAATTTTTGGTGTTTTGTAGTCAAATCTTTAAAAATCCATTCTTTGATGTTTGAACATGTTTTTGGTAATGCATCGAAGAGCCTATAGGGCTGGGTTGCCGATTGGCATAAATCCCTAGTATCCATCGCTCGTTCGATCACATTTTGGTTTGGATTTGCCATTTTTGGTCTAGGCTGTTTTTTTTGCCTAGCAGGAAATTTCAGACGTCTGAAACCAAATCCATACGTCTAGTTGAAAAATCCAAACATCTGGAAAAGGGTCTGGAAAAGGCAGTGACTAAATCCAGACGTCTAAAACAAAATCCAAACGTCTGAAATCAAATTCAGACGTTTGGTTGAAAATTTCAGACGTCTGAAATGACCCAGGAATTGAAAGTAAAAGGGAGAAAAACACATATACTTCCAGAACCTAGGGCCAGACATCTAGGAACACCTACCAAACGTCTGGAACTGTTTAATTTTCCTATTTTGTAAATTTCCAAGGTTTATCGATTTTTGTTGATCCGATTAGTTGTTATCACTTATTATCGACTTTGGTGACTTCTTTCTATGGATTTTTGGGAATATCCATTTTGATGGATTTGGTATCGATTTCTTTGGATTTAATTCACATCTTCGTATGTAAATTTTTAGTGATTGGTTGTTTTTACAATCATTTTTATGGTTTGTCACTTTAAAATGCAAAGGTTTCTATACTAGTAGTAAATATCAAAAATCTTTTATCAAAACGATTTCTACATTTACTTTCAATATAAAGCTCGCTTTTAAACCCGTCTTCTGACCTATTAGTATATACAAACCTTTACCTCATTCGTATGAGAAATCCAATTAAATGACTTAGAAAAACAAGTGGTATGAAACGCTTGCTTTACTTTGTCAGTTAATTCTTAGACTCATTCGATTGAAACTCTTGTGACAATTTTCGAGTGGAGATCTACAATTTGTTCGTAAATAATTAAGTTAAGCTAGTGGTTATGGGACATGAAGCTAAACTCATTTATTTACTAGCTTAGTGTAATTTACACTTACCGATCAATGATGATCAATTTGTGATTTAGACTTGCAATGTGTGATGTCCCTTTGTCTGCGAGGGAGACTAAACCCCGTTTTTAGTGGAGCTTCGGCTTGGTAGGGTAGTGACCCATGGTCTTCGGACCGTTTTAGTGGAACTTTGGCTCCAAGGTCTTCGGACCATTTTCGTGGAGCTTCGGCTCAAAGGTCTTCGGGCCATTTTTGTGGAGCTTCGGTTCAAAATTGATGGTTAACAACCATGGAATAGCTTTCCGTTTTGTGATACACATGTTGGTGAGTTTTAATGCTCCCGTCTTGTGGTAGGCCTCTTTCCCCCCTTTTTGTAATTTCTGGATTTCTATTGATGACTTCTAAAATTTGTGTTTCACCAATTTTTGTGATTTTATTGATAAGTTCTAACAATATTTGTGCATTGGTGAATGTGTGTTTCAACAACTTTTACGATTGGCATTGTGATGTTTGCCAGTATTTGTGATTTGGTGAATAAAAATAAAGAGTATGACATTCTTTTTGATCTTTGAGAAAATTCTTGTGATACTGATTAATCCCTGGTTGATTTTCAATTACATACTCATCACGGTATGGCTTTGTGGTTATTATACGTTTTTGTCATATCTCTTATTATATATCATTTTATCTTATATTTATAGCTAGACTGATCCGTTTATTATTTTCTTATTAAATAATACTCGGGTCAGACCGAGATGTTACAGGTGCTTCTACTTGACTTCTTATCCGGGACCATCGCCTGATTTTGACTAACTACTTTAGATTAGTGGTTTTTGTTTTGTATACATTCGAGATAGTGACTCATTGATGTATCCTTATTATTTTGTCTAGCACTTGTATCTATTCTTTTGTGATATTGTGGATCTTGTTTGACCACAACTATGATGTACACTTTCATGTGTTATATTCATATCTATTTCCGCCTTGGTGATATGGATATCTGCGATCGATTTGTGTTATGCTTATTTCTATATTTGTTTCCGAAGATTATATAGCCACTGTGTAGTAGCTTTGAGTTTGTATCGGTATGTCGGATTTCCTCTTAAGTTGAAATGCATGTTATACTATCTGACATATCGGTGCTCGCACAATGCAATTACACGAATGGCCGCTTCTCAACAGTCTTATTCTTCGTGCTAGTTGACGACATTACTCCGTAGTGTCCTTGGCTAGCATGAGTATAGAGGTGGGGCGTTACAGATATCGTTAGGAGTTTCTAAACACTTAAACAAGGTAACCGACATAGTATTGGTTTGAAGTGGGTAAATGAAATAATTTTGCCCAAATTATATTTTGATATAAAAGAAAAAAAATCTGAAATTAAAATAGTATATTGATGTGTTTAGTTGTTATTATTATAATTGAAACAAGATTTTAAAATAAAAATGGTTTATATAACCAAATTAAATCGGTATAAGGATGATTTATGCATACGAGTTATAAATAAAACTGGATTCAAACCAGAGTTTAGAGATTTAAACCCCGGAAGGTTTGGAAATATTTTCCGAAGTGTTGTGAAAATAAAATAGCATTATTTTTGAAAGATTTTTTGGATAAAAGTTGTTTAAATGGATTTTGAAAGTGATAAGGCACGAACTCACTTCAGTCACTGGAAAATAATCCTGGTAATGATTGTTGCTTCATTAATATTCATTTTCGAGTTTCTAAGTGACAGATTGCTACCATAGTAATTTGAAATAGAGATTTTTATTTGGTAAACAGGTGTTGTTTTGGAAATTCTGAAGGAAATTGTTTTGGATAAAACCAAGTTGATTTTGAAAATTCCAAGGAAATGGTTTGTTAAACCAAAAGAACTATATATATATATATATTATGATTTCAAAATGATTTGAAATAAATCCGGGAGGTTGAATTCTAGGATATTCATTTGAAGGTTTTGTGAAATCGGAAAGAAAATAAGTTTTCGAACTTATAAGTTGAGTTTGATACTAATAAGGAGAGAAAGTGTGAAAACTGAATTTTGGAATTGAATTTTAACATAAGTAAGTTAAAATGAATTGTATGAACTGAAATTTTACTTGAGATAAATTAAATAAAATTGAATTGGATTGGAAATGATATCAAATTGAAGTGAATATAACTTTGAATATTAAAGTGGTTATATAACTATAAGTTATAACTATTAAATAGAATGAACTTCAGCATGGAGTTTATGTAATTGTGAATAATAAGTGTATAAATTATAAACCTGAGGAAATGAAAGGTGGAATCCAAGTTAGGATGGTTTAATATTTGGTTTGAAAGAAATGAAAATCTAAATTTGAATTATAAAAATGAAGTTAACTCGGGTCAAGTTAAATGAGATGATTTTTGAATTGAAACTTTACTTAAGTTAAGTAAAATGGAAGTAGTCTAACTAGATAAATTAATTTGTGGATTTGATATTGAAATATAAATTGGTTTTTAAAAAATGGGGCTTGAGTTATAAATAAATTCAACTTAAGTGATAAGAATGGAAGTTCAACCTAAGTGTGAACAAATTGAATATGGTTTAAAGGATTGATTGATAAAATTTGCATTTTAAGTAAGTGCAAATGAATTAAATTATGTTTTGGAATATTGCTTAATCAAGTACGAATTTAAGTTATAAGCCGAATATGAACTGAAGTAATGGTATAAATGTTTATAATATATCCTAAGTGATAATTTTAAGAAATGGTTTATTTTGAATTAACATGGAATGAAATGTCGCTCAATATAAAAAGGATTGTTAGTAATTTATTTGAAATTGGATAAATGGAATTTGACTCATATGTAAGCGAATTAAGTATATTTTGGAACGTTGTCGAATAAAATAGAAATGGATTAAAATGTTGATGACTTAAGTTATAAATGAATCTTGTTTAAGTGTAAATTGAACATGGGGGGAATATTGTTGATAAGAATGAAATTCAACTTAAGTAACTAATTTATGAGACGATTCATAAATAAATTGGCATGTTTTGGTTTGTTGTTGAATATAAAATTGAGAAAACAAGATTTTGTGAATAAATTGAACGTGGGTTAACAAAAAATTGAAAAATTGATTTCGAATCAATTTAAAATAGCTATAAACTGAAATGGTTATTTTATTAAATGAATATCACTAAATAGCATGGATTGAACTATCATTTGACATAAGCGGAAGTAAACAAAATTTTATGAATCAATGGAAAGTTATATAAATTGATTTAGAAGCAATTTGTAGTGGATGTGAATATGAATTTGTTGCAAGTAAATTTGGTTGTGAATCATTCAAATTGAATGAAATAGTATATGAATCGATTGAAAGTAACTAACTTAACATTGGAACCTTGTGATTGCTTATAAATACATGTTTAACATGTTTAGTTATGCAAAGTTAAATTTCATGTTTTTGGAACTTACGTTTTTAATTGAGTAAGTACAGGTACAAGAAGACCATTTGGCTATATTTTGGTTGCATGACTGCATATAAATTGAGCGAGCTCTCTTAATAACACTAAAATAAGGTAAGCTTACAAATTTAGCGTGTAGAAATTAAAATATTGTTGTATAATGCGTTTTCGAGCCATGAGAGCTGATGTATATCTTTTTATCATATTTTTCATATTGCAAAAGGCTCTTCGTACAAGGGAGGATCTGCCAAAAAATTTCGAAAATTTAGGGTGTTAGAAATTTTGGAAAATTTATGTTAACTAAAAAATTGATTTTTGAATTATAATTGAATTAAAGGATTTTGGACTAAAAACGAAAACTAATTGTTTTGATTGAAACTAAAGGATTTAGAAAAGTGAAATGTTTAGTTTTATCTAAGTGGGTTTTATCAAGTTAATGGGTTTGTTGCATTTTTCCTACTCAGCAATTTCGAGGACGAAATTCTTTTAAGGGGGAGGAATGTAACGACCCGGATTTTTTTTCATCGTTTAATTTTTAATATTTAAATAATTTTAAATATTGGATCTGGAATATAAATTGATTTTTGGATATGAAGATTTTGGTTGAAATTATAGAATGAATTTAAATTTCAAATATAACGATTTATCGTAATACGGAAATGGTGAATAATTGAAATTTGAGTTGAACATGAATTGAAACGATTTCTAATGTTGATATAAATTATATTTAAATTAAAATTGAGTTAGTAAGCTTTTAAAACTGAAATTTCAAGTGATTTCGTCAATTTTTAAAATCGTCGATTTAATCGACGCGTTAAAATGACGATCCGGGGCACAGTCTCGAAATTCGACGAAACCTGTTCCATGGGATCCATAATAGTGTATTATTGTCATATTTCGCTTTCGTAACGTTTGGAGTTACCATTTGGTCGTACGGTTAGAAACTCATTGAAATTATTAGTGAAAATTTAATATTATAATTCAGTTCAAAAGTTATCTTCTGCATACAGTCGAATTAAGTCTTGAAACTTATTCCATTGGGTCCGTAATAGGGGTATAACATTAGAAATGCTAGGCGGCATGCCTCAATAGTGGTTTGGAATTTCAAGATATGCTAAGCGAGATATTTTAAATATGAAATAATAAATTTCAAATCCTATAGCCACCCTAACATCTGCACGCGCCACCCTAACATCTGCATGCACTGCCTCCCCAAAATTTTAAACCCATGGGACCCTCCTCTGCCTCTTTCTTCTTCTATTCGAAACGAAATCAACTAAAAAAACAAACAAAGTCAGGCGCGATTCGCACAATTGCGTTGGGGGAAGCGAAACGCAGGAGGCGATCCCAGGTGGTGGCGTGGATCTCGTGGAAGTAGTAGCATCATTTTAGGGTTTGGCTTCGATGTTCATGCTCGTTGATTGGAGGCTCGAGGGGGAGGCGCGCTGGGGTCGTGTAGATCGCCTGAGGGAGGCTCACGTTCAGAAGGGTAGGCGGCGGTTCCAGGCAGCGTACGTCGGCGTGGAGGAATGATCGAAGTTGCGATCATTTTCTAGGGATGTGATATTAGAGAAAGTGAACAAGATTAGCGGCGGATTAGCAACTCGATTAGGTAAATTTGTGATTATCATTTAATTAGGAATTAAGAAAGTATACCTATATTATTTGAATTTAAATGTTTATAAATTGTGTAACTTTGTCATGCGAGGTCGAATTTTTTTGAAACAGGTGGCGTTGGATTTGTAATGACATAGGCTACGAAATAAAATTGGTTTGGAGATTTTTGAAGTCAGTTGGAATTTTAAATTAAATTGAACGCCTGTTCAGTTTAATATTGGAACGGGTTGCAAGTTAAATCAAGGTGAGTAAATCTCACTCATTTGGATTACTGGTTTTAATATAAAATGTTAAAAATTAATTATTGATTGATTGGATGAATTTGTAAATTATTATCAGTTGGATGTTATATTATATATAATAGTGTACTATGCGCCCAGCATAATAGCGGATGACCCTATATTACCGCGATATCCTGCCTCGAAGCGGGATTGGTATTTTATGTTATATAACATCTGTGTATGTAGGGAAACATGTTGGAGAGATCCAACTGGATTCCTCAAAAAAATATCGATTGTTTCATATATAGTGACATATGATGTAATTGAATAATCAATTATGGATTGTTGTGTGATTTGTATATTGGATGCTACAGTAGCACTAGCCTAATTTTGGTATTTTAAATACCATCAATAATATTTTTGAATGTAAACGGGAAATTCAAAGGCCATTTTGGGTTTGATAATATTTATATTGAATTTTGGATTATTTAAAAAGGATTTGATTTGGATAAAATAAATGATTTGATTTTGGGATTTGTACTTATCTATTTCGAAAGATATTTTAAATAGAGATTTTAAAATAATTTATATAAGAAAATTTTAACATTGGATTTAAAGTGGTATTATTAAAAATAAGGAAAAGGAGTCGAAATCGATATTTAAATAGGTTTGAAAAATAAAAGGGATTTATAAAGGGATGGGTTTATAAATGAAAACTTATAAATGAAATTATTTTATAAACAAGTGAAACTGGAAATGAGTTTATAAAATTTATAAACGATGGTATAAATAAAGTGAAGTGATTATCACTCGATGAATTAAGAATATAAATTCGCAATATGAATTTATATCAAGTTATGAAAATTGGTTTAGAAAGAGATAGTGAATCTTGTTTGGAAATTGGAAATAGTTGTGAAATTGGTATGAAAATCAATTTGTGATAAATCGAGAGAGATTTATAAATATAAAATGGTTATGATTAAATATTAAAAATAATTTTTTATCCAGAAGTTAAGTTTTGTTTTAAAAAGATATTTTATTTATTTATAAAACTGTGTATTTTAAAAACTGTTTTTAGCATTGAAATATTTCGAAAAGTTGATTATTCAAATATTTAATCTTAATTGAAATGAATTCTAATTTTAAAATAAGCTTGTAAACCGATTAGTTTTATTTATAAATTGAAAATTTGTTATCATTGTCTATTTAAAAGTGTTTGATATTTCAATAATCACTTAAATGGTTTGAAATTCTATTAATATTCTTTAAAAAAAATATACTTATTTTATAATATAGAGTTTTGGAAATCGATTGGAGTTATTTATAAATACTCTCGAGATTTGTAAATCGGGTTTTATTTAATGGATGTGATTTTATAAGTGAAATCTTATAACAGAATTTTGAAAACTTGAGAAAATATCCAAAATGTTTAGATACGAGAACTTCGAGAATGAATCTGAATTCATAAAGAAGTTATAAGTAGTTAGACGAGATTATAAGTGAGTAAAATCGATTTTGGAAATTGTGAAAGGGATTAATATAAATTCTAGAGATTTACGAAATGAGTTGTGCCTTTACAAAAAGGGTTGTAAATGTTTTTATGAAGATGGAATAAGAGGAGATTTCATCGTTTGTGAATATACCTATAAAATCGATAAATTATGAATATTTCCTAAGTGTTGAGAAGTAAGTGATTTTGGAAAATATATTAATAAATTTTTTTCTAAATAAAATGATATGGAAATGTTTTATCTATGGGAGGGTTATACGGAAGTATTTCTAAGTGTTGACGTGGTTTGAAAATACCCTATTAAGGATATAAGGATATGAAATTGTTTTTAAACGTTGGAATACTGGAAGAGATTTGAATACACATTTGTGTAAAAATATTTTGAAACAAATATTTTGAAAGATTTATGAAATTTGGCGTAGTGAATGTTTATGTGTGTGATTTGATTGTTAAATAACCGAATATCAAATCTGGCCAAATTCATTAATCGTTTCATTGGGACCGGGATCAGATTTAATTATCCGAAAACAATTTCGATCTGATTTGTGCATTACGAATTGTGATATCGTGAAGATAATGAAGACGAAGTTCTTAGAGATTCGGTTTGTTCAGTCCCAGAGCAACTTGTATTGATGAATGTTATCATTGCATCGTTTCCTGAAGGGCAGTGTTAGCATTCGAAGAATGAATGATATTCTTAAGGTAATACGTAGCCTCAAGCCTCATCAACCGTGAGTGGCTAAAACAGGGAAGATGCAGCAAGGCTATGTGGTTGCTCCCATTAAGGTATGATCATCACTCATCTAGAGTAGACATTTATCATCATTGCTATCTATCATTTGTATGCGTTTCGGGGTCCAATAGTGGTGATCATATTCCGTACTATCCAGTAAGTGGTAGGCCGGTCTTGTGTTGGCAGGGATCGATCGGTTCGATCTCGGTACATTTTTCTAGAAGTGTACTTTGGCAGACGGTACCCCAGTAGCTCTGTCATTGTTTGGATTCCAATATACACCAAAGATGCTGAAACATGAGATGCAAGCATTTCAGCTATTTTATAGTTTATTTTTTATAAACACTATTATAATATCAGATGATTTTGTTATAAAAGGTTTTGATTATTGTAGGGTAAAAACCCTTCGTATTTATGTATGGCATGGTCTTACGATATACCTTTGTTTTTTTTCAAAAGGATTTTGAAAATTATTAAATTCAAATTGAGTGTGTTTTTCGCACGCTGGTTTTCCAGACCGCTCGGGTGTTATTTTATTATAATGCTTGGGCCAGACCGTGTATTATAGATTCATGTTAGGATGCTATGGAGCTCAGGAGAAGAGCTGGAGGGTTCTCAAGCGTATTATATGTACTTGGTTATTTCTGCTGTGTGAGTCATGCTGTATATTCAGTATTTGTAAGGACAAGTTATTATAACTATCTGGATTGATCAGTGATTGTTGTACACTGATGATTGTGTGTATATTAACAACTATAGATTCTTTTGTATAAAATCTACTATTATCTATTATATATTGTTCCGCTACGATATGTGAGATTCTATGTATTTTTTTTGTCCCTTCTTCTATCCTCTTTTTTTCTCTTAGTTATTCGTCCTTTCGTACAATTTGTGATGGACAAGTGTGATTAAATGTCAGCTCTAAGAGTACAGAACGACGGGTCACTACAGGATCAAATATGGATTGAACATCCATACTCTTATATTGTTTTAGAGCTCAAAACTCATGGAATGACAATATATAGCCTTGAGAATATTCACACTTCAGTGACAAAGACATGATAGTTTCAATGGTCGTATTATTCATCTCTTGCATGTGTACTAATGTAACAACATGCCAAAAGAATAATTGATAAATAAATCATTATATTTTATTAGTGATATATAATTCAGTTTATTTAGTATATTTTAACAGACAAACAATTGTATCAATCATATCACCCATGCAAATTTATTATTTAATATTACATTTGTTCTTATACTTGTAATAATGGTTTATTATATCTTCAAATAAGGCTCTTACCAGATTTTACATCTCTTAAAACCCTAAATGTGATGTGGGAATTTCTCAGATCCCTCTTGGAGTGTGAGGATCCATTTATCATGTTACTATAGCCTTGAGGGTTCTCAACGAGTTGTAGTCCCTATAAATGGTAAATAAGACGTTATTAATATCATCCATGAGGAATAATGGTATTCACAATACTCAATGGCATCATTTGTCATTTATATATGTATACAATTATATAAATATGCATTTGTTCCATGTGTATTTATTCTTTATAGCTCTTATGGGTATTATTTCAGTTTTAGCCTTTAAAATCGTATTTTTTATATTTTATTTTATATACATTATATAAGATTTTTTATTTAATTATGGAATTTATAATTTACTATTAAATATATAATTTATGTATATATTATTATTAGTTAACTATTAATTAATATTGAAACTTTATTGTAACCTTTTATTAACTATAAGATTTATAATACATATTTAATTTAAAAATTATTTTGAATTTATTTATTTATAGCGTTTTCAATTTTAAATTCAAAATAAATTCAAATATATTTATTTATAACTTTTATAAATTCAAATTTAAATAATTAAATGTGTCTACTTATAGCTCTTATAAACTCAAATTTAAACATTTTTTAATTTATTCATTTATATCCTTTAGAAATATTAAATCCAAAAATTTAAAATTGTCTATAACCCTTACAAATTTTAATTTAAATTAACAGTTTTGAATTTGTTTATTTTATGTATAAATTGTTGCCTTAAAAATGGTATTTTATGCGAATAAAAAGTGTAAATTGTGTAAATTATAAAATATATATGTTGCAAATTAGAGAATACCCATGGAAGATTTAGAGAATAAACCACCTTTTGGTTGATCTATCTTGTCTCTTTTGTTTCTATCTTGTATCGGTGTGGTTCCTTCCGTAGTGTCATACAGAAATCATATCGATAACCATTTTATTGGTTAAAGTTCAAGTTGGAGTTGTGCTAAATCCCAACTCTACTCAAGGAGCTTTTGAGAAATCAATTTCATTCGAGTAATCTTTTATGTGTAGCATCTTGTTGAGTTTCTATTTCGAAGGTGAGATGCCTTCGAAATTTTATGTGTTGCTCGAAAAATTCAATGGTTTGCTAGTCTCAATATTAGCGCTTTAGAAAGCATAGAATTAACCGAGTGAGTCTTGTCTTGGTTTTCTACCATGCCATCTTGAGAGTGTGAGAATTTTATTTAAACTCGAGCTAGTATATCCATCCTTTGATTGATGAAATTAATAGGTTGAATTCAAACTCTTCTCTAGAAATTGCGCGGATGCAATTTTATTAAGGAGGGGAGTCTGTAACAACCCTGGCTTTGGAGATTACTTGTTAAGTTATAATTTAATATTTTAAACTAAAATATAATTGAAAATTTTAAATTGTTTATTTGGGATAAACAATGAATTTTGTAAATAAAATGTGAAAATAAAGTTTAGAAAACTTTATCTTGGGTATTTGTAAGAATAATGAGCATTCTGAGATTTTATTTTTGAGGTTTGAGATTTAGTTTTATGATGTGGAGTTAACTAGCAGTTAGTAAACAGTTTAGTGTGAACGTGTTGTATGGGACGCATGCTAAAACTTTTCGGGTTCCTTTCCAAGAGTTTGTGACACATCCACGAGTATGCCAGTGCTATAGACCTTCGGGTCATCTGAGTTATGTGACTTCGGTCACCACGAGTTATGTGACATCGGTCACCACGAGTATGACCTTCGGGTCCACGAGTTAGGTACCTAAATCATAAATAGCACTGGACAAGAGTTTAGCACGTGCAACATTGGTTCAGCTTTGCAGTCAGGGATCTGGCCAATCCGGGGTTTTTGAGTTTTCTGAGTTTTATACGATTTCACTATTTGAGATATTTTTGTTACAACGATAGCCTAGTGCTGCATGAGATGTTATATATAGTGATTTCGTTTTTATGATATTTGAACTTTATCTTGAGTTTCATGATATTCATATTGGAATTTTGATGAGTTTCTCTCATGACTTACATATTGCATTTGAGTTGAATGCCATTAAGTATGAGTTTCTTATGTTGAATTAAACTTATTCATGCAACAACCCTTGGTGAACATATACCATAAACTGAGATTATAATACTTGTACCCATCCTTTATAGTCAAAGGATGAATTCCCTTATGAACTTCTTTGACCGTGTTGGTAATTATTTCCAATATTAACCTATTATTGAATTTAAAAGAAGAAATATGTAGGCAATATGTATTTTATTAAAATTAAAAGATGGAATATTGTTTAAAATAATATTTTGTTATTTTAAAAGAGTTATAATGTTTTGTTATAACTTATTTGACAATGAAAATGAATTTTGAACAAGTTATGCTTTAAAATTAGTGTTTCTACACTGAAATTTTGAGAATTGTAAAATATTGTCAAAAATATGGTTTTATTTATGAAAATAACGTTTTATTATTGAAATAAATTTTATTTTGTGTAAATAACAATTTTTGGTTCATAACAATTGGTTGCACATATTTTTGTTTGAGTTTACATTGAGAAATATGTGAATTTAAGGTAATATAGCCTAATACATATACATAGCCTTGCATTTTCTCTAAATAATATTGCTTTGGACTTTTTGGGTTAGGTTTTAAAACCTAAAATCCATTATCTGGATGTTTCTGGTAAGAAACAAACTACTGTACGTAGTTTAATTCTTCTTCCTCAGAAACAGAAAAGAACAAACTTACAGTAAACT
Organism: Allium cepa; assembly: GCA_030765085.1. Taxonomy (NCBI): domain Eukaryota; kingdom Viridiplantae; phylum Streptophyta; class Magnoliopsida; order Asparagales; family Amaryllidaceae; genus Allium; species Allium cepa. The sequence continues at coordinate 437,917,711 of CM060944.1, forward strand.
GAAAGAAAAAAAATCATGGCTACCTTCAACTAAAACAAATTTTTTACCCAATTTGCTGCTAATTCAAGAAGAAATCACCAAATTATAAGAATAGAAGGTAATCTCCACCAATACTATAGAATTATATCATCAAAATCCTAGAATTAGATATGAATTGTGTATAACTTTCTCTTTTGTTCTTGCATGTTCTTGTTTTAACTTTTTCAGCTGCTGAAGCTAACAAAGGAGCCTCAAAATCATCAAATTGATCCAAACCGAATAAGCTTTCAACCCAAACTTTGCTGCATATCTAAGGTGAGGGTTCCCTCACACTTTCTATTTTGGATTCATGCGGTTAATGACGATTTATAGTGGTGAATTTGCTGGAAAAAAAAGATGACTGCTGTAATATTTGTTTTGTGATTGTGGCTGAAATGAATTTTACTATAAAATTTTCGTTTCTTAATCAAATTTGAAAATTTTAGATGTTTTGGAAATCTTAGATCATATACTACAAGTTTCATATTTTGTGTTTTCCATAATTTCGAAGTTATCTATTTCAAATTTGAGTGTTTCTATTGCAACCCCGAGAGCAAAACTATTATTTTCTCTGTTGTTGAATCTAAAACTAAATTAAGCATAACTCTTTCGTTTCTTAACCAAATTCAATTTTTTTTGATGTTTTAGAAAGCTTAGATCATATAATACAAGTTTCATGTTTTGTGTTTTTCAGAATTTTGAAGTTATCTATTTCAAATTTGAGTGTTTCTATTGCAATCCTAAGAGAAAAACTATTATTTGCTCTGTTGTTGAATCTGAAACTAAATTAAGCATAACTCTTTCGTTTTTAACCAAATTCAAAAATTGTAGATTTTTTGGAAAGCGTAGATCATATACTACAAGTTTCATGTTTTGTGTTTTTTAGAATTTTGAAGTTATCTATTTCAAATTTGAGTGTTTCTATTGCAATCCTGAGAGCAAAACTATTATTTGCATCTGAAACTAAATTAAGCATAACTTTTTCAATTTTTATCCAAATTCAATGATCTTTGATGTTTGGAAATCTAAGAATTTTTTCTAAAAGTTTCATGTTTTGAGGTTTTTGAAATTTTGAAGTTATATTGATCAAAACTGCATTTGATTGTTGCTATCCCGAGATCAAAATGACAGTAGTGTTGAATTTAGACCTCTGAACCATTTTAAGCATAACTTTTTCATTTTTTTTTATCCAAATTCAATAATCTTAGATGTTCCAGAAAGTTTAGAATTTGTTCTAAAAATTTCATTTTTTGAGGTTTTTGAAATTTTGAAGTTATATTGATTAAAAATGCGTTTGATTGTTGCTGTCCCGAGATCGAAATGACAGCAACAATGATTGTTGATCTTAGAATTTGTTTCAGCCAATATTTGACTACTTGAGACGTTCAAGATATCCTATTATAGAAGTAATAATCGATGAGAACTACTTATAAATGTTGTATTACTCGCCGATTAGATGAGGCGATTCTTGAGATGAGATTTTTCCCTTGCGGGAATTATGGTTTATGAAAAACTACTATGAGATTTATTTGCACTTGACGATGATATGAGGCAAGATATACAAGTATTATGAGATTTTTGAGGTTTGAGATTTTATTTTTATGATGTGGAGTTAACTAGCAGTTAATAAACCGTTTAGTGCGAATGTGTGGTATGGGACGCATGCTAACACTTTTCGGGTTCCTTTCCGAGAGTTTGTGACACATCCAAGAGTATGCCAGTGCTATAGACCTTCGGGTCATCTGAGTTATGTGACTTCGGTCACCACGAGTTATGTGACTTTGGTCACCATGGGTTATGTGACTTCGGTCACTACGAGTTATGTGAAATCGATCACCAGGAGTATGACCTTCGGGTCCATGAGTTAGGTACCTAAATTATAAATAGCACTGGACAAGAGTTTAGCACGTGCAGCATTACTTCAGCTTTACAATCAGGGATCTGGCCAATCGGGGGTTTTTGAGTTTTCTGAGTTTTATACGATTTCACTATTTTGAGATATTTTTGTTACATCGATAGCCTAGTGCTACATGAGATGTTATATATAGTGATTTCGTTTTTATGATATTTGAACTTTATCTTGAGTTCCATGAGATTCATATTGGATTTTAATGTGTTTCTCTCATGACTTTCATATGATTCCTTGTATTTGAGTTGAATGCCATTAAATATGAGTTTCTTATGTTGAATTAAACCTATTCATGTGACAGCCTTTGGTGAACATATACCATGCATTGAGATTATACTATACTTGTACCCATCCTTTATAGTTAAAGGATGAATTCCCTTATGCACTTATATTCCTCTTATCTTATACTAATATCAAGTTCTAGCTAGCCTAACCCGTGTATTTATTACTTGGGTCAGACCGAGTTGCAGGTTAGGTAGTTGGACTCTTAGCTTGCTTTACCTTATGGACTTCACCATCGACTTGGGATATGGCATAGTTTTTGTGTAGCAGTCTTTCTGTTGGGAACTTTTGATGTATATATTCTTTTGTGGGGAATGTATGTATATATTGTGGTTGTATACCATTAATGGCATGTTGTATTACATTTTATGTATGTATTCATATGTATCGTTTCTGTGTTGCTGTTCTGTGACTTGTAATTGATAGTTATTATATTTTGTTTCTGAATCGATCATGTAGCCACCATAGTAGTGTATCAGATAGGAATTAAGTATGTCGAATACTCGAGACGCAATGAAAAAAAGGAGTATTAATATCGACGTACTTAGCTCTTATCTAATGCAAGACTATGATGGTTGCCCTTAACCAGCCCTATTCTCCGCATTAGCAGATAGAATTACTATGTAATTCTCTTTGTTAGTAGGGGTCTCAGGGTTATTCACAGGGTTCCCTCATGCTTTCTATTTTGGATTCATGCGGTTAATGATGATTTACAGTGGTGAATATTGGAAATATGATGATTTGGATTTTTATTGAGTTAATTAAATGAGATAAATTAATTTAATCAACATTAATTTGTTGAGTGTAAAATGATGAGAATAAAGTTTTTAAAACCTTTATTATGTTAGTTTGGTGGAAAATGAATATTATATGGTTTTAATTTGATAAATTGCAATAATTTTGCTAATTATTGCCAAATGTTGATTTTTGTTATTTTTAACAAAATATTATAATTAAAAAGGTTGTTGTAACGCCCCACCCCGAGACCCACCTTAGTAAAGAGAATTAATGAGTAATTCCATCTACTAAAGCGGAGAATAGGGTTGGTTAAGGGCGACCATCTATAATTTTGTCTTAAACATCTACTGAATACGTCGATAAATGCACTATGATTTTTCTTTTCTATCTCAATGGATCGACATACACAGTAAATGCTTAATCCAAAACTATAGGTGGCTAACGGATCTATCAGAACAAAATACAATAACTAAATGTAAAGCACATCACAAAACAGTAATCAACATCATATATATACAAATACACTGGTACATGTTTAGTACAATACAAAATGAATACAATAAAGGTGGTATTCGACCACACTATATGCATCGAATCAAATATAACTACACCATAGTATGTGAAAGAACAGAAACTACTCAAGAGAAAGGAGAGCTGATATCCAGCATCAACTTTAAGCTAAGACCAATAGATTACCTGAAACAACTCGGTCTGACCCGAGTATAAATATACGGGTCAGTCTAACTACACAAATCGGTTAATAATGGTATAAAGCAGAATAGACATGAAGATACTTCTTCTTGAAAGAGACGAATGAATCAATAAACTCATAAGCTCAACACTTAAGTAACAAACACCACTTAAGTGAACAAATACCTCGAAGGAGGTAACTCAAACTCAATACTCAAACCAAACACAAGTGTCTTATATCATCGGTGACATCCCAAAATGTCTACATGGTTTCCATGAACCATATCTCCTTAAAAGGAGAAACATCAATACAAACTTTCGCCAAAATGACAAACATAAGACATTCTCAAATAGGATGATCCAAAACTCAATTATAGACGAATCTCCAAATTCAATTATACCTCATCTCATTGGTATAAATGTATATAAATCTCAATCTCAACTCGCCGAAATGGAAAAACCTAGAATATCCTATAAAATCCTAAAATGATCCAAAATCATAACTCAAGGAACTCGATAAGAGTTCAAGATATCATAATTGAAATCACCATATATAACATCTCATATAGCACTAGGCTAAAGATGTAATAAAACATCTTAAAAAGGTGAAATCACAATAAAACAGAAAACTTCAAAAATTCGGATTGGCCAAATCCCCGATTGTAATGCCGAAGCAATGCTGCACGTGCAAAACTCAGACGGCCGAAGCTTCAAACAAGGTCGCCAACACCTCCCAAAGCAGTTCGTCCTCATGACAAGATCGCTAACACCTCTCCAAGCCATTTTGTTATCTCGAACAAGGTCGCTAACACTTCCCAAAGCAGTTCGTCCTTATGACAAGGTCGCTAACACCTCTCAAAGCATCTCTGTTAGGTAAACATCATGAATGTGTCACAAACTCATGGATAGAAAGCCGAAAAGTGTTAACGTGTGTCCCATTCCACACATTCGCGCTAAGCGGTTTACTACCCGTTAGTCGATGCCACACTAGAAACATCATAAAATTCAAAAAATTATATCTCGCCTAGTCTCATTGGTGAGTGATAAAGAGACACCATGCTTGTCTCATCTCATCGACAAGTATTAAATGGCATCGTAACTTGTCTCATCTCATCGACAAGTGAAAAAATCATGATGGTTCCTCATAAATCATAAATCTTAAAATATGAAATCATAAACTTAAGACTTGCCTTATATCATTGGCAAGTAAATAAAACATCGTGATGGATCTCATCGACCATACTCCTATATAAGAGATCTCAAACCATAATATTTACCAAATATTGGTCATCTTAGATAATTCCAATAAATAGAAATTATAAAACTCAATATACGCCATAAAATGAAAAAACATCTCAGAATCAATATTCTCAAATAGCTTCGATCATACAAGTCCGAAATTAACCGAAATAGTAAACGCACATGTCTCATACCACGTGTTTTACTAAATCATTTAATTAATTTTCTCATATGTTAGAATAGTCTAAAAGTAATTAAAATAAATAAAATTAATTATAAAAGATTTTACTTGAGAAAACGGGGTTATAAAACAAATTTTGGAAATTTATCTAAAAGATTTTGAGAGAAAACACATCATTAAAAAGGATTTTAATAATTTTTAAAAGCATTAAAAATAAAAAATAATTGTTTAAAAACCTCCAAAAACGTATAAAAACATTTATTACTCCAACCATGATGTTAAAAGATTTTCTGGAATTTATTTGGATTTTTAAGACTCAACAAAACATCAATCTGCAATTTAATCGGCTTAAACCGATATTCAAATTTAAATTTCAAATTAATTTAAATTCAAATATCATCCTAACTTGATTAGTCCATTGCTGGACAAAATGATCAAATATTAGTATTAAATTTCATAAAAAAAGGCAAAAGAATGCATATGAAATTGTCGAAATCGGACAAATATATAAATATTGTGGCTGTCAATGACAGGCCAGCAGTAAAAATATCAATTTTACACCATGTAAACAACAAAATCATACAAAATTTAAATCATAAAAATTGTAGAATATTTCCTATGGATTCCAGAACATCTTGAATTTCAAGATTCGAATCAGTAACGTGAAAGTTATGATCGAAATACTACCAAAAAATTTATGTGCACTGGCTATCAGCACAGGCCAACGATGAAAAAGTCAATTTTTCACTATGTAGACTTCAAAATCATTCAAAACTGAAAACATCAAAGTTGTGGCATATTTCACAAAGATTCTATAACATCTTGAATTTCAAGATTCCAATCAGTAACATGAAATTTATGATCGAAATACTACCTAAAAAATTTATATGCACTGTCTATCGGCACAGGCTAGCGATGAAAAACTCAATTTTTCACTATGTAGACTTCAAAATAATTCAAAACTGAACATAAAAGTTGTGGCATATTTCACAAGGATCCAGAAACATCTTAAATTTTAAGATTCCGATCAGTAACGTGAAAGTTATGATCGAAATACTACCTAAAAAATTTATGTGCACTGGCTATTGGCACAGGTCAGCGATGAAAAAGTCAATTTTTAACTATGTATACTTAAAAATCATTCAAAACTGAAAACATCAAAGTTGTGGCATATTTCACAAAAATTCCAGAACATCTTGAATTTCAAGATTCCGATCGGTAACGTGAAAGTACGATCGAAATACTACCTAAAAAATTTATGTGCACTGGCTATCGGCACAGGCCAGCGATGAAAAAGTCAAATTTTCACTATGTAGACTTCAAAATCATTCAAAAATGAAAACATCAAAGTTGTGGAATATTTCACAAGGATTTTAGAACATCTTGATTTTCAAGATTCTGATTAGTAACGTGGAAGTTATGATCGAAATACTACCTAAAATATTTATGTGCACTGGCTATCGGCACAGGTCAGCGATGAAAAAGTCAATTTTTACTATGTAGACTTCAAAATCATTCAAAAACAAAAACAAAAAAGTTTTACCAGATAATCTAAGCTTTCAAGAATATCAATAATCGTCAAATTCGGACATCAAATGAAAAAGTTATGATCAAATTACCAACAGTACTTATCACAGAAAGTGACAGTTTTACAGTGACAGGGCAGCAATTTTGAATTGGGTTTTTCGACCCTTTATCCCAAAAATTTTGAATGTGTTTAACATAAAAGTTATCACACTCTCTTCAAGCTTTCCAGATCATTAAAAAAAATCAAATTTCGATTTAAAACGACAAAGTTATGCCTTATTTACTGACAGCAATACACAAATGAACATGCAGCAAACAAAATTGAGATTTCTTAACTTGAAATCTCAATCAAAGCTATAAAATGTGAGTTTTGATACTCACCTTAGCAAAATTTAAAGCAAATATAAGCAAGCTTGAAGAATATGATAGCCTTATGCCTTGATTATGCTTTAGGAACCTAAAAAAAGAAATACATAGACATGCAAAGAGAAGCTGAAATTAAAGACAATACAAGTTTTCAAAACTAGAAATTGATGAAATTTTCTTTAGTTCTAGATTGATTACCTGAAATAATTAGCTTCAGATTGTTTTAATTTTGCATAGAAATTGGAGAATTTGAATATTCGGATTCTAGGTTTTAAGAGGAAAGACGGTTTTTCAATCTTCTTCTTTTTGTTTACTGTAAACTGAACATGCATACGTTCAGTTTGAGAAGGAGATGATTACTCCTTAGTTAAAATGGTGAGTGGGCTTTAACCCCAAAACCCAATAGTCTATGTGTTAATACTTAACCTAAATCAATTAAGTTATTCATGTTTTACACTTTATTTCACATATTTTAGCCAAAACAACTTACATTTCCATAGTTTCAACTTTATAAAAATCACACAAACTTATTTTATGTTTAACAAAATGTTTTCACAACATATGAAAGATATTTTAGTCATCAAAATTTTTTTCCATCAGTAAAACTCTTATTTTTTACTTAAATACTCAATCTACACTATAATTTATATAAAAAAAATTTAGCAGCCAAAGTCTACACAAAAGTCATTTTCTTGTTAAATTAAATATAACAAACCTTATTAACATCATTCTTACATCCAAATCTTAATTTACATCAAGCATAATACAAGTGTAAATATCATCCCTTATCGTAAACAGACCAGACTTTGTCCTTACCTTTTAGTTCCTTTAGGGCTAGATAGAGAATATGTCTAGGAATGTTAATTTTAAATTCCGTAGTATTCCTTATTTAATGCATTCGAATTGCTAATTTCTACCCCTGTGAATAATCCTATCTTATCTTAACTTTCAGCTATGTCTGGAAGAGGAAGAGGTCGCACTACGGAGGCGGGACCATCCAGTGGTTCTCGTATTGAAGGAGTTTATATGTCGACTGACCAGATTCTCAAGCTTATTAAGAGCATTCAGCCTCCTGCCCCAGCTCAGTCCTCTCCTCCATGCAAATCCGCATTTGCATGCATGTGCAGCGACTTCATCCACCTTGGAGGCAAGCCATTCAAAGGCTCCGAGATAGTTCTTGAGGTTCAGGCTTGGCTCCGTACTTGCAAGCGCATCTTCACTCGCATGGAGATATCCGATCATCATCGAGTTCTTGTGGCATCCAATATGCTACAAGAACGGGCTTTAAACTGGTACGAGCTCCTGATAGCAGAGATGGATGAGCCTACCCTCAATTAGCAACATTTTAGAGACCGTTTTGAGCTCAAGTTGGTGTCAGAATCCGAGAAGGCTTTTCTTACTCGTCGCTTCCTCGATTTGAAGCAGGGAAAATCCTCCGTATCTGATTATGTTTCATCCTTTGAGTCTCTATCTAAGTATGGGGCAAGATTCAAGAGAGAATAGAGAAGCTACGGAATCATCATCGACCTTATTTCGGGCGCATAGCCTGTTAGTCGTCCTTCACGAGGATGTCTACCAAAGAGAATGAGGAACTCAAGAAGCAACTCCTAGAGCTTGAAGCCAAGCATTTCATTCGATCTAGTTCCTCACCGTGGGGAGCCGTGGTGGTATTTGTGAGGAAGTCTGATGGGACTCTTAGGCTATCCGTCGATTATCGCAAGCTTAATGAGTTAACTATCAAGAACCGCTATCCATTACCTAGGATCGAAGATATGTTCGTTCAGTTAAGTGGCGCTAAGGTCTTCTCACAACTTGACCTTGCCACGGGATTTCATCAACTCTGAGTTGCGGAAGATAGCATTCCACTTATAGTAAATTGAAAAAAAAATCATGGCTACCTTCAACTAAAACAAAATTTTCACCCAATTTGCTGCTAATTCAAGAAGAAATCACCAAATTAGGAGAATAGAAGGTAATCTCCACCAATACTACAGAATTATATCATCAAAATCCTAGAATTAGAAATGAATTGTGTATAACTTTCTCTTTTGTTCTTGCATGTTCTTGTTTCAACTTTTTCAGCTGCTGAAGCTAACAAAGGAGCCTCAAAATCATCAAATTGATCCAAACTGGAGAAGCTTTCAACCCAAACTTTTCTGCATATCTAAGGTGAGGGTTCCCTCTTGCTTTCTATTTTGGATTCATGCGATTAATGACGATTTACAGTGGTGAATTTGCTGGAAAAAAAAGGATATAAATATCGACGTACTTAGCTCTTATCTAATGCAAGACTATGATGGTAGCCCTTAACCAGACCTATTCTCCGCATTAGCAGACGTAATTACTATGTAATTCTCTTTGTTAATAGGGGTCTCAGGGTGGGGCGTCACAGCTTAGGAGAGCACTTTACTCGTTTCACCGATCATAAGTCTCTTAAGTACTTGTTCACCCAGAAGGAGCTCAACATGCGACAGCAGCGTTGGCTCGAGTTTCTAGCTTCATATGATTTTGATATTCAGTATACCCCTGGCAAGGGGAATCGAGTGGCTGATGCATTGAGTCGCAAGCATTTAGCTATTGTTTCCATGATGATTGCAGAATGGAAAGTTCTTGAGACACTTTCCATGTGTGATATTCATGATCGTGCTTCCACATCTAACTCTCATATTCTATTATATAGCATGGAAGCTCGCCCTACTCTTCTAGATCGGATTGCCGAGGCTCAATGATAAGACTCCGATACATTTGCTCTTATTCAGAAGTGTAAATCTGAATCCCATGATGATATTGAGATGAGAGATTTCAGCGTCGATATTCATGGGTGTCTTCTGTGACGACCCGGAATTTTTAAGTAATTTAAATTGAAATATTTAATTGATTTTAATATTTAAAAGTTAAATTTTAACTTGAATTCAAATATCACTAATTAATTGTTAATTAAGATTTTGAATTTAATAATTTGAAATTGGATAAAATGTTGAATCTGAAGTTTTAAGCCTGTTAAAAATAATTTGAAGGCTTGTAAAATTTATATTGATAACACTGAAGATAATAGAAGTTGTAAAATTGAAATTAGCAGTGGTTTGTTCAGTTTTGAAATTTTAATCGTTTAAATTAAATTTAAAAATAGCCTTCCGAGACAGTTTCGGAATTCGACGAAACCAGTTCCATTGGGTCCGTATTATTGAATTATTATCGGATTTCAAATTTCGTATTAATTGGAGTTATTATGTGAGCGTACGATACATCAATGCGTTGAAATTTAATCGATAATAACCGATTCAGAATTTAAAAATAATATTTAGACTAGTCATACACGCTTCACATCAACTGAAATTCTTTTCCATCAGCCTCGTTTTTATCTCTCCACCGTACTTCACTTCTTTTCATGTTGGAGGCCTCTCTTCCTCAGTAAGCTAAAGGAGACGGGATAAAAAAAAAATATACGATGTTCAAATTCAAATGGCTTCCAAACAAACCCCCTTCATTTCAAAACCCATCGTTCTTGTTTTCATTCTAATCGAACAGAGAAAAGTAATGAAAACCTCAAAAACCCTAGCTTTGTTACAACAAAAGAATGCCTGCAAATAGTTTCAACTCCAGCAACAAAATGGAAGTAATTTGCCAAGACGAACGCTTCAGGGGCACTTCATACCTGGCCCAGATCCTCGAGCTTGTTCCCACCATCAACAGCTACTCCGTCGAGTGCGAACCCCTAGTCGACGACTCTGACGAAAAGCTCATAGAAACAGTCGAGGCATCGCACTTGCGGCCGCGACCTCCTATGTGGGATGTTTCACAATTTCTAATTGGCGAAAAAGTGGATGCTTTGTTTAATGACGACTGGTGGATTGAGGAAGTGGTAAAGGTCATTGAAGGAGGCGGTAGGAAGAGGAGGTACGTGATTAGGTTTTGCAGTAAAGAGGAGGACGAGGAGGTTGAATTTGGTACTGAAGATTGGGTTGACAATAACTGGGTTTCGGCCCCAGGACGTGAAAGGTACAAAGCAGCCATTCAAGTACATTAGGTCGAGCTAGCAACGGCGGTTCAAGCGACTCGAGGTGAGGGTAAGGCGATGAGCTCAGTCTCGTGTGGGGGTGCGTATCGTTCGATCGAGGAGGCGATGGCTTAGGACCGCGTGGGAACGTGCGGCAACAATCTCGAGGTCGGCAAGGCAGTGTTAGTTTGGAATTGTTCTTCATTGGGTCAAAAATGGGAAAATCAAGGCAAGATTGGAGTGGTTTCAAACTGAAGCACAAGTGAGTTAATCTCACTCAGTTAAATTTAAATTTAAATGATTAAATCTAAATAATTGTTTGAATGGTTGAAATTGATGGGTGTGCTATAGTATGTTATATTCTGGAATTGACATATTATTGTGCTAACAACTTTGGATGCAGGGAAAACAGGTCGGAGGGATCCAACTGGACCCCTCGAAATGATATAGATTGTTTAATATTCTGTGGACTGAATATTTGATACTGTGTGATGATTTTATGAATAATTGAAGTATTGAATGGAATGGTTGGAGTGAATATCTCAGTAAAATAAATTATCAAATCTCTAGGATTTTATTTTTGAAAGAAATAAAGGAGTAAATTTTTAAGTAAAATAATTCTAATGAATTGGAATAAATAAAAAATGAATTGAAAATAAAATAAAATTAAAGAGATTGTAAAACTCTAACAAATTTGGAATAAGAGAAATTTGAATTATTAGGGGTAATAATAAATTTAATGCTTAAGTGATATTATTTGAATGAATAAAGAATTTATTTAAATGAGATTTGGATTTTTTTTTAAACTGGGATATCAAATAAATAAAATAACGGTGGGTATTTTAAATATAAATTCAAGTGGAAATTTATAAAGGAATGGAAAATTCGTTTAAAAATAAATAGTGATTCATTTTTAAAGATGTGCAAGAGAAGAGTGTTTCCCTGGATAGCCAAGTACGCTTTTCAAGCAATTTTAAATATAAGTTAAAGGTTTTAATGTTGTTTTAAAAGCATATCTTAGAAAATTTATTAATTTTAAATGTTTAAATTCTAAAGTAAATATTTTTTAAAACTATTATCGTAGTAATTATTAACTGACTTGGTATTTGTTTTTAAGGAAAAATCTAGTTTTATATTTTATAAAAGTAGCCATATTTATTAAATATTCCTAAAGTATATGTTTTAATTAAGTATTTAAGGTAGTTTTAAACTTTTAAGGCTATGAAGTATATTTCATAACTAAGTTCTTTTAAATTATTTAAAGCTAAAAGTATTTTATACTTGGCGTTTCAGCGGAAATAAATATTTGGAAATTATTCCGGGAAAGGAATATGTTTGAAACTGTTTTTTTTCAAAGGGTTTTGAAAATGGAAAATATATCTTGTGAAAATATTTTAAAGTAAATAAATAATTTGGTGAAATTATTTATGTTGGATGGTTGTTTGTGAACATTAATTGATAGTTAAATAACCGACTATCAATATTGGGCAAATGCGTTGATCGTTTCGAAGAGACCGGGATCGAGATTAATTTCTCGAAAACCACTTCGATCCGGTTTGTACGTTTTCGTGAAAAACGATTTTGGATTTGAAGTTGGAGCAGTGAAGTGCAAGGGCTAGTCGCTACTAATCCTGAGGATATTTCCAAAATGGATGTAGTAGGAATAGTGCCTTCGGTTCCGTTCGAACCCGGGACGGACTTGTATGGATGAATGCTTGCGAAACATCGTCAGGTGGACGATGGGCATTCTAAGGGATATGTTCTTATAAGGTAACGCTTAGCCTCAAGCCTCATCAAATGGGAATGACTGAAAATCAGGGGATATGCAGCAAGGCTTCGTGGGTAGCCCCCACTGGAGAGTAAGGTCATCCCTGTCTAGATGTCCCTTTTTATTTCGGCCTAGTGGGCGGTTGCTGATCCCAACCGCGGGGTGATCTTATTCGGAACTGTCCAGTAAGGGATGGGTCCGGCCTTGTGTTGCAGGGGATCGGGAGTGGTCCTCGGTACGGTGATCTAGTCCCCGTACTGTGACAGGTGGTACCCCAGTGCCTAGTCATTAGTTGGAAATCCATTATCCCTACGAGCCTTGTACGAGTTTTGTTTGTATTACCCACTCTGTGGCTAGTAGCTGGAATTTAATGAATGTAACAATTTCGGCTATTTTATAAGTATTTGTATATAGACCCTATTATAATATCAGAGGATTTCTATAAAAATTGTTTTAGCTATCGTAAGGTAAAAACCCGACATGTTTATTTGTGGTGTGGTCTTACGGGATGCTTTTGTTTTCAAAGGATTTTTGAAACTTTAATAATCAATTGGGTGTGATTTTCTCACGCTGGTATTCCAGACTGACTCGGGTATTATTTAACTGTAATGCTCGGGTCAGACCGAGTATTATAGAATACAAGATGATGCTGTGGAGCTCAGGAGACGAGCTGGGTGACGATACGTACATTCGTACTTGTTTATATATATATATATATATATATATATATTCCGCTATGTTGAGTTGTTGTGTATCCATTTGTATGATATTGATGTTGAGCTGTGATTGATGTACTCTGATTATGTAATATATAAACAGATATATTTGATTTTGAGTAAAGATCATTTATTATCTATTATATTTTATTCCGCTGCGATGGTTAGATTCTGTTGTTGTTTTCTATTTTTTCTTCCACCTCTTCTTATTTAACCCAAATGGTTCGTATTTCTATGCAACTTGAGTTGATTATTGTAGAATAGTGTTGACTCAAGGAGTACGGATTTGCGGGCTGTTACATCTTCGAAAGAAGGATCGTCTAGTTGTGCCTCCTATTCCAGAACTTAGGCGGGACATTCTAGCTGAATGTCACCGTTCTAAGTATACTATCCATCCAGGTAGCATCAAGATGTATGCTGATATGCGCCGCTTGTAATACTAGTAAGGCATGAAGCGTGATATGGCAAGTTATGTGAGTAATTGCATGACTTGTCAACTTATTAAGGTCGAGCATCAGCGATCCAGTGGTCTTCTTCAGCCTTTAGAGGTTCCATTGTGGAAGTGGGACCAAGTTTCTATGGATTTCATTGATGGCTTACCTCGTTCGAGGTCAGACCATAGATGTATTTGGGTTGTTGTGGACCGTCTCACCAAGTCTGCACCATTTATTCCTATTAAGTCAAAAAGGACGACATCTTTTTTATCGAAACTATATGTTAAGGAGACCGTGCGATTACACGGTTTTCCTTCATCTATTGTGTGTGATCGTGATCCTCTTTTCATGAGTCACTTCTAGCAGAGTCTCCAGCAAGCATTAGGCACAAAGCTTAATCTTAGCACAGCTTATCACCCACAGTCTGATGGACAGAGTGAACCGGTGAACCGTATTTTGGAAGATCTACTTCGTGCTTGTATCTTGGATTTTGGTGGTAGTTGGGAGGATCATCTTCCTCTAGTTGAGTTTGCTTACAATAATAGCTACCAATCTTCTATCGGCATGGCTCCATTTGAAGCCTTATATGGAAGGCCGTGTTGTTCTCCATCTTGTTGGCTTGAGTCGGGGGAAAAGCATATTTTAGGCCCCGAATCTATTCGAGAATCATCTGAGAAGATCCATCTTATCCGAGAGAGAATGAAAGAGGCTCAGAGTCGACAGAAATCCTATGTGGACAATCGTAGGAGGCCTCTTGAGTTCTCAGTGGGCGATCTTGTTTATATTCGAGCTTCTCTCTGAAGGGAGTGATACGCTTCAGCCAGACAGGGAAATCGATGCCACGCTATATTGGACCATTTCCTATTATAGAGCATATAGGTCCTGTTGCTTATCGTGTAGCACTTCCCGATCAGTTTTCTAGAGTTCACAACGTATTTCACGTCTCTCAGTTAAGAAAGTGTCTACGAGATCCAGATTCTGTGCTTGGTTCTCGTGCCTTAGAGAAGTTGGAGGTTTCTCCAAATCTATCTTATGTGCAGCATCCTCTGAGAGTTCTTGCTTCGGAGACTAGACGTCTTTGAAACAAGAGTGTTCCACTCGTGAAGATTCAATGGTCCGATAATCCCAATGACTGCACTTGGGAAACCAAAGAATTCATCTAGCGATCGTATCCTGATTTTTTATCTTCCCACTCCGAAGGTAAAAATATTCCACTTTAGTTGTCAAATTTCCTTTATTTGATGAAATAAATTGTTTTCAATACAGATTTCCTCTAGAAATTGCGAGGACACAATTTTTATAAGGGGGAAGTTTGTAACAACCCTGTTATTGGTGATTACCTATGATATTAAATCATAACGTTAGTTATAATTTAATATTGAAAATAAAATGGAGAAAATAATTTTGATTTAATTTTTTTTTCAAATAAACAATGTGAATTGAGTATAAATATTGAATTTTTATTTACTTTGAGTTAATAAATGGAAAACAATGTGATCTTATTTAATTAGAGTTAATAAATTAATCAATTGATGTGTTTTAACATATAACTGTTGAAAATATAAATTGATGAAAATAGAGTTTTAAAAACTTTACTTTGAGAATTTGGAGTGAAAATAATTACTTATTGGATTTTAGTTGAATCAATCCATTAATATTGGTAATTATTGCCAATATTAACATATTATTGAATTTAAAAGAAGAAATATGTAGAAAATATGTATTTTATTAAAATTAATATGGAATATTGTTTAAAATAATATTTTGTTATTTTTAAAGAGTTATAATGTTTTTTTATAACTTATGTGACAATGAAAACTGTCTAGTATGTGTTGTATTATCGGCGTAACTCTGATAGTGGTTGTAAACTATGTAATATTTTATGTTATTAATATAATTTATTCGTTCCACTGTTGAGATTCTGATGTGTTGTTTCTTTCTTCTTCTCTTTCTTTCTATTCCCTATCCCTTTATTTCTTATTAATGATGCGTCAATCTATGGAGTCGGATGGCGGGTCGTTACAGAAAAGATTTTTGAACAAGTTATGCTTTAAAATTAGTGTTATTACACTAAAATTTTGAAAATTGTAAAATATTGTCAAAAATCTGGTTTTATTTATGAGAATAACGTTTTATTATTAAAATAAATTTAATTTTGTGTAAATAACAATTTTTGTTTCATAACGATTGGTTGCATATTTTTTTGAGTTTATATTGAGAAATATGTGAATTTTAGGTAAAATAGCCTAATACATATACATAGCCTTGCATTTTTTCTAAATAATATTGCTTTGGGCTTTTTGGGTTAGGTTTTAAAACCTAAAATCCATTATCTGGATGTTTCTGGTAGAAAAAAACTACTGTACGTAGTTTAGTTCTTCTTCCTCAGAAATAGAAAAGAACAAACTTACAGTAAACTGAAAAACAAAATCATGGCTACCTTCAACTAAAACAAAATTTTCACCCAATTTGCTGCTAATTCAAGAAGAAATCACCAAATTAGGAGAATAGAAGGTAATCACCACCAATACTACAGAATTATATCATCAAAATCCTAGAATTAGATATGAATTGTGTATAAATTTCTCTTTTGTTCTTGCATGTTCTTGTTTCAACTTTTTCAGCTGCTGAAGATAACAAAGGAGCCTCAAAATCATCAAATTGATCCAAACTGGAGAAGCTTTCAACCCAAACTTTGCTGCATATCTAAGGTGAGGCTTCCCTCACGCTTTTTATTTTGGATTCATGCGGTTAATGACGATTTACAGTGGTGAATTTGCTGGAAAAAAAGATGACTGCTGTAATATTTGTTTTGTGATTGTGGCTGAAACAAATTTTGCTATAACTTTTACGTTTATTAACCAAATTTGAAATTTTAGATGTTGTGGAAATCTTAGATCATTTACTACAAGTTTCATGTTTTGTGTTTTCCAGAATTTTGAAGTTATCTATTTCAAATTTGAGTGTTTCTATTGCAATCCCGAGAGCAAAACTATTATTTGCTCTGTTGTTGAATCTAAAACTAAATTAAGCATAACTCTTTCGTTTCTTAACCAAATTCAATTTTTTTTAGATGTTTTGGAAATCTTAGATGATATACTACAAGTTTCATCTTTGTGTTTTTCATAATTTTGAAGTTATCTATTTTAAATTTGAGTGTTTCTATTGCAATCCCGAGAACAAAACTATTATTTGCTCTATTGTTGAATCTGAAACTAAATTAAGCATAACCCTTTCGTTTCTTAACCAAATTTGAAATTTTAAGATGTTTTGGAAAGATTAGATTATATACTACAAGTTTCATGTTTTGTGTTTTTCAGAATTTTGAAGTTATCTATTTCAAATTTGAGTGTTTTATTGCAATCCCAAGAGCAAAACTATTATTTGTTCTGTTGTTGAATCTGAAACTAAATTAATCATAACTTTTTCAATTTTTATCCAAATTCAATAATCTTTGATGTTCTGGAAAGCTAAGAATTTGTTCTAAAAGTTTCATGTTCTGTGGTTTATGAAATTTTGAATTTATATTGATTAAAAATGCATTTGATTTTTGCTGTCCCGAGATCGAAATGACAGTAACAATGATTGTTGATCTTAGAAATTGTTCAACCAATATTTTACTAGTTGAGACGTTCGAGATCTCCTATTATAAGAGTAATAACCGATGAGAACTACTTATAAATGTTGTATTACTCGCCGATGAGATGAGATTTTTCCCTTGCGGGAATTATGGTTTATGAGAAACTACTATGAGATTAATTTGCACTTGCCGATGATACAAGGCAAGATATATGAGTATTATGTGATTTTTGAGTTTGAGATTTTATTTTTATGATATGGAGTTAACTAGCGGTTAGTAAACTGTTTAGTGCAAACGTGTGGTATGAGACGCACGCTAACACTTTTCGGTTCCTTTCCAAGAGTTTATGACACATCCACGAGTATTCCAGTGTTATAGACCTTCGGGTCATCTGAGTTATGTGACTTCGGTCACTACGAGTTATGTGACTTCGGTCACCACGAGTTATGTGACATCGATCACCATGAGTATGACCTTCAGGTCCACGAGTTAAGTACCAAAATTATAAATAGCACTGGACAAGAGTTTAGCACGTGCGACATTGCTTTAGCTTTGCAATTAGGGATCTGGCCAATCGGGGGTTTTTGAGTTTTCTGAGTTTTATACGATTTCACTATTTTGAGATATTTTTGTTACATCGATAGCCTAGTGCTACATGAGATGTTATATATAGTGATTTCGTTTTTATGATATTTGGACTTTATCTTGAGTTCCATGCGATTCATATTGGAATTTTAATGAGTTTCTCTCACGACTTTCATATGATTCCTTGTATTTGAGTTGAATGCCATTAAGTATGAGTTTCTTATGTTGAATTAAACCTATTCATGCGACAATCTTGGTGAACATATACCATGCATTGAGATTACACTATACTTGTACCCATCCTTTATAGTTAAAGGATGAATTCCCTTATGCACTTATATTCCTCTTATCTTATATTAATATCAAGTTCTAGCTAGCCTGACCCGTGTATTTATTACTCGGGTTAGACCGAGTTGCAGGTTAGGTATACCTTATGGACTTCACCATCGACTTGGGATATTGCATAGTTTTTGTTGTCTTTCTGTTGGGAACTTTTGATGTATATATTCTTTTGTGGGGAATGTATGTATATATTGTGGTTGTATACCACTAATGACTTGTTATATTACAATTGATGTATGTATTCATATGTATCGTTTCTGTGTTGCTGTTCTGTGACTTGTAATTGATAGTTATTATATTTTATTTCTGAATCGATCCTGTAGCCACCATAGTAGTGTATCAGATAGGAATTAAGTATGTCAAATACTCGAGACGCAATGAAAAAAGAGAGTATAAATATCGACGTACTTAGCTCTTATCTAATGCAAGACAATGATGGTCGCCCTTAACCAGCCTTATTCTCCGCATTAGCAGACAGAATTACTATGTAATTCTCTTTATTAATGGGTCTCAGGGTGGGGCATCACAGATTGCTATAACTTTTATAAATATAAATTTAAAAATAATTTTCAAATTTATTCATAATCTTTATAACTTTAAATTTAAGCTTAGAACAATTTTAAATTCAAAATTTAAATATTATTCATAATAATAAAATATGGGCTCTAATACCACTATTGGATCAGCCGCATCAGGCAATGAGGCGAAAAGGGCAAATTTAGAAGAAATCCTTTTTCATTTATATGTGTTAGAGCTTTTATACTACCATCATGAATAATACTATTAACATTGAATTATATTTAATGTTGTTTGGATGTGAAAGGATTTTGTGTTTAACATTTATTAAATTTGAAATTATGTTTATATATAAATTTAATTACTTAAAATTAGAAATATATTTTACATTATTAAATTGAAAGTTAATTTACGTTTATTTTTTATTTTAATTTGACTTTTAAAATATGATTTATTTGTCAATATATTAATAATGTTAGTTTGGTAATAAATTATTTCATTAAATATTTTAAATAAATAATAGCACATGTTCAAGTTTAATGTTTGATAAATTAATGTTATAAATTTAAATGATTAGTAGATATTCAATTCAAACGAATAATGTCTTAATATATTAATTTAGACTAATGATATTGGTACGTAAATATTTAATGATAATATTAGTATTATAATATTTAATTTATAGTGTTACAAATAAGTGTATGACTTACTATCATATAATGTTAGTGTGTTCTAAATTTAATTATGAACTCAGCGGCGCAACTTGCATGTAACATATAGCTCGTATGTGAACATCACGAGGATTGAAAATTACACAAGTGAAATTGTAATCGTAAAATATAAAGGGCTAAAGTGAAAATGTGCATGCTTTTCCTTATATTTTTAAATATCCGCCTCTCCCTTTGATATCCGACCAATTTAACCCATTGCTCAATGCTATCGGAGATGCCATCATCACCCTTAGTGAATTCCTCTCATTGATCTAAGTCGCCAAATACCACTAATGTCAAGCTCGATCTGCTTTTGGAAAAACCTTAATTTATGATTTATCAATCTCCATCGATGATCTATGACTTAATGTTATTGAGTCGAGCAAAGTCGATTCACTATTTACGATGTTATCATTGCTGAGCTGTACTTGTTTCCATTTATGTCGATATTCTAATTGCCAGTGATGAGGAATGTGCGTGCATGCACGATTAAGTGCATAAACAAACAATAATTTTTTATTATTTTTTTCACTTGATTGGGAAAAATATATTGATCTAAAAAATAAAAAATCAATTTTGGTTGAAAATAGCTTGAAAAACATTCCCTCGATAATCTCATCGGTTGAACACACCATGAATTGTCAATTTTCCTCTAGGAGATCCTATCTCTAACTCAATGGTTGAACTGAAAAGTCCTCCATTAAGATGTAACTTATTTTAATGGAGAGAGATAGAATTCATTTGTATAAGAATAAAGATATATAGGTCTATGTATAGCAGCGCTGATAGGCTAGTAAATATCTTACCTAGATCCACCATTTAGGGTAGGACCCATTATATGAAAACTTATCTTACTTAATTAATTAAACACATTTAATTAATTCACACCCACATATATTTTGGCCCACCTTATTTTAGTACAATTTTAAAATTTTCAACTACCAAAATAATTTATATATATATATTTGTGTGTGTGTGTGCGTGTGTATTATGATATATATATATATATATATATAAATATCATTTATTATATTTAAATTGTTATATTGGCCCAAAAAGTAACTGAATAAATATATAACGATTATATATTTTATTAATTAATTTTAGGTCGTCTAATAAATATTAATTAATAAATTAATATAACTGTCATGATATATTTACTTTGATTAAAATCAAAGATTTTTCAATAATATACTTTTACATTGGACTATTAGACATATATAACTTCTTTATTTTATAGTTGGATTTCGAACAATACCTATAAATTAGAAATGGCTTTCGGAAGTACCTAAAACGGGTAAAATTCCATATTGATGGGTTATGAGAGAGGATTGTTGCTAACAATAGAAATAATAATGATGCAAGTGTCATCTTATTAGATGAAATCGCACACGATCATCTTGACTCGCTACTTTTATTGGGTAACTAACTTATGTCTAGAGTTATTGTACTATATCTAGTACATGTTCCTTCTTATCCATATATATATAATTGATTTATATACATATATTGATTAAGCCTCACATTGTTTGTTGAGTTCTTTTTAGTTCTAACTATTGACATGGGTAGTTTGAATCGAGCATCCTCATTCATCGGATGAGCTGAGTATCGAGATGCTGCTGGGATTTCTGCAACTTCTTTGGATTTTCTTGATAGTTGATGATGTCTTTCTCTCATCGAGGCCATATCTCTAATGCTAGCTTTAGCTTATGCTGCTACCATTCCATGCTGTTTTTTTTTGTCTTTTTCTTGCATTTTCCAAGAAGGTTTCTAGAGGAAGAGCAACTTACAGGCTTGTTGGCGGCTCCTTTTTTATGTGTAGAATAAAATTACATAGTGCTTTCCTCCCTATGGAGGATTGTTCATTTTTCTCAATAGAAAATTAATTAATATAACTATTATATCAGTTTCTCTATAATAATAATTTATAACTTTTATAAATTATCTCTAAAATTATTCTAAATTGAAAATCGAGAGATGCGATAGCGTGACCCCAGGTATGAACTCAGCCATCAATGATATTTAAATAATTTAAATATTAAAGCCTGTGTAGATTTTACTAAAGCATGGTAGTTTAATACAAGTTCAATTGCATAAAGATTATTTAGGTGAAATCCAATTTCTTAAAGCGACACCCTTAAGCAATGATATATTGTGCAAGTTTTCTCTTCATCATCACTGTATCACTTGGATATCTAGAGCTTGGTCAAAGGTCAAAACTCTACTGGTATTCGTAGTTATTTATGATGTCCAACATTAAGCTCATGGTTTAATCTGATAACAACAATGGTTTAGCTAATTTTCTTTAACTGAAGACTTTTACTTCACGTTGTTACTAAGTATGGTGACACAAACTTTCTATTAAAAGGAGACAAATCCTCTACTGAATAGCATTTCACTTCAAGTGGTTCAACTTATAACCAACTATGGTTATAACACAAACGTGTTCTTGTGAGATTGACTATAATCAAAGTATATTTTGGACACTTAAGATTCATAATATTCTTGTGAAATACTACTATACATTGTCATGTGAGATTTTCTATTTGATATTTAATATAAGACCCTCTATGAGTCATTCTGTAATTGTTCCAAAGAACTACAATACGTAACCCCTTAGTCTCCCCGAGTGATTGTTCCAAAGAACTACATATACGTAACCCCTTAATGTCTCCGATTGTCTTGAGTAGTTCATCGTCCATCATATGGAGAGCATTACATATCCTAGTCTTAACGAATATATCGATGTCTCATTTTTGATACATCTTGACTAAGAATATTTAAGGATAAATATTTAGTTTGTTCGATTCAATAACTGTAATCGATTAAATACTTTTCCTAAGATGTATATTTAATGTATTCATAACATTATTTACATCCCAATATAACAATATATATAATAGAAAATAAAACCAAAATCTTACTCATTTTTGAACAAGATTCACTATAAGAGTTAAGTTATATAATCAAATTACATATTGCCCCTATGGCACATCATTCACTCTATGAATAACATAAAAGAATGTCACAAAATGTCATAATACATAGTACATGACGTAAATGTCAACGTACCATAAATATCATAATACAAATAGCTAAGATGTAGAAGATCCTACATAGCCAAGTACAGAACATATGAAATGATAGAAATACTAAATAAATTCATACCGTCAACTCATCATCATGGGGAGATAGAGTGCATCGATAACCAGAAGGGATAGTAGGATCCGTCTTGGACGTGATGTAAGTTTCTTATCTTAGCCATTTAGATATTCTTGAAGATCTTGTCCTGCTAGTGTGAGTAATGGGTGTTGGATTTCATCTAGTAGGCACATGCATATATACCTATGCAGTTAAAGCGCTTAGTTGTTCAATAGCAGTAGAGATGCAAATAGTTATAATGGGGATAGAGCAGGGAAATAGCAGAAAATAGCGATGGTGCAAAAAACTCCATTAGATTTAAACCCAAATATTTGAAGTTAATTCATTATCATTCTCACATCATTTATGTAGAAAAAAGAAATATTATTTAATATTATACAACAAAACTGAAGAATATCATGATTTATGTAGACTAGGTTTGGTGACTACGATAAATTTCTAACATATATTAAGCACTTATGCCTTAAAATTAGGTCTTTACCCTAACTTATTGCTTTGTTTTAAAAGAGAATAAGTCAAATCAACCTTTGTATATTTATATTGCTAAATCGAATGATAAAAAGCTTTGATGCAGTGAGTGCAGCGGAATATAGCGAAGATTAAGGCAGATTTACTATTTAATAGTGCTTGACATAACGTAGCGGTCGAAGAGCACTATGCGCTATAGTAGGGATTTTGCAGGGCATTAACTACTACTGTGTCATCTAAGAGCAAACTAGGAGCTAGATTACTACATTCCACTCGGTCCAACATCACTCTTCCGTGTCTATGTGAATCCGCACAAGGCAAGTAAGAGACACTTGATAATACCCAATTTCTTCTTTTGATCCTTTAATTCCTCCTTAGTTTCCTTCTGATTATTCATAATTTGTTTTTGCTAATCCAAAACTAATTTTTATGATAACTTGATCCGATCATGCATCCGTGTGGAGTATTATCTCTAAGTAGCCCCTTATAGTCCTTACCTCTATGGCCGTCAAATTCATCTTCTTTAACCCGGTCAGGTTGTGGTAGAATCACTATCTCTCCCTCAACATAGTCTGGATATAAGAAAATTGCAGCTGCAGTGTTCATTATTTTACACCTAGCCTTGTCTAAAGGCTTTCCTGCAGCTACCAAAATTACATGTTCATCTAACAACTTTACTTAGAATAGTCGAATGATACAAATCAAAAGGCTGCAGTAAGGAACATTGCTTCAGGCACTATTATCCAACATATTTCTCAAAATAGCATCAAATCGATTTACATGTAACCTTCCTATGATTTCATAAATATCTTTCTAGACAAAAGGATAAATGTGATCATACCTACGGGTCAGGGACTATGTTGTGCTAAATAATACACATAATTAGCTTTGCTTTATCCCTTAAGTTAGATTTCTTCCAGATTTCTTCTCCTTGCTAAAATATGTGGTATAAGATGCTTTTGTCACCCATCTCAATCTCATCTATATCCATTTCATCTAAGGAAATGGATAGGATTTCTCACAACACTCTATTAGCCAATATTACTTTAATCCCTTTTACTTTGCTAGTTATAGTGCAATTTTCCAAATTGGCAACTTTGACATTTACTCTAAATAGCAAGATGTATCTGGGTTATATCTTTTGTTCAAAATTATCTGCGCTCAATATATTGATGATTCCAACATTCAAAAATAATTCCTCACTTACGTAAGGAGAAAAATCATCAAAAACAATGTGTCTACCAGTTAATAAGGTTAAAGTACCACATTTTTGTACTCCTTAATGGAGCTTTCATAATTATTGAGCCATGCCTTTACTTGAGGAGGGAGCAGAGAATTTTGACTGGATTTCTTAGTTGCTCTCTTCTTCGACTTAGGGGACATTTGACTTTAATTCCTAGTTTTTAAAATGTAAAAACAACGTTTTAATTTTGACTTGGAAATGACTGGGAATAACGAAAATAGGTTCGACTTTGAGTTTCAACAAAGGCTACGATTCACAAAAAACACATATATCATATTTGAGAAGATAATCAGTTGATTGACTCATCTATAACCGATAGATAAGTTGCTATTTTAAAAGTAATTTTGATGCTTTTAAAAAGAATTCCATCTCTCACTTTCTCAATTCATGCAATGTACTGTTGTGTAAACTTCCTCATCCTCTATCACTTGAGTTTAATGCTTTGTTCTTCCTTATCTTTAATTCTGATTATTTCCAACTATTTCATTTTATAAAACTATAAATTTTAACTTTGTAAAAAATATATATATTTTCATAATGGATTTTAAATCCATAAAATTCTTCAATATATATATATATATATATATATATATATATAGATAGATAGAAATAATTTAAAAATTAAAAAGAAAAGTTTATCAATATTATTTCAAGTGTATATAAGTGATTTTCAAATTCTTGTTTTGAAACTAAACAAACTGTTTTTCAAAAGGAATTATTAACGTTTACACTTATTTAACTGATCTTAGCAGCTAGTAAACTGAACTACCATTTATTTGACTAGTTATCACTTTTGCCGGTAATTTTAGAAGTTATAGTTTTTTTTATAGAATCTTGAATTAGTAATATTTTTATTTTCTCCACTATATCTTGTTCTAACTACCTCTTCTTGTTTTACTCTTTACTTGGAAAATATATAAAAAAATCTTATGCCCATATCCTACATTAGAATCCAAGGGTCAGTTTGAACTTGGCCGCATCCAAGATGGTTTGGACTTTTAAAAATATATTTTTTGTTAAAATATACCCCAATAAAAAACTATCTATACTTTTTTTTCCTAGCTTATCAATTATTAGTTTTCAAACCTAAATCTTAATAACTTTACTTTTCTCCTTTTTCAGGACTTTTTATGGATTTTCAAAATTTTGTATATAACGAAGCTTAGGTGTTTTACAAGTTTTGTTAAACCCAAAATCCTTTTTGCTATTAGTCGGATAAGAAATATTTATCAGATTTGATAAAAAAATCTGCCTTTGTTAAACATAGATACATAATTATTTAAATTATCTAATTAACTTTTAGATCTTTGATCTTATTCTCAAACATTTCTAAAGTTTCTTTAAAATCACAGTTTACTTTTACTAGTTTGACATTCCCATCGTTGTATGCCTGAATTTCATTATTCGCGACACTAGTTTGAGATGCTACGCATTCATAGGAATTTTGATATTTCAGCAATTATTCTACATCAATTACTTTTTTTATCTACTCTGCATTGCTATCACAACCAGATGATGTATCCAAGTCGTCGCAGGCGACTTGAAAAGTTGGTTTCTCTATCTTCCTTTTCTTGTAATTCTTTTCATTCTTGAAGCCTTGGGCATCTTTGTTTAATCTTATACAGTCCTTCTTCATATGGCTAGTTTTATCACACTCAAAACATATTAGAGATGAACTATTTCCATTTTCATACTTTTGGCTCCTTATAAATTTTCTTAAGGCTTTATATTTCCTTGCAATGTATTCGACATCATTATATATTTCTTTGTCATCCTCGACTTAGAAAGCAATTATATGCATTTCTTGTGCTTGTTCCTTCCTGACCTACAAATTAGCTTCGTATGACATTAGATTGCCTACAAGTTCATCAACTTTGGTTAGAAAACATTATTTTCTTTGATCATAGCTAGAACATTTCTTTCCCAGTCATTAATTATTTGAATTTATAATTTTTGAAACTATTTCAAAAATCATTGATTATTTCACCTGATTACATTGATGAGTGTTGTTATTCTTGAAAATATAAATATACTTAACTAATATTCTCTCTATTTTCATTCTAAAATTTTATAATTTTTTTTAGCATTGATAATCTAGCTTGTATTGCTTTTTATGTCCCTCCATGAGTGACCTTCAAAGTAGTCCATATATTGTACGCTGTAGTGCAGACCATGTCACCTATTAATTCATTTTTATCTTATGCATAGAAAAGTATATTCATTGCTTTAGATTTATTGGATGCTACAACTTTTTGAACACATGTCTATGTACTCAAAGCAGTAGTATGAGACACATACCATGTTTGAGTAACATCCAAGATTTTTAAGTTGTTAGCCTCTATGTAAATCTTAATTCGCTTGGACCAGTATGCATAGTTTGATCCAGTGAAAGGTAGGGGCCATGAAGTGGATTTTTACGTCTAGTCACAGTCTCTATCTGAACTTTAACTAACTTTTCCATCACTTAATTAACCCCAAGAATAAGTGTTATAATAGTTTCTAAAAATTCGATGATAGGACCTCAAATCCTCCTGAAGACTCCGCAATAGGACTTCACAAACTATTTATAGAAAACTTTCTTTTACATACTTTCATCTTCTTTACATAAATATTGTCACTATAGTATAACCTGCTCTGATTTGATATTTGATTGAAAGCTTGAGAGCTTTTATAATTAATTGGAATCATGAAAATAATATTTAGTTGAAAGTGTAGAGATTCAATAAAGAGAGAAATAAAAATTAATAAGCAATAGAATATACATAATAAGGGATTGGAAAGAGAAGATATTTGTCTGTACAATCATAGGGTATATATAGATGAATTTGAGTTGCTTTAAAGAGAAGCAACTATTTAGAGAATTATTGGTAAAAGAGTAGTGATTTTTGGAAGAAGAGAAGAAAGAAGGGAAAAAATGATAAAAATGTCACTATTAAGTGCATGGAATCGGTCTACCGCCTCTGGTATAACTAGTTGAATGGTTATAGCACAACCAGTTGACCGGTTATGGATTCTAACAGTGTGATTTTTACATAGTCTCTGTTTTTCTCATTTAAACCTTTCTCTAAAAACTATGAAAATATATTGATTTTTTCTAGAATTTTAAATTTTTTAAAGTTGAAATGATTTAGAGATTATACATGGGGTTTTAACAAGATTATTCTAAATAAACTCCAATATGACACAAAATAATTCACATTCTTTCAACTTTTTCTTAGAGTGTCCATTCCCGCTCTAATCATCTTGCTAACTCCACCATGTGCTTTTAGATACTTTGTTCTTCACTTTAGTGCTTGTTCTTTGTTTTGGTGTCATCGTCAAAGCGCATGTCCAAATATAGTCTACTGCTTACATTCCATTTTCTAGATTTCAAGTTGGGCATCGCTTGAATTGATTTTTACACAAAGACTGGTATAAGGTAAGGGACCTAATAAAATATATTTTCAATTTGTAGAGGAGTACAAGACCACTTCATTTTATATTGTTTTTTTAACCTCATTTTGAAGACAGAGTTATTATTTATGGTGTTGTTCCTTTGACATATTTCCAGTAGTACATTATAGAGCAAAGGGACAATGTTTATATGAGTGATGCAACTTTGCGAGCATTTCTATTATATTTACTTAGTTTCACATTCTTTTCAAACCAAAATAGCACTATACATTTAAGCTATCTTGCAGCTATAGCCAATGTAGACTAGCTTCACACTATAAATTCACAAACAACCATACTTGGATGTTTGTACACTGTATTCGACATGTTTTCACTAGGGGAGGTGAAGAAAATGTTTGCATTCTAGTGTATGTGTCGCACTGGCATTGTGAGTATACTAGAAACATGCATCCTCACATTGTTAGAGTAATAAGCCAATCAGTATATTATTATTTTCCTCATATGAGATAACAAGAGAGTAAGCCGTATGTAAATCATGCACTTATAAGGGTCAGGCACGACATAGTGGAGGCATGTGCTCAGAATAACTTTAACCAATAGGAGTAGCCGCTTACAAGGACCCTGAGTTAGATATTTGATCCATCTAACTCAAAGTAACATAACTAGGGGAATCATGTTTTTCGACGGCCGAAAACCGTCGGCGGCCGTCGAAAGCCGTCGGAAAAAGCCGTCGGAAATGACTGCGTCGGGGAGCAGTATTTCCGACGGCTTCCGACGGACGCTGTCGCAATCTATTCCGACGGTTTCCGACGGATGTCGGAATCCGTCGAAAACCGTCGAAAATAGTGTGCTACAGGCCGTCGAGAGTCGTCGGAAGCCGTCGGAAATTTTGACCTATAAGCCGTCGGAAGCCGTCGAAAATCTGCTTTTTTTTTTGAAATTCGCTGCAAATATAGCCTTCCAACCACATTTCTCTTCCAAACACTGTGATATCAATACTGCATAATCCAACATACAATAATCCAACCAAATATCCAAACCCAAACTATAAAATATTCAATAAACACACAAATAAATAAAATTACATCAAAATAAAATACAAAATATACATAACCATTCGAACATTAACATTAATCCTAACAATAACTGTTCTACCATGTTGTTAATACACAAATTCATCAATATTCTCATACACATCCTCATACAACTATAGAACCAAGTGTATCAAACATAATTATACATAAATCAACAATTACCTACGACGTCTACCAAATCATTCTAAACTAAAACAAAACATACCCGAACGAACGAACGAACAAGCAAGCAAACAATGAATCAATCTCCTCCAGATCCAGAGCCAACCGAGGAAGGAAAGTGGCCACCAAACTGCTGCATGTACTCTAACAACTGTGCGGTCTGCATGGCCTGTTGGCGGTTCTTCTCCTCCAATTGGGACACTCTAGTCCGCAATCTTCTATATCTATTAGGTCGCTCTGAGGTCTACTCTGCCGTCACCTACTCTGACTATTGGCCTACAATAATTGAAAAATGAATAAAATCCAAGTTTATTGTTTTGAAAAGGTCAAAATATCATATTTGAAGTATTTAAAAAAAGTAAATTATTTACCGCTAGATTTCCAAACCCGTATCGTCGACCATGCTCTGCTGGATGCATAACGGACTCAAAAATAACGTCCTCCTCATCGGTCGTCAGCTGATCTCGACCCGTATCAGCAAGGAGTTTCTGTCGCTGCTCCATAAACATCTCTGCATTAACAAATTAATACTATCATATCTTATTTCATCATACTTTAACAATTAAAACAATTACTAGTATTGAATAAAATGAAATATGCTTACATGGCTTTTGCTGGATTTATCGTCCTGCCATGTATACGAAACAGTCCCATCTGGATTAACATTCTCGACAACATGCTTACGGGTGAACACGTCCATATAGCTGACAGGACCATGTGCCTCAGCTTCCTGAAGTTGATTGTTACATACAATTATTATACATTTAAAATCATATAGCATAAACTATTTACATTTATTATTCAGTAAATTTACCAACTCCTGCCGATACAGCTGAAACGACTTCGATCCTCCGCGATGAGTGACGGGATTCTTATTTCTATTTGCAGAGTTTCTATCCGACTCTTCCTGTACATTCAAAATTTGATACATTATTTTTTGATCACGTCAAATTAATAATTCAAAAAAAGTTAGTATACTTGCCTTCGCCTCGTCCGTCTCCCAGTATCTCAACCAACCTTGCCACACGCTCTCTCCCATCCACCGTGGTTTCTTACCAGATTTCTTAATCTCAAATATCGTGTCCCTATAGTTCTTGCGCATCTTTTTCATCCAGTATGCTCGTGCCGGCATCAGATCGTCTGTCTGGATGTCTATCTCAGCCTGTGTTAAAAAAGGATTACACTTTAAACGATAAACAGTAGAAAAACGACAAAAACGAATTAAAAATGGAAAACAGAAAAATATACATACTAGGACATCCTGCCATATGCACTCTATGATGTGTGGAGGGATGTTATCCCACTTCGGCCAGTAAGCATCATCCTACTGCGATAAGAAGCTCTAGAGACGTCCAACACAACCTTAGAGGGAAGTAGGTCGAACCCCCATTTTTAAGTACAATATAGATAAGTACGTACGTATATCATAGAAAAAATAAGATGCTGAATAAAATTTAATTCTTACCCATCTGCTCTAGAGACTAACGATACAACTGCACGCTGTGGCTCTTGCGATGGGCCACTGCCATCACCTCCTAACGATCGGAAAGAGCTCCTACCTCTATATGACATAATGATAAACCTGTGACATATACACATCATTATATAAGAGAATAATAACATGATAATGAAATATATTTCATATGAAAATGACATCAACGGTATAAATTGCTTAATTAATGATTGAAATGGAAATAGAAATAGAAGTGTGTTATACCTGATTCATAATGGGTGTACTCTTCCAACGATAAGCAGAGTTCATTGCATTTTTAATAAAAATTTCTAAATAAATGACAAATGGAAATAACATAAAACATGCAAACAATAGTAAACGGATTTGGTTTCATAGTTAAATCAATTTCATAATACATCAAGAATTCAACATAGTTACATCAATTGCAAAAAATCAAATTCAGATTTATATCAGTCATCATCGTCTTCTAATTCAGATTCGGTCTCGTTTTTGACGATATTTTCCTCTGCACTGTCAAACGCTTCTACCAAAACATTTGATTCATCGATCAAAGGACCAAAATCTGTATGATCGTCTGTAATTATTATTTCGTTATTTTGCTCAAGATCTGCCTGATAAGCTTGTTCGTCTGGAATATTCTTCCCATCGAATGTGAATCTGGCCTTTGTTTTAAAAATTGCAGACCAGTCTGCTTTATCTCTTTTTAGAGACGGATAAGGAGCGTAATAAACTTGCAATGCTTGTTTGGCTAGTACAAAAGGATCATACTTGTGATAGTGCGATGTATGCTTTATTTCGATAAGATTATAATCCTTGTGCACATTAATTCTAGAACCTGGAACATTGCTAAACCAATTGCATCTAAATAGAAATGCTATCCCACTTTTTGGTCAAAACTGGAATATCAACAAATTAGCAAGGAATGATGGACATCGGGATTGGAGATCGATTGAAAGCAAGGCTACATCGATGACGTCAAAATTTGTTTGAGCTCCGATCGGGACGAAATTGATTGGAGATGATGCTAAGGATTAGGAAAGGCTATGTTTCAAATTTCAGGTTAATCGGAGTACGTATGAAGGAGATATGATCGATGCAAGATAGGAAGAACATACTGTTCGAACCCATCGGCACGCAAAGATGGTTCGAATCGATACAGTTCGTATCGATCAGGCACTTAGGGGTTCGTATCGATCGGCTTCGCACCAATCAGATGATGGTTCGAATCGATACACTTCGTATCGATTGGTATGGATTCGGCTCAGTGAAGTTCGCATCGGTCAGGTGTTGGGTTCGGCTCGATAGTGTTCGTATCGATCCCTAGGACGAGCAGGATAAAGGACTTCGCATCGATACTGTTCGTATCGATAGGCATGGACACGACTCGATGGTTTCGTATCGGTCAGGATGGGAAGAGGTGGCTTACTTCGAATCGATACTCTCGTATCGATAGCAGATGGACTTTGACATTTTCGTATCCATCAGGTAAAATCTCGCTCGTATCCATCAGGTAAGGCTTCGTTCGTATCCATCATCGTGCATGGTTTCGTACCCATCTGTTTGCCTTCCATTCGTATCGATAGCATTCAACATTTTCGTATCGATCGGATCGATACGAAATACTCCCCTTGCGATCGATACGAGAGCGAACGGTTGAGTACATGAAGGAGTGATGGACACGTGCAAGCATGAAGCATGGATACGTGCGCGTCTCTAGGAAGGAAGCATTCAACTCGGCGCACCAAGTGGAGTCAACACGCCGCATAATTCGAATCGACCCGGGAGGATAACGCCACGTCATTGCGCGCGCGTGCTTCAAATGGAGTCGAAGGTGATGGATTCAAACAGGTGGATTCGAAGACGACAGCCAGTGAAAAACCCAAATTCGAACCGATCATATCTCCTACACCGATGATCCAAATGCAACGAAATTTTCACAGCAGCTCGCACACAAGGTAAGGAATGTTCCTGCCAAGTTTCAGCTCAATTGGATCATTTCTTGATGGATACGAAATCACTTCGTATTGATCACAGATCGAGTCGAAACTTGGTGGGGTCGGTCGCGTGGTCCCACTCACGTGCCAGAAAAAGTATCCCGAAGTTTGAGCGAGATCTGAGCCTCCTACGCCTATAAATAGGACCCTGAAGCCTACAGAGAAAGGACCTCTTGGCTATTGAACGTCCAAACTCTGCCGGATTCATTTCTATACTTCGATACAACTATTGTACTCGAAATTCTTCATTATTACTGCTGTAATCATCTATAATCAGCAAGGATAACCAATAAAAGGATAAAACTTTGGAGTGGACGTAGGCCGGAGATAGCTGAACCACTATAAATCTTGTGTCTTTGTTCATTATTTCTGAATTGCTGCTTGTTGTTTGTTGAGATCTAATATTTGTGTTTGAATATCATTGGTTTGTGTTCATACACTGGTGCTTTCACGGTATTTGGGGTTTGTGACCAATTTTTGCGCAAACACTTTGGTGCTTTCATTGAGAAGGACTAGCACCCGCTATATCGGATTTGAAGTTTGGATTTGAAGATTTTGAGGAGTTTGGATTTGAAGACAATGACTAGGCAAAATAGTAGAAGGCAAAGGGCTGAGAGAAGCCAACAGGAAGGAAGCCAACAAGCATCCTCCGGAGCCGGGGAAGGACAGGCTTCCGTCTACATCACCAGGGATGAAATGGAAGCTATGGCAAATTCTTTGCAAGAGAAATTGTTGAAGAGTCAACAGGAAATGATGCAGACTTTCTTTGAGCAAATGAGAGCTGCAGGGATGCAGAACTTAGGAACAACTACAGCCACTGTGGATGCAGGACAAGGAACTAGGGTTGTGGAACCCAATGGAGAACGGGATGCGGAGCCAGAAGGCAATCAACAAGGGCTTAGGGGCAGGCCCACGGGATCCAACACAGGAGGACCTTTGGAAGGAGTTCAACAGGCCAGGGCTAACATTGCTGCTAGTGAGCCACATGAAGAATATGTGCCAGAGTTCCCTCGGGGGCGTGGGGGGCAACCCCCAACAGACAATACTGGATTAGTGGAGATCATTAGAAAAACTGTGCGAGGTGGTTTGACCAACAGAGACATGGAAGGAGTGAACAGGAGTCCATTCGCTCGGGAAATAAGGATGGCTCAGAATCCACCTAAGTTCAAGCTACCTAGTGTGGATGTGTATGATGGTAAGGCAGACCCAACCGATCACTTGATGAGGTACACCAGACACATGGAGGTGATGGGGGCATCGTAGGAAGTAATGGCACGATGCTTTCCTTTGTACTTGACGGACTTAGTTGCAATGTGGTTTAGGCAGCTGGGAGAAGGATCTATCAGGACTTGGGGGGAATTGGTGGAAAAGTTTTTGGGACAGTTTCGGGTTCATGTCAAGAGGCCGAAGAATGTGATGACATTGATATCGGTAAAGCAAAGGATGGATGAATCGCTTAGAGCTTTTCTAACTCGATTCAGTGTGGAGGTTGCTTCGGTGGATCGGCCTGATCCATCGATGGTTTTGATGGCGGCAGTATCAGGAGTCAGGGAGGATTCGGATTTCAAGGTATCTTTGATAAGAGATCCCCCATAGGATCTCGATGAGTTCTTTCACGAGGCAGGGAGGTTCCTTCGGCACGAAGATGCGAGTATGGATCTAAAGTTGAAAAAGGTTAATGCAACTGAGGAGAGAGGACCATCCAACAAAGGTTTGGATAAAGACAAAGGAAAAAGGAAGTTAGACGGTGATTCTGGAAAAGATAGGAAGCGATGGAAGGATCCAAAGTTTTCCACATACACAGGATTAAACGAGACGCTGGAGCGGATATACCAGGATACTCGGAATCGCCTTCCCTACCGAAGGCCGGCTAGGAGGGAACCATCAGAACGGGAGAGGACATCAGGAAGGCATTGTCTCTTCCATGATTTGGTTGGACACGACACCAACAGTTGCAGGCATTTAAAGGATATAATCGAGGAGCATGTCAGGAAGGGACTGTTGCCACAATATGACGGAACTCGGAATGCAACGGCAGAGCAGGAGCAACCGCCGCCTACCTCAAGCCACGATTGTGGGAGGCCTAGGAATGATGGTCGATTGATCATCCACTGATCAGGATAATGTGAAATAAGTAGCGAACTACTGGCAAGCAACCAAGTCATTTACACATGTATGGGGACAGAGATAGCCCCTAGGCATGCTCTGAATGATGATAAACTGCGATGCTAAGGTTTGTGAAATTTATCTTTTGCTTTTGGATTGAACACTGTTTTCTTTTTGGATTTGGTTTTGGAGTTTGGATTGAGCTCCTGGTTTTGCTTGCTTTTTGATTTGGATTTTCCTTTGGATGATTGTTTTTGGTTTTGGATTTTGGATTTGGATTTGGATTTTGGATTGGATTTTGATTGGATTTTTATCTGGTTTTTGATAAAGGGTCGTCGGGTATGGATTATGCCTGGCAAGGGGTGAGTCGTTTTGCCCGAACGTGGTAAATTGACTCATTCAGGTCGTCGAGTATGGACTATGCTCGGCAAGGGTCCGGAGTGACCAGGATTTGGCCTAGGACTTAGGCCCTGTATTATCAATTGTTATTATTAGGTCGTTGAGTATGGACTATGCTCAACAAGGGTCCGGAGTGACAAGGATTCGGCCTAGGACTTAGGCCCCATATTATCGATTACTGCTTCAGGTCGTTTAGTATGGACTATGCTCAACAAGGGTTCGGAGAGACCAGGATTCGGCTTAGGACTTAAGCCATGGCTTTTTACAATGTCCAGGGACACTGGACCATGGTCGTCAGGTGTGGATTGCGCTTGGCAAGAACCCGGAGAGGTTAGCTCAACGTCCAGGGACACTGGACCAAGGTCATCAAGTGTGGATTACGCTTGGCAAGAGCCCGGAGAGGTTATAGATTCGGATATCAACCCGGAGAGGTCCTGGATTCGGTTATTGGCTATTGGATAAGGATGGATTTAGACTCGGTTGTCGAGTTCGGATGGATATGGAATTGGCTAAGGCTTTGGTTATTAGATTTGGAATTGGGCATCAACTCGGAGCAGTCAAGGATGACATACTATGGCGATATGGCTATGGGCTTTGGATATTGGAATCGGAACTATTCAAAACACGCCTTCTTATCAAAAGTCATGTTTTGGGGGGCAAAGTGCTATCCCACTTTTTGGTCAAAACTGGAATATCATCAAATTGGCAAGGAATGATGGACATCGGGATTGGAGATCGATTGAAAGCAAGGCTACAATCAATGACGTCAAAATTTGGTTGAGCTCCGATCGGGACGAAATTGATTGGAGATGATGATAAGGATTAGGAAAGGCTATGTTTCAAATTTCAGGTTAATCGGAGTTCGTATGAAGGAGATATGATCGATGCAAGGTAGGAAGAACATACTGTTCGAACCCATCGGCACGCAAGGATGGTTCGAATCGATACAGTTCGTATCGATCAGGCACTTAGGGGTTCGTATCGATCGGCTTCGCACCAATCAGATGATGGTTCGAATCGATACACTTCGTATCGATTGGTATGGATTCGGCTCAGTGAAGTTCGCATCGGTCAGGTGTTGGATTCGGCTCGATAGTGTTCGTATTGATCCCAAGGACGAGCAGGATAAAGGACTTCGAATCGATACTGTTCGTATCGATAGGTATGGACACAGCTCGATGGTTTCGTATCGGTCAGGATGGGAAGAAGTGGCTTACTTCGAATCGATACTCTCGTATCCATAGAAGATGGACTTTGACATTTTCGTATCCATCAGGTAAAATCTCACTCGTATCCATCAGGTAAGGCTTCGTTCGTATCCATCATCGTGCATGGTTTCGTACCCATCTGTTTGCCTTCCATTCGTATCGATAACATTCAATATTTTCGTATCGATCGGATCGATACGAAATACTCCCCTTGCGATCGATACGAGAGAGAACGGTTGAGTACATGAAGGAGTGATGGACACGTGCAAGCATGAAGCGTGGATACGTGCGCGTCTCTAGGAAGGAAGCGTTCAACTCGGCGCACCAAGTGGAGTCAACACGCCGCATAATCCGAATCGACCTGGGAGGATAGCGCCACGTCATTGTGCGCGCGTGCTTCAGATGGAGTCGAAGGTGATGGATTTGAACAGGTGGATTCGAAGACGACAGCTAGCGAAAATCCCAAATTCGAACCGATCATATCTCCTACACTGATGATCCAAATGCAACGAAATTTTCACAGCAGCTCGCACACAAGGTAAGGAATGTTCCTGCCAAGTTTCAGCTCGATTGGATCATTTCTTGATGGATACGAAATCACTCCGTATCGATCACAGATCGAGTCGAAACTTGGTGGGGTCGGTCGCGTGGGCCCACTCACGTGCCAGAAAAAGTCTCCCAAAGTTTGAGCGAGATCTGAGCCTCCTACGCCTATAAATAGCACCCTGAAGCCTACAGAGAAAGGACCTCTTGGCTATTGAACGTCCAGACTCTGCCGGATTCATTTCTATACTCCAACACAACTATTGTACTCGAAATTCTTCATTATTACCACTGTAATCATCTGTAATCAACAAGGATAATCAATAAAAGGATAAAACTTTGGAGTGGACGTAGGCCGGAGATAGCCGAACCACTATAAATCTTGTGTCTTTGTTCATTATTTCTGAATTGCTGCTTGTTGTTTGTTGTGATCTGATATTTGTGTTTGAATACCATTGGTTTGTGTTCATACACTGGTGCTTTCACGGTATTTGGGGTTTGTGACCAATTTTGGCGCAAACAAGAAACACCTCCGTTGCACTTTTAAAGTAGTCGAACAATGCTCTTTGTAAAACATACTAAGCTCCTTATTACCTTCCAAACTTTTAAAGTATTCGAACAAAGCTCTCTGTAAAACGTACTAAGCTCCGTTACTACCTTCCAAACTTTTAACGGCAGTAGTTCTTTGAAAATTACGGGAAATAATTTTTCCATCATTATGTGACAGTCGTGACTTTTCATTCCGCTCAATCTACCATTTTTATAGTCAACACATCTACGAAGATTTGATGATATCCCATCAAGAAATCTTAAACCTTCCACCCATTTTAACACAGCTTTAACTTGATTATTATCTAATTCGTAACATGCTTTGGGTTTTTTACTGTCATTTGGTTTCATATGAAGCTCAGGACGTTTGCATAATTCTTCTATATCACGTCTTGATTTCTAATCATCCTTCGTCTTCTCTTTCACATTCAAAATTGTGTTAAAAACATTATCATATACATTTTTCTCGTTGTGCATCACATCTATGTTATGGCGAAGCAGAAGATGTTTCCAATACGGCAACTCCCAAAAAATAGTTTGTTTGCACCAGTTATGAACAACTGATTTGCCTTCAATTTCTGTTTGCTCGCTAGTTTCATATATCTTTGGATAGTCCTTAACAAGTTCATATATGTCTTCGCTTGACCATATCGTCAGTGGTTGTCTGGTTTCAACTTTGAAGGGATGATTTACATGGAGAAAATATCAATGACAGTCAAACCATGAAATTTTTCTACCATGAGGTAAAGAAAACGCTCGTGTTTCATCCATGCAATATGAACATGCTAGACGACCGGTAGTACTCCATCCCGAAAGCATTGCATTGGCAGGAAAATCAAACATACAAATAAATTTCTTCTTGGACACATCGTATGTTTCTACTCCTTCGTTCCACAGTATTTTTAACTCCTCAATCAACGGTTGTAAATATACATCGATTCCTTGTGTCGGATCGTCGGGGCCAGGAAAGACAATAGTAAGAAACATATATTGCGTTTTCATACACATCCATGGAGGTAAATTATACGGTGTAACGATAATGGGTTAGGATAAATATTTAGAACCAAATAAAGAAAATGGAGAAAAACCGTCCGTACATAATCCTAATCTAACATTTCGACTCTCCGCTGCAAAATTTGGTTACGTTTTATCGAAATGCTTCCATGCTTCTCCATTGGCCGGATGTGTCAACGTACCCTCTTCCTCCGTTCTCACGATATGTCATCTCATATTAGATGTAGTTACAGAAGATGCATATAATCTTTGAAGTCTTGGAGTTATGGGTAAGTAGTGCATACGCTTGTACAGAACTTCCTTCCCCTTCTTTTTTCTTGGTTTCTATCTCTCCTGGTTACAAACTTTACGATTTCTAAGGTTTGCGTCTTCTTTTCAAAACAACATGCAGCCTGTTAAACATGTATCTATTTTTTGATACGGTAAACCAAAAGCCGACATAAGTTTTTTAACTTCGTAGTGATTTTCATACATTAGATTATCGGGCGGCATATGTCTTTTTGCAGCTTGTACAATAGCCGTAAACCCAGCTTCAGTGACATTGTATTTTGACTTCATCGTAATGTATTCTGCGATTACTGACAGCTGAGTGCCGCTTTTACAATCATCCCAAATAGGTTTCTTAGCAGCATCTAGTAAATCATAA
Source organism: Allium cepa (assembly GCA_030765085.1). Classification (NCBI taxonomy): domain Eukaryota; kingdom Viridiplantae; phylum Streptophyta; class Magnoliopsida; order Asparagales; family Amaryllidaceae; genus Allium; species Allium cepa. Next base: position 437,956,764 of record CM060944.1, read on the forward strand.
TTTTTTTTTGCTTCAATATTTGGTTCTTCAACATTTCCATCATCGTCGTCAACTTTAGCCATAGAAAACATTGATCGTGCTGCATTTTCGACCATATTTTCTATACGGGTCGTTGAAACTATTTCGTTAACGACACTTTCAGACTCTACAAAAGTATTTGCTACAACTTCTCCATGCTGATCCCAAACATAATACTCGGGTGCGAAACCGTGTTGGCACAAATGAACTTTCACAATATCTGGTAACAAATACTTCAAATGTCTACACCTACAACACGGACAACGAATTTCTGGATCGTTTTCGTTATTACTTAAAGCGAATTCAACAAACATGTTTATACCATTATAAAAATCTTCTTTTATTGAGCCCCTCAGTCCTTTTCTTTGGTACATCCATCTCCTCCGATCAACAAAATAATCAATCATTTCTCCTATTTGACAAAATGAGAAGTTCAAAATTAATATTTATTTTGAAGAATACAAATTCGAAAAAGATTATTTTCATGGTCGTATAATATTTTGAATTTAAAGAACAACTTCACAAATTTAAAAATATTTTCAAATATGGCACATTTTATTTTTTTAACGTATCGATTTAAAAATATATATAATTTTTTTCATTGGTCAGGCATCCTACTTCCCATTACAAACACAGTAAGCATTTACATTTCATATATTACTTTATCTCAATCGATTCAATAAAATTTCGGCAGCATTTCCCTTTTGTTCCCTACATTGCACACAAATGAGTGTACGCAGGAAACAAAAAAGAAAAGTTAGGCCGAAATTTTATGAACCGTCTGAGACGAAGTAGTATACAAAATGTAAATGCTTACTGTGTTCATAACTTGTCCAATATAGGGACAAATCCGACAAACATTGTACCAGATGGATATAAATAGTCGTTTTTCAAAAAAAAAAGACTATTTATACAACGATCATGTACAACACTCGTCAGACGGGGCCAAAAACTCTCTAAGGGACATTTTTCAGTTACATGCGCTTATTTTACAAAAAAATACAGTTTTACTCACTGTTCACATTTACAAAAATATATATTAATTTAATTCATTTATTCGACGTATTAAATCAACTTAAGGTTGGTTTAAAATTTTTGTCATTTTTCAATACACACAATTATAATTTAGAATAACGCATTTTTTTTGTTTCATAAGTAAATACGTGCACAATATAATACTCCTAGTTCATTCAATCATTTTATCTTATTCCAAATAACGTATACAATCGTCGAACCAAGGCATACACAACAATTTACATATACATGAACAATCACAAATTATACATGTTTTTCACAATTTCACGATAAAAGATGAAATAGGTATACCATGTGATGCTATAAACCGTCATTACGCTATTGGAAACAATTGCAATCACTAATTCGCCCTAATTTATCAATTTATGAAAATCTACAATTAGGGTAAAAACTGATTTTTTTCGCAAAAATAAGAGATTATACCTGAGATTAAGAGCAATGGAATTTGATTAGGCAACCGTGGAGGATCTGGAAGCTACAAATTAGAGATTGGAAGCTTGGAGAAGGGATTTGAGGGTTTTTTATTATAATTTTCGTATGAAAGGAGGAGGAAGAAGAAGGCTCGGCTGCAGGTATAAACGCAAATTTCCGAAGGCTTTCGACGGCCGCTGACGGCCCGTCGAAAGCCGTCGGAAATAAGTCGTCGGAAGCCGTCGGTCCTAGCCGTCGATAATGATGCGTTTTCTAGTAGTGTAAGCAGTTGCTTATCTTATGTGCAGGCTCAAGATGGCTTTGCATATAATTGCATTTCTTCCTATTTGGTATCTGAGAGAGATATGTTGGAATCAAAATATGAATGAGCTACATATATCCAACAAGGTTCTAAATACCGCCCGGCATGCCGGAATTTCGACCATTCCGGTCTGGTTCCGGTGATGACCGGGTCGGAAATGCCTTAAAATTCTATTCCATTCTCTAGCAAAAAAAACTGTCAAAAATTAAATTTTTTACTTGCTGTAAACGTTTTTTTCAACACAATCATTGAGGTACGGGAGATAAAAGGCAGAATCTTATGCTTTAAATCCTCTCAATCAATTCAAAGTTTGGATTTTCAGTAAAACCCATATTTGAAACAGAAATTTCACGTGAAATAGAATCAAAATTTAGCTAAAAAATCATACGAAAATTAGAAAAATATCATCAGAAACAAATAAACCTAACCATTTCGCTTCTTCTTCGATTTCTTCATCGTATTCTTCTTCAAAGCAGCTGATATCGTCTGTAGTACTCTCGTTTAGCAGGCGGTAGTGGAAGATTTTTACATTCTTCTATCATCGATTTAGGGCACGGCTTCCTTTTGGGTTTCTCGTCGTCGATTTAAGCATCTGATAGAAACAAGTCTGATAAAAACAAGAGCGGAGGTAGTAAAGGTTTGTTTAATTTGTTTAAATGGACGGTGTATTGGGTATGGGTTGATTGGGTAATGTTTTTGGGTGAATTTGAATATTGCTAGTTTTAGATTGTATAAAAATACAATGATATTAAGGAATTTAGAAATGACATTTTTCCCCCTATTTCATCGATTTCGATTTGCGTCTGTTTGATGGCTAGAGCATAAACGAATGTAAGGGTTGAGGTAGAATAATGGGCCGGTTGAGGAAGTTGGATTTATAGAATATATTATAGTTAGTAGCTAACAATAGAAGACGATGTTATTAACCTGTAATGTTTTGAATGTCAAATTAAGTAACAACAGAATGCAATGTTATTTTAACCCAACTGATAATGTTTTGTTCGTAATTTGTAGTACGAAAATTGTGATAAAAATTATTATACAAAAAAAATATTGGTTACTTTAGTTTGATAATTGAACAACTACGAATGGAAGTTCTGTAATGCAAATAACATATTGTTTAGTTTGCATTAAAATGTTTAAGTGTTAAGTAATTAAATATTAAATTATTTTGTTTCTTATTTAGGTGGCTGATTATGACAAATCGTGATATCGTTTAGAATTACTGTATGGCCGTTATTGGTGAAAAAAGAAAAAATGTAATTAATGTCACAAAATTATTTCTGGCAGTGGTATAACATGTATGAAATAACATTTAGCAGGACAAACAGGCGACGTGGCAGTATGTCCGACTGTTTCCAAAGAAGTCAGGAAACTTATACGAGAACATCTGAATAAAAAGAGAAGTGAGCGAAATCAAGGGAAGCTCGAAAAACAACGTGTGCAAGAAGAGCTAATGAGCATGCCCGAACAACAAAATGAAGATACCGACAGTGATGGAGATGAAGATGACAGAGAGCTTCGATGCGCCTTGCAAGAAAGTAAAGAAAGTCATATGAACTCAGACGTAGGATCTAGTGGAACAGGTATACGATCCAGCGGACTAAAGCGCGATGACCTTTCTAAATCAATCAGAATAGATAACGATTTAGCAACACGGGCAACTAGAAGGATTGATCCCAATGTACAAAAACGAGGAGGTAGAACTCAACCTTCTATTAGAACTGCAATAAAAGGCATTAAAGATGCCAAAAACACATAGGTCATGCAATATCAATTTTTTTTACTTTAATCCTATCCCACACAATGCTGCTAATAGTCCTTACTATGAAACTATGGTAAATGCCATTCAAGAAGCTGGTCCTGGAATTAAAGGACCCACAACACATAAATTATCAAAACATATTTAGATTTAGAGTACACTGAAATCAAACAACACATCGACACTTACTCTAACTTTTGGGATGAGTATGGTTGTACGTTGATGTGCGATGGTTGGAGCACACAAAATAGAAGAAAAATCATTAATTTCTTGTGTATTCTACCCAAGGAACTGTCTTTCTTAAGTTCGTAGATGCTACCGACAAATTTCAAAGTGCTGAGTATATTTGTGGTCTAATGGATAATGTTGTTAATTTTATTGGAGAGGATAGAATTGTACAAATAGTAATTGACAATGGAGCAAATTACAAAGCTGCTGGCTAACTACTGATGGAAAAAAGAAGGAAACTATATTGGACATCATGCGCAACACAATGTATCAATTTGATTCTTGAAGATATTTCAAAAGAAATCGAGGTAAAATTGATTATTTTAAATTGTCAATCAATTACAGGATTCATATACAATCATGGTTGGTTGCTTACCATAACGAGAAAAGAAACCAATAATAAAGAATTGGTTCGGCCAGCAGTAACCAGGTTTGCTACTCACTTTATTGTATTGGAATCCATACACACACATAAAGAGAATCTAAGGAGAATGTCTTCTTCGAGGGAGTGGAGCGCAAAGATTCCTAAACTCGGTCCTAAAGATAAAAAAAACTGTAATTCTTATCTGTAATTTGATTCACAGTGATAAATTTTGGGCCAACGTTGCTTCTATTATTCTCGTATTTGGTCCACTTGTAAAAGTTTTAAGAATGGTGGACAATGATGATAAAGCAGAGATGGGATATCTATATGAAGCAATGGATCGAGCGAAGGAATCAATTAAGAAAATGCTGGCGTAAGACAGTGTCAAAAGTGGTGGAATATAATCGATAAAAGATGGGAAAGACAATTGCATCGACCTATTCATGCAACAGGTAATTTTTTTAATTATTGCATAATTATAAAAGTACATATTATGTCAATATTTCTTTGAACTATGAAATTGTTTTAGGTTATTTTCTCAATCCTCATATACAATACGGAGATAATGCAACAAATGATGATGAGGTTTTAAATGGATGGACATATGTTCTTGAAAAAATGGTACCTGATATTGCTATGCAAATTGAAATTTCAAAAGAGGTAATAAACAAATTATTAAACTACTCATGATTCTTGCTGTTATGTTTAGCGCAAAGAATAACTTAGTTTATTATGAATGATTCGTAGGTTGAAAAATATAGAATGAAACTTGATGTATTTGGTTCTGCAAAAGTGAAACGTGCAGCTAAGTCGTGTCTTCCAGCTATGTGGTGCTCAATAATTGGTAGGGAAGCTGCTCTAAATTTAACACGCATAGCTATGCGTATTCTTAGCCAAACAGTTTCTTCTTCAAATTGTGAAAGAAATTGGACAACATTTGCAATGATTCACACGAAGTTAAGAAACATAATAAAAATAGAGAATTTAGAAAAACTGGTATTCGTACATTATAATATGCGATTAAGAGTACGACATGCTAAACGCCAACAAACAACCGACCAACTTATTGATTTGGATTACATCTTTCATGAGGATGATCCACTTGCAGAATGGACTAGAGAAGCTGAGAATCCACTACTTGATAATGCAAGAGATAATCCTTGATTGGACAATGATAATGTATCTGCAGAAAATACTGAAAATGATAGCTCATCAAATGATGATTCAGGTAATGCTGGTGGTGACGGTATTCACTACTAGAAAACCTTCTTTTAGTAGCATTTACTGGTGGCGTTTAAGGCCAAGTGCAACTATACTTAATCTTCAGTTATATTTTATTAAGCTTCAACGCCACCGAAAAATATTCAGCTTGCCCGCCTATTTTTTATTTCGCCGCGCTACTTCAGTTATACACAAAAATTATGTCCTAGAAATAATATCCATTTCTTAAACATTATTCATCTATCTCCCTTACCCTAAATAATTTCCTCCTTCTTCATGTTACCCTAAATCGATCGATCACGATAACACCAAATGATGAGGTTGTTGCCCCCGCTTAAAGTCGAAGTTCGGGTGGAATCTTGAACCACCGTAGAGGAGTTGTCATCGAGATCTGAAAAATGAGTTCGTTGCCACTGTAGAGGAGTTCGTGCTGCTGCCATCAAATTGTATATGCCATCGCCTAATATCGAGTGCCTCTACCTCCTGAGAGATTGTTGTCACCTGGGAAATCATAGGTTTAAACATTGCATTCAGTTTTATGGTCAAAATAAGATGAGGTAAAGATTGCATTCAGTTTTTACTATAACTTAAACTGATTTACAATTTTTGGTTGTTTATTAATTTTGGCAGCCTATAATTTTTGCTGTAGTGGATTGATAACGAACGAAAAACATCATTAATGTTGGTTTTCTTGAGGCCCGATTTGATTAGTGTTGATAAAGTCTTGATTAATGCTTTAACTGCCTTTTTTTCCGATTTGTTGTTGATATACTTTCAGTTTGCATTCAGTTTGCACCTACGTAGCTAGGAATCCGTTTTAATTGTCTTAACGGTAATCATTTAATTAGATAGTTAGCATATTGCTAATTCTGTGTTTAGAATGAAGTTGCTTGTAGGATAGTCATTATATGACGGCCAGTTATATTTACATATAAGTTGATAATCGAAAAGTGGACATATATATTCCTGATTCATAGGTTGTTTTGCATTCTATTTTAAGCATTATTGGATTGTATCAGTTTAGAAATGAGAAAATAGACCGTTCATATTGAGCATTTTAACAGGGGTGAAGTTAGAGTTGTTCAGTGGAAATTCTTGTATAAATTAGTAAAATAATTTCAGAATTTCAATGTTGATAAAATCAATAGCCTCTCCTGTTGTTGTTTTTAGAGGTTTAATTTGTCACTAGCCAATTCTACTTTAATCAAGAAGTATGTGACATACACAATTATTTTGTTTGATTTAACTAAATACTTTCTATCTTAGGTTATTCATATGAATGTTGAGCGGCATGATTTCTACATAAATGAATGGCTTGATTACCTCATGTTTCACATTTACTAATTATGAAACCTTTTCTGTTGAGTAATTTTGTTAGTATTTTTACTATCCTATTGATTAATCAAAATGATCCGCATTTCTGTTGAACCTTTTTGCTTGTATTTTTATTTTTTACTATCCTATTGATTAATCAAAATGATCGGCATTGTTGTTTGAAAAAAATACTTCATTTACTCTGTTCTAGTTATAACATTAATCTAGCTACTATTTTTGCTAAGTTTAACTTATAACAATTTTCTTTTTCTAGTTATCAAATTTATTATTCAACAGGTAATCTAATGACTCTAATCAGTTCCTTTCGTTATGAAAGCTCATTTAAATATTTATTATTTTGCTGCTGCAAAACTACATGCATTCGAAAAACAAAAAGTCTATTCTAATGCATATTGTATTTTATTTTTCAGACTCTTTGCTTTCATAGATGATATATTTTGTTCATTCGAAGGGCTCTTTGAAAATTTATCTCTTCTGACACAACAATACAGATTGGGCAAGAGAGCCAGTGAAGCAACTGTTGTCATTGAAGCTTACAGGACACTGAGGGATAGGGGTCCTTATCCTGCTACTCAAGTCGTGAGACATTTCAGAGGGAAATTTGCTTTTATTCTGTTTTACAGCTCAATAAAATCAACCTTCATCACCGTAGTGAGTAGAACTTAGCACAACTGTTATGTTTGTTTTCTCATAATTGCAGATTTATTTTTGATCGAGTAGATACTAGGTAGTTCATTGTCAAATCATGTCAAATTAACAATAAAAACCAACGCAGTTCATATCTACTTACTATGCCTGCATGATCGGGAAAAATTACATGGTCATTATACTGAGAACTATAGGCAATATCTGCAACAATAATATGCACAAAACATGTCTACTACAGCAACATCTTTCTTCACTCATTTTTTTATATTTAAACAGGATAGGATGAAGTTTGAGTGCAACAACTTAATTTGTTAAAAATGCAGGATTTTGAAGGTGGAGTTCCTTTCTTCTGGGAAGCTGACCCAGAAGGTAATATGGTTCTTTCTGGTGATGTGGAAATTGTGAAGAAAAGCTGTGGAAGATCTTTTGCTCCATTCCCTAAAGGTAACTGCTGTATAACTATCTACTCCATCACCTAATGTAGTGATTATGAAATATATACGTATTTGTTTTTCTTATAAAATCCAGTGGCTAACCCTTCTTTTTAGGATATCTCCTACAATCCAAAGTTCAAAAAATTGCAGTATTCTGTGAAATGAAGGAAAGACCTTGTAATAGTATGGCTTACACATTTATATTTGATCAGGTTGTTTCTTCACAACTTCTAAGGGTTTACAAAGTTATGAGCATCCTCTGAGTGAAGTTAAGGCAGTACCCAAAGTTGATAGTCAAGGGGAAGTATGTGGTGCAAATTTCATTGTGGATGAAACGTCGAAAAAGGATATTTTAGGAATTCCAAGGGTGAGCAGTGGTGCAGATTGGTCTTCTCATTTTAGCATGTAGTTGATATTCATTCTATCCATCAACATGGTATCTTGCTTTGATCTGTTCGGTACTTAAGTTTTTTTCCACCAGTTTACATTTGTGTTACAGTGATATGTGTACATGCTTAAAAATGACAATGAACTATTAGTGGATATCAGCTTAACTTACGTGTTAGTTGATTACGAATTAAGTGCCATTAAAACCATTATATTATGTCTTCATTCCTTACTAACAAAAGGTTGAATGATCCATGTACACGGAATGCTTCTTTTTTTAAGACCCATTCTCTTGTAAGGAAATTCTTAAAAGAGACTGACAAGGTGATTGACGACATGCGATGAATACTGTGACCTATTTCCAATTGAAATTCCAAAAGAAAAACAGCTCGAAATCAAAAGCTATTGCGACTAATTGTGCTTGAATAATGGTCGCGGTTGAAGGTGATTTAGGCGTTGTTGAGGAAGAGTTGAGGAACGAGGTGGAGCGTTGAGGTTGAATGGATTCCGGATTCGCGATGTGGTCCGGTTTTGGGTATTCAGGTGATTGACGACATTGGTCTGTGAACAGCAGGTTTGGGGTTCAAGATGATTGGGTCTGGGTACTGCTGGGTTGATTCGGCATTTGTAGGAGATGAGAGGTGAGTTGAACAGGGGGCAACTGCAGTTTGAAGCAGAGGCACTTGTAACCTGTGGCAATATGGTAGTTGCTCGCAGTGAGGTACGTAATCACAATCAGGTAGGCAATGTAATTGCTTGCATAGTGATGGTATATATGAATTGTTGAAGTGTAACAGCAAGCAGAGAGGTTGCAGTTCTATAGTGGTGGGTATAATATGGATATGGTGAAGGGGGATGGTGATGCACAAAGGCAGTTGACAGAGCGGGAGAGCATGAAAACTTGGTTGATGATTGGTTATAGTAGTTGCGGCAGTGGTAAAAGGTGAGTATGGAAATGCACGGCAGCTTGGGGGTTGATTATGGATGTCACTGATTTGTTTAATGTATGCCGAAGTTTGAGGTGATGATCGCTGCAGTTATATATCAGAGGAGTGGCAAGTATGTGTGGTATAGTAGGGTGTAGCATCAGGAAGGAATGAGGTTGGTGAAATAGTGGTTGTGTTGCTCTGGTTTTGGTAGAGAGGTGAAGGCAGACAAAATAGGTGGTAGCCATGAGTAGTAATGGTTGTTTTTTGACCATGGGTAGTTGTAGCATTGTGAATGCTAGTGGAAATATGCAAAAGTGAAGGTTTCAGTTAGTTGAAACAGTGGTGACTACTGTTGTTTTTTATGATGGTATTCATGTGGCAGTGGTTTTGATGGTAGGCCAGTGGGGTGATGAATAGTAGAGTGGTTGTACGTAGATAGTTCTTGTATGACGGTAGGGAGAAAGAGGCAATGGGCAATTGTAACATCAGTGATGATTGAAGTGTTGTGATGTTGTGGATGAGAGGATGAGAGAAGTGTTATGGACGTTCCAGATACTTTTTCATATTTTATAAGATTTAACTTGACCATAGTACGGAATACACAATCTGCCCATAGTACTGAATACACAATCTGCACATAGAATGAAATCCAGTCAGACTTCTAACCCAGTTTTGATCTGAATATCTGTGTAAATTGAAAATTGTGTATTCGTTGGGGAACTATATAGGATGCATATAATAATAGAACAATTTTTGTTAATATGTGTTAATATAGAATATCGAGTTATAGATTACATGATTTTCATATATACATATGTATACACACACACACACATATATATATACATATATATACATATATATACATACATATATATATATATATTGTTAATTGTTAAACTCGTTTGCAGGTAATTAGCTATTTCGAAGCGAAGACTGTCAACAACAAAGAACTATTGGTAAGCAACCAACGAACATGGATTTAATTGTTATATATGTTTTCGTATTTTGTTAGTACCATTTGTGGAAACTTGTCTGTGAATGTTTGTAGTATGTGACTTATTTTGTTGAAAAACTACTATCGAATTGATTATGGATATTATATTTGATTGTGAGATTAGCATGTTTTTGCAATTATTTGAATATGATGATCATATGATTGATTGTTTTTATATGCTAATTATGTGATTTAATTGTTTGTTTGAATATATGAAAATTATGCGATTGATCGTTCGTTTTAACATAAACAAAAAATGTAACCAAAAAATGAAGACTTATGGTAGCGTTTTTTTAACCCTACATAAAAAACCTATAGCTGCATTTAAAAGTGACTTTTGGTAGCGTTTTTTAGATCCTACAGAAAATACCTATAGTTGCATTTAAAAGTGACTTCTGGTAGCGTTTACTACAACGCAACAAAAAGTTTTAGACTTTTAGTTGCATGTCGTATAGCAGCGTTCTCTAAAACGCTACCATAAGTTATGGTAGCGTTTTTTCAACGCTACCAAAAGTCTTTTCTGGTGTAGTGATTGATTCTAGTGGTTATGGCGTTGGTTCCACTTTTGATGATTGTCAAAGACATATCCAAAATTATGAAGCAGATGACTATAGTCGACGAAGAGATAGAAATTTGAACGTTGTACATGAAGATCAAGGGGATTATGATGGCAGATATACTTCTAACAATGTCCCGAGTTTTAGGTATTCTACGTTTGACTATACCGAAGGTTGTTCGTATTGTGGATTAAATCAACCGTATGCTGCTGAGCCATCAAGCAGTCAAGATGAACCCTCACCCTTTGATAATATGATGATGATATTTTTATGTTCGGATCAGATACAGCAGTATGCTTTTCCAACATATTATAATCCAACACAAGATGAAGAGAGCGATGAACAAAATTTACATGATGCTCAGAGAAATAGCTTTTGGTATTAATTTTTTATGTTGTATGTTTTGCAACTTCTATGTCACTTGAATAATTTAGTGCAATTGACTATCAATGTTGCATACATATTTGCGTATTTATAACAAAAATGTACCGGAATTCACAAACCGGATTTAAAACGGATTTTTCGGAAATCCCTAAACGGAACCGAAATTTTGATTTTTTCAAATGACCGGAACGGAAACGGAAACCGAAACTTCGAACCTTGATATCCAGGGATCCTCTACAATGCGATGACATATTCAAAAGGCATATGACTATGGGATCGTAGTATTTCATGACTCTTAGATAGGTATGATGGGTATATATTGAAGACTATTTTGTAGGTGATTTCGATGTATGCTAGGCCAGAATCGATCCATGTTTCTATATGTTACAAGACTACTCACGTAGGGTGAACTGTGAGCATATTAGTCCATGCCTATCTACTGGTAAATTCCAGATACCCCAATTTACCTTTGATCCCATGCCCTCCCACTTCTTCCATCAGTCTATGCAACTAAAGTTCGACACCAAATTTAGGGCACATGACATCACCAGTATAATGATTGAGCAATCACTATCCTCTAGATGATGGGATTCCTTTTGTTCCTTCATTTGGCTTATATCCTCCATTTGAGGTAATTCAATAACTTGAAATTTTCACTTTCATATTGCAATTATATGTCGCTTACAATAAATATTATTTGTAACTACAGGATTCATCTAGATAAGATGAATCGAGATAATCATTTGCCATGTATCAGTACATGGCACTCGCTCACACTCAACCTGGTATATGTTGTATACTATCCATACACATACTCTAGAGGAATAGAATGAGGAGTTGCATACTCAGTTGGCAGCTTTCCGGTGGATGTGGGTACTCCTACTCAGTTTGATGATGTATAAGATAACGACGACGACGACGATGGATCTGGTTGTCATGATGGTGATGTAGTACCCTTAGGATGAGAGGTTATTTCAGACATTGTACATATATGATTGATGTATATGTATGGACGTGAATGCTTTTATATTATTGGTACATTCATGTATGGATAAGCATGCTTTTACGCTATTGAGCATGTTTTTATGATGTTGTTGATATGTAACGACCCAGAATTTTTAGAAATTAAAAATTGAATATTTAATTAATTTTAAATATCAATAAGTGAATTTATAAGTCAAATAAATTTTTATTTGAATTTTTGGATTTAATTGAATAATTAAATCGATAATTTAATACGTTAAATTATGGAAATAATTGAAAATATAGTTAAATATGATTGAAAATGATTTGTAAAATTTTATTTTATCATATGGAAGTTAGAACGATATTTTAGAACTTTTAAAATCGAATTAAAAGTTAATTTGTGAAAATTGAATATTTTAATATTTAAATCGACTAGTAAAAATAGTCAATTTTTGAACAGTCTCAGAATTGAACGAAACCAGTTCCATTGGATCCGTAATAGTTAGTTATTGCCGGATTTCAAATTTCGTATCAATCGGAGTTATCGTTTGATCGTGGCAGCTCGAAACGCATCGATTTATTTTTAATTTAAATTTGACGAGTAAAAATAGCCATTTTTCAAAAAGTCTCGGATTTCGACGAAACCAGTTTCATCGGATCCGTAATGTGATATTATTGCAAGGTTTCAAATTTCAAGTCATTTGGATTTACCGTTTGTCCGGTACAAATTAAAACGCCTAGAAAATCGCTTAAATCGGTTTAATTTAAATTGAGCGTTTGCAGCCATAACTCGCACATACTTACGAATTAGCTTCCGAAACCTGTTCCATTGTGTCCGGAACGCGGGGTAAACCCTAGAAACGCTGGTTACGGCGCGTAAATCGAAGTTCGGAATTTCCGGGATGAATAGTGTCGCTCGTTCTCTTATAAATAGCCCTACTCTTCATAATTTGATAAAAAAAAATAACCCTAACCCTTGTCAAAACTGCACAGCCGCCACTATCAGGTTGAAGGGCCAGAAATTGATCTCACTTTTCCCCTTTGATCTCTCAATCCATCAAGTTTTGGCTAAAACTTTCAACATGAAAGATGTAGAGGGTGATGAGAGCTACGATCTGAACGGTGGAGATGCGATTTGGAGCGACGTGGTGGGAGTATAGGGGGGCCGACAGTTAGGGCCTGCGCACGCAACCCTAGGCTAGAGGGGCAGCCGAGCTTTATGATGTTGGTGGTGGTGGACGAGCTCGCGAAGGGCTTCGACATGGTGGGGTTGTGATCGAGTTTCGTCGAGAGATCGCGATGGAAATTGAAACCCTAATTCTTTGAATGGGTTCGGCTATGGATGATAATGTCTGTAGCTTGCGCGTGAAGGAGATGGAGGTGATGAACGGCTGTGATTGCTTGGCCTGGGATCTGACGGTGATGATTGTGTTGTAGGTTATAAATTTAAAATTTATGTTGTAATAGTTATATATAAATCGTGTACAAACTTCAAAAATTCATAACTTTTTCATACGAGGTCGAAAAAATGCAAACTCAGTTGCGTTGGAATCGTATGGACGAGCACTACGCGATGGAGTTGGTTTGGAGTCGTTTGGAGTTAGTGAGAATTTTGGGTAAAATTAAACGTCTGTTTAATTTTATTCGAAATAAATCGCTAAAACGGAAATTAAAACCAAGGTGAGAATTTCTCACTCAATCGAATTAGTTTCGATTTTATTTTAAATAGTTAGATTTAAAATATTTGAATGCATGTTTGAATGTTGATTGATATCTATTGATTGATAAAATAGACATTATACGCCGTTAGTAAGCGGATGTTATTTAATAAAAACATATACCGCGAATATTTCATAAACAGTGAAATTGGTATTATATATATAATATCAATATATATATATTGGCATATGTATATATTGGAGTGATTGATTTCCCGCATTTTTTGTTTAGCGGATGAGACCCTATTGCGCCGTTATTAAGCGGATAATATTTATTAAGAACATATACCGCGATAATTTCGTACTGGAGCGAAATTGGTATTGTGCTAATGTTTTTGGATGCAGGAAAACAGGTTGGAGGGATCCAACTGGATTCCTCAACAGTATTTATTTGATTTCAGATATTTTGATATTTGATGGATTTTCATATTGATATATGATATCGTTGTTGTCGTGATTGACTATCTGGTGTGTAGCATCATTGGACCAAGTTTTGGAATTTTAAAATGATTTATAAAGTGCTTTTTTGAAAATATACTATATGTTTGGAATTGATTCATTTTAAATAAATAAACGTTATAATTTTTAAAGTTATAAAAATTATGATTTTTGAGAAATATAGTTAAAAACTGATTTTTGAGAATATGATGCTAATGATTTTATAAAATAGTTAAATCGAAATTTTTGAATTTATTATGAAAAGTTGAAATATAGGATTTATAAAATTTAATTATTTTATGAATCAAAAGGATGAAGTTTTTAAAGGAATTTGAAGACGTTTTAAAGAATAATATAAATTTATTTATACTAAGAGATTTATAAATGTATATTTATAACTTGAAATATGGACATTATGAAACGAGTTTTTATAAGTGTTTGAATGAAGTGAAAATGAATTTCATAATTGAATGGAATTTATAGAATTTTATATGGTGAAGTTATAAATGGAATTTTATAAGCAGTAGGTTTATAAAATTTATTAAGTTATTAAAATAATGATTTTGGATAAATGAATGAATCTTATAAGTTATAAGATTTATAATTTGGGAAGTTAAAAAGAACGATTTTGTAAAATAATCGTTTTATAAGTATTTAACTTATAATATGAACTTTTAGTTTATAATTGAGTTATAAATCGAATAGGTTAATAAAAGAATTTATAAAAAGGAAGTTTTTATAAATAAATAGAAATGGAATTTATAAACGTTGTTTTATAAATTCGCAAATGACTTATTTTGATAAGAAAATTTGTTAAAACCTATAAGTGGAGTTATATTCATATTTTTGAATAGTGAATAATCCTTTGAATCAAAATGAATAAAAGGATGAAATTGTTAATGAAGTATATTCACGTTTTTGAATAGTGAATAACACGTTAAAGAAATTGTTTTGAATGTGATATTGAAATAGAATTAAAACGATCTGACGAAGTTTTAATTGTGTTGAGATTCGAAACCATAGATTTCAACATGCATTGTTGAAATAGACGTTTTCGAGAAATAGAAGGAAATAATGGACTATAACACTGTTTTTATAGTAAATGATTTCCGAAAGGAAATGTTTTGTGTAGTATTGGGATTTATATATCTATTTTAATTTCGAATCCCTATACTAGTGATTTTGGGTTGTCGTAACGATGTTTTACGCAACATTCGTTTTGGCCCAAATAAATATGTTTATGAGAATGATTTCCTTAAAGAATGAAATATATACTTAATTTCGATTTAAGTATATTGAATATTTTCTAAGTGTTGAAAATAAATAAAATTTGTGAATTACTTATGAATAAGTATGGAAATGTTTTCCAATATAAAGTGAATATTTTGAGAATTTATCTTTTTGAAGATAAATTGAAAAGATAAATTTAAAATGGATAATTGAAAACGTATATCAATAGATATTGTGAAATATAAATTCACTATTGAATTTATAAAGGAAAGGAGAATTTGTTTAAAAAGTAAATGTTGATTTATTTTTGAAATATTGAAATTATATATCTTGTGAAGGTATTTTGGAAAATAAATAATTTGGAAAATTATTTGGAAACTGGTGATGTGTGCATATCCAGTGATAGTTCAATAACCGACTATCAATATTTCCCTTTGAATGGGTAATTGATATGATTTGTTTGAATGTGAATGCTACACTTATTTTTGAATAAGCGCTCACTATTCGGGTTAACCGGGAAAGGACCATGGGGTCGTATAACCCATTCCGAATATGTGATACGTCGTTGTGAATTGCATTGAAGATCGGTGTTGAAGACCCGGTATTTGCGAGAGCGATAGGATGACCTGTCGATTTACTCTGCACCGAGTTGCTCCGGTATAGAGTTCTCCATATGTGATGGTGAATCCGATCAGGATTGTGAATATCCGGATTGCAAGGACTTCTTTGTAAGTGCCTTCGGTTTTGTTCGATCCCGGAACAAACTTGTATGGATTGTATGTCTGACGTTACAAGTTGAGATATAAAGCCGACTTCTTTCAAATATATTTCTGTTGGTGGCGGAGAATTTATTCTTTTAGCTTAACACCCTTCTCTGAGACGTACGAGCTCAGAGGTTATATAGTTGAAGTTATCAGCGATATATTCCCAATTTGGTAATGTGACATGCTGAGTGTTGCTGAAATGATCATTGTGTTGATTATTGTGATAGGATCGTTTATTTGATCGTCTATCTTGGTGATCATTGTGTTGATCATTTGTTGACCCAAAGCATGGCTTTTGTATAAAGTATGTTTTTGTGGACGTGACTTCGTCGAACCTCACACCCCGGAAATGGTCAAAACAGGAAAGATGCAGCAAGGTTATGAGGGGTAGCACCCTTTAGGGTATGTACATTTCCTTCTGGATAGAGGTTGTATCATGGTATGGAGCCCAGATATTTAACCTATGTGGTTACTACGAATTTATTACTTTGTGGTTGTTGGTTTTCGGGATCCCGTGAGAAAGGTCGTTTACGATCGGGGAATGGCGTGCTCGTGTCAGTAGTTACCCAGTTAGGGGTAACCCGGCCTTGTGTTGGCAGAGTTCCGGTTTGGTTCTCGGGGATGTCTTTCCAGAGGCATTCTCATGTGGCAATGGGAAGTTCCTTGGCCTGACCATTTGTTGGAAATCCAAAGAAACAATACGTGACTTGTATGGTTTTAGTTGTATAACCTGCTATGGAATGTGGCGGTAACCTGCTATTGAACATAGTTAGCTATAGTAGGCATACGATAATGGTCGTATGTTGGCTAAGATTTATATTCTATTTTCAAAAATGAATTTTCCACTACACTATGCACTAGTAATAATATCAAATGTTATTTTAAATGCGTATCAAGCATCTTTGACTATCATAAGGAGAAATCTCCTCCGATTCTGCGTTTGCATTGTGTGTGTGTGCGGGAGGCCTTATGGTAGTCTCATTTTTAAAAGCATTGCGAATTGAATTTAAAAATATTCCTCTATTTTGATTTCAAAGATAAATAAACTGTTTTGAGTTCTCACACCAGTCACATGACTGACTTGGAGTTTATTGTTTTCCTTCCTAAACTCTGGGTGCCCACCAATTTCCACACGGGCAGTCAAGAGTAAGGTTTATCAGGATATTCTGGATATTCTGGATTTGCTGGAGGCAAGATGGATGGCATGGCATATTACTTATATAGTATTTCTTTTTCCGCTGCACTATTTGTTGTTGTTGTACACTCTGATGATATGATGTAATGAAATGTAATAACTGATATAGTTCTTTGTTTAAAGATTATTCAATTATTATTATATGTTGTTCCGCTGTGAATTGTGAGATTCTGATGTGATTCTGTTGTTTTCTGTCCCGTCCTATTTTCTTCTGTTTCTTCTTTTCCTCTATTCTCTTTTCTTAAAACCTTCTGTTTTCTTTCTGTCCTATCTTCTATTTTCTCTCCTCCCTAATTTCTATCTCTTCTCTATTTTTCTTTCCTCTTCTCTATTCTATGTTCCCTCTTCTCTTTTTCTTCTATTTAAAAATGTTCTCTATTTTCTCTTTTCTTTTCCATTCTCTATTTTCTATTTCCTTTTCCCTCCATCTTCTTTCTACCTTCTTTTCTACTTTTTCTTTTCTTAAATTTTTCTTAAAACCCCTCAGTGTTCGGTTTTCCATCGTTCGATTTCTCGGCAGTCGATAAAGTGAGTGTCGATGTCGAATTTTCGGAAGATGAAGAATCGTGTCCTGACATGATAAGTATAGTGATATTGATTATTTATGACGTTGGTATAGTTTTGTATGGATAAGTATGCTTTTCGTATCTAAGTATGATTGCATCATAATGTTGGGGGCATTTCTTGTATTGGCACGTATTAGTATGTTGGAATGTATAATGATGTTCACTATTTTACGATGCTGGTGCACTACATGGTTTTTCACAACACCACCATTAGTTAGAACAGAAGATGTGGTAATGCAAGGCATTTTTTGCCCCTATTCCTACTATTACTATGCATTTGTTATAGTCTCTCCAAACCATATAAATAAACATTACATCTCTAAGATTCACCACTTAAATAACCAATCTTGATTCCATTGTCAAACAATACATCACAATGCACATCTTTACTACGACCTACTCATGCATAAAACACATCTTCACAACGACCTACTCATGCACAACGAACTTTCCTACAACAAAAGCAAGGAGTAGTAGTGGGTGACTTAATAATAACTGATTTTCCATGTGCATAGAAGCACCAATATCTGTTGTAATAAACAGTCATGATATTGGACGTCATTATCTACAATGCCATTTCCATGGATGTGATTTTCATGAGTGGATCAATGACTATCCACCTCAACATTTTTCGACAACATAGCAAAACATAATAGAATTTAGCATTGCTATTGAATCAAGTCAGTCTATCATTTGATCTACAACACAAAATGACTCTTATGGAAGAAGCAAACTCCGAAATGCTTTGCTAATAGTATGGAAGGATAACTTGGCATAGTGACGGTTATTGTAACGTTGCGACTTTTCGACGCACGAAAACCGACATCAATACGTCCACTATATCAACTATCGAGCAATCGAATGCCAAAAACCGTACCGTTATGGTTAAAGAAGAAGAAAAGGTAGAAGAAGAGAGAAACAAAAGAAAACAACAGAACAATATTAGAATCTCACAATCGCAGCGGAACAACATATAATAGATAAATGAATAATCTTTAAACAAAGAACTATATCAGTTATTACATTACATCACATTACATTATCGGAGTTTACAACAACAAACAATAACAAACAGCGGAAAAGAAATACTATATACTAGTGAATATGCCATGTCATCCAGCTTGCCTCCAGCAACTCCTGAATTCCAGAATATCCTGATAAACATGACTCTTGACTGCCCGTGTGGAAATTGGTGGGCACCCGGAGTTTAGGAAGGAAAACAATAAAATCCGAGTCAGTCATGTGACTGGTGTGAGAACTAAAACAGTTTATTTTTAAAACAAAGTACAAGATAATTTTAAAATAGGTTCGCAATGCTTTTTAGAAAATGTAACTACCATAAGGCCTCCCGGCACACACACAATGCAAACGCAGACTTGGTGGAGATTTCTCCTTATGATAGTCAAAGATGCTTACTACGTAAAATCAAATCATTTTTGATATTATTATTAGTGCATAGTGTAGGAAAAATCATTTCGAAAGTAAAGATATAAATCTTAGCCAGCATAGGTACCATTATATTATGCCTACTATAGCTACCATATTAAATGGCAGGTTCTACAACTAAAACCGTACAAGGTTCGTATTGTTTCTTTGGATTTCCAAGAAATGGTCAGGCCAAAGAACTTCCCATTGCCACATGGGTATGCCTCTGGAAAGACGCCCCGAGAACCTAACCGGATCTCTGCCAACACAAGGTCGGGTTACCTCTGCAAGAATAGGTAACTACTGACGCGCGTATGCCATCCCCCGGTTGTAACAACCTTTATCTGAGGATCCTCAACCAACATCAATCACAAAGTCATATAAATTTGCAATATTCACATAAGTTAAATATATGGGCTCCATACCATGATACCACTTCTATCCAGAAGGCAATGACATACACTAAGGGGGCTACTCCCTAGAACCTTGCTGCATCCTTCCTGTTTTGACCATTACCGGGGTATGAGGTCCGACGAAGTCTCATCCACAAAGCCACGCTTTATACAAAAGCTGTGCTTTGATCATCAAATGCTCAACAGCACTTAGCATATCACACTGCCAAATTGGGAGTATATCACTAATAACCTTCAACTACATAACCTCTGAGCTTGTACGTCTCAGAGAAAGGTGTTAAGCTAAGAGAATAAATTCTCCGCCACCAACAGAAATATATTTGAAAGAAATCAGCTTTATATCTCAATTTGTAATGTCAGACATATAATCCATACAAGTCTGTTCCGGGCTCGAACAGAACCGAAGGCACTTCCAAAGAAGCCCTTGCAATCTGAATATTCACTAATCACATCCGGACTTCCCGTCACTAAGGGTGGTAAAACCTCTATATCGGAGATCGGTCGATGCAGAGTCATTCGACGGTAATCCTTCCATTTTCACAAATATCCGTTCTTCAACATCGGTCATCAAATGCAATCCATAACGACGTATCACATATTCGGGGTTATACGACCCCAAGGTCCTTTCCCGGCTAACCCGAATAGTGAGCGCTTATTCAAAAATAAGTGTGGTATTCAAATTCAAGCAAATCACAACAAATACCTATTTAAAGGTAAATATTGATAGTCGGTTATTTAACTATCAATAGGTATGCTCAACATCACCAGATTCCAAATAATTTCCCAAATTATTTATTTTCCAAAATATCTTTACTAGATATATAATTTCCACACTTCAACCATTTGAAAACAAATTTTCAAATCACTTTTCACCTTTACCACTTTTGAAAACAAATTTCAATCATTTTCCTTACGCGGAAATACTTTCGTTTCAACATGGTTCATTTAAACCAATTAAATAAATCCTTACCGATTTACTTTATATTTACGTTCCAAATCCGTAAATTTATTCTCACACTTCAAAAATAAATCAACGTTTATTTTTAAACAAATTTCCCTTTATTTTGTAAATTCCATAGTGAATTTACAATCCCAAAATATATATGAATATACGATTTCCAAATCGATTTCTAATATTCATTTCTAATTTATCTTTAAAAGATAAAATCTCAAAACATTCACTTCATATTGGAAAACATTTCCATACTTATTTAATATTAAGTAATTCACAAATCCATTTATTTTCAACACTTGGAAAATATTCAATATACTTAAATCGACATTAAGTATATATTTCGTTCTTTAAGAAATCATTCTCTTAAACACATTTATTTGGGCCAAAACGAATGTTACGTAAAACATCATTACGACAACCCAAATTCACTAGTATAGGGATTCGAAATTTAGATAGATATATAAATCCCAATACTATACAAAAACATTTCCTTTCGGAAATCATTTACTATAACAACAGTGTTATAGTCCACCATTTCCTTATTTCTCGAAAACGTCTATTTCAACAATGAATGTTGAAATCTATGTGTTCTTAATGCATTTTAAAACATCTTTAAATCGTCTTAAATTCTATTTAAAACATCACTTCCCCAAAACATATCCATTTTATTTCATAATATATTCATGGTCCAAAAATCGTGAATATACTTTATTTATCCAATTCAGTGTTTCTACACATTTATTATAAGATTATCCACCGTCCAAAATCGTGGATAAAATTCCCAACCAAACTCTTATTATTACAACATTTAACTTTAAGGATAATTCGCTGTCCAAAATCACGAATATATCTCCTTTAATAACTTTTATGTTTGATTTATCAAATTCAGTTGATTTCGAATTTACAAACAATGTTTATAAATCCCATTTCTATTTATAAAACTTCGATTTATGAATCTCCTTTATTATCCCATTCAATTTATATAACTCAATTATATACCAAAAGTCCATATTATAAGTTAAAAACTTATAATCCATTTGTTTACAAAATCGTTCTTTTTAAAACTTCACAAATTATAAATCTTATTACTTATAAGATTTTATTTATAACCTTATTTTCAACATTAACAGAACTCCTTTTAGAATTCCATTATTTCGATTTATAAAATATATATTTTGTAAATCTCATATATAAACCATTTATCTTTATTCAAAAATCTCAATTAAAATGTCAAATTTGATTTATAAGTTAATTACCCATAAATCTTTTATTTTACAACATCTATTCATTTTATAACTTCACAATTTATAAGTCTATAAATTTCGTTCACCTATGAAATCCATTTTTTTTCATTTTAACACTTATAAAAACTCGTTTTATAATTCCAGTATTCTTAATTTATAAAATATCAATTTTGTATATCTTTTATATAAATCGTTCATAATAATTCAAAAATCCCAATTTAAATAAACCAATCCTTTTAATAATTTACAAAACGTTATTTAAAACTTATATAACTCCAAAATCATACTTAAGTACTATTTCCAAACATATAACTTTTATAACAATAAAATTACAATGTTTATTTATTTTAACAATTCAAAATTTAATAAAACGTATACTTTCAAAAATCACTTTAAAATTCTTTTTAAAATCAAAATCATTATTTTAAAACTTCAAAAATGGATCCGAAGATGCAACAGCACCACATAGTCAATCACGACATCCAAATATCATATATCGATATGATAATCAACAAACATCACAATATCTGTAAACAAATAAATACTGGTGAGGAATCCAGTTGGATCCCTCCAACCTGTTTCCCTGCATCCAAAGATGTTAGCACAATACCAATTCCGTTCCAATACGGAATATCGCGGTATATGGGTTTCATAAAATATTATCCGCTATTATGCGGTGCAATAGGGTCTCATCCGCTATATAATGCGGGAAAATCAACTCCAAGTACATATATAATACCAATTCCATAAAGTTGGAATTATCGCGGTATATGTTTTTAATAAATAACATCCGCTTAATATACGGCATATAATGTCTATTTTAACAATCAATAGATAATAATTTATTATCCAGGCATACAATCATCAATTTTAAATCTAACTATTTAAAATATAAATCGAACTATTCGATTGAGTGAGAAGTTCTCACCTTGATTTCAATTCAGTTCCAGCGTTTTATTTCGAATAAAATTAAACGCGCGTTTAATTTTACCGAAATTTTCACTAGCTCCAAACGACTCCAAACCAGCTCCATTGCGTAATACTCGACAAAATGAACCCGACGCAATTCGTTTCGTGCGTTTTCGACCTCGTATGAAAGAGTTATGAGGTTACAAAGATTACACGCTTTAATATAATTAGATTTTACAAATTTATTTTTAATTTTAAAACCTAAATGTCATCACGGCCGTTGGATTTTTCTTGGAAGCATCAGGGTCGCGTCTTCCTTCCCGTTCACGCGTTTCACTCCCAGGTAGTAAATCACGCACGAAACCTATATGCTCGATCAAAACCCTAGATTTTTGCCACCACCACAGCTAGCTTTAGGTTGATCAACCACTACCATTTCGTCGCCCTCCACGCAAGCTACCCACGCCAGCAACCGTGACGAGCTCGGCCTCCATCACGAGCTGGAAACAACATGCGAACGTACCATGTTCTCGGCTCAAATTCTCCTCCAAACAGTGATGATTGCTCGAATCCACCGTTGGATGGATAGATCTTAATGTCCTCTACACCTTTGCTTTAGAACTCGAAGGCCAATTCTTTGCGGATTGATAGATCGGAGGGGTAGAAGCTTGCGCGTTTCTGGCCATTGAAAATAGCACAGGCAGCGGCTCCAACTGAAACCCTAGCTTTCTTTTTAATTTTGCAAAAGTGAAGAGTAAAGGGGCTTTTATAGAAAATATTCCAAAACACTATTCATCCCGGATTTTCCGAACTCCAAATCTAGCACAGTGACCGGCGTTTCTAGGGTTTACCTCGCGTTCCAGACACAAAGGAATAGGTTTCGAAAGCTAATTTGATCATCTGTGCGAGTTACGGCAATAGACGATCAATTTAAATTAAACCAATTTAAACTAATTTCTAGGCGTTTTGGCTTGCCCCGGACAAACGGTAAATCCGATTGACACGAAATTTGAAAATTTACAATAATATCACATTATGGATCCGATGAAACTAGTTCTGTCGAAATCCGAGACTGTTTGAAAAATGGCTATTTTATCTCGTCAATTAAATATTAAAATATTCAATTTTCACAAATTAACTTTAAATTCAATTTTAAAAGTTCTATAACATCATTCTAACTCCAATATGATATAATAAAATTTTACAAATCATTTTCAATCATATTAAACCAAATTTCCAATTATTTCTGTAATTTCAACTATTAAATTATCGATTTAGTTATCCAATTAAATCCAATTATTCGAAATAAAATTTATTCGAATTATAAATTTTACTTATTAATATTTAAAAATCAATCAAATATATAAATTTTAATTAACAGAAATTCTGGGTCGTTACAGTTGTATGGGACATCGAGCATCGTTTCTTTCGTTGTCCTCAACGATGGTGTGGGTTCAACATTCTTTTCTACGAACCATTCCCTCAAAGAGATATAGACTTCATTACAAAAATATTCAATGAAATTACATTACTAAAGAGCCAACTTTGATATTATTTTTTTCAACATAATAACTAGCTTATGAGAGATTGGAAAGCATCGTCGTATCATTATGCTAGGAAATGTATAGTTCGATCTCTAGCGTATGAATGTATCAGTGTGACTCTATTATATGAATTTATCTTCTACTTTTACTTCATCTTTTCATGATAATGGCACCCGTCCACCAATAAACAAATGATAACCAAATAGACTTACTGAAATGACAACATCTTGAAAATTATTGTCCTAGCATATCCACTTTTAACTAAATTATATTCCACCATTTGTTATTATAATGGCATAATGGATTCCACCCGTGATTAAAGTTGAAATGACAACTTTTTGAAAACTAGTTTCCTAAAATTTCCACTATTAACTAAAGTAGATTCCATCGTATGTTGTCATAACAACACAGTTACTCTCACTTAGTTAAATTTGAAATGAAAGCTCCTTGAAAATTATTTTCCTTGCATTTTCACTATTCATGAAAAAAGATTCCACCATATGTTTTCATAATGATATAGTAGATGCCGCATATGGTTAAATTTGAAATGAAAACTCCTTAAAAAATTAACATTGCCATTGTTAGCTAAAATATATTCCACTATATGTTATCATAAAGGTGTCGTAGATGCCACCCACAGTTAAAATTAAAATGACAACTCCTTAAAAAATTTTATCCTAGCTTTGCCACTATTAACTAAAGCAAATTCCACAATGCATTGTCATAACGGTAAAGTACATGTCACAAAGGTTAAAGTTGAAAAGACTACTCCATGAAAATTATTGTCCTAGCTTTGCCACTATTAACTAGAGTAGATTCCACTATATGTTGTCATATGATGTACACGTAAATGTGCATATTTTTACTTCTATATTTAATCTACTTTTATTTAAATAAATGTCATTGTTGGGTATTTTTACACGTTTTTACCAAAATCCAAATTTCATCACATCATCATTCATCTTTATTTGGGGGGAAAATGATAATTTTGTGCATGTAATAATTTTGAGAATATTCACTTGCACACTTTTATTTTTATTTAGAGGAATTTGGATGGAAAATAGATGAACCCTTCATATATTAATGCTTGCACAAGTAAAGGAGGACAAATGAATGAAGAAATAAAAGAATTCATGAAATCATGGAGGACCTCACCTTCCCACTTACCATGATCTACAATTAGAATCTAATGCAAATGTTAGTGGAGATTAAAAGTACATGCACATTTAATAGAGTATTAATTCATGCTAATGATAACTTGGTGGCCACACTTCCTAAGTGGTATTTTGGGTAGTTCCCTAAAATATGGATTAGGGTTTTAGGCATGTACAAATACCCCTTATTTTTCACGAAGAGAGCTCTTACCACCTTCTCTTTAGTTTAATTGTAGCATGTAAACCTAAACTCTCTTTCTTTAACGGCTTCTTAGCCTTTGCTTATGCTATTTATTTTTATGCAATTTTTATACATGTTCTTTTCTTTGTTGTTCTTTTATGTTAGTAGTGTAGATCTCTTTATTTTATGCAAGTAGATTTGCTTTTAGTTTATTTTAATTAGCTCTCATTTTCCTTTTGTTTATGTTTATGTTGCAATCTACATGTGTTGAAATGATAACAAATATGAGAAGTTAAACCCCTTCAATTTAGGGTAATGAAGCTCTCTTAATCATGCAGGTTCAACATATTTGTTAATTTATGATCTCTTTTATGCTTAATTGAAATTTTTGATGTGGTAAAAATTTTGTTGTTTAACTTTGAATTTGATAGCCTATGTTGTTGACACCAAATAGGTCATACTTAGACAAACATAAACACAAATTACCTCTTCATCTACATATGATTTTGGTAATGAAGTGGATTTTAGAATCAAAACTTGATGGTCTATATTACTAATCAATAGTAAATAGATCATGCTTAGAATAGATTTTATTTTTAATTTCATATCATTTTTCATGACAGTTGATAAGTGGTTTGGGATGTGTGTTAAAGTTTGATGGTTTACGTTGAGCTAATTAATAGCACAAATAGACCATACTTAGGATAAACATCAACTAAATTCACAAATGACCAAAATGAGAGATCATCGATTGATTTCATGTTAATTTATGTGAAAGTATGAGAGTGGATTTGCCTCTAAATTGTCATTAATCTCATATTTCTATTCACTTTATTTTTGTTAGTTTTTAGCAATTTTAGTTA
The DNA here is from genome assembly GCA_030765085.1 of Allium cepa. NCBI lineage: Eukaryota > Viridiplantae > Streptophyta > Magnoliopsida > Asparagales > Amaryllidaceae > Allium > Allium cepa. The sequence goes on from CM060944.1 coordinate 437,983,361, forward strand.
AAGCATCTTTAAACCCTTGGGTTAATTTGATTGAGTAGATTTTAAAACTAATTTAATTCTCTACGGATCGATCCGAACTCGCCACATACTAAAATTGTACGCTGTGTGCGCTTGCGGTTATTATTATTACAATATTTTTCGGCGATTTTCTAACTGATAGAAAACTCGCCATCAAACAAGTTTTTGGCGCCATTGCCGGGAAATGTAATTTGATTCTGTTGATTTCCAAAATCGCGTTTAATTCTGTTACGAGCAATTTTTTTTTAAGCGGTGAAGAAAAGAGGTTGTTGAGGTTATTTGTGAAAGAGGGGTGAATATTTGTGAAAGAGAATATTTAAAATCGCGTGTTATTATTTTTATAATGCTTTTGTTTGATTGCTCTTTATAATAATTATTATGTTTTATAAAAAAATATATATTCAAACTTGCTTTCGTTTTCCTTGTTTTTATTTTTATATATATAAGAAAATAATTTCGTTTGCCTTTGAAAGAAAAATATTAAAAAAACAAGTTGTTTTGTTTTCATATTTTTAAGTTTCATCCTTAATCCTTAATATATATATATATATATATATATAAGCAGAATAAATACACTATATGTGTGTGTGTACATTGTTCAAATTTTCAGGTTGAAAAAGCAGAAAAATTAAAGGGATAGGATTAGCATGCTAAAAAAAACTACTTTGCTTGCTTATATAAAAAAATTCCGCTTAAAAATAAAATTGCTAATAATTCTACATGCTCTGGTATCATACTCTCATCTCTTGTTTTTATTTGCTTTTCATTGTTGGTTGCTTGCGTTTAAAAAAAAAGAATTTCAAAAACAAAAACAAAAGCAAAAAAATCAAATCTCATTTGTAGTTGCATTGTTAAGATCACGTTTAATTTCTGCTTTACATTCATTTCATCTTATTTTCTTTTCTTAGGGCGCCATCCAAATCCATAAAAGGTAGGAGATTTCATCACCCCTTCCTTGACCCACAAATTGCATTTTGTCTTAGAAATTGACTAATAATAATGCTTAGACACTTGACTTAAGGGTATTGCGAGATCACCTAGGGCATAATTTTATCTTGACAAGTTATCTTGTTTGAACAATTTATTTTCTTGGGGTCTAGGCTACGACAAAGCAATAATCATATATAAATATTATAGTGATTCGTAAATATTATAGTGATTCGTAAATATTATAGTGATTGTTACTCTGAAGGACTTAAACCTTCGGCTGCATTGCTATGGTGATTCAAGGTGCACCGATAACTCATGTCTGTTACCCGGCTAAGAAATATTTTGTTGAATTAAGATAAAGTATGATTAAACAATTTTTAGTTAGGACCTACTAAGGACAGAAAATTTATAATTAAGTCGTTGCATTCATATAGTTGTATTAGTTCATTAATATTTAAAAAAAAATTCAAAATCCAAAACTAAAAAAATTGTAAATTTTCGTTAACTTAGTTTTTCTTAATCCAAAAGGAAAAAAAATATTTTTTTAACCTTTTCCCTGCAAAATTTTCAATCTAAAAAAAAATATTTAAAAAATAATAATCTTTTCCAAAAAAAATATAAAAGAAAAAAATTTGAAAATATAGAATAAAAAAAACAAAAATCAAATTTCTCTCTTGAAAAATAAACTCCTTTTAGTAAATACTTTTCCTTTATAAAAAAAACATTTTTGAAAATGTTGAATTTCCCTACCCGCAAGAATTTTACGATAGTTGTGAAAATCAAAATAATCCATATAGTTTTACATCAAACTCTTGTGGATTTTTTTTAATAACAACTATTGTACAAACAATTCGAATTTTGCACATTAAAGTTTTCAAAATGATGATCAACCCTCGACTTTTGAAAATAGTATTAAAACAATTTGGTCTTTACTTGAACAACGAAATCAAATGATAAATAATTTAAGTAATTTGTGCAATAACTCTAGTCAAGGATTTCAAAATAATCAAAATTTGAATTCACTTCAGTATTCAAATGATTTAGATTATAATTCATGCCAATAGAACTTCAAACTCCAAAATATATTTCAAAATCAAAATGGAACATGAACCACTTTTTAAATGATTTTGGCAATGAGAATAGTTTCAATTATGGTGCGATTGACAATTTTTGTCCTCAATAATTTCAAATCGAAAATTCTCAAGTTAATAATTACAAATTTGGTTTTATTGAGCAAATGGAAGAAATTCACAAAAATCACACGGATTTGTTGTTTGAAACCTATATGAAACAACGTGAGCAACATAATCTAACCCCAACGTGTGACGAGTCAAATAATAATCCACCTTTTACCAAAATTGACGATTTTCAAACAACAACTTGTGAAATTAAAATGAAAATCTTAATGAAGTTATTGAAAATGCGGTAATTGAGTTGGATTTCAATTCTTTTGAGAGTGTGGAACCAAATTGAACATTCGATCTTCCTTTTTCCAATTTTGAAAAATTGAATGCAACAACTTTAGATTTTGAAATTGATACATGCAATGAAATTGTTGACAATTCAGTAAAGGAAGATGACTTCAATGAACACAATTTTTTTGGAATTTTCGAAGATGAGTTGTTGAATCCTGAAGGGGTGGATTTCAATCACCATTTTGATCCATTTTGATTTTAAAATCAATAATTTTGAATAATTTTTCAATGATGAGTTTGAATTTGGTGAAAATAAACTTAAACTTCAACCAATTGTTCTATCTACCATCGAAAATAAAACAACTCATACGATTTTTAATAAAACGAAATTCGTTCTTTTAAATTAACATTCAACTTCGAAATCTTTTATGGTTTGGTTTTCTATGCTTAAGCTATGTCTCTCATACTTGACGAGACAAATGAATTGGTCTTTGAAAGACCGTTTCATTTACTCTTTGAGAGCATATTTTCCGATGTCGTATAAATAATAATCATTTCATTTTCATGTAAATACAGGTCATATTTTTATTTTATTTTTCTCCTTTCACTTGGGTTGATTGTGGGGACACAGTCAAAATCAAGTATGGGGGAGTCTCATATTTTTTTTTCATGGTTTATTTTTTTAGCATTTTCCTTCCAAAACTCAAAACCCAACAAAAAAAATTCCGAAACAAATTTTCTTTTTAGCATTTTGATTTATTTTTGAAGGAACACTATAGGACAGGTTTTTTGTTATTAAATTGAAATTTTTGAAAATTTATTTGTCTCGATAAAAATAAAAATATAGTTCGATTACAAGTAACAATGGTTTAACTAGTATATAGGGGTAGATTCATGGGTGATAATTATGAAGCATATCCTAATTGAAAATCTTTGTTTAAAAAAGTGGTGGATTTAAAATAAAGGGTATACCATTTTTGATCTTTTAGGTTATATGGTGCTAAGATGATTAGCAAAACTCTCTCTTAAAAAAACATAAAACATAAAAAAATGGTTTTTGTGAAAATAAAAAACACCTAGAGTCATGTGTTTATATGCAAGTGTGTACACTCGCCATGTTCTGTACCCTTCTCACATAAGCCCGAAAGGCAGTGTAGGATCGGTGTATCTTGCCTCAGTTTATCTGAGTTAGGTGTCTGCAAATAGATTTAATAAAAATAACCACTAGAGTAATATGTTCATACGCAAGTGTGTACACTCGCCATGCTTTGTACCCTTCTCATGTAAACACGAAAGGCAGTGTAGGATCGGTATACATGACCTCAGTCTATCTGAGTTAGGTGTGTAAATATTAATAATGTTAATACTTTTCAAAAATAGACAGAGTAAGAAATTGAAATCCAAGCACTATTTTCACTTATTTGGTTCAATTTGTTATTCAAAAGAAATAAAAGTACCACTTTGAAAAACTTTGATAATCAAATAAGAATCCATTTCATAATTACACTATGTTATCAACCGAAATAACTAGCCAAACTAGAGTCTAATTGTGATGATAACCTAAATTTTTGTTGAAAGTTTTGACAAGTAAAAGGACTTAAATTTCTTGATGATGACCAGAACTTATATTTAACTTATTCATGTCAATTTAAAAGTAAATTCTTCATTTGTAAATATTTTCAAAAACTTGCGTTCATCTCTTTGTAAATAATCTTGCATTTAGAAATTTGTCATGTGGCATTTGGATTTTGTGGTATCCACTGAAAATCCTCACGAGACAACACTCATCCTACTAGGGACACCTAGTAGTTCAGCGGATTGTTGTATATGCTCAATGCAATCGTCTTTCCTATGAAAATGAATTTATCTTAGTTTTAATTTATTTAAGGACGAATAAAAAGATAAGCGTGGGGGTATTTGATGTGCACGTAAATGTGCATATTTTTACTTCCATATTTGGTCTACTTTTATTTAAATAAATGTCATTGTTGGGTATTTTTACATGTTTTTACCAAAATATAAATTTCATTAAATCAACATTCATTCATCTTCATTTAGGGGCAAAATGATAATTTTGTGCAGGTTTTAATTTTGAGAATATTCAATTGCACATTTGATTTTTATTTATAGGAATTTGGATGGAAAATGGATGAAGCCTTCATATATTCATGCATGCACAAGTGAAGGAGGACAAATGAATGAAGAAATAAAAGAATTCATGTAATCATGAAGGACCCTACCTTCCAACTTCCCACGATCTGCAATTAGGAGCCAATGCACATGTTAGTGAAGATTAAAAGCACATGGACATTTAATGGAGGATTAATCCATGCAAATGATAACTTGGTGTTCACACTTTCTAAGGGGTATTTTGGGTAGTTCCCTACAATATGGATTAGAGTTTTTGGCATGTATAGATACCCCCTATGTTTCAAGAAGAGAGCTCTTACCCCCTTTTCTTTAGTTTAGTTGTAGCATGTAAACATAAACTCTCTTTCTTTAATAGCTTATCAGCCTTTGCTTATGCTATTTATTTTTATGCAATTTTAATACATGTTCTTTTCTTTGTTGTTTCTTTTATGTTAGTAGTGTAGGTCTCTTTATTTTATGCAAGTAGATTAGCTTTTAGTTTATTTTAATTAGCTCTACTTTTCCTCTTGTTTATGTTTATATTGCGATCTACATGCATTGAAATGATAACAAATATGAGAAGCTAAACCCCTTCAATTCAGGGGTAATGAAGCTCTCTTAATCATGTAGATTCAACATATTTGCTCATTTACGATCTCTTTTGTGCTATTGGAAATTTTGATGTGGTAAAATTTTTGTTTTTTAACTTTGAATTTGATAGCCAATGTTGCTGAAACCAAAAATGTTATGCTTAAACAATCATAAACACAAATTACGTCTTCACCTACATATGATTTTGATAATGAAGTGAATTTTAGAATCAAAATTTGATGGTCTATATTACTAATCAATAGTAAATAAATCATGCTTAGGATAGATTTTATTTTTAATTTCATTATCATTTTTCATTAGAGTTGATAAGTGGTTTGGATGGTGTGTTAAAGTTTGATAGTTTATGTTGGGCAAATTGATAGCACAAATAGACCATACTTAGGAATAACACATCAAGTAAATTCACAAATAACCAAAATGATAGATCATAGATTGATTTTGTGTTGATTTATGTGAAAGTATGAGAGTGGATTTGCCTCTAATTTGTTATTTAATCCCATATTTCTATTCACTTTCTTTTTGTTAGTTTTCAACAATTTTAGTTAAAACATCTGTAAACACTTGGGTTAATTTGATTGAGTAGATTTTAAAATCAATTCATTTCCTTACGGATCAACCCATACTCGCCACGTACTAAAATTGTACGCCGTGTGCTTATGGTTAATTTTATTACAATATTTTTCGACGATGTTCTAACCGATAGAAAACTCATCGTCTAACACCATAGCGGCACAATAGATGTCACCCATGGTTAAAATTGTAATAACAATTTCTTGAAACTATTATTCTAATATTGCTACTGTTAATCAAAGAAGATTCCACCAACAATGATTATATAAGCTTCTCTTATAAGGATACCAAAATTCATGTTATGTGATACAAAAAAAACTTATCAACTTTCTCACACAACAATCAATTAGATACTAATATAATGTTGTCATCTTTCCTCAAATGTGTTATAACACTCGATAGTGATCCCGATGATAAACCAGTTCAACGGGAGCAATTTGAGAATGAAATAGAAATAATAGGGCTCCACTATCAAGCTTATGTATCACATTTGGGAAAATCATGGTTTATTCATTGATTGGGAATACATCGTCATAATCTTTTTTCATTTCATAAACTCTAATGCAAGGCAACTTTAGCTCAAATACAACTTACGGAGTAGATACACTTCGAAGGAGATCCATAATGCAACCGGATTTATTTTTTAGGATTTTAAAAGGTATTCAAAACAATAATATTTACTTTTTTAAATTAGTTACTTAAATGTAGCACATATTAGTACTATAAGTCTTAGGTAGTATACAACATACTATGCGTCAATAATATTTAATTTATTCATAAGCAAATGCTTCAAAAAAACATAGTTTAATTGTTAATTAAAAAATGACAATTGCCTCGACGGTTAGCTTATGGTATCTATATGTATGTCCTAGACGATGCAGACCGAATTGTAGAGAGTACTGCAGTTATAAATTCTGCCATTCCATAACAAATGTTATAACAGTGAGTACTTAAGATCTCCAAACGAAGGAGATATTGCGGTAAAAAGTGAAATGCATGAGAGCAAAAGATGGCTGATGATGTTAGGAAGTCTTGTTTGTATGCAACAAGAATGGAAGAACAACCATAAAGCTTATCATGGAGCGTATAATGGTAGGGAAAATTTTCAATTATTATTTTGGAAGCGGTTGTTTCCCAATTTGTGAATTTGGCATATTTTCTTTGGAATATTCAGCTTTAATAATGACATAAATGGGATTGAGAGATCATGTTTGTTTAATAATATCGCTCTTTGTAGATTAGTTCCTATTTCATTTGCACTTGGCCAAAACAGTTATGAACACTAATACCATCTGGAAGATGGAATCTATTAGAATGTCAACATCGTGAAGATCTATTTAGATCTAATGATGCTGGAGCAGATATAGTTTACTGAGATGCAAGAGGGGTAAGTGAAAGATATAAAAAGATCATTTATAGTCCTTCAATTGATCTTCGTGCTAATACGTTATCTTTATTTATTTCTGAAGCGATCCAAGATAACTAGAATCATGTTTGCCTACGTGATTCTATATAATATGATAATTGAAGATGAAAGAGGTATGGAAGAAGGTCGTCGTTAAGAATACGATGGTGTAAACAAAATACAAGAATTATTTCAAGAAGACATTCCATAGACAAAAGAACAATACTACATAAACATGGACCAACAATTAGCATACTGGAACTCAACATTATACAATAAGCTATAAAAAGGATCTAATGGACCATATTTGGAATTTGGAAATTATTGGTTTAGTTATATTTTTATGCTTATTTACTCCTTGTTTGTACTTTATTTTTAATGAAGACTAATTTGGTTTATGCTGTATTTAACGATCAGTTTGCGTTGGCCTTCCTTTTATTCATAACATTTTTGATTAAGTTATATAACAACAACACTGTGATTTATAACCAGTATGCAGTAAATTAACCAAAGTTACATTATCATGCATAGAAAATTAGAAAAACAAATTTTCAAATAATACAAAGAAATTAATTAAGAATAAAAGTTGCTTGGTTGATAATAACCAATGTGTTACCCAAGTTACTGTAAATAATCCATCTTTTACACTACTTCCAATATTGTGTTGTAACTTCATCCATCCCTATCAAATTCTTTTCTATAATCGTGGTCTTGTGTTTTTTTACGTTTAAGAGCCAATTTTTCTTGCTCAATGTCCACAAACATTTTGATAACCTCTAGCTTCTTCTCTATAGTAATGCTTCTTTATTCATCTTGTCTTGCATATTTTTCTTGCATTCCATGTACTCAAGAATGAAAGGCTTCAATGATCTTTCTCTTCTTCACAACTTTCACTCCAATTGGCCTTGTATCTCCATCAAGTCTATAAGTAAGTATATTAGTCATTTTGGTCTTCATGACTCCTACCTCTACCTATTCAGTTTTTTACATCATAGTAGAATACTAATTTTGATGATTTATTCTTCCTTTGTTTTTGGCTTAAATATCTCTTGAGTTATTTGTATTGTGAGAATTCCACTTTGGTTGTCTAGTCAACTAAAGTATAATAATTTCCAAAGTGGTAGTGAGGTTTTTTGCACTATATTCCCTAGAAAATAACTTTAAGAACTCTGCATTGGTCACTTTTTCCAATTAAAAAACAAAAAATGAGGAGTAACCTATTTTATCATTATTAATTTTTTATTATCAAAAATAACCAAAGGTTTTAGCTAATGTAAAAAGTAAAAATAAGGAACACACCCACTCTTCTTCTTCTCCCAATCCACCGTGGTCGCCTTTTTTTATTCTGTAAATTTATGATTTATATATAATTGAGTTTGTCGATTAATTCTTTTAAATTGACCTTAGATCTTGAACATGGATCATGTGTTATTTGAATGATTATGTTGTAGCAATCCGAAACCATTCTCCGGAGCTCATCGTTGCTTTGGTCATTTCTCTTAATCCAATGTTAAGAATAACTATAATATATATATGTAATACAAATGATAGTATCTGCCCTTTGTCATGGATTGAACGAATGCAAACTAAGAGGTCTTTTACTTTTCTTTTAATCATCTTCAAATAATAAAATTCCCGTATTTAATATTTGTGTGATTGAACGAAGGAGTAAACACATTACGTGTGTGGGAAGGAAAACTAATGGTTTGATGTTCAAAGTAGCCGTTTGGTAGTCGGGAGCTAAATATGAATTTGATAAAGGAAATTTTTAACATATATGTCACAGGAAAATTCTATTTAAACACGAAAATTTGCTTAGTAGCCCCACTTCTTTTCTAAAAAAAATTGTATACCTAAGTTTCTACTTAGTAGCCCTAGCTATCTTTTTTCCTTCTTCATACTATACCCTTAATCATTTATGCATACCACTCACATATAGAAAACCTTAGCTTGCAATCATCTTTATCACCTCAATCACATTTAGTAATGCATAGAAAACCCTAGCATAGAAATCCACTCAATCGTGTACACCATTATCGCCTCAGTCACCCAGGCACGCTAGCAAGCAAGGCAATGGATCATCAGCTTAGGTAGCCGTAGTAGAGATCATTGGCACCACGAATTAAAGATATGTCAATCTAGGTTTGTACCCATGATTTTAAAAAAAAACAAGATTTTAGATCACCACGCAGTCCCACTACATGGTAAAAATACATACCAAGCTTTTAGACAGCAGGTATGTATTATTACCATGCAGGAGGACCACATAGTTAAAATACATACCACGTAGTGCTGCTATGTGGTTTCTATTTTTACCACGTAGTCCCTCTGCATGGTAAACAAAAATTCTATTTAAAAAACCACTTTATGTTTTTTATTTTCAAACAATTAGGCGTATTGCATGCAACATTTGTTATGTATATTTTTGTAGATGGGTCCTTGTACTCGTAGTCAAATGACGGCTTTGGAAAGACGGAGAAGAGTTTTAATGAGACTAGGCAAATCAAGCGAAACTAAAGAGAAAGTAGGAACATATGATGAAGAAAATGTTGATGAAGAGAATGTGGAGGAACAAAATGTGGAGGAAGATGATAATATCGAGGAAGATGACAATGGTGTGGAAGGTGACAATGCAGAGGAGGATGACAATGAGGAGGGATATGACAATTATGAGGAGTTAGGTGAAGAGGAAAATGAAGATAATGCTGAGACAGAGGATGATACCCTGGAAGAAACCAACGATAATGGTGGTCCACAATATAATGATGCTATCAAAGATTATGATATTCACATCGCTTCGGTAATATGGAAAGGCGAGGTATTAACTTTAATTTAATTCTTTTGATAATTTGTATGTACTATTTATAAGAAATTCGTCAAGTTGATAACACACGTAACATAAATTTTTGCATGTAAGAACGACCAGCGCTTACATGTGTCAATCATTCATACAATGTTTTATAATGGAAGATACCAGAAAATGCATCAATTTTCAAAAATATTATAGAATCTTTTGGACTTTTTTCTATTGTAAACACATGTTATAAGAGTGTTAACAAAAATATTATATTTGCTTCTATGGAATGCTGGTATCTAGAGACTAATACTTTTCATATGCCTTTTGGTGAGATTACCATTACACTAGGCGACGTGTCTTCCTTGTTACACATTCTGGTATATGGAAAACCTTTACAAAGCCATTCCTTTGATATGGAATAAGCAGTTAGCATTGCAACTAAATATCTAAGCATTAGTAAAGAAGAATCTGGAATTGAGATAATGAAAGGGTAGGGTATAAATTAAATCTCTGCATGTTGTATGAGAAGTTTGAAATGTAAATGATGAGTGAAATGAAAGAGCAATCAGACATGCTGCTCGAGCTTATCTTCTATACTTGTTGGTCATACTTTGTTTGTGGATAAAAGAAAATCTGATGTGCATTTGAGCCTTTTAGAACCACTAAAAAATTCAAATCAGGTGAATACATATTCTTGGGGTTCTGTGGTACTTGCATTTCTATATAGATAGCATGGATTAGCTAGTCGTATTGTGTGAAATAGATTGCTGGCTTTCTATGTTTATTGGAGTCTTGGAACGGTTTTGTTTTGGAATGTCTATTATTTTGGCTTGTAGGGTGGAACAGTTTGGTTGGTTGTGTTTTTTGTTGTAGAACAATGTTTATGTCATATTTTTCTATGATTTTGTTTGGTGGCATTTGATTGTGGTTGTGATTGTGTACGTGTTTGATATCATTTTCTTTGTAGTTATATGGTTATGTAATTATGTATGGTAGTAATTGATTATGGTTGAGATTGTATATTTGATATGGTTATGTGATTGTTTATGGTAAGTAAGTAGCTGTTAATTTTATTTTCTAGATTTTAGACCACCATGGAGTACAACACCGTTCTGGGGTGTAACTCCACAAGTAGTCTCTATGTGGCTAGTGAACCTACCATAATGAATGGGTACGTGATTCTGATGACTACCACGTATATTCTATATGTGGTTTACTATGTTATACCGCAGTCCTTATGCGTGGTGGCCTATAAATTTGAAAAAGAAAAAAATGCACTTAACAACAGCTATGCTCAAAATATCAAGGCTTAGTATACAATCACAAACACAATAAAAAAACAAACTGTACTTCGCAATAATCGATAACCAATATCAATAACCAGTGTCATTAACCAAAATCAATAACCAATATCAATAGCACAATAAGAAACACAATATTCAATTCAGGTTACATAGTTAAAAACATTCAACATATTCAATCAAATTATTACATAGACAAATTCGTATATCTCACATATTGCAATAAATATTTCCCTTTAGTGAATTGATTTCTTTCATCCCAAGCTAATCTTCGGCCATTATAAATGAACTCTCATTTACTTGCATCATTGTTGTGAGCCATGAACCATTTGCATAAATTGATGGCACCGAGTGTTCAGGCCCTAGTTTTACTTGCAAATGATAACGATGTATTAGTATAAAGGAAAAAAGCAAAATAAATTGATACTTAATAATATATAAATTACAGACTTTTACATGATGATATTTGTCAACAAATGCAATTCAAATTTCAGTTCGTTGTATAAGAGGAGGTGCTTTTCCTTTCAAAGGAGTATGGTCAACATAAGTTTATGACTAACGCTGAATACTGCAATGTTATATCTAGTAGCAATAACATAACCAATATATGGCATTGACGTCCACTTTCCTTTGGTGAAAATCCTTCTTCTTCGTGCGTAAGGCTTTTAAGAAGAGAAGTACTTCTACCATGTTCTATGAATACATAGTCGTATAGATCTTAATTTTCACATAATTCCTCATATAATTCCCTTTGAATTTGACACCAATTTTATTCTCCTAAACCAAGCAAAGCCACCACACACCGATAGCCATAATTACCACTTGATTGGATATCAATAATATCAATAACAAATGCCTTCAACTCCAATGGTATTTGATTCAAGTATTTCTCCTACCATACTTAGTTGTTCCAATTGCAAAAAAAGTAACAAACATTAGTAAGTTATTATAGTAGTAATATTTGTATGCAAATGATGTTTTATATATACCTTTTTTGGTTTGCAAATTAGAAGTTCTCCAGTGTGAGCATTTCTAGCAATAGCGCTTTGTTGCATAGACGGGTTTTGAGATGAACACTTTCAACTAGCTCAAATGAACAAGGCATTCTTTTTGTTGAAGTATTAGCACTATTTTTACATTCTCTTCCATGGATTTTTATTTTGCTTTTTGGAGAAGCGAGAGATGAAGTTAGCGGTTGAACAACTTTCAACATCTTCTTATAAATTTCTAATTGGTATAGTGTATCCAATTTTTTTACATCATTTAATAGCATTTTCATTTTTTCCACTACACCCACATACTTCTTCCCACTTCTTTAGACAAGATGAAGCCTTGTCCAATGAACATCAATCATATCAAGCAGTATTTCAGTACATGGATGAAGATATGCTAACTTATGCACATATGGAAGTCCATGTGTTCTACGAATGACACATCCATATAAAGTTCATCTTTTCCAACAGATTTGATTCTAAGTATTTCTGAATGAATTAAATCAAGTGCCTTAATAGAGACAAAGCCTCACAAATTTTTAAACTCTCTTATATGAAATATATGCTTAAATTTGTTAAACTTTGTTCAAAAGATGCTTTAAGTTCGATAAAGGACAGCTTCAATAGTGAATGCATCTTCGTCCATGCTTGCTCAAAGTTACATTGACAACTAGCTGAAGGTTTCTTGAACTTAGAATGAGCTGACAACCATATGATTACTAAAACAATACTAAGTACTTGGAAAATATATATTAATATGATCGTTAAAAATAATTACCTATTAGATGTATAGTTTCTGAAATGCATATACTCATCGGTATACGCTTGAATAAATCGATATTTGTATGGATCCAGCCATTGTTCATGAATATACTTCAATAGAAATGTATGCTTCGCATACTTTTCATGCTACACTTGCAAATCTCATTGTATGCTATTTAATTTTTTGAATGAACTTATTACACTTACTCTTACCGAGAACTGCTTTCAAGACACAGGGGAACCGACTCGAAGTTACAATATCTAATTCAACCCGAGTTGAGAAACCAATGGAACCGTAGGAAGAAACAAATATTGCAAGGATTAAGGAACAGGGGCAAGCCATGACATCTAAAATCAAAGTCAAATATGGCATACCACACTGAAATTTGAGGATATTGCATACTGAACTGAGCTAAGCGCATCTTCAAGGCTCATGTTTTGTCAAACCTATGGGAACAAATTCACACCATCATATACCAAAGGCAACCAAGATCGCTATGTACATAGTCGAAAGAACATCAAAGGGGCTGTATGTTGTAACACCCCGCAAGCTGAACCATAATTAAATGGATTAAATTGAATAAACATGATAAGGATTGAATATGAAAATTTTACAAAGTTGAAATTTGACCATGAAAGTTATTTCATTGCGTTCATGGCTAAAATTTGACCTATTTTCATATATAATATGCTGAAAATGGCGCTCAAACAAAGAAGTTATGAACGTTTGAAGTTTTCAGAATTAAATTAATTTAGTTTGAATTCAAATGACAAATCAAATTTAGGATTTAAAATTTGAAATTTAGCTTGGGTGCTAAGTAAATGTTTAATAGGGAATAAAATAATACAGCAACAGAAATAAATAAACATCCCCTAAATAAAAGGAGTGGTCGACCGTAGCAACCGACCAGTGGTCTAAGGACGATCGACTGCTTAGCAATAATAGTTGCCAGTGGCAGCTAGTGTTTTAAGTTCTGTTCTATTCGGTTATGCACTCCAGATTTATCTGTTTCCTGCCTACTTCCATCCTATGATTTTGGTGCGTTTCAAGTGCTATAAATAGAACCCTATCCTCTCTACTTTTGTTCATATAATCTCGGGGAATACGACGAAACTCTTCCATTACTATCTCTCTAATAAGATTCAGAAACTCCATAGAAAATCTAGGTAAGGATTCAACTTATTTCTTCCTCCAATCTATTCTTATCATATTCTTCTCCAATTATTCCAAATCTAATGAATCTATATACCTCTTCCCTATTGTGTGTGTATATCAAAAGAGAGATTCTAGAAGAGATCGAAAATCTACAAATCCATTTGAGTAAAGCTAAGGCAAATCTGTGAGTGGAAACCTTAGTATTTCTTTTCAGGAATTTCTTAGTGTATTTCTTTTGGATTTGAATATGTTTTAGGGATTTGGGATATTGAAATTATGATAGATAAAATCCCTCAAAATTTCTTTTTTCAAAATGTCAATTCTATGTTGAGATTCTCAATTATTTGTAGTAATTTGATGGAATTTATTTCGTTTATGCAATTTTTGATTATTTAATAGTCTATTCCACTTCTCGTTCTTCTTTGGATCAAATTATGATCCTTAAATAAAATAAGAGGCTTAGATTATGAATTCTATTCATAGTTTACACCACTTATTCATATTTATTTCTTTGTAAAAAGAGGAGCTGAATAGAATATGAGATTTATATTGCAATTCTTATTGTTTAAAATATTCCATTTAATTGATGTAATAAATTGAGTTTCTATTTTATTTATAAGTTTGTTATTCCGGTTTTGATTATGAATATTTATTCCCTATTTTGGACATTTGAATTCCATGAAATCTTGGAAAATTGAAGAAAAAGGACTTGTAATAATAATTGGTCACAGAATTGACATTAAACAATGGTTTAGAGAATTAAATTTGTGCGTTTAAAAATTATTAAGCGCGAATATTTATTTATATCTTTCTACGTAATTAACTTATAACTATTGCATATATGGCATAGTTAATTAGGCATTTATTTACATTTATTTTCCTCCATTAGGAAGTAATTGATTTTGAGGCAAAAATAAGAAGAAACTCTCATATATAGCCTAATTATTAATTTAAGGCATAATAAGAAAGATTCTTTATAAGGCCATATTTATGAAACGGTGAGATGAGTGTGTGTATCTATATGAAAAGTAGTTGATTTGTGGCTAAGTCATAGGGATGCAAGGTCAATAGAGTTACATGATAGAAGTTTTCCTTCACTTTGAGACTACCACAAGTTGCATACACTTTATTGATGTGAGATATCCTTATAGTAAATAATTGTAATGACGTGAGGTTAGTTCCAAATTCTATAGAGGAAATATGCCTAGCTAATCTGGCTATTAGTTCCAACAAATTGAGGACTAATGTGATACATCATTAAGGTATGGGCCATAAGACGAGACCCTTTGGATTTTGAAGTATTAAGTGGTTGGACCCGCATTTTTCCCAGATTAAGTATTAAATGGCCAAGGGGTTAAGCTAAGTGGTATCTCTACAGGGGCCTGTTCTAGAATTAGGCCATAAATGACGGAGACTGCCTATTTTCCACTTGGAAGTATTAAGTGGCCTATGGGATTCCATATAATGTCAGCTAGATAGTACCATTAAGGAGCACTCTTCTGGAGATAGGCCTTAAATGATGGGATCTGCCTATTTTCCATTGGGAAGTATTAAGTGGCTGGGGTATCGTCTCTTACATTATTAGCTATTTATGATATATGATTGGGATATGGGATATACTTCTGGAATGGAAGGTATTAAGTGGTTAGACCCACCTCCTTTCCTTGTAAAGAAGTATAAATTATTTTAATGGTTTTATGTTCGTAGGCATATTCTTATTTTGAAATATACTACCCAAATACTGAAAGGTAAGACTTGAGGTTTTTATTCACCAGACACTTGTTGTTCTAACTTTTCCTTATTGCAACACAGCTTAAGGGTGGAGTGATGGCGACGAGATGCTTAGAGATGGAGAAGCTTATTTTGTGGCAGTATTTGTTATTATTACTTACTTTTGTATGTACCCATGTATTTAGACAATTGTTGCAATAGATATTATGTTATTATTTTTGTGGAATTTTTTATTATGACATTTTTATGGTTTTAAAATAAATGGATACACTTTGCTATTATATTTTTTCCCTCTGTTGTAAGTTCTAAAAGTTTAGTTATAGCTCTATACTATTATTTTCTTAGTTCTACCAACAGCTTGCCTTAGAATGGATCTACGTTTCGATGGGATTTTTCTGGATCGAAATTTAGGCATGTTCCGGGGTGGTTTATTACATATACAGGGCCACTCAATATATACTTCAACTTAGAACAATACTTGCAATATCACAAATAGCCACAGACATGTTTCGACTCGATATACTATCAAGTCAAGCAAAAACAACAACAATATCACTAGGGCAACATGACCTAGGCATTAAGCAATATTCACCACTATGTCCTTTCATATGCATCAACACCATAACATCGCATATTGGTCACCACAGACACAGTGAGGCCAATTATTTAAAATAAATATCTCTCTAGAGGCCTATAAGCAAGGTCAATTCAAATTTGAATTCTCCTACCACAATTTTGAATTTTCCCGTTCTAATTTTAGGAATCCCACCTCCATTCAAACTTCCCACCAAAGACATGTTAGTAATCCAGTCACGTCAAATAGACAATATCGATAAACGACATCTAGCAAGATCTAAGGGTTAAAGCATAATAGCGAGAAAGAAATTCCAGAAATCTACGTGCATTTTATGACTATAAATAGAAAAGGCACTGGAGCCAAAAGGGGACTTCTTCCTCTTTTGATATTTTCTTCTTTTGAAAAACCTTTAAGGTTCAACTGTACTTTCTACCATGAAATTCTATACCAAATCATTGAAAAGGGAAGGAAGAGAAATTTTCCTGTGGATGTAGGATTTCTTAAAATCCGAACCATATAAATCTCGTGTCTTTTACGGTTTTATGCTATTTCCTCGTTAGTTGTATTACTAAACACTTTTTTACCTATACTTGAATTAAATATTGGTTAAATATGACACTTTAACAAACAGTTAAAGTGTAGCTACTTGATCATGTAAGCGCTCAGCGACATAATCAACACCTCGTGCAAAATTAAGATTGCTTAGTTTTGCTAGTTCAAAATCAACAAAGTAATCATTGAATTAATTATTTTGTACGTAATCGAGGAGTTGAAGGATGAAAAAGTTCCTCAACATCTTTTGATGCTAGAAAGAGGGCTCGAAGCTCTGTACTTCTGTTTATTTTCCACATCTAGTAAATAGTATGCCGCGAACCATGGATCGTATAGATTCACCTGTAGCCCCGATTCAAGAATCTGCACATCTAGCAACAAAAGTTATCCCCAAATCACTTATACTTTCAAAAACCTAGGATGAGGCTGAAGCTTCAACTGAGGTCCTTTTAGATACCATCTTGATCACATTCCAATCCTTCTTAGAACAAATAAATCGACTTATAGAAGGATTAGAGAAAACGATGACCCAACGTGTCATTCTAGGGGCCATCTTCACCTCTCCACCCACACAACTCACGGTCGTTATTCCACAGTTGCGTTGAATATTCAGTAGGTGAATGATAACCACACTCTCATTAATGGGAACGGTGGTGCTGGATTGAGAAGTAACACCAAAATAAAGAGCAAAATCCAGGCCGACCCCAGGATCAAAACCAAGCCATCTAATATAAACCCTCTACTGCTAGAAAAATTGACATAACCTACTGGGAATGATGAAGATGCCATATCTGATGATAATTTAGCATAGGTTAACCCAAGGGAATATGAGATCCAACAGCTCAGGAGTCAGATAGAACATCAAGCAAAGATTTGTCAGCGGAATATCGAAGAAAGGATAAAGGAAGGAATTTACACTCCTTTTAGTGAGACCGTTATCGAGATCGATTTTCCCAATAATTTCAAAGCCCTTATAGTTGATGATTTTGACAGAACCACCAACCCTGAGGATCACCTTAACACTTTTGAATACTTTATGGACATCTTGAAGGTTGGAAGGATATCCCGATGCATTTTGTTTCTCGTATACTTTTTTGATGCAGCTTCAGGGTGGTTTAGAAGGTCAAATCTTGGGGGCAACTGTCTGCATATTTTTTAAGGAAATTCAATTCGAGGAGGGAAGCCTCCCCTGACATTCATACCATGTCCTGTATGAAGCAAAAGGAGAATGAAAGACTGCACAGTTTTATCAGGCATTTCAAGATAGAAGCTCTTTCGTTTGGGGCGACCAATGAAGAAGTGTTACCAATAGCGGCTCACATTGGAATTAGGAGAGGAATCACTGTGTGGGATAAAAATAGCAGGAAATCTTGCCACAGTATAAAAGCTTTTTATGAAAGGGAAGTAGGGTACATCAGGATGGAGGAAGTTGGATTTGTATCCTAATCTCGTGAAATTTCTGCCCCCAACTATGACAGGAAAAGAAGGGCGTACGAGTATCACCCACTCGCCAAACGGCAGAAAGAGCTACACCTTACTACAGAGATCCCCCTCATTCATCCCATTTGACAGATATATGAGATGACCAAGAAAGGTACAACGCTCTACATGAAGAGGTTAAGAAGTTAGTTGAGAATGGGTTCATCCATAAAGTATACTACCCTAAGTGGATCGCCAACCTAGTACTGGTGAAAAAGCCCAACGGAAAATAGAGAACCTACATAGATTTCATCGATCATTACAAGGCTTGCCCTAAGGACAATTTTCCCTTGCCAAGGATTGGCCAGTTGGTAGATGCGACTAGTGGGCATGAACTACTCTCATTCATGAATGCCTATTCGAGGTATAATCAAATATCCATGTTCGAACCAGATTAGGAACACACTAGCTTCGTGACAGACGAAGGGTTATACTGCTATAAAGTCATGCCATTCGGACTCAAGAATGTAGGGACAACATATCAGAGGTTAGTTAGCAGGATGTTCCCTGAACATATCAGAACGATTATGGAAGTGTATGTGGATGACATGTTAGTTAAATCAAAGGCAGCATCAGATCATGTCAAAGACTTAGATCAAACCTTCACTGGCCTAAGGTAATATCAAATAAAGCTAAATCCTCTAGAATGTAACTTTTGTATCCAGTCAGGCAAGTTGCTAGGATATATAGTGAGTGCGCATGGCATTGAAGCAAACCATGAAAAAATCGATGCCATAAGAGGGATGGGATCCTAAAGAAACCAAAAGACCTGATGAGCCTCAATGCCAGAGTAGCAGCCCCAAGCAAATTCATATCCAAAGCTATAGACAAATGCATCCCATTCCTCGATCAAGTAAAGAAGAGGCAAAACTTTGTGTGGATCGAGGAATGTGAGGCAATGTTCCAAAACCTGAAGGACCATCTAGTCAATCCTTGTATATTATCAAAATCAGTAACATGTGAGAATTTATACATCTATTTAGTTGTAACTGATCAAGTAATTAGTGTTCTAGTTGTACGAGAAGAGAAAGGACGCAAAGACCCATCTATTTCACAAGAAAGCAGATGTCAGGGGCAGAGCTAAACTACTCAGTTGTCGAAAAGCTTGCATGCAAGTTGCTCCTTACAGTGAGAAAGTTGCGGCCTTATTTCTAGGCATATCCCATCAAAGTCCTCACAGATAAACCACTCAGAAAAATACTGCAGAAGCCAAAGACATCAGGTCGCCTAAAAAAGTGGGCCATGGAACTTAGCCAATATGACATTACCTACTGCCCCAGGAAGGCAATCAAAGGTCAAACACATGCTGACTTTATTGTAGAATGCACCTTACCAACTAAAATTCAGAGAAGGTAACAAATACCCCATAATGTTGGCACATATTCATAGATGGAGCATCAAATGAACAATGGGCAGGGATTAGATATGTATTGATCACACCGAACAGGAAAAAGCTACAAGGGGCAGTACACCTCGGTTTTTGAGCAACCAACAATGTGGAAGAATATAAAG
This sequence comes from Allium cepa, assembly GCA_030765085.1. Classification (NCBI taxonomy): domain Eukaryota; kingdom Viridiplantae; phylum Streptophyta; class Magnoliopsida; order Asparagales; family Amaryllidaceae; genus Allium; species Allium cepa. The sequence continues at coordinate 438,003,300 of CM060944.1, forward strand.
CTCTTCTCATAGGCCTACGAATGTCCCAGGTAATGAAGGTGGCACACGTTAAAGTTCATAGTGACTCTCATTTAATCATGAATCAAATGCCAGGCGAAGGAACCAACCTTAGCCAAATATGAAGAACTACCTAAGAAATTATTAGAGCGGTTTGAAAAATCTGAGATAGAACAAATTCCTCATGAAAGCAACTTATCTACCGACTCTTTAACAAAACTGGCTAGTACCAAAATGGCCAATGTGATGAAGACAGTAACAATTGAGCATCAAGCAGAGCTAAGTAAAGCAAAATCAAATCAAATACTGACCTGATACTAGCGGGCCGCCACTCAAGGCACACAGAACCAAGAAATAGTGGAAAGCCAAGAGCAACCCATTACAGAATCCCCACTTTAACAAACTGAAGAGAACAACTGGATGACTCCCATCAAACGATATCTTCAAAATGGAGTATTTCCTCCTAATAGAAATAAGGCCCAAACGATAAGGTACTAGGCTCCATGCTACTCCTTTGAATGCAAATTATACAAGAGAGGGTACTCTACCCTTTATCTTAGGTGCATTTATAATGAAGAGGGGTACGAGTCATGAGGGAAGTACATGAAGGACAATGCGGTGATTACTCTGGGGGAAACAAATTAGCAAAAAAGTTGCCAAGACGTGACTAGTATAGGCATACCGCACTTCAAGATACAAAGGAATTTGTTAGGAAGTGCGATAGAAGTCAGCGGTTTGCCAATATCCCTAGATAGCCATCGCATGAGGTCATCCCACTTGCAAGCCCATGATCGTTTGCTATACGGGGGATATATCTGATAGGGCTACTTCCATTGTCGAAAGGAGGAGCTAAATATGCCATAATGGCCATAGATTACATCACCAAATGGGTAGACGTGGAGTCTTTAGCCACAATTATTACAAAAAAGATAGTCACTTTTGTAACGACCCGTATTTTTTGATAATTAAAAATATTAAATTAAATAAGATTTTGAAATTTAATATTATGAGAAATTAAAGATTTATGATTTATTAATGAGAAAAATAATTAGAACATGATTTAATAATGTTGTTTGAAGGTTATCGACAATTATTTCAATGCAATTCAATTAATTTAAATTATTGTAAAGTTAGTTTGGTTATAATTATAAATAATCAATTAAAATTGGTAATTAATGGAATTAAGGAAATTGAAATATTATAATTACTTTGGTAAAAATGATAACTGTAAAATATGAATGTAATAAAATGTAAACCAATGGTAATTATATCCATAAGGTGATAGTTGATTTAATAATAAGAGTGGAAATAAAAATAAAAGAATTTATTTGGATTTAAAATATAATTAACTAGGATTTTATTACAGTGTAAATGAACGTTGAATTTAATGAAATATTTTAATAGGAAATTTAACATAGAAAATTTATTTTGATAGATTATTAATTTCTATGTAATCTAGAATGATGAAAATTATTGACTATAAAATTTGAATTTAAAAGGGATTAAATTAATTTAATAATAATTTATTTAATTAAAGTGAAAATAACCATTTTGGCCACTGGCTCGGATTTCGACGAAACCAGTTTCATCGGATCTGTAACAGTGAATTATTATAGGAATTCAAGTTTTGTAGCGATCAGACTTATCGTTTGATCGTACGAGCTCGTAACACGTAGAAATCAATTTAATGAATTCAATTAAAATAATTTGATTTTAATAGCTAACTTCTGTATACAATGGAATTAGGGTTTGAAATTAAAGTTCCATTGAGTTTAAAAAAAATCAAAAACCTATATTTCGATATGTTAGATGACCCATTTTCGTTTTGAAAACGTAACATTTTTTTCAGGTCGTCATTATCGTTTCGACCCAATTCGATTTTTCCATTTATTCTTATCTACCTTTGCCTATATATAGGCTGTTATAAACCCTAGTAGCCTTTTTAGTTTATATTGTCTGTACGTACATTTCCTTCTCATCTCCTCCTTCTCGATGGCAGACAACCCAAACCCTAATTACCAAATTCAAATCAATTTCCTCTCCCATTCATTTGCATTCACAAATTTAAGTCGACCCTAGTAATATAAACAACCAATAATAAACACCTCCATTCAACGATCCATAACCAACGGCACCAATCTGTCCACTTTCAGCCTCTGACTTCTACTATAAAGTTGTAGAGCTCCACAAGATGAAGCTATTCAACGGTCATGATCATCATCGACGCGGTGGATCGACGGTAAATCACCATGATGGTCATATTTATAACAACTGATTTCATCATCTCCGATCGTCTATAGCTGATAATGTCTGAAGGGATGTTGTTGAGGCCGGTAAGGGCTACGCTCGATTAAAATTTGGTGACCAAAGATGAACTACGATGGTCGGAATTTGGAATTTAATGAAGCGATTTTTGGATTCGTTTTCACGTGAATTGGCGGAGCATCTAGGGATGTAGCCGGCACTGGAGAGATTGTCGAAGTCGAGGCCAGCTCTAGCGATGTTCGAGGTGGGCTTCGGCTTGCTACAGGTGGAGCGACGTTCATGGAATGAAGATCGTGGATGGGTTTCGCGTGCGTGAGTCAACCTGGAACGAAGAGAACAAGATGGCAATTAGTGAAATCGTGGTTTGTTTATGGTAAATATAATTAATTTACTAATTATTGTTTAATTAAATTGTTCAATAAAATTTTAGTTAATTTTGATAACAAATTCACATCTCTCTCATACGAGGTCGGATTCCGGTGCCGTTTTCAACGTTGGATTGGAATCGACACCGTCTACATTATGAAGTTGATTTCGTCATAGTTTGGTTCGTTCGGATATTCAGGTACGAAGGTGAGTGTTTTAACCCACTCACAAATGCTAAACCATCTTATGTTAAATAAATTAAATTCATGATGTGATTGGAAATTTATTGATTACTGTTTGGCATTTTAATTTAATTTGAGTTTTTTTGAATTGAATTGCCATTTAAATTAATATTATATTTAATTGTTTGTTAAATACCTGATAATGATAAGAAGTTTATTTGCTGTGATGTAATGGTTGATTTGAATGATGATCTTGATGGATATTTAATTGTTGATATTTGGATGATTGAATATTATATATATTTTATATGTTGTTATCACACTGCAAGTTCCCTTAGTTATTGTTTAGGAAAATACAATGGGTTGAAATGATACATACCCGAATGGTCTTATAGATTAGGGAAAAATCATTATGGGTTAAAATGATAAACTCGAGCGGGTTTATGGATTTTGAATTTTTCTTTGGATTGTGGGTTGAAATGATATATACCCGTAAATTTAAATTATTACGGGTTGAAATGATATATATCCGTATCACTTGACCATAGGGTAGAAAATTATATATGGAAACCGAATTGGTTAAATTAAATGATATTAAAATCCTTAATTTTTGAATCCAGTTAAATGATATTATGAAATAAAATTAGATTTATATGAACTGAATTATTTTCAAAATCCAAGCTTTTAAAAGGTTGAAATTGAAATTGGTTTAAATGGATTGTTTAAAAAAAATATTGAAATCTTAAGTTGATTTTTGAAATATAAATGAAATTTATCAAAATTGAGTTATTGTAAATGTTTGAACACTTAAACTTTAAAACCTATTGAATTTGAAGTGGTTTAAATTTGTAGTTCATATATGGATTTGAAATCGATAAATCGAAATGGTTTTTAAGAGAACTTGGATTGAAACCATTAGCCTTTTGAATTAAAATTGTTGAAGTGAGATTGATTTAAATTGAGTTTTTGAAACTAAAGTTGATTTGAATTGATTTGTGAAATTGGAAGAAACAATTCTAATTTGAAACTATTTTCGATATAAACTCTTTTAACATATAAACTATTTTTCTCATATAAACCATTTTAATATATTAATAATTTTTAATACATTAACTATTTTAATATATAACATATTTTAATATAAACTATTTCTAATATGTAAACTATTTTAATCTATAACCTAGTTTAAATTATAAACTATTTTAATATATATTATTTTAAATTTATAAGCAACTTTTAGTATATGTATTTTGATATATAACCTATTTTAATATATAAATTATTTCTAATGTATAAACTATTTTAATCTATAACCTATTTTTTAAAATATAAACTATTTTTAATGTATAACTATTCCCAAATATAAACTACTTTCAATATTCAAACTATTTAAAGTTGGTACTATTATGGTTTTGATTTAATTGATTGAAATGTGAATGTTTTGATATGATGGTTTAACCTACTTTTTGGTTATGATTTTGAAAGTGAATAATGATTTCGAAAGTAAATATGATTTCGAAAGTGATATGATTTTGAAATGAATATGATATTTTGATATCAATTATGAATCAGTTTTGGAAATGTAAAAGAACCAACCGGTGTGAAACAAGCGTTTGGTTGTTATAGCGACCAGGATCGGATATGTCATACTCCCTGCTAATACCGAAAACCACTTTAACAAATGTGCACGTGATGGAGAATCTTGGACTAAGTTGGATGGTTTGGCGAATGCTACTGTATGAGGTATGAGCGCAACCCTGGCCCCCTAGATCAGCTCGATATGACTAAAACATGAGCTATACCTGGGCCAAGTGAGGTCGCTCCTTCGATCGGGCATGCTTCTTCGATACCATGTCTGTTACTTTGTGATTGATTTGATGGTCACCTTTGATTTGGTTATGGGAGCGTTTCTCGAGGTGGGCAGTAGTGGCTGTTATGCGTTACCACCAACTCGGTTCTGCAAAATGGTAGTATCCTACCCTGGGTACCACCTCGCTTGCATTGCCATATGCCTTAGCGCATCCACTACGACTTTGGTTTGCATCGTACCTATGGAGTGCACCATGAGTATCCCACCGGTTTGGTGGAGCTTACAGTATCTGTATAGACTACGATAACCTTAGCTTTGTGGGATCTGACTCATTAGAGATAGGGTAGTAATACCGTAGGATGAGTCATTTGAGTGTATATATATATGAGAGAGCTTATTTGTTAGTGTTATAAAAATATTTTTATATTGTGTTAATTTGTTCTGTTGAGTATTTATAAATTCTGGTCAGCACATAGGACGCTATGGTATCGATAGGGATTTCTAAACACTTAATAAGGTAGACCGACACAATATTGTTTTTGAAATATAGGTAAAAAAATAATTTTACCTAGTATTATATTTTGGATGTAAAAGAATAATTTTTATAAATGGTTATAGTTGCAAGTGATATGTTTGTTATTAGGAAGTGAAATCTTATAAATGTGGTTTATAAAATAAGATTTACAAATAAAGTAAATTTAAATTGGAGATTTGGGAACTTAAGTCCCGGGGTTTGAAATTAGTTTTCAAAAGATTTTGGAAAGAAATATTCGTATTATTTGGAAGTACTTTTATAGAAATATTTATTTGAAAGAAATGTTTTACAGGAATTTTAAAAAAGAAAAAAGTTCTGTACTCCCTCTCTATCGCTGGAAAATAATTTCGGTGATGACGGCCGTATCATCGACATACATTTTCGAGTTTCAAAGTGGAAAGATCACAGTAGTGGCTTTACTAAACATTTTTTAATAAACAAATCTTAATTTTAAATTTCTAAATATGATTTGGATATATATAAAAGCTATGAGTCTGTGTGTGTGTATATATATATATATATATTATTTTAAACGATTTGAAATGGAACCCATTATTTAGTTCCTAAATTTCTACAAATTAGAGATTTCAATTATTATAATGAAATGAAATCTTAACAATTTTAATAAGTGGAAACTTCTAAAATGAAAAAAATAAAAAATTAGATGCTAAGTGATTAATAAAATATATAATAAATTGAAAATTTGTAACTTGTAAATCAAAAGATACGAAAATTTAGAAGATGTAATTATAGAACATTTTGTTAACTAAAATGAATAAGATAAACTTGTATAACATTCAATTAAATTCTTAAAACTTATATATAACTTACCAGAAATGTTTAAAAAGTTGTAATGTTAAATAGGAATATGTAATAGAATGTTATACAAATAAAACTTAAGTAATGAAAGTGTTCAAATGGAATTATTTCTATAAATAAGAATTTTGATGTATAAGAAATGTTATAAGCATAAGTTAATGTTTTGAAATGCTAATAGTTAGATAGAATAATAAAAAGTGAATATAATCTAAGAATTTTTTTATAAACTTAAGAAATGACTAAAATCATTCATAAATAAGTTTACTATTAATTGACACAATAAAAGAAAGGATATATGTGAATTAAAAGGTAGAAACACTTAAGTATGAGATCGTTATTCGTGAATATTCATATTAAATGGAAATCAAGTTATATAAGTAAATGAATGTGAATTAAATTACAAGGAAACTTATATAATATTTCAATAATTGACTTAATGATGACTTCAGATATTGAATGTGAAATTATTTTTGTAAGTAAATGAATGAAAGAAGAAAAATGACACTGCATGAATGGATGAAAATAAATTAAAGAAATGATGAAAAAAAGAAACCTATCGAGAAAACTTAAATAATATATTTAAATTCTTTGTTGTTTGACTGTGGGAAGTTTGGGAAAGGACATTTCAAATTGTTTAGGGTTGTATGAATAATCTATTAAGTAATTATCTAAGGTTGTTGAGTGTAGGGTACGCTTAGTAGTTTATTTATCACCCTTGAATGATGAAAAGGTTTTAAACCTGGACAAACCATCAGTTTGATTGCTATGGATGTATGATTGAATCTTTGTTGCATAGGTCACTACGAAAAGTAATGACAAATACAAAAGATCCGACCGATGGAGCATTAGGACCAAACTAAAAAGGTCCATTAGTCATAGCAGAAGTGCTAACAATATGGACATACCAGTTATCTAGACCTAATGGCAACTTAGTCCCAAGAGCTTGGAACTCAAAGCACCTCAGTCCTTACTTTTTCTGACTTACATTGCTTACGTAATGTACATTGTAGTATAATAAAGAAGTAACAATACTCTAACCTAGACATAGGGATATTATACGGCCCAAACCAGTATAAAAATCTCCGTATTATCCATGGCAAAATCAATGTACACTCGCAGGTCATAGTCAGTAATCATTGATTTAGTGAAACGCGGAGTCAGTAAGCAAAAACAGTAATCTCAATACCAAGAACTGTAATATTGGCCCTATACACTTGGACTTGCATCAATGTGAGTCTGTCTTTTCAGATAAAATACCGCACTGGCCAGGATATTAGATTTCTCTAACCCAGTATGAATATTCCTATGATAACAATCATAGGAAGATCGATCGTAAGGATATTGGAAAGCCTGAACCAGTATAAAAAACCTATATGTTAGTCAATTCAACATACCACACTGGACGTATGGATATTTGACAGCCATAGAAAGAAACCATATGCATGCGATAATGGTTGTATACATACGAACTGACTTCTCTGACAAATTTTCTTTACTTTTCATAGCTCACCGCCATCATTCATGAGGCATAGTTCCACTTATGAACGACAATGGAAGTACCAGAAATGAGAATGGTGATGCTAGAGAAGAATGCGGCTCAGCAAACGTATGACATTACGCCCTTAAATAAGGGGCAGGTCATTCCAAGCATGAAGCAAAGGACAGTATGCCTCAAAGCAAGGGGACATGTCATACCATGTATACGGCTAGGCATACGGCCAATGACATTACGCCCCCAAACAGGGAGAAGGTCCAAACAAGCATACGGCCAAAGACACGGCCAAGGACATTCCACCCAAAATATGAAGGGTAGGTCATCCAACGTACACAACCCCTTCCATCACTCGGTAATGGTACTAATAACACTACATGCGAGTGACTACAGCAATCTCAGAAATGAGATCAGTGATAATAAATCAAATGATACAGGTCAAAGCTCAAAAGGCTTGCTTCCTAAATAGCTGGAAAGAAAAAGAAACTAGGCAGGAATAACAAAAGGCGGAAGACCGGGTGCTTAAGACGACAAGTCTACCACAACCTATGGTTGCAACAGACTTAGGGGGAAGTGTTACACCTGTTCTTATCGATAATAGTTTTCAAGACCCGAGGGAACTAACTCGAACTTACAACACCTAACCCAACCAAGCTCAGCAACCAATGGAACCTTAGAAAGAAACAAATATTGCAAGGATTAAGGAACAGAGGCAAGCCATGACATCTAAAATTGAAGTTATATATGACATATCGCACCGAAGTTTGAGGACAGTACATACCAAGCTGAGCTGAGCGTATCTTTAAGGCTCATGTTTTGTCATACATATGGGAACAAATCCACATATGGCAGCTTAGACTACTCTGTATATAGTCGAAAGAACATCAAAGAAGCTATATACAAGGCCACTCGGTATATACTTCAACGTAGAACCATACCTAAAATTCAAATCACAAATAGCCATAGGCATGTTCCGACCCGATATACTATCAAGTCAAGCAAAGACAACAAAAATATCAACAGGGCAACACGACCTGGGCACCAGGCAATATTCACCACTGTATCTCTTCATATGCATCAACACCATAACAACGCATATTAGTCAACATAGACACGACGAGGTCAACAAGTGATAACAAATATCTCTTTAGAGGCCCATAAGCAAGGCCGATTCAATTTGAATTCCCCCATCACATTTTGGATTTTCTCGCTCTAATTTTGGGATTCCCGCCCCCATTCAAAATTTCCGTTGAAGACATGTCAGTAATCCAGTCACGTCAGATAGATAATACATACAAATGAAATTTGGCGGGATCCAAGGGTTAAGGTACAGCAGGGAGAAAGAAATTCCAGAAATCCACGTGCATTTCAGGACTATAAATAGAAAAGGCATTAGAGCGTGAATGAGACTTATTCCTCTTCTAATATTTTCTTGTTTTGAAAACCTTTAAGGTTCAACTCTACTTTCTACCATGAAATTCCATACCAAATCATTGAAAAAGAAGAAAGAGAAACTTTCTCCATGGACGTAGGATTCCATAAAATCTGAACGAACCATATAAATTCCATGTCCATTATTGTTTTATGCTATTTCCTCATTAGTGTAGTAGTAAACTCTTTTTTAATTGTACTTGATTTAAATATTGGTTAGATCTGGCACTTTAACAAATAGTTAAAGTGCAGCTACTTGATGTGTAAGCATTCAATGATATAATCATCACCTTATGGCGAAATTAAGATAACTTAGTTTTGCTAGTTCAAAATCAAAAAAGTAATTAGTGAATTAATTATTTCGTACTTAATCGAGGAGTTGGAGGACAAAAAAGTTCCTCAATGGAACTAGTTCATTCCAATCACACAAAAAGAACTTCTACACTTCAACTTCCATTCCTTTCGCTCTTCGTTGCATATACGTAAGAGCGTTATTTTTAATGTACCATGTATATAACATATGGGCGAAATATGGGAAAACTAATCCAATAGCATTAACTAATGCTAATTCCTTATGTGATGAAGACTTTAGGCAATTCCACTTCATAATCAACCAAAATAAATTTCAAACGTTCTAAGGCCCATATATAATTTTCCTCATTTTCTGCAACTAAGTATGCAATCACGATACAAAACATAAGATTTTTAGAGATAATACCCACAACCTTAAGTAAAGGCATTCTATATCTATTGGTTTTATATGTGCAATCCAATGTGATTACTAGGGGAAATGTTTGTACTAAAATCAAGACCAGTAGAATGCATCCAAAATATATCTTTAATAACATCCATTTCGTCTAATATTTTATGTGCTATTCAAAGTAACCAAATTCTTTCAATTTACTAAGTAAATATTACACTTGAGAGCGTCTCGCTCACTCGATGGAGTTTTTTGCGTATATAACATTATAAATAGTTTTAAGGGTGATACAATCTTTAGGATCTTTTCTCTTAATTGTGTGCAAAATTTCTTTTGCTTTCACCATGTTTCTATGCATATCAATCATTAACTTGGTCTCCTCTTCACTAAGTCGACCAACATACGAATGTCCTTCACTATTCTTTAATTCCGAGTGATTACGAGCACTATTTACAATAACCAAGCACCAATCATCTAAAGCAGGAAGCCCCTTATTTTTAAGTTTAAATGGGCAGTTGCATTTTTTGTACTGGTCATTCAAAGGTTCTTCGAATTTTTACCTTTTTGCTTCTTGTACACACCACTCCATTCATAACGAAACATAATTCTTGGTTTCTTACTTGAAGCACCAGTGTCTGATTTCATTATTATAATAACAAGGCCAAGATGATTTATAGTGCTATGAACCCACTTAATCAATTTTTCTCTAGAAGGATATATCTGCATTAAAAATGTTAAATAATTATTAAGTGATATAAGATAATTTAAAAGTTAATCAAAATACACTAACATCATAAGTCGTAAGCTCATTTGAATAATCTAATACAACTTTATTGTTCATGTCTCCAACACTAGAATATGATATGATATGCAAAAAATTATAATATGAAAGTGACTAAGTTAATGTGGAAAAAATAATAATAATTCAGTATTGCAACTACATGATATTTGCAAACATCACGTAGACTCCTACGTGATAATGATACCGTCCACGTATTAGATGTACGTGGATTATGAACAACCCTCTATTCCCTTTATGCAATTTCCTACAAATCCCAGGTTTTCCCCTTCTGCGACTATATTTGAAAAAAAATAGTTGCCTAAATATATTTTATGAATTGCCTCTTGTGATTGCACTAGAATTTCATTCTCCTCTTCAAAATCTATCAACCTGATCAAAATGTTTGAAATTTAGCTTAAAAAGTTTAAAAATTAGGGTTTGAGTAAGCATCTGGTTAGAGCTGATTCGAAAAAACTTAATAATATAGCAAGTTGAACAGAAAACGGTATGTTGATTAATAATGGTGTTTTGATCTTTATAATTTATTTAGTTTAAGGGAGGCTACAAAGTAAATTCCTGTGTTTGAATAGAATTTTCCTATGTCTTTAATGACTAGGGATGTCAATGGAGCGGGTCTAGGGTCCAAACCCGAAGGTACGCCTATGTTTTGACCCGCTAAGACCCATCCCATCGGGTTTTTAGTGCGGGTTGACTCATGATCCTTTCTTGAGTGCTTCGGGTCTAGGTTTGGTTCAGGACTCGGCTGACCTGTCCCAACCCGACTAGCATTACTAAGATCTCATTAAATTGCTTTATTACTACGAGTACTTCGGCACGTCCGATGTACATGCGTAGGAGTAATTGGTATTAAAAAACACCATTTGTAAGGTTTCTTGGAACTTGCAACATGACTTTGAAGTGTGTGCATGTGTATTACATTGGACATTGGCTTTAAAAAGCAGCTAAGTAATCGTTATATTAATGAATTTTTTTATGTAATATTTTATATTATAATGGTTAAAGCATATTAAATTTGATAATATGGCACATATTAGGAAATAAAAATAGGGAAATGATTTTTGTAATGAAGGTTCGTTATATTGTTAAATGAATCTACAAACACACATTTTGGTAATATGGAAATTTTATATTCATGTAATGTCATCTATAATGAGCTAATGATAGCCGATGATGATTTTGTGTTCAATAATGAAGTGTTTTTTTAATATTGTATTAGTATTGACAATTAAGGAAAACATATCTAATGCTCTATTACCAAAATTAATATCATTACCAAATCAATAAATTAAAAAATAAATTTTAGCATTGTTACTTAAGGCATTGAATAGTTACAGTTTTATTTCTTATAGTAAATGTAGATTTATTACGTACATATAACATCACTGTAGTTTATGTTACTACAAAATCTAAAACTTGTTGTTAAGGTTTCCTATATTTATATTAATCTCACTCTTACTATATTTGCGTCTTTCCTTGAAAATCCAGAACGTATCTTTCTCTTACTATATTTATAACTTTCCTTTAAGAAAATAGAAAGCATTATATTAAATTATATTTCACTCATGATGTATAGCAGGTACAATATTTTAGAATTGATTTCCTTTATTCTTTTTCTTTGTAGAATACAAGTTTCCTATGATGTTATTAAACTACGGTTCATAACAGGCACAATATTATTAAGTAACCCACTTTTGCTGAAACAAAAACATGTAGTTACAGTTCATAATTATTGACGAATACATATGACATCTCACTTAAAACAAAAATTACTATTTTACCTTGCACATGTTCAAATAAAATAGTGAGCAAATTATTTTTATCGCAAAATTAGCATGGCTTTTGAATGTAAATGCAGAAGCCCAAAGCTACAACTATGGAAAAAATCATATTACATGCTAAAGTTAATATAAACTGCCGTAGACAACAAACCAATGCTTGCCTATGCTATATGTATTCCATGATTTATTTGCTTATTAAATAATAACACTCATGTGTCATTTTTTAAGTTGGGCTAGAATTTTCAAAGTTTACATAATAGTAAAGGTATTGATAGTTTACAAACGTATTTCACTTTTGATTATACACAACTAAAAGTACCATATTATGCTTTTTATTAAAGAAACCATAAAACAATAAACACACATAAAACGTAGGATATGCATATATTATAAAAAACATGCACACGTGTTACATATTTTAATAACAGACATACAGTTATCAAACCGACCGTAGGGAGCTTTGCCTACTTCTACTAGCCAAAATCAATTATCCTGAAGCCAAAAAAACGTGGATCTTGTCTCATCGCGGTTTCTCTAAAAACGTGGATCTTGTCTCATCGCGGTTTTCCTAAACTTTCTCCTTTTATTTTGCGCATCAAAGATTTCAAATTCAAATCTATTATGATTTTAAAAATTTAAAATTTTCAATTTCAAATCGACAATTTTGAATGTTTTGATTAATATTTAAATTTGAAATTCATATTTTCAGATTCGAATCTCAATTTATTCTTTTCCAACATATTATCACTTAATGTTTAAGTAATATTAACAAAAATTTTAAATGTATATTTCCTATCAAAGTTATACAATCGAACGGTCGGTTTCTCCACCGTTGTGCGGTTATACTAGTATAAACAATCCCATGTGTATTTTTAATATAAGCTCTTCTAAATAACCTTTTTTCTTCCATCAATGCTATTTTAACCCTTCAATTTTTATTGCCCTGTACGTATCAGCCCAATGCTTGAAACCCAGCAGTTTAAGCATCGCCGAGATGGCAGTACAACCTATAAAAAAGGAAGCAGTATGACTCCATGAAACTATTAGATAGGACAACTGTTTTCATGAGAAGAGGATTTCTTATAAACATTAACAATACTGAAAAAACATGCCAAAACCGTGGCACTGACAAGGTCTACAACAAAATATTGAATCAATATTTATCAAGATTCTAAAAGTTTTAATAATTTATTTAACAACTATGAAAAGATGTAAAAGAGATACAAATAAATTTTAGATTCTTCTAATCTATTGGTTTCACTATAACCTTCTTAAACCACTAGTGTGAACCCATGATTCGCACACAGATATGGCAAAAAAAATTGTTGCAGTTAGAAAATTAAATTATTTTGATAAATAATTCGAATATACTATTTACAGAAAGGAGTTAGAAACATTACAACAATATCAAATACAAGTATAAAAATTAGTACAAAATCTTTATTGGGTCAACGTAGTAATAGGACTGAATGCTCTCAAACTTATATGTAGGTCAAAGAGTTAAAAGGGCAAAGTGGACTTGTCAGTATTAAAAAACCAAAAATATAGTGAAATACAAAAGCAGTAAAAAGCGTGCATCATAGAAAAGAAGACTAAAGATGTATCATAAAATAATATTTCAACTATGTACCTAGTATATTGTTCATTAAATAGAATCCTATTTTAATGCAGTATAGAAAACGTTGTATATATTTGGTTGTATTAACCTTTTTTTAAAATGCTTTTATAACATAGATAGAACAATCAGTATACGATTCTGTTGATATACATGATAAGAATTGACAAAGAACCAAGAAAATCACATAGAAGATTAAAATAATATCTCAATAGTTAATTGGAGCAGTAGAATAAATGTAATTTGTCCTACAAACAATTTAAATGCAAAATATTTATGCACAAACGTACATAATTAGTAGAAAAAGTTAAAAAATTAATAAATTAAAAAGTAACAAAGAAGGTGGAATTTAACAGTGAAAAATATGATTTATTTATGTTATTATTGCAACTAAACAAAAAAATTGGATACTAATAATGCAGTTATTAGGAATATGTTCAGGTCAGAAATCAAGCAAGTGGGCAGGAAGAAACTGTTTTCCATATTTTTCCTTGGCTACTGATGCAAGCTCTCTTTAGTCAGTTAGTCTCATTTATTGTGTTCCTGCAATTGAATTTTTTTAAACTCACTAATAGTGGTAGTAGTAATGATACTTTAACAACTTTGCGAAAACAAAAAACAATAGTAGTCGTAATTTTTTGGCCAAAAAAATAAGCAATATGTAAAAGCAGGAGCCAACTTTTGTTTTTGTACACATTTGCAATCAAGAAAGTACAGAAAACTATAGCCTAACTTAGCGGACTCTTCAAAATCATTAGTTAGTAGCAAAGATAATAATAATCAAAATACGAAAAATGAAAGAAAATTGAGTGAAGGAAACCAATCTTAAGTAGAAAATCCAAATAAATGAGAATTAGTCATATTGTTTTTCTTAATGTTATATAAGCTGTGACAAACTCCAAATTCATAATTATCACACAAAAAATAAAGACATAATTGTACCATCAAGGTAAAATTAAGAGTTTCGAACAAAAAATATACACTAATTAGGATAAAAGAAAAGGAGATATATGAGTTATGGTGTACAACGTGTGAACAAAATTAATATTTTTTAGCTCATGTATGAAATATATATTCAAACATTTAAGAAAATATTTATTAAAAGTAAAGAAAACAAATTCCAATTATATATTTAAAGTTATAGAAAGTAAGAGTGCATGCCTTGCAGCTTCAATGATCATATCCTTCAATATTCTATTCAAGACCTGCTTACCTGTAGAAACTTACTTTGTTTAGAAGTAGAGCGCTAGAACCTACCCGGTAGCAAATTCTGTACTTCTAAAAATGAATGAGAGATTATCTTTTTTTGGAAGAAAACATTAAACATACCCAGACAAACCAAACCATGATGAATTCCATGTGTATCAACACATTTCTAAGACTAATTAAAGGAATTAGCATCATCCCTCTATATTACAGTCACAAAGATTACATGAAACAGAAAATGTGAATCATATGTACACATTCTTAGAAAATGTAGAGTTGAGATTTGAAAAATAAAATGTCATCTTAGCTCTAAATTTGGGTACCATATTTGTAAGTCCATAGAAATCCATTTATGTGAGTTATCGATGAAAATCAAATAACAATATAAAGCATATTTTATCAGAGATTATAACATGCAATACAACAAAAATATAAATAGTAATTGTGTTAAATAATTTAATATATATATATAAGCGATAAAATTTAGATAGTTAATGTATTTGATAGCAAAGATATGAATTATTAGAGCTTGATATAAAGAAGATTTTGTAAATTTATTTTTAAGTTGTGAAATAACATTTTTAAATGACTTCAGTTAGAGAAAATTTAATAGATTACAAATTTTGATTTATGAACAAACATTAATGTTCTAACAATATACTTCTATCAGAACTATATATCAATGATCAATCCATTGTTTTGCTATAACATATAACCAAAAATAGTTAGTTATTGATCAATAAATTTTCAAATCTTAACTTCCAAAATGTTGCATGCAAGATAAAGTGTTTAAACTTTTAGCCTCAACCAATTTATTAAAAGCTTCCTGTTTTTTAAGTCCAACATGATGGCGTGATTATGCAAAAAGCTTTAGTCTTTTTCTAAGCTAATTAGTACAAAAATATTGAATTACCTGGGGTTTCTTTGATGGTCATACAAAAAATCTGTCCAAAAAACTTCAGCAACATACCAATGGTGACAGACTTGTATCCACTCAAACTCTCTGTATCTTGGAAGTTGGGATACTCCATACTTGCAAAATATTTATACCAACTATTTTAAATGATAATTAATTGTACCTTTACAAATATAACAAATTTTATCGTGTCAAATATGATTTTTTTTTCATAACACAAAGTACATAAGAATGCACTTAATTATTATTTTGCAAAAGGATTATGGTTATCATTTTTCTTGCTTTGGAAGTTAAAAACTTCAATAATATCTAAAAGAAAAGCTGCTAAAATCAAAATAACAGGGTTAAATTATCCAAATTAGTAGTCTCAATAACAACTGCCGAGGATTAACTAATATCGCTTCACACGATGTCCTTCGATATATTTCCAATGTATATATGGAAAAAAATAAATATCAAGGATAATAACCCATCTTGTTTCAATTTATTCTTTAACTTTTATTTTTATCACTGTTATATAATGCGTTGTAGTCAACAATTTCCATTTACACTCAATATTGTAATTTAGAACATATCAAAATATAAATGTGATTCTTGTTTAAAAAAATTAGAATAAATTTGATAAAAAATGTCATAAAAAGTGACAACCATAAATTTAACAAACATCAGTTAAAATGTAGCAATCAAAATCTGTGTGGCTTCAAAGGACATTGATGGGAAGAAGACGGAATAGAAGTAGAGAGCTCGCCTAAAATATAGCGGAAGGGAAATATCTAAGATATCAAATGACCAGTTTTAATTCTTATTTATACAACAATAGTGTCAATTTATATTTTCATATTTTATATGGATATTTGTTGAAAACGATTATGATTTATCACCTTTATGGATTGAAGATGATGGGTCGAATTCAAGTGTAAGAATACTAAATAATAAAATGCAAAATTAATGTCCTTTTCCTTAAATGAATCATTGCAATTCTAACCGACCATACTGTCCCACTAATTCGTGTTGAGTAACACGATGAAATAAACTTGTATAAATTTGCAAACTATACAAATTAGTTTTTCCATTTA
This sequence comes from Allium cepa, assembly GCA_030765085.1. Lineage (NCBI taxonomy): Eukaryota > Viridiplantae > Streptophyta > Magnoliopsida > Asparagales > Amaryllidaceae > Allium > Allium cepa. Next base: position 438,020,290 of record CM060944.1, read on the forward strand.
TACATTAAAAAATGGAGATAAATTATTGTATTTCAAGAACTAAAAAGGGAGAATATAGGAATATATCATTATACAACATAAGTTGATTTTGTAATACATGTTTTTAAGGTATGGTTTTAGAACACATATTGAAAAAGCATGATTAGACATGCCTAATATTACGATTCAAAATCTTGCCAGCATTGGACAACTCAAATTTTAGGCGTTGAATTATTTGACTTGTTATATCGCTTTGACATATTAATTTTGTCTCCGAGGATTTGAATACTTCGCAAAGTATCTTACTCGATGAATTTAGAATATTTGAAATAGATTTTTTGTACTATAAATAGTATATCAGTTTGGTGTTTCTAAGAAGATTTTATACGAAAATTTGACTTTTATATAGCCCTAATTTTGCAAAAAGGAAAAGAAACATAACAGAATAATTTAACTGTGTTTTTCCCTGCTTGCATAAACTTCATTTTTTTAATTTATGACGTTATTTATGGATTAATGCATCGACATGCTTTTTCAGACGAATCGTAATGTATACATTTATGAAGATACTATAACTATTATGAAAATAAACATAAAAGAATATAAAGAAAATGGCTTTATTGTTTATAATTCTGGTATAAAATTTTGATTAATCCACATGATCTCACTCATACTATGAGCTTAATCGTTCAAGAGATTCAACAAAATTTACCCAAAGTCACATAATGTAAAAATAACTATGACCAATTCATATCCATATGGAAATTAGAATTTTTTTCCACTATTGCCACCGAGTAGTTTCAGAAAGGAATTCCACTCATTACTCAATTTGTATTTCAAAATGTGAAAAAATAGCTAGTTAAAAAAATAACTACCCACCATTACTTTTGTAACTACACAATATTGAGAATGACATGAAAATCAAAAAGTTGTTCAAAAGTGTTTATACCAACCTATATAGTCTGAGTTAGAATATATATGTATATAAAGGTTGACTGATCCAGAAAATTAAATATTTTAAAAAATGTTCATGGCTCTACTTCATGCAGCATATGCCCACTCAAAAAATCAACATGAATTACATCTGGAGACATTAATATCATACATGCCAAAAATAAACTCTATAATGTGTTATCTAGTATACACATCTTGTTTCTTTAAAATAGCAATAAATCAGACATAATATTACATATGTATTTGTTAGCGCCAAAATTGGTCACTAACACCCAAATCTAAGCGAAAGCACCAAATCACAGTCACAGCTCATAGATAGAATTTATATGGAAGATATTAATATTAAGAACAATAGAAATTAAAATGAAAGCACTAAAGGACAATAGATTTTATGGTGGTTCGGCTAACTCCGGCCTACGTCCACTCCAGAAATTTCCTTTTTATTGATATTAAAATCAGTTACAGTTACAAATTGGTGGAATAGCCTTAGCCTTAGAAAATAAAAAGCAAGAGAGAAAAAAGAAGAAGATCCTTTTTCTGGAACCCCAAATGCTGTAGTTATAGGCAAAACCTGAGTTATTGGGCTTCTTGAATAATCCGGAACCATCAAGGCCATAGCCGAGCCACCTCTAATGTTGAACCATCCAGATGTCGATCCACATATGCCGAGCGAGAATGCCGATCCACATATGCCGAGCGTGAATGCCGATCCACATATGCCGAGCGAGAATGTCGATCCCATGACTTGCCTACCGACGGATTCATTCCAATGCCGAACGACGCACATGCCCCTGACCGAACCACCTTATCTAGGCCGAACCATCTTACCAATCCTGAGTTGCTTTATCTAGGTCGAACCACTTCACCAAGGCCGAGCCGTCAATGCCGAACGACCCACCACTCCCAGACCGAGTTGTCAATGCCGAACGACCCACAACTCCTAGACCGAGCCACACCTCTTCTCCACTTCACGACCGACCCATACTACTACACCGAGCTACTAGCCTATGCCGATCCATTTCATCCGATCTAATATCCATCCTCCAAGCGTGCTACATCATCTATCCGTCCAGTCGACTTAAACCTGTCGTATTCTAATCTTCGACAAACGGACAGTCGATTTAGTTAAATAGGCATGCTCATGGCCATGCTAAAAGGCGGGTTAATAGTATTAATTCAAATAAGTACGATCATCAAGGCTAATGCAGAACATAACTCTTTTTGATATGACGATAATTAGCTCAAACTTTGAGTATAATATCATTTAGTTTGAGTATGCGGCAAATAAAATTTGTAAAATGTCATTTAGTTTGAAAACTGTATACAACACATAAATTTTGCAGTTGGCTTAAACTATGCATTTTGTACACTTTGGTAGTTAAAAGATATCGTAAAAGAAAACTAAGGGTTAGGAAGATTCTTACTTGTGATGCTTTGTTCCCAATGCTTGTGGATTGCTGGTCCTCGTTTTATTTCAAGATAGGTTTGTAAGAGGAGCGAATGCCATCTATTGTAAATGTTGCATGTGCTGTAAATATCAAATTTTGCATCATATTTATGAAACATGATAAAACATTACAAATAGAACTTTGAATAATATACAGTGGAAGAACAAACAAACAACGCACCCAAGAGCCAATACCACCAAATGAGCCGATTTTTGTCATTCTTCATTTAACAACATCTCCATGTAAAGATAAATCCTAGCATCAACTTTTTCACATTTAAAAAAGAAATCTAACATATCTTCTGTTGCATCCCATTGTCCTTTTTGGTGTTCAAGTAAACACTTTGACAACCTTTGTGCCTATTCACCTTTAATATGCAATAATCAAATGCCATTAATAAATTATATTAGATTTTTCTGGTGAATGCATTATAGTGATTAGCTATGTAGCAGAGTACTAGGCATGCAATACTCCTCCATCTTGTTGCTTTTCCCAATGTCATATTCATAACTATCTACCATATTTACCTTATCTCCATCCAAATCTTGATGTGGTTGTTGTTGATAATGGGAAACATATGAAACCCAATATGCATATAACCATTTGAAAGAAATATCAGATGGATAATTGAAAACATGTATAACCAGAAGTGAAAACGAACCACCGTCATTAAGCGCAAAAGAATACGCCAAGAAAAGATGTAACGACCCGTTATTTTTAACCATTCGCATCTGCACATGTCAGACTTGAATTGTTCAAAATACCGCGTTGTAAATAAAATTTGGAAAATCTTAGAATATACAGTAAATACGTAATCACAGAATCACAGACACAGAAATCAGAATACTCGTAGTGGAAATAAAATAACTTAGTGGTTCATGAAGCCACTATCAATAGTCTCAAAATACGTATATAGTACATAGTCTTTAAACCCAAATATAGTTTGAAATCACCACAGAAACTCAATATTCAATTGTCTCAATTACAAAAGCTAAAATAAGAACTGAACAGAAACTTGACAGCAGCTTGGAAAGAGATGATCTTCAGAAGTCCTAGCTTCCGGGATGAAGTCCGAACTGATACTCAGGCTGACCCGAGCGTAAGAAATAAACACAAACACTCGAGTCAGGATATACATACTTATACAGTGTAAGCTAATTCAAGTGAACTGTAATAGAGTGCAATTAACTTAAAGGATGCTTGGGACCGCCCATCCTCTAAGGATCCGTTAAGCTATTTACTATGTAGTAATAATTTGCTATTATAATAGTGTCTATATTAAAATAAACTTACTTTTAAATAGCATTAAGGGGTTACCCATATAGCCCTTAACACGTAATGGTCCCAGTAGTCCATCCAATATCATAGTTCCTCCTGATCGGGAAGCCACCAGAGGATACCACACGGGCTACGGAAAAAAACCAAACTCGTACAAGGCTCGCTATGGTAGGTGACACGGCACAACTAGGCAATGCCAGGGTAGATATACCAATTACGCATCCGGATCGGTGGTAACGCGTAGCTGCTACTACCGCCCACCTCGAACAACACTCCCAAATCAAAGGTGCGCACCAAACAATCACAAAGTAATGTAAAGGGATACGAAGAAGTGCATTCGATCAAAGGTGCTACCTCAATTAATCCGAGAATCGCTCCTGTTTTAGCCACCTTATGCCAACTCACGGGAGTCGGGTCCACGTATTTACCTTAAAGGAAACGTCACCACCATCCTACTTCATTCTGGAATCTCCACCGCGTACACGGTTGTCAAAGTGGTTTTCGGTATCGACAGAGAGTACGCCATATCCGATCCCGGTTTCTTCAACAACCAACATTATTATTACCCGTGGTTATAAAGAATTCAAAATAGTTTTATGTTTCAATCAAAATACTACATTTATACTATTTAACAGTGAAGTTATAATTCTTACAAAATCCAATATAAATCCCAAAGGTTTAGCCTTAGTTCATTTGTATCAACTACAGCACTTGCGCAGTGCGGTAATATCCTTTACAACAGATTTGAGTAAAATAAAATTTAGACTTCAATATAATTTCAACAATAATTAAACCTTAAATTAAACCAATTTAGCTTATATAATCATAATTTCCACATTTGCATAGTCATTTAAATTACTCAATAATTTATGATTATTTTAAAGCAAAATTTTCAAATATATATCTAACTTCTCTATACTTTACTTATTAAAATCAGGTGAAAAATTCTCTATAAATTTTACTTAATAATTAAGCTCAATTACCACTTCAAATATAAACTAAATTTCTTATCAATTTCTTAACTTACCTTTATTCCTAAACCACTTTACATTCTAAATTTGGTTATATTTCAACTTCCATTTTTTAAGTATTCACTTTATTTAACTATTTAATTCATAGACAACTTTACCCTTTATTTGTTTACTTATTCAAATTTTAGCCAAAACATCATAATTTATTTCTTAACTTGAATTCCATTTTATTTTACAAATCAAAATTTACAAGAATAAATTTATACTTTAAATTCTGAACATTTATTTATTTACATTTTTAATTTGTACAATATCACTATACTTATAAGAAACATTTTAAAATCAAATTTTTAAACAAAATATTATAGCGTTCTAATTTAAAAATATTTAATATTTCCAGAAAATATATATATAACCACGGGTCTGTATAATATTCTCTAACCTAGTTCAAGTGATATGGAAAATATATCATTTCAATCCGGAATTTACGAATAAAATCCGAGTTCTATCATTTCAAACCCGCAATCCCAAGTTAAATAATAAATAAATAAATAAATAATAACATATCGTTCAGGCCTATCATTTCAACCCGTAACGATTCTATTCTACAGGGGACTTGCAGTGATAAACAGTAAATAAATAAATAGTATAACAGCATAATGTAACAGTATAAAATATAGCTGATGATGGGTAAATTTAATAACGGGTTTTTTTAACATCATAAATTTATCACAGGTAATTAAAATATAAAATAAAATCATTCTACAATTTCACTTGTTAATAATTTACAGATCTATAAGTACGTTTGTCGGGTGAGAAATACTCACCTATATGCTGCTGAAGATTAGACTCAAAACTAGGATAACCACACCGGAAACAGCGTATAGAAAGCACGATCAAATATTGGAAGATGAGACAAACCGATTTCGATCTTGAAACAAGATAAATAAATAAACTGAGTATGCGAATTCAATTACGGACAAAGCAAATTTTAAATAAAACAAAACTGGAACGGGATTAAATAAAGGATAATTGGACCAAATTTGCTCGACTACTTCACCACACCACTTCCCTAACTCCCCACGTACCCTTCCCTGTCCACGCTCATGTTATAAAACGCATGCATGCACGGTAGGGGAAATCTTCCCCTTTTTTCTTTCTTTTAAAGTCAAGAGGCTGTAATGAATACAGAGGTGATGCAAGCATTTTATATCCTCAAATGTTTGTTCATATTTGCTACATGGCTCGGGCACTGCATGTTTGAGGAGAGGTGGTGCAGCTGCGGTGGGGTGGAGGGATGTAGGTGGTCGAGCATTCGTGTGAGCCAGTGGAAAAAGCGTGAAGCAAAAAGGAATTTGCGTTGATCAAGGTTGAGTATTTAAATGAAAACTAGTATTGATTGCTTGGAGAAACGGCAGGAAATAATTCACTTTGAAACTATCAGGAGGAATTTGCGCGTGATGTTTGATTTAGGAGATAATTGCGTTTGTTAAAAATGCAAGAAATAAATATGTTTTAACGGCAAGGAACACGCACGCGAGTAGCTTATTTATCAGTGGTTGCGTTGATCAAGGGAAGAAAAAGGGTAAGCAATAAATTTTGAACGTTAGGGGAAATCAAAGATTTCACACTTATTAAACAAATTGAAGTAAAGGAAAGTGGGATATCTTTAAATGTAAATGGCCAGTCACGGTTGAATTCCCTCCCCCCCCCCCCTCCAAATGCAGGGAAATTTATTTTTCAAATTGCAAAGTTAAGGAAAGAATGAGCGCGTACTTATTTCAATTATAGTTGTTACTTATTCATTAGGTAAATATGCAAAAGAAAATAACGTACCTTTATAGCGTCAAATAAATCAGCCAAACGGATATGAACGTACACTTTAAACATACAAATTAAAGGTGTAACTAAATAGATTATTTATACACTATAACTTTTAAAATTATAATAAAATATGATTTGCTTACATCCTTTTTATTCATTTACCATTTACTAAAAATTTTATTACTTAAATGGATGTTATAAGTAAAATATTAATTACTTAATTTTAAAAGGTATATAATCCATTTTTTTAAAAGAACAAAAAATGAAATAAAACGTTGTTACGAATATATTCAGTTATTATAAAAGATTAGGAAGTTAGGATTAAAAATTTAAAACTTCAATTAATGTTAGACTTTAACCAAAATAGGAATTATAGACATTTGTTTATATTTATAAAATGGAAAGGCGAAGATAAAGAAGACAATCAGATTGGAACCAAATATTGCGTACGTGAGTAAGTATTTACACGAAAACTTAAATTGATTTAGAGAGGCAATGGCCAACAGAAATTGAATTTCGAATGATTGAATTTTTTGATAAGTAATAACTGATTTTGGAACGGCTCTGTAACAAAGATTTTATACCAAATTTACAACAATTGAAGATGATGGAAAGTGTAACGTTTACACGTGAATTCACATTTAATAATAAAAGTAACGCATTTAAATTTACACGTTCTTATTTATTTGCTACTTATATTTGTAAAATATACGTTTAAAGAGTATTTTATTAAATACGTACTATTTATACCACCAAATTAATCAAAACGGGTATAACCGTACAAATTAAAACGTGCCTTTTATAAAGCTTATTTATCCATTATCTATATTATTCAATCTAAAATTTTATTTATTAATCATTAACTAAGAAACAAATGTGTATACGTATAAAGTTTAATTCTTTTACAAAATATTAATTTTTCATTTAAAGGTGTATAACCAATTTTTAAAAGGACAAAAGTGGAAACAAAATGTTGTACGAATATATTTAGTTAAATTAAAAGATTTGGAAAAATTTCTACCACACTTTAAAACAAATAAAAAAATTAGTGAATAAAATAAAACAAACTGAAATAAAGTGAAAAAGAAAATAAATAATTATATTTTAGGAAAATAGAAAGATAAATAAAGAAAATAGCTTAATTTAATGAAACTAGCTTAAGACAATTGCAAACATAATCCACTTAACTTTGGGAAATTACAACTCTTCTTGAAAATGGTTTAAAATAAATATTTGAGAAACAAAATAAAGTGAGAATGAGAATAAAATAAGTTCTTAAGAAAAATACGAAATAAATAAAGAATTTCTTCAATTAATTAAAGTTGGAAATTAGAAATTGTAAACAAAATACAACTGACACTGAAAAATGTCAATTACACTTTTAAAAACGTTTTAAAACCAAAATATATACAAAACAAGTTATTTTACCCCTGAAAACATAAATTAAAACATTACATGACTAAATAAAATATTATTTATATAATTTAAAGTAAACAAATTTGTTAAATACAACAAATTACACCCAATAGTAAAAAAGGCATAACTTTTACATTATAAACCAGATTTCAACGAAACGAAAAGTAGCATTCTTAAAATTTTATTTACTTTCAAAATAAAAGACAAAATTCAAAATTTTAAACTTTTAAAATTTTAAATTTAAAAGTCAAAATTTGACCATATTGACAAAATTCATATTTTCGGAAAATATTCTATTAATTCATGTGTGGAATTCTAATCCACACCAAAATTTATATTGAAAAAAATCCAAATTATCTAAATTAAATAAATAAAACACTTATTAAAATTTTTGGGTTGATACATAGATGGTTTGGATGGTAAGCAAAGTGAGAGTAAATGCTAAGAAACAGAAAAGGCATAAGTTAAGGAGAAAGAAACGTATATATGTTTTATTCTTAAATGCAAATTAAAATGAGGAGTTTTGAAATGAGAATTAATTATTCTTATACATGATTTGCAAATGAGAAATACACGGCTAGGAAAAATTTGGTATGGCTAAAGCAAGAAATAAAGAGGCCATGTAGAAAAAAGCAAGAAATCAAGCAATGACCTGATGGATTTAATTAATTTCTTTCCTTTGTATTAACAGTTGTTCTTAATTATATTGAATTTGTTAAATGTGTTCATTTATTATGATTGAATCCTCAAATAAATTCATTAGATAAGTTTCATTCTTTTATATTACCTTGTGAATAAAATATGCATTTCCACTTTAACATTCCTTCATTATTTTATTACAAAGTTTATTTTTCTTCATATTAAATTACCAAAATTTTATCAATTTAACAATTTTAATTATTAAAAATTTATGGGTTATTACACTCTCCCCCACTCAAAACTTTTCGTCCTCGAAAAGGAAGAAGGTAGGGGAATAGAAACAACCTGAAAGAAAACTAAATTGAAACTCAAAATAGAATCATTACTCTAAACCATACAAATTCAATTTTAAATTAATAATTTATTTCATCTATTTAATTTCACCTAAGTTCAATTTAACTATTTCAAATTTCATTACTTCATCTTCCAATTATCTTAAATAAAATTTCTAAAATCATAAGTTTGAAAATCATTTGTTATACTCAAAAATGTGCTCAATAAATTAATTTCTTCTTTATTCCTAAGTAAAATTAAATTTATTTCTCTCAATATATTTTTATCATCTATGTTAAATATATTTACACTTATTACAACTACTTAAATTTATTCTTAGTTCCTTTAACATCATTTTATATTGTAAATTATTCCATTACCCTTTTATTGTATTTACCTCTGTTAATCTTGTTATAACTAGAATTTAAGTGTACAACATTTATTATAACCACTTAAGTTTTATTTATAAAATTCTTTTTATATTGTATATTATCCAATTACATTGTTAACTTCTGAAAATCAAGGTAAGTTATATTGAAATGAAATTGAGTATTATACAAATAGAACTTTCAAATTTAATTATCTCAAGTTTGAATCATTTATTAAAAATTTTGATTTTCTATTTATAATTGAAATTATTCCTCAAGAAAAAATTTAAGAATTTAATTTCTGATTCTCTTCAAACCATTTAGAGATAAATAAATATATGTACAAAATATGTCAAATCAAATTTAAATCATATATCTATATATTATAAATCAAGTCATATTTTGGAGATTCAAATCAATTAAATTCTCAAGATAACACTGTAGCTAGACTACAGAATGGTCTCTTCACTTCGAAACTCGAAAAAGAATGTCGATGATGCTACAGTCATCATCAAATTATTTTCCAGCGACAAAGAGAAGAGCACTGATTTTTAAACCTTTAAAATTCTTTGGAAACAAATTTCTATTCGAAAATAATTTAAATAATATATCCTTTTAAAACTTTAACACAAGATTTGAAACCATCGGAAATTTGAATTCTCAAGTTCTTGTTTTAATTTCATTTCTGTTTCCAAATTAATTTATAACCATTGTTTATAGTTCACTTATTTATATGAGACAAAACCCAAGACCATAAATAAAATCAAAGACTATTATCTCTTGACAATTAGTTAATTTAGTTATAAAAATTCTGAAAATTATACTTATATATATAATATTAGATTTTTTTCCAAATATAGGAACAAATTTTTCAAAACAAGGATAGAGATTCAATATGATGGACTCAAATCAAAGAGAATTTTGATTTAAAGATAAGTTGTAATCAGAAGATTCGATGATTAAATACAAAATAAGGAACTGGATAAGTTTATATAAATCACGGGCAACCTTAACCGGGCCAACCGTGACTTAAAGAATAAGATCGATGTGGATTTTCTGGGGTAAATCTACATTCAATCTGAAGAGATAGAGTTCTAAATAACCAAATATACTAGCATCTAAACCTAGGATAAATATAAATCTATGGTGAATTAATGCTCATTGTAAATGAGTTTCACCCCTTTATTAGAATATTGGCGAGACCGCCAATTCACTATAAAGATCATCTGAAGTGGAGTTATGGGATACTCCAGAATCGAAAGAAGATGAATAGTGAGGGACATGAATGAACTTTGGAAACGCAAGGAACGTTCCAAAATTCAAAGAAAATCGAATCAAAAGGAAGAGATTCAAGCTCGAATGAAAGTGATTCTGTAAATCAAATTTACCATACATTCTAAGTTTTGCCTAGAGCCAAAGCTCTGATACCAAATGTAACGACCCGGTATTTTCAACCATTCGCATCTGCACATGTCGGACTTGAATTTTTCAAAATACCGCGTTGTAAATAAAATTTAGCAAATATTAGAATATACAGTAAATACATAATCATAGAATCACAGACATAGAAATTAGAATACTCGCAGCGGAAATAAAATAACTTAGTGGTTCATGAAGCCACTATCAATAGTCTCAAAATAGGTATATAGTACATAGTCTTTAAACCCAAATATAGTTTGAAATCACCACAGAAACTCAATATTCAATTGTCTCAATTACAAAAGCTAAAATAAGAACTGAACAGAAACTTGACAGTAGCTTGGAAAGAGATGATCTTCAGAAGTCCTAGCTTTTGGGATGAAGTCCGAACTGATACTCAGGCTGACCCGAGCGTAAGAAATAAACACAAACACTCGAGTCAGGACATACATACTTATACAGTGTAAGATAATTCAAGTGAACTGTAATAGAGTGCAATTAACTTAAAGGATGCTTGGGACCGCCCATCCTCTAAGGATCCGTTAAGCTATTTAATATGTAGTAATATTTTGCTATTATAATAGTGTCTATATTAAAATAAACTTACTTTTAAATAGCATTAAGGGGTTACCCATATAGCCCTTAACACGTAATGGTCCCAGTAGTCCATCCAATATCATAGTCCCTCCTGATCGGGAAGCCACCAAAGGATACCGCACGGGCTACGAGAGAAAACCAAACTCGTACAAGGCTCGCTATGGTAGGTGACACGGCACAACTAGGCAATGCCAGGGTAGATATACCAATTACGCATCCGGATCGGTGGTAACGCGTAGCTGCTACTACCGCCCACCTCGAACAACACTCCCAAATCAAAGGTGCGCACCAAACAATCACAAAGTAATGTAAAGGGATACGAAGAAGTGCATTCGATCAAAGGTGCTACCTCAATTAATCCGAGAATCGCTCCTGTTTTAGCCACCTTATGCCAACTCACGGGAGTCGGGTCCACATATTTACCTCAAAGGAAACGTCACCATCATCCTACTTCATTCTGGAATCTCCACCGCGTACACGGTTGTCAAAGTGGTTTTCGGTATCGACAGAGAGTACGCCCATATCCGATCCCGGTTTCTTCAACAACCAACATTATTATTACCCGTGGTTATAAAGAATTCAAAATAGTTTTATGTTTCAATCAAAATACTACATTTATACTATTTAACAGTGAAGTTATAATTCTTACAAAATCCAATATAAATCCCAAAGGTTTAGCCTTAGTTCATTTGTATCAACTACAGCACTTGCGCAGTGCGGTAATATCCTTTACAACAGATTTGCGTAAAATAAAATTTAGACTTCAATATAATTTCAACAATAATTAAACCTTAAATTAAACCAATTTAGCTTATATAATCATAATTTCCACCTTTGCATAGTCATTTAAATTACTCAATAATTTATGATTATTTTATAGTAAAATTTTCAAATATATATCTAACTTCTCTATATTTTACTTATTAAAATCAAGTGAAAAATTCTCTATAAATTTTACTTAATAATTAAGCTCAATTACCACTTCAAAAATAAACTAAATTTCTAATCAATTTCTTAACTTACCTTTATTCCTAAACCACTTTACATTCTAAATTTGGTTATATTTCAACTTAAATTTTTTTAAGTATTCACTTTATTTAACTATTTAATTCATAGACAACTTTACCCTTTATTTATTTATTTATCCAAATTTTAGCCAAAACATCATAATTTATTTCTTAACTTGAATTCCATTTTATTTTACAAATCAAAATTTACAAGAATAAATTTATACTTTAAATTCTGAACATTTATTTATTTACATTTTTAATTTGTACAATATCACTATATTTATAAGAATCATTTTAAAATCAAATTTTTAAACAAAATATTATAACATTCTAATTTAAAAATATTTAATTTTTCCAGAAAATATATATATAACCACGGGTCTGTATAGTATTCTCTAACCTAGGTCAAGTGATACAGATAATATATCATTTCAATCTGTAATTTACAAATAAAATCCGGGTTCTATCATTTCAAACACGCAATTCCAAGTTAAATAATAAATAAATAAATAATAACAAATATCGTTCAGGCCTATCGTTTCAGCCTGTAATGATTCTATTCTACAGGGGACTTGCAGTGATAAATAGTAAATAAATAAATGGTATAACAGTGTAATATAATAGTATAAAATATAACTGATGATGGGTAAATTTAATAACGGGTTTTTTTTAACATCATAAATTTATCACAGGTAATTAAAATATAAAATAAAATCATTCTACAATTTCACTTGTTAATAATTTACAGATCTATAAGTACATTTGTCGGGTGAGAAATACTCACCTCTATGCTGCTGAAGATTAGACTCAAAACTAGGATAACTACACCGGAAACAGCGTATAGAAAGCACGATCAAATATTGGAAGATGAGACAAACCGATTTCGATCTTGAAACAAGATAAATAAATAAACTGAGTATGCGAATTCAATTACAGACAAAGCAAATTTTAAATAAAAGAAAATTGAAACGGGATTAAATAAAGGATAATTGGACCACATTTGCTCGACTACTTCACCACACAACTTCCTCAACTCCCCACGTACCCTTCCCTGTCCATGCTTATGTTATAAAACGCATGCATGCACGGTAGGGGAAACTTCCCCTTTTTTCTTTCTTTCTAAGTCAAGAGGCTGTAATGAATACAGAGGTGATGCAAGCGTTTTATATCCTCAAATGTTTGTTCATATTTGCTACATGGCTTGGCCACTGCATGTCAGAGGAGAGGTGGTGCAGCTGCAGTGGGATGGACGGCTGTAGGTGGTCGAGCATTCGTGTGAGCCAGTGGAACAAGCGTGAAGCAAAAAGGAGAGCAAAAGATAATAATAGTAAGAAAAACATGCGCCATTACCTGATAGCCCAAAAGGTCATGTAAATAGAAGGAAGATGAAGGCTGAAGCAAAATGAGATGCAAGAAATATTTGTGACGTGCTTGAGTATTTATAAGGAGAAGTTTTCGTTGCTTATAAATATGAGAGAGGGTGCACAAATCAAGGCAAACTTTTGGCCAAAATTTTTGTACGTGTGAAAACAAATTTAAAAAATGGCAAGCAAATATTTGATTGATACGTGATGTTTTCTTTACGTTATTAGGGGAAAAAATGCACAGATTTAGGTGAGAGAATGTAGGCAAGAAAGATTTGAGCGAATATTTACAGTGGTATTGATTGCGTGAATTTAGCAGAAGGAAACTGCAAGAAATCTTTGGCAAACATTTTCTACATGTTCAAAATTTATTAGGAAGTAAATGCGTTGATTAAAACGTAAAAAATACTTATAAAATGGGAAGGTGGTGAAAATTATTTACGTTCAAGGTTGAGTATTTAAATGAAAACTAGTATTGATTGCTTGGAGAAACAGCAGGAAATAATTCACTTTGAAACTGTCAGGAGGAATTTGTGCGTGATGTTTGATTTAGGAGATAATTGCGTTTGTTAAAAATGCAAGAAATAAATATTTTGAACGGCAAGGAACACGCACGCGAGTAGCTTATTTATCAGTGGTTGCGTTGATCAAGGGAAGAAAAACGGTAAGCAATAAATTTTGAACGTTAGGGGAAATCAAAGATTTCACACTTATTAAACAAATTGAAGTAAAGGAAAGTGTGATATCTTTAAATGTAAATGGCTAGTCACGGTTGAATTCCCTTCCCCCCCTCCCCCCCCCGGCCCTCCAAATGCATGGAAATTTATTTTTCAAATTGCAAAGTTAAGGAAAGAATGAGCGCGTACTTATTTCAATTATAGTCGTTACTTATTCATTAAGTAAATATGCAAAAGAAAATAACGTACTTTTACAGCGTCAAATAAATAAGCCAAACGGATATGAACGTACACTTTAAACATACAAATTAAAGATGTAACTAAATAGATTATTTATACACTATAACTTTTAAAATTATAATAAAATATGATTTGCTTACATCCTTTTTATTCATTTACCATTTACTAAAAATTTTATTACTTAAATGGATGTTATAAGTAAAATATTAATTACTTAATTTTAAAAGGTATATAATCCATTTTTTTAAAAGAACAAAAAATGAAATAAAACGTTGTTACGAATATATTCAATTATTATAAAAGATTAGGAAGTTAGGATTAAAAATTGAAAACTTCAATTAATGTTAGACTTTAACCAAAATAGGAATTATAGACATTTGTTTATATTTATAAAATGGAAAGGCGAAGATATAGGAGGCAATCAGATTGGAACCAAATATTGCGTACGTGACTAAGTATTTACACGAAAACTTGCATTGATTTAGAGAGGCAATGGCCAGCAGAAATTGAATTTTGAATGATTGAATTTTTTGATAAGTAATAACTGATTTTGGAACGGCTCTGTAACAAAGATTTTATACCAAATTTACAACAATTGAAGATGATGGAAAGTGTAACGTTTACACGTGAATTCAGGGTACTATAAATTTGAACGGCTATAATTAATTTATTCATTATTTAAGGTAAGAGTTTTAAGAATGCGTACTTTAGACGCAATAATTTAATCAAACGTGCTCCCACATTTAATAATAAAAGTAACGCATTTAAATTTACACGTTTTTATTTATTTGCTACTTATATTAGTAAAATATACGTTTAAAGAGTATTTTATTAAATACGTACTATTTATACCACCAAATTAATCAAAACGGGTATAACCGTACAAATTAAAACGTGCCTTTTATAAAGCTTATTTATCCATTATCTATATTATTCAATCTAAAATTTTATTTATTATTCATTAACTAAGAAACAAATGTGTATACGTATAAATTTTAATTCTTTTACAAAATATTAATTTTTGATTTAAAGGCGTATAACCAATTTTTAAAAGGACAAAAGTGGAAACAAAATGTTGTACGAATATATTTAGTTAAATTAAAAGATTTGAAAAAATTTCTACCACACTTTAAAACAAATAAAAAATTCAGTGAATAAAATAAAACAAACTAAAATAAAGTGAAAAAGAAAATAAATAATTATATTTCAGGAAAATAGAAAGATAAATAAAGAAAATAGCTTAATTTATTGAAACTAGCTTAAGAAAATTGCAAACATAATCCACTTAACTTTGGAAAATTACAACTCTTCTTGAAAATAGTTTAAAATAAATCTTTGAGAAACAAAATAAAGTGTGAATGAGAATAAAATAAGTTCTTAAGAAAAATATGAAATAAATAAAGAATTTCTTAAATTAATTGAAGTTGGAAATTAGAAATTGTAAACAAAATACAACTGATACTGAAAAATGTCAATTACACTTTTAAAAACATTTTAAAACCAAAATATATACAAAACAAGTTATTTTAACCCTGAAAACATAAATTAGAACATTACATGACTAAATAAAATATTATTTATATAATTTAAAGTAAACAATTTTGTTAAATACAGCAAATTACACCCAATAGTCAAAAAGGCATAACTTTCACATTATAAATCAGATTTCAACGAAACAAAAAGTAGTATTCTTAAAATTTTATTTACTTTCAAAATAGAAGATAAAATTCAAAATTTTTAAACTTTTAAAATTTTAAATTTAAAAGTCAAAGTTTGACCATATTGACAAAATTCATATTTCCGGAAAATATTCTATTAATTCATGTGTGGAATTCTAATCCACACCAAAATTTATATTTAAAAAAATTATCTAAATTAAATAAATAAAACATTTATTAAATTTTTTGGGTTGATACATAGATGGTTTGGATGGTAAGCAAAGTGAGAGTAAATGCTAAGAAACAGAAAAGGCATAAGTTAAGGAGAAAGAAACATATATATGTTTTATTCTTAAATGCTAATGAAAATGAGGAGTTTTGAAATGAGAATTAAATCTTCTTGTGCATGATTTGCAAATGAGAAATACACGGCTAGGAAAAAGTTGGTATGGCTAAAGCAAGAAATAAAGAGGCCATGTAGAAAAAAGCAAGAAATCAAGCAATGACCTGATGGATTTAATTAATTTCTTTCCTTTGTATTAACAGTTGTTCTTAATTATATTGAATTTGTTAAATGTGTTCATTTATTATGATTGAATCCTCAGACAAATTCTTTCAGATAAGTTTCATTCTTTTATATTACCTTATGAATAAAATATGCATTTCCACTTTAACATTACTTTCTTATTTTATTACAAAGTTTATTTTTCTTTATATTAAATTACCAAAAGTTTATCAATTTAACAATTTTAATTATTAAAAATTTATGGGTTATTTCAAAAGAATATCAACTAAACATTTGTATAGTTCATCTAACAGTTAAAATCCATCATTATATAAAATCAAATCATTTACCGAGGAAAAAAAAGAACTACTACATCTAGAATGTGCTGCAAACATTTTGGTCAAAATGGATAATAATTTATTTGATAATTTCCTGCCTATATCAGAATATCTCACAAACTATTTTAGATAATAGTATCAAAATATTGTAAAATAGTATAATCTATTTTCTGCAAAAGCTATAGCTTATTACATATAAAAAGTTGCATGTTTAAACGTATAAAACCATATAAACCAAATATAACTAAAATGATATGCTTACCTTTAAGCGATGCTAGTGGAAGAATGATCAAAAACCATGCGGCCATAAAGCGACGGTGGTAAACATCGGCAATTTTCAAACAAATAACATAAAATTAGTGAAATTAAATAAATAGATAATTCAATTACAACGAAACTGAAAAAACTATCGAATAATGACGAATAGAACTTGTTACAATAAAATAAAACATGAAAATTTCATACAAATTGAGCATGAAATCTACAAAGCTTAATATTATTATACCTCGTAATACTGTGATTCTTTGTTCGACATTACAAAAACTTAGCTGAAGCAGCAATGCTTTTAGGTTAGGGTTCGACAATCTATGATGAAGGGGAAGAAATGACGTAAATCCGAGATGACATGATTTAGGGTTAGGGTTCGACGATCTATGATAAAGGGGAAGAAAGGATGCAATTCTGAGGCGACGTGATTCAGCGAGTATATGTTAGAAAATGAAGGTTTAGGGTTAGGATAAGAAAATAGGCATGAGAGAAGGATTAGAAGATGTCTTTTGTAAGAACGATGCAAAAAATTAAAAGGAACGAAAGAAAAAAGGACCCGCGGCTGTTGAGTTTAAAATTCTGGAGGGCCTTATGCGCCCTTGAAATGTAACTCACTAATAATAGTATAGTATAGATGGTGGAGAAATAAATAATCATACGGCAGTAAACCAAATTAGTAGACCAAAAATCTCAAAAGGTTAAAATGAATTGAGAACTGTTAAAATTGAATTGAGAACTATTAAAAGGTTTTATCCATCAAAATTAGTAGACCAAAAATTCATATTATAGTTCAATTTAGAGGACATAGATGTTACATTGTCATTTTGATGTATTTATTACAGACTTTTCACATAACTAAGCCAAATATTGAAATGTGTTATGGAAATATTATAAAATTTACAACCCATACTTGATCACTCACATAAGAAGTTCATTGTGTGTATTATTCGTGGTGATTGTGAAGAAAAATCTCAAAGCCTAAAGAAGATTCTTTTAAGATAAAGGGCCTCCTATGTTCACTATTTTGCACCACATTGTACAGTTGATGTTTTGGATCAAATGATGGGAAAACTAATAACATGCAACGTAAATATTTTAGCTAGTTATAATGTTTAAAATAGTAAAATTTACATGAATCATATAGTTGTTGAACATTTATTAAATTAATACTAAGCATATGTAAGAAAATCAAATTAAAATTCATAAACTGACATAAAAATATTGGTCATGTTATCAATTTTAAGATTATAATTCTAGCAAGGTGTTTATCTAAGATGATTGTCCAATCATTAAATGTCGATATAGTTTGTTGCATATCAATATATGAAATTAAAATGGAAGATATGCTAAAGTGTGATAATGAGTCCAAGAAGATCTAAAAGTTGTTAGGTGCACGATTTGTTGGAAATTAGAACAAAAGAAAAACAATTGAAGCTATAGCATACCGCATACAAATACCAAAGAAGTTTTCCTTGATGATTTGCAACTGTAGAGGTATTTGTAAATCTTTTTCACTTGCCGAAGAAAAAAGTCAATATTCGTTGTATCCAACTCGTGCTACCAAAATGTAGAAAAAATTTGAGAAGTAAACGTACAAATTTTTTGTTTTGTATTAAAAAAGAAAAAAAAAATCATATATTGGATGTGCTACGATCCAATCATCTTATATATTTACAATTTTAGTCAACGGTCATTGTTTGTGCATCATCAAATATGCTATGCTAGTGATCAAATCTTTCACATGTAAACTGTAAAACTATAAAGCATTCAATCCCCCTCCTTTATAGTTAGCAACATCTAACCAATAAAAAAATTGTTTCAGTATAACTAATACATCGTAATATACAATCTTATAATATCAATCTTAGAAATAATCTTATAAATAACATGAACATATACATTCAATGGTTAATGAAAATCCTAGAATTATTCCAATTCTAATTCCAATACGTTCCAATTTTGACACAGCTTCTATCATCGACTTTATCAGCTGGCACCTACTTCTAACCGTAGTCCTAATAAACTATATACTACTCAACTTACTTATGCCATGCTAATCGTAGTTTTGTAGTTGTGTTAGCACCGTGTCATTGGTATCTACAAATGAACTACGAATTCACTAACCTGCCACCATCGATCTAATATGCACCATACAATACATATTTAATATAAGTCTATCCTGACCAAAACGAAACTCACTACATGCTACGACTAAGTACAAAATAATAATATAAGTTCTCTCCTCGGTTGCATGAATAAAAAATTCCATAAATATAAAGTGACATGTCAACATAAGCACGGTAAAAATAAAAGTTGATAGGGATGGAAATAAATATCTAACAAATTGATTATATCGACTAAGAATTTTATGCCATGAATTAAAGAGGTACTTAGTTAAGTCACCATATTCAAAAGGGTCATTATAAAATTAGAACCTTCAGTACCTTATGCAAGGGCCTTTACTTGTGAAGTTATATCCTCTGAGCAATATAAATGCCCGGTCCAAGGTGGTCACCCCTTGATTGGTCCCATCCATAATGAACATCATCTTTTGTTGTTGTTAAGACAAAACTTGATGCAAATGCACAATATACAATTTTCTCACTACAACTTTAACCGGTTGCATGTATTTATGTAGTCGTACTATACAGTTTATAAGTAATTATTTTGCACCTTTTACATATTAAGAAACTTTTGATCAATTTATGCCTTATACGGCACTAAGAGAACACTAGAATTTTGAATGATAACCGTTGATTCCAAGAAAAATGGAAGAGCTTAGAAAAAATGCTGTAATGACCCAGTATTTCTTGCCATTCGCATCCACACATGTCGGACTTGAATCGCTCAAAATATCATATTGTTAATTAAGATTTGGAAAACTCGGCATTTACAGTAAATAAATCACAAAATCACAGACGTAGAGTATTATAATAATAAGCAGCAGAACAAATGAATAGTAGTTCATTAAGCTACTATATATATAACAGAGTTAAAACAAGATACAAACAAAAGTCTCGAATACAATAGTCAAATAACAAAAATCTGAATACATCACTGGAATCAACTGAATGACTGAAAGATGAATCGATATTTGGATCCTCAAGCGAAGCTGCAAACTCCAAAGGTGAGTCTCAAATGCTGCATCACTCAGTCTGACCCGAGCGTAAAGCAAAACACAAAACACTCGAGTCAGAATTAATATTCTTATAACAATAAATCCAACTCAAGTGAAATATCAACTAAAATACCAGTAACTTAAAGGATGTTTGGGATAACCATCCTCTAAGGATCCGTGGAAATATCTATTATGTAGTAATATACGCTATTATAATATGTTTATAGTAAAGTAAAGGTATTAAAATAGCGTTAAGGCATTACCCATATCCCCCTTAACACATTTTATATATTCCCGTAGTCTATACAATGTCGTACACTCCTCCGCAAACTGGAGGTTTACCTAGAGGTCATCACATAGGTACTTTACAAAACAAACTCGTAAAAGGTGCAATAGGGCATGCGACAAGGCACTCGAGGCAATGCCAGGGTAGATATACCATTTGCAGATACGGACTGGTGGTAACGCATAGCAGCTACTACCGCCCACCTCGTGAGACACTCCCAAATCAAAGGGTGCACCCAATCACATCACAAAAGCAAATAGAATGGTGTCGAGGAAATGTGTCCGATAGAAGGAATGACCTCACTTGGTCCGGCATGGCTTCTGTTTTAGCTGCATCAAGCTGACTCACGGGAGTCTAGGCTACGTAAATACCATATAGAATCATCACAACCCATCCTACTTCATTCTGGAATCTCCACCACGTACACGTTGTTAAAGTGGTTTTCGATATTGGCAGAGAGTATGAAAATATCCGATCCCGGTCTCTTTACCAACCAATCGTTATGATAACACCGTGGTCATTTCAAAAATAGTTTATACTTCAAAACCAAACGATCATTTTCCATTTCAAAACCATATCAATATGATATCATTTCCATTTAAAATATGTCCATTTCCAAAAATCATATCACTTCCAAAGTTATAACACTTTCGAAACCAAAACACTTGAAATTATAACATTTTGGAAATCATAACACTTTGAAATCATAATACTTTGGAAAACCATAACTTTGAAATCATAACTTCCACCACTTAAGTAATTTAGATATTAATAATAATATATAATAAAATAGTTCATATAAAAATAGTTTATAATAAAAATGGTTTATATTAAAATAGTTTATATTAAAATAATTTATAAAGTAAAATATAATTTAAAAACACTTTATATAATAAAATAGTTTCCTCAAATTTCACAAATCGATTCAAATGAACATGTATTCCCAAAATTCTAATTCAATCTCAATTCTTCAACTTCGATTCAATTCATTTTCTCAATAAATAATTTCAAATTATATTGATTTCAAATACAGATTTGAACTACAAAATAAACCATTTAAATTTCAATATATTTCAAAGCTTTAATATTCAAACATTTTCAAAACTAGATTTGATAATTTCATATATATATCAAAATTTAACTTCGTTATTATTTAGTTTTGAAATGTTTGCTTAATAAATCCAATATCATTTATATAAAACCCCAAATTGCAAATAAACTAAATATTTCCTTCAATTTATTTGAACTTGAAATACCCATTTAATCACTTTATATCAAAAATCAAGTTATCAAATCATATCTTATAGCCCTCAAATTCAATAAGTTTCAAATCGATTTAATTAAAAAAAATTTAATTAAATACAATTTCTAATAAAATCAAATTTATCTTTCCAACCTTAACTTATGGAAATCATTATAAAATCTATTTTAAAATATAATTTTTAAACAATACTTAAACATATTATATTTTACTTAAATCAAACTTTACTAAATTTTAAAGCTTATTATTAAACCTGTTTTGTATTAAAACTTATTCATATGCATAATATTTCCAAATTTAAATAAAACCATATATATTTCCTTTCAAAACCATGGAAATCATTTTCAAAATATTTATATATAGACCAATGGTGTCTGTATATAATTTTCTATCCTATGGTCAAGTGATACGGATATTTATCATTTCAACCCGCAATTTAAATATATATGGGTATATATGATTTCAACCTGCAATCCCAAATTCAATTCAATGAAAATCACTTGGTTTTATCATTTCAACCCATAACGATTTTCTCATATTCTACAAGATCGTTCGGGTGTGTATCATTTCAACCCATAAGGGATTCTGTACTAACAGGAAACTTGCAGAGTGATAACATATATGATAATAATATAACAAGCATATATCATCAATATAAATGACAGATAATGGTGTCAGATGTCACAGATGAACATATACAGATAATAGCATATATCTACCAGTTTAAATAACTAACAGCAGCATATTTCAATTTTCGTTTCAATTGAAATCAAATTTAGTAAATATAAGAATGTTAATCGTGAGTGATTGCTCACCTTCCGAGGCTAGAGAGCTTTGATAATGAACTGAATTGCGAACCCAAGTAAGAAATTCCAAAGCGGGTTAAGGTTGGCACGAATTCGATAATCAAGGCTGATAACAAGTAATTGATGAAATAAATCGAATCAGTTTTGATAGATTCTAAGAATATATACATTATTATTATATAATATATATATATATATAATCAAAATATCTGTATATATTATATTTAAAACAAATATTTAAAACCAATATGCTTACAAAACAACATAAGACCTCACTATACTGTATTATAGATATACTTCAAAGTACTAACATAAACTATATATGTTTTTTACACAATTTACCTAAAACACATACATTTTTAAAGTCAGTATACATTCTATATATAAAACTTTAAGCATACCTATAATTATACTTCAATCTATTATAATGAACATATATATACAACCCCTATATATATGTATACACACACTACTGATTATACTGCAGTTGCTGAACTAAAGTTTTTTTTCTAGAGAAAATTAACATACATTATTGTTATAACATACATCATTATATACTAGCCATGAAAGAAACTACAAACAAAGATTTTTATAAACTCATATATAAGCTAATATGAAACTCGTGTACACTTGCATAAACTAACAAAAATAAATATATCCACGGTGTGTGTGTATATATATATATAAACAATAGGTAAAACATACATACAAAATTTATTACAAAAACCTGTTAAAATATCAATGTAAATTTAAATAAGTAAACCTGTGACCTATATATACAAAATAAACCATTATAAACTTATATACATAATATATTTTAGAATCAATATAAACTTACTATATATATACAAATCCATATACAAAAAAAAAGAATCCATACTTGCTTATGCATAAACTACCCTGATAAAACTTTCATAAACTATCATATTTTAAATCATATAAATTGATGTATATGAATTAACATATAAAACTGACGCCAACATTCTATATAACTAACATATAAATATCACTAACATATATATATGACGCAACTGATATATATGCATTAGATTTATATGTATATCCATGTAACTGTTGAAATATATGATACTGCTTTATATATTATATTCGAACAACAGGACCTAGACTAGAGGTACTCATACAAACTACATACATATACACACACACACACACACACACACACACCTTTATAATTTACTATCCAGCAAGCCTATATAACACATAAGACAAAACACAAATATAGATACATACTTGCAGTACACTATATATATAATACTGCAAATTATGTACTAACCTATCCTACAACTCAGGCATCTCTTTTATTTTGTATATATTTACACAAAATATGTATAACAATATACAAATACCTTAACATATTGACACATATAGAGTGAGGAAAATGCAAAGGAGGGGCAGGCCGACCTGGTGGAGGTTACGGAAGTGGGCAGAGGGGAAAACTTGCTGCTGTTAGGTGGATGACGTAGGATGGTTCGGCGAGATGGCTGCATGCTCGGTTTCGTAAGGCGCGGGGGAAGTGGAAATGTAGGGAAGGCATGTGGTTGGCGTCAGGGTGGAGAAGAATGAAGGGGGTCGGAGGCTTGGTGGAGGGGAGATGAGCATGAGGGTTGTGGTGGATGATGGAGCAGGTTATGTGAGGCCGCGAGAAATTGGGTGACCGGGCTTGGGCTCGGCAGGAGGTGAGGTGGCTACAGCGGCTGGGTGGAGGCCGATGGTTTAGGCGAATGGAAATATGAGGTTTGACGGAGAAAAGAAAGAGGTTGAGGGGAGAAGAGGAGCGGTTACTAGGTGAAAGTGTAAGAGGCGAACAGTGGGATGGGGAAGAGGGGACATGGCGAATGGAAGAGAAGGTGGATTGGCACTATAAAAGGAACGAAATGAAAACAGGTGCAGTTATATAGGCTAAAATATAAGAAATGTTCAAAATAATAAATACAAACGTATACAAATTTATACGTTTTGATTTTCGAAACGGGTATAGGATGTCATTGGCTAAATTTTTAGTAATTGATGAAATAACTATTCAAAAAAAGCTAGTGGCTGCTGTTTGAAATTTGAATGGACACAACTATCAAAAGGCTCGAAACGTACTGATACGGTGAACTGTTTTACAGATTTCGTTGTCCATCGGATGCCGGAACAGCAAATGAATATACCATGGAGATCAACATGACAAGACGATCAAAACGGTGTACATATATCAGTGATACGATCATCCTATCAAAAGTCGATAATCGGTATGGAAAATACTGCAAATTCGCCAGAAATAAGATGAAAGGGGCAATAGCAATCCAAATTGAAAGAAACGAAATATGACGACTTGCTCAGAAGATGATTTACAAATTTATTGTGTAAAAATATTCAAGCTTGGAAACATTTTATTATCGTCAAATTTCAACTAATTAAAATTGAAATAGGATTACACAATAAAATAAAATTCCGTATTTTTATATGAAAATTTACCATTTTCTATGTTAATATAGACGTATTCCAAATATTAAATTTTTATTCCCAAATTCAGTTATTTAAAAATTCATAAAATTTCAGTTAATTACGTTATTAAAACTGTTAAAATTTATGGGTCGTTACAAATGCTATAAGAACTATCTGCAACCTTATATCCATTTTAGATTTTATGTGGATCGTGTTAGATAAAATGCAATACCAATTTAGACAAAGGCAAATAACAGATTGAACCAAGTATTCAAATCTAATCCTTTAGAAGTATGAATATTATGTATGTATAAGTCATTTTATAAAAATATATATAATCAACAAATATTCCACCTCTTAGTTAATTTTAATTCTTCATTTATCCAAACTTTCTACCTTTTCTTTTAAGTGTGGATGCATATATGAGTGTCAACACTAAGAAACCAAGCAATTTTTAGCAATATTGGGCTGCACCTCTAAAGAGAACAACTCAGTGTATGTAGCCACAAGTTTGGCAACTAATATAAATATGAACTACAAACTAAATAATTGAAAAGCATATTAAGGATATATAAACAAAAATGATTATGTGTTTAAAATGGTTATTGACGAATGTGCATATCAAAGAAGTATATTAATGTGGAGCAAAAATTAGCTCCTTATTTTTGTATGTCAAATTATGAGTTCAAACAAAATTTATTGCATATTAACACTTTAATTTAATATGCAAGCAAAAAAAAATGTTAAAAGCAACAAAATCAAGAACCTTATTGTTCTAAATGCATAATCTTCTCATTGTCTCTCTAAAAGCATTAGGCATTGCTTAAAAAATTCAGCGAAGTATTGCTCAGAAACTTTTGCATGGTATTACTTAAAATGATTATGATTTCCTCCGGATGGAGCATCTTCTTACCCCACCTGAACAAAAAAAAAGATTTGTAAATTATGTTTTTAAATTAATCATACTATTATCAACTCAGCCATGGTTTTATAAAACACCAAAAAGATCAGAGTAAGAATCAATGCTAATATTAAGTGAACCATATAATTGGGCAAGACTACCTGATATAAAATCAAATCATGTAGCGTGTGTCATTGGTTATTGCAAATGAGCTATGAATTCACTAACCTACCATCATCCATCCAATATGCACCTTATAATACTTAAACCAACCGTGATATATCTTCACTACAATCTTCAATTCAAATTTCAGGTCATGTATCCAAGTTATTTATAAGATAAATGGGTGCACACTGTACAATCATTTTCACCCGTATTAGAGGTTCATACAGAATAAATGTAACCATAAACTGATGCTGAACAAATAGAAATTTACTAAAGAGAAGCAAAAAATAATAAATTAATGAAATAGTATCCTTACCAATACTCTAAAAAAATGAAAAAGGTTGCATTCATATGACGAGAAACTTCCACCCAACGTCTGACTTATGTATAACAAAATCAATCAAATTAATAGAAAATAACTTAAAAGTGTAATTTGACCATACTTCCAAAAACTCTGTTGATGCAAAATGAGACAAAAATTGATCTGAAATCACAAATTAATCGTTAAAACTATGGAGAAAATTCAACTTTAAATAGGCCAAAAAAATAGTATTGGGTAAAACTTATTCTAATGAGTTACTCGTAAATCGATTACACAGAAATCGTACTCGATTTGTGAGAAAGAGAACTGATAGCGATCAAAGTTTCCTTTTACATCTTTTGCATTGACTTTAAATTCATTGTCAACCTGAAACCTCTTGGAAGAAAACCAAATAAATTATTTCACAAACCTAAAAAAGAATCAAGCATGAGCTAAGAATAGACTAAAATAAGAAGCAAATTCAGATTCAACATAAGACAAATTGTTATATTACCCCTTGTGATGAGTTGTTCCCGTCCATTTTCTTCTCAAATTAGATTTAGGAAGGGGTTTTTTGTGTAAAAGACAAAATTTTATATTTTTTAGCCTCAAGGACAAAACCTCAATATTTTAGCTATAAGGACAAACATTCTTCCAAGATTAGCGATAAGGACAAACATTCTTCCAAATTAGAAATAAGGACAAACATTCTTCCAGAATTAGTCATAAGGACAAACCATCAAAACTATCAACCACCACTCATTGCATTACCATCCACCACCATCACCTGCACCACCAACCTCATTGCTGCCCCCAATAGCACATGCCCCATCATATGCTACCGATAACTCTTAACTTAAAAACCGATACCTAAAAACTACTACCGTTAACTAAAAACCGATACCTAAAAACTGCTACATTGATACCTAAAAACTGCTACCGACAACTAAAACTGATACCTAACAGATGACACTCAAATAAACCACCCATAATCTCCTAGGTTCTCAAATTTATCAAATTTGATCACCGTTATCTAAGTTTACAGTTCATTCTTGAACAAGCATTTCAATCATAACAATTATCCTTGTAGAAAATCAGTTCATCATCATATTTAAAGCACAAATAGACTACCCATAACCAACATCTATCAAGCTCGTGAAATTGCACCATTATCTCATATAACGATTCTTTGACTCAAGCATCTCCGTTCTCCAATGCAAGCCAAATTGAGTGGCCCCACTACAATAAGCATGGATTCCATTCAACTAAGGTAGTGTGAGTAATGGCAAGCATGGCAGAGGTTCATCTCTAGGTAAAAAATAAAATAGTTTTTACAAAAATGATACCTACCGTCACTAAAACTGATACTTAAAAATTGACCCTCAAATTAATAGAAAAACTAATACTCAAACAAAATTCATTCAATATTTGATACTAACGAATCACTAATTCAACTCAACGATCATCATATTTACTATGTAACAACTTCAATTTTTATATAATAAAACAAACAAAATAGCAAAAAACATCCATGCTGCATTATTTTAAAAAAAGATACTAAGAAAAAACGAAAACGATACCCAAAAACAGATCCTCACTAAACTCATCACAACAATACATTATCAATCAAACCAATAAGAACACAAAAAAACAAAATAACAATTAAAAATGTACGCTTCAAAATGTGAATTTATTACTATATAATAATTTTGTTATACAACAAAAATCATAAACTCAAAAATAATAAATATTTTCGAAAATTGATACCTATAAACTGGAAAGCTGATACCTAACGGCTAATACCTCTTCTTCTCCCCTAATTCTTCCATAGCTTGCTTTTCTTCTTCCTCGACTTGCTCTTCTTCTTCCTCGAATTGTTGTTTCTTCTAAAACACCACTTTACCAAGGCGTCCCTACCACCAGAGCTATCAATTTTCCATCACTAGATGACTTCAAATCATGCTACTTCAAAATCCTAGCCATTGCCATCCACCATCGAACCAACCACCCTCGCCGCCATCGCAGCAACTGCCCTCAGCGACAGCACTACCTAAGATTGATGTCTCTCCAGACTCATTTGCGTATTTGTCATGGTCGCTAATTTCTTGTCCTGCCTCCGAATTGGAATTCAAAAGTTGTCCTTCACCCTAAAATACCGAAGGCCGGTCCTTGAGGCTAAAACGTTGAAATTTTTTATCTTGACGCTATTTTCCTGATTTAGGAATATGAGGGGTATCAGTCTCTATATCCAGATCAATTTTGCATTACATACGAAATTCTTATTGTATTGGGTCATTAATATATATCGATTTAGAAGAATAACATATTATTAGGAAGAAGGGTATTAGAGAAGAGAATTCATGTTTGTTTACGTGTAATGTAATAAAACGTGGAGGAAGGCACAGACAAAGTTGTGGGTCAAGGAAAATGACGATTTGGTCCTCTGTATTGTCAATAACTTATTATACGCAAGGGTTTTCTGGGGTATTCAGAAAAAGGCTTCAACCCGTTACCAAAGTTTAAGATAAGATATGATAATTTGTTAATATTTGTAGATTAAGTGATCACTACATGGATATTACACTGTTCCATTCAATAAGTTATATTTTTTTTATAGTAATAAGTTGCGCCATTGGTAATTATACAATAATATATGTGTATTTAGTTTGAATTGTTATTGCACACCTCATTTTTATTATCTTTCCTTATAATTGTAAACACGTTATTATTTATATTTAATGTATCATTTAGAGACAAGCCCTCATACAAATAAAAATAAACAAATATATGTACATTAGTACAAAATTATGAATCAATACATAGAGCCCCACCGGGTTTTGGGGGGATGGGTCTACCCTGATCCGTACTGGTTTTAAGCTCAGGACATAAAGCGAACCCGCACCTAGTCTACAGGGCATGTCTGGGTTGGTCTAACAAACCTAGAGTGGGTCTGGGTGTTGAATATGCACTTATATGATTTTTGTTTGATGATAATAAACATATACACATTCGTTTAAATGTATTTGTTAATGTACTATTTTATTTTTCATAGATTAAATAAATATTTGCTGAATAAAATTAAATACACAGAATTTGAATTCAAACAGAAATTTTATTCAAACAAATATTTATTACAATTTTGAATAGTACAAATTCAAGCTCTCACTATACATATACAATTTTGATTGTAATTACATCACAATTCAATTTACATAAATGCCTCACTACATATCACTCACACTCGTAGTTTATCTTCAATTTCATTCCAGTTAGAATCCAGCATCTGAGCAATCTGCAAAAATATTCACTAACGCAGTAAAATTGAAAAAGAAATATTTTTGCAATATAAAATGAAATATGATTTTTGAAAATATGATTTGCCTCAGTTATTTGGGTTGTTCGTCATCATTCACATTTGAATTCATCATACACGAACAATGTGACATGCACAGTGTATCACTGTACATGCCACAAGGCCGTGCACATCGATATACACTTGATAATGCTATAGGGACAGGTGAGCACAGGTCAAACCCAAATGAAAAGCCGGGTTCAACTCACGTGCAATATATTTAAAATCACGACACGAGCACAAGGTCAAACCCGAGTTTTTGAAACTGGATTCAACTCAAGTGAAATTTCAAAAATCAACATGAATGGATGCAAAGACCAGTAATGCAACAGTGATATGCACAGATGCATTCAAAGTACAAACCAGTTGCAACATGGATGTCACAAGCAATGACCAGAACACAAAGACAGGAAAACATGTCACAAGCAATGACCAGAACACAAAGACAGGAAAACATGTCACAAGCAATGACCAGAATACAAAGACAGGAAAACATGCATGCAACATGGTGAACAAGACACAGTGCAAAGCAAATGCAGTTCGAAGTGGCAGAACAACAAGCTGTTACAAAATACACATATGCAGACTCGACTACAAAAGCACCACAAGTATATCAACTCAACAACAGCCAGTGCCAACAAAGAAAAGAGACTCAAGGCCAAGAATTAAATGTCAAAGACCAGACAATAGTGAAGTACACAAGTACAATATCAAACAGCAGGTCGAAAAGTACTCAGGGATGAACACATGACCAGACACACATGAACATGGTGAGAAACACAAGTGAAATAATTCAGCATTGAAGTGGATGTACAAAGCTCAAGTTCAATCCCAAACCAACCAGAAATTCAAGGCAACAGAGACCAAGCAATGAACAACAGAAATCAAGCTACGACCACCAAGTACAACAATGCCAAGTGACACAACAAACTTCAATGACCAGTTCATGCATGCATCAGTGACCAAACACATAAACATCATCAAGAGTACAAGTCCAAATACACAATCCAGGCAGCAAGTACATCATGGAACCAAAGTGAGTATGCAAAGTCAGACCAAACATCAAGAGTACAATGCAACTGCAGAATGCAAATGAACTCGACCAAGTACACATTATAACAAACAGTGAATCAAGATAGGGCCGAGCTACTGATATATGGTGATGCAGTCAACAACTACAAACTATAAGTACAGGGAGTAACAACTCAAATGGAAATATCACAAATCAACGACCAGACACTTCATTGAGCTACAAACAGTGATGCAAGTATTGAAATCAGACTCAATGGAAAAACAGTGCAACAAGCAGCAGTGTGCAAGTGACAAATGCACATGTCAACAGTACATGAAGGCAACATAAATCGTGTATATCAATGCTACTGGAATGAACACATAGATGGCCGAAGCCGTGGCAAATCAAGGAGTAAAGTTCGAAGTCAATGCAGACGCAACAAGTTGAGATGAAAAGATTGAAACAAAATCGAAGTCAAGTGAAAAAATTCGTGTTTAAAAAATTCAGATGCGTATCTTTGAAATAGTCAAAGAAAGGTAAAAGAGGAAAGTTTCTGCCGTATGAAACAAGGAAAATCGAACGATTGAAAATCAAAACCGTGTGTATCAAGTTGTCACAGAAATCAGGAAAGCAAAATTAGGAAAGTATCGAATTGATACGAAAAATTCAAGGAATTTAACTCCTATAAATATCCATCATCATCGACAAACTAGATCATCGAGTTCAAGCAAGCAATTAAACCAGCAACGAAAGAAAAAAAATTACATACCACAATTATCGAACTCGGTCAATAGAGGAGCAGCTGTGAATGAGAGCAAGTAAAGCCTAATTTTGGAAGCAAGGAATAAAAGAGCCGAAGCGCTAATTTAGCTGCAAAGAGGAACGACCGCCATTATTCTCACAAGCCAAAAGAAAAGGAACGGGCCAAAGCAGGAAAAAAGAGGATCGGGTGAAAGAAAATTGGGTCGGCCTTGTTAACAAGAGCTTTAGTTTAATATTAGGGTTTAATTTTATTAAGGGTTTTTTTTTGTTTATTAGTTTTATTTTTATTTGTTCTTTTCGAATTAAATCTTGGTAAATCACCACCTAGGTTGTAGGTAGTGTCAGATTGTCTAGTTAGAATTAGTTCAGTGAGCAGGGTGTGTGAGTTTGCAAAACTCCATAGGCGGGAGCAGAGTTTGCGAGTTTGCAAAACTCTATAGGCGGGAGCAGGGGTTCCGAGTCTATTAGAGTGTTTGTAAGCGGGAGCAGGATTTGCGAGTCTGTTAGAGTGTTTGCAAGCGGGAGACTGTTTAATTCTAATAGAAATTTGGGAATGCAGCAGTAGGCAGGGGTTGCCGAAGCTGGGTAAATTTTGTGTGTGATTTACTTTTCAGCATATTTATTTCTCTACAGTTTGTTTTTGTGTTTAATTCGAGAAAATTTGCTATAACCCTATTCACCCCCCCCCCTCCTCTAGGGTTAATCTAGATCCTACAAGTGGTATCAGAGCACAGTATTTTTCTTTAACTCTAGAGTCATGAATCCATCAAATAATGCTTTTTCTGAGGGGCAATCTATTGTTAGGCCACCCATGTTTAATGGGAATGATTATGCTTATTGGAAAGTTATGATGGGCATTTATCTTAGTTCTGTTGATTATGTGTTTGGGACATTATTGAAACTGGCTATAAATCTCCCACTATAACCGTTGGTGATACTGAGATTCCTAAACCTAAGGATAGGTGGGATGCTAACGATAAGAAATTAAAAACTAAAAATGCTAAAACCATGAATGCTTTGATCTGTGCCCTTGATAAGAATGAATTTAATAGAATTTCTCATTGTAAAACTGCACAGGAAATTTGGCATACCTTGGAGGTGACACATGAAGGAACTTCTCAAGTCAAGGAGTCTCGTCTAGCCTTATTCCGCGATGAATACGAGAACTTTGTGATGGACAAAGGCGAGAGCATAAAGGACATGTTTGTACGCTTTTCAACTTTGGTGTACAACGCTAGAGCGCTTGGGAAGGTATTCACTGAGGTAGAGCTTGTGAGGAAGGTGCTACGAGTTTTACCAATGAACTTTGAGGCAAAAGTCACGGCAATACAAGAATCGAAAGATCTGAGTAAACTAAGCATGGAGGAGTTGATCGGCAACTTGATGACATATGAGCCTGAGCTAAAAGCAAAGGAGGAACGCAACAACTCCGAATCAAAGAAGAAAATGATTGCCTTAAAGAGCAAAGAAGAGAGCGATGAAGAAGAAGAAGATCCAATTGAAGAGCTTGCAATGGCTGTCAATAATCTTAGAAAATGGTCAAGATTCAAGCCACGCAAGAAGAAAACAAATGGTAATAGGTCAAAAGATTCTAACAATTCCGATAATGAATCGACGTGCTTTAACTACAACAAGCCTGGCCACTTCAAACAACAATGCCCACTTCTCAAAAACAACAGAGGAAAGAAAAAGAAGAAGAAGGCCTTTGCAGCGACTTGGGATGATGAAGAAGGAGAGGAAGTTTCGAATAGTAGCTCAGAGAAGGCTAACTTGTGTCTTGTGGCAAAATCAGATTCAGAAGCAAGCTCAGAGGAATCTAGTGAGAGAGGTGACTATTCTTATAAAGAACTTGTTTTTATGTGTCTTGATCTTACTAAAACAATTGATACTATTGAATCTAAAATTGAGAAACTGAAATCTGATAGGAGAATACTTGCGAATGAAAATTTTAGGTTAGAAACTGAACTTGAAAATATTCAAAACCTAGAATGTAAAAAATGTAAAATTTTAGATTCAGAATTATCAAGACTTAAGAATAGCTGTGAGAATCTTGAAAAAGAAAACTTGAGTCTTAAGGAAACCATTGACACTAGGAAAAAGGATTTTATAAATAGATACACCTCACTTGTAACTGAAAACACAACGCTAAAAACCAAAGTCCAAAATCTTGAGAAATCTCTGAATAACTTTTCAAGAGGAGAAAAATCATTCAACATGTTATTGGGAAATCAAATTTTTGCTAACAACAGAAAAGGACTCGGCTTTGGGAAAACACAAGTTGATGGTAATGCAAAAGGTAAGAGTGTTTTAGATAGATGTGAAATAATTGGATATCGTGTTGAAAATTGTAGTCATAGGAACAAGAACACAAAATTTATACAAGTTTGGGTTCCTAAGAATTCTATAAACAAATTTCATGTCTATTGGAACAAGAATCAAAGGACTAAACAAGTTTGGGTTCCAAAGGGTTTGTTTATTCACAATGCTTCAGCCACTAACAATCATGGACCTATAAAAACAAATAGGTCACAAAAATCTTTCGTCGTGTAGGTATGGTGGCGGTCTAAGGAACAACAACAGTGTTCGCTGGATTTTGGCTGTTCCAGAAACACAACGGGCAATAAAGCAAAGTTCCTTAGCCTAGTACAAAGGTGACAGAATCACAATGAGCAACCACGAAAAATTATCGTAAAGGTAAAACAGGTAAAGGTATATTTATTTGATCGATATATTAAATGTGATAATCTGGACCGTATTCTGAATTAAATCAGCCAATAATGAGATGATAAAGGGATGATGATTTTGATTCTGACTTGTTCAACATAGTTGGCCAATTATATTCTCTAGATTCTTGGATTTACTTCATATATATTTGTTTGAATAAAATTCAAGAGAATGCCATTTAAAATGCTGGTTGAGTTTTTATGCACACTTCATGGTCTGGTCCATCAAATTTAATTAGTGATGTTTTGAGTGAAAAAGAAATTCAGATGCAGATTACACTGGTAATCTAGTTGATAGAAAAATTACTAGTTGAACGTGATTTTTGATACATTTAGTAACTGCATCGTTTTTCAAAGAAAATATCTGCATATTTTTCATTTGAAATAATTTTCAAATAGCAGAAAATTTTCTCATATAACCCCCTCGAGAAAATCATTTTTGACCATATTTTCAGATTAGTCATTTTTATTTAATTTTAAATGACAAATTTTGACTAATCCGACTCCCTACTAATTATCAAAAAGATAAATAGTGATTGAAAAGGTGATAAGTGTTGTTATTTAACATACATTACTCAAGAGAGTATATTTGGAAAATTTCTTTAGGAATTCAAACAAGAGTTATAAAACTTTTTGTTGGGTAAAGATTCCATGACCATTTCTATATCTATCATATTTCTATCGACTATTGTTTATCAAAACTTAAATATAGGTTGTCGATATGTGGTACTATAATCAGGGATCATTTGTTTTTCATTTCATAGTTTTTGTAAAAATAAATAAATATCCGAAGTATTCACTCTCATTTAAAAGTCCTCACGGTTATGCATGGGTGAATTACTTGGATTTTTGATTATGTGCTTCCATGCTCATTTAAAAATCCTTACGGTTATGCATGTATGGAACGCATATCAAAATTAATTGATTAAATAGACAAGTTGATTCTAATCCCATTTAAAAGTCCTCACGGTTATGCGTGGTTAGAAGATACTTGAATTCATTTTTAAAATTAAATTGGAATACTTCTAATCTCATTTAAAAGTCCTAATGGTTATGCATGATTAGTAGATATTCAAATTCCTGATATAAATGTACCACAAGTAGATACAACTGTATGATTTTATACTAGAACATCATTTCCATTCATTCTAAAAGTGAAAGATGCGCCTAACAAGGGTAGTTATGATTTTTGTTTGATTTTTATTGAAGTTTAATATTTATATTCAAATCGAGTTTTAATGTTGGATTAATATCGATCACTTTATTTTAATGTTGGATTAATATCGATCACTTTATTTCTATTTTTCTCTAACACTATTATTCTTTTGCTGATAACAAAAGGGGGAGAGAAAAGTTAAGATTTTGTCAAATAAAATCAAGCAAAGGTCAAATAATTTTCCATTTGCATCTAGGCTCATTTATATATTTCTATTTATATGCATATATGTAGGGGGAGCATCATGTAGAGAGGAAGCATTTAAATAGGGGGAGCAATTAGAGTATATCATTGATCAAATACATTTAACACAGTCAAAATCTTAAATATATGTTTGTTGTCATCAAAAGGGGGAGATTGTTGAATATGCGCTTATATGATTTTTTTTTGATGATAATAAACATATATACATTCGTTTAAATGTATTTGTTAATGTACTATTTTATTTTTCATAGATTAAATAAATATTTTCTAAATAATATTAAATACACAGAATTTGAATTCAAACAGAAATTTTATTCAAACAAATATTTATTTCAATTTTGAATAGTACAAATTCAAGCTCTCACTATACATATACAATTTTGATTGTAATTACATCACAATTCAATTTACATACATGCCTCACTACATATCACTCACACTCGTAGTTTATCTTCAATTTCATTCCAGTTAGAATCCAACATCTGAGCAATCTGCAAAAATATTCAATAACGCAGTAAAATTGAAAAAGAAATATTTTTGCAATATAAAATGAAATATGATTTTTGAAAATATGATTTGCCTCGGTTATTTGGGTTGTTTGTCATCATTCACATTTGAATTCATCATACAAGAACAATGTGACATGCACAGTGTATCACTGTACATGCCACAAGGCCGTGCACATCGATATACACTTGATAATGCTATAGGGACAGGTGAGCACAGGTCAAACCCAAATGAAAAGCCGGGTTCAACTCACGTGCAATATATTTAAAATCACGACACGAGCACAAGGTCAAACCCGAGTTTTTGAAACTGGATTCAACTCAAGTGAAATTTCAAAAATCAACATGAATGGATGCAAAGACCAGTAATGCAACAGTGATATGCACAGATGCATTCAAAGTACAAACCAGTTGCAACATGGATGTCACAAGCAATGACCAGAACACAAAGACAGGAAAACATGTCACAAGCAATGACCAGAATACAAAGACAGGAAAACATGCATGCAACATGGTGAACAAGACACAGTGCAAAGCAAATGCAGTTCGAAGTGGCAGAACAACAAGCTGTTACAAAATACACATATGCAGACTCGACTACAAAAGCACCACAAGTTTATCAACTCAACAACAGCCAGTGCCAACAAAGAAAAGAGACTCAAGGCCAAGACTAAAATGTCAAAGACCAGACAATAGTGAAGTACACAAGTACAATATCAAACAACATGTCGAAAAGTACTCAGGGATGAACACATGACCAGACACACATGAACATGGTGAGAAACACAAGTGAAATAATTCAGCATTGAAGTGGATGTACAAAGCTCAAGTTCAATCCCAAACCAACCAAGAAATTCAAGGCAACAGAGACCAAGCAATGAACAACAGAAACCAAGCTACGACCACCAAGTACAACAATGCACAAGTGACACTACAAACTTCAATGACCAGTTCATGCATGCATCAGTGACCAAACACATAAACATCATCAAGAGTACAAGTCCAAATACACAATCCAGGCAGCAAGTACATCATGGAACCAAAGTGAGTATGCAAGGTCAGACCAAACATCAAGAGTACAATGCAACTGCAGAATGCAAATGAACTCGACCAAGTACACATTATAACAAACAGTGAATCAAGACAGGGCCGAGCTACTGATATATGGTGATGCAGTCAACAACTACACAACTACAAGTACAGGGAGTAACAACTCAAATGGAAATACCACAAATCAACTACCAGACACTTCATTGAGCTACAAACAGTGATGCAAGTATTGAAATCAGACTCAATGGAAAAACAGTGCAACAAGCAGCAGTGTGCAAGTGACAAATGCACATGTCAACAGTACATGAAGGCAACATAAATCGTGTATATCAATGCTACAGGAATGAACACATAGATGGCCGAAGCCGTGGCAAATCAAGGAGTAAAGTTTGAAGTCAATGCAGACGCAAACAAGTTGAGATGAACAGATGGAAACAAACTCGAAGTCAAGTGAAAAAATTCGTGTTTAAAAAATTCAGACGCGTATCTTTGAAATAGTCAAAGAAAAGTAAAAGAGGAAAGTTTCTGCCGTATCAAACAAGGAAAATCGAACGATTGAAAATCAAAACCGTGTATATCAAGTTGTCACAGAAATCAGGAAAGCGAAAATTAGGAAAGTATCGAATTGATACGAAAAATTCAAGGAATTCAACTCCTATAAATATCAATCATCATCGGCAAATTAGATCATCGAGTTCAAGCAAGCAATTAAACCAGCAACGAAAGAAAAAAAAATTACATACCATAATTTATCGAACTCGGTCAACAGAGGAGCAGCTGCGAACGAGAGAAAGTAAAGCCTAATTTTAGAAGCAAGGAATAAAAGAGCCGAAGCCCTAATTTAGTTGCAAAGAGGAACGACCGCCATTATTCTCACAAGTCAAAAGAAAAGGAACGGGCCAAAGCAGGAAAAAAGAGGATCGGGTGAAAGAAAATTGGGCCGGCCTTGTTAACAAGGGCTTTAGTTTAATATTTGGGTTTAATTTTATTAAGGTTTTTTTTGTTTATTAGTTTTATTTTTATTTGTTCTTTTCGAATTAAATCTTGGTAAATCACCAACTAAGTTGTAGGTAGTGTCAGATTGTCTAGTTAGAATTAGTTCAGTGAGCAGGGTGTGCGAGTTTGCAAAACTCTATAGGCGGGAGCAGGGTTTGCGAGTTTGCAAAACTCTATAGGCGAGAGCAGGGGTTGCGGGTCTATTAGAGTGTTTGTAAGCGGGAGCAGGGTTTGCGAGTCTGTTAGAGTGTTTGCAAGCGGGAAACTGTTTAATTCTAATAGAAATCTGGGAATGCAGCAGTAGGCAGGGGTTGCCGAAGCTGGGTAAATTTTGTGTGTGATATACTTTTCAGCATATTTATTTCTCTGCAGTTTGTTTTTGTGTTTAATTCGAGAAAATTTGCTATAACCCTATTCACCCCCCCTCTAGGGTTAATCTAGATCCTACACTGGGGAATAAAAAAACCCGTCCCAACCACCCCATTGCAATTCCTAAGAACGACATATGTTAAGGTTGTTAAACTATCCGAATAATCTGTCTTATGATACCAAGCCGTAACGACCACACCGCTATACCTATATTATTAAAAAAACATTTGAAGTAATGTCATCTAATAACACAGAGAATACAACTAGTTAAGGGCGATCGAATGTAAATATATCTTTATACTAACACTGACATGTCTTTATTACCTTCTAAGGATCTGAACTGAAAATTTATATGTGTACAGTATTAATACAAAGTAGATAAAAAATATTTAGAACAGTATATAATACAAATAAATCAAAATCAGAATCACCGATCACAGCGGGATAATATACATAATAAAATGTGTGTCTACAAAATATCAGTACTAAACCCACTATAAACATATATCACATCCAAAAGTACTATATCGGGTACACAGCGATTACTAAATAATATTGTTACCTGAATAATTTATAGAGGATATGAGTCAAGGAATAAATGTCGAGGCTAAGGGTCCATGTCGAGGTTCGAAGATTCAAATGCAAAGGTAAGTATTGACATTAAAGTCCTTGTCGACTTCGAAGAACACAAGATGATGATCAAAGAACTATGCCACTCCTATCCAATGATGTCGAGTTTCTTCAAAACAGGCCACTTAATGTCGACGACGAGAAGCAAAAATCATAGACATCATCAAGGATCGAGAAGTAATATAGTATCAACCTTATATGGGCAATTTTGACAACTACTATTGTCGAGGTTCATCAACAACATCGATGCCGCGCTTCAATAGAATTGAGGATCATCAAGGAAGAACGACTTCAAGCATTGAGATCATACCAAGGTCTCATCATGAAGGAACAAGAGCGCAAACACTAAAGCGCGATGGCTCTATCCATGCCGAAGCCAATAAGGCTGCTATCATCAATGCTCGATGACGCTGAAGCATGGCAAGGCTAAAGATTGGCGGCACCTACTACCCACCCAACTCTATAAATAGAGGCCAAGAGGCTCCATGCCGGGGGCTGAAATTTCATTTCTCCCTCTAGTTCTTAAATCACACTCTAGTAAAACCTAAATCGAATTGGAGAAAAGTTGTATTCAATTGTAATCATTTTCTAATCAATAGAAACAAAGGCTTGGATTGGCTTGACTTCAATCACGATTTATCTGTAACAACCCTAATATTTTATTAACATTATTTAGGACATTCAATTGGTTAGATTAAATGAAATAATGTAAGCGGTTAGGGGATTGAGATTTGTGTAGTAAGAAGGTAGCCGTGCCTAGTTAACCAATGAACTAAATGAAATTAAAATGAAATAGTAAGGGAAATTAGATAAGGGAAAAATAGGAATAATTCATATTATTATATCCTAAACCCTCATGCACCCTTATTTTACACGTTCATAAACAAAACTAAACAAAGAAGTGGTTGACCACCATTAGAAGACCTAAGAGGAAGATAAGCAAGAATCAAGAAGAAGGAATCTTAATCAAATTCATTCAATTGCAAATCTCAAACTCCTTAATCACATGCTAAAGGTGAATAATAGGTTACATCTCATATTTTCGTATTTTTAGTTATAGTTGAGATCCGAAATTATTTTGCAAATGATTTGCCGTGTTTTGATTATTTAAATGGATATATATGCTTGTTGATGATTTATGCTATTTCATATAGATTTTATGATAAGGTTTAATTTGAATAACCAACTAAATGACATCCAAATGCTTTACAATTTTGATGTAAGGTCAGAAAGAATATTTTAGAGACGGGTTCCTAGTTTCATAATTTTCTGAATTAATGTGGATTTGTTAGGAATTTTTTAGTGAGGAAAATAGTTAATTGGGTTTAAAATTAATTACGGCTATTATATGTTAGCTTTGGGTCAGAAATTTATATATGTTAGAAAACATATTAAAAGTGATATATGGAAATTCTTGTAGAATTTTCCTAAATATTTTAATAAGTATATAAAATTATTTAGGGTATGAGACTTAAATGTTTTATATGTTTATAAAAGGAGAAGGAGTAACTTGTGAATGTTTTAAATTGTTTAATTATGAATTTCGGCAGTTATTGTAGAAAAGATTTTTGAAAAGAAATTTGCAACCTATCATATGTTAACGAAAAAAGCTGGTTAATTTAAAAGAAATTACCTTTTAAAGTCAAAGATCAGTTTTTATAAGGTTCTGTTGTTTCAGCTACCTTTCGACTTCATACTTCCACCTTCAACCAGCTTGAAACTAATACAAATGGTATCAAAGACTTGATATGTAGTGGATTGGAGATAGGCAAAAGGTATAAAGTCAAAGCAGGGCTTTCAAAGGGGTCGAGACCTTGTTTTTCTTTTAAAAGGAAATGCCGCTTGCTTTGCTTTCGAAAAGAATGCTTTCGAATAAGATGGCTTTCGACTTAGTCAATTGTTTTAAAGAAAGAAACTTTTGAAAGAGGTTGTCGCCTTTGTTTTAATAAAATGCTTTTGAAGGGGTCAAAACCCCTTGCTGCTGCATCCTACCTTTCAAGCAATGCCTTCGAAAGGGTTCTTTCGCTTTAAACCCTCAGTCGCCTCTCCAATGCTTTTGAAGGGATAGGTTTCGACACCATCCACTTCTTTACTTAGGAAATTTCTTTCAAAAGAGTTGCTTTCGACTTAGTTCTTTTAAGAACCTTTTGATACTTTGAAAGTTAAACCCAAAGGTTTCGAAAGGAATGGTTTTAAATGGTTCCGAAAGGTTGTTCCACATGTTTTTAATTGAACCCAATGCTTTCAAAAGGTTTGATTTATGTAAAGGACTTAATGCTTTCGAAAGATATATGATAAAGGTTTCAAAAGGGCAGTTCCTCGATATTTTCGAAAGGTTTACCTCAGTGTTTAAATGGAAGGTTTCCAATGTTTTCGAAATACATGTTTAAATTGTTTTGAAAAGAGAATGTCTAAGGTTTTATAAAGATTTCAAAAGGAAATTTTCAATGTTTTTGAAAGTTCTATTGCAAATGGTTTCGAAAGGTACGTTTTAGCCTTTTGGACTAAAATTATAAAGTAAAGTAGTTTACTTGTATTGAAAGGGGCACTTTTAATGGTTTCTAAAGGGGTACTTTCAAAGGTTTCGAAAGAGAGTGTTTAAAGGTTTTAAACAAAGGTTTCAAATGTTTTCATCAGCAATGTTTTGTGTAAACTATATATAACATGGCAAAGTGATTTGAATAAAGCTTAGAGTATATTTTCCTTGCTTAAGTATGATTTAAAGGGTTAAATAAATTTGAAAGAAATGTTTTCAAGGAAAATTCGATGGGGTAGTTGACCCTAAGTAAATGACTCAGATATTAGATACCAGATGGGACTGGTATGAGACCACGTCCTATACTTTAGCTAGTATCCCTTAGCTAATATAAGTTCAAAATTCCAGTGTGTAGGGCTTTGCCACGGGTAACTCTAAAATGATGCTACACACAAAAGGGATACACAGGGTAAAGATAGGTTATTGGTGAGTCCGCAAAACCATTAGGATCAGTTGACCCTAGGAGAAGAAAGTTAGGGACAGACCATCCAGAAGAGTATCTAACAGAAGTTAGATTATTTGTTTATTATGTCTGGTAGGCCCGAGTCAGCCAAAGGTTAGTAGTTAGCCAAACAAAACTATAGTGTTTGGACAGATAGTCCATTTATTACCTGATTTGTATACATACATGATACTGTTATTATTGCTTTAACCAGTTTGAATGCAGGATTTTAATTTTCAAAAGATATGTTTTAAAAAGGGATATTTGTGTGGGAAACTCATTCCTCTAAGCGGTGTGGTCTCATTTAATATCAGTAAACCGAGATATATATTATTATTCACACTAGGCTTTATGTCTGACTTGAAGTTTATGTTATTCCCCTTAAATTCTCGGGTGCTCAAAATATGATTTGAGTAGGTTGAGAGTTGAGGATTTACAAGTTTTAGAAGGTGGACGAATAAAGCTTCCGAAGACGTGTAGGAGGCATGGATAACTATTTAGGAGTTGTTATTTTTATTTCTATTTTCGCTGTGATGTATTAAGATAGTTTTTGTCTATTTAGCACTCTAATCATCTAAGGGGGCATCTTCATATGTCGCTCTTGGCGTATTTTATAATAGTTATATTTGATTAAAACTTGTGATACGGTTTGGGATTATGTATTGGAATATGAAACATGTTTTTGAAATGTAATTAGTAAAGCTGATGTTTTTGGAATCCGTGATTTTGTTTCATATTCATGTACTTTTGATATCATGGATAACATTAACATTACCATATTTTATCATCGGAAATTAATACTATAGATGACTGTAGCATCTGTAGCGCTTAGCTTCAGAACTCAAGATAGAGGATGTTACATTATTAAATCATTATCTATTAGGCGTGCAAATATTCAAACTCACCGAGTTTGAAAATCGAAATAGTCGACCTCAGCGAGCTCTGAACTAGGATGAACATGTCGTTAAGTTCAGAACTCGACATGGCCATTGTCGATGATTCCTTAACATTAACATATGCATAACCTCGACTTGGTCAACCTTGTCGAGTTTCAAGCAATAGCGAGCGTATATTCGCATGATTATATGAGCATTGGATTCTCGGATGTGGGAGCAAAAAGGGATTGGTCTATTATCATGCTTAATAGATCATGTCTCCAACTTGTCACATTTTTTACATTTCTATTTGATCATATGATATGACATAATCCCTTATGGGAGTATATTCTCTAAAAGTTCATGTGAAAAGATGCAACATCACCGTTATGGCTTACATTGAGGACGTCGAGTCCCTCTAGGGATGTCGAGCCTAATGACTAAAGAATAATGTACATGTATCAGATTTCCCTTGAGGACTAATTGTCATCCTTTGTCAACGATTTTATCATGCACTTAGTTTCATATGACAAGTTAGATCTTGGCACTCATCGACGACGACATTGATCAACAATACTCGATTATATTCCTTTATTTGTAATATCGAGGACTAACTTATCATTATTGGAATCCAAGGTGTTATACCATTGTTTGGTCTAATATTTTTGATGGTAGAAGGAGGGGTCGAACCTCGGAAAGACGAGAATACCCTAAAGGGATTTGAATTTCTTAATTTGGAAAAAAA
Source organism: Allium cepa (assembly GCA_030765085.1). Classification (NCBI taxonomy): domain Eukaryota; kingdom Viridiplantae; phylum Streptophyta; class Magnoliopsida; order Asparagales; family Amaryllidaceae; genus Allium; species Allium cepa. The sequence goes on from CM060944.1 coordinate 438,064,282, forward strand.
ATTAAATCCATTTTTAATTTTAGAATTTGGAAAGTAATAGTTGTCGACATTTGTACACTTGCAAGAAATACAATAACAAATAACCGCACGCGCTCGACATCGAATTGATAAGCTCGACATTCTTTGCTCTTATTTAATGCTCGATATCATTGTATGTGACGGAAAATTCCATCGATTAGAATACCATCGAAAATGTAATAATGAAAACCGCATGCGCACGGCGTACAATCGTAATACACATGCGAGTACGGGTCGATCCATAGGAAAAGAATAAAATTCTAACGTTACTCAATCAAATTAGCCCAAAAATTAAAAGAATTTTTAACTAAAGAAAATTTAGAAAAATGAGAGTAAAAGCTAGAATAAAAATGAGAATAAAACTATGAGATTACGGAGCAATTTAGAGGTAAATCCACTTCCAATCATTCATATAAAGCAACATAAAATTAATTTATAATCTCTTCTTCTAATTTTAAGTAGAAATGATTGATGTGTTTATTATAAGAGTGACATATTTATGTTATTAATTAGCATAACTTAAACCAACAAACTATAGCACACCATTCAAACCCACTTCTAAAATCTCATTAAAGTGAACGTGTAATTAAAAATAAAATCTAATTTAAGCATGATCGATTTACTATTTTGAGATTAGAAATATAGAACATCAAATATTTATTTTACTTTTAATTTGATGACCAAAATCACTTAGGCAAATGATCAAATAATTTATGTTTATATTGGATTAAGCAAAGCCTATTTGAGTTGTTAACATAGGCTATCAAATTCATTAAAAACATAAACTACCATCATTATTAATTTCCATTAAGCACCAAACAAGAGATTACAAATGCAACCATTCTATGTTGATTTATACGATTCATGAGAGCTTCAATTCCCCTAAATTGAAGGGGCTTAGCTTCTCATAATTGAATTCATGTTAACATAAAAATGATTTAAAGCAAAAAAGCAAGGAAAATAAGAGCTAATTAAAAGAAAAAAGAACTAACTACTTGCATAAAATAAATCTAAACTAATTGCATGAATTTAAAAAAAAGAGCATAAGATAACATAAAGTAAAAGAGAATAAAAGAAAGTTGCATAAAAAAAAGAACAGTGCTAAAAAGCCATTGATAAGACATTTTATTTAACATTGAATTTTTGCTACAACCATGCATAAAAGAGAATAAAAAGAAAATTACATGAAACATAAATTGATATTTATACATGCCTAAAACTCTAATTCCATATTTAGGAAACTATCCAAAATACTCTTTAGTTGTGTTGACTCCAAATAATCATTAACGAATTAATTAATCCCACTAACTTGTGCTTCTGCCTTTAATCTCCACTAACATATGCATTTGCTTTTAATTGTGGTTCATAAGTAAGTAGGCATGTGGGCTCCTCTTTGTTGCATTATTTCCATCCTCTTATCATTCCTTTGATTTCCCATGTATATGCATAGGCCTCTTCCATTTTGTATCCAAAATTCCTATAAACCAAAATAAAAATGTGCAAGTAAATTTTCTTCAATTAATTTTTATAAAAGTTACCATTTTTCCCACATGTTAATGTATGAATGATGATTTAAAATCCCTTTATATTTTTGGTTTAGGCATGCAAAATCACCCTAGTATGCCTTTTATTTAAATAAAAGAAGACTAAACATGAGAGTAAAACAACACTTTTATATGCACATTAATAGCCTAGCACTTATCTTTTTATTCGTCCTTGAATAAACTAAAACTAGGATAAATTCGTTTTCATAGGAACCATAATTGCATTGAGCGTATGCAACAAGTCTTTAAGCCTCTAGGTGTCCCTAGCAAGACAAGTGTTGTCTCATGAGGGTTTTTAGCAGATACTACCTACAAAATCCAAATGCGGTATGCAAATTCTAATGCGACTACATGATGCAAGTTTTTGAAATTATTTACAAATGAATAATTTACTTTTAAATTGACACGAGTAAGTCAGATATAAGTTTTGGTTATTATCTAGAAATATTAGTCATTTTACTCATCAAAACTTCCAACAAAAATTAAGTTATTATCACAAATGGACTCTAGTTTGGTTAGTTGTTTCGGTTGATATCATAGTGCAACTATGAATGAATCCTTTAGTTGATTGTCAAAGTTTTACAAAGTGGCATTTTTATTTATTTTGAATAACAAATCAAATCAATTAAGTGAAGATAGTGCTTGGGTTTCAATTGCTTGCTCTCTATTTTGAAAAATATTATCGTTTACACACCTAACTCAAATATACCGATCATGACCTGCCTTTGGGTCTTACATAAGAAGAGCATAAAGTATAGCGAGTGTACACACTTGCGTATGAATACATGACTCTAGGTGTTTATTATTATTATTTTAATTTTATTTACATACACCTAACTCAGATATATTGAGGCCAGATATACTGATCATGACTGCCTTTCGGGCTTATATGAGAAGGGTATAGAGCGTGGCGAGTGTACACACATACGTGTGAACACATGACTCTAGATGTTTCTTATTGTTATGATTTTTTTTTGAAAAGAGAGAGTTATGTAAAATCACATTAGCACCACTTAACTTAGAAGATCAAAAATGCTATCGCCTTTACTTTAAATCAACCACTCTTTTAAATAAAGGTTACAATTAGGATATATTTCATAATTATCACTTATGAACCTTCCTTTATACTATTTACACCATAGTTACTTGTAATCAAACTTTTATTTTTATTTTCATTGAGACAAGTAATTTTTCAAAAATTTCAATTTAATAACCAAAAAACGTATACTTATTCTATCGTGTTCCTTCAAAAGTAAATCAATATGCCAAAAAAATTGTCTTGGTTTTATTTGTTTTTTGGAAAGAAAATATAGAAAAAATAAACCATGATTTTAATTCCTAGGGAACAAACGAAGTCGAGAGTCATACAAAAAACTCTTTGGTTTGGCGAAAATGTTTTTGTTAGGATTGACTTGTCATGAAAAACTTTTGTTTTTTCTTTGTAAATTTTCTCATTTTCATACGCATTGTTCCTAATTTCCTCTAACTCGCTAATTTGTAATTTCTTATTTTCTCCAGCATTTTCAAGATCAAAGTTTATGTTCTTAATCGTCCACATCATTTTATGTTCAAGTTCGACAGGTAAATGGCACACTTTACCATATACTAACCTAAAGGGAGACATCCCTAGATTAGTTTTATACGCAGTTCTATAAGCCCAAAGCGTAGCTGTCAATTTTTGTGACCAATCTTTTCAATTTTTATTTATGGTTTTCTCTAAAATTTGTTTGATTTGGCGATTTGAAACTTCAAATTGACCATAAGTTTAAGAATGATAAGGAGTGGATAGCTTATGGATTATCGAGTATTTCTTCATTATAGTTTTAAATGATCGGTTACAGAAATCGGTTCCATTATCGCTTACTATTATGCGAGATATTTCAAACCTAGAAAAGATGTTTTCTTTTGTGAATCTCATAACAACTTTGTGGTCATTTTTTTTATATGAAATGGCTTCAACCCATTTAGAGAGGTAATCAACAGCAAGAAGAATGTAGAGATTTTCGAAGTGTTGGAAAACGGTCCTATAAAGTCAATACCCCAAACGTCAAAGATTTCGATTTTAAGAATAGGGTTCAAAGGCATCATGTTTTGTCGAGAGATTTTTCCTAACATTTAGCAAAATCATAAGTTTTACAAAGCTCGAATACATCTTTTAAAAGTGTAGGCCAGTAAAAATCACATTAGAGCACCTTTTCTGCTGTCTTCTTTGGAACAAAATGACCACCGCAAGCTTAGTCATGACAAAACAAAAGGGCACTCTTAATTTCGCAATCTAGGATGCAACGTCAAATGTTTTGGTCGGAATAGTACTTAAACAAGTATGGATCATCCCAACAGAAATATTTCACTTGGAAAAGAAATTTGTATTATCTTGTTTTAACCAAAATGAAGGAGTTTCCTTATCGACTAAATAGTTCACTATATCGGCATACCATGGATCGATGGAAATGGATAGGAGTTGTCCATTAGGAAAGTTCTCGTTGATTGGTAAAGAAGATGGTGCGGGTGGAAGATGCGGCAAATGAACAACAATGACGTTGTCGAATCCTTTTTTGACTTTGATCGTAAGGTCAAATTCTTGAAGTAAAAGGATCCAACGATCAAACGAGACTTAGGATCTTTTTTAGCGAAAAGGTACCTAAGAGCGGAGTGGTCAGTGCAAACTGTAATGTGTGAGCCAATCAAATAAGGTTGGAACTTTTCGAGCGCAAAGACTACCGCTTGAAGCTCTTTTAAGTGGTCATGTAATTGAGTTGAGCATTGTTTAAAGTCATGCAAGCGTAGTAGATGACATGAAGAATTTTGTTGATGCGTTGTTCTAAAACAACACCAACTGCGAAGTTAGAGGCGTCATGCATTATTTCAAAAGGAAGATCCCAGTAGGGTGAGAAAATAATAGGAGTGGAAATGAGTTTATTTTCGAGACGTTCAAAAGTAAAAACACAGTTAGAACTAAAGTCAAATGGAACGTCTTTTCCAAGAAGACCAGTTGGAGGTCGAGCGATTTTATAGAAATCCTTTATAAACCGTCTATAGAAGCCAGCGTGGCCAAGAAATGAACGAATATCCTTGATGGATTTAGGAATAAGTAGATTCACAATTACATCAACGCTTTATCTACCTCAACGCCTTTGTTTGAAATAACATGTTCGAGGATAATGCCATGTTTGATCATGAAATGAATTTTTTTCCAATTTAACGTTAAATGTTTTTCTTTGCATTGGCTTAAAACCATCTCGAGATGGTGTAAGCACTCGAAAAAAGAATCCCCAAAGATAGAGAAATTGTCCATAGTAAAAAATGTTCGATTATGTCAGAAAAGATGCCAACCATTCATCGTTGTAAAGTCGCAGGGGCATTAGAAAGACCGAATGACATACGTGATAAGAAAAGGTTCCGAAAGGACATGTGAAAGTCCTTTTTTCTTGATCTTTGGGAGCAATTGAAACTTGATTATAACTGGAATAACCATCAAGGAAACAATAGAAGCCGTGGCCAGCTAATCGTTCAAGCATTTGGTGGATGAAAGAAAGAGGGAAATGATATTTACATGTTGCAGCATTTAATTTTGATAATCAATGCAAACATACCAACCCATTTGAGTACAAGTTGGAATAGTTCGTTAGCATCATTCGTGATAACGGTGATTCTGGACTTTTTAGGCATGACATGAATTGGGTAACTCATGAACTATCAGAAATGGGATATATGATACCGTTATCAAGGAGCTTAAGAATTTCTTCTCAAACCGCATCTTTTATTTTGGGGTTAAGCCTTCGTTGGGCATCACGAGTGGGTTTGGCTTCATCAATTAAATGAATGCAATGTCGAACAATTGCAGGGCTAATTCCCTTAATGTTGGTAATGGACCATCTAATTGCTTCTTCTTTTTTCAGAAGAATTGAAAGAAGAGATGCTTCTGATAGTGTTAGGAGTATTCCCTAGGGGAAACTCTGTAATTTATTAACTCTAAAATTAATTCTTGTTCGAAATAAAGGTGTTTCTTCTTTCTGTTATTTTTTTATAATGTGTTATAAATAATTAAATGTTTAATCAAAAATATATTTAAAAGAAAATCCATAAATGACGTGTTTGTGATAGTAATTACAATTATTTGTAATCATGAGTATTGGATCACATGTTACAAAACACATCATTTTAAATGTTCCTAGTCAATCGTTGAGACTAGAGTACGTAATGCTCTCCAAATGTTGGGCAGTGTATAACTCATGACTGTTGGGAGCACGTAGAGGTTATGTACTAATAGTTATTAGACAGCTATAGAACAACTTACTCGGGAGTTTTCTGTTGGTTAATATTACTAAGGTCAAACAGAAAATACAGATGTGACTAATTTACATAATTCTTTTGACTTGAGAATACTATCAATCTTCAATATGAAAAACTCTACTTTGATTATAGTCAAATCATGGAACGACATTCATTAAGTCATTATAGTTGAGTTTAGTGGAAGTATTGGAAGGAAGACACTATTCAAGAGAGGATTCGTCACTTCAGTTATCTGAGGTTAGTATCATGGTCAACTCAAGTCACCCCAAAGTCAACATCTCTAGCTAGAGTATTACGGTTAATAATAATTGTTATTATTGAGCCAAGGATTTTTTGTTTGGACTATAGAGTCGAATATGGACAATATTGAAATTTTGACCATTACCAATTACATAAATCCAAAGTGATACAGTTTTGACAAAGAGAATTGATGTGTATAAATGTCACTAAAGGTAACGCTTATTAAATTAAATAAGATTTTACTGAAAATGAATTAACGATAAATTTGCCATAATGTCACACTACTTTCTAAGTGACGTGTAAATGTTAACATTCAAATAGTTTGGTGTTAATTGCCGACCAAATTTACACCCAAGAGTTACACAACTGAAATGATGAATTCCCTTAAGACCGAATGATTTAATTAGTTTATAATTGTTATAAATAAATTAAATTAATTATTTTTATGAAATATTAATTATAAACTTCGAATATGGTTTGAGAAATAAGAATTGTTATATATTTATAGTAGTTATAAATATACCATATACGATATCGGTAAGCGATTAAATTAGATTTAATTGCATTGCATTTTGGCTTGGGCTTAAATGTGTTCAAAGCCCACAATTAGGGCTGCAAATTTTGGTTTTGAAAAGTTATTGGAGGCGGCTAAAACTTAGGATTAGATCTACAGATGGATGGCTAAGATTAAGAGATAATAAGTAATAAGATTGTTCTAATATCTCTCTTGTGCAAGGCTATATATATGGATCTATAAACCCTTAATCAAAAAATAATTTGGCTGATATAATTATCAAATTTGCTAGCCAAAATTAATCCCCATATCATTTCTAAGAATCTCAAATCATTTCAAATTAAGTAAAAGGACTATTTGATAGAAAAGGTCGACGATTCCAGACTTACAATCTGACGGGTCGAGCATAACTAGAGAGGGGAATTCATTGATTCAGGTGGACTCATAGGCATCATTAATTGGTATTTAATTTATATATTATAGTAATGATATCATATTTTATGATTTAATATTGATTAATCCCAAATCTGTATATATATTAATGCTGTATATCTAGCTAGGTGAGATCTACGTAGGTATATGTAGTTATCACAAATTAGTTTGGTTATGTCCATGGTTATATTATTATGTGTTATAATTTATGTATAAAAAAATCTAATTTGCTATAAAAAATTAAATTTTGTCATTATTAATTATTTTACGTATATTTATATATTAATTTAAATATAGACTAATATATATTTAAAACATACATATATGTATATTTATAATGTATAAACAGCTTAGAATTTTTCCCTAAACCTATTTATACATAATATTAATTATCAAATTCAAAAATAATTTTTTATATATAAATATTTTTAAATTATATTTTATTGATTCTTTGAATTTGTTTATTATATCTAAAGTAATTATTGCATTGAAATTCGATTATATATTTTTTAAAATTACTATATATATGCAGTAACCCAAAGAAATTTTTTTAGAATTTTTTGTTAATATTTAATATTTTTAATAATTAAATTACTTCAGTTGAACATTTCCTTTATTTGTTAAAAATAATATTTTATTTCAACAAATCATGGAAAAAAATTAAACTTGTATCTTATTGTCCTAAATTTTTAAAAAATTTAAAATTTGTTTTTTAAATATTTATTGCTAATATTTTTAATTATTATGATCAAAACTATTTATTATATATATATAACAATGATAAAATTATAAAATTATTATTTTATGTTTGTTACGCTAATTTCGAACTGAAAATCATTTTAAAATGTATATACATTTATATTTTAAGTATTTAAATGCAATTAATTATTCATATATATACATTTTATTTAACCTTATATATATAATTTTATTTATTATATATATGTATGTATAATTTTATATGATATATATTTTTTATTTTGAGACTTTTAGTTATAAATATATTTTAAATATATGTATACATATTTATATAAATATACTTTGCACTATAGATTTATGCACATAGTTAGACAACATGCAATACATACGAAATGACCTAATGTGTGCGTTGCGATGTAAATCCCAACTTCTATATACGGGCATATTATACCCTTCACGGATTATTATGTTACACATGCAGACACATATGTATATGATACATGTATATATAAATTACATCATTCAAATTAAATTTACACTACAAAATACTTAAATTTAAATAAAATACATGATTTTATTTAAAACAAGTTTAGAATTGTTCTAAATGAATTAGACTTCATAGGTATAATAAAGATCCAATAGGATAAGAAAATTTTGAAATACAGCTACCACTACCGTTGTGGGCTGGCCCAGTTTTACCAATAATATCAGAGCTCAATAGCCTATGCGGTCTAAATTAGTCATGTTAGGGTTAACTTATTAAGCTTGCCCACTTAGTACAGTGTCTAGAAAGGTAATGTCTAAGATTGAAATTGTGTAATCAAGTACCCTATCCTACCTACTTACCAACCTAAAATTGGCCCGAAAGGTGAAGTGAGTCCAAAGGTTGCCCCTAATAGAAAATGCCCCACTTAATTTGGGCCTTGGGCTAATTTTCGAAATTGTCTTGAAAAATAAAATAAAAGGTTTTAAATTTAATTGTTAAATTAAAAAAATATATGTTTATTATAATAGTTATAATGTAACATATTTTTCAAAATGTTTGAAAAACAAATTAACATAATTTTGGAAAATTATAAATTTTATTAATAAGTTAATTAATAAAATGTATGTGCATGTAATAAATATATTATGAAATACGTTATGATATTTTAAAATGTTTAAATATCATAAATATGTATGCATACATATGAATAATATTTTTGAAATCAAGATAATTTAATTAATAAAAAGGTTAATTAATTGAAATTATAATTACATATGTATATGATATATGTGTTATACTATAAAGGTTATAGTACATAATAAATACAAATGTTATATTAATATAAAATTAATTAAAATGTTAATTAATTAAATATGATTTAATTAATATAATATTATACATAAGACTATTATATAAGTAATGTGAAATATAAAAACCATATAAACAAAACTTACATAACATGAATGTATAAAACCCATAATAGACTTAAGAAATAAACACATACGTAATCGTACATATATCGTGATTTCTAATATGTTCGACACTTGAATCACGAGGGTAGTTCATAAGAATTACTTTATTTCATTGGTCGATATCACTCAATTTAATATTGTCCTCTACTATATATATGTTAATAAATTACTTTCATACTCCTTAGTTGTTGAGCAAACTCAAGCTAAGGATGTTATGTGTAATATTATTAATATATTGAATAGATGAGGTAAGATAACTATATGTATTTATTGAGCAAACTCATGGTACATATACTATACTTAGGCCATCACGATATGGTAGGCACGAGTGAATAATTTCATTTCGATTTTTTGAGCAAACTCAAGGTCGATATGAAATTAGGACAAGGTTCCAAGGGTTTGGAGTTGTATGTGATACAATGGATAAAACATTATCCATTGTTCGTGGAGCTATGACTTGTTGAGAAAATTTAAGGTCAGAATTCCAAGATGAACAAGTCCTAACACCTACTAGTAAAGTCATAAGACTTCTATGTTTTGACTTAGGATTTGATGAAACATAAAAGACTAGTGGGAGTTTATTAGTAAAAAGAAACATAGTGTTTAACCTTACTAATATTATAAGAACATCTAATATGTTTTGTCCTAGTAATCTTCCATTTAAACTTGCAGAAAATTTCAACTCCAAAACTATTTTCTGAAAGTGTCAAACTCACCGGACCTAACTATACCGACTGGCTAAGAGAAATTAAGATAGCATTGACTTATGAGTGCCTTTGGACTTCTGTTACATGTGAACCCAAAATAGAACCCGCTGATGGTGTAGACCCTGAAGAACGACTTGCTTATTTAAAGTGGCAATCTGACTTAGAGATCGCCCAAGTTTTCGTGTTGTCTACCTTAGACAAACCGTTGAAAAGGCAACATAAGAACATGTCCTCCATGAGATTTTTAATAGTCTCAAAGCTCTTTCTGGTGAGCAGTCCCGTTCCGCAAGGTACGAGCTTTCAAAAAAACTGTTTAACACCAAAATGACTAAAGGATAGAAAATGGAAGATTATGTTCTAATGATGAAAGGCTATATTGATAGACTTGCACAATTAGACATAGAGATAAGCAACGAAATGCAAGTAGACTTGGCCCTTGGTTCTCTCATCCTCAGTATGATCCGTTCATACTGAATTACAACATGAACCAATTAAATGTGAATCTCGTGGAGCTCCTCAACATGCCGAGGTCAACCGAGTCAACAACTAAAGATCGAGGTGTCGTACTTGTCGTGAAGGGAAATGCATCATCTTCGAAAGGTTTGAAGAAGCGGAAAAGAGATAGTAAGAAAAAGAAAAGTAAGAAGACCGATGAGAAGGGTGAATGTCACCATTGCCACAAGAAAGGTCATTGGAAGAGAAACTGTCCTGACTACTTAAAGATTGTCAAGGAAAGGAAGCAGAATGGTTTTGCAGCTCCATTAGGGGCTTAGGAACTAGCATCGCGTAGCGAAAGGAGAAATGAAGCTCCAAGTTGCTGATGGATCGACAGTAGATGCAACGACGGTAGGAGACTATAATTTAGATTTTCCAAGTGGATTAGTATTAGTATTAAATAATTGCTATTATGTAAAAGACTTTGTTTGTGGATTATCTCTATTTCTAGATTGTCTAAGACAGGGTATATTTTTCATTATGAAAATAATGTTATGAACATTAGTTTGGATGGAAATAAAGTCTACAAAGGTGTCCTTGAAAATGGAATTTTTGTGGTTAATACTAATTATTTCTGTTCTATGAATGAAGTTTCTAATAAATTAAATGACAATTGTCTTTGGCATTTTAGGCTTGGTCATATTAGTGAGAAGAGACTACAAAAATTGAAAACCGATGGTTTTCTATCGTCGGTTGATTCTGAATCATTTGAAACTTATGAGGCGTGTCTTAAAGGTAAAATGACCGAGCACCCCTTCAGTGGAAGCAATAAAAGAGTTAATGAACTCTTAGGGTTAGTACGTAGTGATTTATGTGGCCATATGGCTATATTAACCAAAGATAATAGTTCTTACTTTCTTACTTTCACTGATGATTTCTCAAGACCAGGATATGTATATCTTATGAAGAACAAATCCAATGTTTATGAGAAATTTGTTGAGTACAAAAAGGCAGTAGAAAACCAAATGGGCCGTAATATTAAAAAATTTCAATCGGATCGAGGAGGTGAGTATGTTAGACAGGATTTTCAGTAATACTTAAAAGATAATGGGATTATCTCTTAGGTCACTCCACCCTATACTCCACAACACAATGGTGTGTCAAGGAATTGAATCCTATTAGATATGGTTCTTCCATGATGAGTAAGGCTGAGTTACCTCTGTCCTATTGGGGATATGTGCTAGAAACTGTAGCATATATGTTAAACTTATTGCCCACTAAATTTATGCGCAAAACACCATATGAGATGTGGTGTGGTAAGAAACCCCAACTCAAATATATGTAAGTATGGGGTTGTCTGGCATACATTAAGAACGTTGGTCCAAATAAACTAGAGGCAAGATCGGTACTATGTAAGTTTATAGGATATCCCAAAAACTCGATGGGATATATATTCTACAATACTGAGGAACAAAAGGTCATTTTTTCTCGACACGTTGTCTTTTTAGAAAAGGAATTTCTGTTAAAAGAAATTAACAGCGAAGTTGTAGACTTGGATGAGATCCGAGAAACTAACACTGAAGCCGAAACAGTGGGAGAAACAAGGTCATCCGTATACGAAAATACGCAACCTATTAGATAGTCTAGTAGGGAATCCCATGCACCGGAGAGATACTATGGTTTTCTTGTTGATGGAAAAAAGGAGGACTATGTCTTAGATGGTGACACTCCTTTATCTTTCCAACAAGCACTGCAAAGTAAAGACTCTGCACTCTGGCTTGAAGCTATGAAAACCGAGATGGACTCCATGTACGAAAAAAAAGTTTGGACTTTGTCAGACGTACCTGAAGGGATAAAACCCATCGGTTGCAAATTGATTTTTAAGAAAATGTTAAAATGTGCATGGAGAAGTGGAGACTTATAAGGCAAGGCTAGTTGCAAAAGGATTTTGTCAAATTCAAGGCGTTGATTATGATGAGACCTTTTTCCCTGTAGCTATGCTTAAATCTATTCAGATTGTGTTAGCCATTACAGCATTCCATGATTACAAAATATGGCAAATGGACGTAAAGACGGCTTTTCTAAATGGTGATTTAGAAGAAATCGTTCATATGTCACAGCCAGAGGGTTTTGTAGTCGGTGGGAGTGAAGGCAGAGCTTGCAAGTTGTTAAAGTCCATTTATGCACTCAAACAAGCCATAGAGTTGGAACAAGTGTTTTGATAAAGTAATCAAAGAGTTTGGTTTTTATTAGAAAACAGAGGAAGCATGCATATACAGAAAGGAATAGGGAAATGCTATCGTATTCTTAATACTCTATGTTGATATCTATTATTGATTGACAGTGACACTTCATTATTGAAATTAGTGAAAGTTTGGCTTTCTAAAAACTTCTCCATGAAGGATATGGGAGAAGCAGCCTTATACTTGGTATAAAGATCTACAGAGACAGGTCTAAGAGGCTGTTGGGATTGTCCCAATCCATATACATAGACACTCTGCTAAAACGGTTTAGTATGGAGAATTCCAAGCGTGGAAGTGTTCCAACGCAATCTGGAATTATAATTTCTAAAAAGGACGCTCCTCATACCAGTGATGAGAAAGAGCGTATGAAGAGGATTCCCTATGCTTCAGCCATAGGATCCATAATGTATGCTATGTTATGTACTAGACCGGATGTAGCATACACATTAGGATGTGTAAGCCGAATCCAATTTAATCTCGGAGAAAAACATTGGATGACCATAAAATGTATACTTAAGTATTTGAGAAATACTAAGGACCTATTCATCATTTTTGAGAATGGAGACCTCCTTATGAAGGGGTATACATATTCGATCTTTCAAAGTGAGATAGATGATAGTAAATCAATGTCCGGCTATGTCTTTACACTAAATGATGGAGCTGTTAGCTGGAAAAGTTCCAAGCAAGAAACATTTGCTGATTCCATGATGGAGGCTGAGTATATCGCCCTCAATGAAGCAGCAAAAGAGGTAGTATGGATACGCAAGTTTTTGAGTGAGCTCGGAGTGATTCCCGATACTGAGAATCTAATGACATTGTTTTTGACAACAATGCAGCGATACAGATCGCAAAGGAACCAAGTGCACATAATAAGTCACGACACATTCTTTGAAAGTTCCACCTGATTAGAGAATTAGTTGAGAAGAAAAAGTTATGATTCAAAGGGTAGATACCAAGGACAATATAGCAAATCCATTCACTAAAGGTCTAACTCGGCCAGTTCTCGAGAAACTGATTGAAAGGATGGGATTGAGATTCCACAATTTCCCCCAAGTGCAGGTGGGAGTTTGATAGTGTTAGGGGTATGCCCTAGGGGCAATTCTGTAATTTATTAACTCCGAAATCAATTCTTGCTCGAAATGAAGTTGTTTCTTCCTTCTATTATATATTTGTTATTATGTGTTATAAATAATTAAATGTTTGATTAAAAATATATTTAACATAAAATCCATAAATGAAGTGTTTGTAATAGTAATTACAATTAGTTGTAATCATGAGTATTGGATCACATTGTTACAAAACACATCATTTTAAATATTCCTACTCAAGATGCATCGACACTGGATATCGATGTATCAGTTGAGACTAGAGCACGTAATGCTCTGTAAATTTAGGCAGTGTATTACTCATGACTTCTGGGGGCATCTAAAGGTTATGTACCGATAGTTAATGGATAGATATAGAACAACTCACTCGGTAGTTTTCTGTTGGTTAATAAGGTCAAACAGAAAATATCGATGTGGCTAATTTATACAATTATTTCAACTTGAGAATGCTGTCAACCTTCAATATGAAAAACTCTGCTTTGATTATAGTCAATTCATGGAATGACATCCATCAAGTGATTATAGTTGGGTCAAGTGGAAGTATCAGAAGGAAGACACTATTAAGGAGAGGATTCGTCACTTCAGTTATATGAGGTTAGTATCATGGTCAACTCAAGTCAATCCAAAGTCAAAATCTTTGGCCAGAGTAGTACGGTTAATAATAATTATTATAATTAAACCAAGGATTTTGTGTTTGGACTATAGAGTTGAATATGGACAATAATGGAATTGTGACTATTATCAAATTACATAAATCCAAAGTGATACAGTTTTGACAAAGAGAATTGGTGTATATAAATGTCACTAACGGGTAATGCTTACTAAATTAAATAAGATTTTACTGAAAATGAATTGGCGATAAATTTTGTCGTAATGTCACACTACTTTCTATGTGACGTGTGAATGTTAACGTTCGAATAGTTCAATGTTAATTGCTGACCAAATTTACACCAAAAAGTTACACAACTGAAATGATGAATTCCCTTAAGACCGAATGATCTAATTGGTTTATAGTTATTATAAATTAATTAAATTAATTAGTATTTATGAAATATTAATTATAAAATTTTAATATGATTTGAGAAATAAATAATATTATATATATTTATAATAGTTATAAATATATCGATATACAATATCAACAAGCGATTAAATTTAATTTAATTGCATAGCATTTTGGCTTGGGCTTAAATGGGTTCAAAGCCCATCATTAGGCTGCAAATTTTGGTTTTGACAAGTTATTGGAGGTGGCTAAAACCTAGGAATAGACCTAGAGATGGATGACTAAGATTAAGAGATAATAGGTAATGAGATTGTCCTAATATGTCCCTTGTATAAGGCTATATATACGAATCTCTAAACCCTTAATCAAAAACAACTTTTGGCTGCCATAATTATCAAGTTTGCTGGCAGAAATTAATCCCCATATCAGTTCTAAGAATCTCAAACCAATCCAAGTTAAGTAAAAGCACCATTTGATAGAAAGGTCGATGATTCCAGACTTGCAATCTGACGGGTCGAGCATAACTAGAGAGGGAATTCATTGATTCAAGTGGACACAAAGACATCATTAATTCGTATTTAATTTATATATTACAGTAATCATATCATATTTTGTGATTTAATATTGATTAATCCCAAGTCTGTGTGTGTGTCTATTTATATATATATATATATATATTAATGTTGTATATCTAGTTAGGTGAGATTTTCGTAGGTATATGTAGTTGTCACAAATTAGTTTGGTTATGTGCATGGTTATTTTATTATGTGTTATAATTTAGGTAAAACAAATCTAATTTTCTGTAAAAAATTAAATTTTATCATTATTAATTATTTTATATATATTTATATATTAATTTAAATATAGACTAATGTATATTTTAAACATATAATTAGATATATGTATATTTATGATGTATAAACAACATAGAATTTTTCCTTACACCTATTTATACATAATATGAATTATCAAATTCAAAAATATTTTTTTTTTTTATATATAAATAATTATAAATTATCTTTTATTGATTATTTGAATTATTTATTATATCTAAAAATAATTATTATACTAAAAGTTAGATTTTATATTTTTTTAAATTACTACATAAATGCAGTAACCCAAGGGAAAATTTTCAATTTTTTTTGTTAATATTTAATATTTTTAATAATTAAATTACTTTTATTGAACATTTTCTTTATTTACTAAAAATAATATTTTATTTCAGAAAATCGTGAATTATTTTTGAACTTGTATCTTATGATCCTAATTTTTAAAATTTTAAATTTTATTTTTTAGTATTTATTACTAATATTTTTAATTATTATGCTCATAACTATTTATTATATATATAATGATAAAATTATAGAATTATTATTTTATGTTTGTTATGCTAATTTCGATCTAGAAATAATTTTAATATATATATATATTTATATTTTAAGTATTTAAATGTAATTAATTATTCATATATACATTTTATTTAACCTTCTATACATATAATTTTAATTATTATATATATGTATGTATAATTTTATATGTTTAATTATGTGTATATATATACAAATGTTTTAAATTATGCATATATATATATATATAATTTTGAGACTTTTAGTTATAAAACATATTTTAAATATATTTATACATATTTATATAAACATACTTTACATTATAGATTTATGCACATATTTAGAAAACATACAATACGTATGAAATGAGCCAATGTATCCGTTGAAATGTAAATCTCAACATCAATATACGGGCACGTTATACCCTTCACAGATTATTATGTTACACATGCACACATATATGTATATATATATATACATGATACATGTATATATATAAATTAAATCATTCAAATTAACTTTACATTACAAAGTACTTAAATTTAAATAAAATAATGATTTTATTTAAAATAAATTTAGAATTGTTCAAAATGAATCAGAATTCATAAGCCCAATAAAGATCCAATAGGATAAAAAAAATTGAAATGCACCCACCACCACTACGGCTGGCGCAGTTCCAACAGCTTCTTGGTCCAGAGAAAGCTCGGTAGAAATAATGACGAAAAGAGTGTCGTTTTCACTTAAGTATGCATACTTAAGGTAAGAAGGAAAAAGTTTATGCTCTAACATAGTTAGTTTCTCAATCAAAAAAATCAGGTGAGTTTCCGACTCAACCCTGAGAGGTTCCAAAGGAATTGTTTGCTCGATCTCGTTCGGCATGTCTTGAAACAATTGTTCATATTCTGCCTCGTGTCCGTTAGTAAAGTCAATTGTCTCGTTTTCAAAGTTTTTGTGAATAGTGCTAACTTCCAAAGTCTGGTCAAATGGTTCGTTTGATTGATTTCCTAAATTAAAGATGTTGAGATCTATGACCATGTTACTAAAAAAAATCATTGAACC
This sequence comes from Allium cepa, assembly GCA_030765085.1. Lineage (NCBI taxonomy): Eukaryota > Viridiplantae > Streptophyta > Magnoliopsida > Asparagales > Amaryllidaceae > Allium > Allium cepa. The sequence continues at coordinate 438,081,379 of CM060944.1, forward strand.
ATTTCGAAAATCGATTAAAGCATTCAATGTGGCCAAGAAGGGTCGTCCTAGAATAAGTGGAATTTGACTCATCAGATTATTCACAAGTTATGTCTCTAGCACGATGAAATCGATGAGGAATATGAATTGACCGATTTTTATGAGTACGTCCTCATTTTCCCCCATAGGCTTCTTTATCAAACGATCGGCATATTAAAGAGTTACGTTTATCGGTTTTAGTTCACCCAAGCCAAGTTGCTGGTAAACTGAATAAGGAATCAAATCGACACTCGCACCTAAGTCTAATAAGCATTTATTAATCGTTTTATCTCCTATCGTGCACGAGATCGTCGGACATCCATGATCTTTTTATTTTACGGGAATTAATTGAGACAAGACTTCACTAAGACCAGCAGCTAAGAAAACTTTCTTGCATACATGAGTGTGTCGTTTTTGAGTACACAACTTTAGAGACTTAGCGTAAGTTGGGACTTTTTGAACGATATCAAGGAGAGGGATGTTCACTTTAACTTGTTTGAAAATTCCAACATCTTTTCCATTTGATCGGAATGTTTCTTACGTCGAAGTCAATGTGGAAATGGAATTCGATACTCAGTAGGTCGGTCTACTTAAGTAGAAGAAGAATTTGGATTGGAATTTGATTTAATATTTGACTCGATATTTTGTTCAGAATCGCTTGTCGTTTTCGAAGTATCAAGAGGAGCTTTCGGTAAATGGTTTGATTGACAAGTTGGTTATCGATTAGTTTGTCGGAATGCAAACTCATGATAGCATTCATTTGGTTCACATTTCTATCTTGAATGACATGAGCTTGATTCGAGTTCGTGTTTTGATTTCTAGGTTTTGGAACCGGCCGATTTGGGAACGTGCATCGTTCACATTCACTCACAGAAGTGGTTAATTAACTCATTTGCATTTCGAGTTTAGTAATTGATCGACTCGTATTTTTCATGTGCGCGGTTAACAAATTTTGCAAATTGCTATTTGATTGGAACTTTTGAGTGGTCGCTTTAGCCAATTTTTCAAGACTTTTCTCAAGTGAAGTCATTCTTTATTGTCTTGGGAAGCGAATGAATGTTGCGGTTGATTTTGAGAAGGAGGCGCAAAATTTAGTTGAAAGTGGTTGGTTGAAAAGGAGGATTCGAAGCATTGTTCAGAAATGCTTGAAAATTGGGTCGAACCAAATTCATGTTAGAATTATTTTGGATCCATGCAAAGCTAGAATGATTCCTCCAACCAGGATTGTACGATGGAGAAAACGGGTCATTATTAATTTTGTTAAAAGCGTTGATTTGTTCTAATGATTGAGGGAATTGATCGACGATGTGATTTGGATCGTTACATTTATAACAAAATGGTTGTGAAACTTGGTTCATTGGATTAGATGAGAAAACATTGTAGAATTTATTGATCATCGCATCGATTTTCGCTCCCAAAGCTAACGATGATTCTATTGAGTGTGCGTTCGATCGTGAATAGATGGATTTCTCATTAGAACGTTGCCATTGGGATGATTTTTCGGCCAAGTTCTCATGGAATTACCAAGCATCGTCATGATATTGGACGAGAAAATTGCCTTGGCATATTGATTCAAGCATAGTTCATGAACTATTTTCAAGTCCATCGTACAAGATTTGGCAAAGAGTCCATTTTTCAAAATTATGGTGTAGACATTTTATCGAAAGCTCTTTAAATCTTTTAAAGTATTTTCCAAAAGGTTCACCCCTGAATTGATGAAAGTTTACAATTTTATTTCGTACTTTGATTGTTTTTTCCAAGTGGTAGAACTTTTTTAGGAAAATTTAGCGAATTCGTCCCAAGTTTTGATCGAATTCGAAGGCAGGCTATACAACCGCTTTTCAGCATAATCGGTAAGGGCGAATGGAATTAACCTAAGTTTGATTCCATCGTCATATAATTGTTGAAGTTTAATGGTTGTACAAACTTGTTCTAATTTTGTTAAGAAGATGTATGGGTCATCGTGTTTAAAATTGCAAAATTTTGGAAGCATGGCAATAAGATTTGAATGGATTTCAAAGTAATTACCCGTTGGAGCGGGTAAGGTGATACAAGAAGGAATAGAAACTCTATGTAGAAAGATTCTATCTATGAAAGTTTGGGGAGGGTTTTCATTAGCCATCGTTGGAGTTTCATTCGTTCGGGTTAAATGATTCGTCGTTGTGTCACGAGTCCGGATACTCATGCATAAGTGAAAAGATCGAGGAGAGAAAGACGTTAAAATAAAGGTTAAGAGAATGAAACAAGGTTTAAAGAATGAAATGAAGTAAAAATTCTTTTATTTTATTTTTTTAGATAAATATTTACCAAAAGGAAATTATTTTCAAAAGGAATATTTATTTTTGTTCTGTTTTTCGGATTTTATTTTTTTTCTTTTTTAAAATGTTTTTGAATAGATTTTTTTGGATTTTCGTTTAAAAACTAAGATAAGGAAAATATGATATTTTTTTTTACTTTTGGATTTTTTTTTGTTTTTTATATATGCATGAACTAATGCAAGTAAATGAATGCAAGAACTTAACTACAAATTTTCTGTCCTTGGTAGCTCCTAACCCAAAACTGTATAATCACACACTGACTTAATTCAACAAAATAGTTCTTAGCCGGGTAACAGACAGAAGTTATCGGTGCACCACGAATCACTGTAGCAATGCAGTTTAAGGTTTAAGTACCTTCAGAGAAACAATCACTATAATATTTACGACTCACCATAATATTTATAAATGATTATTGCTCTGTCGTAGCCTACATACTAAGAAATAAATTGTTAAAGGAAATCAACTTGTCAAAATATAATTTTTCCCTGTATGAGCTCGTGATTCCCTTAAGTTCGACGTCTAAGCATTATTATTATTCAAATTCTAAGATGATATGCAATTTGTATGCCAAAGAAGGAGTGATGAAATCCCCCACCTTATGTGAAGTTGGGCATTGCTGTTAGAAAAGAAAACAAGATGAAATGAATGCAAAACAGAAATTAAACGTGTATTAACAATGCAACTAAAAATGGGATTGTTTTTGGATTTTTTTTAAATGCAAGCAAACAATAATGTAAGAGAAATTAAAACAAGTGATAAGAACACGATACCGCAGCATGCAGAATTATCAACAAATTTATTTAAAAGCAATGAATTTTTTTAGTGCGGTTTTTTTGGGCAAAGCATGTTTTTTTAGCAAGAAACTCTTCTCTTTATCCCCTTTTCTTCTATTCGCATCCTGAATGGAAAATTATTTTTTAAATAAGGTTCAAAGGAATTTTTTTTTCTTTTCCTAAAGTCAAAAGTTAAACAAAGGAAAACTTAAAAAATATTAAACTCAACCCAAATTATTCAAATAAATAAAAGCAAATTTTTAGTTTTCTCTATTTTTTTTCTTTGAAAAGAAGAGTGGAAGGAAGGTTAAAACAAAAACAAAAAATTACAAAAGCAAAACTTTTTTTTGGTTAAGCTAAAGAAGAGAATTTTTTTGGGTTAAACAAAAGAAGTTATCCTAACGCAACACAAATCTTCTTTAGATTGGAGGTTGTGGCAATTGGTGGTTTGGATATTGAGTATTGAAGGCCGTGGTTATGAAGTGTGATCATGTGAAATTTCTGTTGTGGAGGAGGAGAAGAAAACAATTTGTATTGGTAGTGATGGAATTGAAGTTGTACGAGTTTGGGCGGTGGAGGTATGTTTGTGTTGCAGGTTTGGGGTTACAGTGATTGTGGATGGTGATGGGTGTGCTTGACTATCTAGAAGGTGATGGTTGTTTGGAGAGGAAGGTAGATTGATTTGCGAGTTGTAGATAGAAGTGGTATCTGGTTGCAGGCAGGACATTTGTGTAGGTTGTAGTTGAATGATGAGGTTGTAGAGGTGTTTGGAGTTCAGGGAGTTTGGTAGTGAAGAAGTATGTTGAAACGCGGTTGATTGTAGGAGTTGCTGAAGTGGTTTGGGTGCTAAGATTGCAAGGATCTGGTTGGAAGTGTTTGTGGAGGTGGAGCAGTGTTTGATGAGGGTGCCAGTGGAAAGTTCAAAGATGGTGTTGGTTGTGATAGAGATGGAGATGGTGGTTTCATGTTGAAGTTTGGAATTGGGTGCTTTGTTGCAGTGAGGGGAGATGGAGTGGAAGGTGATTTGTGGTAGCAGTAGGGAATATTGTGATTTGTTTGGTGAAGGTGTATTGTGGAAGTAGCTGAAATGAAGAGGTTATGGTCGATGTAGAAGGTGTTGACTTTGCTGTGTTTTGACAATAGGAAGGAGGAAGATTGCTGCATTATTTGCATTAAGGGTAACAGAGAATAGGATGTGTTTTGGGTGAGAAGTGGAGGAGTTGTAAGTGCAGAGTTTTGATATGGAATTCTGATTTGTAAAATAATACAGTAACCAACAACTGTAATGCAAAAACAAGGAACATAAAATAAACAAATGTAATGTGAAATGTAAAGAAACACGAAAAAAAAATTAAAAAAAATAAAATCATTTGCAATACAATTTTTTTCTTTTTCTTTTGAAAGTGATTACTGTAGAAAATGCAATGCAAGCAGAGAATATGTGGGGACATGTTCGATGGTGTAGGATATTTTGAAATGGCGATTTTTTTTGCATACTTTGAAACTAAAATAGAAAATAAACAGATAATTACAAAAGAATAGATTTTTTCCTTTTCTTTTTAACACAAACCTGTGTATAATAAAAAGAGTGAACAAAAGAACTAATGAAAACAATGAACACAAATCAACAAAAGTAAACAGTGAAATACAAAATGTTTGTGTGTTTTTTAATGATAAGTAAGACAAAATAAAAGATGACAAATGTAAAAATAATTCAAATAGTAAAATTATAATTAAATTGTTTTCCCCAACAACGGCGCCAAAGTGTTCGCGACAGATAATTCTATCTATTAAAATACCGTTGAAAATATAATGATAAAAATCACAAACGCACGGCGTACAATCGTAGTGCGTATGTGAGTACAGGTCGATCCACAGGAAAAGAATAAAATTCTAAGATTACACAATCAAATTAGCCCAAAGTATAAGAGAATTTTTAACTAAAGAAAATTTAGAGAAAAGAGAGTAAAAGCTAGAATAAAACTGTGAGATTACGAAGCAATTTAGAGGTAAATTCACATCCAATCTTTAAATCAACACAAAATTAATCAATAATCTCTCATTTTAATTTTAAGTAGAAATGATTGATGTGTTTATTATAAGCATGACCTATTAATAATATTAATTAACACAACTTAGATCATCAAAATATGACATACCATTCAAACCCACTTTTAAAATCCCATGAAAATGAACATGTAATTAAAAATAAAATCTGATTTAGTATGAACTATTTATATTTTGAGATTAGTAATATAGAACATCAAATATTGATTCTACTTTTAATTTCATGATCTAAATCACTTAGGCAAATTGTTAAATAGTTAATGTTTACGTTGGATTAAGCATTGTCTATTTGAGTTGTCAACATAGACTATCAAATTCACTAAAAAAACATAAATTACCCGTATTTTTAATTTCCATTAAGCACCAAATAAGAGACTACAAATGCATCACTCTCTGTTGATTTAGTATGATTCATGATAGCTTCATTACCTCTAAATTGAAGGGTTTAGCTTCTCATAACTGAATTCATGTTGGAACAAAATGATTTAAGCATAAAAAGTAAGGAAAATAAGAGCTGATTAAAAGAAAAGAGAACCAACTACTTGCATAAAATAAATCTAAACTAATTGCATGATTTAAAAAAAGCTTAAGATAACATAAAGTAAAAGAGCATAAGAGAAAGTTGCATAAATAAAGAACAAGGTTAGGAAGCCATTAAAGTGACATTTTATTTGACATTGATTTTGTGCTACAACCATGCAAAAAAGGGAACACAAAGAACATTACATGAAACATAAAAGGTTATCTATACCTGCCTAAAAACTCTAATTCCATTTTTAAGGAGCTAACCAAAATACCCTTTAGTTTGTGTAGCATTAGGGTAATCATTAAAGAATTAATTAATCCCACTACATGCCCTTGTGCCTTTAATCTCCACTAACATATGCATTTTCTTTTAATTATGGTCCATAAGTAAGTGGGCATGTGAGGTCCTCCATGTCGCATAATTTTCATCTTCTTCTCATTCTTTTGATTTTTCATGTATATGCATGCATAAGCCACTTCCATTTTAGTCCAAAATTCCAATAAAACAAAATAAAAATTTGGAAGTAAATTTTCTTTAATTAATTTACATAAAAATTACCGTTTTGCCACATGTTAATGTATGAATGATGATTTGAAAATCCCTTTGTATTTTTTGTTTAGACATGTAAAATCACCCAAATATGCCTTTTATTTTAACAAAAAAAGATTAAATATCAAAGTATAAATATACACTTTTACATGCACATCAATCATATTTCTATTTAAATATTCGACAACTAATCGTTCTTCCTCGACATCTACTTACTCAATAGCTGATTGATCTTATGTTCATCCTCGACACCAGATTCATCTTCCTGTAAACCTTCTGCTCCTCTATGAAATCAACTTCATGCACCTTCATGAATGATTCCAGTTTAAATTTCAGATCCCACCCATATCAAAATTGTAGATCTAAATAAAAGCAAAGAATCTCATATTTATAGGTACTGAAAGCGACCAATGATGTCGATGTCGAAGAAAACATCGCTTGGTGTCGAGGTTGATGGAACTCAACTTCGTCGAAGTTAGTGATACGGGAATGATGCTGAGGTTCATGGTATCGATGCCGAAGTTGGTGATAATGAAATGATGTCGAGATTCACAAATTCGATCTTGAAAATATTGATACCAGAATAATGTCAAGATTTATAGACACCAAGCTTAATGATGTCGAGATTGGTGATATTCCATGTTACCGAAACTGATTAGGCTCGACAATGTTAATGTTGCCAATATTGATGATGTTCAATGCGATTCAAAATTGCCGAAGTCGAGTTGAATTCCAAATTCGTCGAATTTCAACTAGCGTCGAAGCCAATGGTAAGCTTCGAAAGTAATCATTACTACCCACATTTTAAAGTCTTCAATAGCCTGCATCACCAATCTATCATAAGGTATATGTAATGACCCACCATTTTGAACTATTCAAATCGACAATAAACCACACATGCCTAACTTGAATTTCTCAAAACAACAGATTTGTTATTTATATTTGGCAAAACTTATCATATATAATAAATAAATCAATCACAGAATCAAAGATACAGAGTAATAAACCAATATGCGGCGGAATAGATAAATAATAGTTTATGAAGCTACCACTGAACATTAGAGTCTAAAGCAAATACAACATAAGTCCAAATACATGGAAGTCTCTAATACATAGGCAAATGACAAGTCTGAACATAAGTAACTGGAAATAACCAAAATAATTGAAAAGCTGAGCAGATAAAAGATAGATCTACAAGCAAAGCTCCAAGCTCCAAAGGTGAGTCTTAATTGCTGTGATACTCAGGCTGACCCGAGAATTAAGAAAAACACTAAACATTCGAGTCAAAATTAACATTCTTATGAAAGTAAACCATCTTAAGTGAAATATACAAGAGAAATGTAATATAACTTAGAAGATGTTTGGGATTCCATTCTTTAAGGATCTGTGGAACCATCTACATATATAATAGAGTACGCTACATAGATAATGGCTACCATAAGTAAAATATCAAAGTAGCGTTAAGGCATTACCCATATCCCTCTTAACACATTTTTATATAAGCATCGTGTCTATACAGTACCGAAATTCTTTCGTAAACTGGAGGGCTATTTAGAGTGCACTCCATAGTGTACGACACAAACCAAACTCGTAATGGGCGCGATCAGGATAAATATGACAAGGCACGCAAGACAATGCCTAAGGTAGGATACTATCGTTTTGCACTCCCGGACTGATGGTAACACATAGAAGCTACTACCATCCACCTCGAGACACACTCCCATAATCAATGAAGTGCTCCAAATCAAATCATAAAGTAATAGATATGGTTTCGAAGAAGCATACTTGATAGGGGAGCGACCCTACTTGGTCCAGTATAGCTTCTGTTTTAGTCATTTTAGTTATGACCTGAAAGCCAAGGCTATCCATCATCGTTCTCTTACTTTATTCCAGTATCATTTGTCAAACCATCCTACTTCATTCTGGATTCTCCACCACGTGCACAGTTGTTAAAGTGGTTTTCGGTATTGGCAGAGAGTATGACAATAACCGATCCCGATCTCTTTAACAACCAAACGCTTATTTCACACCTGGTCATTTATAAATTTAATTTATAAATTTTTAAATAAAATATCAAGTTACTATTTAAAAATCAAAAATAAATATTCAACTTCAATTTTATTTAATTTTGAAAGTATTCGATAAATCGCTTTTAATTAAATCAAGTTATAAAATCATACCTTTCAAAATTTCAAAATCAGTAAGTTTCAGATCAATTCTTATTTACATTCAATTCTAAAATAAATTAAATTACAATCAACTTCAATTTATCGTTCCAACTTTTATTTGTTAAAGTTATTATAAAAATCTATTTTATAATATTAACATAAATTTTAAATAAATATTTTAAGACACGATATATATATTTATTAAATTAAATTTTATTATATTAAGTTTACTATATTAAATTTTAATTTATTAAATCTTATTTTATTAAATTTTATTTTATTTTATTTTATTAAATTAAATCTTATTTTATATATTTTAAAAATAATAGAGCTATGGTAAAATCTTATATTTACATTTTTCAAAACTTAACTTATAATTTTGAAATTTCCAAAAACATAATTTGAAAGGCTAAATTTTACACTCATATTAAAATAAAATCTTCAATTTATTTCTTTCAATATTTATTAAACACTTATTTTCCAAAAATTTGGAAATCGGTTTTAAAAATTTACCAACGGTGTCCGTATATAGTTTTCTATCCTAGGGTTAAGTGATACGGATATTTATCATTTTAAACCGCAATAAATTAAATTTTATAGGTATATATCATTTCAACTTGCAATCCAAAGATTTCAAAATTAACAAAATTGTTCGGGTTTGTCATTTCAACCTATAACTATTTTCCCTAATCTGTAAGATCATTTGGGTATGTATCATTTCAACCCACAATGGTTTTCGTAACTAACAAGAAACTTGCAGTGTAAGAGCAATAGAATAATAACATAAAATGACATAACATATCGATGACAAACATGTATCATAATTAACAATTTAAATATAATACATATACTAATATGTTATAAGTGTCATATGTCAATTAACATAGGTCAACAATTTTAAATAACAACATATCATGCTTAACAATTTAATCACTAACCAATTCAAATTTAACAACACATTTCAATCATCATTTCATGTGGAATAAATTTATTAAACATATGAACGTCTATCGTGAATGATCGCTCACTTTTCGCGGTTATGAACACACAAACAACGAGAATAAGATGCAAACGGACATAGATAAGCATACGAATCGAACAAGCAGGAAAACGACAAAGCCGAATAGCCGCTATAATTTCCAGGCAGTAGTGAAACAAGGCAAATAATTATTGTACAACAAATCAAGACAGCAAAACTACACCAGATAGCGACAAGTGAAATAAGATGGCTGCAACAGGAGCGGGCTGGAGCTTGGTTGTGGGTTGCGGCCAGGGGAGAAATGGTTGTTGTGGTGACGAGGCGGTGTGGCTGCGTGGAGGAGAAGATGCTGCCGTGAGGCGATGTGGATTGCTGGCGTTCGGGTTAAGTTTGGCGGCAGATGAAGAAAATCAGCTGGGTGTGGCTGCTAGGCGGAAGGGGTGCTGGGTGCGGTTGCTAGGAGGAAGGGTGCTCTATGCTGCTGCTAGGCGGAAGGGGTGGCGAAATTCGAAGCGAGGTTGGTCGGAGGAGAGGCAGAAGTCGGGTTAGCAATGGGAAAGAGATGGGAGGACGGGATTGCGGCACAGCGGGGTGAGGAGAGGCGGAGGGTTTGGCGGCATGCAAGGCTGAAGGCGGAAGTCAGGTCGTGCGTGAAAGGAGAGGATGGGGCTGGTATGCGTTTTCCTTTGATGCTTCAGCATTATTTTAAAAGCACGAACAAAAAGAAAGTGGAAGGGAGAGAGAATCGGAGTGGAAAGAACCAGCATATATATCAAAATAATGGGAATAACAAAGATCAGGTGAAATTCTGGGAACACTAAAGGTTAATGGCCATTAGCTTCTCCCGATGGACAAATGAAAGGACACGGAAAAGCCAAAAGGCTCAAAATGAGGGACTGATACAGCCAACCGTTTTATCGATTTTGTCGCGTACCGGACATCGAAATATACAAATGAATATACTGCGGAGATCAGCGCGACAAGATGAACAAGATGGTATATAGATATCAAAGTCATGATCTTCCTATTTAAACTCCATTTCCACTGCCAAAATGCAGCTAAATCGCCGAAAATAATTTAAAGAGGTTAGAGAAGTCCAAATAAAGCGAAACGAATTATGACATCTTTCTCAGAAAATGCTCTACATTTTTCCTATGTAAAATATTTAGATTATGAAAATATTTTATTTCCATCTATTTTAACTGAAAATTTTACAACCGAGCAAACTTACATATTTTTTGACGAAATTCTACCTCTTGCTATGTTACCATAGACGAATCATAATATCAAATTTTTGTTGCTAAATTTTTATTGTTTACATTCAAGAAAAATTTTAGTTAATTACGTTATTTAAATCGCTAAAATTTTCGGGGCTTTACACTCTTCCCCGCTCAGGATTCGAAGCACGCATGGACTTCTTAGTTTCCCAGGTGCAATGTTTATCATCTGTACTGCATTGTACTTTGATCGGTCTGACAGATTTCCTCCTAAGCTGCTTCGTACCTCTATTGACAATACAAAGTGTCTTCCTCGTGATAGTGAGATTTGGCTCGACATCCAAATTTTCTAATAAAGCAGACCGAACAATCAAAGATGGATCATGAAGATATTTGCGAAGGTGAGATACATGAAACACGTTATGCACACCCGATAGATTTTTTGGAAAATCCACTCTATAAGCTAAAGGACAAACCTTTCCAAGTTGTGGAAAGGACCAATGAATCTGTGAGCAAGATTCCCTATCCGACCAAAGTGAACCATATTCTTTAGTGGTGAGATCTTAAGAAAGACTTGATCACCCACTACAAATTCCAAATCCCTTCTCTACCTATCAGCATACTTCTTCAGCATATCCTGAGCAATCATCATCTTCCTCCTAATCTCCTCAACCTTCTCGGATGCTTCCAGAATCATATCAGGCCCAAGAACCAAACGATCACCAGATTTAATCCAGCAAGATGGAGATTTGCAAGAACGTCTGTAAAGAGGTGTAAATGGAGATATTTCAATACTTACCTGAATTCAAAAGAAGGGGATTTAATTGATTTAAGCTTAATATGATTTAAATTTAAAATTAGAGTTTACCTGATAGCTATTATTATAAGTGAATTCAATGAGATGGAGATGATATTCCCAAGATCCTTCATAATCAAGAACACAAACATGAAGAAGATCTTCCAGAATCTGATTCACCCTTTTCGTCCGAACATCAGTCTAGGGATGGTAAGAAGTACTAAGGTTCAAACGGGTATCCAAAGTTTCATGAAAATCTTTCTAGAACTTGCTGGTAAAGATAGGATCATGATCATAAATAATGCTAGACAGAAAATCATGGAGTCGGACAACCTCCCACATATAAACCTCAGCTAAGCTCGAGGCGGTTCAATTAGGCATGACCAGAATAAAATTAGCGGATTTGGTCAGTCGATCAACAACTACCTATATACTCTCATTACCCCTTCTAGTCCTCCGTAAATTGTCAATAAAATCCATAGAAACCTAATCCCACTTCCAAATAGGAATCTCAAGGGGTAGCAGCAATCCAGTAGTCCTCTGGAGGTCAGCCTTAACCTGTTGACAAGTGGCACATCTACTAACATAAATGGAGATATCTCGCTTCATACCACTCTATCAATACAACCTCTTCATTTTCTGAAATATCTCCGTGACACATGGATGGATAGAGAGTCAGGACTGATGATTTTCCTTAAGTACCTCTCGCCTTAATTCGTCGTTATTCGGAACACAAATTCGGTTATTAATCCTTAGAATTCCATTTTGATCAATTTGTGCTCCTAACTCACTCTGGTTATCACCTTCCCTATTGCGAATATTCTCCTTCATGAGCTTAAGCATCTCATCTTCATCCTGCTTGGCTACAATATGCACCATAAGAGACGAAGAAATAAGAGACGAAGAAGCTATAATCTGAAATAACATGGCTCTCTTCCGACTTTGGGCATCGGCCACAATGTTGGCTTTCCCGGGAGTGTGTTTGATGTCGAGGTCATAAGATGCTAAGAACTCAAGCCATTTAACCTTCATTTGGTTCAATCCTTTTGGGTGAAAATATACTTAAGCGACTGATGGCCCGTACAAAGCTCAAACTTGGTTCCCAAAAGATGATGCCTCTATAACTTCAAAGCGAACACAACAGCATGCATTCCAACTCATGAGTGGCATAGTTGGCTTCATGGGACTTCAACGGGCGACTGGCATAAGCAATGACCTTCCCATCTTGTATCAAGACAGCACCCAAACCTTCCCGACTAGCATAGGTATAAACAGATAATCCTTCACTCACATTTGGAAGGGTAAGAACAGAAGCAGAGGTAAGATTTTACTTTAACTCATTAAATACAGCTTCACTCTTATCATTCCAAACAAACTTAGCATTCTTACGAGTCAAGGCAGTAAGAGGTGCAGCTATGCGGGCAAATTTCTCATTGAATCTCCTATAATAACTGATTGGGCTCAAAAAGCTACGAATATCGGAAGGAGTTTTAGGTGTCTACTAATCCTGGAATAGAATAGGGCGAATGAGCTCAAAGGAGGATAAGATAACTAAATTACAAAAGAAGAAAGGTAGATAAACTTACATTAACTGCGACGACCTTAACGGGTCAAGTGAGACTCCGTTTTTAGAAACAATGTGCCTAAGGAATCAGACTTTATCCCTCCAGAAATAGCATTTAGAAAATTTATCTTTCAACTGATGTCTCCCAAGAGTTTGGAGAACATAGCTAAAATAAGATTCATGCTCCTTCTCTGACTTAGAAAATACGAAAATATCATCAGCGAAAACTAGGATAAACTTATTGAGAACATCACGGAAAATGCGATTCATAAGATCAATGAAGATGGCACGAGCATTGGTTAATCCAATGGGAACGACTAACCATTCACAAAAACCATTCTCGGTTCGAAAAGCTGTCTTGGAAATGCTCTCCTCAACTACACGAAGCTGGTGAAAACCAATGGCAACATCAAGCTAAGAGAATATTTTAGCTTCATAGAGCTGATCGAACATAACATTGATATAAGGCATAGGATATCTGTTCTTAAGAGTAAGCTTGTTCAGCTCTCTATAATCAACATACATCCTCAAGGAACCATCAGATTTGGTGAAAAATACCACAGCTGCACCCCATTTAGAAAAACTCTGCCTAATCAAACCCTTGAGGAACATGTCTTCAATCTGCTTCTTCAACTCAACTTTCTCTTTAGGTGCCATCCGTCTGGGAGGAAGAACAACAGGTCAGGCTCCAGGAATAAGATTGAAGTGGAATTCAATTTCCTGCTAGGAGGTAGAGAAGTGACTTAACCAAAAACATAAGGATAATCCCTGACTATCAGGGTGGAATCTAGAACACTAGACTGAGAATCAAGCGAAAACATAAAATTGCCTGCATAATCCTGAGGCGTTCAACGTTCGATCATAAGAAAATTACCCTGGTCGTCTACTAAAGAGACTGTTAGGGCTTTGCAAGAAATAACTGCATCATATCGCTTTAAGAAATCACCCCCAAGTAAGTTATCAAATGCATCAAAACCAAGGACAGATTTCTACGGTGAATCTGTGCAAATTGTAAAGGAGTTTCACGTATTACAAATCATACCAAGGCTGGCGGGACCGCCGATGGGTTTGCCACACATATGATTGAAATAAAGTTATGGGATGCACCAGTATTAAAATGAACACGGACAAGAAAATCATGTAAAGAAATGGTGCCCCGAAGAGTACCCTAGGTATCGCTGGCAGAAGGAGGAGTGGAAGAGGTCATAGCAAAGACTCCAGATATCTTGCCTCTCTACTGAGTGGGACAATCCTTCTTGACATGGCATAGCTGCAAACAGATGTGTCAAAGGTTGTTCCTGGTCATCTGGGCCAAAGGAATGGCAGCTCCGGTAGAGGATGGACAGCTATTGGCATAATGACCCTACTGGTTGCACTTGAAGCAAGTGATGGAAGATAGGCCAAGCGATCGCTTCTGAGAAGAATAACCAATACCCTGATAATTCTAACAATTCTTCTTCTGTTGATGAAAATTGGGCTTCCTCTTCTTCAGACTGCTAGAATTTCCCTAAGATGCTGACACAGCCTACTTTCGTTGGAATTAGGGTTCTCAAATCTAGTGGACATATCCATAAGAGAAGTAAAGGTGCCGTGAGCATGATTAATCAAACGATCATAATTCTTCGAGAGAGCACCATGGATAAACTTCTCATTCTTCTTGAGTAGGGCGTCGATCAAACTGGACATAAACTTATACAACTCAATGAACTTCCTCTCATACTCTACAAAAGTCAAATCCCCTTACTCAAGGTCCATAAATGCCCTATATAACTGAGACTTCCCAGCTTCTAGCATCCACTTAGCCATAGAAGCATCTCTGAAAATACGGATCTAGGATAAAGATAAAGTCCAAGAGATAAATTCCGAAAAGATAACCTAGCAAAAGGACAACTAAAGATCTTAGCTAAACTGCTGCCAAGGGATATTTTCCTCGACAGTCTGAGCCATACCTGACTCCCACCAATCCTGAGTGGGCTCCTGCAACTACCAATTAGCTAACTGGCGCATCTGAGCATCGATGATCTCAAGTCAGGTGAAAATTCTCTCTAAACTCTTTAGCCACTGCCGAGCCTCAATTATACTCTCTGCTCTAGTGAACTTGGTACCTCCAAGGTGAGAGTACTCCTTACAAAAAGTGGTGAACCTAACTGGCTGAGGTGGTGGAATGGGTGAACCAACTGGTGGTGCGGGGGCATTTCCACAACCCCTACCTTGACTGTTCCTACGGTACTCATTTGGAAAAAACAGGAATAGATTTTAGAACGAAGCGAAAGTTCTGAAATTCAAAAAAAATCCTAATCAAAGAGGATCCAAACTAAGAATTTCAAGCTCGAACAAAGATGATTCTATAATTAATTCTACTCATTCTAGGGTATTACTACCTTATCTCCATTGAATTTTTACTTCATAAGCTAAGTTTTGCCTAAACCAAAGATCCAATACCAACTGTAACGAACTGCCATTTTGAACCATTCAAACCGGCAATAAACCACACACGGCCGACTTGAATTGCGCAAAACAAAAGATTTGTTATTTATATTTGAAAAAAATTAGCATATACAGTAAATAAATCAATCGCAGAATCAGAAACACAGAGTAACACAACAATACGCAGTGGAAGGGATAAATAGTAGTCCATGAAGCTACTACATAAACGTCAGAGTCTAAAGCAAATACAACATAAGTCCAAATATAAGGAAGTCTCTAATACATAAGCAAATGACAAGTCTGAGCATAAGTAACTAGAAATAACCAAAATAACTGAAAAGATGAATAGATAAAAGATAGATCTCCAAGAAAAGCTCCACGCTCTAAAGGTGAGTCTCAAATGCTGTCATACTCAGGCTGACTCGAGCATAAAGCAAAACACAAAACACTCGAGTCAGGATTAACATTCTTATGTAAGTAAATCAACTCAAGTGAAATAGCCAAGGAAAATGCAATATAACTTAACGGGTGTTTGGGATTTCATCTTTTAAGGATCTGTGGAACTATCTACATATATAATAGAGTACGCTACATAGATAATGCCTATCATAATGTAAAATATTAAAGTAGCGTTAAGGCGTTACCCATATCCACCTTAACACATTTTTATATAAGCATCGTAGTTTATACAGTATCTTAATTCCTCCGTAAACTGAAGAGCTATCAGAGGGCACTCCATAATGTACAATCAAATATGTAATGGATGCGATCAGGATAAATATGACAAGGCACGCGAGGCAATGCCTAGGGTAGGATAGTACTGTTTTGCACTCTTAGACTAGTGGTAACGCATAGTAGCTACTACCGCCCACCTCGACACACGATCCCATAATCAAAGAAGCGCTCCAAATCAAATCACAAAGTAATAGATATGGTTCCGAAGAAACATGCTCGATAAGGGAAGCGACCCCACTTGGACCGGTATAGCTCATGTTTTAGTCATTTTAATTATGACACGAAAGTCAAGGCTATCCATCATCATTCTCTTACATCATTCCAGTAGCGTTCTCCAAACCATCCTACTTCATTCTGGATTATCCATCATGTGTACAGTTGTTAAAGTGGTTTTCGGTGTTGGCGGAGAGTACGACAATATACAATCCTGGTCTCTTTAACAACCAAACGCTTATTTCATACCATGGTCAGCTTATAAATGTACTTTATAAATTTTAAATAAAATCTCAAGTTACCATTTAAAAATCAAAATTAAGTATTCAACTTCAGTTTTATTTAATTTTGAAAGTATTCACTTAATCGCTTTTAATTAAATCAAGTAATAAAATCATACCTTTCAAAATCTCAAAATCAATAAGTATTAGATCAATTCTTATTTAAATTCAATTCTTAAACAAATTAAATTATAATCAACTTTAATTTATCTTTCTAATTTTTATTTATTAAAGATATTACAAAAATCTATTTTTATAATGTTAACATAAATTTTAAATAAATTTTTTAAGACACAATACTTATATTTATTAAATTTAATTTAATATATTAATTTTATTATATTAAATTTTATTATATTAAATCTTCTTTTATTAAATTTTACTTTATTTATTAAATTAAATCTTATTTTATATATTTTAAAAATAATAAAGTTATAAGTAAAATCATATAATTTAAAATTTTCAAAACTTAACTTATGATTTTAAAATTTCCAAAAATGTAATTTAAAAATCTATATTTTACACTCATTTTAAAATAAAATATTTATATAATTTTTTTCAATATTTATTAAAACACTTATTTTTCAGAATTTTGGAAATCATTTTAAAAAATAAACTAACGGTGTTCGTATATAATTTTCTATCCTATGGTCAAGTGATATGGATATTTATCATTTCAACCCACAATAATTTAAATTTTACAGGTATATATCATTTCAACCCGTAATCCCAAAATTTCAAATTTAACAAAATCGCTCGGGTTTATCATTTTAACCCATAACAATTTTCCATGATTTATAAGATCATTCGTATATGTATCATTTCAACCCACAATGATTTTCCTAACTAACAGGGAACTTGCAGTGTGAGAACAATAGAATAATAACATAAAATGACATAACAATGACAAACATATATCATAATTTACAGTTTAAATGTAACACATATACTAACATGTTATAGGTGTCATATGTCAATTTAAATAGGTGAAAATTTTTAAATAACAACATATCATGTTTAGCGATTTAATCACTAACTAATTCAAATCTAACAACACGTTTCAACCATCATTTCATGTGGAATAAATTTACTAAACATACGAACGTCAATCGTGAGTGATCGCTCACCTTTCATGATTATGAACACAAAAACAACGAGAATAAGATGCAAATGGACACAGATAAGTAAACGAATTGAAACAAGCGGGACAACGACAAAGCCGAATAGCAGATGTAATTTCCAAATAGCGGCGAAACAAGGCAAATAACTACTGTACAACAAATTGAAACAGCGAAACCATTACGTATAGCGACAAGCGAAATAGGATGGCTGCGACAGAAGCATGCTGGAGCTTGGTTGTGGTTGCAGCCAGGGGAGAAATGTTGCTGTGGTGGCGAGGCGGTGTGGCCGCGTGGAGGAGAAGGTGCTGCTGCGAGGCGATGTGGATTGCTGGCGTTCAGATCAAGTTCGGCGGCGAATGAAGGAGACGGGCTGGGTGCAACTGCTAGGTGAAAGGGGTGTCAGGTGCGGCTGCTAGGCAGAAGGGTGCTGGGTGTGGCTGCTAGGCAGAAGGGTGCTGGGTGCGGCTGTTAGGCGGAAAGTGTGGTGGAAGTCGGAGCAAGGCTGGTTAGAGGGTTGGCGGAAGTGGGGTCGGCAATGGGAAAGAGGCGGGAAGAGGGGGTTGCGGCACCGTGGGGTGAGGAGAGGCAGAGGGTTTGGCAGCGTGCAAGGCTAATGGAAAAAGTCAGGGTGTGCGTGAAAGGGAGAGGACGGGGCTGGTATGCATTTTGCTTTGATGCTTCAGTATTTTTTCTAAAAGCAAGAACAAAACGAAAGTGGAAGGGTGAGAGAATGGGAGTGGAGAGAACCAGCATATATAACAAAATAGTGGAAATAACAAAGGCCAGGTATTAAATTCTAGGAATACTAAAGGTTAATGGCCATTAGCTTCTCCTGATAGACAAATGAAAGGATATAGAAAATTCAAAAGCCTCAAAATGAGGGACTGATACGGCTAACTGTTTTACTGATTTCGTCGCGTACTGCACGTCGAAATATACATATTTGGGCCAAAAATAGTCACAAACACCTAACTACAGATGAAAGCACCAATTCACAATCACAGATCATAGATAGAATATATGAAGAGGATATAAATATGAAGAACAACATTAAAAAGAAAGCGGTAACGTAGACGAGATTTATAGTGATTCGGTTAAATCCGGCCTACGTCCACTCCAGAAATTTCCTTTTTATTTATACTGAAATATGATTATAATTACAATTTGGAATTTCTAAAACACAAATGGCAGAGTAGGCTTTAGGTAGAAGATGAAGGGAAACAGTATGAGAGAGCCCCTTTTCTGAAGCCCTGCCTGCTGTATTTATAGATGAAATCCTGGTTACTGGGCTTCCTGAGTGATACGGGCCCACCAAATCCATAGTTGTGCCCATATCCTTCATCACAACCACTCCTAAGTTGTTAGTACGCGAATTAGAAATATGTCGACCCCAGAACCTTATTGACGACCTGATTTCCTAATGCCGACCCAAGGAAAAGTCACAACCGACCCGAAGCATGCTGATCCCACGCCCAAGCTCCTATGCCGATCCCAAAACCTATTGCCGACACAATGATAAGCATGTGCCTACCCGAGTCAAGCCTCCACTTGCCGATCCCATCTTGATGTCGAACCCTTGATTCATGCCGACCCGAAATTTAGCCACTACCGACCCGAAGCATGCCGATCCTTTATATTGTGCCAACCCAAGAGTTTTGCTGACCCGAAGATAGGACTATGTCGACCCAAAGATAGTATAATGCTGACCCGAAGTAGGTGTCGAGCTCACATAAACATGTTGATCCCTCCAAGACCTGAAGCAAGCTCTTGTCTGACTCGAAGTAACCATCATGAAGACCCGAAGTAAATCCAAGTGTGACTTGAGGCAAATTCCAAGCAACCGAAATCAACTCGACAATCATGTTTATCATCCATGATTGATCGTCTATCCATTCAGTCGAATCAAACCCATAATATTCCAGTCTCGATAACTGTGCAGACGATTGGGTTAAGTCTGTTTGTACGCTGTCTTTGCAAAAGGCGGTTTAACATTACAAATGAATATACTATGGAGATTAGCGCAATGAGACAAACATGATGGTATACAGATATCAGAGTCAGAATATTTCTATCAAAACTCCATTTTCGCAGCCAAAATGCAGCTAAATCGCCGAAAATAATTTAAACTGGGCTAAAGAAGTCCAAATTTAGCAAAACGAATTATGATGACTTTCTCAGAAAATGTTCTACATTTTTCCTATGTAAAAATATATAGATTACAAAAATATTTTATTTCCACCTATTTTAACTAACTTTAAATTGAAATTTCGCAACCAAATAGACTTACATATTTTCCGACAAAATTCTACCTCTTGCTATGTTGAAATATGTATGAATATGCGCTTATATGTTTTTGTTTGATGATAATAAACATATATATTCATTTAAATGTATTTGGTAATGTACTATTTTGTTTTTCATAGATTAAATAAATATTTGTTGAATAAAATAAATTACACAGAATTTGAATTCAAACAGAAATTTTATTCAAACAAATATTTATTACAATCTTGAATAGTACAAATTCATGCTCTCACTATACATATACAATTTTGAATACATCACAATTCAGTTTACATAATTTCCTCACTACATATCACTTACACTTGTATTTTGTCTTCAACTGCATTCCAGTTTGAATCCAGCATCTGAGCAATCTGCAAAAATATTTACTAACGCAGTAAAATTGAAAAAGAAATATTTTTGCAATATAAAATAAAATATGATTTTTGAAAATATGATTTGCCTCTGTTATTTGGGTTGTTCGTCATTATTCATATTTGAATTCATCACACACGAACAGTGTGACATGCACAATGTATCACTGTACATGCCACAAGGCCGTGCACATCGGTATACACTTGATAATGCTACAGGGACAAGTGAGCATAGGTCAAACCCAAATGAAAAGCCGGGTTCAACTCACGTGCAATATATTGAAAATCACGACACGAGCACAAGGTCAAACCCGAGTTTTTGAAACTGGATTCAACTCAAGTGAAATTTCAAAAATCAACATAAACTGAATGCAAAGGTCAAGCCATTGTTGTCATGACTCAACTCAAATGCAAAGCTTCGACAAATCAAAACTGCATCAGATCACAATATGAATGATATGTTCAAACATGGTGAACAAGACACAGTGAAGAACATGGATGTCAAAACAATACACAAGTGAAAAGGAGTATTGCAGTGATGAATGCAAAGATACCAAATGACAACAATGCACAAGTGGCACAACAAACTCAGTGAAGCCAAAGTGATAAAGCAGTTGTCCAGAAAATCAAACAAGACCAACCAGAGGTACAAGTGCAGGCAAGTGCCCAACTTCACAACATGTCAACATCAATGAAAACAAAGTCAGACCAACAACAACTGCATAAGAATGCAGTAACAAACAGAAGGGATGATCAGACACAAGACAACAAATGCACATGACTGCAACATAAAGCATGTCGAGCTCAATACAATCTAGTATGCAGATCCAAATAAGTGACGAAGTCAACTTGTTCAAACAGCAGACAACAAACTCAAATAAGCAAAGCAACAGACTCAAGTGAATGCAACTATAATGCAACTAAACCAACATGGCCAAGACTACAAGTACAAATGCACATGTCCACAGCAATGACACAGCAACAGTGAAGACCGCATGAGTGATACAAGTCAGAGCAACAAAATCATCACAATGAAGACCACTATGCAGTGTACAACAGTGACATGCAAACAACCTACAAGGTCAGGGAAGCAATGACCAGACCAAACAAAGAACTTCAACCAAACAAGACAGTAAATAGTTCAGTGCATCAAGACATGTCAACAGCAACATGCTTGAAGATTACAGCACGACCAAGTATGGAGTGTACAAGTGCAAATGTCCAAACCACAACATGTAGGCAAACATGGAGTGAATACAATTCGAATGAATGCAAGTTCATATGTACGGTAATCCAACAACCAGTGAAAGTAGCAAGATTAACAAATGCAATGTTCAAGTGAAATGAAGAATGAAAACAGTGATGGGCAAAAATGATGCAGAGTTGTGGAGTGGTATACAAGAAATCAACGCAGTACAAAAATACAAATCAAGCCGAAGTTTAAAAAATCAAATTCGTATCTTTGAAAATTCAGATGCGTATGTTTGAAAAAGTCAAAACAAAGTAGAATAGGAAAGTTTCTGCTGTATCAATCAAGAGAAAATCGAAAGTTTGAAAATCAAAGCCGTGCGTATCAAGGTAAAATTATATCAGGAAAGCCGTGTGTATCAAGTTGTAAAAAATCAGGAAAGTGATGAAGTCGCGTTAATGAATACGAACGAAAGCAAGTGGATTCGAATTCATATAAATACAAAACCCAAAGAATCATCATAGGCATCCAGTTATAAAGCTAACAATCAAACCAGCAACGAAATATAATACATACCAATCTATCGAACTCGATCAAAGGAGCAGCTGCGAAACAAAGCGCAAGTAGAATCGATCATCAGAAGAACGAGCAAGAGCAAAGCAACCAGAATTGATCATCAGAAAAGCCGCAACACAAATCAGAGGAATCGAATATTGAAAAGCCCCAATTGGATCGCAAGCCCTAATTTCAGAACGAACAAAACAACAGAGGTCGCCATTCTTCTTCACAAACAAATGAAGTGGATCAGGTTAAACAATGCAAATGGGCCGGCGTGTTTATTATTATAAAGGGTTTTAGTTTTAGTTAGGGTTTTATTAAAAGGGGGCCTTTCTTATTTGAGCAAAAATTTGGAATTCAAGTTTATATTTTAATTTTTTCTCCTCTTTTTATTTTTGAAGTTTTTTTCCTTTTCGAGTCAAAGAATCTGTAAATCACCACCTAGGTTGTAGGTAGTGTCAGATTGTTAAGTTAGAATTAGTTCAGTGAGCAGGGTGTGCGAGTTTGCAAAACTCTATAGGTGGAGCAGAATTTGCGAGTAAGCGAAACTCTATAGGCGGAGCAGGGTGTGTGAGTCTATAGAGTGTTTGTGAGCAGAAGCAAAAGGGTTTGCGAGTCTAGTAGAGTGTTTGTAAGCGGGATACTGTTTAATTCTAATAGAAATTTGGGAATGCAGCAGTAGGCAGGGGTTGCCGAAGCTGGGTAAACTTTGTGTGTGATTTACTTTTCAGCATATTTATTTCTGCAGTTTATTTCTGTATTTAAATCGAGAAAATTTGCTATAACCCTATTCACCCCCCCCTCTAGGGTTAATCTAGATCCTATTAAATAGACGTATATCAAATACCAAATTTTCATTGCTAAATTTTTATTGTTTATATTAATGAAAAATTTAGTTGATTACGTTATTTAAATCATTAAAATTTTCGGGTCTTTACAGTATGGGACTTTGATTCCATTAAAAATCTAGAGGCTTTAAAATCGGTTATGAAAGGTAAATTTTCAAATATCTAAATAAATCTTTGGAAAAGATTACAAAGTTCATTTCATGAATGAAAAACTTGATTTCCTAAATCACTAGGTTTTAACTCGAAATTGAGGATTTTAGTTTCACATAATGGACATATGATACACATAGTCTACAGACAACAATTTCATACGCATAGCTTTTCGAAGATAAATTGATTTTGAATGTATGAAAAGTCTCTTATGCATATGCACTTTTATGTATAGAGATGTATGAAAACCAAATAAATGTGTGTTTTTTTGATTTTTTTTTTTTAAGAATGTACAAATTTCAAAATCTATATGGCAGCAAGTTTTAGAATTTGGGGATTTTCAAAGTGTGCTTTGTATATTTCATATCAATTTGGTTTTAAATGCACAAATGCACAATTTTAATTATAAAAAAATCTCATAGAAGAATACTAGTTTCATTCAAAAAATCCAATTTTAGACGTATCATTATGTTATATTTGAATTCACTATGAGCTTTCAAAAAAAACATGAAGCCCCACATATATTTCAAAAGCTTTGAAAGTATCAAGTTTCAAATGCAACAGGTTTTAGAAAAAACATACAAACCTTTATTTTTACGAATATAAGTGGTTTTAAGAATAAATTTGGCTTTTGAATATGTATTAGATTTAGAAGGGTTAAGTATAACAAGTTAAGTACATAAACCTTTAAGCATTTTCAGTTTTCAAAAGTGTTAGTTTCAGAATATGAGTGGCTTTTAGTACAAATTTCTAAGCTTAAAATATCCGTTCTCAAAAATAAAAAGTTTCCTACATTTGAACCTTCAGAATGTATATTAAAATGTCTAAATGTATATACATGATTTTTAGCATGTCCTATTTTCGCCAACATCGATAATTGCAAATTTTGAATAAAAGGTTTCTTACATACCAACTTCTAGATAAGAATAATATATTATGTATGGACTTTGATACATACCAAGTTTGGGTATGCAAATTTATTATAAGGATCTGAAGTGTATTGTATGATTTCATATGATAATTTGAATATGAAAATGATTTTTAACATATGTACGACAAGCTTCAAATATGCATTTCCAAAATGAGAAAGTTTATATATCTAGATTTGTTTATAAAGTTTTCAGAAACAGGGATTTCAAACGCAAATAATTTTGAAGACATAGATGTTCAATTAAATATATCTTTCAATATGTAAGAGATACTTCATAAAGCAGTAAATATATAGGTTCCAAGCATTTTTAGAAACACTGGATTCCTAAAACAGTTTGCTTTCAGTATATGTTTCCAAGCTTAAATTATTTATTTTTGAAAGTAAGAAGATTCTTATACTTTGATGAATTTTAGGATGCCAAATTCTTAAGCATATAGACATCTGATTTTAAAAATATAGGATCTCAAAGCATATAAGTTTATATATATACATATAAATATATATAAATATTTCGAGTTTAACTGTTTTTGAATATACCCATTCTTGGTGCATATGTCTTCGATTCATAGCAGTTCCTTCTATCTTAATTTTGTAAACAAGAGCTACAATAAGTGTTGGTATATTTTTTTCAAATATATACGACCTTATATACATATGGGTTCAAATTATTTGATTTCATATATCACAGTTTTAAATAGAGTATGTTTTATTTGCATAGAACTTTGAATATATTGGCAAGTTTTGAAAATGTTAAATTTTATATAAATCTAAGAGTCGTAAATAAGGCAGATCTCAGTGCCAAATTGGTAAAGATAATGATTTGTGTACATATAGTTGGTATATATAAACTTCAAATGGAAATATAATTTTAAGTGGACAAACGATTTTGAATGTATTGAGTTTAAAGATGTACGAAGCTTTATTTATGTACAGCTATTTGGTTACAGATAATCAAATGATTCTATGTACATATCAATGTATAAAAATAAATATTCTCGTGTGAATTCAAGCATAACTATCTTTAAGATATAAATAATATTGAATAAACTATACGACGGTTAAAAACTCATTATAATTTTAAGTTTTATCATCTGGCCCATATAAATTTACTATACCTGAGTTTTTCGAACATATACATGAACTCGAATAAGCACTAAGTTCAAGAAAGGTGCAGATCTAACGAGCATTACCGACAAGTACTAGTTCTCAAAAGTATGAAACTTCATACACATATGCAGTTATTTTGAGCAGATAACTCCTTGAATATGTGTCAGTTTTTATATGAAACCAATTTCATGTGTAATGTATTTGTATAAGATTGGTTTCAAAGCGGTAAAGACCTTATGTGTGCGCGTGATTTCTTGATCACCAAATTTTAGTGTAAAAGCAAATTTTAGTCTTCAAAAGTATCAGTTTTATATGTATGTATACAGTTCGAGGGCACGTTTGTTCGACTCTTAAAAATCGACACTAGTACATCTTCGGTATTCACGTACCGTAAATCCAAGTGCCGGAGAAACGGATTCTTAAGGGTAAGAAAGAAAAATAAAGACAGAATAGAATGTCACATATGTTATTTCAATAAACTTCACAGCAGAAATTAAAATTCATTTATCAGAGTTAAAGACATGGACAGTTATAAATTTCCGTCCTTAAAAATGTGTAATACTATAGTACAAGAATGTGATGGAAATAGAGAAAAATCTTAAGTAAAATCTTCCGACTCCATGCTTCAAGCTCCCTCCAGCTTTTCTTCTAAACTAAACCTGACTAGTAGACTGCACAGGAAAATTAGCGCACCCAGAGTTTGAGAAAAAGGAAAGCAAACTCTAGGTCAGTCATGAGACTGGTGTGAGAACTCAAAATACGTGTTTTGAAAACAAAGAGGTATCTCATAAGACCACGCCGCACATAAACACGGAACGAATTTTTCCTTTATAATAACCAAAACATTCTTACGTAAT
Organism: Allium cepa; assembly: GCA_030765085.1. Classification (NCBI taxonomy): domain Eukaryota; kingdom Viridiplantae; phylum Streptophyta; class Magnoliopsida; order Asparagales; family Amaryllidaceae; genus Allium; species Allium cepa. The sequence continues at coordinate 438,107,428 of CM060944.1, forward strand.
AATACTTGATATTATTTTTAATGACATATCGTTGAAAATATTTGCAAGTAACTTATCAATCTTAGCCGAAATTATTGCCATTATTAAATTCCAGTATATTAGGTTCTACAAACAAAATGGAAGGCACTTATAAGAGAATGGATTTCCAAACAAATGACTAGATGAAGGGATTACCTTTCGGCAGTACATCTCTATAGGAATGTAACGAGGCTCAACTGATGCATCTCTACCAACATAAGACCGGCCAACCTCTTCCTAGATAGTACCAAATATGCCATCACTCTGGTCATTACCGATCCATCCGAGAGCCCTCGTAGCATATATCCGCATTAATTTAAACTCGAACACCATAGCGGGTAGAAATATCTAGAAGGGGATGATCATACTCTAATGGTTGCGAACCACATAGCCTTTTAGTATCTACCATGTTTCGGTCATTTTCGGGTGTGAGGCATGAGGTAACAATTACTTTTCACATAGCATATCATCTTCTTTTGAATGCCTCATTACCATTCCATGGTCACAAAACTGATTTCTATAAATGTATAACTTATGACCTCGTACGTCTCAAGAAAGGGTGTTAAGCTAAGAGAAGTTGCCTTCTCCGTCACCAAGAAAATAATATGTTCGTAGAGATCACTTATGTAATTAGAAATGCAACGTCGGACAGTCGTCCATACAAGTTTGTTCTAGGACTGAACGAAACCGAAGGCATCCTCCTACCACATCTTATTGGGGATTAACCCTAGGCTTAGTAGCAGGAAGTCCTTGCAACCCAAAGAGTTTCAGAAATGAAGGGACCACTGCAACTTTAGTATTTAGGAGCTAACCAAAATTATCAACAAGCGGTTCTTTCATCCCGAAGATCTTTGGTCTTCATCCTTCATTCACTCTATTAGGAATTTACATTTCGAACATATACATTGGTTCGAAGTGGTCTTCAAATTGGAATTACCCCAGATCCGACATTGGTTCCTTCGAACCAATCATCGATAAAAAGAAAGGTTTTATGAATAGGGCATCATTCTTTAGTTATTAAGTTCTTTTTATCAAAATCTCTTTTAGAGATATACATTTCCAAAACATTATCTCCGGTATATACTGAATTATTAAACCTCTCTTATCAAATCCTTTGATTGCTTAAAACTCCTTTTTAAACTTGGAATAATTCAAAATCATTTCATTTTTCCTATAGAAATACATTTCCAAAATCATTTCATTTAAATCTTAACAAAGATTTCTTAATTCAAAAATTCATAATGTTGATTGAGTTAAAACCATTTTATCTAGAATGTCAATCCAAAATTAGTAAATATTAAGTGAGCATAATCTATAGAAATCATCTAATTCTATTCAATATTAATTCTTATATTCAACAAATACTATGGGCAGAATAATGTAAAATCACCAATCAAATTCCATGAATAGTACGAGTTCTCTCTTCGGGCTTTAACACCGAGTACAAGAAGATTATCTCCATAAAATTCAAGTTGTTCAAATATGGAAAATATTATTCTTTATTTTTTAGAAAATTTTGATCCAAGTATATCAAATTTACTATCCCATCCATCGGGCCAGTCCAAATTGCCAGGGAGAGCAGGAAACTGGTTTTCTAAACTCAAGCCTAGACACAATCGCTCTGCCACCCATAAGACAGTCAAGTTATTTGATCGACTCTAAATCATTTAACATTTAACCATCCTATAAATCCTTCGAGTCACCTTTAAAATACTTTAGTAATCTTTTAAAAACATTTACCAAAAGATTTGGAAAAGCATCGTCAGGTTTAAAACTATAATTCAAAAGTTATAGAAAAATGCTGCGAAAAAGTGCTGCGAAAAGTGATTTTTAAGCTATATTGATCAAAACGATCTTTTATTGTTTGAAAATTCATTTTTATTACTCAAACCACTTTTTAAAAATTTTAAAATATTTTTAGAATTTATCACATTTTTAAACAATTTTATTCATTTTCAAAAAAAAAAATCAAGTTTTGGTCTCCAAACTACAAAACCTTGATTTTTCAAAAACTTGTTTTTACTCATATCTCAAAATCTACTTATCAGAATCTTGATTTTCTTCCTACATTGGAAAACTATGGATATAATAGTTAGGAAAAATTTTCGAATAATTTCGAGCTATATTCCAACTTTTACACTTGTTTTGACTTTTATGGCGCAAAATCGCGAATTACCATTACGCGACGTGCCTATTTTTGACTAAATTTTCCATTCTCATTCAGACTTCAACAAAACACTTACAAAACATTTTAAAAGCACTTTAAACCATTTTTAAGTAGGTTTAACATTCCATACACACCATTTTCAACATTCATATGAAAAATTCCATCAATCATAACCAAACATATATAACATCCAATAGCATATAATACTATAGTTTAAGAGTTCTCACCTTTATTTTTTCACGGGCTAGTCTAAAATCGGCTATAGCTTCGCTACAACGGCTTTAAACTCTACGGAACCAAACTCTTTGACCTAGAATGGGCTTGACGCATCCTACTATGCTCACAGCCATGGATTGGGAGGTGGGAGGGCTCGGCCATGGTGGTGATGGTGGATGTTCATGAGTTAGAGGGGTGGTAAGGAGGTGTTTTGACTTATTTTGAAGTGGATTGACATTGCAAACTAGGGTATATATTTTTCTCTTTTATTTGAGATATTTTGTCATAATCTCCCTATGGTAAGAAGCCGTTTGTGACACCCCACCTAAACACTCACACTAAACAAGGACACTATGGAGTAATGCCGTCAACTAGCATGAAAAATAAGGCTGTTGAGGAGCGACCATCTATGTAATTGCTTTGTGCGAGTACCGATATGTCAGATAGTACTACATGCATTTCGTTTCAAGAGGAAATCTGACACATCAATTACAAACTCAAAACTACTACACAGTGGCTATGTGATCTTTGGAAACAAATATAAAATAATCATAACATAAATCAGTCATAGATATTTATATCACTAAGGCGGAAACATATATGAATATAACACATAAAAGTGTAGATCAAAGTAGTGGTCATGCAATATCCATAACATCACAAAAGAATTGGTTCAAGTGCTAGAAAAAATAATATGTATACATCAAGGAGTCTCTATCTTGAATGTATAATAATAAAAACTACTAAGTTAAAGTAGTTAGCCAAAAGTCAAAAGCTAATCTCTGCCAAGAAGTCAAGTGGAAGCACTTGAAATACCTCGATCCGACTCGAGTATTATTTAAGAAGAAAAATAATAAACAGATCAGTCTAGCTATAAATATCATATAAAATGAGATAGGATAAGAGATATGACAAAAACATATGATAACAATAATGACATACTGTGACAAGTATACATTAAATAACAACAAAAATCATACAATATCTCAAGAATCTCAAAACACCATAAAGAATGTCATATTCTTTAGCTTATTCACCAAACCACAAATATTGATAAAGTTTATCAATATAAACCACAAAAATAGATGAAACATAAATTCTAGAAATCATCGGTTAGAAATCCAGAAATCACAAGGGGGCCTATAAAAAATGAGAGCATGTAAACTCACCAACACGTGTATCACAAACGGGTCGCTATCCCATGATCGCTAACCATAGAGTCGGTGCAACGACGTAGTATGATAACATTACGCCCAAGGAACCTGAAACTCGAATAATTCAGAACAATGACGTAGTGCAATAGCGATACGCTCGATGAACTAGAAACTCAACTAATTCGAAACAATGATGTAGTACAATAATGGTACGTCTGATGAACCTGATAAGCCGGAACAACGACGTAGTACAACAACGGTACGTCAGATGAACCAAACTCCATAAAAGAACATAATTGCTAGCCCATAAAAATGAGTCGAAACACCAAAGAACCCATAGGTCGTTAGCATATAAAAGAAATGAGACAAAGCTCAATAAAACGAGGTACAGTCCCCCACGTTGACAAAGAGACATCGCATAACGCTAGTCTAAACCATAAAATGATCACCATTGATCAATAAGAAATGTGAATTACACCAAGCTAGTAAATAAATGAGTTTAGCTTCATGTCCCATAACCACTGGCTTAGCTTAAATATTTACAAACAAGTTATAGATTTCCACTCGAAAATTATCACAAGATTTCAATCGAACAAGTCCAAAAATTAACCGACAAAGAAAAACGCAAGCGTTTCATACCACTTGTTTTGCTAAGTCGTTTTATTAGACCTCTCATATGAATGAGGTAAAGGTTTGTCTACACTAATAGAGTGGAAAACGGTTTTAAAGCGAGCTTTATATTGAAAGTAAACGTTAAAATCATTTTGATGAAACATTTTAAAGTGATAAATCACAGAAATGATTGTAAAAACAATCGATCATCAAAAATTCACATTTGAAGACGTGAATCAAATCCATAGAAATCGATACCAAATCCATCAAAACGGATATTTCCAAAAATCCAGAAAAAGAAGTCATCAAAATCGATAAAAGTGATAACAACCAATCGGATCAACAAAAATCGATAAACATTGGAAATTCACTCAACAAATAGGCAAATAGGCAAAACCGAACAGCTCCAGACCTATGGGGGTTCATCCAGACGTCTGGGTTTGGGTTTTGAAAATATTCTAGGAACCTCCCAGACGTCTGAACTCTAACCAGATGTCTGACCACTAACCAGACCACTGAAATTACCAACCAGACGTCTAATTCTTTTGTCTGCCTTTTTATTTTCTACGTTCGTTATATTGTTTTTCCAAGAACCATAACCGGACGTCTGAAATTACCAACTAGACATCTGGTTGGTTCGGCTGGGCAGAAATTTTCTTAGGCCAATGATGGCCAAATCGATTCGGAAGCGATCGGACGAGCGATAGAGACTAGGGATTTATGCCAAGCGACAAACCAGCCTTATAGGCTCTTCGTTACACCCGAAATAACATGTCCAAACATCCAAGATAGGATTTTTAATGATTTTGACTTCAAAATTCCAAAATTGGAAAAATCTACAAATCAATTCAAATCAAAAGCATTTTGAACATAAATAAATGTTAGGAATTCATACCTAACAATAATGAAAGCCATAGAAAGTTCAAAAATTCACCTTTTAACCCAAAAACAATGAATGAAAAGCTTTAAAACAAAAGAAAGATCAATCACTCTTCACTTCAACCCAAGAAATCTAAGCTCATAAGCAAATATTTCCTAAGTTAGGGTTTAGGAATTTCTAAAAATTGAAGAGAGATTGAGATGGAGAAGATGAAGAGGATGCTTACCAAAGCTTCTCTTTGATTTTAGATCTAGAACTTGAATTTTCTAAGAGAACTAGGGCTTAGGAATTTTTAATCTCCTCTTTCTTCCCCCATTTTTCATTTTGCTCGAGTGTTAGGAAATGTTATGAATGAATGAAGAGGAGTGGAGTGGGATTTATTAGGTAGAGGAGTTGGGTTCTCTTGTTGGGTTAGTGGGCTGAAATGCAAACCCAAACCCCAAACAAAAATATCAAAATTCTAATCAACTTCAAACATATCAATGTTTATACTCAAAAAGGTCGCAAATGCCATTTTGGACTCAATGGAAGTGGTCTCAAGTCCTCATTCGACTATTTACAAAAAGTAGCATTTTGGACTTTAATCCGACTAACGATGCTATATTTAAATATACAATCGTAAAATATGCGGGTTGTTACAGACTCTCCTCCTTAAAGAAATTGCATCCTCGCAATTCTTAAGAAGAAAACAAAGAGTAACAACCATAAAAGCATATCAACACAAAAGAAAATTTGAAGTAAGAAGTTCACTTTAAGGAGCACGAGATAGTAAGTCTGGATGTGTTCGCTCGATGAATTCTCTGGATTCCCAAGAGTAACCCTTGGGATTTGAGGACCATTGAACTTTCACAAGCGGAACATCTCTATTATAAAGGCGTTTAACCTCATAGCAATGATACGAATTGGATGTTTCTCATAAGTCAAATTAGGTGAAACTTCAATTTCTTCTATAACTCCGGGCTCAAGAATAAAATCGGATTCCCTAAGGTATTTCTATAGTTGAGAGACGTGGAAAAATTCATGAATAGTAGAAAATTAAGCCGGTAATAAAAGGCGATAAGCCACAGAACCAATTCGTTCAGTGATGGAAAATGGACCAATATATCGAGATGCTAATTTTTCCGATCGACTGAAACACACAACACCCTTCATAGGTGAAACACGAATGAACACCAAATTCTAAGAGCGAAAACAATGGTCGTAAGCACTAAATCACGAGTGGCATATCCGGTCTCTGTAGGCTTTGATTGTATAGAAGTATAAGCGATAACGCTTTCCCTTTTTGCATCAGAACGCCACCCAAACCAATATCACTAACATCGGTACAAATAGTGAAATCTTGGTTCCCTTCGGGATTCACAAGAATAGAAGCATCGGAAAAGAGTTCTTTTAAATGATCCTCTTTCCCGAAAATCTAAGACATTCAAAGTTATAATAAACTTTATGTAATCGTCTTTTTAGAAAAATTTACTTATTCCAAGTCAATTTATTGTGTCTGACTTTCTCATCATAGCGTTTAGGAGATTCCTATCGATAACGTTGATCAGGCGCATCGACCAGAATTCTTGAAGCACTCAATGGGCAATACAACACAAAATCACCTTCTATATGATAAACATGGCTCTAAAATTTTTTAGGAATATTCTTTGCTCGTTTTAAGAACGAAATCCAATTATACTTATAAATATCTTATTAAAAAGACTTGCAAATTTTAAAGTGTTGTTTTCATCCATAATCAATGAATACAAGGATGGTCTCATCGAGATATTCATAGAATACTCGATTCATAAGATGGATGAAATAAGCTGGACAAACCAAATGACATCACGAGTCACTCATAAGAATCATAATGATTGTGGAGTGCGGTAAGTGGAATGCTACACTCCGCAACTCGTAGTTGATGAAAACCGGTGGCAAGGTCGAGCTGAGAAGACCTTAGCACCACTCAATAGATCGCTTAGGTGGTAATCGTAAGACAAGATCAAAAATACTAAAAAATTCACAAACTACTTGAATGAGAGAAATAACATTTTCCTCATCATGTGGGTTAAAAGAAATAAATGATGCCACCGAATTGGAATCGAAATCATTATGAAAAATTAAAAACCTACTTAACAGATCGAGAATGTCGAAGCTGGATAGCCTCTCAGGATATAGGGTATGGGCTTCATAATGATCAAGCGAATCCTTTCCCAAAAATCAATTCCAAAGCCTAAGTAGCACATAACATGCAAATCGGATCGGAAAGCACAATTACATAAAATAATCTCGACATTTTTACAAAGTAATCTGAGTGTTGCGAATCCATCAACCAGATTTGCAATTCTCATAGAAGTCATCAAGCCCATTACATTTAAAAAAAGTATCAACAAGTTCTTTTGATATAAAAGAGTGGGATGCACCCATGTCAAAAAGAACTCGAATAGGTTGATCACGAAACATAATAATGCCATCAAGGATAGAATGAGAAATACCTTGACCATGAAAAGTGTTACTAGGGGCTTGCACAACATTCATATTTCCCTCCTTCCTACTTTAAAGTATGGGACATGCAGATATATGGTGACCCGAATTTTTTGCAATAGCGACAATAAAGAGGTTTTGGACACTCATTTGCATAGTGGTCCGTAGAACCACAATTGTAGCATTGTCCACAACTAGAGGTAGGAGCCTTTGCTACCGTAGTTTCTTGCTTCCCTTTCTTGTTGGGATTGGGGCCTTTGAACATAATTGGCCTCTTCAAGTTACAATTCAAGTTCTATTCGACAACCACAACTTCAACATCACTTTCTTTATCAGCATCTTTAAGTCGAAGAGCGATATTTGTTATCTTGCCTTTTGGCAAGGCCGAGATATCAAGGAATTGATTGAAAACCAAGGATCACTCATCCTAGGTATCGAGTACGCACAGGTTCGCTATGGATGTCGATGAATTTTGTCCGAGTCCGGATCAGCTACAATTGATAAGTCACGACAAGCGAAGCCTTAGAAGCCAGCATTCCAAATTTCAAGTCAATCCGAGTTCATATGCTCAAGTTATGATCGATGCAAGTTGAAGGTGGTAACCTTGCTTTCGTATCCATCAATCAACATCAATTCGACTCGATCGGTTTCGCATCGATCAGACTAGACCACTTCGCATCCATTGACAATCCCTACTTTGAATCGATTGGTTTCGTATCCATCCACGGGCCTTAGTTCGTATCGATCGGTTTTGTATCCATCGATGAGTAGTATGCTTCGTGTTGATCGTTCAGTGTCTAATTCGTATACATCGAGAAGACACTTAATCGAATCCACCATATAGCCTTGGTTCGTATCCATCAGTTGCCCTCTTCGTATCCATCCCAAGTATTTCTTGTTCGTATCGATCGAATGAGGACAACCTCCATCGATATGAAGTACACAACCTCCATCAGTACGAAGTGGGCAGGCTACGAATCAATACAAAGCACATGTCATTGATGGATTCAAGCTACACAACATCTCTCGATACGAATAAGGCGAAGTTTAAGGGAAGACACGGTCGACTCGGAGTAAAGGGTGGATCAATGCGAGGAATGCGCGCCGCGTCGTCACAGAGGCACATGCATCATCGGTTCGAAGAGGATTGATTCGAAGCCATGGATTCGAACCAGGCAGCCACCGAGAAATTTGAACTCGTATCGATCATAACTCGAGATCCACCGGTCCAAATGCTATAAAATTTTCACAGAAGACTACGTACAAGCTAAGGAATGTTCTTGCCAAGTTTCACCTCCATCAGACGCAATCTTGATCGATACGAATTGAGTTTGTATCAATCACAAAACGAGTGGAAACTTCTTGGAATCGGTCGTGTGGGCCCTCTCATGTGCCAGAACAAGTCTCCCGAAGTTTGAACAAAATATCAGCCTCCTACGCCTATAAATAGAGCCCTAGAGCCTAGAAAATATGATCTTTTTGATTCTCAAGCGTCCAGACACTGCCGGATCGAGCTTTGCACCTTAATCTCGCTGTTGTATTCGAATTCCAAGCAGTAATCTATTGTTGTTCGCTGTAATCAAGTGCAATCATTGAAAGAGAATCAATAAAGTCATAAAAACTTCATAGTGGACGTAGGCAACATGCCGAACCACTCTAAATTGCTTATCTATGCATTTACTTTTCTGTTTGTTGGAGTTTTTGTTAGATAATCTTCATTTAAAATTTACATTCTTCACTTTTATCTCTTCAAAAACTTTCGAAGAGTGTTGTGCCCATTTTTGGTACAAATACTTTGGTGCTTTCACTGAGAAAACCCAGATTTTCTCGTGCTCATTGGATCTGCTTTCAATACCGGATTGTGTAAATCTAAGAAGAAGATCCAGATCTTTGATTCAGAATCCTTCCATCCTATTCAGATTTGCATAAAATCGAGGAAAGGACTTCATAATTCACAATGGTTAGCACAAGGACCACCTCCAATGCTGTCAGTCAAGAAGGCCAGAATAGGTAGAATCCCGCGCAGGTACCTCCATCCAACCAAGATACTGCCGGACCCTCAGAACCATCAGGCCTGGTTACCAGACAAGAATTCCAGTTGTTGCTTGAGGAGCTGACCCAGAGTCGGCAACAACTACGGAGCAGCTATGCGCCAATGTCGAGCTGACTAGTCAGCTGAATCGCCAGAAGTGTTGAAGACCTAGGAGAGATTATGCTTCTCGTTCCTCCACAGAAAGTTCTGCCTCTTCTGACTATCATCATCGATCTCCACGACCCCGACTGGACAGGAGTCACGCATAAGCCACTGGACATCAACCCGCACCGACCGTTGGACAATTGAGAGTTGATCCATTGGCCAGTTTCCAGATCGGGCCCTCCTCCTGTGGGGGCATCGTTCCTCACTACTCCACCAACAACCGCGCTACGACCATCGCTGTAGAACCGAGGATTGATGCCCAAAACCAGCCAGAATTGGACCATCATTAGCATGGATGTACTCCTAAACCATACGTCCTAGAAGACTTGGGGCCACAAAGGCGAGACGTGGACCGCCATCATCGTCTGGTCCCGCCTCGCAATGCGGAACCCAACAACGCTATAGCTCAACGCACGTAGAACATCCAAATGTCGGATCTTCCGACCATGATACGTCAGATGGTCCGCGAGAACCAGGGTCTCACGAATGACGACTGGGGAATCTCTCGAGATCACACTCCCTTTACGGATGAAACATTATACGCTGAACCCCTTCGACGATTCAAAATGCCGACTCTACCAGTGTATGAAGGGAACTCTGACCCTAATCAACATATTCTGAAATATGAATGATCAATGAGTGCTGCTAGAGCAGATGATGCAGTAAAATGCCGAAGCTTCTCGATTTCCTTGGAGGGCATCGCTACTTTGTGGTTCAACCGATTGCCACTTCTGTCCATCTCTTCCTTTGACCAGTTGGCCGCAAAATTTGTTGAGCAATTCCGCATGCACGTCGCGAGGCCGAAGGACGTTGACACCCTGTCTAGTGTCACTCAAACTCCTAGAGAGACACTCCAGTGTTATCTAGAAAGATTCCATGCTGCTTGTGCTGAGATCAGCAACCCGAACGAAAACTCCATTCTTATGGCTTTGACTAAGGGGATTGACTCCGATTCAGAATTTGGTAACTGGTTGGCCGGAAAACCACCTGCATCATTGGACCGTTTCTATGCCAAGGCGGCTCAATTCCTAAGAAGGAAAGATGCGAAATAGTCTAGGAAGTAAGATGATGCAAGCCGAGTAGGGAAGGGATTCAGAGTAATGTTGCGGTCAAACAGTTCATTGAAAGCTCCGGAAAAGTTCAGTTAAATATTCAGAACAAACAAACTCAGCGAAGGGAGAACGTGAATCAAAATAGAAAGCGAGATCAAAATCGTGGCCCACAGCGCAAAAATCCTATGCTTGATAACTACACTCCTTTGAATACATCACTGGAGAGCGTGTATTTACAAACCTGTAATACCATTCAGTAAAAAAACCTACACCAAAACCGTCGTCGGAGAGGCAAATCCAGACGGGAAAATTTTGCAGGTTTTATGAAAGCTACGGGCATAATACAAATGAATGTCATCATTTACAAGATCTTATGGAAAATTTGATTAGAGAGAAGAAGCTGGAACAATTTGTACGGACACCGTAGCCTGGAGGAGCGGGCCCATCAAATAAGAATAATACGCCCGACCGGCGAGACAGGAGGAACTCGCCTGTACCGGTGGGAGATTAGTAATAAATGTTGTCAGTGGTGGTCCTGCTCTATCAAGAGCCTGGAACGATGAGGATCTTCGTCACTGCTACACATGACAGACTTTATCTATTTAGCCTATAAATCTCTTTCAATTTGTTTTTGCATTTTGGAGTTTGAATTTGCAATAAGGCATTGACTTTGCCATGTTTTTCCATTCCAGCAATAAATTGCCATCCCTTCAAGCTAGAGCTGTGATTCACCGAATGCAACATTCAATTATCACGGCGCACGAAGAGCTAAGTTCTATCATACGATGGAATTTATTCAAATAGCAAGTGATTGTGATACGACCGGCCACTCACTAAGTGAAACCCAAGCTCCGGGGAAAGCAATCACATTAAAGGCTGAACTGGACCGACACACGATAGTCCTATAACTAACTCCAAATTCCTAGAGCGTGAATTGGAGTATAAACATCAACTCTAGGTTCCCAGAGTGCGAACCGGAGTATAAACACTAACTCAAAACTTCTAGAGTGCGAGTTGGAGTATAAAACTTATAAATGCGGCTTTGAAGAGGGTGGACCCGTCCACCTAACGACTTTGATCGTATCCTAAACAAGTTCGAGGTGGATGGATCCGTCCATCTAACGACCTCGCTTGTCGACTCGAAGTGGATGTGAATTGACCATCCAAGATCCTGATAATTCTGTCGTTCCCATAGTGCGAACGCAATCCAAATGCCTAAAAAAAATGATTGACTGTTTTTCGGCCAACTCCAAACTCCTAGAGTGCGTGCTGGAGTATAAACATATAAATACGGTTCCAAAGAGGGTGGACCCATCCGCCTAACGACTTCGGCGTATCCTATCCAAGTTAGAGGAGGATGGACCCGTCCATCTAACGACCTTGCTCGTTAACTTGGGGTGGATGTGATTCGACCATCCACGATCCCGATAAATTCATCATTCACATAGTGTGAACGACCTCCTAAAAAGCCTAAACATATGTGACTGACCATCTGTCGACTAACTCCAAATTCCCAGAGTGTGAATTGAAGTATAAACATCAACTCTAGGTTCCCAAAGTATGAACCAAAGTATAAACGCTAACTCCAAATTCCCACAGTGTGAATTGGAGTATAAATACTAAGTCAAAGTTCTCGGAGTGCGAACTGTGTTACAAACATTGATAGTTTCCGGATTCCCAGAGTGCGAACTAGATTATCGATTACAAATAACCCTGAGTCCCCAGAGTGTGATCAGAGTATAAGTATAATTGGAGTGCGAACGACCACTCATAAGTTAACCTAAGTCCCCAGAGTGTAGGCATGTGCTTAAAAACTTCGACGTGCGCGACTGATCGCCAAAATACAAGTGCCGATCCCCAGAATGTGGATGTGACTATTTATAAATAAACAAGCCTAATTCAAGCGCTCAACTCTTACTCATTTTTTAACATCGATCCGACGACGCTGAACCCGAAGGGATAGAAACAATTTGCGATCGCTAGCCAATCATTATAACTCATCCCCTAGACTGAGGGCAAAGCTCAATTGTTAATCGTTGACCGAAGTAGTATAACGTCTAAGTCCAACTCGATCCCTAGTTACGACTTGGGTTCGCGATTTTCAGACTTGGCAAATAAAACAAACTCAACTCAAAGGCTGAAACTCCATAAGTACACCGAACTAAAATTCAAATACTGCAATACTTCAGCATAAAAGAAATGAAAGTTAAAGCCAAAAAACAAAATTTCATTTCAACTAATTATATGTGAAGATTCATATACAAGTTATTACAAAAAATTTCCACTAGCGGGGTCCTAACCCGCATCTATACATGGCCTACGAAGGGAAAGCAAATTCCTAACTACCAAAAATGCGCCAGAGGGGCTTATCTACTTCTTCTACGATGCGGAACCGCCGGAACTGCTAACGGTTTTTCGCTTCAAGCCTTTACCCTTTGGCGGATCATCCCCTGACGAAGGCATGATATCGACGTCCTCCTCTGAACTTGAATCTACAGGAATACTCCCTGCGGGAGGATTCGGAGGAGTTGGGTCTATAACCAGGTGCGGCATGGGCATGCTATTATCGATGAGTGTGCCCCCAAGAGATATCACCCTAAGTGGAGTTGGGCCAACCGCCATCATTCCACTCACAGAACCACTGCCATGTGCCGCTACCTCCAACTCGGCATTAATTTCAGCCAATATTTCTTCCTCGTGAGCAGATCGGGCTTCGCTGGGGGCAGCGGTGGTCTGCATTGAGCAACTGGAAGCCGGCGCGAGTCCATTAATGACAAACGGCAAGTCTGTGAAGGGATCGCTCTGCCTTCCCAAGAGCTCTTTCATCATCTTCTCATCAAAAGAAAGTGAGCTCCCATGCGTCACATCAATGGGCACGGCCATTGTCATGGTGGTCGCTTCGGTAATGATAGCCTCCTGCACTTGATGTGATTCCTAGATTGCAGGAGGCGCTGTCAATGTAACTTCGATCAATGGACAAGGAACAAAATAAGTTGTTAGAACAAACTTCAAAACAAGTCTTTCATTTCAGATACACATGAGATTCGTTCAGAGTACCTTCCTCAGTTTGACCCGTAGATGGTTGAACAACTTCATGAGAGTGCTCCTATATAGGAGATAGACGTGGCTGTTCTGGGTTGTAGGCTGGAACGTGCTGGGGCTCAGTCACTGGAACAGGCTCGGATCGAGATGAAGTAATAATTTCAGAGCTTGTAACATGATGCTCAACGCCTGAGCCTTCCCCAAATTCCTGGGGCTGGGTGCCAACCCTCTCCCTTGCGTGGGAAATCATAGAGTCATGAAGAACCTTCTTCTCATCCTCATTCAGTATGCGGTTCTCCAGCTCAAACTCATCGAAAGCTCCACCCAACTACACCGCTTTCTCTTCCTCAACTAGCAGATTCCAAGCGTTATAGAGATAAGTTGAATAATCATCAAGCCATGCCAGATTTCTATGTCTCAGCACATTGGTGTTATAAGTGACGAGAAGCTCCTCTATATCCGCCTCGAGCCTGGTTTCCACCAATCGGACCTTCTCATCGACCTCGACCTCTACCTCATGGACTTTTTCCATAGCCGCGTCTCTCTTCCTCTGAAGCACCACCGCTTGGTCGCATGCTTCTTGTTGCAGAAACGTTAGCAGCGTCTTTCTCTTTTATAATTTCAGAGAACTTAGACTTAAGTTCGTTAAGCTCTTTAAGGGATGCGTCCCGTTCAGCAGTAACGATGGTGTTCCTATGGCCCATATCCTCCACCATGGCATAGTGCTCTTGCCTCATTCTGTCCATGGCCGCATGTGCATTATCAGCTTTTTTGAGAGCCTCCATTTCAGATTTTCTAGAAGACTCAGCCTCGGTGTTAAGTACTTGGATGACCCGGTCTTTATGTTAAAGTTCTTTTTCCATCTTCTCAATGATAGCTGCACGTTCAAACGCCACCTTCGATGTTTTTCGCATAGCTTTTGACCATTTATTGTACTGGAAGAATATGTCCGTGACATAATCGTGCACTGTGTGTTCGACCGACGATGGAATTCTTTTCAGGCGTAGGGGAAAGACAAAGCCATCAAAGCAGATGTCACGGAAATCCTTCTTCAATTGAGCGAGCCTAATTGCTCCTTCCCCGGTAGGCTCGACGAGGGCCTGTGCAGTAGTTGAGGGGTCCGCTACTTCAGTTCTGCGATGAGAGTCGGACCGTGGAATGTGAGAGGACGGCTTGTGCGGTGAAGTTTCGGGAGGCCTCGAAACATGGACTGGAGTCGGTGTAGTAACCCTGGGAGGGGGTGAACGAGGCCGAGATCGGTGTACATACCCCCTATCTCTGTCAGACCATCCCTGACTAGAGTATCCCTGATCATAGTCCATGTCTCCTTCTCTTCGGCGTGAATCGTAATATGATGAAGACCGTCGGGTACTTCGTAGGCTTCCAAGCATGGAATCGTGCCCAGACATTGTATCTACGAAGTAAGGCAAGAAGGAAGTTAGTAATCTTACAAAAAAGGCAACTTACGGTCGGAAACCATGTAGTGTCATAAAGTGTGTATGTGCGTGCAACCCCCCGACCAACCGGAAGTGTCGACCACATTAGTGGGAAGAGACTTGCTTAAATCTAAAGCATCTTGAACTTCATCCAATCCGGCATCATGTTGGGAGGATACGTTGTTAGAAATTGGGAGATTGGCGAGCCTTTCGAAGAGATTTTTCGCTCGTGGGGGAGAAGCCTCCAAAATTCTAACTCCAGAACCGGGCCGGGACATGACCATGGACTTCCATCTCTCGGATTTGGATTGTTTAAAAGCGGCGGTCTTGCCTTTTCTCTTTTCATCAGAGTCCTAGACCGCATCCGTAGGCCCAACCAAAGGTTCATCATCGGTATGGGTTCTTTCGGAATCAACTTCCTCAACTAGGACAACCTTGGGTTTATTGCGCTTGACTCGTTTCCTCGAGATAGTCCTTAGTGTACCCTCGAGCCTGATACTCTGTCTTCGCTCGACCAGCCCTAGAATTTTAAGGTTCCTATCCGTCAAAACCAAGTCGATATTTCTCTCTTTGCTTGGGACTTCTTGGAGAACTCGGACTATCTCCTTATAACGAGCACCTTCGGGTCGTTGAATTATAGCTGTAAAGGGAAAGAAATATAAGTTTGACTTCAGCTATAACCGCCTTGTCAACTACTCTAGAAGATAGCAATACTCACGTCTAAATAGCCATCTACTGGCAAATCCTGGAGGGTATCTGACATAGAACCACTCCGTCTTGAAGTAGCTCAGCCTAGTCCAAGACCCCTTGACTACTTGGCAATTTCTCACCGCCTCCAGGAACGTAAAGAATGGGCTATCCGTTCGACTTTTGAATTTGAATAAGTATCTGATCTCAGTCGGGAGCGGCGGTCGATAAAGATACTCCATGAATACTATGAACAAGCTGTTCAGAAGAGCGTATCCATTTAGGTGTAGCTGGGACGGAGCAATCCCCAGAAATGACAACACTTCTCTTATTTATTGATTGAACGGGGGGAGCATCCCTGCTGCACACGCATGATGATTGAATGCGGTATACCCCTCCGGTGGATTGTGCGGTCTGTCGTTTGGTCCTGGCAATAGTACATCATCCATCGACAGACCGTGTCTTAGGCATATTCTCCCTAGCATGTCTTCTGAAATATTAGACGGAACCGAGTCTGGTGGACTATTGATGAGAGATGCATCAGGAACTTCGTCCGGGGCAGGGCTAATGATTTCGGTCTCAATGTCCGGTATATCGATTGCTGGAGGAGTTAAACTCTGAATATCTTATGGCTGCGAGCTTGAAGTTTCCATTGCTAACTAACTCATGAAAAACCATCACTAGGCGATAATGAGCCCGTGCGTCCCCCAGTGTGAAGTGTACGAATATGTTGTGTAGTGTTGTGCATTACTTGAAAAGATTCAGCATAATTAGAGAAAATATGCAGATAGCGAGACTTTGAAATTCGGCTAGAATGACCGTCATTGCTGACCGTCACCACCGTATCATCCAGATGTTAGCAATCGATCCAAGTTAAAGTCCTTTATCATCGTGTTAAGTTATAGTTTCATCGACGAGCTTCGAGAGGCAGTCAAATGTGCAGTTCTACGGTCAGGTCCAATTATGCAAGGCAGAAGCTCGTCGGAATCAAATGTTTAAATGTGAAAAAGTTCTCTAGATCTATCAATCTCCGACTTGGGATCGATCACCACGGCTCAAATTAGTAACGAGTCAGAGGCCTTCTCTTCGTATCGAGTACGTTCGAAACGATACGTTTCATATCGATCGAATTCGAATCGATACGCTTCGTGTCGATCAGAGCCAAATCGTTGCATTTTGTACCTCCTAGGTTCGAACCGGTACATCTTGTATCATTCGAGTTCGAATCGAAATGCTTCGCTTCGATTGACTTGTACTCAGTTCGTATCGATCACAACTCGGCAAATTCGCATCGACCATATTCGTAACGATCAAAAATGACGGAGTTCGTATCGATCGCCTACCCAGGAATTCGTATCGATCGTATCTCCTATGGCTTCATATTAATACTTCAAATCGATACGAAGTGCGTCCACTTAGAACCGATAAGGACCCCGCCATTCCTCAATCAACACAACATCGATGCGAAACCCACATCCAGTCATCGATACAAAGTCAATCCATGATTCTTCTTTTGATCGGTATGAAATGGAGGCCGAGCAACCATTAATCAATTGCTCTATATCACTAACTCTTTCTTCTCCAATCAACATGAGCACCGCCATGGCCACCCTCGACCAAGCTTTGGCTCAGATTTGGCCTTAGCGTTTGCAAGAATTGATAATCGGCAAAAATGGGATGTGTAACATTCCCGAATTTTGAACAAGTTTAATTTGACAATTTATTCAATTTTGAAAATTAAATTGTTAATTTAATTATGAATTAATTGGAAAATTCTAGAATAAATAAATTTTTAGATTATAAATAGACTTTAATTTGAAATTTAAGAATAAGTATTTATAAGAAGATTTAAAATATCTTTGAATTGTTTTAATAATTGGATTGTAAGTAATTAAAAATTATTATTACTTAATTTAAAAAGAATTAATTTATGAAACTAATTAAAGGTAAATTTAGTAGAGTGATAAATTAGAGGTTTATTTATCAATGTATAATTTTATTCTAAATAAAATTTTCTTTTGAAAAATTATGCAAGTATAATTTATATGTATATATACACAATATCTAAGTTTAACAAAAAAAAGTTTTAAAGTTCTTTATTTTAAAATTTATATGAATTAAGTTGTAAATTAATTGAACTAAAGGACCAACAACAAAATTTATAAAATAAATTCAAGACAAGGTTAAAAACATAAATATACAAAATTTTACAAATGTGTGATAAGGAACATCACTAAAGCACAAGTGTAAATGAATGTTACAAGTGGCAAAAGAATTAATTTTTCTTTTAATTTTTTTTTACACAAACAATATGCATGAGAAAGAAGTACAAACCATTTTTTTTCTCTTTTCATTTCTAAAACCTGGAAACACAAAATCAGAGTGAATTAAAAATCAGCAGAACAAACAAAATCTACATATTCAAAATAAAGAACCTCTTTAACCTCAAAACTGAATCAAAAGCTTCAACCAGCTTCAAAAATTCAAAGCAAACCTAAGAAGGAAAAGATCAAATCTGGAAATTAAAACCAGCAAATAGATTTGCAAGCTTCATATCAAAACAGAGGGGAAATAAAAACCTGTAAATAATTTCAGATGATCAAGTTATAAGCCTGTAAGCAAAGCAAAAGTTCAAGCATGCAGATGGCAACTTGACATCTAGTTCTGGAATCAAACTAAAGGAACAGAGTATCAAATGCAAAGTAATTTTCAAATCTGAAAGAAAATCTGGAAGCAATCTAGTGGCAATTCAAAATCGAACTAAGTCAACTCAGAATTAAATCAAAGCAGAGATTAAAGCATCAAGTTCAAACACAGAAACATTGTCTCTGTTTTCTAGGAATCTCAGGTGAGCAAACACTCTGACCCAGTTTTGATTTCTTAATGTTTGATCTGTATTTGAAGTTTGATATAAATTGTGCTTGAATATCTGTGCGAATATGCTTGCATGTCTTTATCTATGTATATGCAGATATAGGACCTGCATATTAGCTTATACCCCTATGTTCATAATTGCAGACATAAGTTGATTCCATAAATTCATAACTCGTTACTCAATCCTTGTTAAAATTTGATGTTTGAACAAAAATTTAATTTATATATTAGGATTTAAATTTTAAAAATACTTTTGAGAACTAAAAATAAATGGGTTACTGGGAATGTATAAACACAGTAAAGAAATCAAAATTGTCAAAGATTCAGTTGACTAAAATCTGAAATTTGATTACATGATCCTGTTTACTTCAATAAAACATGAACTTTAAAAATAAGATCATAATTTTTAAATTTAGGAATTACGAGCATTTGCGAGATGAGCGAAATCGACATTTTTGTCAATCTCCGGCGATCACGGCAATGTTGAACTTCGGGGTTGTTGTCAGAGATGGCGGGGAGGAAGGTGATCAATAGAAAAATAGTAAATGAATTTTCAGATCATTGTGGTATCGTGTCGAGAGCGATCTAGGGCTTAAGCTCATACTCTTGTACTGGTCAGTAATCAAGTTACTGCGGTACCTCAGGTGAATCGAGTGTCGTGGGACCAAAGCGAGATGGTGCGTGGGTCTTCGGAAAGCTGTAGACGAAGTTGCGTGGTAGTTGGTGATCTAGGTGTCGTCGTTGATCAATTTTCCTGATCTGGGTTGGTTCGAGGAAGGGGTTTGAACAACTCAATTTTGATTCAGGTCGTTTTCATTAGAACGAAGTGGTCGGGGAAGTTCAGTGGGTTAACAATGATATGCCGGAGGTCTTGGAGATGGTCGACGACGGTTTGATTTCGTGTACATGTCAAGTGTATTTGTTTTGTGTCTGCGCTGTTTTAATTTGGGGAAGAAGATGGCTCGCATTCGAGCACGAGAGAACAGAGGGCGGGACTCGAAGTGGAACTCGAGAAGATGGGCGATGGGCTCGAGTTTCGTATGGGTATCAGCTGTAGTAGAGTATAAAGACAGAAAAAAACTTAAGTTTTAAAGAAGAAGAAGAATCAAACGTGAAGGGAGAGGTCTCGAGAAAGTTTCTAATGAACTCGAAGCATGTAGATGGGTTGTTCGGAGCGAAATTGTGATTGGTCTGGGTAAATTGTTGGGGCAGAAACAGTTCAGTTGTTAAAGGAAATTTAAGTTCACTTTGAAAACAATTTTTGTTAGAACAACTTCGAGTTTTGATAAAGAGGTTTTAAATTACCAAGTTTTTAAAATGATTTAAAATAAATACCACCTTTATTTTGAAAGGTTATTTTAACTTAATAATATTAGAATGTTTTAAATAATTAATAAACTTTATTTTGAAAGTTTAACTCAATAATATTAAGGATTTGTTAAAGAGTTTTATATTGGTTAATTTACTTTTAAAGTTTAAATTAACATATTGTTAAAAGGAAATTTATTATCTGTAGTTAGTTACTTAATAAGAGTAATTAAGATAAATTAATTAATAATTAAGTTTAATTAATCAAGTAATTAGTGAATGTTTTTAATAAAAATAATAATTACTTAGTATAAGTAATTAAGAATAAATGATTAAAGATTAAAGATTTATTAATCAAATATTAAAGGTCAATTACCTTTAAGTATAATTAATTAATGTGATTGATTAATTAGGGTGATTAAATTAAGAATAATCAATTGAGGATAATTAACTATAACTAAGATTTAAATTAATAATTAAAGGTTATTAATTTAAGTAAGGAAGTAAGAATGATTAATTAATAGAAGTAATTAAGATTTAATTAATTACTTAATGGTTAATTAATTAAGATAATTAATTAAAGAAATGACTAATTAATATCAATTGTAGTTAGTGATAATTAATCATGGATTAAAGATTATTAAAGAAAGTAATTAAGGGATGATTTTTAATTAAGGATTAATTAATTAAATCTTTGTAATTAATTAAGGATAATTAATCAAAGGATTGTTAATAATTAAAGGTTAATTAATAATAAATTAAAATATAATTAATAATAATGGTTTGTAATCAGTTAATTATTAGTTAACCATAATTAGCAATTTATTCATAGGTAATGATCTGGTTTAAAACTTGATCACATGACTTGATGATTTTACTTATGAATGTATGGGTTATTGAATGCTGTGAATTATGTTGAATCCCTTATGTGTAATGTGATGCGATATGTTTGTGCTGTGGAATGCATTTACGTTATCTATCTATGATTTTGCGTATATAGATAAGCGTTATAGATTATACCACTTATCGATATTTCTGTGTTTGAATCTGTGATGATTGATATTGTTGCACTATTGGGTAAAACCCCTGGACCACACTATACACACACAAATATGGATTGCACGTGGGAATCGGTTAAGTCGCAGATTTTTAAAATAGTTCTGAATTTAAATTTTAAATTCAAATAGTTTTTGAAATGGATTGGGTTTTAAGTGAAAAGCTTTTGAAAAGGTGTTTTGAAAATTAAAGTTATTTTAAATAACTTAATAAGATTTAAAACTTGAATAACTTGAAATCTGAAATATTTTAAATCGAGTTTAAATTCAATATTTGAAAATGGAATTCAATGAATTGGAAATTTTGGTTTAAAAGATTATACAAGTTATACAAGGTATTTATATGGTTTTTTTAAACCACTTTAAAAGTGTGGTTTTGAGAATTTAAATTTAACCCAAATTTATATCTGAAAGGCCTTAACTCGTGCAAATATAGTCAGGTTTACTGAATCGGAAATAAGTGACTTTAAATAATAGCTTTTCCAAATTATGATGGAAAGATTTCAAGTTTGAAATAAAATGGTTTTGAAAGTTATAATCGAATTATTGTGAAAGATAATTGAACCCTATGGTGTATCTTTCATATATAAAAGATTGAAAACGGGAATTTTTTGAAAATTATGAATGAATCTTTGGAAATTGTTTTGAAAGCTATGAAATAAGTCTTTGATTTAAGACCGGATGAATTAATCCAATTTGAAATGAAATTGTTTTGAAAAGCTATGAATGAATCTTTGTTTAAAAGATTGATGAACCTTGTTTTAAATTGAAAGGGGATCTTAAAAAAAGTGAATCTTTTGTTTAAAAGATTTAAGTGTGGAAATTGTTTAAACCATTAAAGGTTTCTCAAATGAATGTTTTTGAAAGATTGGAAATGGTAGATTGTTTTAACCATTTGAATGAAAGATTTGGGCTTTAAGCTGTGATTTAACTGAGATCCCATATCCATATGTTTTGAAATATTGCGCTCATTATTCGGTTTAGCCGGGAGGGGACCTTGTGTCATATAACCCATTTCGAATAATGATACGTCGTTATGGATAGCATTTGAAGACCGGTGGTGAAGACCGAGTATTTGCGAGAACGATAGGATGACCTATCGATTGTCTCTGCACTGAGTAGCTACGGTATAGAGATTCCCTAAGTGATGGGAAGTCCGATCGGGATTGTGAATACCCGGATTGCAAGGACTTCTTCGGAAGTGCCTTCGGTTCTGTTCGAACCCAAAACAGACTTGTATGGATGTGTGTCTGACATTACACTTTGAGATGTAAAACCGGTTTCTATCAAATACATTTCTATTTGGTGGCAGAGATTTATTCTCTTAGCTTAACACCCTTCTCTGAGATGTACGAGCTCAGAGGTTATGTAGTTGATAGTTACTAGTGATACATTCCCAATTTGGTAATGTGGCATACGAAGTACTGCTGATCATTTGTTGATCAAAGCAAGGCTTTGTGAAAAGCGTAGCTTTGTGGACGAGACTGCATCAGGACCTCACACCCTGGAAATGGTTTAAACAGGAAAGATGCAGCAAGGTTTCAGGGGTCGCGCCCCTAGGGTATGTCCATCTTGTAATGACATGTATCTTTAGCGCTTTTAAATTACTAAATTAAATAAAAATTTAATTAAAAATCCGATAGAAATAAAATTTTACGATTATTAAATGGAAATCTCTTTGTATATATGTTACAAATCCAAAACCAAATTCGTAGACGACCAATTTCGATAAGACCAATAAAGTAATACATATTAAAACGTAATGTAATAATATGAAATAGTCGTAACCAATAACAGAAACCAAATTAATAATTTTAACGTAAGAAACGTGCGTTTTGCGTTAAATGAAAATTTTCGTTAAATAAAAATAAACAATAAACTTTCGCAACGGAAACTTGATATTTGGAATGCGTATAGTTAAACATAGCAACCGGTAAATTTTCGTCTGAAAATATGAAAGTTTATTTCGCGCGTAAATTTACTTCAACTAAATCAATTAAAAAGCGATGAAAATAAAACATTTTCAAAACCAAAATATTTTTACATATAAAAATTCTAAAGCATCTTTTGAGCAAGTTATCAGTTTGTCGTTTTTCCAAATTCGGACATCTTTGGCTCCGTCGATCTTATTTTTCTGCGATTTTTATGCATTTTCCGTAGTATAAAATTTCGAATTTTTATAATTCAATCATAACACCAATATCTGTATGCCGTTTTGATCGTCTCGTTGTGCTGATCTCTACGGTATATTTATATCTGTATTTTGATGTCTGATATACAGCGGAAATCTACGAAATGACTTTGTATCGGTAACGGTTCGTGTCCTTTTGATTTCCATGTCTTTTCGTTGTTCCCTAAGGCAACTAAACAGCTGCTAGTTTTATTTATATTTGAATTTGACCTTGCTTCTCGGTATTCACATCGTTTAATATATAGAAGTAAGTGTAAAATGTAAAGCAACATGGATGCCAAGAGGCAAGATCACTTTCAAATTGCAAGGCTGTCACGTGTACTATATTTTCCATCTCAGACACATGCAAGAATATGCTCTTTCTCTTCCCTGTTCAGCCAAAAGAGAAAAAAAATGAAAGCTCCTCCGTCGCACCTTTCTCTCATCTCAATCTCTTCTCTACCTTTCACTCACCCTCTCAAACCCAGCCCGCCATCAACGCCGCTCCGCCTCATCTCCCTCCAGCGGCCTCCCTCTCTCTCTCCACCACTGTTCACGGCCATGGCCAGCACCTCATCGAACCATGCCGCCCTCCTCCGCAGCGCCGCGCAACACAGCAGCCGCCCTCTAACCCTCCGTCTTCACGAAGTCCGACCCCGCCTCCGCGTCTTGCCTCTGGAGCTTCTCCCTACTCTCTATTTTGGCTGAGCACCATTCTCACCATCCCCTCACCGTCAACCCTTCCCTAACATCTCCTCCTTGAGTTCGGCCGTCACCTAGCTTCATCCCCACATGAAGCTTCAGCTAGCGCCAACTTTTTCTCATGCATCTCCAACGTGACCACTGTCCAATTCATCAACATCCCACCTAAGGCTTTCCTTCTTGTTCTGGCAACAAATATGCTAGCCTCTTCTTATGGTGAGATTTATATTTATGTATATGTTCAAGTTTTAGATATAAAGTAAGTTTTGTTCTCTGAAATATATGTACACGTAAATAAGTTTGTTATGGGGTTTGTATATGAGTTATATGTATATGTAATATAGTACGTTAATGGATCTATTGTTATGTGAAAGTATTTTATAATTATAGTATCTGATAGATATAAAAGTCATAAATTATGTGTATAACTTTGAATATATGTATACTTTATATTGGTATTATACTTTCTATTGTAGATTTGCACCTTTTCTCTATTATTACTCTAACAGTATTTAAATATTGTTTAAATTTTTATGAGGTTGTTAATTCATTAGGCTGTATTCTAGTATATGTATACTTATGTTTTGCGTGTGGATTATATGGTCTACATATTGTATGTAAGCTATATATATTGTATTAAAATATACGAGTATATTCTATATGGCTTTATATATATGTTGTATAAGTTTTATATAATATGTTGTTTATATAAAGTATATGATATGTTATCAATCTGTTATTCTTCAATATGTTAGTTATATGCATACATTTAGGTATACAAGTTATAAATGCATTGGCTGTATGTATATTACAAATGATCTGCGTTTAAATAGTGATTTAAATTTTGTTTAAATGTATTATGTTTGCGGTAATCTATCATATTATATATCTATTGTTGCAGTAGGTATTTTTTTTAAAATGTGTTAAATTTTATAATATGTTAGTTTTACACGTATTGTATTATACTCCATTAAGGTATATTCTAAGTATAAACTTTGGTTTGTTGAGTCTTTTATTTATATGGAAGTTAAAACAATTTACTTATATATAGCCGCTGTTCACATGCATATGAGTTCACACTTTTGGTTTAAGACTGTAACTATATGTATTTAATGCCTAAGTTTCTGTTCTAAATTTTGCCCAGATTATATATATGTTGAAGTTGGTTAGTTATGCATTAGTATATTTAATACATGATTTGCATATATTTGTTAAATATATTATTTTGGGTTTAATGTATAAGTTTTAATAATTTATATATGTAGATAGAAGTTATTTTATATTAAAATTTAATTATTATTATTATTATTATTTTTGATTTGAAAATAAATATGTATGTTTTATTTTAATATGTGCATATGATTTTGCAAATAATTATACGTGTGTATACAGTTGTAAGTTCACTTATACCAATTTTATTCATCGATCCAAATTCGATTTGATTTCATCTATTTCTATTGATCAGCTAGTCAGTTGAACTCGAGTCCATCGTGCTTTGCTTGAAAGTCTGTGCTTGGAATCGTAACTCGCTCTATCGTCAAATTTCTCTAGCCTTGAAAGGTGAGCAATCACTCACGATAAATGTTCTTTTATTTATTAAATTTGATTTCAATTGAAACGACAATTGAAATATGCTGCTGTTGGTTATTTACACTGTTATATATGCCATTACCTGTATCTGTTCACCTATGACATCTGACACCATTATCTGTTAATTATTTATGCGACGATAATACAGTTTGGTTGATAATTGATTGATTGATTGTTGTTTATATTGGATGTAAATTTTAATGTATAAAGTGATAAATATTATGCAATTGAATTTGACGTAGAATAGTTTAAAAATGTGAATCAATGTGAATCGACAGATGTATTGAATTTGATTAGTTAACTTGAATAATATGACCCCTTTTAATTAGCAAGTTAATTGACATGTAGAATTGATAAATTACACTTTGAACCTTTGAACGTATATTGGATTAATTGTCGCAGTATTAAATTTGAAATTGAAATTGAACGACAAGTGGAAAAACCGTAATGTAATAATCTTTAATTTACATGAAATGATAGTGTAGATTCTAGAAATAATTATATTAATTCGCACAAACAATAATGTGAATTAATACGATTATTTCGGGATTATTTGAATTGATTATTGGATTGTGTTTGTTTATTGTTATTGTTTGTTTATTTACTTTGACACCATCCCAGTTATCACACTGCAAGTCCCCTTTGTTATGTTTGATTTTTGAATTGGAATTGGAATCGGGTTGAAATGATAAATACCCAAAATGAACTTGACCTAGGATAGAGAATTAAATAAAAATCCGATTGGTCAATAAATTGATTTAAAAATGAAATAATGATTTTATTCGAATAAAGAATAGGTTTTGAAATAAGTTGGAATTTGAATTTTATGAAAGGAAAATGTAAAGGTTGAAATATGAAGCAAATATTAACATAGTAATTGCTGAAAGGACGTTGTTTGAAATTTAATTATTTAATAATTACATTTGGAATTATAAACAAATAATTTGGAATTAGTAACAATTAAGTTTGAAATCATTTAATAATTAAATTTGAAATTAAAATTAAGTTTGGAATTATAATTAAGTTTGAAATCATTAAGTTGAATTTATAATTAAGTTGAAATGATTTGATAATTAAGTTTGAATTCATAATTAAGTGGAAATGATTTAATAATTAAGTTTGAATTTATAATCAAGTTTGTAATTATTAAGTTTTGAAATTATTTAATAATTATGTTGAAATTAATTAATAATTGAATAAGATTTAATTATTTGATAATTGAATAAAAATTGAATTCTTTGATAAGAGAAATTGAACTTTTGAATAAGTGGTTTTGAACATCGTTAATAAATGAAATTGAGTTGCTTTACTTATTAATTAAGCTTTGAAAAATTTAAGTAAGTAAATGAGTGAATTGAAACTTCTCGATTATGTGAAATTTAGTTCTTTATTAATTGAGTTTGAAATTTGTAACGAAGTCAATAAATAAGTGAAAATCGAATTTGTTTAATAAGAAATAAAATGTGATTTATTGAAATGAATGAGATTTATTGAAATTAACGTAAGACTAGTAATTTAAAGAATTGATTTGACGAATTTAATTTATTTCAATTTGAAGTTTTGATATAATGAAGTTGAACGTAAGTAATTGATTTAAATGAATTGGAATTTAAATAGAAGTTGCTTGAAGGATAAATTTACTTAGCGAATATTGAATGAAATCGATAAATGAATTTAAATTGATTTGAATGAAAATTTAACCATTTAAATGATTTCGGAATGAAACCTATATACAAACTTGAATCAATATTTGAATTGTTTTAAATAAAATTGAAATTGAATTGTAAGACTTTGAAATGGTAATTTGGGATTTTGAAACGTTGATTTTTGGAAATTGATTTTTTGGAAGACAAATGAAATGTTGATCTATAGATTCTAATGGAAATTGATTTGGTTTTGGAATTTATTAAACGACCAATCGGTGTAATAATTACGAAAGTTATTAAAGAGACCGGAATCGGTTATGGATATACTCTCTATTTAAACCGAAAACCACTTTAATAACTATACGTGGAGTGATGATCCAGAATGAAGTGGTTGGAACGATGTACGTGATGGCTGAGGGAAGAGAACGATAATGGATAGCCTTGACACTTGTGTCAAATTGGAAATGACTAAAACAGGAGCCGTGCCGGGACAAATGGGGTTAGCCACCTCGAGCGGACACACTTCTTCGTAATTACTACTCATTACTTGTGATTGATTGGTGCACCCTCGGAATTTCAAGAGTGTTGTTTCGCGGTGTTGCGATCGTTGCGGCGATGCGTTATCACCAGTCCGGATCAGGCAAACGGTAGTTTCACTATCTTGGGTATTGCCTCATGTGCCTTGTCATACTTGTATCCCTATATACGCGACCACTACGAATTTGTTTTGTGTTATACCTATGGAGTACTCCCTGATATCCCACCAGTTTATGGTGGAGTTTACAGTGCTGTATAGACTATGACATTTATATAAAATGTGTTAAGGGGGATAATGGTAACGCCTTAACACTATTTTGATACTTTATATTACTGATAGACATTATCTATTTAGCGTACACTACTACATAGTAGATAGTTTAACGGATCCTTAGAGGATGGTGATTCCAACATCCTTTGAGTTACTTGTATTTCGATTGCTATTTCACTTGAGTTGGATTTATTGATATGAGAATATTAATCCTGACTCGAGTGTTTTGTGTTTTGCTTCACGCTCGGGTCAGACTGAGTGTACCAGTATTCAAGACTCACCTTTAGAGTTGGAGCTTTGCTTGAAGATCCAGCCATCTATTCTGCTTCCAGTATTCGATGATTTCAGTGATGTATACTTATTTGTACCTGTTGTATCGTGTTACTCTTCTGTTGTAAACTCTGATGTATCTAACATATTTATATAGTAGCTTCATGAACTACTATTTCTTTTACTTCCGCTGCATATTATTACTCTGCGTATGTGATTATGTGATTATTTATTTACTGTATATCCGAGTTTTGCAAATTTTAAATTAACAATTCGGTATTTTGAATTATTCAAGTCCGACGTGTGCGGATGCGAATAGTCCAAAATAGCGGGTCGTTACACATCTCTTCTGGATAGAGGTGATATCATGGTATGGAGCGCAGATATTTAACCTATGTGGTTACTGCAAATACATTGCTTTGTGGTTGTTGGTTAAGAGGTACCTTGGATAAAGGTTGGTTACGACCGGGGGTGGAATATCTGAGGTGATACCCCCGGGCAGGGGGTACACCGGCCTTGTGTTGGCAGAGAACGAAGGATGGTTCTCGGGGCGTCCCTCCAAAGGCGTACCCATGTGGCAATGGGAAGTTCCTTGGCCTGACCATTTGTGGGAAAACTCAAAGAAACAATACATGCCCAGTACGGTTTAGTTGTATAATCTACTATGGAATGTGGCGGTAACCTGCTATTGAACATAGTAGCTATAGTAGGCATACGATGAAATGTTGTATGATGGCTAAAATTAATATTATACTTTCGAAAGGTTTTTTTTTCTACACTGAGCACTTATAATAATAATATCAAATGATTTTTTGCGTATCAAAGCATTTTTGACTGTCATAAGGAGAAATCTCCTCCAAGAGTGTGTTTGCAAGGTGTGTGTGGCGGGAGGCCTTATGGTAGTCTCATTTTCCAAAAAGCATTGTGGATTTCAAATCTAAAATCTTTTGTTTGTATTAAAGATAAATGTTTTCGTTTGCTTATACCAGTCCCATGACTGACCCGAAGTTTATTGTTCCCTTCCTAAACTCTGGGTGCCCACAATTTTCCACACGGGCAGTCTAGAGTTGGGGTTTTTCAGATAGTCAGCTAGTAGATTTCGATTTATACCCTTCAGCATTTTTTTTGGATATTGGAGTCTTTGGATTCTCGGACCAGACTTGCTCATCTGAGGTGAAATTTGATGGGTGGTTCGAGCTTGTGGTTTGGAGTTTGGCTTTGGAGCATTGGATTTGAGTTGCAGTTGCTGTTTGGAGATTTGGTTCCGCTGCTAGTTCATTTAGTTTTCCGCTGTAGCATATTTATCTTGTACCTCTAATATTGATGCATATTGTATCATTGTTGTATCGAATGTTGTATGTCAATGATATTCATTTCTTCTTCTTCCGCTGTGTTTTTATACTTAATTGTGTTATAACCTCCGGCGAACCAGAATCGACGTTTGGATATGCGGCATTGGAATACGGGTGTCGTATTCGGTGCCGATTTTCGAAGGTCGAGTCAGGGTCGTTACAGGATGGATCTGATATTCGAATTCTGTCGCTTGAATTTAGTCATAGCTGATCAATTACCTAGATTAAAATTGAATTCGAAGGATTAAGAAATTGTATTTGGTCGATTCGAAAGTAACGTGCAGTTATTCTTTTCTCAAGCTAGTGAATCGATGCGAATACAGGGAATAAAGAAGGCAACAATAAAAAGTAAAAAGTTAGAAATGACCGAACCCTTGATATTTATATGGACCAAAGTGAAGGAACAAACCGATTCGCCTCCCAGTCAACATGATCGATCACTAGAGGTCAACTATGGCATCGAGTCGAACGGCCAGTTCGAATCCATCTGCCCAAGCTCCTATCGGTTCGAAATGGTTAGTGGATCTATCGATACGAAGTACACAATGAAGATAGCTCTGGGGGCAATAGAGTTCCATCGATTCGAAATCTTTATTTGCATCGACGAGTTCACGGCTCCGTTCACAGTCCATCGTTGCGAACCATTTTGTTCGAATCCATTGCTACCATCGATACGAACATTAATTTCATATCCATCAGAGGTCATGCACATCGATGCAAAATATCCACTTCGCTCCATCAATGCAAAGTCCATCAATGCGAGAGCACCCTCTCAAACTTCTATATCGATTCAGAAGAGGATCGACACGAAGGATCATCCAATACAACAATTAAGCGTTGTCACAAATCAAGTTTCACATCGGTTCAGGAGAGGATCGATACGGAATTTGATACGAGAAAACTGACAACGACTCGTGAATGTGCAACGTTAACAAGAGTTAGGTTAACATATATACATGTATTAAAAACTAATGTTCAATTTCCAACATTGACAGGAACTGGATATCCGTCTAATAGTGATTACGGCGACAAACAGCTAAGCAATATCGTACAGCAAATCAAGGTTACAACTCTCAACGAAGAAGCAATAACTATTCAGAGTGAAGATTGCAGCTTTTCAAAGCACGTCATGTTTTCACAAGACGTACTTTGGGGGGCAAATGTTATCCCGCCTTTTGGCAAGGCCGAGATATCAAGGAACTGATTGAAAACCAAGGATCACTCGTCCTGGGTATCGAGTATGCACAGGTTCGCTATGGATGTTGATGAATTTTGTTTGAGTCCGGATCAGGCTTCAATTGACAAGTCACGACAAGCGAAGCCTTGGAAGCCAGCGTTCTAAATTTCAAGTCAATCTGAGTTTATATGCTCAAGTTATGATCGATGCAAGTTGAAGGAGGTAACCTTGCTTTCGTATCCATCAATCAACATCAATTCGAATCGATCAATTTCGCATCGATCAGACTAGACCACTTCGCATCCGTCGACAGTCCCTGCTTCGAATCGATCGGTTTCGTATCCATCTACGAGCCTTAGTTCGTATCGATCGGTTTCATATCCATCGATGAGTAGTATGCTTCGTGTTGATCGTTCAGTGTCTAATTCGTATCCATCGAGAAGACACTTAATCGAATCCACCATATAGTCTTGGTTCGTATCCATCAGTTGGCCTCACTTCGTATCCATCCCAAGTATTGCTTGTTTGTATCGATTGAATGAGGACAACCTCCATCGATACGAAGTACACAACCTCCATCGATACGAAGTGGGCAGGCTACGAATCGATACAAAGCACACGTCATTGATGGATTCAATCTACACAACATCTCTCGATACGTATAAGGCAAAGTTTAAGGGAAGACGCGGTCGACTCGGAGTAAAGGTGGATCGATGCGAGGAATGCGCGTCACGTCATCACAAAGGCACGTGCATCATCGGTTCAAAGAGGATCGATTCGAAGCCATGGATTCGAACCAGGCAGCCACCATGAAACTCGAACTCGTATCGATCATAACTCGAGATCCACCGGTCCAAATGCTACAAAATTTTAACAGAAGACTATGTACAAGCTAAGGAATGTTCTCGCCAAGTTTCACCTCCATCAGACGCAATCTTGATAGACACGAATTGAGTTCATATCGATCACAAAACGAGTCGAAACTTCTCGAAATCGGTCTGTAGGCCCTCTCACGTGCTAGAATAAGTCTCCCGAAGTTTGAGCGAAATATCAGCCTCCTACGCCTATAAATAGAACCCCAAAGCCTACAGAAAAGGGATCTTTTTGATTCTCAAGCGCACAGACTCTACCGGATCGAGCTTTGCACCCTAATCTCGTTGTTTTATTCGAATTCCAAGTTTTTATCTACTGTTGTTCGCTATAATCAAGTGTAATTATTGAAAGTGAATCAATAAAGTCATAAAAACTTCATAGTGGACGTAGGCAATACGTCGAACCACTCTAAATTGCTTATCTGTGCATTTACATTTCTGTTTGTTGGAGTTTTTGTTATATAATCTTCATGTAAAATTTACATTCTTCACTTTTATCTCTTCAAAAACTTCTTAAGAGTGTTGTGTCCATTTTTGGTACAAACAATATGGACAAGCTGATCAAAAGAAACTTGTAACTTCATAAGTAAAGGCTTTTTGAGGTTCTTATTCAACCCATAGAAAAACCTCTGATTTTTCTTCAATGGGATATTAATATACTCGACCCCATATTTAGAGAGAGATTCGAAAGATGCGACGTAATCCGCCACAGAAGATTCACCTTAAACAAGGTCAATAAAGCGCCGGGCCAAAGTTATTTTTTCAGCTTCCGGCACAAACTTCAACTCGAACCTTTCTCGGAATTGCTCCCAAGTAAGAACTGCTTCAATGATTTTCAAAATCAAAAGCTCATACCAATCTAATGCTCTTTCTTGGAGCATGCTAGAAGCCACTTGGACTCGACGTAGATTCACAAAATTCATGCGAGAAAAGATGTGATTGCATGTTCTAAGCCAAGCTTGGATTTCTATAACGCTTCTGGAACTTTTGAATGGACTTCCACCCAAATCGGTATAATCTCTGCATAAGCGTGCAAATCCAGATTTACGATAAATAGGCTCTGCAATGGGTCTGGCAGCTTGAGCATTCTTTACAAGATGTAAAAGCTACTGAGAAGACATAAATACTCCCTCCTAAGGAGTAGCATTGGATTGACCAGCACTGGGACGACCAGATCTAACCATTTCTCTTCTTTAAAAAAGAAAGAAAGAAGAGGAAAAAGGTTATTCTCAAAATGAATATCAAACCAACTTGATTGATAAAACAAGGCATCATAAAGAATATAGGATGGAACGGGTCCAAAGACTCAGATTAAATCCTAAAGCACGATTCCTAAGAAAGACTTAGGACGATGATCCTTACTATAATATTCTATATTGTTCCAAAGTATGGCTCTGATACCAAGCTGTGACGCCCCACCTTTATACTCACCTAGCCAAGGACATTACGGAGTAACACTGTAACTAGCATGAAGAATAAGGCTGTTGAGGAGCGACCATCTATGTAATTGCTTTGTGCAAGTACCGATATGTCAGATAGTATTACATGCATTTCGTTTCAAGAGAAAGTTTGACACATCAATTAAAAACTCAAAAATACTACATGGTGGCTATATGATCTTCGAAAACAAATATAAAATAAGCATAACATAAATCAGTCACAAGTATTCATATCACTAAGGCGGAAATAGATATGAATATAACACATAAAAGTGTACATCAAAGTAGTGGTCATGGATGATCTGCAACACCACAAAAGAATAGGTTCAAGTGCTAGACAAAATAATATGTATACATCAATGAGTCACTATCTTGAATGTATAATAACAAAAACTACTAAGTTAAAGTAGTTAGCCAAAAGTCAAAAGCTAGTCTCTGCTAAGAACTCAAGTGGAAGTACCTGAAATACTTCGGTCCGACCCGAGTATTATTTAAGAAGAAAGATAATAAACAGATCATTCTAGCTACAAACATCATATAAAATGAGATATGATAAGAGATATGACAAAAACGTATGATTATAATAATGCCATTCTGTGACAAGTATACATTAAATAACAAAAAAAATCATACAATATCTCAAGAATCTCAAAACACAAAAAAGAATGTCATATTCTTTAGCTTATTCACCAAACCACAAATATTGATAAAACTTATCAATATAAATCACAAAAATTGGTGAAACACAAATTCTAGAAATAATTGATTAGAAATCCAAAAATCACAAGGGGGAGGCCTATCAAAAATGGAAGCATGAAAACTCACCAACACGTGTATCACAAACGGGTCGCTATCCCATGGTCGGTAACCATAGAGCCAGTGCAACGACGTAGTGCAATAACGGTACGCCCAAGGAACCTGAAATTCGAATAATTCGGAACAAAGACGTAGTATAATAACGGTACGCCCGATGAACCAGAAACTCAACTAATTCGGAACAATGATGTAGTACAATAATGGTACGCCTGATGAACCTGATAAGCTGGAACAACGATGTAGTACAACAACGGTACATCCGATGAACCGAACTCCATAAAAGAACATGGGTTGCTAGCCCATAAAAATGAGTCGAAACTCCAAAGAACCCATAGGTCGTTAGCCAACAAAAGAAATGAGATGAAGC
The DNA here is from genome assembly GCA_030765085.1 of Allium cepa. Classification (NCBI taxonomy): domain Eukaryota; kingdom Viridiplantae; phylum Streptophyta; class Magnoliopsida; order Asparagales; family Amaryllidaceae; genus Allium; species Allium cepa. The sequence goes on from CM060944.1 coordinate 438,141,798, forward strand.
TCAATAAAACGAGGTAGAGTCGTCCATGTGGACAAAGAGACATCGCATAAAGCTAGTCTAAACCATAAAATGATCACCATTGATCAATAAAAAGTGTAAATTACACTAAGCTAGTAAACAAATGAGTTTATCTACATGTCCGATAACCACTGGCTTAACTTAAATATTTATGAACTAATTGTAGATTTCCACTCGAAAATTATCACAAGATTTCAATCGAACAAGTCCAAGAATTAACCAACAAAGGGAACGCCAGTGTTTCATGCCACTTGTTTTGCTAAGTCATTTAATTGGATTTCTCATACGTATGAGGTTAAGGTTTGTATATACTAATAGATAGGAAAACGATTTTAAAGCGAGATTTATATTGAAAGTAAATGTTGAAATCGTTTTGATGAAAGAATTTTAGTATTGACTGTTTGTATAGAAACCTTTGTATTTTAAAGTGACAAATCACAAAAACGATTGTAAAAACAATCGGTCACCAAAAATTCACATTCAAAGACGTGAATCAAATCCATAGAAATCGATACCAAATCCATTAAAATGGATATTCCCAAAAATCCAGAAAAATAAGTGTGACATTCCGACTTCCTATCTCCAGGAAATCGCATCATCAATGAAGAAAGAAAAGGATAGAAGAAGAAAAGAAAGAGAAAGAAGAAACGCAACAGCATCAGAGAACTCACAGCGGAACGACTAAAATATATTATATCACATAAATATTACATAGTATCATATTACATCAGAGTACACAACTTAAACAACACGTATTAGACAGTTATAAACACTTGTCTAACTATACAACTCAATTACAACAGATACAGATACCAAACAACACAGCGGAACCATAATATATCTACACGTGGAAGCCTCCTGCTTCATATCTCCTCCAAAAATTCATCGAGCTAACCTGAATCCACTTGACTACTCATACATAATATGAGTACCCAAAGTTTAATAAAACAGAAAATAGACACTCGGGTCAGACAGGGGTCTGGTGTGAGTAAACGGGTTAAAATTGCTTAACTTTAGAAAACCTTTGAAAAGAAAAGGTATCACGTAAGACTTCCCACTCATAAACATGGAAAAGTTTTTACCTTACGCTAGCCAAAACATTTGATAGGAAATACAGTGATACTATAATAGTGTTTAGGGTTTTCAAAATAAAATACAGAAATAGCTGGAATGCTTACATCTCACGTTCCAACATAGTTGGGCACAATCAAAACCGTACAGGCACTTATTGGATTTTGGATTCCATCAATGGCAGGGCTACTGGGGTACTGCCCATCACAGTACGCGGCCTAGATCAACGTACCCGAGGAGTACGCCCGCTCCCCTGCAACACAAGGCGGAAACCATCCCTTACTGGACAGTCCCAAACAAGACAACCCCGTAGTTGGCCGTGACCCAACTGCCCACACAACCGAATAAAAAAGGACTTCTAGACAGGGGAAAATCTTGCTCTCCAGTGGGAGCTACCCACGAAGCCTTGCTGCAGCTCCCCTGTTTTAGCCATTCCCGGTTGATGGGGCTTGAGGCCGCGATTACCTTTTTAGAACACATCTATCTTAGAATGCTCATCGTCACGATGTTCTGAAGGCATTCAATCCATACAAGTTCGTTCCGGGTTCGAACGAAACCGAAGGCACTATCTCGTTGCACTCAGTTTGGAATCACCCTCAGAGTCAACGACCATAGCCCTTGCACTCTAAATCACCATCTCGAATCTATAAGTACCATTCCGTCAAACTCATTACGGAATCACCCACAGAGTTATACTGACGTATAGTTCTTACACCTCGAGTCTTCACTTGCTCCACTTGGACTCACGACCTAACGTTTAATTGGAATCGATATGGTTTTCGAATATCCAAATATGGAAACCCAATTCCGGTCTCACCAAAACAAAACGCCATTTTAATGTCCAAGTTGTACTTAAGGGTTTAAATAGTTAACCTTATATTCAGGATGACATATAAACAAATAGATGAATCACATTATCACAACCAATAATTCATACCAACATTCATCTCATAACACCATATCACATAACAGAGATATTCAAATCACCCAGTATCAACCAATCACCTAATTTCGATCATCCGATATCAATTGATCATCCAATATCAACCACCAAATATCAATCAATCAACCAATACCAATTAATCAACCAAAGCAGAATTGATTAACTCTTAAACAATAGGATTACCTAAATCCTTCTCCATTAATTTATTTCAAATAAATAAATTGATCATCTCTAATGATCTTCCTTAATTAATATTCCTTGATTAATTATATTTAATTATATTTAAGTAATTATCCTTAACCATATCCAGTAATTAACCTTTAATTACTATCATTAATTACAATAATTAATGATCCTTTATTTAGTTACCTTAATTAATTAATTATAATTAATTAATCACACTTTAATTAATTACTTTTATTAATCAACCTTGATTAATCTCATTAATTACATTAATTAATGATCCTTATTAATTAATAATTACTTTAATTAAATAATTAACTTGTAATTGATCAACTCATTAATCATAATCAGTAATTAACAATTTGTAATAACTTATCTTAATTAATTAAATTCTTATTTAATTAAGTTAACCCTTGATTAATTAATCTTTAATTACTTTATTAAGTAGTTATTAAATAATTAAATTAATAAATAAATCCTTAATTAATTACTTCATTAACTAATTACCTTATTAACTAATTACCTTATTAACTAATTACATTTTTAATTAATTACCCTTAGTAATTAATCTTAAATTAATCATATTCATTAATTAATCAAATTAATTAATTATCTAAAATAATTAAGTAATTAACTCTTAATCACTGAACAAGTAATTATCTTTAATTACTTTATTGACAAATCATGATTACTTCCTCAATTAATTACCTTAATAAGTAATTAATTCCATTATTAAATAATCCTTAATTCTTTAATTAATTAATTAATTCATAATTAATTAACTTCAAACAATTATACTAATCAATTCCTTAATTGATAACAACAAATGATTACCCAATAATCACTTCAACTAATTACTCCTACGAGTAATTACCATTAATTACTTCCATAAGTAATTAACTTCCTTAATTACATTCAACAATTAACCATTAATTACTTTATTAAGTAATTACACTTAATTAATCCATAATTAAGTGATTATTAAAATTAAATAAACAATTAACTAATTATATAAAATTAATTAAATAATTAATTAATTAACTAATCTTCTTATATTTTTAAATCTTCAATTAATTAAGAAGATCATTAATCTTAATTAAATCTTACTTATTACAAATCATATAAAATTAAGTATTCTTAAGTTAATTATCCAAATAATTTAACCTTATTTATTTCCATAAAATAAATTATTTGAATTATTTAAATCTTATTAATTCAATGACGAATTATTAAACTTGGTTTACAAAATCATAATAATAGTCTTACTTGGAGATAAAGCATTTATAAATCATTTCCAAATTTAAAACACTTTAAATTATCAAGTTTTAAACTAGTTTATTTTCAATATAAATTGAAAATTTGTTATAAAAACATTACTTCAAACTTTAACTTAAAACTTTGATCTAATAATTAAATTCAAATTTCTCTTTTAAATTTGAATTTTAAAACTTAATTAAGATAATTATTTTCAATCAAACATCTTAAAACATTTTTAAATTTGAAATATAAATTCAAATTCCACTTTTGAATGTTTAATTTACTTCCTCTTTAAAACAACAAGTTTAAATTTAGTTTTCTTAATAAACTTGTTTATAACTTAGTGCTTGATTCTTAAATTATTCAACTCGAGTTTATTATGCAACCTAGTATTATACCCAACTACCAGAACAGCAAGTAAAAACCCGAGGCAACAAATTAATCCACCCGAGACTACACCAAAGCAAACCCAAACCCCATTGTCTTCGAGTCGCCCCCGAAACTCACGCGAGAACTCACCCGAGCATATACGTCTTCCCCAAATCCAAGCTTCCCAGACAAAAACTGTGCACACCACTAACACGGGCACATGCACCTCCACCGCCGGCCACCAACGTTCATCGCGACGACCCACTACGGTCACAAAATCACATGCGAGCACCACCATAAACCCAGATAGAAGAAATATAAATTGAATCGAAATTTCGATCGAAAGCACGAAACTGCAGAAACAACTTCGTCACAAAACCACCCACATCGCCGGCACCATGACGCCATCCACCTCGCCGGTCCTACCATCGAACCCCTCGTCCACGAGTATCAATTTCCACCTCATGCGATCGCCTCCGGCCATGTATCGATGCCGAGAAATCCACTGGAACGACGGCTTCAACAACACTCACCAAACCCTACTATGATTAAATCTGATCACCTCAACCATAGGAAAAATCCACGAACATTTTTCCTGTGACTATCAACACTTCAGCCACCCTCAACCTAAAAATCATCAGACATTACCATGTCGATCGCTAGAATTCGATCGAAAACCAAATTCTGTTCATCCTAGAATATCTCACCATTTACAAATCTAAAAATTGAGATTTTAATTCCTAAATTCATCATTTTCTAACACTAATCCAGATGTATAATTCAAACTTCAAATTGCCATGATCGATTTTTAACCCAAATTTGATTTTCACTGTCATTTGAAATTTTGAGTAACTCATTCATTTTAAAATCCTATAATTATTTTTAGATGATAAATCATGTGATTGCAAACAACTTTCATCTACAAATCACAATCCAGTTTGTGTTAAAAATCAAGTTATTGAGATATTTGAAGGATTTGAACTGTTTTTAATAAACACAGTAACATCCTTAAATTTAACATGTAATTCAATATGCTTAATTCAACATGCATTCCAATTTAAAACAAATTTTTCATATAACATCAATATAGATTAACACATGCATGGTAGTAAGAATTCAGAACAACCGTTTTTTTTAAAAAACGTTTACTCACCTGTAAAATAATAGAGCAGATTTTGATTTTTCTTTTCCAGGCTTGAAAAACTTTGCAGATCAAATTTTGCTTTTGATTCTTGCTGTTGAAAATCCCTTTTGCATGATTTTAATTTGTGATTCAAAAAGGTTAAACTTGATTTCTTTTAGTTGCAGGTTGATGAGAACTTCAATTTGCAGTTTGAAATTTAGTTTAACCTTTGCAGGTTTGATGTAATATGATGATGATATGAAGTTGATATGAAGTTACAGATTGACAATTGCTTCAAATTTAGTTTTCAGGTGGAAGATTATATGAAGTTGCAGCTCTGAAGTTTGCAGGTTGAGGTTGAAGATCAATTGCATTTGCAGGTTTGATTTGAATTCTTACATTACAGGTTTTGATTATAGATTTTTAAAAAATGAAATTTTCTGGTTTCCATTAAAATTTAGAAAGAAATGTAAACAAAGAAAAGGTGTTTTTGAAAGAAGACTAATTTTTTTCTTAAAAATATTTATTAAAAATAAAAATTATAAGTTGCCACTTGTCTTCAAGAGTTTACATTTGTCATCTAATTGACTTAATAGGTTTACATGTGTTTTAAGATGTTAACATGTTTACCCATGTCTTAAGTAATTTTTAAATTAATTTTTTACTTAATTTAAATGTGAATATAACTTATTTATCAAATTTACTTTATAAATAAATATAAGTTTACCTTTAAAAGAAATATTCTAATACTAATAAAAATGCAAATAATTCTTATTCATATATTTTAAAATCTAAAACATTTTTATATTGATCATTTAACCATTTTAAATTGAGCATTTTAAAACAAAGCTTGTTTAAATTTCCTTTTAACTATCATATTTGAAACAAACAGTTTATCTTATATTTTAAAAACAATTGAATTAATCTTTAAATTAGCTTTTGAAGAATATTAATTTTTAAACAAAGCTTTAAATTATAATTTCATACATATTCAAATTGTTAATAGATTAAATTAAATTTTAAAAAAATTTCAAATTATAACATATAAAAATATATATTATAATTTAAAAATTCATCTTTTATTTAAAATAAAAGATCTTCTATTCACAATATATACCAGATATATATATTATAAATAGAATAAAATTTCATTAGCTTTGAAAAATAAATCTTATCAATATTTTAAATTGTCAGAAAAATATTGATCACAATTATCAGATTAAATATTTATTAATCTTTTAAAAAGAATAAATTTATCAGTTTGAATTATAAAGAAAAATTATCAAACCAGTTAAATTATTTATACAGATTATTAAATTGATATTGCCTAAAATTCCAGGTCGTTACAATCCTCCCCCTTAAAGGAATTTCGTCCCCGAAATTTAAAAGCAAAGGTAATTTAATAACCCAGCAAAGATTTTTAATTTCTAACAGCAAAGCCCTCCTATCATCCAGTTACTAACAACCATAGCAACCAATCAAACAAACAAACCTAACTAATTATCCTGACACAAATCAGAATAGATCTTACTAATACTATCTCGAGTTTCCCAAGTATAAATCACCGGGAAACTCGCTCTACAAAAGCCAACAAACTACACCACCAAAATCCAAAGCTCCTCTCATCTTCAGATCCATCAATCTGAACAGAACATCAGACTATACCCAAGTCTAGCTCAACTTTTAAAATCCAACTGAAATACAGATTCAACAGCCAATGATGAATCATACACGTACTCCCCAGAGATACGTGATATACAATGAATTCCAGCTATCCAAACTGGCAATTCAATTTTATCCCATCAAGACATAGATAAGAAATCTCAAATGCCTCAGAACTACCCATCCAACTACCATTCTCATAACCAGAGAAATCTTAACAACAAAGAAGACTCCAACTTCGAATTCCAAATTCCTTATCTCATATCTGTATAACTCAATAGACAATGCTGGGCTGCCAAACTTCTTCTTGATCAGCTCCACCTATGCTGATGCTTCCAGAGACAACTAGACCAAAAGCAAACCAGTTTCTGGTTCCTATTCAACAGAAAAATCTTCCAAAATCCGTCGAAATCCAGAACTCAAGCTATACTCTCGAGCAAAAGTAAACTGAACTTGCTTCTTTCCTTGTACAGCTGCTACCTCGCTTCCACTGCAAAACTCTGATTCTGAAATAGATGAGAATACTGTTGATGAACACGAATACAAACTTATCTAATATACCCGAGAACTTTGTTCATCAAATCCATAAAATCTGAGTGACCCATCTGACTCAGTTACAACCTTACAACAGAAATCCAAAGTCAAAAACTAGATCTGACCAATCCCAAATTCCAAAGAATATTTCTGAGTTGCTACACCAACTCTCTCCTCTATGCTAACCACCAAAATCACTTCTGAAACCAAAACAAAATGGAGCTCAACTCCAGATGCGGACAAACTTCTGATTACCTCAGTAGCTCCTACTTCCACATGAGAACCCTCAGTCTCAAACAAAATACTACGCAAGAAAATTTTCCAAACTAATCGCAAGTCACTTTTGCGATCCTACCTAGTTCGGATTCCAAAGAAACCGTCCTTTCTTTACCAAATAGAACATCTTTAAACTTTTCCAAACAAGGTTAATTCTTCAAGATAAATTCCACTAACTGCCCAGGCTGCTGATAGAAGAAACACCAAGATTCTTGAACCATCGGAGAAACGAGCACACTGACGCTTCGCAACTCTACTTCGATGATACTGCAAAGCTAAAAGACCTTCTCGTCAGCACACCGAACACTTCGAGATGTACTGCTACCATAGCTAACCAAAGACCTCTAATCCAAAGATGACTCGAAAACCAAAACCATTAACAAACCACACAACGGATCTCCGAGATGGCAGACATCTCTCAAGAAACTCGGGCACCAAACCAAGCATCTACAACTCGCTCTCCTTAAGGAATAACAAATGAGACCATGCCGAAGCGAAGCAACTTATAGACCTTAGTCTCATATTCCAAAATAGCCAACCTTCATGCTAAAGATCCAGACAACTTCTACACAGATGAATCTTCCCCGCGGTAGGTAAAAACTGCTCCTCAACAACTTCCAGAACTGCTTCAAGAGAAAACATCTTTTGGAAATATCCATGGATACTGCATCTCATCACACAGTTATCAAAATTCCATCATTTACATCTGTACTTCCGACAGATCCGAACACAAGAAAAATTCGCTCGCCCGAGCGAAATCTAAATTTACACTTCAAAGATAAACTCCGAATCTTTAAAAAGATTTCCTTCGGATATCAGAGAAATCCTTACCCCAAACTACAAATCTCACTCGAGACGGTATTAGGTCTACAGTCTCGACAAATATCCTTCCGACCTCAAACATATGGATCTCTTCCATCAGTGGTAATCGTGTTACACACACACACCACTACTCCATCTACCTCTAAAACTTATGTTGGAAAATCCGAACAGATAACCCAACGGATCAAGTAGATATATATATATATATATAGTTATATATAAAAATTACAAGTACGCTCTCTCAAGAAAGACACCACTACAGAGCCTAGGTATTCATTCAACCTTGCTCTGATACCAGTTGTGACGATCCGACTTCCTATCTCCAGGAAATCGCATCATCAATGAAGAAAGAAAAGGATAGAAGAAGAAAGAAAGAGAAAGAAGAAACACAACAACATCAGAGAACTCACAGCGGAACGAATAAAATATATTATATCACATAAATATTACATAGTATCATATTACATTAGAGTACACAATTTAAACAACACGTATTAGACAGTTATAAACATCTGTCTAACTATACAACTCAAGTACAACAGATACAGATACCAAACTACACAGCGAAACCATAATATATCTACACGTGGAAGCCTCCTGCTCCATATCTCCTTCAGAAATTCATCAAGCTAACCTGAATACACTTGACTACTCATACATAATATGAGTACCCAAGAGTTTAATAAAACAGAAAATAAACACTCTGGTCAGACAGGGTTCTGGTGTGAGTAATCGGGTTAAAATTGCTTAACTTTAAAAAACCTTTGAAAAGAAAAGATATCACGTAAGACTTCCCACACATAAACATGGAAAAGTTTTTACCTTATGCTAGCCAAAACATTTGATAGGAAATCCAGTGATATTATAATAGTGTCTAGGGTTTTCAAAATAAAATACAGAAATAGCTGAAATGCTTACATCTCACGTTCCAACATAGTTGGGCACAATCAAAACTGTACAGGCACTTATTGGATTTTGGATTCCATCAATGGCAGGGCTACTGGGGTACCGCCCGTCATAGTACGTGGCCTAGATCAACGTACCGAGAAGTACGCCCGCTCCCCTGCAACACAAGGCCGGAACCATCCCTTACTGGACAGTCCCGAACAAGACAACCCCGCAGTTGGCCGCGACCCAACTGCCCACACGGCCGAATAAAAAGGGACTTCTAGACAGGGGAAAATCTTGCTCTCCAATGGGAGCTACCCACGAAGCCTTGCTGCACCTCCCCTGTTTTAGCCATTTCCGGTTGATGAGGCTTAAGGCTGCGATTACCTTTTTAGAACACATCTATCTTAGAATGCTCATCGTCCACGTGACGATGTTCTGAAAGCATTCAATTCATACAAGTTCATTCCGGGTTCGAACGAAACCGAAGGCACTATCTCGTTGCACTCATTTTGGAATCACCCTCAGAGTCAACGACCATAGCCCTTGCACTCTAAATCACCATCTCGAATCTATAAGTACTATTTCGTCAAACTCATTACGGAATCACCCACAGAGTTATATTGACGTATAGTTCCTACACCTCGAGTCTTCACTTGCTCCACTTGGATTCACGACCTAACGCTTAATTGGAATCGATGTGGTTTTCGGATATCCAAATATGGAAACTCGATCCCGGTCTCAACGAAACCAAACGCCATTTTAACGTCCAAGTTGTACTTAAGGGTTTAAATAGTTAACATTATATTCAGGATGATATATAAACAAATAGATGAATCACATTATCACAACTGATAATTCATACCAACATTCATCTCATAACACCATATCACATAATAGAGATATTCAAATCACCCAATATCAACCAATCACCTAATATCGATCATCCAATTTTAATTGATCATCCAATATCAATCACCAAATATCAATCAATAAACCAATACCAATCAATCAACCAAAGCAGAATTGATTAACTCTTAATCAATAGGATTACCTAAATCCTTCTCCATTAATTTATTTCAAATAAATAAATTGATCATCTCTAATGATCTTCCTCAATTAATCTTCCTCGATTAATTATATTTATTTATATTTAAGTAATTATCCTTAACCATATCCAGTAATTAACTTTTAATTACTATCATTAATTACAATAATTAATGATCCTTTATTTAATTACCTTAATTAATCAATTATAATTAATTACATTAAACCTTAATTAATTATAATTAATTAATCACACTTTAATTAATTACTTTTATTAATCAACCTTGATTAATCTCATTAATTACATTAATTAATGATCCTTATTAATTAATAATTACTTTAATTAAATAATTAACTTGTAATTGATCAACTCATTAATCATAATCAGTATTTAACAATTTGTAATTACTTATCTTAATTAATTAAATTCTTATTTAATTAAGTCAACCCTTGATTAATTAATCTAATTAATTAATCTTTAATTACTTTATTAAGTAGTTATTAAATAATTAAATTAATAAATAAATCCTTAATTAATTACCTTATTAATTAATTAAATTTTTAATTAATTACCCTTAGTAATTAATCTTAAATTAATCATATTCATTAATTAATCATATTCATTAATTAATCACATTAATTAATTAACTAAAATAATTAAGTAATTAACTCTTAATCAATGAACAAGTAATTATCTCTAATTACTTTATTAATAAATCATGATTACTTCCTTAATTAATTACCTTAATAAGTAATTAATTCCATTATTAAATAATCCTTAATTCTTTAATTAATTACTTCATAATTAATTAACTTCAAACAATTATACTAATCAATTCCTTAATTGATAACAACAAATGATTACTCAATAATCACTTCAACTAATAACTCCTACGAGTAATTATCATTAATTACTTCCATAAGTAATTAACTTCCTTAATTACATTCAACAATTAACCATTAATTACTTTATTAAGTAATTACACTTAATTAATCCATAATTAAGTGATTATTAAAATTAAATAAACAATTAACTAATTATTTAAAATTATTTAAATAATAATTAGTTAACTAATCTTTTTATATTTTTAAATCTTCAATTAATTTAGAAAATCATTATTCTTAATTAAATCTTACTTATTACAAATCATATTAAATTAAGTATTCTTAAGTTAATTATCCAAATAATTTAACCTTATTTATTTCCATAAAATAAATTATTTGAATTATTTAAATCTTATTAATTCAAAGACGAATTATTAAACTTGGTTTACAAAATCATAATAATAGTCTTACTTGGAGATAAAGCATTTATAAATCATTTTCAAATTTAAAACACTTTAAATTATAAAATTTTAAACTACTTTATTTTCAATATAAATTGAAAATTTGTTATAAAAACATTACTTCAAACTTTAACTTAAAACTTTGATTTAATAATTAAATTCAAAATTTTCTTTTAAATTTGAATTTTAAAACTTAATTAAGATAATTATTTTCAATCAAACATTTTAAAACGTTTTTAATTTTGAAATATAAATTCAAATTTCACTTTTGAATGTTTAATTTACTTCCTCTTTAAAACAACAAGTTTAAATTTAGTTTTCTTAATAAACTTGTTTATAACTTACTGCTTGATTCTTAAATTATTTAACTCGAGCTTATTATGCAACCTAGTATACACCTAACTACCAGAACAACAACTAAAAACCCGAGGCATCAAATGAATCCACCCGAGACTACACCGAAGCAAACCCAAACCCCATTGTCTTCGAGTCGCCCCCGAAACTCACGCGAGAACTCACCTGAGTAGATACGTCTTCCCCAAATCCAAGCTTCCCAGATCTAAAACTGTGCACACCACTAACACGGTGCACATGCACTCCACCGCCGGCCACCAACGTTCATCGCGACGACCCTCTACGGTCACAAAATCACATGCGAGCACCACCATAAACCCAGATAGAAGAAATATAAATCGAATCAAAATTTCGATCGAAAGCACGAAACTGTAGAAACAATTTCGTCACAAAACCACCCACATCGCCGGCACCACGACGCCGTCCACCTCGCCGACCCTACCATCGAACCCCTCGTCCACGAGTATCAATTTCCACCTCATGCTATCGCCTCCGGCCATGTATCGATGACGAGAAATCCACTGGAACGACGGCTTCAACAACACTCACCAAACCCTACTATGATCAAATCCGATCACCTCAACCATAGGAAAAATCCACGAACATTTTTCCCGTGACTATCAACACTTCAGCCACCCTCAACCCAAAAATCATTAAAGATTACCATGTCGATTGCTAGAATCCGATTGAAACCCAAATTCTGCTCATCCTAGAATATCTCACCATTTACAAATCTAAAAATTGAGATTTTAATTCCTAAATTCATCATTTTCTATCACTAATCTAGATGCATAATTCAAACTTCAAATTGCCATGATTGATTTTTAACCCAAATTTGATTTTCACTGTCATTTGAAATTTTGAGTAACTCGTTCATTTTAAAATCCTATAATTATTTTTAGATGATAAATCATGTGATTACAAACAACTTTCATCTACAAATCACAATCCAGTTTGTTTAAAAAATCAAGTTATTGAGATATTTGAAGGATTTGAACTGTTTTTAATAAACACAGTAACATCCTTAAATTTAATAGGTAATTCAATATGCTTAATTCAACATGCATTCCAATTTAAAACAAATTTTTCATATAACATCAATATAGATTAACACATGCATGGTAGTAAGAATTTAAAACAACTGTTTTTTTTTAAAAACATTTACTCACCTGTAAAACAACAGAGCATATTTTGATTTTTCTTTTCCAGGCTTGAAAAACTTTGCACATCAAATTTTGCTTTTGATTCTTGCTGATGAAATTCCCTTTTGCATGCTTTTTATTTGTGATTCAAAAAGGTTGAACTTGATTTCATTTAGTTGCAGGTTGATGAGAACTTCAATTTGCAGTTTGAAATTCCAGTAGATTTTTGATTTGCAGGCTCGATAAAAAAAATGTTGCAATTGATCTTTAACTTGAATTGCGGGTTGGACTTTAATAAATGCAGATTGACATTTGCTTCAAATTTAGTTTTCAGATTGAAGATGATATGAAGTTGCAGCTCTGAAGTTTGCAGGTTGAGGTTGAAGATCAAATGCACTTGCAGGTTTGATTTGAATTCTTACATTACAGGTTTTGATTACAGATTTTTAAAAAATGAAATTTTCTGGTTTCCATTAGAATTTAGAAAGAAATGTAAACAAAGAAAAAGTGTTTTTGAAAGAAGACTAATTTTTTTTCTTAAAAATATTTATAAAAATAAAAATTATAAGTTGCCACTTGTCTTCAAGAGTTTACATTTGTCATATAATTGACATAATAGGTTTATATGTGTTTTAAGATGTTAACATGTTTACCCATGTCTTAAGTAATTTTTAAATTAATTTTCTACTTAATTTAAATGTGAATATAACTTATTTATCAAATTTACTTTATAAATAAATATAAGCTTATCTTTAAAAGAAATATTCTAATACTAATAAAAATGCAAATAATTCTTATACATATATTTTAAAATCTAATTTTTTTTATATTTATCATTTAACCATTTTAAATTAAGCATTTTAAAACAAAGCTTGTTTAAAATTACTTTTAACTACCATATTTGAAAACAAACAGTTTACCTTATATTTTAAAAACAAATGAATTAGTCTTTAAATTAGCTTTTGAAGAATATTAATTTTTAAACAAAGCTTTAAATTATAATTTCATACATATTCAAATTATTAATAGATTAAATTAAATTTCAAAACAATTTCAAATTATAACATATAAATATATATATTATAATTTAAAAATTCATCTTTTATTTAAAACACAAGATCTTCTATTCACAATATATACCAGATATATATTATAAATAGAATAAAATTTCATTAGCTTTGACAAATAAATCTTATCAATATTTTAAATTGCTAGAAAAATATTGATCACAATTATCAGATTAAATATTTATTAATCTTTTAAAAAGAATAAATTTATCAGTTTGAATTATAAAGAAAAATTATCAAACCAGTTAAATTATTTATACAGATTATTAAATTGATATTGCCTAAAATTCCAGGTCGTTACAATCCTCCCCCCTTAAAAGAATTTCGTCCCCGAAATTTAAAAGCAAAGGTAATTTAATAACCCAGCAAAGATTTTTAATTTCTAACAGCAAAGCTCACCAGTCATCCAGTTACTAACAACCATAGCAACCAATCAAACAAACAAACCTAACTAATTATCCCGACACAAATCAGAATAGATCTTACTAATACTATCTCGAGTTTCCCAAGTATAAATCACTGGGAGACTCGCTCTACAAAAGCAAACAAACTACACCACCAAAATGCAGAGGTCTTCTCATCTCCAGATCCATCAATCTGAACAGAACAGCAGACTATACCCAAGTCTAGCTCAACTTTTAAAATCCAACTAAACTATAGATTCAACAACCAACGACGTTTGAAATTACCAACTAGACGTCTGGTTGGTTTAGCTGGGCAAAAATTTGCTTAGGCCAATAATGGCCAAATCGATTCGAAAGCGATCGGACGAGCGATGGAGACTAGCAATTTATGCCAAGCGACAAACCAGCCTTATAGGCTCTTCGATACACCCCAAATAACATGGCTAAACATCCAAGATAGGATTTTTAATGATTTTGACTTTAAAATACCAAAATTGAAAAATTCCACAAATCAATTCAAATCAAAAGCAATTTGAACATGAATAAGTGTTAGGAAATCATACCTAACAACAATGAAATCTATAGACGTAGATGTGAGTTCAAAAATTCACCTTTAAACCCAAAAACAACGAAAGAGAAACTTTAAAACAAAGGAAAGATCAACTACTCTTCACTTCAACCCAAGAAGCTCGAATCTAAGCTCATAAGCAAGTATTTCCTAAGTTAGGGTTTAGGAATTTCTGAAAATTGAAGAGGGATTGAGATGGAGAAGATGAAGAGGATGCTTACCGAAGCTTCTCTTTGATTTTAGATCTAAAACTTGAATTTTCTAAGATAATTAGGGCTTATGAATTTCTAATCTCCTCTTTTTTCCCCCATTTTTCCTTTTGCTTGAGTGTTAGGAAATGTTATGAATGAATGAAGGGGAGTGGAGTTGGAGTTATTAAGTAGAGGAGTTGGGTTAATAGGCTGAAACCCAAACCCAAAGCCCTAAAAAAAATATAAAATTCTAATCAACTCCAAATATATCGATGTTTATACTCAAAAAGGCCGCAAACGCCATTTTGGACTCAATGGAAGTGGTCTTGAGTTCATAATTCGACTGTTTAAAAAAAGTAGCATTTTGGACTCTAATCCGACTAACGATGCTATATTTAAATAAAATATTTAAATATAAAATCATAAAATATGCGGGTTGTTGCACCATTTGATGCAGCACGATCTATAGAAATTCAGAAGTTAGACCATTCGCAAGATAAGTCATGCACGAGTCAAGAAATTTCGGTTTTAACCCGTAAGTCGTGCACGAGTCAACTGAGGGAATCATGTGAGATGGGTATACGAGTTAAGAGCCAGCATTCAAGTCGTTTACGACTCAGGAGGGAAAAATTAAGTCGTCTCCGACTTAAGGAACCATGTGGGAAAAGAATCCGACCTAACCTGTTTTTAAGTCGAGTCCGACCTAAAGAAGTACGACCTATGATTCTTGAAGGGATGAGTCGTTCACGGGTTAGTGGAAACATGAGTCGTTTCCGACTTAACAAAGCTTGGAAGGATGAGCTACGGTTTAACAAGAAAGAAAGGAAGGTATTGCAGTTGAGTCGTCAACGACTCAATGACCCATCCATAAGTCGTTTACGACTTAGCATGAAGAAGGAGAAGGTTCCAACTGATGAAGACTTGAGTCGGTGGAAAGGTTACGACCTAGTTGAGTCGTTCGGAATTGACTCGCGTGAAGGGATAGGCCGCAGAGGACTTGAAAGCTTGAGTAGTTGGAAGAATGTTGAGTCGGTGAAGCCATGAGTCGTAAGTCGTGACATGATGTTGTAAACTGTTTGTCGTTGAGTCGTATAAGTCATGAGTCGTATGAACTGTGTTGTGTTTGAGTCGTTTGCATTATGCTGAGTCGTAGGGAGTTGAGTCGCTTGCGTTGAGTCGGTGCCGACCTAGGAGTTGTACAGTTTTGTGTTGTGAGGTAGTGAGTCGTGAGTCGTGCCTTGCTTGAGTCGGTTGCGTATGAAGTGTTGTAACTGAAGTATGTAGCGTCTGTTGAGTCGGCCACGACTTAGTTGAGTCGGGAGGTATGAGTCGGTCACGACTTATGGGCTGAGTTGTAAACTACTATAAATAGGCGTGTGTTGTACATTTTGAGGTGGTTGATTTTTGAATAAAATTCTCTTTTGTTAGCTTTGTGCTTTCATACCAATTGGTAGTTGAGTGTAATCTCCTATCTCCTCTTTCGGTTAATCGAGTGCGCTCGATTCAACGATCGTAGAAGCCGATTCACGGAATCTAGTGCGCTAGATCAACGTGCGAAGAATCGTAGATCTTTAAACACGGTATAGTGCGCTATCAACGTGTTTGAGATAGCTAGAGTTCGGTATCTTTGGATCAACGAACTTGGGCATTTTGGTATCTTCAACTCACCGATTGCTACATTTCATTGATTGAAGTTTTGTTTCGAATAATCCGCTGCGTCAGTTTTTTGGTATCAGAGCCATACTTAGCCAATCATAGCTAAGTTGATTCTTGGAGCCAAGTTTTTGAAGTTTTTGAAGTTTTTGAAGTTTGAAGGAGTTCATTGTGTTCTTGTTGAATTTGTAACAACATTAGAGTGTTTGATTCATTTCATTTTGGATCGAGGAGTTGGATATTGTTTGGATTTTGTCTTGGAGTTTTGCGCGCCAAGATTTGAAGTGTGGAGCCGTGTAAAACCATTGCCGAGCTAAAGCCTTGAAGAGTTAAGTGTTGAGCCGTGACTTGTTCTTTGTTGAAGCTTGAATTTTTGTGTTCGAATTGTTGAAGTGTTTGTGAAAGTTTTTTCAATCATGCCACCAAGGAGAGCTAATCGTCATCAAAACGTTGAAGCTTTGTCGTAGAGAAGAAGCCGAGCTTATGGAACAACGTATTAATGAGAAGTTTGATGAAGGCATTGGAAAATTGGAGAGATTGATGAATGATTTGAATCAAAGGAGGAGATCACCAAACTCGAACCATGGAGGAAACCGAGTTTCGCCATCGGTTACGGAAGCGAGGAGGGTATCACCACATTTTTGTAGAGATAGAAGAGAAACGTCAATTTCATCACGAAGAGATCATCATGACTATGAACATGAAGAGAGAAGAAGTCGACGTGAATTTGACAATGAAGTATATAGGGATGAAGAGAGACATAGTCAAAGAAGCATGCATGAACGAAGGGATGATAATGGTCGAGATCGATGTAGGCGTACTTTTGATTTTGTTGAAGAAGGTGATAGAGCTAGTATTCATTATCGAGATCGAGATCAGGTTCGAAATTCTAATCGGGATGTTGAAGATGATCGTCGATGGGAATCGGGTATGAAAATGGAAATTCCGGAGTTTAAAGGCGGAATGGTAGCAGAAGAATTTCTCGATTGGTTATCTAATGTGGAGGAAATCTTTGATTTCAAGGAGGTCCCGGAGAATCGAAGGGTGAAGTTGGTTGCTACTAGGTTGAGGGGGAGAGCTTTGGCGTGGTGGCAGCAAACTAAACTTACCAGGGAGAGAATGGGGAAGTCAAAGATAGAATCATGGGATAAGATGAAAAAGTTGATGAGATCTACTTTCTTACCTTACAACTATCAATCACTTATGTACCAAAGGTTGCAGAATCTGAGGCAAGGGACGAAGTCTGTTAGTGAGTATGCTGATGAATTTTACCAACTCATTGCCAGGAATGATATTATGGAAACGGAAGAACAGCTGACTGCTAGATTCATTGGGGGATTGAGAATACAGATCCAGGATATGGTTAATATGTTTGATCCTAGATCAGTTGCAGAGGCACATCAGAAAGCGTTGGCTTGGGAGAAACAAGGAAGGCGTGGAGGTGGTGTGTTTACTAATTCCAATAATCAAGGAAGGGGTGTTGGTGGAAGTTCTAATGTTCTTAAACCTGTTTCAAAGCCAGTGGTGAAGGAGGCTGAGAAGGCGAAGGTTAGCAGTGGGTTCAAGTGTTATAATTGTCAGGAGTTGGGTCACAAAAGCAATGAATGTCCGAAGCCAAAGAAGAGAGCAATGGTTGCAGAAGTTGAGGAGGATGATGGTGAGGAGGCAGAATGTTCAAATACACCTTATGTTGAGGAGGAAGAAGAATTGTTCGGAGATGAAGGTTGTAATCTTATGATGAGGAGAAGTTGTTTAACACCAAAGCAAGAGGAGGATTGTAGTTGGTTGAGAAGCAATATTTTTCAGTCGACATGCACTATTCTGGGGAAAGTTTGCAAGTTCGTCATAGATGCGGGAAGCTGTGATAATATTATTTCTACAGAAGCAGTAAGAAAGTTGAACTTGAAGACTGAGAAACATCCTAAACCGTACAAGCTAGCATGGTTAAGGAAGGGTGGTGAAGTGAAGGTGTGTCGAAGGGCTTGTGTTAATTTTTCTATTGGGAAGAAATAAAAAGATGAAATTTGGTGTGATGTTGTGGATATGGATGTTTGTCATCTGTTGTTGGGCAGACCGTGGCAATTCGATAGAGCAGTTCAACATGATGGTCGTGCCAATAGTTACAGTTTCATGTTCGAGGGTACGAAAATCACTTTGGTTCCTAAGAAGCAACAACAGAAGGAGAGCAAGCTAGAGGAGATTGAGGAATTAAAAACTCTGTTGACTTTGAAAGAGTTTGTTAAGGAAGTTGAAGAGGAGCCAGAGGTGTTTTTGTTGATTGGGAGAGAGAGTAGTGAAGAAGTTGAGATTCCAGAAGAAGCAAAGCCAATCTTGAAAGAATTCGAAGATGTATTTCCAGAGGAGTTGCCTAAGGAGTTACCGCCACTTAGAGACATTCAACATCAAATTGATCTTGTTCCGGGAGCAGTGTTACCACATCGACCACATCACCGATTGAAGTTTTGCTTGATTAATCCGCTGCGTCATCAGTTTGGTATCAGAGCAAAGATGAGATACAGTACATATGACGTTGAATTTTATGCTGTTGTACAAGCTGTTAAGCATTGGAGACACTATCTATTTCAGAAGGAATTTGTCCTTTATACAGATCATGAAGCATTGAAACATTTACAGGGGCAGGATAAGATTTCAGCAAGACATGCATCGTGGATAGCATATTTACAGCAGTTTACTTTTGTTGTTAAACATAAATCAGGGGTGACAAATCGGGTAGCTGATGCTTTGAGTAGGAGGAGTCATTTATTAACGACAATGAAAGTTGAAGTGACGGGTTTTGAGATGTTGCCGGAGATGATTAATGAAGATCCTTACTTTGTGAAATATGTTGAGAAAGTGAAGGGTGAGAGTACCGATGAATTTACGTTGGTTGATGGTTTTCTGTTTAAAGGGAATCGTTTGTGTATTCCAGACTGTAGCTTGAGGTTGAAAATTATCAAAGAGTTACACGAGGAAGGGCATGTGGGCCGTGATCGTACTTTACAGTTGATTTCACAATCTTACTTTTGGCCGTCGATGAGAAAAGAGGTTGAAAGATTCGTGGAGAGATGCCATATTTGCCAGGTTTCAAAAGGAACAGCAACGAATGCAGGGTTGTATATGCCATTACCAGTACCATCTAAGCCATGGGTTGATATTAGCATGGATTTCGTTTTGGGTTTGCCTAGAACTCAAAGGGGAAATGATTCGATATTTGTTGTGGTGGACAGATTTTCAAAGTTGGCACATTTTGTTGCTTGCAAAAAGACGGCGGATGCTGTTCGTGTTGCTCAATTATTTTTCAAGGAGATTTATCGACTTCATGGTTTACCAGAATCTATTGTTTCTGATCGAGATACTCGTTTTCTGAGTCACTTTTGGTTGAGTTTGTGGAAGACGGTGGGAACGAAACTGAAATTTAGTAGTGCTTATCATCCACAAACAGATGGACAGACAGAAGTTGTTAACAGGTCATTGGGAAATTTGTTGCGATGCCTTGTACAGGATAATTTGAGAAGTTGGGACATGAAGTTATGCCAAGCTGAATTTGCACATAATCATGCAGTGAATCGTAGCACGGGATTCAGTCCGTTTCAGATTGTTTATTCAAGTTTACCCAGGGGGCCGTTGGATTTGGCAGTAGTACCACAGTCGAAGGGAACAGTTAAACGAGCTGTTGATTTTGTTGATGAGCTGACTGAATGTCATAAAATCGTTCAGGAACGATTAGAGAAATCGAATGAGAAGTATAAGAAGTCTGCAAATTTGAAACGTCGAAATGTTGAATTTAAGGAAGGTGATTTGGTCTATGCTGTATTGACAAAGGATCGTTTTCCGGCAGGTGCTTACAACAAGTTGAAGGCGCGAAAAATTGGTCCAATTGAAATTGTGAAAAAAATTAATGAAAATGCTTATAAGTTGAAGCTCCCAGAAGATGTATACACTTCTGACGTATTCAATGTTAAACATCTTGTGCCATATTATGGAGATAAACATTTTGATGAGAAAGAATTTATAAATTCGAGGACGAATTTTTCTCAACCAGGGGAGGATGATGCAGCACGATCTATAGAAATTCAGAAGTTAGACCATTCGCAAGATAAGTCATGCACGAGTCAAGAAATTTCGGTTTTAACCCGTAAGTCGTGCACGAGTCAACTGAGGGAATCATGTGAGATGGGTATACGAGTTAAGAGCCAGCATTCAAGTCGTTTACGACTCAGGAGGGAAAAATTAAGTCGTCTCCGACTTAAGGAACCATGTGGGAAAAGAATCCGACCTAACCTGTTTTTAAGTCGAGTCCGACCTAAAGAAGTACGACCTATGATTCTTGAAGGGATGAGTCGTTCACGGGTTAGTGGAAACATGAGTCGTTTCCGACTTAACAAAGCTTGGAAGGATGAGCTACGGTTTAACAAGAAAGAAGGGAAGGTATTGCAGTTGAGTCGTCAATGACTCAATGACCCATCCATAAGTCGTTTACGACTTAGCATGAAGAAGGAGAAGGTTCCAACTGATGAAGACTTGAGTCGGTGGAAAGGTTACGACCTAGTTGAGTCGTTCGGAATTGACTCGCGTGAAGGGATAGGCCGCAGAGGACTTGAAAGCTTGAGTAGTTGGAAGAATGTTGAGTCGGTGAAGCCATGAGTCGTAAGTCGTGACATGATGTTGTAAACTGTTTGTCGTTGAGTCGTATAAGTCATGAGTCGTATGAACTGTGTTGTGTTTGAGTCGTTTGCATTATGCTGAGTCGTAGGGAGTTGAGTCGCTTGCGTTGAGTCGGTGCCGACCTAGGAGTTGTACAGTTTTGTGTTGTGAGGTAGTGAGTCGTGAGTCGTGCCTTGCTTGAGTCGGTTGCGTATGAAGTGTTGTAACTGAAGTATGTAGCGTCTGTTGAGTCGGCCACGACTTAGTTGAGTCGGGAGGTATGAGTCGGTCACGACTTATGGGCTGAGTTGTAAACTACTATAAATAGGCGTGTGTTGTACATTTTGAGGTGGTTGATTTTTGAATAAAATTCTCTTTTGTTAGCTTTGTGCTTTCATACCAATTGGTAGTTGAGTGTAATCTCCTATCTCCTCTTTCGGTTAATCGAGTGCGCTCGATTCAACGATCGTAGAAGCCGATTCACGGAATCTAGTGCGCTAGATCAACGTGCGAAGAATCGTAGATCTTTAAACACGGTATAGTGCGCTATCAACGTGTTTGAGATAGCTAGAGTTCGGTATCTTTGGATCAACGAACTTGGGCATTTTGGTATCTTCAACTCACCGATTGCTACATTTCATTGATTGAAGTTTTGTTTCGAATAATCCGCTGCGTCACCATTAAAAGGAGTTTTAAAGTAGAAAAAGAAGGAACAAGAAGATAGAAAGGAACTATGAAGAATTGTGAGAAGTATGTGCATGTATCTATAGCCTGAAGTTGTAAGAAAAATATCTAAAACATCATCATTATCCATCACCATCACCGTGTGCATCCACCTCCTTCTTTCCATCATATTCTACAGGTTTTCACCCTCCTCCATTTGCTTCCATCACTTCATTCACTTATACGCCATGTGTATGTTCTTAGTGTGTAAGACAGTTGACTTTTAGGAAGATTAAGGGTTAAGTTTTATGTAAAATATATTGGATTTTTCTTATATATGTTTATATGTATATTCGTATGCTTATACATGTTCATGTGCATTTTAGGACATGTATATGTAGGTTTTATAGGTGCACATGAAACAAAAACAAGGTTGCAACGATTTAAAACAACTTTCGTTCGTCAAACCGTTGAAAATTGGGAAACCGATTACCGATCACATTTTCACTCCTTAGTTAACGTACATATATTTGTAAACAAAATTTTAAAACTATTTTCTTATCATTTTAGATGAATTAAAATAATCACATTTCATTTATAAAACCATATAAATAAATATTATAAATTATTTAGAAAAATTGCCATTATACCGATAAAACGTTATCGAATTTTCCTTATATTTTCAAATCAATTATATATCTTTATAAAACTATTATAAATGATTCATTATCACTTTAAAAATATTCAAAATGAATTATCATCATTCAAAATAATTATTTGGATAATTAAAATAAATATCAAATCATTAAATCTTAATTTAAATTCTTAAATCTTTATTTGAATACAATGCCATTTTATCGGTATAAATTTTAAAGAAAATATTTATTCAAAATAAGATTACTATTACTTATTATCACTTGAAACAATATTATTTGTATTATTAACCTTTTATTTTCATAAATTTGAAAATAAATATAATTTATCAAAGTGATAAATTGGCGGGTCGTTGCAGACTCCCCCGTTGAAAAGAATTTTGTCCCCGAAATTACCCAAACAAAAACCGCAAAGGTTTGCCCAAAATATTTGTTTTTTAATTTATACATGTACAATGTATATTGATCGTCGTATGCAATATCGGATTCGATCTTCTATTCGAATTCACAATTTTACTTCCAAACTAGTATTGATTCCTTGATCTTTTAATGCGGACCCTGACTAGGCTTTCTGATCAGAACTTTGGTTCTTCCTTGCATATCTCTCAACTATGATAGAAAACTCAAGCATCTAACCATAAACTCTAATCAATGTTCGTCGTCAAAACCGAGTGATAAATCCTTTTTCGGATACGTGTCAAACATATCAAACTTACGTACTCGAATCTTAGATTAAATCGTACGACAAAATGATCCACAGACTTCATATGTATTTACTAACCTTTCAAAAAAAATTATGAAAATGTTTCATAAAACTTTCATTATTTATTCTAACTTTTATAAGGATGCTTCTTTATACATAACCATTTTACATTTTTATTTCCAAATATTTCTACTTAAAAATGCATTTCTTTTCAAAAGATAAATATCTTTTTATTATAAAACATTTCTAAACATATCTTAGTAGTTTTCTGGAAATATAAATAATTCATTAAATTGATAAATCACCATAAACTTCCTTTAACCACTATCAAATTTAAAATTTTCTTTACTAATTAATAATACTCCTTTAATAATTAAAACTTCCTTTATATATACACACACATACATTCTTTACTTATACCTACTTTAACATATAAAAGTATTTATATACTTATTCAAATGTTATAAGTATATTTAACAAGTTTTTTCTTACTTCAAAATACAATCAAGTGATTAAATCAATTATTACCAAAACATTGTTATAATAAACTTCTTATTTTTATAATTTAAAAGTTATAACATTTCTATCTTTGTATAAAAGATTACAATATTTGTTATTATCTTTTAAATCCCATTATTAAATATTTAAATATACCTTTAAAATTTCTTCCAAAGTTCCATTCAAGGGTTTAAAAACAAATGTTGCTAAATTTTCGTTTACTACGAACCCAAAACCATTCATTAATAACTTTAAAATTTTATTTTAAAGATCAGTACTAATGAGAAGTTAGGATAACATCATATTATAAATTCTCACATGCTTACATCATTTAAAAATTTAGAAGCTTGGGTCCAAAAAGAAAAATTACCCTCCCTTCCTTACTCTAATACAATTCAAAACACTAAATTAAAATAACCATCCCATCCATACATGCTAGAATTATCCTCAATTCTCCAAACGTTATTCTTATTCTTTTGAGTCCGAAGATAATGGTGGACTCTAAATCCCAGGTCAATCATCACTTCACCTTCTCCTTCTTTATCACTATCCAGTTCGTCGTCGGCCTCATTGCCGTCTTTCTCCTATACCTCTCCCATTTCTTGAGGTAGCCATGGCTGTTGACTGGTATTCCAAGAATGACTCCTCCCTCTTCTAACTCTTCTAAGCCTTGCACGTGTTCCTCCAAAAGGTTTTCAAATTCTCCAACTCCCTCTTCTTCGTCTGTCATTTCTTCATTGTTGCTTTATATCTCATTCTAGTTTATATATGAACTAGAAGATCCCTCCTGCCATACAACATGCTCCCCACCTTTCTCCCATACTACATTCCTACATTAGCTCGATATGATGGCATCGAGGTCTTTCATTGGCTCTATTTCCTCTTCCATGGGTTCTGATTCTTCTTTCATTGGCTCAATCTCTTATATTGGTTCAAAAATGGGGCTAGTGGGATCTAGTACCTAATTTCACTCTGAGGCCTGCCCAAGTTCATCATCTCTAGATATCATAATTACTTCTGAATCTGGAGGCGGTACAAGCATTCCGGCCATAGGTTATCCATCTTCACCCCTTCGAGTGTACGAGGGCATACTCCTCCTCAACCAGGAACCCACCATTGCTAGCGGATACTTTGGTTGCTTCACTTCGTCGCTTGAGAGAATAATGAGGCTACCCTTCTCATCCAAATTTGCTCTAGAAGAATCCCCTTTCGCGTAACTTCCCCCATGCAGTTTCTACAAGGTAAACAATTATTCCTTTAGACATAAGTAGTATGTAATTGCTAACGTATTCTTAGGTAGAGAGGTTTGGTCAATACTCAGAAAATGTTTTGAAATTTATTTCTAAGGATAGCTTTTCAAAATTCTTTGTATAAAAATATTTTATTATTTCAAAAATTCTTTGAAAGTTTTGACAAAACATTCTTTTCTTTTCAAATACATACATACATACATACATACATACATACATACATACATATATATATATATAGGTAAAACAATTTCATATAAAACCATATCCATTTGTATATTTTATTAACAAATACGCGATCATATATAATACTCTCAAATTCATTCTAGAGCATTACTAACCCTGTCTCTGATGAATTACTCATCATTGGGTATTACTAACCCTATATCCGATGAGTCTTTTACCCCTACCGGGCTCACGTATTCGCTCAACCTAAGTTTTGATATCACGTTGCAAGAGCCCGTTTCTTCGACTCTCGAGAATCGACACTAATACATTCTCATGTGCCATAAATCCATGTGCTGGAGAAGCGGATTCTTAAGGGTAAGAAAGAAAAATAAAGACTGAATAGAATCTCACAAATATTATTTCAATAAAAACTTCACAGCAGAATTAAAATACATTTATCAGAGTTAAAGACATGGATAGTTTAAGATATCTATCCTTACAAATGCGGAATACTATAGTACAAAAGTTTGGTGGAAATAGACAAATATCTTTAATAAATTCTTCTGACTCCATGCTTCGAGCTCCCTCCAGCTTTTCTTCTAAACTAAAACTGACTAGTAGGCCGCCCGAAAAAATTAGGGCACCTAGAGTTTAAGAAAAAGGAAAATAAACTGCGGGTCAGTTATGGGACTGGTGTGAGAACTCAAAATACGTGTTTTGAAAATAAAAAGGTATCTCATAAGACCACGCCGCACATAAACACGAAATAGGTTTTTCTCTTATGATAACCAAAACATTCTTACGTAAAAATACTTGATATTATTTTAATGACATATCTTTGAAAACATTTGCAAGTAAACTTATCAATCTTAGCCGAAATTGTTACCATTATTAAATTCCAGCATACTAGGTCCTACAAACAAAATGGCAGGAACTTATTAGAGAATGGATTTCCATACAAATGACCAGGTGAAGGGACTACCTTCCGGTAGTATCTCTAGACGAATGTACCGAGGTCCAACTGATGGTCCTCTACCAACATAAAACTGGCCTACCTCTTCCTAGATAGTTTTGAATATGTCATCACCGCGGCCATCACCAACCTATCCGAGGGCCCATATAGCATATATTCACATTAATTTAAACTCGAACGTAATAGCGGGTAGAAATATATCTAGAAAGGGATGATCATACCCTAATGGTTGTGAACCATATAGCCTTGCTGCATCTACCCTTTTTCGGCCATTTCCGGGTGTAAGGCTTAAGGTAAGGATTACCTTTCACATAGCACATAATCTTCCTTTGAATGCCACACTACCATTATATGATCACAAAACTAATTTCTACAAACGTATAACTCCTGAGCTCGTACGTCTTAGAAAAGGGTGTTAAGCTAAGAGAAGTTTCCTTCTCCGCTACCAAGCAGATATTATGTTTGCAGAAATCCCTTACGTAACTAGAAATGCAACGTCAGATATTTGTCCGTACAAGTATGTTCTAGGACTAAATAAAACCGAAGGCACTCTCCTACCTCATCCTGTCAGGGATCAACCCCAGGATTAGTAGCGAGAAGTCCTTGTAACCCAAAGAGTTTCAGAAATGAAGGGACCAGTACAACTTTAATATTTGGGAGCTAACCAAAATTATCAATAAGCGGTCCTTTCATCTCGAACATCTTTGGTCTTCATCCTTCATTCTCTCTATCAATTCTTTATTTTTCAAACACATATATTGGTTAGAAGTGGTCTTCGGATAGGAATTACCCCAGATCCGACCCCGGTTCCTTCAAACCAATCATCGATAAAAAGTGGTTTTATGAATAGGGCATCATTCTTCAATATATGAAGTTTATTTATCAAAATCTCTTTTAGAGATATACATTTCCAAAACATTATCTTCGATATATACTAAATTATTAAACCTCTCTTATCAAATCCTTTGATTGATTAAAACCCTTTTTAAACTTGAAATAGTTCGAAATCAATTCATTTTTCGCTTAGGAAAACATTTCCAAAATCATTTCATTTAAATCTTAATAAAGATTTCTCAATTCAAAAATTCATAATTTTGATTGAGTTAAAACCATGTTATCCAGTATGTCCATCCTAAAAGCAGTAAATATTAAGTGAGCAGCATCTGGAGAAATCATCTAATTCTATTCAGTATCAATTCCCATACTCAACAAATACAATGGGCAGAATAACGGTGAAATCACCTTTTAAATTCCACGAATAGTATGAGTTCCCTCTTTGTGTTTTAACACCAAGTATAAGAAGATTATCTCCATAAAATCGAAGTTGTTTAAATCTAAAAAATATCATTCTTTATCCCTCGGAAAATTTTGATCTAAGTAAACAAAATTTACAATCCCATCTGCCTGGCCAGTCCACATATCCAGGGAAAGCAGAAAACTGATTTTCCAAACTCAAGCCTAGACGTTATCTCTTTGTCACCCATAAGGTGGTCAAGTTATTTGATCCACTCTAAATTATTTGACATTTAACCTTTCAATAAACCCTTTGAATCAACTTTAAAATAATTTTTTAACCTTTTAAAACATTTACCAAAAGATTTGGAAAAGAATAGCTAAGTTTAAAACTATATTTCAAAAGTTGTAGAAAAGTGTTGCGAAGAAGAGCCGTGGAAAGTGCTTTTTAAGCTATATTGATCAAAACGACTTTTAAAACATTTTAATTTTTTCTAGATTTTATTCCATATTTTCGAACAATTTTGAAATATCATTTTAAAAAAAAAATCCACTTTTGGATTCCGAACTGCAAAACAGCGCTTTTTCAAAAACTTATTTTACTCATATTTCAAAATCTACTTATCGGAATCTCAATTTTCTTTCTTCGTTAGAAAAATATGGATATAATAGTTCAAAAAATTGTTGTTTTGAAGAATTCTGTGTTATATTCCAACTTTTACACTTGTTTGATTTTTATGGTATGAAATCGCAAACTACCGTTACGCAACGCGATTATTTTTGCTTAAATTTTCCATCCTTATTCAAACTTCACCAAAACACTTTTAAATGTTTATAAAACATTTCAAACTCATTTTAAACCTTTTTTAAAGTGGTTTAATATTCCATACACACCATTTCATTAGTTGAAGGAAAGTGATTTCTTTTGCGCTTATCGACGTGTATTTCTATGACCTGCATATATTTTCAACACTCATATGAAACAATCCATCATCAACAATCATAACCAAACACATATAACATCCAGTAGCTTATAATGCTATAGTTTAGGAGTTTTCACCTTCATTTTCCCATGGGCTAGTCTAAAATCAGCTATAATTTCGCTACAATAGCTTCAAACTCTACGAAACCAAACTCTTTGACCTTGAATGGACTGGACCCACCCTACAATGCTCATGGCCATGACTTGGAAGGTGGAAGGGCTTGGACATTGCGGTGATGGTGGATGGCTGTGAGTTGGAGGGGTGGAAAGGAGGTGTTTTGACTTGTTTTTGAAGTGGATTGACATTGCAAACTGGTGTATATATTTTCCTCTTTTATTTGAGATATTTTTTCATAATCTCCCTGTGATAAGAAGCCGTTAAAAACAGCTTTAAAGTGGAAAAATAAGGAAGAAGAAGATAGAAAGGAAGTGTGAAGAATTGTGAGAAGTATGTGCATGTGTTTATAGGCTTGAAGTTGTAAGAAAAATATCTAAAACATCATCATTATCCATCACCATGTGCATCCACCTGCTTCTTTCCTATCATATTATACAAATTGCCCCCTCCTCCATGTTCTTCCATCACTTCATTCATTTCTATTCCATGTGTATGTCCTTGTTGTGTAAGATAATTGACTTTAGGAAGCTTAAGGTTTAATTTTTATATAAAATATATTAGATTTTTCTTATGTATGTTGAAATTCATATTTCTATGTTTATATATGTTCATATGAATGTTAGGATATGTATGTGTATGTTTTATATGTGCACATGACAAAAAATAATGTTGCAACGATTTAAAACAACTTTCGTTCGTCAAACCGTTGAAAATCGGAAAACCGATTACCAGTCACATGTTCACTTCTTATTTAACGTACATATATTTTTTAACAAAATTTGAAAAGTATTTTTTATCATTTTAGATGAATTAAAATGATCAAATTTCATTTATAAAACCATATAAATAAATATTACAAATTATTTACAAAAATTGTCATTATACCGATAAAGCATTATCGATTTTCCCTTATATTTTCAAATCAAATATATATCTTTATAAAACTATTATAAATGATTCATTATCAATTTATAACAATTTAAAATGAATTATCATCATTTAAAATAATTATTTGGATAACTAAAATAATTATTAAATTATTAAATCTTAATTTAAATTCATAAATCTTTATTTAAATACAATGTCATTTTATCGATATAAATTTTAAGGAAAATATTTATTCAAGTAAGATTAATATTACTTATTATCACTTGAAATAACATTATTTGTATTATCAACCTTTTATTTGCATAAATTTAAAAATAAATACAACTTACCAAAGTGATAAACTGGCGGGTCGTTACATATAGAGTTTAAAATATATATGTTTTATATATTTGGTTTCAAAGGCACATATCAGGCTTTGTAAATATAAAATT
Source organism: Allium cepa (assembly GCA_030765085.1). Classification (NCBI taxonomy): domain Eukaryota; kingdom Viridiplantae; phylum Streptophyta; class Magnoliopsida; order Asparagales; family Amaryllidaceae; genus Allium; species Allium cepa. The sequence continues at coordinate 438,171,860 of CM060944.1, forward strand.
TCCTATATAGAGATTTGAAAATATATGACTTTACATGTATCCATTTCGTAAGGCATGAAATTTCAAGGAATAAACTTTGAGTACATTAGCTTCAAATTTTTATAAATATTAGTATTTTTTAGCACATGTCGGGTTTTGAGAACGCGACTTCATATATCTAGATTTTATATATATTTATACGTTTTGTGTATATTGAGTTTTGATACATATATCTAGTCTTTAATGATATGTGCAGTTTCATATGGTGATAAACTCTTGAATATATTATTCCTCACAAACATTGTTTGCATATATTTACAAAAACTTTGGATATATACAACTTTTGAATATGAAATGCTTCATAACACATTACTTTTGATACACAATAATTTTCCAAATGCATCAACTTTCTTATAAGCATGAATTTCAAATGGATATATGGGTTCTCAAAGGCAATATATGAAGTCATATATGAATAAGGAAAGTGCAGGCGGCTTATAAAAAAGTTTCAAATGAACACAAATATACAAGGTTTAGAATTTGAGAAAAACTTCTAACTCCTGTTAAAGACAAGAGCACAAAATGATTTCAAATATCATCAAGTGAAATTGCATGATTTGACGACGTCAAAAGGATAAGTGACAACCGATAGCTTCAACTACATCAGATAACATCAGAGAATGTCAACTACTCCAAGGAATTCAACAACTTTATGGACATGGTCTTGGATATATAATTTCCTATGTATAAATATGTATAATATAATTTTGGATCCCTATAACTAACCTTTTTAATATAGGTATATTTCTTGATGTATAAAGCTCTATTTCTTCATACGATAATATAATTCTTTGGAAAAGATTGTTTTACCAAAGGGATTCTTATAGAATAGTGTGATATTATCCATAGAGTCCATCAGTTCATGAATCATGACTTTTCAGGCTCATAAACATGATATTTATTTTCGCTAACTAAGACCTGGTGAGGTATAATTTTATGTCTTACAAAAGTGTAGTGATATACCCTATATCAATTCTGACAAGCAGCCTTACTCAAATGATTCTACCATACCGGTCTTTGAGAAAAATATGCTTCATAAATCAAAAGAGTTATACTGATTATTCAATATGATTACCTATTTTGAAAAGAAATTTACACAATCTTTGAAAGTATAAACTATTGAAAACTATTCTTTCCAAAAACATTTTTACCAAGGTCCATTCGCCCCATTACCACTCCAATCAGAAATGTCTGCTTTCAATTTAAGAACTAATAAATCAAAAATCATAACCATTAAATCCCCTATTCGTAGTTCACATTTCTCTTATGAGGACATAAGCAACATAAAGGACTCCTATGAACATCAAAAAAAGAATCATATATCTAAGCCATAACAATGCTCTAAGCAACTATCGAAGAATTCATCAAGAGTTACAATCACAAACGGCCAAAAGGGAACAAGAAAATCAAGCGGATAGTTGATCCAAAGAGGAAAAGGGATCTTAAATGGAGTTACTCTTATTCCAAACAAAGAAATATTTAAGAAAGGATTATTGCGAATCTTCTTAGCCGAAGAGAGCAAAAAATAAGAAATCATTAACTGGATGATCAATACACTAAAACAAAGCAAGAAACAACCTAGGAAAGAGAAGTAAAATTGCTATTGAACATCTTGATTTTCAAGCTATGAGATTCAGACAATCTACATGGTTCAACCAAAAAGGGATAATAAGGTCACAAACCGATAAAAAGATATCTCGAATTATGACTCGACCACAGCTTGCTTTGGACACCAAAACGGTCTTAATTTCGATACGAAGTATCCAGGATACTTACAGGATTTTGTCTATAAGAACAAAAATGTCAATTGCTAATGAAAACACAATGTGTAATTGAAGAGAAAATTACCCCCAAGAAGCATGAATTCACTAAAGGCTTATGTACATAAAAGGGACCTTCCAAGCTCTTACTGCAAGACAAGTTGGATGAAATAACTACTATTCATATTTTAAAAAGATCAGGTCACTACAGAATGAATTTCCCATGCATAATAAGTAATACTTCCATCAAAGTTGAGATTAAATCCCATCAAAGGGGATAAGAGATAAAAGGAAATCTCCAAATATAGTCACTGAGCTAAGAATAAGACAGCCAAATAAGGGCCCGAATATTGACAAAGGATATCAAGATACAATGACCCCAGATTCAGAAAAGACTATACTAAAACGAGATCGGATACTCCAAAATTCATGCTTGGAATAATCTCATCGGAGAATATACCAGCTACGCCAATATAAAGGTAAGGTGATAAATAAATAAAAGTGCCAAATTTTTGTGACCATATTTCCCAATAGTGGATGAATAAAGAAGAGATTTTCAAGTGTATCTACATGGTTGGAAGTAAGATTCTCCTTAAATAATGTAACTACCTTAGATGGTAGAAAGCCTTTGATCGTGCCAAGATGGCCAGATCAAAGCACCTCCTAGAGGAAAGTCATAGTAAGCCTTTAGTCCCATCAGAAATTACCAGGCTAAACCATCCACAAGCCCTTGATACCGCCTATATGGACATATCAAGGCACCTCCTAGAGGGAGGAATCGGTAAGCCTTTGACATCACCTTAACCGGCCGGGTCAAAGCACCGATCAACCTTCATTCACGCATATAAGGCCTTTCTGAAGCACCCCCTAGAGGGAGGATGGAGTAAGCTTTTGGTCCGGTCCGAAAATGGCCTGGCCAAAGCATCGAACCACCCTTCATCCCACCTATAAGGCCTGTTTGAAGTGCCTCCTAAAAGGAGGTCATGTAAGTCTTTGGTCCCGCTTAATGAAAGCTAACCAAATGCCTCAAACGACCTGATTCATCGCCTAAGATGGTGGTAAGGGGTCAAAACAAAGAATTAAGACATCAATGCCCGAAGAGCAGCACAACAAAGGATTAACAACATCCAAAGCCGGGAGGGTGGTGCAACAAAGGATTAACAATATCCAAAGCCTGAAGAGTGGCGCAAAATAAAGGATTCAGATATCCAAGGCCCGGAGAGTGGTACAAAACAAAGGACTTCTTTATTATTTTTAGATGATGATTTCCGAACCTCTATTACTATTTTCAGATGATAATTTCTGGACTTCTCTAATTATTACTAGATATGGATTTCTAGTCTTCTCTAATTATTGCCAGATATAGATTTCTGGTTTTCTCAATATTATCAGAAGGGGTTTTGATCTTCCATTATAATCATTTCCAGATAAGGATTTATGGTCTTATCATTATTATGAAAAGGGGTTCTGACCTTCCATTATAATTGTTTCCAAACAAGGATTTCCAAATTTTTGTGGCTAATACAAAATAAGACTTTCTAGACTCTCATTTTTCTCACCGATTCTATGATTAACTATTTAACTTATTTACCTATCCATTTTCTAAATCAAATTTCTTAATCTTCAATCCATCAAATACCTTATAGTCAAATTTATGAAACATAATTCTCATGGTATTTGTTATTAACCTTTTTCGTCCAACAATCACCCTACTAACCATATTATTCAAAAATATCCACTTCTATTCTTACTTCATTTTGAGTTACAAATGTTGCCCTAAATGTATCACTAATTCAAATTTTTATATTAGAATGATGTTTCTTTTATCTCCTATTCCTAAATTTCACTTTGATTTTAACCTAATCAAAGTGTCTAAATTTCAAATTAACTTAACTCCTTTATAAGTTATAGAACTTACCCTTTCATATTATATTTACCCAAAATTTCAATTTTCGCTTATCTTTTTCTATCTTATTGATAACAATTTTTTTTCTATGTGTACATTTGCTCTTTACTTTCTCTAGTTACAACTCGTAGCTTTAATATTATCATCAAATATCTTACAGTCAAATTGTGAATTTTACTTCACAAGATATTTGTACTTAGCTTTTAAATCCATCCATTATGATAATCACTTAATCATTATTATTTCTTAATAACCAAAGGTCTAGGGGTATATGATCAAAATTCTAAATTCTAGCTTTCAATTAATTGATTCTATATGGAATATCTTATAGTCAAATTGTGCAATTCTAATCAGAAGATATTCATATTTTAGTTTTGCTAAGCAAAATTACAAACAATCCTTAATTTCTAACCCAAAAATAATGATATCTCCTTTAATATTTATAATATAAACCCAAGGTAAAATTATTTCATTTACCAATTTCTTTTTAAAAACAAAACCATTTTTATAAAATTAACAAATACGTGCTAGTACATATAATACTCTCATAACTCATTCTAGGGTGTTACTAACCCATCTCTAATGAGTCACTCATCCTAGGATATTACTAATCCTATCTCTGATGAGACTTTATCCATAAAAGAGCCAAGGTTCTCGCTTAACCTTTAGCTCTGATACCAAATGTAAAGTCCCGTTTTTCGTACCCTTTGAATCGACAATAAACCACACATGTCCAACTCAAATTGCATGAAAAGACGGAACTTTAAGGGTGATAAAAGAAAAGTAGATAGAACGGAATCTCACTCGAATGGAATAACGTATAATATTTCAATAATAATCTTTACAGTGGAAAATTTTAAAATATAATATCAGAGTCTAACCTAGATTCAGCTTGGACAGTTATAAAACCTGCCCTTACAAATGCTGACAAACATCAAACAAAATTCACCAAGTACAGCGGATAATAGAATAGGTCTATACGTTGATGAATATCTCCAGCTCTCCTTTGGAAATTCCAGCCGTCTTCGACTATCCTGAAACTACTCGGATCTGACTCGAGTATTGAAAATCCCCGGATCAGGCTTGATAAACAAGCATGAGAAAAACTCAATAATTAATGACAGTGTCATATATCAGCCTTTGAATAAAATCTTTGAAAACAAAGAGTATCTCATAAGACCACACCCATACATAAATACGGACGGGTTTTTACCTTATGACAACTAAAACACTTTTATATCAAAACGTTTGATATTATTTCTAATGACATTCTTTAAAAAAATTTGCAAATAAACTTATTAATCTTAGCCGAAATTGTTACATTGATTAAATTCCAACATAATAGGTTTACAATCAAGTCCGTAGGTTCTTATTAGAGAATGGATTTCCATAAATGACCAGGCACAAGATCTACCTTCCGAAGGGGTACACCTCTAGATGGATGTCTCGAGGACCATCACAAAGAATTCTCTACCAATACAAGACCGGCCCACCTCTATAAGTACATGGTACCGAATATGACATCCTCCTGTCATTACCGACCTTTATCGAGGGCCCTCTAGCATCACCATATTAATTTACACCCCGACGTCATGGCAGGAAGAAATATATCTAGAAGGGTATGACCATATCCTAATTGGGAATGATCCACTTAGCCTTGCTGCACCTAATCCTGTTTAGGTCATTTCCGGTTTGATGAGGCTTGAGGCAAATGATTACCTTTTCTTACAGAACATACCACATCTTTGAATGCCACATTGCCATTTCCGTTTAACTACTAATTGTCTTCCACAAAAATACAACCCTTGAGCTCGTATGTCTCAAGGAGGGTGTTAAGCTAAGAGAAGCTGCCTTCTCCGCCATCACTGATGTACGTTTGTAAAAACTAATGTATGTAATCGTTAGAAATGCAATGTCAGACAAACTAATGTATGTAATCGTTAGAAACCGCAGTAGAAAAGTGCTACGGAAAGTGCTAAATAAGCTTATTTGAATTAAACAACTTTTAAACATTCGATAATTCATATTTTCCAATCCAAATCTCTTTCAAATAATTTAAATAAATTTATCAAATTTATTCCATATTTTTTCATAATTAAAAACGTTCATTTAAACAGATTTCCTATTTTGGTCACTTAACCGCACTAGCACGATTTTTCTGGAAAATTTATCTAATTTCAATTTAAACATCAATTCAATCTCAAACTAAACTTCACTTTTTTAAAATCGATTTACATTTCAATTTCACTATTCATCTCAATTTCAATTTCACTATTCATTTCAATTTCAATTTCTAATTGACTATCCTTTTCAAATCCGTTTCACTTTAAATTTTAAATTCTCTTTCATTTTAACTTTAATTTCACTTTTAAATGAAAAAAGACTTGTTTTTCCACAATGTCTCATATTACTAAAATATGGTATTTTTAGATAAATGGATTACTTAATCAAAATGAACATATCCAATATTCATATTTATCACTAACATAACATCCATTCAACCAATCACATGCATATGATTTCAAACCTAACATTCACTATTAATATCATAACGGGATATATTATCACAATTCACTTAATGTACTAACTTAAATCATCCATATTAACAATCAATTGGTATAAACATTCATATGTCATAAGAGTGTAAATATGATTGTTATAACATAATCAAAATATAAATTCAAAAGCAATGAGAATTTCTCACCATAAACCAAAGCAATTAACTTCCTACCAACATTCTAATCAACCAACACTTCACTAATTAATTCCTACTCCATTAAACACTAGCAAACAACACCCTCTCCCGTCCAATAGCTTGGCCGAGGCTTGAGATGGAGATTGGCCGAAAATATAGAGAAAAGGCGGTAGAGTTTTGAACTTGAATTCCCAAGATTTAGATCCGAACAATAAGTCATCTTCTCTCTTGTTTTTGACTCTCTTACTCACAAAATTTGAAAAACTTGTTAACTGAAAAGTTGTTGCAAATTCTTTTCTATTGAATTTGAAAAAAAGAATCATTTGATTCCAAGTAGTTTTGAGGGAGATATTTCAAAATAAAAGAGCTATTCTTGGATTCACAAAAATAAAGCCCGAAAATGCACTTCAAAGAATTGAGTTTCAGGTATAGTAAATCTCAAAACTGAAAAAAGTTATCAACATAAAAGTTGTAGCCACTGAAATTTTATATGGTTAAGAAAAAAGAAAATTTTAATTTAGTCGTTATGATCAAGTTATGATTAAAACAAAATGGTCTATTTTCTGGCTTAAAAATTGGGCCAGAAAATGCACTTGAATGAAGTGGATTTTTTACCTATTTATGCTAAGAACTGGACAAAGTGGTCAACATGAAAGTTGTAGTCACTGGAAAAATACATGATTTGAAAAAAAGAATTTTTAATGTGGTTCAGTTTTCAATATTTTATGGCCGAGAGAATAGGGGTAAAATTTGGAGAAAATATAAGTTTGATTTGAAGAGAATAAACATTGAATTCTTTTGAATATTTTATAAATATTTTGACATTATTTCTTTTTAATTTTTTATATGGCATGGAATCCATTAAAGAGAAGAGGAAGAAGATGGAAAAGTTGAAGAAAATAAGAAGAAGAAAATGTGAATGAAATGAGTGAAGGAGGTGGATATTTTTAGAAAAAGAAAGAAGTGGTAAATTTACCAAAATAAACTCTTGCCAAATTAACAAAATAACCTTACTTCAACCTAAAGTAATCTCTATTTTTTCAATACTTAAAATAATCTTTCACGTCCTTATTTTATGTCTTAGTCACTTAAAGATTAAGTAAAGAATATCATAATTATATTGGATTTGATTTGATATTGATTTGATGTTTACTTTTGACTTTTCTTACTTACTTTTGTTAATTCTTACTTACTTTTCTTAATGACTTCTGGAAGTTTTCTAATCGTATTTAGTAAAAGTAAATATGTTTAGTGAATTAATTAATACTTACACTATTTGAGATATGTTCCTATTTGAAAATAAAGGTGCGACGACGTTGCGACAACTTGTAATCGACAAAACATCGTTTTTCGACAAAATGTTTTACGGTCACATTTTGACATTTAGTTTAAATATTTATTTATGTAAACTAAATTTAAAAATAAATTTGTATAATGCTATTTAAAAATATTAACACTCATAAATTAATTAAAATAATTTATTTAATCATTGAAACTTACTTTTCTAAAATCAGCATTTTGTCACTTTTGTTGATATAGGCAAATATTATTATTTTTGTATATACTTATCTTTTCAAATCCTATCTAATTTTGTTTGAATCATATAACCTTACTTATTTACATTTAAAATCACTTTAAATATTATGTTTTAAAGTGGTCAAACTCTGGGTTGTTACATTCTCCCCAACTTAAAAGCATTTCGTCCTCGAAATGAAAGTTAGATAAAAGAATCTATCTCATACTCATATCCTCAATTAATTTGACTTATTTCTAATGATGATAGAAAAGAAGAAGGTCGATATCATAACAACACTAAAAGCAAATTATGTCAAACATACATACAGAGATTCCCCACACTAACCTGAGTACCTAACACGTACTTACGATTATATACACATACATCAACTCAAACTTCTATCCTACCCATCCTAGTGCATACTGTACACTTAAGATAATATATACAACAACCAAACAAGATTATGCATCCAAAACAACCACACTGATACTATATCAAGATAAACGAATACCACCACATAATTCATTATCTGACCTGAGCATGTACTTTACCTGACGTCTGTATATACATACCACAACATCAGTCCAACCACTATATCTTAGTGCCTACTATTTGAGATAACTATCCAACTACTAAGTAGACAGACCCAACACATCATACTATATATGATATTTGATTCGATCTATTATTTGAATCCACAACTTTTCTTTTGAACTAGTATCGATCCCTCGATTTTCTAGTGCGTACTTTGATCAGACTTCTTGATCACAGACCCTTGCTTTCCTTGCATAGCTCTCAACTATGATAGAAAATTCATGTACATAATAATAAACTCCCATCAATGCTCATTGTCAAGAATCGAGTGGTAAATCCTTTTTCGGATATGATGTAAACACCTCAAAGTTCTGTACTCAAATCTTAGATCAAAATTTATGTGCCAAAATGATATACGTTTAACTTATGTACTTATTCACATTCATCTTTACCTAATACATTTCTTCAAAACTTCTGTTAATCCAAGTTTATTTCACAACCATTGTTTTCTTCTAAATATATTATTACTTAAGCATACAAGTATGACTTAAACTTGTATAATATATCTTTACTTTCTAAGAGTATATATACATATCCCCAAACTTTAAATTGTTATTACTTCAACTAAGGTGTTTAACTAATATGCAACTCTACTATTATCTCAAATTAATAACTTATAAAACTCAACTCTAAGTTTTCTTTACCTCGGGTTTTCATTTAGCTAATATTATTTATCCAATCCATATATTAATAAGGCAACTTTGCTAAGTGTACATCTTTTTCTCACTGATTCTATGATTAACTATTTAACTTATTTACCTATCCATTTTCTAAATCAAATTTCTTAATCTTCAATCCATCAAATACCTTATAGTCAAATTTATGGAACTTGGTTATTATGGTATTTGTTATTAACCTTTTTCGTCCAACAATCAACCTACTAACCATATTATTCAAAAATATCCACTTCTATTCTTACTTCACTTTGAATTACAAATGTTACCCTAAATGTATCACTAGTTCAAATTTTTATATTAGAATGATATTTCTTATATCTCTTATTCCTAAATTTCACTTTGATTTTAACCTAGTCAAAGTGCCTAAATTTCAAATTAACTTGACTCCTTTATAAGTTATGGAACTTACCCTTTCATATTATATTTACCCAAAATTTCAATTTTCGCTTATCTTTTTCTATTTTATTGATAACAATTTTTTTTCTATATGTACATTTTCTCTTTACTTCTCTAGTTACAACTTGTAGCTTCAATATTATCATCAAATATCTTACAGTCAAATTGTGAATTTTACTTCACAAGATATTTGTACTTAGCTTTTAAATCCATCCATTATGACAATCACTTAATCATTATTATTTCTTAATAACCAAAGGTCTTGGGGTATATGATCAAAATTCTAAATTCTAGCTTTCAGTTAATTGATTCTATATGGAATATCTTATAGTCAAATAGTGCAATTCTAATCACAAGATATTCATATTTTAGTTGTGCTAAGAAAAACTACAAACAATCCTTAATTTCTAACCTAAAAATAATGATATCTCATTTAATATTTATAATATAAACCCAAGGTAAAATTAGTTCATTTACCAATTTCTTTTTAAAAACAAAACCATTTTTATAAAGTTAACAAATGCGCGCTCGTACGTATAATACTCTCATAACTCATTCTAGGGTGTTACTAACCCCATCTCTAATGAGTCACTCATCCGAGGATATTACTAATCCTACCTCTGATGAGATTTTATCCATAACAGAGCCAAGGTTCTCGCTTAACCTTCGGTACTAATACCAAATGTAAAGACCCGTTTTTCGTACCCTTTGAATCGACAATAAACCACACATGTCCAACTCAAATTGCATGAAAAGACAAATCTTTAAGGGTGATAAAGAAAAGTAGATAGAACAGAATCTCACTCGAATGGAATAACATATATTATTTCAATAATAATCTTTACAGCGGATAATTTTAAAATACAATATTAGAGTCTAACCTAGATTCAGCTTGGACAGTTATAAAACCCGCCCTTACAAATGCTGACAAATATCAAACAAAATTCACTAAGTACAACGGATAATAGAATAGGTCTATACGTTGATGAATATCTCTAGCTCTCCTCTAAAAACTCCAACCGTCTTCGCCTATCCTGAAACTACTCGAATCTGAACCGAGTATTGAAAATACCTGGATCAGGCTTGATAAACCAGCGTGAGAAAAACTCAATAATTAATGACAGTGTCATATAGCAGCCTTTGAATAAAATCCTTTGAAAACAAAGAGTATCTCATAAGACCACACCCACACATAAACACGGACGGGTTTTTACCTTATGATAACTAAAACACTTTTATATCAAAACGCTTGATATTATTTCTAATGACATTCTTTGAAAACATTTGCAAATAAACTTATTAATCTTAGCCGAAATTATTACATTGATTAAATTCCAGCATAATAAGTTTACAATCAAGTCAGTAGGTTCTTATTGGAGAATGGATTTCCATACAAATGACCAGGCGCAGGATCTACCTTCCGACGGGGTACACCTCTAGATGGATGTCCCGAGGACCATCACAAAGGATCCTCTACCATCACATGACCGACCCACCTCTATAACTAGATGGTACCGAATATGACATCCTTCGGTCCTTACCGACCTTTATCGAGGGCCCTCTAGCATACACCACATTAATTTACACCCTGACGTCATAGCGGGAAGAAATATATCTAGAAGAGGATGACCATATCCTAATTGGGAATGACCCACTTAGCCTTGCTGCCTCTAATCCTGTTTCGATCATTTCCGGTTTGATGAGGCTTGAGGTAAACGATTACCTTTTCTTACAGCACATATCACATCTTTGAATGCCACATTGCCATTTCCGTTTAACTACTAATTGCCTTCCATTAAAATACAACCCTTGAGCTAGTATGTCTCAAGGAGGGTGTTAAGCTAAGAGAAGTTTCCTTCTTGTAACGACCCGCTATTTTTGACCATTCAAATCGACACTAAAACCATACATGTCCGACTTGAATAATTCAAAATACCGAATTGTTAATTTAATTTGGCAAACTTAAAATATACAGTAAATAAATCAAACACAGATCACGGACACAGAGTAATATAATGCAGCGGAATAGAAAAAAATAGTAGTTCATGAAGCTACTATATACATCAGAGTTTAAAATGAATACATCAGAATCTCTTGAATACAGAAAAGTCTTCAGTACGAGCCGATGACTTCTCTGAACCAGTCAACTAGAAAACTGAAAGCTGAAACGATAGTTGGATCTCCAAATGAAGCTCCAATCTCCAAAGGTGAGTCTCTAATGCTGTATTACTCAGTCTGACCCGAGCGTAAAGCAAAACACAAAACACTCGAGTCAGGATTAACATTCTTATATCAATAAATTCAACTCAAATGAAATATCAACTGAAATACAATATAACTTAAAGGATGTTTGGGATGTCCATCCTCTAAGGGTCCATAGAACTATCTACAGGGTGGAAATATACACTATTACACCGTGGTCATTTACTTAATTTATACCTCAAACCCAAATATCAAATTCGCTTTAAATAATCATATTTCCCAAGATAGTATTTATATATTTTAATAATGTATACAGTAAAGTACTTTCAATTTCCTTAACTTAACAAATCGTTTCACATCAACCCGACCTTCCCATTTAAATTAAATCCAATCTCATTTTATTAGTTTAAATCTTCCTAAAATAACCACTTAAATCTATAATTCCCAAATTTGGATTTGATATCCCAATTTCCCCGTTTATTTCAATATGTTTCCATATTTAAGTATTCAACATTTCAACTAAAATTTTCCCAATCTAGTTTTCTAAATAAAATTTCCAATCTAGTTCAAACTCAAATTTCACTAAGTTCGGTTAGTTATCTACATAACCAATTCAACTATCTTGGTTCCAAATACATACCGAACCTCTACACCATTTAATTCCACTATGGTTCATAGCTTATATATAACAATTTAAATTTAACAGTTTCATATAGATTCTCGATTTTTACATCGTTATTATCTAGCCTTGAACCCTCCCTTATTTGATTCAATATCATTTTAGTGACCTTAAATTACATTTTACTCAATATTTCTTAATTTATTTAAACGTGAAATATCTCCTTCGATAAATTTCAAATTGATTTAAATAAATAAATCCTTATCTGAATACCATTAAAAATAACCCAAATTTATATCCCAATCTTAATTGTTCAATATTATTGCAAAATTTTTCCGAATAAAATTTACATAGATATTTATCATGATTTATGTATTAAATCAAATCTTTGATTAAACTAGACATAATTAACTCTATCTTTATCATTACCCTTTATACATGTATTTAAGAATTTACATTAAATAAGACCATATATTTCTTATCACATGGTCAAGTGTTACGGATATTATCATTTCAATCCGTACACTAAATGTATACGGGTGGATAGCATTTCAACCCGTAATTCCAAATTAAATTAAATGGAAACTACTTGGGTCTATCTTTTCAACCCATTTCAATTCAACACAAACATAACAAAAGGAACTTGCAGTGATGACAGGGATGGTGTCAAAGTAAATAAACAGGCAATAACAACAATCAATAACAATTCAATAAATAAATCAAATAACCCCGAAATAATCGTATTAATTCGCATCGCTATTTGTATGATTACTTCTAGAATCTACACTATCATTTCATGTAGATTAAAGATTATTACATTACAGTTTTTCACTTGTCGTTCCTTTTTAAATTTCAGTTTTAAACTACAACAATTAATCCAAACTACGTTCAAAAGATTTAAAGTATAAAATTTTCTATTTCTACGACAATTAAAGGGTCAAATTTAACTAATCAAATTTACATATGTCGGGGTCAGGTTTTAATAAATTAAGGTCCATCATATATAATCCGTTTAATTTGTAAACTATACTACCCAAATTAAACTAGCAACTAGTTATCACTTAACAATAAAAATTAACATCCAATTTAAACAACAATAAATCAAACAATCAATTATCAACCAATCTGTATTATTATCACATACATAATTAACCGATAATGGTTTCGGGTGTCATAGGTGAACAGATACAGATAATAGCAGTCATAACAGTAAAACAACTAACAGCAGCATATTTCAATTGTCGTTCCAATTGAAATCAAATTTAATAAATAAAAGAATGTTAATCGTGAGTGATTGCTCACCTTTCGAGGCTAAAGAAGATCGACAACAGAGCAAGCTATGAATTTTGGTCACGCTCTAGAAAATCGAACAAATCCAAACAAAATCGCAAAGCGAAGTAAGAATGAAAGTGGATCTTGACGTGCAAAGCTGAAAGATAGAGTTTGATGGAAACGAATCAGAATCGTATTGATATAATCGGAAAAGAAAATATAAGTTATAAATTATTCCCTAAAACGAATTTTCCTTTAAAACATATATTTAAATAAGAGGGATATATGTATTATACTTATTCCAAATCAAAATAAATTTAAACATAAATTAAATTAATACGCTTTGTAAAATATCAGTGTATATACTCTATTTAAACAACAGACCGATGAACCAAAGATAACTAAATTTCTATAATATAAATACAGACACTTTGTATAAATTCAAACCCTTATGCAAAAAAATATGTACTACTTTACCAATATCATAAGTTATCATGTTATGTTTTGAAATGTTACCAACTGTACGCAACTGTAAATGACAAAACCAATATATATAACACATAGACAAAGCTTTATATGTATATATACTATACGTAAATCTATTTATATAAACCGACTTATATACGTATAAACTAACATTGATTTAAATATATCATATACACATATAAAAATTAATAAATATACATATACTTTTATCATTGACCGTAAGAGAAAAAAAACAGAGATTTTTAACTTCATATACTTACAGTACTTTATTCCATGTGTATAATCAAACAGTCTTGCTTTATATAATATAATATATGCGCATATATATATATATATATATATATATAGCTTACCTTGTAAACATTTAAACATAGACTCAAAGAATTATTATACTATGTATACATATAGCTTACAAATCAATATTCGTAACTTATAATATACCTTGTAACCTATTACTGTAAATATGTATGCTATAAACATACTCATTTTATTAAAATAAATGTTAGTCAGAGAATCAATATGGGTTTGTTCCTTCATATCAATATACCAATATAAAAGTACCCTAGTCTACTGCAATATTAAAATTGAAATCCTTAACATAAAATATGTGTAAACAAATGTATAAAACATGCAATCGAATACATAAAATACAAATGCAGACCTAAATTGTATCAACTTATCTAATCTAACCTTTTTAAACAAACTACATTCATCAACTAACTGAATGCATCATATATTATAAACGAAAAAAAAAATCAAAATATAGATACAAGTTAAATATGTACATATATAATACTAACTTGCATCATCTACCGGCTATACAAGAAAAGGAGGGGAGGCGGAGGAGGAAGGAGTGGTTTCACGTGAAAAGTGGGGTGCAGACATAAGTGGAGAGGTAAGAAAAATAGAGAGGAGAGAAGAAAGGCTGATTGTGGAGAGAAAAGTGAATAGGAAGGGTATGATTGAAATGGAAACGTACAGGAAATTAGAAAGGAAATAAATGAATGGAATAAAACGTATAGGAATTTAGAGAGGAAATAAATGAATGGAATAAAACGTATAGGAAATTAGAAAGGAAATAAATGATTGAAATAAAACGTATAGGAAATTAGAAAGGAAATAAATGAATGCGTAAAGGACGTATAGAATTTTGTATGTTTCAAAATCAACGATACAATTACAGCAATTTTATTATTTGGCAGGTTATAAGTTTTATATTTATTTATTTCCTAGATCTCAATTCATTGCCTATTATATTAAGCAGATTTATTATTATTATCAAACGTTCAAAAATTTATCACCCCAAAATACAGAGATGACATAACAACACCTAGAAGCATAGATTTAGGAAATATTATTAAAGCAATAAATTTGATTGGATGGCACACTTTGAATTTTGAAACGGAAGGGAATTTTGAACGAAACAAAATGAATGCACTATCAACAGTCACCCTATGATATAGCTAGAATTTTAAAGCAATTAATTTTGATGTTTGTACATCACGTCATCAGTTTGAAAAGGCAAGGAAAAAGGGGAAAAAAGAATGGGCAAAGAAATGTAAGCAAACGGAAAATTATAAAGGCAAAAGATGAAACAGCTAGTCTTGTTTTGTTTTTTTTTTCAATGGCGAGAGAAACATGAAGATGAATTTAGGCAAGCATATATATTAAAAGCAGAGAGGATGGAGAGGTAATAAAACTTCAATAGGAAGAAAATATATAGCTTAAATTTATTCTGTAACCGAAATCATAAAAAAAAGGAAACGAATATGTATAAAATAGGAGAAAGAATAAGGTAATATCAACTGTCAAATTCCCTGGATTTGAGCTGAGCAATTTGTTATTATTTTTGTCCAGCACGTTTCAAAGTTTTAATTGTAAAAGAAACGGAAATTGCCCATTGATTCATCAACGTGATTTAATCAAAATAAAAGGAAATGAAGAGTAACTGTCAAACGTTTTGATTTGGTGAATATTTACAGCAATTAAATAGTAAAGAAAATAAATGAGCCAATATAAAGTCAAAGAAGGTCACGAATAAATTTATTGAATACATTGAAAATGGAAACGGCAAGGTAAGCTGAATTCAAGGAATGGGGAAATCTATCCAAAGATTGAAAAATTTACTAAAGAAAATAAAAATTTGAACGGTAGGAAAAAATGATAGCTACCCACTGATTTAGACCAATTAAGGCGATTAATAGCTTGAATGGATATCACGTTCAAATTTTGAAACGGGAGAAATAAAGTCAAAATTAAAGGTACCGTTACCTCGAACAATTTATTTTAATAGAATGTGTCAGTGCATGCAGTAGAGCACACTACTATTCAATATGTACTTTTCTTCTTTATTAGTAGGTTTATCACGTAAAAAGTGAGAATTTGAAATTATTTACAAATATGAAATATTTATTAACAGGGAGTTTGATTTTTTTTTTATTAGTATAATGATATATACGTATAGGAACTTTATGCGTTAGTTATTAAGACATATACATTTAGGCATGTCAGTTATACTATACTATATTATAATTTATTATATTATCTTATATGTATGTTTGATTTTAATAAATGTAAGTTTGATTTTGATTTTTTTTTTTATATATATATGTTTGAAACGCATGTGTATTAAATTTATTATATTTGGATTTAGTATGAAAAATTTTGTTTCAAAATATTATTATCTAAAATTTCTCAAAAATCTAATTAAGTACGCTAAATAAAACCATTAAAAATTAACAAAACTTTATGGGTCGTTACACTCTCCCCCACTCAAAACTTTTCGTCCCCGAAAAGGAAGAAGGGAGGAGAATAGAAATGACTAGAAAGATAAATAGATTGAAAGACAAGGATTAACAATTTATTTAACTATATACATTTTATTTGAAATATTTATTTGAAAACTTCATTTGAAATTAAATTTTCTTTAAATATGTTTTATTTAATTAATAACTTCAAAGATATTTATACCACTAAAATTTTATATAAAACAATGCAGTATACAAATAAGCAATATTTAAAAGATTTATTCAAAAAGGAAAGGAAGGTAGATTCCGAAAACGGAATATAGGTGAAAAATGAAGGTGAGCAGATGAGGTAGATTCAAAAGAATAGAATCGGGCACGAATAATTTATTTCAAACCATAAGAATTTAAATTTCAAATATTTATTCAAAATTTCTTTGTTGGGAAAAATACTTTTATAATAAAATACCTTTATAAATAAAATATTTTTATATCGAAACCAATTTTTCTTTCGAAAATACTTTTATAACTCAATGTTTTAACAAGTTTATCCTCGTTCTTGCAGACTCTGGCCATGCGTTGATCAGGCGCAAAGCTAGAATTCTTCAAGTACTTAGTAGACTTGTTTCAACACCCAGTGAAAATACTTGAAAACCTTTAAAAACAGATATGGAAAGTACAATCCAAACAAAACAACCAAACCAAAACCTTTGTCCGATCATGGTTCGCAGATACACAATGGTTACGCCTGGGTCCCCCAGGAAACAATCCATATCCGTAAGCTTTCTCAGCCCTGCGAGTTACGCCATGATGACTAGTAGAGTGCAGGATACACAATGGTTACGCCTGGATCCCCCAGGAAACAATCCGTACCCCTAGGCAAGACTCAGCCAGGCACTTGCGCTACTATTCGCGACCTACACAGATTGCAGGATACACAATGGTTACGCCTGGTTCCCCCAGGAAACAATCCGTACCCCTAGGCATGACTCAGCCATGCAATTTCGCTGTGCATTCACGAGAGAAAAAGAAACCATGGGTTACCCACGGTGGGAATACTCGAGTATTACATCCGGAAAACCGAAAATCAGAGAGAATAATATCGATAGAATGAATCCACGCTGTGGCCACAAAGCGGATATCAAGCAGAAGGCACTTTCCATATCTTTACTTGGAATATATATATATATAGTACCTTTTCAAATACTTCCAAATATCGTACTTATATAAAGTCCATATGTATAGGATTCCTTTCTAAATCGAATACTTTCCAAATCAATAGTATATCAAAACATACTTACATAGACTTTGATTATATAAATTTTCTTTCCAAATTGAGTACCTTTCAAATCAATTGATTTCAAATCACTTTCATACTTATACAAATCCATTTTATATAAGTCCGACCACTTCCCAAATCAAGTGCTTAATTATACAAGGTTCTCAATTTCAAATCATTCAATATCAATTTTAGTTCCAAAGTCATATATGAATTCACCAAATTTCTTCCAAATTAGATATCCTAATTTCAAAGTTCCCCAAAATAATAGGTTTAGAAAATTATCCCAGTTTCCAGATTAAAATAATTCAAGTCAAACAAATTCATTTCCAAAATCATCATATAAGTACTGGTTTTAATTTTCAATTAAATTTCAAAACCCGATATTTTCCCAAAATCAATTATACTCAAAATGGTTTCCAAATTTATAATTATCCCTTTAAAACTTTTAAACTATCTATTTTTAGTTGAAATATTCAATTTACCTTTCTGAAAACTATTATTCAAAACTATATATATATTTTTTCAAAACATTTCAAACTAAATTTATATTCTTTATCAAACATTTTATACTCTTCGAAATTTCTTCGTTTTAAAATTTTAATCTCGATTTGGAAGTGTTCGAACATTCAAAATAGTTAGGAAAATCAAATTTTAAATTCAAGAGTTGAAAATCAACAATAAACCAATTATTAAATCTGAAACTCGAGGACTGAACACCGGTCTCATTTTAAATTGTTTCAAATATATACATATATCTTTCGAAAATATCAAATTATACTTCGGAATTTGAAATCATAACGGTTTTACAAAATCACTCGCATAGCGAGCTATTAAAGTGGCCCCTCCCCCACTCTGAAACTCGAAAATCAATGTCGACGATGCGTGCACTCATCACCGAAATTATTTTCCAGCGACATAAGTGAGTTCTGGACTTCTATTTTCTTGAAAACTTCTTTGAAATTTCTTCAAAATTATTGGAATTCATTTGAACTCATTTGAAACCTTTCTGATTCGGAAAAATACTTTTAAATCGTATTATTTTTATATATTTTCCAAATCTTAAAACCAATTTCAAAATACCGGAATTCAATTCTCGAATTTCAAATTTAACACTTCAGTTATAAATCGTTTTTATATAATCAATTTCTTATAATTTTTCAAAATTTCAAAATCCTTTCAAAACCTTTTTATATAGAATAACATTTCTTATTTGATTTATCCTTATCGAAAACATTTTCACTTTTATATAAAGAATAAAATCATAGTTATCAAAATAATAATTTCGATATATAAAACAATTTCAAAAATGCAAACATACCCGATTTTCAAAGGATAATTTTAAGAATGGATTTCAAACAAAGATGGAGATTTAAATTAGAGGAACTCTAATCAATAGAATCCTGATACGAAGATAGACTCAACAAAGTTGAGAAAATCAAAATACAAAATAGAAGATTTTGTATTCAAGAGATTCTGATGTATTCATTTTAAACTCTGATGTATATAGTAGCTTCATGAACTACTATTTTTTCTATTCCGCTGCATTATATTACTCTGTGTCCGTGATCTGTGTTTGATTTATTTACTGTATATTTTAAGTTTGCCAAATTAAATTAACAATTCGGTATTTTGAATTATTCAAGTCGGACATGTATGGTTTTAGTGTCGATTTGAATGGTCAAAAATAGCGGGTCGTTACAGTTGGTATCAGAGCTTATATATAACAATTTAAATTTAACAGTTTCATATAGATTCTCGATTTTTACATCGTTATTATCTAGCCTTGAACCCTCCCTTATTTGATTCAATATCATTTTAGTGACCTTAAATTACATTTTACTCAATATTTCTTAATTTATTTAAACGTGAAATATCTCCTTCGATAAATTTCAAATTGATTTAAATAAATAAATCCTTATCTGAATACCATTAAAAATAACCCAAATTTATATCCCAATCTTAATTGTTCAATATTATTGCAAAATTTTTCCGAATAAAATTTACATAGATATTTATCATGATTTATGTATTAAATCAAATCTTTGATTAAACTAGACATAATTAACTCTATCTTTATCATTACCCTTTATACATGTATTTAAGAATTTACATTAAATAAGACCATATATTTCTTATCACATGGTCAAGTGTTACGAATATTATCATTTCAATCCGTACACTAAATGTATACGGGTGGATAGCATTTCAACCCGTAATTCCAAATTAAATTAAATGGAAACTACTTGGGTCTATCTTTTCAACCCATTTCAATTCAACACAAACATAACAAAAGGAACTTGCAGTGATGACAGGGATGGTGTCAAAGTAAATAAACAGGCAATAACAACAATCAATAACAATTCAATAAATAAATCAAATAACCCCGAAATAATCGTATTAATTCGCATCGCTATTTGTATGATTACTTCTAGAATCTACACTATCATTTCATGTAGATTAAAGATTATTACATTACAGTTTTTCACTTGTCGTTCCTTTTTAAATTTCAGTTTTAAACTACAACAATTAATCCAAACTACGTTCAAAAGATTTAAAGTATAAAATTTTCTATTTCTACGACAATTAAAGGGTCAAATTTAACTAATCAAATTTACATATGTCGGGGTCAGGTTTTAATAAATTAAGGTCCATCATATATAATCCGTTTAATTTGTAAACTATACTACCCAAATTAAACTAGCAACTAGTTATCACTTAACAATAAAAATTAACATCCAATTTAAACAACAATAAATCAAACAATCAATTATCAACCAATCTGTATTATTATCACATACATAATTAACCGATAATGGTTTCGGGTGTCATAGGTGAACAGATACAGATAATAGCAGTCATAACAGTAAAACAACTAACAGCAGCATATTTCAATTGTCGTTCCAATTGAAATCAAATTTAATAAATAAAAGAATGTTAATCGTGAGTGATTGCTCACCTTTCGAGGCTAAAGAAGATCGACAACAGAGCAAGCTATGAATTTTGGTCACGCTCTAGAAAATCGAACAAATCCAAACAAAATCGCAAAGCGAAGTAAGAATGAAAGTGGATCTTGACGTGCAAAGCTGAAAGATAGAGTTTGATGGAAACGAATCAGAATCGTATTGATATAATCGAAAAAGAAAATATAAGTTATAAATTATTCCCTAAAACGAATTTTCCTTTAAAACATATATTTAAATAAGAGGGATATATGTATTATACTTATTCCAAATCAAAATAAATTTAAACATAAATTAAATTAATACGCTTTGTAAAATATCAGTGTATATACTCTATTTAAACAACAGACCGATGAACCAAAGATAACTAAATTTCTATAATATAAATACAGACACTTTGTATAAATTCAAACCCTTATGCAAAAAAATATGTACTACTTTACCAATATCATAAATTATCATGTTATGTTTTGAAATGTTACCAACTGTACGCAACTGTAAATGACAAAACCAATATATATAACACATAGACAAAGCTTTATATGTATATATACTATACGTAAATCTATTTATATAAACCGACTTATATACGTATAAACTAACATTGATTTAAATATATCATATACACATATAAAAATTAATAAATATACATATACTTTTATCATTGACCGTAAGAGAAAAAAACAGAGATTTTTAACTTCATATACTTACAGTACTTTATTCCATGTGTATAATCAAACAGTCTTGCTTTATATAATATAATATATGCGCATATATATATATATATATATATATATATATAGCTTACCTTGTAAACATTTAAACATAGACTCAAAGAATTATTATACTATGTATACATATAGCTTACAAATCAATATTCGTAACTTATAATATACCTTGTAACCTATTACTGTAAATATGTATGCTATAAACATACTCATTTTATTAAAATAAATGTTAGTCAGAGAATCAATATGGGTTTGTTCCTTCATATCAATATACCAATATAAAAGTACCCTAGTCTACTGCAATATTAAAATTGAAATCCTTAACATAAAATATGTGTAAACAAATGTATAAAACATGCAATCGAATACATAAAATACAAATGCAGACCTAAATTGTATCAACTTATCTAATCTAACCTTTTTAAACAAACTACATTCATCAACTAACTGAATGCATCATATATTATAAACGAAAAAAAAAATCAAAATATAGATACAAGTTAAATATGTACATATATAATACTAACTTGCATCATCTACCGGCTATACAAGAAAAGGAGGGGAGGCGGAGGAGGAAGGAGTGGTTTCACGTGAAAAGTGGGGTGCAGACATAAGTGGAGAGGTAAGAAAAATAGAGAGGAGAGAAGAAAGGCTGATTGTGGAGAGAAAAGTGAGTAGGAAGGGTATGATTGAAATGGAAACGTACAGGAAATTAGAAAGGAAATAAATGAATGGAATAAAACGTATAGGAATTTAGAGAGGAAATAAATGAATGGAATAAAACGTATAGGAAATTAGAAAGGAAATAAATGATTGAAATAAAACGTATAGGAAATTAGAAAGGAAATAAATGAATGCGTAAAGGACGTATAGAATTTTGTATGTTTCAAAATCAACGATACAATTACAGCAATTTTATTATTTGGCAGGTTATAAGTTTTATATTTATTTATTTCCTAGATCTCAATTCATTGCCTATTATATTAAGCAGATTTATTATTATTATCAAACGTTCAAAAATTTATCACCCCAAAATACAGAGATGACATAACAACACCTAGAAGCATAGATTTAGGAAATATTATTAAAGCAATAAATTTGATTGGATGGCACACTTTGAATTTTGAAACGGAAGGGAATTTTGAACGAAACAAAATGAATGCACTATCAACAGTCACCCTATGATATAGCTAGAATTTTAAAGCAATTAATTTTGATGTTTGTACATCACGTCATCAGTTTGAAAAGGCAAGGAAAAAGGGGAAAAAAGAATGGGCAAAGAAATGTAAGCAAACGGAAAATTATAAAGGCAAAAGATGAAACAGCTAGTCTTGTTTTGTTTTTTTTTTTTCAATGGCGAGAGAAACATGAAGATGAATTTAGGCAAGCATATATATTAAAAGCAGAGAGGATGGAGAGGTAATAAAACTTCAATAGGAAGAAAATATATAGCTTAAATTTATTCTGTAACCGAAATCATAAAAAAAAAGGAAACGAATATGTATAAAATAGGAGAAAGAATAAGGTAATATCAACTGTCAAATTCCCTGGATTTGAGCTGAGCAATTTGTTATTATTTTTGTCCAGCACGTTTCAAAGTTTTAATTGTAAAAGAAACGGAAATTGCCCATTGATTCATCAACGTGATTTAATCAAAATAAAAGGAAATGAAGAGTAACTGTCAAACGTTTTGATTTGGTGAATATTTACAGCAATTAAATAGTAAAGAAAATAAATGAGCCAATATAAAGTCAAAGAAGGTCACGAATAAATTTATTGAATACATTGAAAATGGAAACGGCAAGGTAAGCTGAATTCAAGGAATGGGGAAATCTATCCAAAGATTGAAAAATTTACTAAAGAAAATAAAAATTTGAACGGTAGGAAAAAATGATAGCTACCCACTGATTTAGACCAATTAAGGCGATTAATAGCTTGAATGGATATCACGTTCAAATTTTGAAACGGGAGAAATAAAGTCAAAATTAAAGGTACCGTTACCTCGAACAATTTATTTTAATAGAATGTGTCAGTGCATGCAGTAGAGCACACTACTATTCAATATGTACTTTTCTTCTTTATTAGTAGGTTTATCACGTAAAAAGTGAGAATTTGAAATTATTTACAAATATGAAATATTTATTAACAGGGAGTTTGATTTTTTTTTATTAGTATAATGATATATACGTATAGGAACTTTATGCGTTAGTTATTAAGACATATACATTTAGGCATGTCAGTTATACTATACTATATTATAATTTATTATATTATCTTATATGTATGTTTGATTTTAATAAATGTAAGTTTGATTTTGATTTTTTTTTTATATATATATATGTTTGAAACGCATGTGTATTAAATTTATTATATTTGGATTTAGTATGAAAAATTTTGTTTCAAAATATTATTATCTAAAATTTCTCAAAAATCTAATTAAGTACGCTAAATAAAACCATTAAAAATTAACAAAACTTTATGGGTCGTTACACTTCTCTTCCACCACTGATGTACGTTTGTAAAAATTAATGTACGTAATCGTTAGAAATGCAATGTCAGACAAACGTCCATACAAGTTGTCCAGGAACAGGACAAACCGAAGGCGCTTTCCTTGGCCATTACTAGGCGAGAAGCCCTTGCAATCCGCAAAATCTCCACAACGAGGAGACCACTGCTATATATAACTCGGGAGCTACCCAGAGCAAGTCAACAAGCAGTCCTCACGCTATAGAGATCCACGGTCTTCAATAATAATCATCTTCAACATGTCTTCACGTTCGAACGTATAGATTGGTTCAAAGTGGTTTTCGAATGAGATTTACCCAAATCCGACCCCGGTTTCTTCGAAATCCAATATCGATAGAAAGTGAATATGAGTATAAAAGATTTATTAAGTCTCTTTTCACTTTAATTCTTTTCGGATGATTTTGAAATCTCTTTCTTTTGATTTAGAATAATTTCTAAGAAATTCATTCTTTTGCTTTGGAAAATATCTTAAATTTCCTTACTTAATCCTTGATCAAATTCTTTAACTTTTAGGCGGTCAAAAACAATGTTATTTAAGACATCATTTACGATAAACCCTAAATCAATCTTAACAAACATTTTTGAGTAGATAGGATCATAGAAATCATTCATTTTGGAAATTGTTTAACTTTTGGATAATACCAATCTTCTTTTATTTTGGAAAACTTAACAGAATCTTTTTTATTTAAGAGCATCCGGGCTTTCCTTTCGATCTGTTCCACCCCTCGCCTGAGAAAAGAAACATAGGCCAGGTTATTTCAGGGCACTGGTTGCTCCATGCCTAACCTTAGTTAAACACATTGTTTTATCTTCCCAGATCTCACATGCGGGACAAATGTACTAGTCGTTTCCGCATACTCAGATTTTCAACTTTATTCTGGAATTGCTTATAAATATTTCAAATTATCTTTCAAAACGCTTAATTATCCTTTTTAAAACATTCACAATTTATTCTGGAAAACATCGTTATATTTAAACTCGTATTCCAAAAGTTATAGAATTCGCAGTAGAAAAGTGCTGCGGAAAGTGCTAAATAAGCTTATTTGAGTTAAACAACTTTTAAACATTCGATAATTCATATTTTCCGATCCAAATCTCTTTCAAATAATTTAAATAAATTTATCAAATTTATTCCATATTTTTCCATAATTAAAAACGTTCATTTAAACAGATTTCCTGTTTTGGTCACTTAACTCCACTAGCACGATTTTTCTAGAAAATTGATTTGGACTTAATTTAAAATCTACTTATCGAAACTTTGATTTTCTTTCTTCGTTTTGAAGATATGGATATAGTAGTCCGGAATTTTCTTATCTTGAAGAATTACGAGCTATATTCCACTCTATACACTCATTTGAACTTTCGGCGCGAAATCGCGAACTACCGTTACACGACGCGTCTAGTTTTAACTTATTTTTCAATAGTTGAAATAATCTATTCGAATTTGATTTCAACACTTATAAAATCATTACAAATCATTTTAAATCATTATTTTCACTTTTTAAAGTATTTAAAATATATTTTCACTATTACCACATTATAACATTATTTTATTCCTGTTATTTAAATATTAAATTTTAAATTCCAATTTCACTTCGATTTCAATTCTAATCTCAAATTAAATACATTTAAAACTTAGATTTCAAATCTAATTTCAATTTAAAAATCAATTCAGCCTAAAACTAAACTTCACTTTTTTAAAATCGATTTCAATTTCAATTTCACTATTCATCTCAGTTTTAATTTCTAATTAACTATCTTTTTCAAATCTGTTTCACTTTAAATTTTAAATTCTCTTTCATTTTAACTTTAATTTCACTTCTAAATGAAAATAGACTTATTTTTCCATAATATCTCATATTACTAAAATATGATCTTTTTAGATAAAGGGATTACTTAATTAAAATGAACATATCCAATATTCATATTTATCACTAACATAACATCCATTCAACCAATCACATGCATATGATTTCAAATCTAACATTCACTATTAATATCATAACGGGATATATTATCACAATTCACTTAATTTACTAACTATCAAATCATCCATATTAACAATCAATTGGTATAAACATTCATATGTCATAAGAGTGTGAATATGATTGTTATAACATAATCAAAATAAAAATTCAAAAGCAATGAGAATTTCTCGCCATAAACCAAAGCGATTAACTTCCTACCAACATTCTAATCAACCAACACTTCACTAATTAATTCCTACTCCATTAAACACTAGCAAACAACACCCTCTCCCGTCTAATAGCTTGGCCGAGGCTTGAGATGGAGATTGGCCGAAAATATAGAGAAAAGGTGGTAGAGTTTTGAACTTGAATTCTCAAGATTTAGATCCGAACAATAAGTCATCTTCTCTCTTGTTTTTGACTCTCTTACTCACAAAATTTGAAAAACTTGTTAACTGAAAAGTTGTTGCAAATTCTTTTCTATTGAATTTGAAAAAAAGAATCATTTGATTCCAAGTGTTTTGAGGGAGATATGTTCAAAATAAAAGAGCTATTCTCGGATTCCCAAAAATAAAGCCCAAAAATGCACTTCAAAGAATTGAGTTTCAGGTATAGAAAATCTCAAAAGTGAAAAAAGTTATCAACGTAAGAGTTGTAGCCACTGAAATTTTATATGATTTAGAAAAAAGAAATTCTTAATTTGGATATGTTATGATCAAGTTATGATCAAAACAAAATGACCTATTTTCTGGCTTAAAAACTGGGCCAGAAAATGCACTTGAAAGAAGTGAATTTTTGACCTATTTATGCTAAGAATTGGACAAAGTGGTCAACATAAAAGTTGTAGCCACTGGAAAAATACATGATTTGAAAAAAAAAATTGTAATTTGGTTCAGTTTTGAATAATTTATGGCCGGGAGAAAAAAGGAAAATATGAAGAAAATATAAGTTTGATTTGAAGAGAATAAACATTGAATTCTTTTGAATATTTTATAAATATTTTGACATTATTTTTTTAAATTTTTTATATGGCATGGAAGTCATTAAAGAGAAGAGGAAGAAGATGGAAAAGTTTGAGAAAATAAGAAGAAGAAAATATGAGTGAAGGAGGTGGATATTTATAGAAAAAGAAAGAAGTGGTAAATTTACCAAAATAACCTCTTACTAAATTATCAAAATAACCTTACTTCAACCTAAAGTAATCTCCACTTTCTCAATACTTAACATCATCTTTCACATCCTTACTTTATGTCTTAGTCACTTAAAGATTAAGTAAAGAATATCATAATTATGTTGGCTTTGATTTGATATTGATTTGATGTTTACTTTTGACTTTTCTTACTTGCTTTTGTTAATTCTTACTTACTTTTCTTAATGACTTCTAGAAGTTTTCTAATGTTATTTATTAAAAGTAAACATGTTTAGTGAATTAGTTAATACTTACACTATTTGAACATATGTTCCTATATAAAAATAAAGGTGCGACGACGTTGCGACAACTTTGATTCGACAAAATGTCGTTTTTCGACAAAATGTTTTACGGTCACATTTTGACGTTTTAGTTAAACTATTTCTTTATGTAAACCAAATTTTAAAATAAATTTGTATAATGCTATTTAAAAATATTAACACTCACAAATTAATTAAAATAATTTATTTAATCATTGAAACTTACTTTTCTAAAATCAGCATTTTGTCACTTTTGTCGATATAGGCAAATGTTACTATTTTTGTGTATACTTCTCTTTCCAAATCCTATCTAATTTTGTTTGAATCATATAACCTTACTAATTTTACATTTAAAATCACTTTAAATATTATATTTTAAAGTGGTCAAATTCTGGGTCGTTACACAAAGGATATGAGTCAAGGAATCAATTCCGAGGCTAAGGGTCTATGTCGAGGTTCAAAGCTTTAGATGCAAAGGTGAATATCGACGTCAAAGTCCTTGTCGACATCAAAGAACACAATATGCTAATAAAAGAACTATGCTGCTCCTATCCAATGATGTCAAGTTTCTTCAAAACAGGCCACTTCATGTCGATGACGAGAACCAGAAATCATAGACATCATCAAGGGTGAAGAAGTAACATAGTATTAGCCTTATATGGGCAATCTCGACAGCTGTTGTTGTCGAGGTTCATCAACAACATCGATGTCGTGCTTTAATGGCATCGAGGATCATCAAGAAAGAATGACTTCGAGCATTAATGTCGTATCGAGATCTCATCATGAAGGAACAAGAGCGCAAGCATTAAAGCACGACGACTCTCTCCATGCCGAAGCCAATAAGGCTGCTATCATCAATGCTCGACGACACTGAAGCATGGTAAGGCTAAAGATTGGCGGCACCTACAACCCGCCCAACTCAATAAATAGAGGCCAAAGGGCTCCATGCTGGGGGCCAACATTTCATTTCTCTCTATAGTTCTTAAATTGCACTCTAGTGAACCCAAAATCGAATTGGGGAAAGTTGTATTCAATTGTAATCATTTTTGATCAATAGCAACAAAGGCTTGGATTGATTATGGACTTCAACCATGATTTATCGAATCATTATCGATCTAGGCTTGTAAATATTTAGACTCGTCGAGTTTGAGACTCGATATAATCGACCTCGGCGAGCTCTGAACTAACGAGCATATATTTGCATGACTATATGAGCATTGGATTCTCGAATATGGGAGCAAAAAGGGATGGATCTATTATCATGATTAATAGATCGTATCTCCGACTTGCCACATTTTCTACATTCCTATTCGATCATATAATATGATATAAGTCCTTATGGGAATATATTCTTCAAAATTTTATGTGAAAAGATGCAACATTACCATTATGGCTTACATTGAGGATGTTAAGTCCATCTACGTATGTCGAGCCTAATAACTAAAGAATGATGAATGTGCATCAGCTTTCCCTCGAGGACAAATTGTCATCCTTTGTCAATGATTTTATCATGCGCTTAGTTTCATATGACAAGTTAGAAATTGGCGCTCTTTGACGACGACGTTAATCAATAGTACTCAATTACGTGCCTCTATTCATAATGTCAAGGACTAATCCGAAGTGTTATACCTTTTTTGATATAACAAATATACATGACATAAACTCCTAAATGTCGATATATACAAGTGTGAGGTAAACTAAAATGGCCAAAATGGTCTACTTAAATGCTATTTCATAATCGATTATATAATCAGATTCAATATTTCAACACACAATTCAACCACCAAACAAATTGAAACCGTGACAAGCATTTCAAGCAATTCAATTATTCACTACCAATTATTATTTAAATCCCCAACCAAATGAGCATGCCAAAGGAATTAGTTACTATAAATACAGATGTGAGTTAAAAATATGATTTTGACTATAGAAGTTATTTAAAATATTTGGAAGAGTTTTCAAGCTTTTTAAAGTAAGTATTGAAATGATTATAAGGTTTTAAATTTGATAAATATTTCATGAATATGTATATGTGTGTATGTACATATTGTATGTTGACACATACCCAATTGACATTGTTAAAGAAGTAGCCATCTTCAACGCTGCTGTGAACTGTATTTATATCATGACGTGGCACATACATTTTGAGACATTTTTGAACTCAATGGCTAGTTCTAGACAACTCTCTTCACAATTTGGAGTGGTACACAACACCATCTTTCGTCCTCCAGTGCGAAGTTTGCCCTCAATTCTATTAAAAATTTGGTTTCTACTTATTTATAAAATAAAATAATTGAAAAATGGTCGGTTGTTAACATTTGCATTGGAGATCATTTTTTCTTGACATTATTATGGGTGTTAACACTGACTACACAATCTAAAAATTGTCCTGCCACAAAAGTTGAGATGACATGACACTTGAAATGGATTGGAGATGCTCTAAGTGTGGCATTTTGATAATTCCAACTAATCTGCGTTCTTTTTTGGTAGCTGAGTTACGTACATCAATTTACACAACGATCGACATTGAAACTAAAATATCAAAAGTTATTCAAAATGTTTAGGGTTCTGAGTATCATTTTGTGGTAAATTAAAGATAACTCTCTTTTGCCAGCTTTCCGATTAGAGAATAAGGGTTTAAGATTGTTGAATCAGGCGAGGAGTTTCCAAGGAATTTGATAGCTTTGGAGAGCAATTAGAAATCAACGACTGAGGAAGAGTAAGAATTTCATACCACATATGTAATCATTCATATTTTATGATATTGAGTATATGGACCTGAGAAAAGTATGTATAAATTTTGTAAAAGGGTATTGGAGATAGTGATGCACACAGCAAGTGTAGAGCTCGTCTTAAAACAAATATGGTGCTAAGGGCACCTTATCTTTCTTTTCGTACTGCCATTGTTAAAAAATATCATAGAATTTTACATTATACTCTTTCAGATACCAAACTTTTTAAGGGACTACCAAATACATCACCTTCGATACTTTTTTGTACGGCGGATAATCGTCAATCAACACCATTTTCCACGACGATCAATCATCGAACAAATGTAGTTCAGTGGTTAACGCCGTAGAAAACGGTGTTGGTTAACGGTTGTTCGCCGTGCAAATTGAATTTACACTGTGGTTGATTGCCGTGTGAAATTATGGCATTCTTTTTTCTATAGCGCGGAGTAGATGAAAACTGGATGCACTTAGCATCAGACTGAAATAATGCAGCAAAGACAACTGTAGTGTATCAATCATCTTAAACAAACGCTTTGCCTCGTCCACCAGTTAAATTATTAATCAACGTATATCAATCGTCTAGAAATATACTAAGCTAAAGTAGTTCTCCTTAATATCATTAAGTATTCACTAAACCTATCTGCAATCAGGGTCAATGAACCTAGACGTATTTTAGTTAGACACTGACTAAGCATTCAACTCCAAGAAGAAGAAAAAAATTGAGTTGAATCTCTCTTACTATTCGGAAAAATGAATGCAGTTCCAACTTTCAATTTTGCAACACAAATTATTTTCAACTTCTTTTATTGGAATTCAGTCCGTGGTTACCATACGATGTTAGGCTTTAATTACGAGGTAACTGTTTTTTTTCCTTTTCTGTTTTATGAATTTTAGTTCTTATCTTTTTAATATATCAAGAAGAAAAATGGTAGATAAAATGTATGATATTGGACTATTTTTAACTGTTTGATGATTTTAACCAGAGTGGGATGAAATGTGGTGATATATAAAAATATATGGTATTGTTTCCATATTGTTTTTATTTTTGTTTTTTTTCAACCTCTAAATTGATGCATTGTATTGTTCATTAGACAAAATGGTAGGTTTCCTTGGTCAAATTAGCCGAAACTTCCACATTTATTTTGAGTAAATGCATTTTTGTATATCATAGGATGATTTTTAGCATAACGAATGTGCCAGAACTAACGTTTAACTTATAACAAGGCCAAATTATGGTCTACTGACCAAACTTGTTCTTCGGCGAACTCATTGGTCATATGTTGATTTCATTTATTTAATTAATATAATTGTCTTTAAGCAAGACAACATTTTCTTCGGTGTATAACGTTGACTTTAAATTATTCTACATATTAATTTTCATATGTGGAAAATATGCACAAGGACAAAATTTGAAAAAAATTTAAACCGAAGGATAGCAGGTTTTATTTTTAAACCGAATGACAAACTTTCAAAATAATTAGGTAAATATATCTAGCATTTTATATGTGTAAAACTGAATACACTGCTAACTAGCATTTTGTATATTGTAAAAACTGTATTTAACATTGTCTTTGAGTCTAATTTTCTTTTAAAGTTTGTTCTTGGGTCCAAAAATAAAACTTAGTGTCCTTTAGCATAATTTTTTTTTTCAAAGTTAATATGTGAAAATTATTGGATCAACTTTTAACTTTTAGGGTCCTTAAGAGCCGTTTTAAGAAGGGCATGTTTTAAACTACACATAATATTCCAATCATGACTGAACCTTATATTTTATAATTTATAGTTCATACGCTTGCATTTCACAAGAGTTTACATAAAATAACTCTTTCTATATATCAGACTTGTTCAAGGACCTGGGTGACGATTGAAGTTGTTAGCAGAAGATATATTGTTTAATTAAACTATGGACTAACAAATCCCATCGTGTAGTATATAAACCACATAAACCAAAGTCAACATTATGATTACACGTGTTATTGTCTTGTATATCTTATTTGAATGTTCTACGGATTTATAAATTGAAGGAATTTGATGGATGCATTTGATTTGGAAGCAAACATTATGATTTTTCTTCTTCGGTTCTTTTCCTTTCTGATAATCCATATTTGTTTTTCTTCTACCTTTAACAATCTCCATACATTTCATATCCATAGAAATATATCTTTTGATTATTTCTTCCATATCCACATTTATAGTGGAGTTTTTCATATCATAAGGATATTTCTAGGATGTTCTAAAATAAAGGCTACTTTTTTTTCCACAGATGGTGATGTGATTTAAAGGATGAAATGTTTCTTAAGGCTAAAAATTTGTTTACCAGTTTAAAAGGTTTCCATTCTACCGCAGTGCTTTAATTTTTACTGTTAATTAGATTCAACGAACTTGGACACATTGTAGTATTTGACTTCTAAAGGAGACTTTTATTTGGGAACACAAGTGATCAATCTCTTGTACAATTACTGGAACATATGGAATTATTATTTTCTATACTCCAAACCATCCTTTCAACATACAATCTATGGCCATTATATGATTTTACGAGTTATAAGGTAAGCATATGTTTATTTCTTTCCAATTCCTCACTGTTTTCTTAAGTAGTTAATCATTCAAGGAAGTTATTGGGAACTTTTTTATATATGGTATTAGATTATTTTTTGAGAACTATTTGTTTATTTGAACTAGCATGTAGAAATAACGGTGAACTAAAATATATTAAAACTGTATGACATGTTATTTTGCCCCTTTTATTGTGTATGCTAGATTTGATTGAACTCTAGTGATTTATTTACTAAGTGCATTGGTTTGCTTTCTTTACAGAAGTACTCCTGTTAGGCCAACTTTTCTGCTTACCTAGCCTTTTCTTTTTCCCTAGAAAATAGGATTTTTTTTTTTTTGTTTAAATGTTTAAATATCTTCCTCATACCATAGAGG
The DNA here is from genome assembly GCA_030765085.1 of Allium cepa. Taxonomy (NCBI): domain Eukaryota; kingdom Viridiplantae; phylum Streptophyta; class Magnoliopsida; order Asparagales; family Amaryllidaceae; genus Allium; species Allium cepa. The sequence goes on from CM060944.1 coordinate 438,205,341, forward strand.
CCATTAAATGATTAAATATCTATCTCCTATCATAATTGACTTTAAACGATTAAATATTCATCCCATATCATAGTTGACTTTAAATGATTAAATATCCATCTCATATCATAGTTGACTTCATATAAAATTCATGATTTTTGGGTTTTTATGTCCTCCATATAAATAATTTTAAGGATTTTCATGGTCCATCCTTTATTATTGGTACTTTAGAAAAGGGATCACTTTAAACGAGAGTCTCCTTCTAAGAGTGACATATTATATCAAACTCTTCTTATAATTATCTCATTTTTTGAAACATCGATGTCATCCTGTATATTGTTTAATTACTAATGTACATTTTATGACTGGCAATATTTTGTGTGAAATTTAATTGGGTATGTCTTTGAACATCAAAATAGTTAGATAAACATTTCATCTTATTTAATTTCTTGATTAAATTTTAATGACTTGTCTACCAAAAGCGATGCTTTGGTTTCTTGACACAATGCTACATACCCTTGGGTTGATTCTTCTACTAATCACCTAACTTTATTGTATTTGTTTTTTGATTAGGTTATTGACTATATGCTTACATAATCTTTTTAGCTAGATGAATAATATATCCAGATGTGAATATGCAAATTATTCTATTGTGTTGTTGGCATCATTATCCAGATCCTTGAGCATATTTAGCTAGATAAATAATATATCTTTAAGGAATGCCAGCCTTTAGGTACTCTATAGAGTTATAATACAGCATTCTAATTACATGGTATATATAATTAAACTATAACATTTTCAAAAAAACTAATAATATAAAAATGGAGTTTACTCGACTTGTTAATTTTTTTAAATTGTGAGTTATGTCATATAACCACATTGGAAGTTTTCACGATAAAAGCTCCTCGAATATGTTTGTTGGACGTAATTATAAAATTGGTCCTCACCAATTTTATATGTTAGTCGATACATTCCAAAGTTGATATATATGTAATCTAGAGTAATTCAAATTTTTATCATCATTAGTATAGCAGGGGACCTGTTCTGCATATAATCATAAGGGGATTGGAACAAAAGAGTTGTTTTTTTACATTCTACTGTTCGGTTCCTTCAAATTATGCACACAAATGATGTAATAGGCAGGATATAAGATATCACAGATCATACAAAAGTAGAGAGCTACATCCGTATTGCAGAACACACACACATGTATACATACATGTACATCTATACATATCTACAGGCCCGGCCCGTTAACCGTGGTTGGCCAAGGCGAATATGCAGTGAGAGAAAAATAGTCAGACTCGAACTCTACACGTTGACAAGGAAGCAGAATATCATACCAATGCACTAAAACATCTATTAATAATGGTTGCCCTTTTGTGTTAATTAAACAAGTTACTTAAAAGAAATTTAGAAGTTTGTGCCCTCCTCCGATCTGTTGCCCCAGGCGGCCGCCTTGGCTGCCTTGTCCTGGGGCCGGGCCTGCATATCTATATATGGATCGTCAAACTGAAACATTAAAATTCACAAGTCAGAATGCTGTACAATTACTTTTTGATTGTAATCAAAGAAAATTCAAATGTTGTCATACTAATCGGTACCTCATCAATTAGTGACCACCACCACCAGTCAGGCGCTATGTTTTTCAGATGTTAAGCTTGAGCTTTTGAGATCGCTTCTCTAAACATCCAATTATCAAATTAATCATTGTTTTTCACCTAATCTCCTATTCCTTGTATTCAAGGAAAAAATGGGGAAAGAGCCAGTAAATTTAATTGTTCAGTGACATATAGCCGCTGTTCTGTTACCTTTATGATAGATATTGAAAAGGAATAATTTTTTTAAGTCAGCTCTATTAAGTCATGATCAGTGGCGTCATTATTGAAGTATTTTATGGTTTAAACATGCAAATATGTTTGCTTGTCAACTGTCCAATAGAATTGTAATGTATGATTGTTCTCTAATTAATTTACAATATCATGAATGTGCTTCACTTAACATCTTGATACATAGTTGACCTCACACCTATATAAGGAAAACTACCGTTTAGCAATTCTCATTACCAAAATTTCTTTGAACTTAATATTCAAAAAAGTAAGTTGTTAACATACAAAATATTCATTTTCCATTTTAATTACAGATCAAAAATCATCCGAACAAATGGGTAGGTCGGTTAGTGACGAACAGACACAAAGGGACTTAGATATATCAAGTCTTCCTCCTTCGAAAAGAAACAGCGGATATATGTCGTCGGTTTATAAAGTTGGATTCCCTCCTCGTAAAAAGCTAATGCGTGAACTTACTGATACTTTGAAGGAAACTTTTTTCTCCGATGATCCTTTGAGGGAGTATAAAGATCAACCAAAATCAAAGAAAATAATGCTTGGCATACAATCTGTATTTCCAATATTTAGTTGGGGGAGAGGCTACACGCTTGCTAAGTTTAAAGGTGACCTCATTGCGGGACTGACCATTGCTACTCTTTGTATCCCTCAGGTAAGACTGTTTGATAAACCGCCTCTGACCAAAACAGTGAGATAAAATAACCAAAGATGCAACACACAAAACTTAAGCGCTGCAACAAAACTTCCATTTTTTTCTTTTAAAATACCTAGAAGACCAAGCTTTAGACTTAAATCTTAAGGGTTTCTGTCATAACTAAGGTTTGAATTGCGCAAACGCACGCGCATATATACATACATACATACATACATACATACATATATACATACATACATATATATATATACATACATATATATATACATACATACATACATATATATATATATACATACATACATATATATATATATATACACACATATATATATATATATACACACACATATATATATATATATATATATATATATATATATATATATATCCTTTTGATAATGATTTGAACCGGAAGGATGGAAATACATATATTTCTAGGAGTTCCTGAGTCTATTTTTAGTTTATCTAAGATTTGAACCGGAAGGATGGAAATACATATATTTCTAGGAGTTCCTGAGTCTATTTTTAGTTTATCTAAGCCCTTAAACGTAAATGAGTTCTGTTTTCTTTTGTATTCTGAATTATTTGTTTTGTTACATGTATATGGTTATTTTATAGGATATTGGTTATGCAAAGCTTGCATACTTGGATCCACAATATGGACTTTGTGAGTTCTTTATACATGCACAACAATTCTTCTAAAATCTTTTGCTAAATTCATCATAAATAATAAATGTCATTCTGTACTATCATATAACCAGACTCTAGTTTTGTACCACCTCTGATATATGCAATGATGGGGAGCTCGAGAGACATTGCTATCGGTCCAGTTGCTGTCGTGTCTCTTCTTCTAGGAAGTCTGCTTCAAGAAGAACTTGATCCAGTCACAAACAAAGCAGAATATCAAAGACTTGCTTTCACTGCTACTTTCTTTGCTGGGGTCACACAAGCAGCTCTTGGATTTCTCAGGTTTGTATAAAAGCACTGAAATGCCTATGAGAAGTGGAGTAAATGTTTCTGCTAAGTATCTAGAATACGTGCTATTACATATGATGCGTATTTAGAAATTTGCTGATAGTAATTAAGTACTAAAAAAACATGATATATGCAGGTTGGGATTTCTCATAGAGTTTCTTTCGCATGCTGCAATAATTGGATTTATGGCAGGAGCAGCAATTACAATTGCACTGCAGCAACTTAAAGGACTGCTTGGTATCCAGAAATTCACGAAGAAGACTGATATTGTATCGGTTTTGAAATCGGTTTTTCAAGCAGCTCATCATGGAGTAGGTTTTTGATCAAAATTCCATGGTGGTTTAGGTATTATCGATGATTTTTTGAATTTAAGATTGATGATTTAGATTTTTCATTTCTGTAGTGGAATTGGCAAACAATTCTGATTGGACTTGCTTTCCTTGCTTTCCTTTTTGTAGCAAAATACATTGTAAGTTTCTTCTTCTATTTGGAAGTTTAGACATATGCACCAACTTAAATGCATATTTCAAGAGACTGTGGACCTGAACTTGAACTAAAAGAGGATATTGATTTTTGCTATGATCAGGGAAAGAAGAAGAAGTATTTTTGGGTGCCGGCAGTAGCTCCAATAATCTCCGTAGTCGCTGCTACTTTGATCGTTTACCTCTCACGGGCTGATAAAGATGGTGTTCAAATCGTAAGTTTCCAAGAATCAATATTCACATTACCATTATATATAACTAACCATGCATTTACAGTTCTTTAAGTGCATTTTTTAAACGTATTTTTGAAGGTGAGATACATTAAGAAAGGCATCAACCCTGCATCAGTGTCCGAAATTTACTTCAGTGGTTCATTTCTCATGAAGGGGATAAGAATTGGTGTAGTGTGCGGGATGGTTGCTTTGACAGTATGTATAGAAAATTCACTACAGTTTTGAACTTTTCAGTCTTCTTATCACATACGTGCATTTAAAACTCGAATACCAAGTTGAAAAGTTGTAGGTTGCACACTCTTTTTTATCCATCGAATGTTTTTAACTCAATTTCTAGTTTTTATGAAACTACACATAACACTTCATGTGAAATCGATAATAGGAAGCTATAGCTATAGGCAGAACATTTGCGGCAATGAAGGACTATCAAATAGATGGAAACAAAGAAATGGTAGCACTTGGCACAATGAATATAGTTGGTTCGATGACTTCATGCTACGTAGCTACTGGTATGAAAAAATAATTCCAACTTATATAAAATCAAAGGGTTGCTATTGATGGTTACACCTTGGTTAAGAGGCAGAATTGACTATGGGCGAAACCAAATTTGGGCATATATTTTTTTATCTTTTTTGTGGTCCATTCAACAGAAAACATGCCCAAAGAAAAGAGTCCGAAACACTAATTTTGCTCCGAGCAAATGAAGAAGAAGAAAAAAAAAAGTTTTTGCCAAGCTAATATTTTCAACAGCAAACCTTAAAAAGTAACTTGAGTATATGTAACAACAAATAACAAATTTCATTGTATTTAGGTTCTTTTTCGAGGTCGGCAGTAAATTACATGGCTGGATGCCAAACGGCCGTATCAAACATAGTTATGTCAATTGTAGTACTACTGACATTGTTAGTAATCACTCCTCTTTTCAAATACACACCAAATGCTATACTTGCATCCATCATTATCTCAGCTGTTATTGGACTCATCGACTACGAAGCTGCTCTTCTTATTTGGAAGATCGATAAATTCGATTTCATGGCTTGTATGGGCGCTTTCTTTGGCGTGGTTTTCGTGTCTGTTGAGATTGGGCTCTTGATTGCTGTAATGATTTTATCATTTTGCATGATTACCGTTCAACATTGGACATATTTTAATGCTATTATTTTATATATACAGGTTGCCATATCTATAGCTAGGATTCTCTTTCATGTTACAAGACCAAGAACAGCGCTTCTTGGTAACCTTCCAAGAACTAAATTGTATAGAAATATAGACCAATATCCGGATGCAAGAAAGGTACCAGGAGTTGTGATTGTTAGGGTGGATTCCGCTATCTATTTCACAAACTCGAACTATATCAAGGATAGGTACTCTTTTTTCTTCTATTGCTTTTGAATTTTAGTTCAAGTAATATAGTTTCATTGCATCATAAAAGGTAGCTCATTTTTCAAAACCGTAAAGTTTATGACACTCTCAGAGTGAAATTTGCAGATACTTGTGAAGTTTTTGGTCTATGTACAAGGCAATCAATTCTTACATTTTTGGCTTTTCTAATTCAATGTATAGGATTCTAAGATGGTTAAGAGATGAAGAGGAGACGCTAGAAACAGAAGGCTTGCCTCGAACTGATTTCTTGATTGTAGAGTTGTCACGTAAGGATTAGTTTCTATTTTTCTCTCCTTGAGATTATCCTTGAGATTATGTATGTTTTACTGATGTTTTTTCACGTCCATTTTCCTGCAGCTGTCACTGATATAGACACCAGTGGCCTCCACGCCTTAGAGGACTTGTTCAAAGCACTTAAAAAGAGAGATATTGAGGTTAGTTAATGAAAACATTTTTCCAAAAGTTGAAAGCAAATATTTCACAGGTCTTGATAATTTTCTTTGAATTGAAGCTTCTACTGGCGAATCCTGGGCCTGTGGTGATAGAAAAGCTGAGAACATCAAAATTTACAGAGATTATAGGTCAAGAAAAGATCTTTCTAACAGTTGATGAGGCGGTGATGTTTTGTGCACCAAAAGCAAAAGAAGAGGCATGAAGACACTTCTGAATACAAGTTTATGCATAGTTGATGATTTATTTCTTACTGTCTTTCGAGTGTTTTGGCTATAGGTAAGCTTATGAATGTATCGTTTGATGGGAAACTGGATGAATTTATGTTGTTGGATCAAGTTAAAGTTGTGATCTGTATACATAAACAAAGGTAAAGAAAGTATATATTTAATTATTACTTTTGAGGCTATCGTGTGTGCATTTTTATATTCTGTGTGCTACTAGAACATCAACGAGATAAACATTTTCTTTTCTTATATCTTCTATTTTCTCAGTTTCTCTCCTTTGGTTTACTCTGAATTTCTCTCTTGGTTCATGGAATACTTCAAAACCGGCAAATAAAATTCTCATCCTTATTGTTACATAGTCGATTAACTATTTGAATTGGCGCTTGAATTTAAATATCAAAAACTGATATCTCATATTTTGGAACATATCTACTATACTCTCGCCGCTAATGGTGCTACACTCTACTCCTTCCACTCCTTTGCATAGAAGCACGGTTGCTCCTTCATAGTCCCGTTTTCATGGTTTAGATTGCTTCAATTTGCATACTGGTATAACCGCACGACGGTGGAAAACCGACCATTCAATTATATAATTAAAAAACAATTATTTTCTAAAAACTTATATTAGTTCTGACAGAACTTGTAAGGGCAATATGTCTGGAAAAAATATTGTATTTTGGAAATATGAGTTTATAAGTGATTTTGCTTTTGCAATTTTTTTGTTTAATCTACTACACAAGATGACAGAGAAATTTTATATACTTGATACATAAGAAGGATGATTTATGAAAAATCAAATCATTGTATATGGATAAATTTTCACTTTAGACCAATTTGCATAACGTATTACAACTTAGGTTCTTCTTTAAACTATTTGCAAATGTATCTTGATTAATGTCACAACGACAAGGGTCCTTTACTAAGATAAATAAATGTCAGCTTATGGGAGGAACTCAAAGTTACGTTTTATAAATTACATTGATGCAATTGCCACTTGCATCGCTCAACAATCCATATGGATACCCACTACGAGTTTTGATCTGAACCCACCCTATTAATGAGAGTATAGGTTTAATTCTAATTATCAAGGCTCGACCCAGTTATTATTAGGGTTAGCTACCGTTTGATTGCATTTGACATGGTTTGGACCCGACCTGATTATTAACTTTTTGTAGTATCAAAACATGAGTGTACATGTTATTTGTTTATCATTTTTTTATATAGATGTGTTTGCATACTTTTATTATGAACTGGCTTCATTACTACCTAATTTGTATGTTAAAATTGTTTATGTATAACTTTTATAAAAATTATGAGTTTAGAATATGCTTTTAACATAAGTACTAGCAGTTAGGTATAGGGAGATAACTTATGGACTTGAAAAGACTGATAGGCCGAGCTCGGACACTGGAGTTTGAAGTACCCAAAGGATTCAGATTGGGCCTAGATTTTTGATTATTGTAACCAGGTTCGAGTCTTAAGATGCCGGACCAAAGCTGGCTAGTTGACAGGCCTGTCTGTGGATGCAACTGGAAATTGCGACCGTGTAAATTGATACAAACGCAATTGCTAAAGGCATATATTGATCTTTCATTGAAGCTATCAATTTAGCGATATCTAATCCGAAATCAATCTATATTTGCATATAGTTTCAAAACTCCTTAAATTGCAACAAGTTTCAAATATTTTAACAAACAGAAGCTTGTGCCCATGGCTGAGGTTTGATATGTTTTGATTCTCTCCGTTCCATACCTTAATATTGTACATCAAATCAAATACATAGTTTTAAAGTTACATTAATATGTACATACAACATGCATATGAAATAAATATGATATTGTGTGCACGGGATGTGGTAGTAAGTCAACATGTATTTGCTTATAATCTAATACTGAATAAATCGTATTTAAAATAAATAAGAAATACCTTCTTCCTCTTTTCTTTATTTTTTTGTAATTTTTTAATAGAAATCATGGTATAAAGAATAGATTAGAGACAAGCGTGATAGCATGATAGCATCAGTAATGTCAAAAAAGAAAACAAACGATATAAACATATCGTTTTTGGTAGGTTGTTTCTACCAAAACTGCATATCTTCTTGGAACAACTTTCAAATTCAAACCACAATGACTACTACCACTAAATAAGATGTACATAAAACTAAAAAAACAAGCTAAAATATTTTCTATCCTTTTCACATTTGATTTTTATTAAAAAAAATGGCAAGGCGATCAAAGCTATATGCATTTAAATAGTCAAAACAATACATACAACAATTTGAAAATATAAAATAATGGTATATCATAATGTTGAGTTGGTATACAATAACATAATCATGAATGTGTCATATACATTGTTTGTACCAAAAATGGGCACAACACTCATCGGATGTAATTGAAGAGATTAGAACGAAGAAGTAAAATGAAAAATGAGGCTAATCTAACTATCAAGCTAAGAAAATAAGCAGTAACAAAAAGAAAACAAGAATTTATAGTGGTTTCGCGTTGTGGCCTACGTCCACTTTGAAGGTTTTGATGTTTATTGCTGAGTAGAAACCGAGTTATAACAGTACGACATCTAACACTTGAATTACAATGGAGATTAACACATGCAGCAGCATTAAAAGTCATTTTTAGTTGCAGCGAGGGCACTATTTACAGGTGTAAACATGGAAATATCTTCCTTGAGTCTCAGAATACCCATTCTAAATCCTAGGTAGGCCCACACAATCGACCTGAAGCCGTTTGGGATCGATCTTTGATCGATCCACATTGCTTTCGTATCGATTGAAAGTTGCTCCAATTGAGCTGCGATCGATCATGGATGTTCCTGAGATGATATGCAACCTTATGTGAAATCTCATCGTATTTGGGTTAGTGGTTATGGATTTATTGATCGATCAAAGTTGCAAATATGGAGTAAATGAAGCATTCGTATCGATACCTTAATGTCGATCTCTTCGTGTCGATGACGTGGCGTGCACACTTTGTAGAGATTCATATTTTGTGAATATGGACCGCTTCTTTTGGGTTGGTCGCTTCTTTCGCATCCATCTGATACCTTGCTTCTCGTATTGATGCCTTGCCACCATCTTCGTATCGATTGCAGGGTTTGTTATTCGTATCGATCAAGTAGGTAATCGATACGAGAAATGCAGTTGTTGGCCAAGTGAAGCATGATCGATCTGGAAAGTGCCAGAGTCCATCGTTATGTGCTTGAACCATATGGATACGAGTGATGAATGCCAGGTGACGGAGTTACATTCGTTTCATATCGATGATGATGGATACGAAATGATGGATACAGATGGATGGATACGAAATGATGGACACTGATGGATGGATACGAGATGGGCGTGTTTCACATGGACCTTGATCGTTCCATAACTTGAGCATACAGACTTCGATTGGCATGAAATTTGGAATGTTGCCTTGTATAGCTCTGCTTGTCATATCATGCTAACAGTGGCTCGATCCGGACTTGAACCAAGTTTTCTTGTATCTATCATGAATCTGCAGATAACTGATTTTCAGAGCGGACGGTCTTCTGTCTTTATTCAAGTCCTTGATATCACGACCTCGTCAAAAGGTGGTATATCATTTGCCCCCAAAGTACGTGCTGTGTGATCATGATGTGCTTTGAAATGCTGCAATCTTCATTCTAAATAGGCTCTATTCGGTTTACTGAACAGTTGTTGTCCTTTCACTAAGAGATGTAACCCTTGGTTGATTTCCAGTTGTAAACATATTGTGTTGGCGACTGCTAATGATCATGCAATTTTTTTTTGTAGTTGAAGGTCAAGTGTTAGCAATTTGTTGTTGATTATTCTGGTTGTCACCAGGTAAGCATTCAATTCCTGTTAACTTTGAGAATCAAACATTAGTATAGCATGCATGCACGTATTTTAACCCGACTTCCAATCACGGTTGCACGTCCATGGGTCATTGTCAAGTTCTTGTTTCTTTTTTTCTTTTTCTTTTTTAAATCGATTTTGGTGAAAAGAAGTTCTTGCCATCGATTGATGGTTCCTTTTAGATCGAGTTTCATTTCGATCCTCTTCTGGATCGATATGAAATTCGAGTTGCAACAATGATTGATGGTTGTTTTGATTCCCTTCTTCGTATCGACGTTGATGGATACGAAATATTGGAGTTCAGATGTGTTTCATATCGATGGGCGCGTTGATCGATTCGATTGGTAAGGAAACTGGGATACGAATCGTCTTTTGTGTTGGATACAAAGGAGTGTATGTACTTAGCATATTTTTCCACCTTGCTTCTATTGCTATTTCATATCCATTAGATAAGAATAAGAAACTATAGATCCTTCGTCCCAAAATACCAAACTGCTAACCATTATTCTAGATCCATTGAGCTAGGTAAATAATCAATAAAATCATGCTTAAAATGACGAGACCTGAGTTTCATGCCATTTCGTTAATGGCAATGGCCATCTCCGGTGTCGTTGGCGCCGGAGTGTGACTAGGGTAAGGTTGAGAGTGTGACTAATGGCAATTTGGAGATTTGGAAAAGAAGGAGGGTAGTTGGAGAGGATCGATGGGCATGGAGTCACTAACTTCAGGTCTGTCTAACTCAAGTGGCGACCTCGTATCGAAGCAGGGGATGGATGTCGAATTGATTAGAATACATGGATCTTTGGAGATGGTGGAAAGCAATCTACGTGATCGAGACGAATAGTAAGCGTTTGGAAATAATGTGGGAAAAATTGGCTTTTTGGTCGATCCGAGGTGGAGCAACTCGTATCGATATGGGTGAGATGTCTTTTGATCGATCCAAAATCAAAGTCCATGGATCGATACAAGTGATGGAATGATGAATATGGGGAGCATTGATACGAATAAAGGCTGTGGGTGAAGTGATCGATACGAACAAGTTATCGATCTGAATCATTGATCAATACGAACGAGTGACATGTAATCGATACGAAAGCTTGCTTCAGGTGGACGATCCAAAATGAATTATGATGGATATGAACGTCATGACTTCTGCATACTCGAACACTTGAATGCGACGATCTTTAGCCTTGCATATTTGAACTCGACCGTAAAATTGCATATGTGATTATCCCTCAAAACTCGTCAATGGAACTGTAACTTGTTAAACGTAACAAATTTGAACATGGATCGTTCTCTGAAGTCGAAATGGCATGGTTGAGATGTTTAGCGATGACGGTTGCTCCGGTCAAATCTTGAAATCTTGTCTCTTTACCATCTTTTAACCTTGTAGAAATTTAGAGTACCGTGCAGCACTTCATTACACAACACGATCACTCACATTGCACCAGGGGGACACGGGTCTTTTTTACTATCTGATAATGTTGTTTACTGAGTTCAAGAGCTATGGATCCTAGAAGCTCAGAGCAGCAAGAAGTTCAAAGTCCTTCATTCCCTAGAAGAGAAAGGTCTGATGTCCCGACAGATGCAGTGGATCTTGCTCCAGATGAACTGGCGGATGCAGTGGTGATAATTAATCTGGAAGATTCCGTCCAGTCCAAGATTACAGAAGAAATGCTAGAAAAAATTTGCCTTAGACATTGACTATCTTTGGAAGAAGTTCAGTTACCAGGACCAGAAGATAGAGCACACGATCCCCTGGAAGGATTCACCGCATGCAACAGATTCATGTGCTGGACTGGAACAATGCTCCAATTCAGCCAGTTCATTAGGGACGTGCTGTTTTATCTGAGTATCGCACCTTCTCAGCTTTACCCTAACAGATACGCGTTATTCAACAACTTGTACATTATATTTGTGGAACATCTCTTCCGTCCCACGATTGTCGACGAGATCAAATATTTATTTAATGTCAAGTGTCGGGCAGATAATCCGTCATTCACCTTCCTGAAAGCTATTAGGAACTGCCAAGTTGTGCCAGGCGCATGGGGCAAGCTGAGCTACTTTAAAATGCAGTGGTTTTACGTGAGGTGCCCACCAGGATTCGCCAGGTGGCTAGCCAGATGTAAGTTCTATTACTAGTTTCGTTGTAAACCACGATTGGATAATATAGATTGATATTGAATTCATTGCTGCATTTCTTTTAAGCTGCTATTCCATGGCCCGAAGGAGCCCGGTATAAAGAGCTAGTGAGGACACTCTAGGGGTGCCTGTTGAATTAAGAGAACTAGACGAAGTTCTCACTGACGACAATTTGATAGACCCCGGGCATTTAAAGGAAGGACAGAGCATAGGGATTATGGGGGTACCAAGAGTGGCCCCAATAAGACAAGGTGGAAGACGGGCACCTGTCTTGCCCCCAATCGAGGGAGCTCAGGCCGCGCCTGGCATAACAATCGCCAAACCTCATGACGATAAGGTACAGAAGCTGGTTAAGAGCCCGCGGTCGTGCCTCCACAGGGCCCTCAATCATCTGTGTTAAAGAGAAAAGGCAAAACTCCTGTCCACAAAATCAAGAGGCAAAAGCGCACCAAAGAAACCCAACCTGTTACCACTTCTATAGGTCCGGAGACCTCTTCCCTGCAGACAAAAAGCTCGCTAAGGAGGCTATCGGATATTCCCATTCCTGTGGACATACCGTCGTCCCTTGATCTTGGGTTAGAGGGGATCCACTCCCCTTCAAGAACCGATGAAGGTCTAACTTTAACAGATAAAGGGGATTCAACTCCAATAAGCAAAGCTTCTACAACCATTCGGTTGAAGGGTTTACATAAGCACACACACAATTCATGGCATTACATGACATTCCATTATATGCTTCTCAATATCCAGTAGTGACTGATATCCTTCTTCTTTTTTGTAGATATAAGTGTGAAACAAGGTTCTATGCTTGATAAACTCCGCTCTTCGTGCCAGTGTCTGGATCGCATTCTGAATTTCATCTCTGTGAGAGTGAGAGATTATGGTCGTGGCTACCATTCTAGCCGAAAATGTGAGTGCTATGACAGGGAAAAAGAAAAATCACACCAACGCAAGTGCCATTTCAAGTTGCGATCTCCGCCACCGAAAGTGCCTTCTAAACTGTCTGGCCCCAACATGCCCCCTTCTGAATCTTCACACCAGATAGCGCCATCTCATGTGCCAAAAACCAGCAAACAACGTCGTAGAAGTGAACAGCCGCTCCCACTGTCGTAGAACAATCCACTATAGAGCTAACGGGGGAAGGAGTCATCCGCATTGCTAAACTGAAAAAAGATTTTCCAAGCATATGCTTTGATAGTTTTCGCTTCCCCCCAACTTGAAGAAAATCCCAAACGACATGGAAAAACTAGTGCAAGACTATGTGCATCATGCATACACTCAATATCGTGAGTGGGTCAAGAACGCAGAGCGGGTCTCGGCTGTGTCCTTTGAACAAGTCAAGGCGGTTGAGAAATTGGAGGGTGATCTTTCTCACAAGGACAAGATAATAGAAGTACTCTCCAATGAACTCGAGTCCTCAAGAAAAGTTGAGATGGTGGCTGACTAGAGAGTCGAGGAAATTAGGAAGTCCATGGAAGAGAAAAACCCATATGGACGTGGTGCAATAGATGGGGCATCATAACACTATAATCATTCAAGAAAGGGATGCTGCACTTAAAGAAATTGTCGAATTAGAGGCAAAGATGACGGAGGCCGCCAAAGAAAAAGATGAAGCTAATAAGGTTGCCCAGGAAGCATGCGAGGAGGTGGTGAAGCTTAGAGAGGAGATGGACATTGCAAATCAAAAGGCCGAAGAAGCTGACACCAGGGTTGAAAGGGAAATAAAAGCCGTTGAGGCCAAGATGAAAAGCGAATTTGAGGACCTTCTGGTCACCTACAATGCAATGTCCTGAGGAACCGCAACTTGAACTGACTTAGTGAGGATTATCCCTTCCAATTGTATAAGGCCTGGGAATGCTTGGTTGAGGATGAAAAGGCGACCCGTAAAGTTGCAACTATCGATGAGTTTGAATAGGAAACTCAAGTGTTGATCGGAGACGAGCCCAAAGTTCTTCATGACACAACCATCTCGCTTCAAGGGTAACCCCCGGCTGCCAAATACTCAAAGGCTGGAGAAGGATCTGGGGGTGAACACCATGACATTGCTTTCGAAATGTCCCCAATATCTCAAACTGCGCCCACATCTTCTGTCGACCCCAGTTGTCCCAGAGTATGATCTCGATAGGCCACATCTCTCTCCAATCATCGAGCGAGCTTGGATGGCATGTCGGCTCAACCTGGGAGCCAATCAAGGGAAGGTATTTTGGACACTTCTCATATTCTTCAAAATGTAGGAACATTATCAGAGGATATTACTAACATATTCTCATATCTTTATTCAGCCTTAGATTCTGCATCGGACAACCCTCCTGCAACTCAAGAAGTTCATCACGAGCAGGAGGCGTTAACAATAGAGGCCACAAATATGACGATTACTACTTCGGCTGGGGAGAGGCATGATAGCGGCTGTATGTTTGACGACCAACTTATGGAAGCACTTCTCAACCGCCAAAGTGACCGAGCATTGAGATTCCTTTTAATGTGGATGAAGATGTTATTATCACGGTCTCCTCAGGTCCAACTGACAGTATTCCAATGAGCGAGTGCATAGACTGGAAGAAACAAATAATGAGGAAAATTAAGGCTGAGATGGAGCAGGATCTTAGAGCCGACGGAGGCATGGAGAGCCCTGGCCCGACCCCAATTCTTATGATTTCTCCAAGTGGAACCATGATTGAGACTAGGGCGCTGTATTCTTCTGGTTTCGAAAGTGCCATTATTCCACCAGCTTCACACACAAGGGATACTTCCATCCCCGTGGGCTCCTAAAGGGAGACCGCCTCAATTCCCCCGGCTAGAGACAAGCCAACTGAATCGAGTCGGGAAGGTAAAGGTTCCAAAAGAGGCCCGATGGCACCTCGAGCGGGTCTACGCCAAAAAAAAACTAAAAAAGGCAGGAAATCGAAGGCGTAGATTTGCATTTGGACTTCCTCTTTTTTAGGTAGTTAGAACAAGCTTCTTTTCTTTGCTTTTTGTCGGCCATATATAGATGCGGGATTGCCCCCCTGCTTATAAGAATTATTTGGACAGATTTTGTACTTCTTTTCTGAAGAATATTATTAATAAAATTCCTTTTTTACTTTTAGCATAACTCTGCGTTTATTTGTTTAAGTACCTAAGCATTCACATTTCCATTCAATGTAATCATGAAGCTTAAGTCTCTGAGTCGAACTTGAGCTCGGTCTTTAAGTCTCGAGGTCATGGCCTCGGGTCATAATCAAACTTTATTGAGTTCCAATATTGCACTGTCTCAGTCAGCGACTAATACTTAAGTTGTGCCTCCAGTTTTGGGAATAATTGACATAGTTAGTTGGCAGTCGTCCTCCACCTTTACTAAATTCCATTTACTTAGTTGGAACCAGGTTAAAGTAACACGAGTTTGAGAGGTCGGATCACACTCGCTCATTTTCTCGAATTTGCATCCACACTCCGGGGATTAGGTTAGTAAGCCGACGGTCGATCACTCCTGCTTATTATTTAGGGTTACGTCCACACTCTATGGATGTAAGTTATTTGGTGGGTGGTCGATCACACCCGTTTAATGTTTGTACTCTAGTTCACACTCCGAGAATCTAGAGTCAGTTGACAAACGATCGATCGCATCTATTTAAGGATTATGATCGTATTCATGCTCTGGGAGTAAGGTGTTGGTTAAGATCGTGGATGGTCATATCGCATCCTCCTTAATCCGGTAAGCGAAGTCATAGATGGGCAGATCCATCCTCTTCGAGCTTGGAAAGAAGTGAGGTCGTGGATGGATGGATCCATCCTTCTCGAGCTTAGAAAGAAGTGAGTTCATGGATGGACGAATCCATCCTCCTCGAGCTTGAAAAGAGGCGAGGTTATGGATGGGCGGATCCGTCCTCCTCGAGCTGGACGATCGATTCATGTCTGATTTTGGAGTTTCCACTTCATATTTCACTTTGGGAGCAGAAGTTTGTTGGAGAATTGTCATGTTTCAACTCTCTTTTAATCGATTGTTGTTTTCCCCCGAGCTCGAGGTTTCATTTAGCGAGTGACCAGTTGGATCACGACCACTCTTTACTTGAATGAGTCCCACCGTAAGATGGAGTACATCATGGCGGTTGCATGATGCATTTAGGAATCACTAATCTGGCTTGATGAGTCTGCACTTTATCGCTCACATAAGAAATCATGGCAAAATCAGTTGTCTTATTACAAGTACAAACTCTCGAATTGCATAAATAAACTTGAAAAATAAAGCAGATTAAATGAATGAAAACCAGTTATATGTAATAGCGATGGAGACTTTCGCTGTTCCATGCTCTCGGTAGAGTGAGACCTTCAACGATCGATATCTTGAATGTGCCGTCTCCAAGCCTCCATTCGATGACACACGGTCCTTCCCATGTCGGTTTCATGTACGAATGGACCAGACAGATCCGCTTAAGTACGAGATTGCCGACTTCAGAGGTTCTAGGTCGGACCTCGGCATTGTATAATCGAACGACTCGGCTGCGATGTGCGGCTGCCCTCAAATCAGCCTCTTCACGCTTCTCATCTAATAAATCCAAATATTCTGCAAGTAGGATGGCATTTGTCCTCGGATCATAACAATTCACATGGTGCGAAGGCACTTGTAGCTCAACTGGAATAACGGCTTCGAAGCCGTAAGAAAGTACGAATAAAGTATGGCCGATAGCGGACTTGTGGGTAGTTCGATATGCCCAAAAGGCTATGGGAAGCTCATCGACCCACTTACCTACAGCCTTCTCTAGTCGATTCTTCAAAATGGACTTGATGACTTTGTTAACAGCTTCGATTTATCCATTTGGTTGAGGGTGAGCTACCATCAAGAATTTCTTCTGGATGCGATAGCATCGGCAGAAATTTTTAACTCGGCACCATCGAATTGGTCACCGTTGTCAGTTACAATCGTTTGTGGAAGGAAAAAGCGACAGATGATGTTGCACGCAACAAAGTTGATTACTTTCTTCTTCATTATAGTAGCAATGGGCTTAACTTCCCTCCACTTAGTAAAGTAGTCAACTACAATGATGGCGTACTTTGCACCACCTTTAGCTAAAGGTAAGGACCCTATTATATTAACACCCCATGTGGAAAATGACCATGGACTGACTATTTGAGTAATCTTGGTTGGTGGGGCTCTCGGAATTCTAGCATGTTTCTGGCACCTATCACATCTCTTAGCATAATCCGATGCGTCTCGGTTTACGGTTGGCCAATAGTACTCGTAGCTGAGTATCTTCTTTGCAAGGGCTTGCCCTCGGTGTGGCCGCCACATTTTCCTTCATGCACTTCCTGCAAAACTCGCTTGATTTCACCGTGGGCGATACGCCGAAGTAAGGGACAGAAAATCCCCTTCTGTACAAGACTCCATCTTGGATAACAAACCGCAAAGCCTTTCAGAGGACCAGTCTCTTCTCACTTCTACGCTTAGGCAATGTTCCATGTACAATTTAGTTTCTGATTGGAGTCATCCACGACTCCCTCTCGGGTGTTGCCTCATGAACCCAGTCTGTCTCCACTCGATCAATACTTGGAGCAGTAAGCATCTCAACGGGGATGAATTCCATTTGCTGTGCTTCACCAGTACTGGCCAGTTTTGCTAAAGAACCGGCCTTCTGATTTTGCTCTTGGGGTATACAGGGATAGTATAATAGTCTAACCAGTTCAACACTAACTGGACCCACATAAGACAAGAGCTAACCTTTGGTCTCTGGCTTGATACTCTCATCGAACCTGGCACACCACTAATTGTGAATCGCAGTAAATTTCCACAGCGACGACTCCCAAATCCTTTCCAAGCCTTAGTCTAGCGAGAAAGGCTTCGTACTCTGCTTCGTTGTTAGTTGCACGAAAGTCAAATTTCAAAGTATAGCATACAGATCGCCCCTCTAGGGTTTCGAACACCACTCCAGTGCCTAAGTACCGGTCGGTTGATGCACCATTGGTGTATAGCTTCCATATTTAATTGGGAGGTTCACTAGTTTCGGACAAGTCCTTTGGTATGGTGAATTCAGCTATGAAGTCTGCCAAAACATGTCCTTGAATAGCTTGTCTTGGCGTATAAGTGATATCAAATTGACTCGGCTCGATGTTCCACTTGAGCAACCTACTAGACATCTCAGGTCGTGTCAGGATTTGTCGTAACGCCTGGTCGGTGTAAATAGTGATCGGATGAGCCTGGAAATATAGGCAGAGCTTTCTAAAGGCCACAACAAGACAATAAGCCAGCTTCTCTATCTTTGGATAGTTTCTTTCTGCCCCCGTCAATCTTTTTCTGATATAATTGACTGGTCGTTGGATCCAATCCTCTTCTCGAACTAACGCAACACTGATTGCGTTTGCCGAAACTGCCAGATAGACATACAACTTCTCGTGATCAACCTACTTCGACAAGATGGGAGGTGTTACGAGATGTTATATTAGTGCCTGAAATGTGCCCTCCCACTCCTCTATCCACTCGAAATTCCGTTTTCCTTTTTTGATCAGATCAAAGAAGGGAATGCACTTGTCTGTGGATCTAGAAATGAACCTGCTTAAGGCTGCCACCTTCCCATTAAGAATTTTCACCTGTTTTATGGTTCTGGGAGTTTCGAGATTTCGGATTGCCTAGATCTTTTCAGGATTGGCTTCAATTCCTCTGGCATTGACAATAAATCCAAGAAACTTTCCAGATGCGATGCGAAATGGCACTTCAGTGGATTGAGCCTCATTTTGTACTGTCGAAGTATGTTAAACATCATCTCTAAATCACTGATATGGTTGCTGGATAGTTGTGACTTCACGAGCATGCCGTCTACATATACCTCCATAGTCTTCTTGATCTGCTTTGCAAACATTCAGTTTACAAGCCTCTGATAAGTCGCTCCAGCGTTTTTGTGTCCAAACGGCATCACCTTGTAATAGTAAAGTCCTAGATCGGTGATAAAGCTAGTGTGCTCATGGTCAGGAAGGTTGTAAAAACCCGCATATTTTACGATTATATATTTAAATATTTTATTTAAATATAGCATCGTTAGTCGGATTAAGGTCCGAAATACTACCTTTTGCAAACAGCCGAATTAGGACTCGAGACCACTTCCATTGAGTTAAAAATGACATTTGCGATCTTTTTAAGTATAAGCATCGATATGTTGGAGTTGATTAAAATTTTGATGTTTTCATTTAGGGCTTTGGGTTTGGGTTCAGCCCATTAACCCACCATGTTAACCCAACTCCACTCCACTCCTCTTCATTCCTTCATAATATTTTCTAACACTCAAGCTTTAGTAAAAATGGGGGAAGAGAAAAGAAATTAGGAATTCCTAAGCCCTAATTCTCTTAGAAATTATCTACTTCAAGCTAGAAATCAAGGAGATGCTTAGGTAAGCATTCTCTTCATCTTCTCCATATCAATTCCTCTTCAATTTCAGAAATTTCCTAAATCCTAACTTAGGAAATGTCTTTCTTATGAGCTTAGATTAAAGCTTCTTGGGTTAAAATTGAAGAGTGGTTGTTCTTGCGTTGCCTTATAGCTTCTCACTTGTGTTTTTGAGTAAAAGGTGAATTTTTGAACTCACATCTATGTCTATAGATTTCATTGTTGTTAGGTATGAATTCCTAACATCTATTCATGTTCATTTGCTTTTGATTTGAATGGATTTGGTGAATTTTCCAATTTCTGATTCTTATTGTCCAATTTATGAAAATCCTACTATGGAGGTTTGGACATGTTTTTGGGATGTGTCAAAGAGCCTATAGGGCTGGGTTGTCGTGTGGCATAAATCCCTAGTCTTTGTTGCTCGTTCGATCGCCTCCGTTATGATTTTCGCCCTTCATTGGGGCTTGGCCGAGAATACTGGAAATACCAGTTCAGTCGACTGAACCAGAACCCTGGAAATTTCCTGAGCCGGTATCAGTCGACTGACCACACAGGTTCAGTCGACTGAACCTGATAACAGAAAGTTCATGTGCCAGTATCAGTTGACTGACCACTCTGGTCCAGTCGACTGAACCCAAAAACCGAAAGCTTCCAGGCATAGTTCAGTCGACCGACCACCCTGATCCACTCGACTGAATCTGCTCCTCTCATCCAATCTTGCCTGTTGTGTGGATTTCCAATTTTTAATCGACTCTAGTAGATTCGAGTTTTTGTTATCACCTTGTTGACTTTGATAACTTCTTTTTGGGGATTTTTGGGAATATCCATTTTGATGGATTTTTGTATCAATTTCTTTGGATTTAATTCACGTCTTCGAATGTGAATTTCTGGTGATTGATTGCTTCTACAATCATTTCTATGGTTTGTCACTTTAAAATGCAAAGGTTTTTATACTAGTAGTAAATATCAAAACTATTTCATCAAAACGATTTAAAACTATTTTAATACAACGCTCGTTTATTAGAACCGTTTTCCAACCTATTAGTATATAAAAACCTTTACCTCGTTCGTATGAGAAAATCTAATTAAACGGCTTAGCAAAATAAGTGGTATGAAACGCATGCGTTTACTTCGTCGGTTAGTTTTTAAACTTGTTCGATTGAAAGTCTTGTGACAATCATCGAGTGAAAATCTACAATTTGTTTGTAAATATTTAAGTTAAGCTAGTGGTTATGGGACATGAAGCTAAACTCGTTTATTTACTAGCTTAGTGTAATTTACACTTATCGATCAAT
Source organism: Allium cepa (assembly GCA_030765085.1). Classification (NCBI taxonomy): domain Eukaryota; kingdom Viridiplantae; phylum Streptophyta; class Magnoliopsida; order Asparagales; family Amaryllidaceae; genus Allium; species Allium cepa. The sequence goes on from CM060944.1 coordinate 438,226,213, forward strand.
GATGATCATTTTGTGATTTATACTAGCGATGTGCGATGTCTCTTTGTCCACATGGGGGACAATACCTCGTTTTATGGAGCTTTGGCTCATTTTTATGGGCTAGTGACCCATGGTCTTTGGACCGTTCGTAGAACAATCGGCTCGATAAATCTGAGCATAGGGCGTATCTTTCTAGGTGCATCGATGTTTGTTTATGCATGGGGCATATCTTTCTAGGTGCATCGATGTTTGTTTATGCATGGGGCGTATATTTCTAGGTGCGTCGATGTTTGTTTATGCATGGGGCATATCTTTCTAGGTGCGTCGATGTTTGACTGTGCATGGGGCGTATCTTTCTAGGTGCATCAATGTTCGGTTTATGGAATAGCGTTCCGTTTGTCATACACGTGTATGTGAGTTTTCATGCTCCTGTTTGTGATAGGCCTCCCCTTTTGTGTTTTCTGGATTCTAGTTGATGGTTTCTAGAATTTGTGTTTCACCAATTTTTGTGATTTAAATTAATAAGTTTTATCAATATTTATGGTTTGGTGAATAATTTAAATAAGATGACATTCTTTTTAGTGATTGAGAATATTGGAGATATTTTATGATTTTGTTGTTGTTAAATGTATACTTGTCACCGTATGGCATTATGGCTATCATACGTTTTTGTTATATCTCTTATTCTATCTTATTTTATCTGATGTTTATAGCTAGACTGATCCGTTTATTATTTTCTTATTAAATAATTCTCGGGTCAGACCGAGATACTACATGTGCTTCTGCTTGACTCCTTATCTGGGACTATCATTTGACTTTTGGCTAACTACTTTAGTTTAGTAGTTTTTGTTATTATACATTCGAGGTAGAGACTCCTTGATGTATACATATTCTTTTTTATAGCACTTGTATCTATTCTTTTGTGATGTAATGGATATTATATGACCATTACTATGATGTACACCTTTATGTGATATATTCATATCTATTTCTGCCTTTATGATTTGAATGTTTGTGACTGATTTGCGTTATGTTTATTTCTATATTTGTTTTCGAAGGCAACATAGCCACTTGTAGTAGCTTTGAGTTTGTAGTTGATATGTGGGATTTCCTGGAATAAAATGCAAGTCATACTATCTGACATATCGGTACTCGCACAAAGCAATTACACAGATGGTCGCTCCTCAACAGCCTTATTCTTCGTGTTAGTTGACGGTATTACCCCATATTGTCCTTGGTTAGTGTGAGTATAGAGATGGAGCGTCATAGCTTGGAATCATAGCCAAACTTCGGAACAATATAGAATATTATAGCAAGGATCATTGTCCTATGCCTCTCTTAGGAACAATGCCTTAGGATTTAATTCGAGTCATTGGACCCGTTCTATCCTATTTTCTTTTATGATGCCTTGTTTTATCAATCATGATTGTTTGATATTCATTTTGAGAAAACCTTTTTCTTCTTCTTTCTTTCTTAAAGAAGAAAAATGGTTAGACCATGCCGTCCCAGCGCCGGTCAATCCAGTACTACTCCTCAGGATGGAGTATTTATGTCTGCCCAATGGCTCTTAGATCTCGTAAAGAACGCTCAAGCTGTCGGACCCATTACAGAGCCTACTCATCCTAGATTTGGGTTTGCACGCTTGTGCAGAGATTATACCGATTTGGGTGGAAGGCCATTCAAGGGATTTGAAAGTGTTATAGAAATCCAAGCTTGGCTTAGATCATGCGATCGCATTTTCTCTCGCATGAATCTCGTTGATCTACATCGAGTCCAAGTGGCTTCTAGCATGCTCCAAGAAAGAGCATTAGATTGGTATGAGCTTTTGGTTTCTGAAATTATTGAAGCAGATCTTACTTGGGAGCAATTCCGAGAAAGATTCGAATTGAAATTTATGCAGAAGCTGAAAAAGTAACTTTGGCCCGGTGCTTTATCGACCTTATTCAAGATGAATCGTCTGTGACGGATTACGACGCATCTTTTGAATCTCTCTCTAAATATGGGGTCGAGTATATTAATACCCCATTGAAGAAAAATCAGAGGTTTGTCTATGGGAATAAAAACCTCAAAAAGCCTTTATTTCTGAAACTAGAAGTTTCTTTTGATCATCTTGTTGATATCGCTCTTTATCTTGAAGAGGCCGATAAAGAGAGTAATGTTGAAGTTGTGGGTGCCAAATAGAACTTCAACAATAACATGAAGAGGCCTATTATGTTTAAAGGCCCCAATCCCAATAAGAAAGGGAAGCAAGAAACTTCGGTGGCAAAGACTCCTACGTCTAGTCTTGGACAATGCTACAATTGTAGTTCTACCGACCACTATGCGAATAAGTGTCTGAAACCTCTCTATTGTCGCTATTGCAAAAATTCGAGTCACCATATATCTGCATGTCCCATACTTAAAAATAAGAAGGAGGGAAAACTAAATGTTGTGCAGGCTTCTAGTGATACTTCTCTTGGTCTAGGTATTTCTCATTCAGTCCTTGATGACATTTGTTTTTTGACTATCATATTCAAGTTCTTTTTGATATGGGTTCATCTTATTATTTTATATCAAAAGAACTTGTTGATTCTTTTTCTTTAAATATTTTGGGCTTGATGACTGCTTTGAGAATTGCGAATCCGGTTGGTGGATCCGCAACACTCGGTTTGCTTTGAAAAGATGTCGATATTATTTTATGTAATTATGCTTTCCGATCCGTTTTGCATGTTATTTGCTTCTTAGGTTTCAGAATTTATTTTTGTGAAAGGATTGGCTTAGTCATTATGAAGCCATATCCTATGTCCTAAATGGACTATCCATCTCCAACATTTTCAATCTGTTAAGATGATTTCTATTTTCCTAAATGATTTCGATTCCAATTTAGTGGCATCATTTTATTCTTCAAACCCACATGATGAAGGAAATGTTATTTTTCTCATTCAAGTAGTTTGTGAATTTCCCGGTATGTTTGAGATTGTCTTAGGATTATCACCTAAGTAATCTATTGAGAGGTGATAAGGTCTTTTCAGTTCGACTTTGCCACCGGTTTTCATTAGCTATGAGTTGCGGATTATAGCGTTCCACTAACCGCATTACACACTCATTATGATTCATATGAATGGCTTGTTATGCCATTTGGTTTGACAAACCATCCAGCTTATTTCATCTATCTTATGAATCGGGTATTCTACGAATATCTCGATGAGTCCGCCTTGTATTCATTGATTATGGATGAAAACAACAATATAAATTTTGCAAATCTTTTTAATAAGATGTTTACAAGTATAATTGGATTTTGTTCTTAAAACGAGCAAAGAATATTCATAAAGTTTTTAAGAGATATTTTTATCATATAGAAGATGACTTTGTGTTGTATTGCCCATTAAGTGCTTTAAGAATTCTGGTCGATGCGCCTGATCAACGTTATCGATAGGAACCTCCTAAACGCTATGATGAGACAATCATACACCGTAAATTGACTTGGAACAAGTAAAATTTTATAGAAAGATTATTACATAAAGTTAATTGTAATTTTGAAATTCTTAGCTTTTCGGGAGAGAGGATCAATTAAAAGAATTCTTTTTCGATACTCCTATTCTTGTGATTCCCGAAGGGAACCAAGACTTTACTGTTTGTACCGATGCTAGTCGTATTGGGTTGGGTGCCGTTCTCTTGCAAAAGGGAACGTTTTACCACTTATGCTTCTATACAATTAAAGGCTATCGAGATTGGGTATGCCACTCATGATCTAGTGTTCGTGGCCATTGTTTTCGCTTTTAGAATTGGCACCATTATTTTTGGTAGAGAAATTTGTTCTCCAAACCGATTATAAATCTTTGGAATAAAATTAAAAGAAACTTAATTTGAGTCAACATCATTGGCTCAAGTTCCTTGCTTCTTTTGATCTTGATATTCTTTATAATTTGGAAAGCGAAATCGTGTTGCTAATGCCCTTAGTCATAAACAACAAATGGTTGTTTCTTTGATGATGTCCGATGGAATGATCTTTTTGACAGGTTCATCTAACGTACCGTTATTGTACTATGTCGTTGTTCCAAATTATTCGAGTTTCAGGTTCCTTACGCATACCGTTATTGAACTACATCGTTACACCGGCTCAATTTTCTGTTATTCATGACGTTGTCCACGTCCCTCAACTACGGAAATGCCTTAAGGATTCCAATTCTGTTCTTGAGCCTGGTGCTATTGAGGAAATTGAAGGATCACCTAATTTGACTTATGAGCGAACACATCCGGACTTACTCTTTCATGCTCTTTAGGGTGAACTTCTCGTTTCGAATTTTCTTTGTGTTGATATGCTTTTATGGTTGTTACTCTTTATTTTCTTCTTAAGAATCGTGAGGGTGCAATTTCTTTAAAGAGGGGAGTCTGTAACAACTCGCATATTTTACGATTATATATTTGAATATTTTATTTAAATATAGCATCGTTAGTCGGATTAAAGTCTGAAATACTACTTTTTACAAACAGTAGAATTAGGACTTGAGATCACTTCCATTGAGTTCAAAATGGTGTTTGCGACCTTTTTAACTATAAGCATCGATATGTTTGGAGTTGATTAAATTTTTGATGTTTTCATTTAGGGCTTTGGGTTTGGGTTTCAGCCTATTAACCCAACATATTAACCCAACTCCACTCCTCTTCATTCCTTCATAATATTTTCTAACACTCAAGCTTTGGTAAAAATGGGGGAAGAGAAAAGAAATTAGGAATTCCTAAGCCCCAATTCTCTTAGGAATTATCTACTTCAAGCTAGAAATCAAGGAGAGCATTCTCTTCATCTTCTCCATCTCAATTCCTCTTCAATTTCAGAAATTTACTAAACCCTACTTAGGAAATGTCTTTCTTATGAGCTTAGATTGAAGCTTCTTGGGTTAAAATTGAAGAATGGTTGTTCTTGCCTTGCCTTATAGCTTCTCACTTGTGTTTTTGAGTAAAAGGTGAGTTTTTGAACTCACAACTATGTCTATAGATTTCATTATTGTTAGGTATGAATTCCTAACATCTATTCATGTTCATTTGCTTTTGATTTGAATGGATTTTGTGAATTTTTCAATTTTTGATTCTTGTTGTCCAATTTATGAAAATTCCACTATGAATGTTTGGACATGTTTTTGGGTGTGTCGAAGAGCCTATAGGGCTGGGTTGTCGTATGGTATAAATCCCTAGTATTCGTTGCTCGTTCGATCTCCTCCGTTACGATTTTCGCGCTTCATTGGGGCTTGGCTGAGAATACTGGAAATACCAGTTCAGTCGACTGAACTTGGAAGTCAGTCGACTGAATCAGAACCCTAGAAATTTTCTAAGCCAGTATCAGTCGACTGACCACCCTGGTTCAGTCGACTGAACCTGGGAACAAAAAGTTCCTATGCCAGTATCAGTCGACTGACCACTCTGGTCCAGTCGACTGAACCTGGAAATCGAAAGTTTCCACGCATAGTTTAGTCGACTGACCATCCTAGCCCAGTCGACTGAATCTTCTCCTCTCAGCCAATCTTGTCTGTTGTGTGGATTTCCAATTTTTAATCGATTCTAGTAGATCTGATTTGTTGTTATCACCTTTGTTGACTTTGATAACTTCTTTTTTAGGATTTTTAGGAATATCCATTTTGATGGATTTTTGTATCGATTTCTTTGGATTTAATTCACGTCTTCGAATGTGAATTTTGGTGATTGATTGCTTCTACAATCATTTCTACGGTTTGTCACTTGAAAATGCAAAGGTTTCTATAATAGTAGTAAATATCAAAAATCTTTCATTAAAATGATTTCAACACTATTTTAATATAAAACTCGTTTATTAAAATCGTTTTCCAACCTATTAGTATATACAAACCTTTACCTCATTCGTATGGGAAAAATCCAATTAAACGGCTTAGCAAAACAGGTGGTATGAAATATTTGCGTTTACTTCGTCGGTTAATTTTTAGACTCGTTCGATTGAAAATCTTGTGACAATCTTCGAGTGGAAATCTACAATTTGTTCGTAAATATTTAAGTTAAGCTAGTGGTTATGGGACATGAAGCTAAACTCATTTATTTACTAGCTTAGTGTAATTTACACTTATTGATCAATGATGATCATTTTTTGATTTAGACTAGCGATGCGCAATGTCACTTTGTCCACATGGGGGACTATACCTCGTTTTATGGAGCTTCGGTTCATTTTTATGGGCTAGCGACCGATGGTCTTTGGACCGTTCATGGAGCAATTGGCTCGATAAGTCGGATCATGGGGCGTATCTTTCTAGGTGCGTCGATGTTTGTTTATGCATGGGGCATATCTTTCTAGGTGCGTCGATGTTTGTTTATGCATGAGGCGTATCTTTCTAGGTGAGTTGATGTTTGTTTATACATGAGGCGTATCTTTCTAGGTGCGTCGATGTTTGACTGTGCATGGGGCGTATCTTTCTAGTTGCGTCAATGTTCGGTTTATGGAATAACGTTCCGTTTGTGATACACGTGTAGGAGAGTTTTCATGCTCCCGTTTGTGATAGGCCTCCGCTTTTATGTTTTCTGGATTTCTAGTTGATGATTTCTAGAATTTGTGTTTCACCAATTTTTGTGATTTAAATGGATAAGTTTTATCAATATTTATGGTTTGGTGAATAATTTAAAGAAGAAGACATTCTTTTTAGTGTTTGAGAATATTGGAGATATTGTATGATTTTGTTGTTGTTAAATGTAAACTGGTCACAGTATGACATTATGGTTATCATACATTTTGGTTATATCTCTTATCCTATCTCATTTTATCTAATGTTTATAGTTAGACTGATCCGTTTATTATTTTCTTATTAAATAATTCTTGGGTCAGACTGAGATGCTACAGGTGCTTCTGCTTGACTCCTTATTTGGGACTATCATTTGACCTTTGACTAACTACTTTAGTTTAGTAGTTTTTGTTAGTATACATTTGAGATAGAGACTCCTTGATGTATACATATTCTTTTGTCTAGAAGTTATGTCTATTCTTTTGTGATGTAATGGATCTTATATGACCATTACTATGTATAACTTTATGTGATATATTCATATCTATTTCCGCCTTTGTGATATGAATGTTTGTGACTGATTTGCGTAATGCTTATTTCTATATTTGTTTCCAAAGGCCACATAGCCACTGTGTAGTAGCTTTGTGTTTGTAGTTGATATGTCGGATTTCCTGGAATAAAATGTAAGTCATACTATCTGACATATCGGTATTCGCACAAAGAAATTACACAGATGGTCACTCCTCAACAGCCTTATTCTTCATGCTAGTTGACGGCATTACCCCGTAGTGTCATTGGCTAGTATGAGTATAGAGGTGGGGCATCACAAAGGTGTATCGGGATTTGATTGTAGCCAGAGTATGCGTCCATGAAACATAAGAGCTCATGTTGAATCCACCGGTTGATCAATTCTGGGAAGCGGGAAACTATCTTTGGGGAAAGCTTTGTTCAGATTTGAGTAGTCCACACACGTCCACCATTTTCCATTTGACTTTCTGACAAGCACTGGATTCGATACTCATTCTGGGTATAAAGCATCACCCGTTAGACTTGAGTTTATCCACATCTTTCTTCAGGACGGAAGATCTCTCTGGATCCATACCGTGCCTTTTTTATTTTATCAGGACGTGCTGCGGGTCGATATTTAATGTATGGCTCACGATGTTCGGCGAGATTCTACACACGTCTGAATGAGTCTAGGAAAATACATTACGGTTTTCCCCAACCAGTTCTTGTCTCATCTAGAGGCCGAGCTGAGATCCGAACTTTACCACTCTGGAATCATCATCATCGTTGATCGAAACATCAATCGTCAATTCCGCTAGGGAAGCTTGGTATTCTTTGACTTCCACTTCACCATCGTTGTCTCCAGGATCAATATCCATGGGAAACTGGTCGCAACGCTCGAGCTTAGGCCCAAGCATTAATTGCCAATTCTCCAAAAAACGGAGGTAGAGAGATTCCTCCATGCCATTACCTTTCTCTTTTCGCTGTGCATCCCGCAGCTCTACAACATAACAAGCATGTCCAACCACCTGATCACCATGTATAATCCCAACCCCATTGTCAGTAGGGAACCTTAGGGTCAAACACTACAGGGCAATAGTTTCCCTAAACTCCGCAAGGGCCGGTGGACCGAGAAATGCATTATATGGAGAATGTGTATCCAATACCACAAACTCTAACATCCGAACTCTTCGGCGGTCACCTACGCTTAACTCAATAGGTACTCTACCATTCCAACTAGTATGGTGGCGCTTTTTTTGTAACCATGCATACATGATTGGAACGGTTTCAGATCCTTCGCTTCCACCATCGTTTGGTCACAAGCACGCTTGAAAAGTATGTTTATAGAACTTCCACTGTCAACTAAGATCCTTTTCATCCATGCAGGACCTATTTGGACAGAAATAACCAACGAATCAATGGTGGGGGCCTCGACTCTGTTGGCATCGTGGTTTCTGAAAAAAATGTCGTATGTCATCGTCCTTTGTTGTTTTTCCATGGCCCCTTCGTCAGTACAACTACAACTTTTGAAGTTCACATGCCAAATCGAACTAGCATATGTTCCATTTCCTTCCAGCTTCGATAAGCCGGATGAGGACCGCCACTCACAATATGAATCACCAATCTCCTGCTATTAAGTGCTGGTTCCTTAAGCCTAGCCTGGTCTTGGCCCCGACTGGGGTTGGATGGGCACACTCCAGTATCCTGCGGAGCCCGGACAAGCTGCTCTAACTTTCTCTCTCTAATCAACCTTTCAATAATATCCTACAAATGACGACATTCATTAGTGTTATGGCCATAACAATCATGGAACCTACAGAGCTTCCTAGTCTGAATCTGCTTCTCTGATGATGGTTTCAGAGCTGGCTTCTTATACTTGTGTTATAGGTTTGAAGATAAAAATTCTCTAGCGACGCGTTCAAAGGAGTATATTGATTAAACATAGGAGCTCTCGATCTCCCTCGATGGGGTCTCTCTTCTTTCCTTGACCTCCGTTACCCTTCTGCTGCCCTTGTTTATTTTGAATATTTGACTATACTTTATTGGAGCTCTCCCCGATCTGCTTCACTGCAACATTACTCTGAATACCTTCACTATTGGGCCCTGTGACATCCTGCTTCCTTAAACATCTAGTGTCTTCTCTCCTCAGAAACTGGGCTTCCTTTGCATAGAAACGGTCAAACGGAGCAGGGGGATTCCTAGCCAACCAATCATCAAATTTGGAATCAAGATCGATCCCTTTAGTCAATGCCATCAAAATAGAGTTGTCGTTGGATTGCTGACTTTGAAACAAGCAGCGTGGAACCTTTCTAGATAATGCCTTAGAGTCTCTCTTGTAGCTTAAGTAACACTGGACAAGGTGTTAACAACCTTCGGTCTTATAGCATGCATACGAAACTATTCAACAAACTTAGCAGCCAACTGGTCGAAACAGGAAATAGATCTTGGTTGTAGATGGGTGAACCATATAGTCGCAATGCCTCCCAAGGAGATGGGGAAGCTTCTATACTTAACCGCATCATCAGCTCGAGCGACATTCATAAGCCATTTATATTTTAGAATATGTTGGTTGGGATCCGAATTTCCTTCATATACCGACAAGGTCGACATCTTGAACCGACGGGGCAATTCCATATGTAAGATATCATTGATGAACGGGGTGTGACTTCTAGAAATCCCTCAATCATCATTAGTGAGGTATCTTTCTCTTATTATCTGGTGCATTATAGTTGGAATATCAGGCATCTGGAGATTCGAGGCCAAGGCATGGTCCGGTTTCATATCATGAGGATGGTCTGGTCGCTGTCTATGGTCTGTTCCATGCCACCTTGGCTCCTGGGCTTCTTGGAAGTGAGGAACCTGGGCATGAATGCGGTGACGGGGGGCTGGATCTATTTGGTTTCATATCTCGGTATCCAGATCTATAGCAATAGTAGCGTCGTCATGAGTAGTGTTGCAAAGAAAAGCACCTCCTTGACAGGAGGGTGCAGCTTGACACCCTGTAGAAGGACCTATCCCAGCCTTTCCAGGATTTGTAGCATACGGGTGCCTGGAGGCTTCCGCGTAATTCTCATCTAATCGGCGACGTGTAGATCTATGATAGAATTCAGATGACGCCGAGCTTTCGGACAAGGAATAGGAATGCTCCCTTCTAGATATCCCTCGCTTTCTTCATTCAACCGGTTCATAAGTTCCATGTTGGCATGGATCTGTTGAGTGAGCTCATGCATGAGGGTTTAGTGTTCCTCCCTTGCTATGGAGCTCGAACTAGTGTTTGGCCTATAGTAGTCAACTGCATGGAATTTTGCATATCCTTTCCTTTTGGATCAGCAGCGTTGGAAGCAGTTCTGGTAGTACGCACCATGTTGAATGCAGTTCTTTTTAGATCTAGAATGATCTGAATAGAATAGAAGGAACCACTAGAAGACAAATCTGGATCTCCTCGTTAGATTTTAGCAATCCAACAATGGCAGGAGATCCACGGAATCAGAGAAAAGCAGAGTTTTCTCAGTGAAAGCACCAAAGAGTTTGTACCAAAAAGGGGCACAACACTTGTCGGATGTAATTGAAGAGATCGACTGAAGAAGTAAAATGAAAAATGAGGCTAATCTAACAATCACACCAAGAAAATAAGCAGTAACAGAAAGAAAACAAGAATTTATACTACAACAAAACTTGCTTTTGGTTGCATTAATCTGTAGCGTTTCAAGCTATATGCAACTGTTGGTAATTTTAACATATAAATAGACGAAGAAACGCCGCTAATCGCTCCCGTCAATAATTCATGAAAATTTCTGCTAAAATTTTCCGTGACCGCTCAAATTTCCTTTTAACTGCTTTCCCTCCTCTCAAAAGTATGATGAGAACAAAAAAAATCTTCATCCTCAGAATTACTCCCATAAGCCCTAATTTCCCCAATTCAAAAATCGCTACCGAATTACTAAAATAAACATTACGATCTAGAAGCATGTCAATAATCAATCGATGTCTAGGAAAGAGAGCCCAATAAATCGCTACCGAATTATAAAAATAAAAGCCGGTATTTACAAGTAAGTTTCTCCATTCACTGCATACATATAATCGAACCAATTACATGTATATAATTGATTATTCATGCAGGGAGATAATGGCCACACCTATAGGCAAAGGATTTGTGATGTTAGAAGGCGATGGCTCCTCATAGAAGTCAATCGAGTGGGATGATTTTACTTCGCAATACAACGTGGGTTTACATGGTATGGTTAAATCAGTGTTTGATACTGGAACGTTAACGGTTCTAGCTGATATTTGATCTTTAAAACTCATTTCTTATTAGCGTTTTAAATTAGCGCTCAAAATGCAATCGCTGACAATCATTTAGGTCTTCGATTTTGGCGATTCATGATTTGGGTGATTCGATGAGGCAATTTGCAGAGGTGATGTTTGATTTGGATTGTCACGGATTGGGTGATTGCTATGGATGCTCAGGTTGTTCGTTGTTGAGGGTGTGGTGGTCACGATTGAAAATCGAAGTGAAATTGGGTTCGTTTTGGTGATTCAGGAGTCGGAGGAGGATGGTTCGGTGATGTTTCGGGGTGGGTTGTTCGAGTTTCAGGTGAGGTTACAGCTGCTGCCGATTGCTGGTGGGATCGAAGTGGTGATCGTGGGTTGTTGAAGCTTGAGTAGTTCAGGTGGTTGCAATGACTCTGGACGGAGGGTTTGTTGATGGAGATGTATACATTGAGGTCAGTATATTGTAGTATAAATTTCAATCTTTTTCTTGATATATGTGCTGATTATTAGACTATGATATTTAATTTGATCAAATTTCAATATGATAACTCAATTTACATCTTTAACCTTAATGGTATATAAATGTTGTAGATGTCTTTAAAAATATTGGTATATAAATGTTGCAGGGTAACAAATTGCATAAGAAACATGTAGCATAATGGTTTAAAGCTCTTATATATGATCTTGGCAACTAAGACTCAACTCTTGGCAACTAAGACTCAACTCTTGTCAACTAAGACTCAACTCTTGGAACCTACCTTTTTTACTTAATTATTTTTAACTCTATTTTTTCCAACTCCATTTTTGTCTAGGGCAACCAACGCCTCAGGGCCGGCCTGTATGTATTTTCGGAATTTAATTATCTTTCACTGTTACATCCAATTTAATTATCTTTTACTGTTACATCCACCACCTTATGTTTCAACATATGTTATCAACGTTTTTTGACCCCATTACATTACATAGCAAGTTGCTTACTTGTACTTGACCACTATGCCTTTTGCTCATAAGTAGGAATGCAATGGTCTTCAGCCGCCAACAAAACTGTCAGGAATTTCGATCATTGACCTGTAAGTTTTGTTTCAGAGTTAATATTCTTACAAATTTATAAAGTATAGACTCTTTGAAGAATCTTCTACAGTCTGCTTGCTTTAGATGTATTCATACCACATATCAATCATTCTCCATACATGACACAAGTGGAGTCCCATAGGCATAATGTATACCTGAACAGTACAGGAATTTTGTTTGTCTATAAAATCATGTGTCATAGAGAAAATTTGCATGTGATCTGGCATGCATGTGAGTTATTTGTTATTGGGTGCAGAAAAATGTGTAGAAATCAATGGATAACTAGCTTCTTGATCGAAACTACTGCATTTCTATAGCTGAACTTGAATGTATTGTTATACTTATAAATATATATAGGCTTAAATTTTTGCTTTGGTCTTGGCTTGATGAAAGAATATGTTACTGAGCTCTCTTGAGGTAAACTAAGCATAGCATAGCTATTGTCCATTGATATAGCTTGAGGACATACATGAGCTATTTAGTGGTGTATGACAGGCAAAAGACATTCATATCTTGTCCTCCACTTCAAAAGCTTGTCCATTGATATATTTCATATTCTGTAACTTTTCAATCAATGATTACACAGCAGCAGCCTGCTTATGACCAAATTCATTAAAATTTTAACAGTAATCCTCATCCCCTTTTGAGCAACACTTACATCTTCCTCTTTACATGTTCTGTCAAAATCCAAATTTTTATTAATGCCATAATTCACGAAAATTATGCAAAAGTCACTGAACTGATATACCAAAAATTCATATTAATACGATTTGATTTGAAATTAAATTTAATGATTTAAAGAAAAATCATAAACAAAAAGAATAAGTTATGCAAATTATAAATAAAATTTGAAGCTTGGCTAGAAAAGGAAATAAAACCTGTATTTCCTACCGTTTCCTCTAAGATTTAGAATTTGTAAGAATGGTTCATGTAAGAATGTTTCAGGAAAGACAATTGCTTGGGTTTGCAAGTAAAAGAAGCTTATTTTGTAAATCAAAGAAGATGAAGGGTATTGTAGGAATAAGTGGGGATTAAAACTTATTAGTAGGGTTCATTCATATTTTTTTTTCAAAAACTAAGGGGGGTGTACAGAAATATCAGGGGGGATTAATAGCCTTGGTCTAAATGGATTTAGTTTTAAAAATTTCTGATAGAACTTGATTAAATTGCCGCGATTGAATAAAATAACACTTTAATTTATACTTCGCAGTTAAATCCAATGACAAATGATATAACATCGCATATTGTCAAATGCCAATTAATATTAAATGTGCAATATAAAATATTGTCATAAAAAATCAAGGAGGACAGTCAATCTCTCATTTTCCTCTTCCATGTAAAACAAGTATAACAGGTTGTTGATGATGTATGAAGAGGGGAGTAGTGGTATATGTGAAGTGATATGGAACTGCAGTGGCTAGTTGGTGGTTTTGAAGGTATGTACTGTTTGTATTTGTTTTTGATAGCAAGAAAGTTAACAGTAGTGGTCAATGCAGTTGATGTTTGTGGTGGTTTGCAAGTGTCTGGGTGGCAGTTGATGTCAAGGCAGATGGCAAGGTGATTGATGAAATCTGGATGTTGGGGTGAAGGATGGTTGTTGTATGCAGTATTAGGATTTTTTTTTGGTGATACAATATTTCCAAAATTAATAGATTTTGGAGATATTCTCGGTATTTAGTTACCCGTTCTGTGCATGAAGGAAATGGAAAGAGAAATTAAAGAGATAGGGATGTGGAGATATTTGCCATATATATTTGATTGCCATATTTTATAAAAGGAGAAACAAAAGGAATCAAATAGGGAAATAATTGATTGATGGAGAAAATGGAATATTATCAATCAATTACATGGCAAGGCAATTAATGGGAATATTATTATTCCATGAATTTATTTATTTACATAAATCAATTGCTTCATCCCTAAGTAACTTTTCTCTATATATAAAGAGAGGCATAGAGAATGTTAAGATATCATATGTGAGAGAACAATCTCTTGTTTATTTTTCTTCATTTCTTTACTCTGTAACCTCTTCAAATAGTAATAAAGCTCTTCCCTATTAAAGTGGACGTACACTATCTCGCGATAGTGGAACCACTATAAATCTGTGTGTTCTCTCTTGTTTCTATATTTTTTTTTCTGTGATCTATAATTATCTGTTTGTTCTATCACACCAAATTGCAAGATCCTATTTTTCTGCTGAGAGGGATTGACCACCCCTCCCCCTTACAACTGGTATCAAAGCCAGATTCGCAAAGAAGGTGTTTTGGTAGAATGGAAGGAGGAGATGAAAATAGTACAAATAGTACTTTAGCGCCAGTAGTTGCTCCATATGTCAGAGGCTCCTATGTGGCTTCAGGATCACAGTTGACGATAGAGAAGTGGAATGGTGAAGGAGATTTTGAAAAATGGCAATGGATGATGAAAGCAGTTTTGAGGAGAAATTGCGTTCATCGAGTAGTATTTGATACAGAGACACTGCCTGCTGATATTTCATCAGCGGAATTAGAAGAGATGGAAGAATGGGCCTTTACTACTCTCCAGCTTGCTATGGGAAAGAATGTAATTTCTGAAATCAGTCAGGAAACCACAGCCAAAGGCATTTGGTAGAAGTTGGAGGACCTCTACATGAAGAAATCCCTAACTAACCGTCTGATCCTATTGAAGACTTTTTTCACTTATAAAATGAAGGAAGGTTCTTCAATTAAAACACACCTAAGTGTGTTTGATGACCTGTTGATGAAGATGAAGTCTGTTGAGTTGAAAGTTGATGAAGAACAGAAAGCAATGATTCTGTTGTGTTCGCTTCCAGAACGATACACTGGTTTCGCTAACAGCCTTATCTATGGTAGAGATACATTGACATTAGATGATGTGAAGATAGGTTTGCTCAGTGAGGAGTTGAGAGACCAGATGAAAGAGTTTGGTGTTGGTGATAGTAGTGGAGGAAGTAATAGTAGTTCAGGTTTATTTGTTGAGAGAGGTAGAGCAGAGAAGAAAGTGAAGAATTACAGGGGGCGTTCCAATTCTAGGAAGCCTCATTGGCGGAGTAAGTCAAAAGATGGAAGGTGTCATCATTGTAAGAAACCAGGCCATTGGAGAAAAGACTGCCCAGATCTGGAGAAGAAGACTGAAGGTTCTTCATCTATTGCGATGGAGAAAGATGATAGCGATTTATTGACAGCGGTTGTATCAGATGTTGCAGACCACTGGGTATTAGATTCTGGAGCATCATTTCACATGACTCCTAATAAGGATTATTTTTCCTCCTTTGATGCTAAAGAAGGAAGTTCCATCCTTATGGGAAACGATGCTACATGTAAGTCTATGGGAGTTGGTTCAGTTCGCATTCGCATGTATGATGGGATTGTTCGCACACTTTCAGATGTTCGCTATGTTCCTGGTCTTCGGAAGTCATTGATATCATTAGGCTAATTGGCATCATTGGGATGCAAGATAACCATTGTCAAAGATGGTTTGAGAGTTTCTAGAGAGGCACTTGTATTGATGAAGGGTGTTATGGTAAGAAATCTGTATTTGCTGATGGGTACCACTGTTCATGGAGAATTATGTGTTGAATTTGATAGTTCTAAAAGTTTGGATGCTACCAAGCTTTGGCATATGAGACTAGGTCATATTTCGGAGAAGAACTTAGAGTTGCTTCGTAAGAAGAAAAAGATCAAGGGAGAAATCTTCAACAAGTTGAACTTTTGCAAGGAGTGTGTATTGGCAAAGCAAACCAGAGTTTCTTTTGGTGACGGTATGCATACTTCTAAGAGTGTACTTGATTATGTACATTCAGATGTTTGGGGGCCATACCCTACTGCTTCCATTGGTGGAGCTTATTATTTTATTTCATTCATTGATGACTACTCACGCAAGGTTTGGGTGTATGTAATGAAAGCTAAGTCGGAAGTATTTCAGAATTTTAAGGTTTGGTTAGCTCTTGTTGAAAACCAAATAGGAAAGAAATTGAAGATTCTTAGATCCGATAATGGTGGCGAATATGTCTCCAAAGAGTTCCTCGACTACTGTAGACAACGCGGTATTAGAAGACATTTTACTACACCTGGTGATCCGCAATCCAATGGGGTTGCTGAGAGGATGAATAGGACTCTACTTGAGAAGGCCCGTTGCTTGATATTGACTGCGGGTATGTCTAATGGTTTTTGAGCTGAAGCTGTTTCGACTGCAGCACATATTATCAATCGGATTCCGTGCTCAGCCATTGGTGGGAAGATTCCAGAGGAGTTATGGAGAGGTAAAAGCACTTTATTAAGTTATTTTCGTATATTTGGATGTCCAGTTTATGTTCACAATACAGGACAAGATAAGTTGGAGCCTAGGGCCTCCACGTGTGTTTTCCTTGGTTATACAGATGGAATAAAAGGATACAGAATTTGGAATCCAGTTACGAAGAAAGTTATACACTCCAGACATGTGACTTTTGACGAGTCAGCGATGTTTAAACCTTTGGAAGGTTTATCAGACGGTTCAGATTCAGTTGATGAGAAGGCCGAAAAGACCGAGATTCCCAACTTTCAAACCCTAAGTACAGCTATTACTATTGGCAATAGTGATAGAACAGTTGATGATACATCACATGATAGTCCACAGATTTCCTCTAGTAGTGATGGAGATGGTCATGAAGCTAGAGAGGATTCAGCTCAAGATGGAGCTCAAGGTGGAGCTGAAGGAGAGTCAGGCGATATAGTCATTCGGGCTAGTCAGAGACCAAAGAGAGCTCCAATTAGATATGGAGATTGGGATTATGCAAATTTGAGCCTTGATGATCAGTTTGAGTATGCTTTACATGTTGTTCATGATGAACCATTAAGCCTTAAAGAAGCCATGAAGTCGAATGATAATTCGAAGTGGAATTGCGCTATGGAAGAGGAGATACAGTCTTTGCAGAAGAACAAGACTTGGGATTTGGTACCACTACCTCAAGGAAGCCGAGCCATAGGTTGCAAGTGGGTGTTCAAGCTGAAAGACGATGGTAGATACAAGGCAAGATTGGTAGCCAAAGGGTTTTCACAAAAAAAGGGGTTGGAGTATGATGAAATATTTGCTCCAGTTGTTAGACAAACTTCAATTCGAATCCTACTTGCGATAGTTGCTGCTCACGATTTGGAGTTAGAACAACTTGATGTGAAGACTGCTTTCTTGCATGGTGATTTGGAAGAAACCATTTACATGAAGCAGCCAGAAGGATTTATTGTAGATGGAAAATCAGATTGGGTATGCAGGTTGAAGAAATCTCTTTATGGTCTAAAACAGTCGCCTAGACAATGGTACAAAAGGTTTGATTCTTTTATGCTTTCACATGGTTTTAATCGTAGTACTAAAGATGCATGTGTTTATTTCAAGCATTTAAAGAATAGTAATTGGGTGTATTTGCTTTTGTACGTGGATGATATGTTGATTGCTTCTAAGGATAAAGCTGAAGTTGATGAGTTGAAGTTGAAATTAAAAGCGGAATTCGAAATGAAAGACCTTGGAGAAGCAAAGAAAATTTTGGGGATGGAAATCCAAAGAGAAAGAAAGCTTGGACTTTTGAGACTTACTCAAAAGGAATATATTCAAAAGGTGCTTGCTCGGTTTAGCATGGATGGAGCAAAGGCTATCAGTACACCCATGCCTTTGCATATACAGCTCTCTAACAAAGGCTCTCCGATCTCAGAAAAGGATAAGGCCTACATGAAAAAGGTGCCTTATGCGAGTGCGGTAGGTAGCTTGATGTATGCTATGGTGTGCACTAGACCTAACACTGCTCAGGCTGTTGGATTAGTTAGTAGATATACAGCAAATCCGGGAAAATCGCATTGGGAGGCAGTGAAGTATATTTTTAGATATCTTAGAGGAACATCAGATTATGGTCTTGTCTTTGGCGGCAGAAATAAAGATTTCAACTTGATTGGATTTTGTGATTCAGACTATGCCGGAGATAGAGATAGAAGGAAGTCAACCTCAGGCTATGTGTTCACTCTTGGAGGAACGGCTATTAGTTGGAGAGCGAGGTTGCAGACTATAGTTGCTTTGTCTACTACAGAGGCAGAGTTGATAGCTACAGTTGAGGCAGCTAAGGAGGCACTTTATTTGAAGAAGTTGTTGTGTGATT
The DNA here is from genome assembly GCA_030765085.1 of Allium cepa. Taxonomy (NCBI): domain Eukaryota; kingdom Viridiplantae; phylum Streptophyta; class Magnoliopsida; order Asparagales; family Amaryllidaceae; genus Allium; species Allium cepa. The sequence goes on from CM060944.1 coordinate 438,244,657, forward strand.
TGGGCTTTGTACAAGATAATTGTTTGGTGAATTGTGATGGTCAGAGTGCAATTCATTTAGCTGAAAATCTGGCTTTCAACTCTAGAACAAAGCATATAGAGGTAAGAGAGTCTTTCCTTATCTCCATGAATGAAGAGAAGTTAGTTCGCCTTCAGAAGGTTCATACAAATGACAATGCAGCAGATATGTTTACGAAGGCCTTACCTGCTACTAAGTTCGAGCATTGCTCGAACTTGATTCACTTGATGAAGTGCTAGGTGCCGCATGGTGGCACTATGGGGAAGAGAGTAACTTGGTTGAAGTTAAGAGAAGATGTGGCATTCTTCTTGTATGACGAGATATGAGTTTATTTTTTGGTTGCACAACGTCTGCCTTATTTTTTTTGAGTGTTTCCAACACTTTGTTGGTGGGCGGTGGCCTTGCCGGAGTTCATTAACAAAGTGCAATGAGAGGTGGCATTTGCAGGAACTCATTGGGAAGCATTCATTTTGGAGTATCTTGGTTTGGAAGAGATATTGTATCAAGGTGGAGATTATTAGGATTTTTTTTGGTGATACAATATTTTCAAAATTAATAGATTTTGGAGATATTCTCGGTATTTAGTTACCCGTTCTGTGCATGAAGGAAATGGAAAGAGAAATTAAAGAGATAGGTATGTGGAGATATTTGCCATATATATTTGATTGCCATATTTTATAAAAGGAGAAACAAATGGAATCAAATAGGGAAATAATTGATTGATGGAGAAAATGAAATATTATCAATCAATTACATGGCAAGGCAATTAATGGGAATATTATTATTCCATGAATTGATTTATTTACATAAATCAATTGCTTCATCCCTAAGTAACTTTTCTCTATATATAAAGAGAGGCATAGAGAATGTTAAGATATCAGATGTGAGAGAACAATCTCTTGTTTATTTTTCTTCATTTCTTTACTCTGTAACCTCTTCAAATAGTAATAAAGCTCTTCCCCATTAAAGTGGACGTACACTATCTCGCGATAGTGGAACCACTATAAATCTGTGTGTTCTCTCTTGTCTCTATATTTTTTTTCTTTCTGTGATCTATAATTATCTGTTTGTTCTATCACACCAAATTGCAAGATTCTATTTTTCTGCTGAGAGGGATTGATCACCCCTCCCCCTTACATGCAGTAGTGATATGAGTGGGCAGGGGTTGGAGAAGTCTGTTTGGTTGAGAAGTGGGGAATGTAGTGTTGGTTTGGGTTTGTGCACTGTCCACTAGATATGGTAGTGAATTGAATGAGCAGTTATGAAGGGGTTGCACTGTTTGCTGGTTAGTGGAGATGGAGTTGAGGTACAAGTTGCAGTTTTGGTGGTTCAGGTTATAAAGTGATTCAGTGCACAGAAGTGGTGAAGTGAGTGTTATGTATTAACAGAGAATGGTAGGCTGGGTAGTTAGACAGCAGTTGTGGTTGTAGTTGAAGCAAGATGGCATGGGTTGTTGCTGTGGTGATAGTTTGAGATTGCTACTTGTTTTGTTGTGTAGAAGTTATTGTATGCAGTAGTGTTGTGATGTTTGAAGGCGGTAGTATGGTGTACAGGGATGTAGAAGATTGAATGGATTGATGGTGGTTGTTTTGTGTGTTCAGTAGATGATCAGGTGCTTGAGGAAGTAGATGATAGTGTGTCTGAAGTGAATGGTGCTGCTAGGATCAGTGAAGAAATAGAAATGTGCAGGAGGCTTTGAAGCAAGGTGATATTGATCAGGTTGATAATAATATAACTAATTTAACAAAATTTTATAAAAATAATAATAATAATGACGATGATGATGAATTAACTAAGTTCATAAAAATGAAATAAGTTCATAAGAACAACAACAACAATAATAATAAAATTAAGTTAAATCGAGTTTTAATAATAATAATAATAATAATAATAATAATAATAACTAAGTTAATCGAGTTTTATAAATAATAATAATTATAATAATAATAATAAATTAACTAAGTTAACCAAGTTAATAAAAAATTATCTAAGTTTTGTTAAAATTAATTAAACAAGTTTTATAAAATTAACTAAGTTTAAGTTAACTTAATTTTATAAATAATAATAATATAATTAATCTAACAATGTTTTATACATAACTGTAAGATTGGACTTTATTTATTTCATTTCGTTTATATCTTTGATTATTTATATGATGTTATTTATAGTATGATATGCGTGTATAATGCTATAGATGTTTGATATCAGATTTAAAGTCCTACGAATTGACATAATTGTTTGACTATATGTTGTGCTTTCACTTGTGCAGGCATTGGATTTCCGAAGAGAGCAAGGTTGGACTTTTATGGTTCTAGCTTTCACTTGTGCGTGCAACAAAGAATTATGGGTAACCGAGCGTTTTGTTAGCACCAGTTTAGTATAATTTTTTTTAGTACTTGTTGTGTAAATTTGTATGTGAATGGTTATTGTATGTTAGTCATTTTATAAAAAAATCTACTGTATTAGAATGGTTATGGATATCTTATTTGATTATATGATTAATATTTTTTTAATTTTTCAAATATGATGATTATGTGAGTGATTGTTGATTGATATAGTAGAAATAAAATAGACCATCAGCAGGAAAAATAGCATCAAAAAATGGTGCAAAATGATCAATAACTTTTAGTAGCATTTCAAAAACGCTACGAAAATTCATATAGTGGCGTTGAGTAAACGCAACCGTAAAGTAGGGGTAAAGTTGGAAATTCTATTGGTAGCGTCAAAAAACCTTTTGGTAGCGTTTTATACACGTTGCATAAAAAGAATTTAGTGGCGTTTCATAAACGCTGCGGTAAAACGATTTATGGTAGCATTGAAATAAGTGCAACTAAAAATCAGGTATTTTTAGTCGCGGGCTTTATAACAGCGTTCATCAAAACGCTGCTAAAACTTTTAGTAGCGTTTTTTGAGCGCTACTAAAAATCAAAATTCTTGTAGTGTTATAGTGGTTCAACACTGTGTCCTATGTCCACTTTGAAGGTTTTAATGTTTATTGCTGATTAGAAACTGAGTTATAAAAGTAAAACAGCTAAAACTTGGACTACAATGGAGTTCAACTCAAGCAGCGACATAAAAAATCATTTTTTAGTTGCAACGAGTACACTATTTGCATGTGTAAAGCTGGAAATATCTGCCTTGAGTCTCAGAATACCCTTTCTCAAGCCTAGGTAGGCCGACACAATCAATCTGGAGCCATTTGGGATCGGTCTTTGATCGAACCACGTTGCTTTCGTATCGATCGAAAGTTGCTCCAATTGAGCTGCGATCGATCATGGATGTTCCTAAGATGATATAAAACCTTCTATGAAATCTCATCGTATTTGGATTTGTGGTTGTGGAGTTATTGATCGATCAAACTTGCAAATATGGAGTGGTTGAAGCTTTCCGTATCGATACCTTGATATCGATCTCTTCGGATCGATGACGTGGCGTACGCACTTTGTAGAGATTCGTATTCTATGCATAGGGACCGCTTCTTTTGGGTTAACCGCTTCTTTCGCATCCATCTGATATATCTTGCTTCTCATATCGATGCCTTGCCACCGTCTTCATATCGATTGCAAGCTCTGTTATTCATATTGATCAAGTAGGTGATAGATACGAGAAATGCAGTTGCTGGCCAAGTGAAGCGCGACCAAGTGAAGCGCGATCGATCTGGGAAGTGCTAAAGTCCACCGTTATGTGCTTGAACCATATGGATACGAATGATGGATGCTGAGTGATGGAATTACATTCATTTCATATCAATGTTGATGGATATGAAATGATGGATACAGATGGATGGATACGAAATGATGGACACAGATGGATGTATACGAAATGATGGAAACGAGATGGGCCTGTTTCACACGGATCTTGATCGTTCCATAACTCGATCATACGAACTACGATTAACTTGAAATTTGAAATGTTGCCTTGCATAGCTCTGTTTGTCATATCATGCTAACCATGGCTCGATCCGGACTCAAACCAAGTTTGCTTGTATCTATTGTGCATCTGCCGATAACTGATTTTTGGAGTGAACTGTCTTCTGTATCTAGTCAAGTCCTTAATATCACGGCCTTGCCAAAAGGCGGGATAACATACATTGCTCGATGTGGAACTCTAGTGTGGAAAACTTATGATATCGCCTTAGCTGCTTCATTTCTTTGTCTGACCAAAAATCCAAAAAAGTAAACCAGCCTTTAGAACAACGTCATTATCGAACATCCAGTGTAATAAATGCTAGCCTTCTTCAAATATTTCTTGTGAAGTTTCATAGCTCCATTGCAAGCCTTTTTTGCATCGATATTTCCACTCATGTCATTCAATATCTGAGATTCATTTTAAATGTATCAGCATTATTATTGAATAATAGCTAATGTGATTTGAAGTCTTGGTTAAAAAAATCTGCTTATGTAGTTAGCCGCTATATTATGTAAGCATGAACCTAAAAAACATTTGTGGGTATTTCTGTTCAGAATATATGTTAACAACACTATTTTATGTGATTCTTGTATTAAAAACATTCCCTTTTTGTTTGGGGAAGAACCAATTCAATGGCATTATCCATGTACCTAAAAAATTCATATTCAACATAAGACAAAAACAAAGCATTATTTTTGTTTTTTGTTCTTTTACGAAAAGAAAAACAGATGGATAGTTTAGCATGGGCTTCTTACAACAATTTTGTACTTTTATCAACTAGAACATTAGCAACAAGAAAAATCTTAATGGGAATTGGAGTTTTCAATGTAGAAGCATTTCTTATATTTTATTGCTCATATTTAACAATTTTCCGTGTGAGTTTTGCTTTCCTTGTAGATCCATCTTTCTTTTCATTATAAGCTCCTGCATCTTGTTTTCATAGATTGAGAAAAAGTTGGGATCATATTCAAGAGCCCACATCATCTGCTTTCGCTTATATAGTTAGATATCACATATGAAGAAAAAAATGTGTTTTTATTGTAGCAGTTAACTTAAAATGTTATATAAAAATCACATCTCCCAAAGGTACAAGGAGTCCAAAAACAACTCTCTATGGAATAATATCATGAGCATACGAAAGGCAAAAAGATAATCACCTCCATTAGGTGTTCTAAGTTAAAAAACGAATACATTCGTTGATATTTAACGTAAGAATCTAATATGTGAATATGGATCTTCACTAGCTGTTGTAGTTTACTCATATATATAGTTAGCTATGTTATATCTCTCAAATTTTGGATGTATGATTCAATAAAAGAAACATAAAATAGAAATGAAATCATTCTGATGTATTCATGAAGCTTTAGGTTAAGAACTTAAATATGGATGCCAGATTTTGGAGCTGACTCACTATTCCAACTGATTGGTCAGTGCATCTGAATTTCCTTGCTTTAATTACAAATAAACTGTTTGTATCAGAAACCAATACAGACTATTACAGAGAAGAAAGTGTGACTATTATTTTTCTCATATACAAAATTGCATTATAAACAAATATAAAATTCCATGTTTACAAAATTATACCATATAAAAGAGCAGCAAAATATACTAGGTTAGATAATTTAAGGGTGATATGCAATAATCCATTTTACCGACGAGGAGTGGCTTTCTTGTTACCTGCACCATCTGGGTTCTCATCTTTCCAATCGTAGCCTAATTTTATAGTGGTAAATCATGAAAACTAGTTCAAACTACTCCAAATTTTTTTCTTTTCCTCTAGTATATAAGCAGTGTCCGAACTATTGGCTTCTGACTGTAATAGCCCGTAAAAAAAATAAAAGGACTTAAAAATTCTTTTAATTGCTTATATTTGGTGAGATATAATAAAAATAATAACTTTAATCACATTACATATTCAACTATGCTTATGAAAACTCAAAAATAATTAAGGTGCATTCCTACTTCAAGAGTCCAAGTGCACTTATAGAGGCAAGTAGAAATTTAAAAGTTTTAAAAGTTTAAAGTTTAAAGTTTAAAGTAAGTTTCAAAATATTAATATTTTCATATAAGAAATCAAATCATTTTTAGTTCTAACATTATCAAATTAACAAATCTGAAATAAAAAACAAAAACAACAAAATAATTGAAATTGAACTGCTTTAGTTACCTAGTAGAAAATAAACCAAAAACAAAGCAAAATGTAAGCTCTAGCAACGTTCTGGTAACATTATCTCAAGCACCTTGTTGGAGCTATCATTGAAGTACCTGGGTTAAGCACTGTGATATATTTTTATTAGTTGTTCATCTAATTTTACAGCTTTAGCTATCATATTTATAGTTTGTACAAGTGTTTTTTGATCATATATAAACATTGTACATACGTGCAAAAGTACATCATTAGCAAAGTTCCAACAATTTTCCATCAAACCGAGGAGCAAAAGAAATACTGAAGCTGCAATTAATAATTCTTTTCGAAATAAATTAGATACTTGAATGAAATAAATTAAATACAAAGATAATATATATGTAACGACCTGCCTTTTTGGACATTTTAAGCAGACACACGCGTTGAATTCAAACCATTCAAAAGGGCAGATTATTATGGGGTAAATAAGAAAACGAGAAGAAATAAAAACAAGTACAGAATGTCGCAGCGGAATGACAAAATCTAATAATCAAATAACAGTTCATGAAGCTGTTTTATAAATATATTTGACTATTCTTTACAACACAACATCAGAGTTACATAAATAGGAATAAATAAATGGATGCAGCGGAACCACATGATGCAGCGGAATAAATATATAATAAATAGTAATAGTACAAATCTTCGTCTTCGTCCTCCATAAATAAAGTCTTCAACCCTGAAATGCTCAGGCCGACCCGAGAAAATCGAAATGACAAAACACTCGAGTCAGAACTACATGATTTCATGTAAGTTAAATTTATGCTAAATATGAGTGTAACAACGTCAAAGATGTTTACGGGATTTGACATCTCTTATCCAGTGTATAACGTGGGTGCAGTAACTTAAGAGATGTTTGAGATTCCCGTCTCCTAAGAAACCGTTAAACTATCAACTATATAGTACAATACACTATTATAATATGTCTACAGCAAAGTAAAAGTATTAAAATAGCGTTAAGGCGTTACCCATACACCCCTTAACACATTTTTATGTATTCCCATAGTCTATACATACTGTAATTCCTCCGTAAACAGGAGGGCTATCAGAGGGCACTCCATAGATATGGTACAAAAAAACTCGTAGAAGGCGCTCTAGGGCATGTGAACACGGCACTCAAGGCAATGCAGGGAGATATACCAATTGCACTCTTGGGCTGGCCGTAACGCATAGCAGCTATTACCGTCCACCTCGGACACACTCTCATAATCAAAATCGAGTGGTGGCCACCAAATCAATCACAGAGTCAAAATAAAGTATCGAAGAAATGTGCCTGATAGGAGGAATGACCTCACTTGGCCCGGTATATCTCCTGTTTTAGTCACATCTAAGCTGACTCACGGGAGTTAGGGTCATGTTATACCTTATACAGAAATCGTAAGCGAAACCATCCTACTTTATTTTTGGAATCTCCACCATGTACACAGTTGTTAAAGTGGTTTTCGGTATTGGCAAAGAGTATGACAATATCCGATCCCGGTCTCTTTAACAACCAATCGTTTATTACACACCAGATGGTTTTTTTACATTTCAAAAAGTCAATTTACAATTGATATCATAATATCATATACAATTCAAACCATATCACTTTCGAGATTATATTTACTTTCGAAATCATATTCATCTTTGAAATCATATCACTTTTGAAATCATAGTTTCGAAATTATATTTCCTTTCGAAAGTCATATTTCCAAACAGGTAAACTCTCATTTTAAAATTATCATATTAAATCAAACATTTTATTTAAATTCCAACTTAGGTTATAATGTCATTTAGCCATGTTCACTTTAAAATCGAGGATTTGAACATAAACCCATCAACTTTACTTAGTTTGGAATTTAGAAAAATAGTTTAGATAGTTATAAATAGTTTAACAAATTTAAAATTAAATTTTAGAATAGTTAGAACACCCTAAATTATTTTAAAATAGATGAAAATAGTTTTTAAATTGATTTAAGATAGTTAAATATATTTAAAATAGATTAGATATAATTAAAATAGATTAAATAGCTTTAAAATAGTTTAATAATTTGAAAATATTAATAATTAGAATCTTTAATTTAATATATTCTTTCAAAATGGTTTATATTAAATATGAATTTGAAATTTATATCAATTTAAACTATTTATTTCATTTCAACACATTCGAACCATTTTCAATTTCCAAATCAACATAACCAATTTCAAATCTTCCCAATTCAAATTCTCAATAAAATATTTAATTTTATATCAATTTCAATACACGTTTGAAATATCAGTTTAAACTACTCCAATTTCAATATTTTCAAAGTTATATTTCAAACGATTTTAACGACTCAATTCTGATAAATTCCAATTATTCTTCAAAAAATCAACCTTAAAATTTCAATTTAATTCCTTTAAATAATTGGGTTTTTTAGGCTTAAGGAAAAAGTTAGAGAAAAATTTAGTTTCAGGGACAAAAGTTTGATTTTTAGGCTGAAGGACGCTTTTTAGTGTAAATCACAGAATGATAGTTGTAACTATCATTTTCAGTTTGCACTAAAAAGTGTCCTTCAAACTAAAAAGCAAACTTGTTGTCCCTGAGACTAATTTTTTTTGCAACTTCTTCCTTGTATCTATTTACTCTTAAACCAATTCAAATTTTTAACATAAAACTTGGATTTTGATCATAATTTCAATTTATACAAATCAAATTTTATTTTCAAATATCATTTAACTAAATTCAATAATTAAAGATTTAAAAATCATTTAATTTAACCAATCCAGTGTCCGTATATAATTCTCTACCTTAGGGTCAAGTGATACAGATACTTATCATTTCAATCCGCAGTTTAAAATTTTACGGTTGTATATCATTTCAAACCTCAATCCCGAATCAATATTAAAATCCATAAAACCGCTCGAGTCTATCATTTCAACCCATAACGATTTTTTCTTACTCTATAGATCGTTACGGTATATATCATTTCAAACTATAGTGATTTTCGTAAACAATAACTAAGGGCACTTTCAGAGTGATCACAATATATCGTCCAATCATCAAATATTGAAAATCAACATCCATCATAATTATCATCCAATTCAAAAATAAATATCACAATTAACTAATTATCAATAACATGTATTTAACTGGAAATTTAAATTCAATAATAAATTAAATAACAATTTAATTCCAAAGTAAATTCAAACCAACTGGAATGACGATTTAATATACCAAACAACAATAAATAAATTCCTAATCACATCACAAATTTAATTTAACTAACATAAGAAATTTTAGAAGTTGTGAGTGGGTCAAAACACTCGCCCTTTGAATTCAAATCGAATTGAAATTCAAAATAAGCCTCAAATTTGAATGGTTTTAGAATTCACCCAAACCATTTTCATTTTGCTCGAAATTTCGATACGATCGCAATGGAAGAAACCGCGTCCAAATCAGTGTTTGTATGCAAAAGTTACAATTAAATTAGCATTAACGATTTTGATTAATATTTAATTAACTAAAATAAGAAAATTAACTACCTATCCCCTTCTCTCCCATTCGTTCCCTGGACGACACAAGAACCCAACACCATCGACCCTTCTCCTCCATGCACGCCACCCAAGCAATACCCAGACCACGATCAGAGACCACCAACCGATGCGCCACACCGAGCACCACCTTCACCCAAAATGCCATCGAATACGTTGCTTCCATCGTCATGTAAAAACCAAAAAGAGTGCGACCCTATATGCCTCGATTTTGGCAAATCTGAGGCACTACGCCACGATTCCACCTTAGTTGCGAAGAGCTCGCCGAGATCTACAACTTTCCTTTTGAAAGATTTTGATTTTATTGAATGGATAAGAAGAAATCAAGGGAAAAAGAAAAGAAATTTTTGGCCATAGAAGTCATGTAAACGGCGGCCAGAACCAACTAGGGTTTCCATAAATATTTTAATATTATTTTCCTTGTTTAGCATACCGTATATAGTTAGGTTCAAAAACAACCCGTACTCCGATTGAAGCGTGCCGATAGGCTATCCTAATTTAAAAAGGCCTTTTGAACATAATAGAACCGGTTTCGAGGCTCAATTATATCATTTTCATCGGCTACAGTTAAAGTCGAATTGGTTTGAAATGACAATAGCACCCCGAAAAGCCCATTTCATTTCCGAAACGAAAATGGGTCATCCCATATATCAAAATAGATGGTTTTAATATTTTTAAACTCAATGGAATAGGTTTCAAGTCCTAATTCCAATGTATGATGAAGTTAACTTAAAATGAGCTTATTTCAAATTGATTTCAATTGAATTTATTTCTAGGCATTTCGAGCTCGTACGATCAAACGACAAGTCCGATCGTTACGAAACTTGAAATCCTACAATAATTTACTGTTACGAATCCAACGAAACTAGTTTCGTCAAAATCCGAGATAGTTGCCAAAATGGTCGTTTTCACGTAATTAAATAAATTAATATTTAATTAATTAAATCCCTTCTTCATTCAAATTTGATAGTTCACAAATCTCATCATTTTTAATCACTTGGACATTTGAAATGACTTAATACAACTTTATATAACAATTCAGTGTTGGTTATTACACTAATTACAGTGTTCAATTTCCACTGTAATTAAGTCCAACTAATTGTAATTTAATCCCGATAAATTGATTTAATTTGATTTTAATCTTCATATTCAATCAATTATTGCTTTAATAGCATAGTTAACATTGTTATACATTTTCTCACATTAATATCTTACCATTGTCACCTTACTTTTCATTAGCATAATCTTTAATTACATTTAATTGTAATAACTCCATTTATTATAATTTAAATTCAAATAAATTGAGAAAACTTGATTCCAATTCTTTTTATTCAATTAATTGTCATATTATGCATGAAATTTTCATTGATTACATCTTGTTGAATTAACATTCTACAATTTTCAATTCAACCTTCATTGACTGCACTGATTAAGCGAATTAATTGCAATTGATTTCTAATTTTTACTTAACAGGCTAAACAATAGGTAACATATGATAATTGTCACCATTAACTTTTAGTCACATTAGTATGTTTGTTATCTATACACAAATGCTATAGTTATTCACGCAACATTCATTTTTTCCCCATTTTACAATTTGTTATGTATTATTTAATTAATACATCACTTAAATTATCAATTGCTCTTTTAATTAAGTTATCAATTAATACATTCATTATTACAGTAAATTTACAATTTATAACTAATTATAACCTTTTAAATCCTTTTAATTAATTGAATTACATTTAAAGCATTTACCAATTACCTTAGATTAATATCATTTCATTTGATTCCAATTATATTCTTATTATTTGATCGTAAGTTTTTATTTCTTCCAACATTAAATCACTAAACCTTATTAAATTAACAATTTTTAATTATCGAAAATTACAGGTCATTACAATATAAATCTACATAGAAATACTTAAATCATAAATAAGTTGTTTTATATTTAAATTCCTAAATCGTCTGTAATGTTGCGCAACTGAGAATCATTCGGATGCAAATACAAATCGAATAATGCAAGTGTTACCTTTGGCTAAGTTGTGTATCTTTGTTTGAACTTGAACCGATATCCACCAATGATTTAAGAGAAATTTTGGTTTTTCCAAGCGAACAACAATTGTGGCAGCAATAACATCGATATCGACTAATGATATAAATTTCGGTCAGATGAACTTTTGAGAGGAGGATTGTGGTTGAATGAGCTCTGGTTGGCAGAGAAAATCGAAGTAAAAGATGGATTAGGTATTTATTTAGGTTGGAAGAACTGTTATCATATGAACTAGATTATTATTTAATCATGATAAGGGTTAATGAAAATAGAAAAGAGTAATTATTGCATCAAGAAAAGTATATCTATTCCGTAGAGGGAGGGTGAAAAAAAGTGTGGAATATGAGATATTTTATTAGGAAGAAGATTTAAGATAGAGCACGGGAGGAATGTTCCATGTTTTATGGGCACTGATTTCATTTGACAGTTGGTTTGATTAATGCAAAACTAAGAGAAGATGACGGGAACATGGTACCTTGTGTGTTTGGCTTCATGAAATATTATCCATAAAAGAAAACACTATTAAACCAAATCATAGAAATACCATCTATAGCTTGGTCTATCAACAAGATAGGTTTTAACTTGAGCTCGGGCGGACCCCACTTAGTAATATGGGTACGGGTTTTCTTTTGACTACCCAAGCACAAGGCCAATCCGGTAATTAATTTATTGTTAGGAACTTATATGTAACGATCCGTATTTTTGGGTCATCGAATTTGAATATTTAATTTATTTAAATATTTGAATTTGAATTATAATAAAATCTATGTTTCAAATTTAGACCTGACTCTTGATGACGACATTTTAATTTAATTTACAGAATTTTTCCGTAATTTTTAATTTGGAAAATAAAAATGTTTTCATTTGACGCGTTTTGCGCCAAATGTCGGTACTTTTGATACTGCACAAAATAAGTTAACTTGTCTATTTTATTTCTGTTTTTTGATCGTCTTATGTTGTTGAGCGTGGTCAATTTTTATTTCTGTCGTTCGCCGTCCATATACACACTGAATATGGTGTAATGCCCCCAAACTTTTAAATATCTAAAGTTTCAAAACAAGTCGGCATAGTCATTTTCATTGTCTTTTTTGTTGTACTTACTGTAATGCATTAAATATTCGTACCCTTAGGCATGAAGGAATTTTTTTTGAAAAGGTAAATAGGCCCAAGGCTTGCTTAATCAAAAATATCAGTGCTCATACACAAACACCCGAAACATTATTCTGAGACTTCAAAACCCTAGCGGTAAAAAACTCTTCTAAGCAGAGAAAAAAACGAAGATTAAAAATGGCGACCGACTTCAGCCAATCCAGCCGCCACCTCTCGAACTACACCTCATGGAGGCTTCTAAAACCTCTCATTCGCACTAATATCCTCTTTATCTATGCAGTCTTGAAGCTTTTCACTGGAAAGTTAGGATTTGATGAAATTATGTCTCTCCCTCTTCCAGAACTTGTTGCTTTCCTCCAGATCCATGCTTTCTTCTTCAAAATAATGACGATTGGTAAAGTAAGATGTTTTGCCCTTCCAGATATCGTTGTCATTCTCCAGATCTTCTGTTGAATAGCGGCGATTAGAAGGATTGTAGCCTGTTTGAGTGGAATCTTCTGAAATCTTATTGCTTTCTCCTTTTCTCCAGCAAGATACGTGATAAACTGTGTTGTTTAACAAACTTTTATAAAAATGCTCTCGCTTTATTATCGTTGATATTAAAATTGGTATAATCTTCCTTGGACAGCAATTTAATCTCCTTGGGATCGCTGCTAGATGTACGGTAGCTCCTTCGAGCTGTAACATGTAAATAGCCAGCATCATTATTCATAATACGGTAAGGATTAATATTATGACTAATATTATTGTGTACACTTCCTTTGCAGATATTAAATTTGTTAGCAGCTTTGGAATGGCCGCCTCTAGTGAGATAGCTCCGGGAATGGCTGTCGTGACTAAGGGAAGATGTGCTTTTAGCATTAGTTTGTGCATTACTCTGACAGTATCTATGTGTTCTTTGGGAAATATCAGTAAAGGATTTCCCCCTAAGTAAGAAATCTTCAACTCCAGTTTCATACATGTCAAGTTTGTTTAAATTAAGCTTAGTAGCTTCATAGCTTTCTTGATGCTTGATTGTTTTCCCACTGAGAATTTGAAAGTCTGAGTAAATGCTATTCCAAAGTTGATTGCTGCTTCTCTCAATGTTATTATGAAGTCTTTGATTTCTTTCTTTTCATATATGGTATATGACCGTGGTTAGCATAATAGATGCTATTTTAAAGCCTTTTGATTTGGGTTTGTATCTGCTCTGATTATAATGAATGCTTCCTCCTATGTTTTGAATGGATTGATGTTGATTAAATCTTAAAGTATTCTTAGCAATGTACCAAACATGTATTGAGAAGATACAATCAAAGAAAAGATGATCTTCATTTTCAATACCATTTTTTCATAGCAGGCATCTGTTATCTGCATTTTTAGTCCATTTGGCACATCTTTCTTTTGTTGGTAGCCTGTTGAGAATGGCAAAGTAGGAACAATGAGACATTTTGAGACAATTTGAATTACACCAAATAACTTTGTGCCAGGTAACTTCAGTGTCATCCCCCTTGACAAATTTCCAAACTTTTTTTAAAGGAGAATTTTTCTTTTGAGTTAAGTTACCAAATCCAAGTATCCCTTTGAAGATTGTGATCTATTGAGATATTTTCAATAGCAGTTCTGAAAATATTAGCAGCTTGATGCATTTTTGTATTCCATGCTTGATTGTGAATGATGTTTTGAACCTTTTCAATAGCATCTCCAAATAGATACATGTTGTTCCAGCCAAGTAAATCGATTAAAGATTTTCCAAAAATCTAAGGGTCAAACCATAACCTAGTCATACTGCCATCATTGAGTTTTCTTTCTAAAAGAGTTTTTCCTTTCTCCCTGCAGTTAAGTATATTTTTTAGGTATATGAATGATGGTTTTCAGCCTTAGTAATCCAATTTTTTTTATTTTTAAGGTATTTTTCCCTCATCTATCTGGCCCAAAGAGATTTGCCATCGATAAATTTTCAAAAAGCTTGTATTTAGCTGCTTCCCTCAAGTCTCTGATATTTCTAAGTCCCAGACCACCTGCACTTTTAGGCATGCAGACTTTATCCCATGCAATTTTGTGCTGTTTACCTTGCCAAATAAAGTTAGCACACATTTTTTCAATTTTACAAATTGCTTTTGCTGGAATATTACGAGTTTGAACCCAATACATTACAATTGTAGTGATGACAGTATGGATGAGTTCTAGTCTACCAGCTAAAGATAATAGTTTACTAGACCACCATCAAGTTTATTTTGAATAATGTCATATAATCTTAGGCAATCCCTATCATTAAGCTGATTTATACTTAATGGCAGGCCTAAATATTTGACTGGCAAACTACTTCTTTGAATTTAAGAATGTTTAAAATTTCCTCTTTGCATTTGCAACCTTTACTGAAATAAATTTTACTTTTACACTCATTAACTTTTAAACCAGCAAAGATTTCTAATTTTTTAAAGATGCCAACAATAGTATTAGCACTTTTAGCATCTGATTAATAAACAAAAGCAAATCATCTGCATATAACAGATGAGTAATGGAGGGTTTGATTCTATATATAGCTTTTAAATTACCCCTTTTATGTTCAGAATCAATTAAGAAGGAGAAATACTTCATAACAATAGTGAATAGATAAGGAGAGAGGGGATCTCCTTGTCTAATTCCTCTGTTGCTATGTATGTATCCTTTTGGAGAGCCATTAATCATTACAGAGTATGTTACATTGTCAATACATTCTTTTATTAGATCACAATTTTTTTTATTGAAACCCATTTGAATCATCGTGTGAATAATGAAGTGTCTATTAATTTTATCAAAGGCTTTATGTAAGTCAATTTTAATACACATGGCATTTTTTTTGTTGAAATTTCTAATTTGCTCATGTTCTAACAAAGTGTTTTCAGTGATGAGCCTTCATGGAATGAAGGCAAACTAATTTTCTACAATTAAAATTTTAAAAACATTTTAATCCTATTGCATAAAATGGAAGACATGATTTATAAATGAAATTACAACATGAAATGGGTAAATAATCTTCCAATCCAATTGGATTGCTAATTTTTGGGATTAGTGTAGTGAAAGTATGACTGAAGGATTTTAAATGCTTACCAGTCTTAAAAAATTCAGAAATAACCTCCAAAATATTATTATTAATATCATCCCAATGAGTTTTATAAAATGTAGCACTAAAGCCATCTGGTCCTGGGCTTTTATCATTATCAGCATTGAAGATAATATTTTTAATATCCAAGATACTTACAGGAGCTAAAAGGAGGTCCTGACTACTCTCCTTTAATAAGTATTTAGTATTAATATTAGGAAAGGTAGTCAAATAGTCATTAGAATCAAACAACTCTGTGAAACAATTAATGGCTTCCTCCTCAATTTCATATAGATTCTTTAAAACATTTCCATTAGCATCAATAAGTTTGCCTATGACATTTCTATTTTTCCTAATGGTCATTTTGGTATAAAAAAATTTACTAGCTTCATCTCCATTAGTTAGCCAGTCAATTTTGGCCTTTTGCCTAATATTAACTGACTGAACATGCAGGGATGTGCTAAGCTTACTTTGGGCCTGAAAAAAACTGTTTATAGTACTTCCTTCTGAGCAATTACTATCAAGATCATTCTGTAATTTCTCACAGTCTGCTCTTAATTGTTTCAGCTCATTTTTGTTTCTACTATTATTCCAGCTTTTAATATTCCCCTTAGCAATCTGTAGAAATTTAAAAAAAATTGTACTGAGCCGATCCATGAATCTTGAATTATGATATCTTTATAATTATCTTCAAGCACCTATCCATTCATAAATCTGAATGGAATATTTTTTTATATATTGAAAGTTGTTTGTGAGAAAAATTTGTAAAGGTGTGTGATCATTTGTAGCTTGAGGAAGAGTAAAACATTTGTAATATAGGAATAAACTTAAAAAATTTGATTATTTAATATCTTATCAAGTTTACAGTGAATATTCCTAAACTGACCAGACTTTCAAGTGAATTTGTTATCTATAATATTAGCTTCAATTAAGCCTGTCCTAAGAAAGAAGTTGTTAATAAAATCTAAATTGCTAAAGGGGACTAGAAGACCTCCTCTTTTATCAGATGCATGCATTATAGCATTAAAATCACCCAATATAATCCAAGGATAAGAGATTTGTTTATTTATTTTTTCTAGGTGGTTCCATAAAACAAGTCTCTCATTTTCAACAGTACAATTTTAGCGATTCATCTAATTTACGCTCTAAAAGAACTAAAATGCTAGGCTTTTCAGTAAAAATTAAATTAGAATTATCCAGTTTTCTAATAGGGGATTTATGCCCCCTAACATTCTATGAAATGATAGACATAATTAAAATTATGAATAAAAAGAATAATAAAGGATACTCAAAGGATATGTATATAGTTACAGTGAATCACTGTAATTATCCTCATCCTCCATCACTTCAAGCTTCTTCCCTTTCTTTTTGTATGCTGAATCATTTTTAACCTTTAGAAGCTTTTCACATATACCATTTTTAGAAATATACTTTTCTCTAAATTCTTTATCTGCAGCATCCTCAACATATTCTGTGGAAGAAATATCATTTAAGCTTTTGATTCCTGTTCTAGCTTTTTTTTCTTCTTTTTCTTGTATTTTTCTGCAGATGATAGGGATGATCCAGCAATGACTGCTTCTTGGATAGCATTTTCAGATATTGACTTTTTATTATGTGGAGTTAGTGAGCCTGGAAGAAATGTTATGCCAGTGCTATCTGGAGGGTTATGTAGATCAGGAAGGGCCAGACTTTTTGAATAGCAGTGATCAACAATCATAGAATCCTCTGGAATATTTACCAGAGTAGCAGCTTTGTTCTTTCCTACCTCTTTCATGCTGAAGATTGAAGAAATTGGAACATCAGATTCAGTAGCTTTATCTTTAATAATCTGAAATGCCCGAGGGAAGTAATTTTCTTTATTTTGCAAATTAATCTGAAGGTCTGCAATTTTTTTTATGTCCAATGCATTGTGTGAACCTCCATATTATTACAGTATCCTGACTGTAGTATAGATGTAGTTTGAAGCCCATCAGCACTTTTTGAGTATTTATGTGTTCCTCTGCATTTTTTCCTATTGCATCACTATTTCCTATAGATTTTTCTTTCCAGATTTTCTTTGCAGTACAATTTTCATTAGAGTGTCCAAAACATACACAAGCTTTGCATCTTGGAGGAATCCACTCATATTCCATTTTTTGTACTATACTATCTCCATCATACATAGAAATGTTAGCTTCCTCGGGTAAATCTGCATCAGCTTTTATTTCAGCAAGTATTTTTGCATAACTCAGTCTTGTTTCTTTAGTAGTTGGTTCATCCAACTTTAGGGGCATACCCACCACACTTGCAATAACACTAAAGGCATCTTTATCCTATAATCTTAGATTTAATTCAGATAAGCTGATCCATATTGGCATAGTGGATAGAAGATCTCTGTCGAAATTCATTTTCTTATTCCATTCACTACTAGAAAAAGCTCAAAAATCGGCAAGGCAGGGCGACGACTCCCGACGGCTTATTTCCGACGGGCCGTCGGCGGCCGTCGAAAATTCGCGAATATCTGGCTCCAGCCGAGCCTTCTTCTTCTCCATTTTCATACAAAAAAATTAGGTTTACTTCCCCTAATTCTCTTCCCCAACCCTCCTATCAGCAATTTCGTGATTTCAAGTTCTTCCTGACTGTGCAATTAACTTCTACTGCTCTCCAGTACATGTATAATCTCTTATTTTAGCCAAAAATTCAGTTTTTATCCTAATTCTAGATTTGCATAATTTGATAAATTAGGGGTAATTCTTGATTGCAACTGTTTACAATAGTGTTATAATAGTTTCTAGCATTCCATGATATTCCTATTTAATCTGTTATCGTGAAATTGCGAAAAACATGTATAATTTATATTGATTGTATATGTGTGTAGCGGTGCTATCATTGTATTGTGTTAGTTGAATTAAGATAAAATGAACATACGAGGTAGAAATATTATATTGTGCACGTAATGATTTATGCAACAAAAAAATACGTCGAATGAGCCTTAAGTTGATGCGTAATACGTCGAATAAATGTGTTAAATTAATATATATTTTTGTAAATGTGAACAGTGAGTAAAACTGTATTTTTTCGTAAAATGCACGCATGTAACTGACAAATGTCCCTTAGAGAGTTTTTGGAAACGTCTGACGAGTGTTATACATGATCGTTGTATAAATAGTCGTTTTTTCGAAAAACGACCATTTATATTCATCTGGTACAATGTTTGTCGGATTTGTCCCTGTATTGGGCAAGTTATGAACACAGTAAGAATTTACATTTTGTATACTATTTCGTCTCAAACGGTTCATAAAATTTCGGCCTAACTTTTCTTTTTTGTTTCTTGCGTACACGCATTTGTGTACAATGCAGGGAACAAAAGGGAAATGCTGCCGAAATTTTGTTGAATCGTTTGAGATGAAGTAATATACGAAATGTAAATGCTTACTGTGTTTGTAATGGGAAGTTGGATGCCTGACTAATGAAAAAAAATTATATATATTTTTAAATCGTTACGTTAAATAAAATGTGCCCTATTTGAAAATATTTTTAAATTTGTGAAGTTGTTCTTTAAATTCAAAATATTATACGACAATGAAAATAATATTTTTCGAATTTGTATTCTTCAAAATAAATATTAAATTTTGAACTTCTCATTTTGTCAAATAGGAAAAATTATTGATTATTTTGTTGATTGGAGGAGATGGATGTACCAAAGAAAAGGACTGAGGGGCTCAATAAAAGAAAATTTTTATAATGGTATAAACGTGTTTGTTGAATTCGCTTTAAGTAATAACGGAAACGATCCAGAAATTCGTTGTCCATGTAGTAGGTGTAGACATTTGAAGTATTTGTTACCAGATATTGTGAAAGTTCATTTGTGCCAACACGGTTTCGCACCCGAATATTATGTTTGGGATCGGCATGGAGAAGTTGTAGCAAATACTTCTGTAGAGTCTGAAAGTATCGTTAACGAAATAGTTTCAACGACCCGTATAGAAAATATGGTCGAAGATGCAGCACGATCAATGTTTCCTATGGTTGAAGTTGACGACGACGATGGAAATGTTGAAGAACCAAATATTGAAGCTAAATTTTTTTATGATTTACTAGATGCAGCTAAGAAACCTATTTGGGATGGTTGTAAAAGCGGCACTCAGCTGTCAGTAATCGCAGAATACATTGCGATCAAGTCAAAATACAACATCACTGAAGCTGGATTTACGGCTGTTGTACAAGCTGCAAAAAGACATATGTCGCCCGATAATCTAATGTGTGAAATTCACCACGAAGTTAAAAAACTTATGTCGGCTTTTGGTTAACCGTATCAGAAAATAGATACATGTTTAAAAGGATGCATGTTGTTTTGGAAAGAAGACGCAAACCTTAGAAATTGTAAAATTTGTAACCAGGAGAGATACAAACCAAGAAAAAAAGAAGGGGAAGGAAGTTCCGTACAAGCGTATGCACTACTTACCCATAACTCCAAGACTTCAAAGATTATATGCATCTTCTGTAACTGCGTCTAATATGAGATGACATAGCGTGAGAATGGAGGAAGAGGGTACGTTGACACATCCGGCTGATGGAGAAGCATGGAAGCATTTCGATAAAATGTATCCAAATTTTGCAGGGGAGAGTCGAAATGTTAGATTAGGATTATGTACAAACGGTTTTTCTCCTTTTTCTCAATTTCGTTCTAAATATTCATCATGGCCCATTATCGTCACACCTTATAATTTACCTCTATGGATGTGCATGAAAACACAATATATGTTTCTTACTGTTGTCGTTCCTGGCCCCGATGATCCGACACAAGGAATCGATGTATATTTACAACCATTGATTGAGGAGTTAAAAATACTGTGGAACGAAGGAGTAGAAACTTATGATGTGTCCAAGAAGAAAAATTTTCGTATGTTTGCTTCTTTGTTGTAGACTATAAGTGATTTTCCTGCCTATGCAATGCTTTCGGGATGGAGTACTGCCGGTCGTCTAGCATGTCCATATTGCATGGATGAAACACGAGCGTTTTCTTTACCTCATGGTAAGAAAATTTCATGGTTTGACTGTCATCGATATTTTCTCCATGTAAATCATCCCTTCAGAGGAGACAAGAAAAACTGTTTAGCTAATAGAGTAGAACCAGACAACCACCGACGATATGGTCAAGCGAAGACATATATGAACTTGTTAAATACTATCCAAAGATATATGAAACTGGCGAGCAGACAGAAATTGAAGGCAAATCAGTTGTTCATAACTGGTGCAAACAAACTATTTTTTGGGAGCTGCCGTATTGGAAACATCTTCTGCTTCGCCATAACATAGATGTGATGCACAATGAGAAAAATGTATTTGATAATGTTTTTAACACAATTTTGAATGTGAAAGGGAAGACGAAGGATGATTTGAAATCAAGACGTGATATAGAAGAAGTATGCAAACGCCCTGAGCTTCGTATGAAACCAAATGACAGTAAAAAAACCCAAAGCTTGTTCGAATTAGATAATAATCAAGTTAAAGCTGTGTTAAAATGGGTGGAAGGGTTAAGATTTCCTGATGGGATATCATCAAATCTTGTAGATGTGTTGATTTTAAAAATGGTAGATTGAGCGGAATGAAAAGTCACGACTGTCACATAATGATGGAAAATTTATTTCCCGTAATGTTCAAAGAACTACGGCCGTTAAAAGTTTGGAAAGTAGTAACGGAGCTTAGTATGTTTCACAAAGAGCTTTGTTCGACTACTTTAAAAGTGCAACGTTTACGTAAACTTGAAGTGGACATTCCTATATTGCTTTACAAATTAGATAAAATATTTCCGCCAGGTTTTTTTAATGTGATGAAACATTTACCTGTTCATCTCCCATCTGAAGCACGACTTCGAGGTCCTGTCCAATATGGATGGATGTATCCATATGAGAGGTATGTAATATGTTATAACGTAATAATTGCATTTGAAAGATGAAGTTAATATAAATTAATTTTGCATAGATATTTGAATCACCTGAAGAAAAAAAGTGAGGCAAAAAGCACGGGTTGAAGGTTCGATATGTAAATCTTACATCGAAGAAGAAACTTCGTTCTTTTTCTCTCATTATTCAAGTGACCATGTGAATATTTCATTTCAAAGTGTTCCTCGTAATGACGAAGGCGACGAACAAGAGTCCTCTCAAGCAATGTTATCTATTTTTAGACAACATGGTCGGCCTTCTGGGAAATGTGTAGAAATATGGCTAGACGATAGAGATCTTCATGTAGCACACACTTATATTCTTCTAAATTGTGCCGAGATTGCACCATTTGTTAGGTAATCTGAAATAATAATTTATGTTTTATTCTTTTCTATAATGCATGCGCGTGTATAACCTAATGTAATAATTTGTTTATATAAACAGTGTTTATGAACGTGAACATCCGAACGGAGATCTCAGTAAAGAATTTTCTGGTTGGTTTTCAAATTACGTTTATGAGCCGAGAAATAATGTTGTTGACGAAGGGTTGAAACGTCTTGCGATGGGACCAAAAAGAGTGGTCAAGACATATCCAATATATTGTTGAATATGCACTTATATGATTTTTGTTTGATGATAATAAACATATATATATATATATATATTCATTTAAATGTATTTGTTAATGTACTATTTTATTTTTCATAGATTAAATAAATATTTGTTGAACAAAATAAATTACACAGAATTTGAATTCAAACAGAAATTTTATTCAAACAAATATTTATTACAATTTTGAATAGTACAAATTCAAGCTCTCACTATACATATACAATTTTGATTATAATTACATCACAATTCAATTTACATAAATTCCTCACTACATATCACTCACACTCGTAGGTTATGTTCAACTTCATTCCAGTTAGAATCCAGCATTTGAGCAATCTGCAAAAATATTCACTAACGTAGTAAAATTGAAAAAGAAATATTTTTGCAATATAAAATAAAATATGGATTTTGAAAATATTATTTGCCTCAGTTATTTGGGTTGTTCGTCATCATTTACATTTGAATTCATTATACACGAACAATGTAGCATGCACAGTGTATCATTGTACATGCCACAAGGCCGTGCACATCAATATACACTTGATAATGCGACAGGGACAGGTGAGCACAGGTCAAACCCAAATGAAAAGCCGGGTTCAACTCACGTGCAATATAAATAAAATCACGACACGAGCACAAGGTCAAACCCGAGTTTTTAAAACTGGGTTCAACACAAGGCACAATAAATTGAAGCATGGCAGATCATAAATGAAACAGCACCAAACTGCAACAAGACCAACTACAGAAGCAAATCAGACCAGACTTTAAATGGAAGCCCAACTGAGAAGACTTGAACCAAATAAACAAATGAATCAGATGAACACAGACTTCAGCCACAAAATGTATGTGCTCAAAGCTAACAACAAAGAAACACTTCAGGACAAGGTGCAGACAATCAATACACTGCAAGTGCAACAGACACACAATGAAAATCAGTGCAACCCGAAGTCTCGACCAAAATCAATGACTCAATGCAAACAATATGAATGCAAAAACTGTACAAACTGAAACTCCAAAAGAATCAGGCAGTACAAAGAATGACCACTTCAGCGATAATCAAAAATGCACCAGTGAAACCAATGCAAAACTCAAGCCTGGCCGAGAACGGATACAAGTGACTCAGGCAAATGCAATATAATTGAACACAGCAAACTGTCACATAACCAAAGTCAAACAGAGGCATATACATATATGCACAGGAACAAAGATAGTGAGCTACATGATAATCAAAGTCACTCAAGTCAACAATATCAAGTACAAGCCAGCACATCAAATATGAATCAATTCATATGAGGAATGGCCAGAGATGAAGCTCACAGGGGCCAGAAAATCAAAGTCATAATTCACAGTGAAATCGAAAGAGATAAACAAGCTATAGTCAAAATTCATGAATGCAATGCTCAAGTGAAGTTCAGGTTAAACCAACCAGAGAAGAAGAACCAAACAGTACAAGCTCGAGGCAATATGAGTGCAATGAAAATATGAAGTGAATGCAACAGAAGTATGATGAAATCCAGAAACTAAACAAGGTAGACATGATTATCCACAACAAACAAGTCAGTGCAGCAAAGAGCAACTACACAAACCTCAAAGACCAGTGATGCAAACAGTGAACCACAATATGAAATTATCCATATACAATGAAGACAGTAATTGAAGCCGAGAAACAATGTACCAAAGGTCAGGTGACAAGTTCGAAGTCAAAGCAGAAGTAATCAAGTCGAAGTTAACGAAAGAAATATAAATGCAGACCAACTAAGTAATATCATAAAATGAAAATTCAAGTGCGTATCTTTGAAATAGTCAAAGAAAATCAAAAGAGGAAAGTTTTTGCCGTATCATTCAAGGTAAATCGAACGTTTCAAAATCAAGACCGTGTGCATCAAGTAAGTTACAAATATCAGGAAAGCAAGAATTAGGAAAGTGTCGAATTGATACGAACAAATTCAAGGGTCTCAAAATCCATATAAATATTCACCCAAAATCATCATAGGCAATGGTGAAAAGAGAACAATCGTTAATTCAAGCAATTAAATCCTGAAAAACAAAAGAAATGAACAACGTACCAACATTGATTCGCAATCTCGAGGGAAGCAGCCGATCATCAGAGAAGCAGCGAGCAACACACACGATCGAGCAAGGCAACACGCAAACCAGAGAATCGATCAACATAGGCGTGCTTCGAAAATCCCCGATTTGAATCGAAAAACTCAAGCCCTAATTTCAGAGCGCAAAGAGGAACGAAAGCAAGGCCGACATTTTACAAAAGCAAAGAGAAAAAGGAACGGGCAGAAGAATTGGGCCGGCCTTGTTTTTAATATAAAAGGGGCTTTAGTTTATTTTCCAATTAGGGTTTTAGTTTTAAAATTGTTTTTAAGTTTGTTTTAAATTTAAATTCTCTTTTAAAGTTGTATCTTTTGAATCAAATCTTGGTAAATCACCACCTAGGATTTAGGTTGTGTCAGATTATCTAGTTAGAATTAGTTCAGTGAGCAGGGTTTGCGAGTTTGCAAAACTCTATAGGCGGTAGCAGGGTTTGCGAGTTTGTTAGAGTGTCTGTAAGCGGTATACTGTTTAATTCTTATAGAAATCTGGGAATGCAGCAGTAGGCAGGGGTTGCCGAAGCTGGGTAAATTTTATGTGTGATTTACTTTTCAGCATATTTACTTCTGTGCAGTTTAATTCGAGAAAATTTGCTATAACCCTATTCACCCCCTCTAGGGTTAATCTAGATCCTACAAGTGGTATCAGAGCGAGGTATTTTTTCTTTAACTCTAGAGTCATGAATCCACCAAATAATGCTTTTTCTGAGGGGTAATCTATTGCTAGGCCACCCATGTTTAATGGGAATGATTATGCTTATTGGAAAGTTAGGATGGGTATTTATCTTAGTTCTGTTGATTATGATGTTTGGGACATTATTGAAACTGGCTATAAATCTCCCACTATAACTGTTGGTGATACTGAGATTCCTAAACCTAAGGATAGGTGGGATGGTAATGATAAGAAATTAAAAACTATACATGCTAAAGCCATGAATGCTTTGATCTGTGCTCTTGATAAGACTGAAGTTAACAGAATTTCTCATTGTAAAACTGCACGGCAAATTTGGCATACCTTGGAGGTGACACATGAAGGAACTTCTCAAGTCAAGGAGTCTCGTCTAGCCCTATTCAGTAATGAATATGAGAACTTTGTGATGGACAAAGGCAAGAGCATAAAGGACATGTTTGGACGCTTTTCAACTTTGGTGTACAATGCTAGAGCGCTTGGGAAGGTATTCACTGAGGTAGAGCTTGTGAGGAAGGTGCTACGAGTCTTACCAATGAGCTTTGAGGCAAAAGTCACAGCAATACAACAATCGAAAGATCTGAGTAAACTAAGCATGGAGGAGTTGATCGACGACTTGATGACATATGAGCTTGAGCTAAAAGCAAAGGAGGAACACAACAACTCCGAATCAAAGAAGAAGACGATTGCCTTAAAGAGCAAAGAAGAAAGCGATGATGAAGAAGAAGATCCAATTGAAGAGCCTACAATGGCTGTCAATAATCTTAGAAAATTATCAAGATTCAGGCCACGCAAGAAGAAAACAAGTGGTAATAGGCCAAAAGATTCTGACAATTCCGATAATGAACTAACGTGCTTTAACTGCAAGAAACCTGGCCACTTCAAAAAATAATGCCCACTTTTCAAAAACAACAAAGGAAAGAAAAAGAAGAAGAAGGCCTTTGCAGCGACTTGGGATGATGAAGAAGGAGATGAAGTTTCGAATAATAGCTCAGAGGAGGCTAATTTGTGTCTTATGGCAAAATCAGATTCAGAAGCAAGCTCAGAGGAATCTAGTAAGGGAGGTGACTATTCTTATAAAGAACTTGCTTTGATGTGTTATGATCTTACTAAAATAGTTGATACTCTTGAATCTAAAATTGAAAAACTGAAATCTGATAGGAGAGAACTTGTCCATGAAAATTCTAGGTTGGAAACTGAACTGGAAAATATTCAAAACCTAGACTGTAAAAAATGTATAATTTTAGATTCATAATTATCAAGACTTAAGAATAGCTTTGAGAATCTTGAAAAAGAAAACTTGAGTCTTAAGGAAACCATTGACACTAGGAAAAAGGATTTTATAAATAGTTGCACCTCACTTGTAACTGAAAACACAGCACTAAAAACCAAAGTCCAAAATCTTGAGAAATCTTCGAATAACTTTTCAAGAGGAGAAAAATCATTCAACATGTTATTGGAAAATCAAATTTTTGCTAATAACAGAAAAGGACTAGGCTTTGGGAAAACACAAGCTGATGATAATGTAAAAGGTAAGAGTGTCTTTGCTAGATGTGAAATAATTGGACATCGTGTTGAAAATTGTAGTTATAGGAACAAGAACACAAAATTTATACAAGTTTGGCTCCTAAGAAATCTACAAACAAATTTCATGTCTATTGGAACAAGAATAAAAGGACTAAACAAGTTTGGGTTCCAAAGGGATTGTTTATTCACAATGCTTCTGCCACTAACAATCATGGACCTATAAAAACAAATAGGTCACAAAAATCTTTCATCGTGTAGGTATGGTGGCAGGCTAAGGAACAACAATAGTGTTCTCTGGATTTTGGCTGTTCCAGAAACACAACGGGCAACAAAGCAAAAGTTTCTTAGCCTAGTACAAAGGTGACAGAATCACAATGGGCAACCACGAAAATTTATCGTAAAGGTAAAATAGGTGAAGGTATATTTATTTGATCGATATATTAAATGTGATAATCTGCACCGTATTCTGAATGAAATCAGCCAATTATATTCTCTAGATTCTTGGAATTACTTCATATATATTAGTTTCGATTAAAAATAGTGTTTTGTTGGATGATAATATTTTTGGTTATAATACGTCTAACTCTATATTCACGGTTTTCTGATTATTTACACGGCTTCAATCCAAATTCAAGAGAATGCCATTTAAAATGCTGTTTGAGTTTTTATGCACACTTCATGGTCTGGTCTATCAAATTTAATTAGTGATGTTTTGAAGTGAAAGAGAAATTCAGATGCAGATCATACTGATAATCTAGTTGACAGAAAACTTACTAGTTGAACGTGATTTATGGTGAGACATTTAGTAACTGCATCGTTTTTCAAAGAAAATATCTGCATATTTTTCATTACAAATAATTTTCAAATAGCAGAAATTTTTCTCATATAACCCCTTCGAAAAAATCATTTTTGACCATATTTTCAGATTAGTCATTTTGAAAAAATATATATTTGATTTTAAATGACAAACTTTGACTAATCCGACTCCCTACTAATTATCAAAAAGATAAATAGTGATTGAAAAGGTGATAAGTGTTGATATTTAACATACATTACTCAAGACAGTATATTTGGAAAATTTCTTTAGGAATTCAAACAAGAGTTATAAAAACTTTTTGTTGGGTAAAGATTCCATGACCATTTCTATTTCTATCATATTTCTATCGACCATTGTTTATCAAAAATTCAATATAGTTTGTCGATATGTGGTACTATAATCAGGGATCATTCGTTTTTCATTTTATATTTTTAAGTAAAAATAAATAAATACCAAAGTATTCACTCTCATTTAAAAGTCCTCACGGTTATGCATGGGTGAATTACTTGGAATTTGTTATGTGCTTCCATGCTCATTTAAAAGTCCTTACGGTTATGCATGTATGGAACGCATATCAAAATTGATTTATTAAATAAACAAGTTGATTCTAATCCCATTTAAAAGTCCTCACGGTCATGCGTGGTTAGAAGATACTTGAATTCATTTTTAAAATTAAATTGGAATACTACTAATCTCATTTAAAAGTCCTAACGGTTATGCATGATTAGTAGATATTCAAATTCCTGATATAAATGTACCATAAGTAGATGCAACTGTATGGTTTTATATGATGACATCATTACCATTATTTCTAAAAGTGGAATATGCGCCTAACAAGAAGTAGTTATGATTTTTGTTTGATTTTTATTGAAGTTTAATATTTATATTCAATTGAGTTTTAATGTTGGATTAATATCGAATACTATTATTCTTTTGCTGATAACAAAAAGGGGAGAGAAAAGTTAAGATTTTGCCAAATAAAATCAAGCGAAGGTCAAATAATTTTCCATTTGCATCTAGGTTCATTTGCACATTTTTATTTGTATGCATATATGTAGGGGGAGCATCGTGTAAAGAGGAAGCATTTATATAGGGGGAGCAATTAGAGTATATCATTGATCAAATACATTTAATACAGTCAAAATCTTAAATATATGTTTGTTATCATCAAAAGGGGGAGATTGTTGAATATGTGCTTATACAATTTTTGTTTGATGATAATAAACATATATATATATATATTCATTTAAATGTATTTGTTAATGTACTATTTTATTTTTCATAGATAAAATAAATATTTGTTGAATAAAAAAAATTACACAGAATTTGAATTCAAACAGAAATTTTATTCAAACAAATATTTATTACAATTTTGAATAGTACAAATTTAAGCTCTCACTATACATATACAATTTTGATTCTAATTACATCACAATTCAATTTACATAAATTCCTCACTAACACTCGTAGTTTATCTTCAACTTCATTCCAGTTAGAATCCAACATCTGAGCAATCTACAAAAATATTCACTAACGCAGTAAAATTGAAAAAGAAATATTTTTGCAATATAAAATAAAGTATGAATTTTGAAAATATTATTTGCCTTAGTTATTTGGGTTGTTCGTCATCATTTATATTTGAATTCATCATACACGAACAATGTGACATGCACAGTGTGTCACTGTACATGCCACAAGGCCGTGCACATCGATATACACTTGATAATGCTACAGGGACAGGTGAGCACAGGTCAAACCCAAATAAAAAGCCGGGTTCAACTCACGTGCAATATAAATAAAATCACGACACGAGCACAAGGTCAAACCCGAGTTTTTAAAACTGGGTTCAACATAAGGCACAATAAAACTAAAGCATGGCAGATCATAAATGAAACAGCACCAAACTGCAACAAGACCAACTACAGAAGCAAATCAGACCAGACTTTAAATGGAAGCCCAACTGAGAAGACTTGAACCAAATAAACAAATGAATCAGATGAACACTGACTTTAGCCACAAAATGTATGTACTCAAAGCTAACAACAAAGAAACACTTCAGGACAAGGTGCAGGCAATCAATACACTGCAAGTGCAACAGACACACAATGAAAATCAGTGCAACCCGAAGTCTCGACCAAAATCAATGACTCAATGCAAACAATATGAATGCACAAACTGTACAAACTGAAACTCCAGAAGAATCAGGCAGTACAAAGAATGACCACTTCAACGATAATCAAAAATGCACCAGTGAAACCAATGCAAAACTCAAGCCTGGCCGAGAACGGATACAAGTGACTCAGGCAAATGTAATATAATTGAACACAACAAACTGTCACATAACCAAAGTCAAACAGAGGCATATATATATGCACAGGAACAAAGACAGTGAGCTACATGATAATCAAAGTCACTCAAGTCAACAATATCAAGTACAAGCCAACATATCAAATATAAATCAATTCATATGAGGAATGGCCAGAGATGAAGCTCATAGGGGCCAGAAAATCAAAGTCATAATTCACAGTGAAATCGAAAGAGATAAACAAGCTATAGTCAAAATTCATGAATGCAATGCTCAAGTGAAGTTCAGGTTAAACCAACCAGAGAAGATGAACCAAACAGTACAAGCTCGAGGCAATATGAGTGCAATGAAAATATGAAGTGAATGCAACAGAAGTATGATGAAATCTAGAAACTAAATAAGGCAGACATGATTATCCACAACAAACAAGTCAGTGCAGCAAAGAGCAACTACACAAACCTCAAAGACCAGTGATGCAAACAGTGAACCATAATATGAAATTATCCATATACAATGAAGACAGTAATTGAAGCCGAGAAACAATGTACCAAAGATCAGGTGACAAGTTCGAAGTCAAAGCAGAAGTAATCAAGTCGAAGTTAACAAAAGAAATATAAATGCAGACCAACTAAGTAATATCGTAAAATAAAAATTCAAGTGCGTATCATTGAAATAGTCAAAGAAAATCAAAAGAGGAAATTTTTTGCCGTATCATTTAAGGTAAATCGAACGTTTCAAAATCAAGCCCGTGTGCATCAAGTAAGTCACAAATATCAGGAAAGCAAGAATTAGGAAAGTGTCGAATTGATACGAACAAATTCAAGGGTCTCAGAATCCATATAAATATTCACCCAAAATCATCATAGGCAATGGTGAAAAGAGAACAATCGTTAATTCAAGCAATTAAATCCTACAAACAGAAGAAACGAACAACGTACCAACGTTGATTCGTAATCTCGAGGGAAGCAGCCGATCATCAGAGAAGCAGCGAGCAACACACACGATCGAGCAAGGCGACACGCAAACCAAAGAATCGATCAACATAGGCATGCTTCGAAAAGCCCTGATTTGAATCGAAAAACTCAAGCCCTAATTTCATAGCGCAAAGAGGAACGAAAGCAAGGCCGACATTTTACAAAAGCAAAGAGAAAAAGGAACGGGCAGAAGAATTGGGTCGGCCTTGTTTTTAATATAAAAGGGGCTTTAGTTTATTTTGCAATTAGGGTTTTAGTTTTAAAATTATTTTTAAGTTTGTTTTAAATTTAAATTCTCTTTTAAAGTTGTATTTTTTGAATCAAATCTTGGTAAATCACCACCTAGGATTTTGGTTGTGTCAGATTGTCTAGTTAGAATTAGTTCAGTGAGCAGGGTTTGCGAGTTTGCAAAACTCCATAGGCGGTAGCAGGGTTTGCGAGTCTGTTAAAGTGTTTGTAAGCGGGAGACTGTTTAATTCTAATAGAAATCTGGGAATGCAGTAGTAGGCAGGGGTTGCCGAAGCTGGGTAAATTTTGTGTGTGATTTATTTTTCAGCATATTTACTTCTGTGCAGTTTAATTTGAGAAAATTTGCTATAACCCTATTCACCCCCCTCTAGGGCTAATCTAGATCCTACATATATTTCGTCAATGGATATAAATTTAACATCAAAGAATACGGTGCAGAAAAATTAACAAATAATACTGGTGTATTTGTTAAAGGTAGTGACGATCCAGAAAATCATTTAAATGATTTTTATGGCGTTCTGACACAAATTTTGCAACTGACATATTTCTCACGACCCGCGAAGGAGGTGTTTCTATTTAGATGCAATTGGTTTAGCAATGTTGCAGGTTCTGGAATTAATGTGCACAAGGATTATAATCTTATCGAAATAAAGCATACATCGCACTATCACAAGTATGATCCTTTTGTACTAGCCAAACAAGCATTGCAAGTTTATTACGCTCCTTATCCGTCTCTAAAAAGAGATAAAGCAGATTGGTCTGCAGTTTTTAAAACAAAGGCCAGATTCACATTCGATGGGAAGAATATTCCGGACGAACAAGCTTATCAGGCAGATCTTGAGCAAAATAACGAAATAATAATTACAGATGATCATACAGATTTTGGTCCCTTGATCGATGAATCAAATGTTTGGGTACAAGCGTTTGACAGTGCAGAGGAAAATATCGTCGAAAACGAGACCGAATCTGAATCAGAAGACGATGACGACTGATAAAAATCTAAATATGTTTTTTTGCAATTGATGTAACTATGTTGAATTCTTGATGTATTATGAAATTGATGTGACTATGAAACCAAATCCGTTTACTATTGTTTGCATGTTTTATGTTATTTCCATTTGTCATTTATTTAGCAATTTTTATTAAAAATGCAATGAACTCTGCTTATCGTTAGAAGAGTACACCCATTATGAATCAGGTATAACACACTTCCATTTCGATTTCCATTTCAGTCATTAATTAAGCAATTTATACCGTTGATGTCATTTTCATATGAAATATATTTCATTATCATGTTTTTAATTTCTTATATAATGATGTGTATATGTCACAGGTTTATCATTATGTCGTATAGAGGTAGGAGCTCTTCCCGATCCTCAGGAGGCGATGGTAGTGGCCCAACACAAGAGCCACAACGGGCAGTTGTATCGTTAGTCCCTAAAGTAGATGGGTAAGAATTAAATTTTATTCAGCATCTTATTTTTTCTACGATATATGTACGTACTTATCTATATCGTGCTTAAAAACAGGGGGTTTCGACCTACTTCCCTCTAAGATTGTGTTGGACGTCTCTAGAGCATCTTATCACAGTAGGATGGGTGCGTGCTGGCCGAGGTGGGATACCATCCATCCTCACA
This sequence comes from Allium cepa, assembly GCA_030765085.1. Classification (NCBI taxonomy): domain Eukaryota; kingdom Viridiplantae; phylum Streptophyta; class Magnoliopsida; order Asparagales; family Amaryllidaceae; genus Allium; species Allium cepa. Next base: position 438,277,344 of record CM060944.1, read on the forward strand.
TCATAGAGTGCATATAGCAGGATGTCCTAATATGTATAATTTTTCTGTTTTTTAATTCGTTTTTGTCGTTTTTCTATTGTTTATCGTTCAAAGTGTAATCTTTTTTTTAATACAGGCTGAGATAGACATCCAGACAGACGATTTGATGCTAGCACGAGCATACTGGATGAAGAAGATGCGCAAGAACTACAAGAACACGATATCTGAGATTAAGAAATCTGGTAAGAAACCACGGTGGATGGGAGACAGCGTGTGGCAAGCTTGGTTGAGCTACTGGGAGACGGACGAGGCGAAGGCAAGTATACTAATTTTTTTTGAATTATTAATTTGACGTGATTGAAAAATAATGTATCAAATTTTGAATGTACAGGCAGAGTCGGATAGAAACTCTGCAAATAGAAATAAGAATCCCGTCACTCATCGCGGAGGATCGAAGTCGTTTCAGCAGTATCGTCAGGAGTTGGTAAATTTACTGAATAATAAATGTAAATAGTTTATGCTATATGATTTTAAACGTATAATAATTGTATGTAACAATCAACTTCAGAAAGCCAAGGCACTTGGTCCTGTCAGCTATATCGACGTGTTCACCCGTACGCATGCTGTCGAGCATGTTAATCCAGACGAGACTGTTTCGTACACATGGCAGGACGATAAATCCAGCAAAAGCCGTGTAAGCATATTTCATGTTATTCAGTATTAGTAATTGTTTTAATTGTTAAATTATGATGAAATAAGATATGATATTATTAATTTGTTAATACAGGAGATATTTATGGAGCAGCGGCAGAAACTCCTTGCTGATACGGGTAGAGAGCAGCTGACGACCGATGAGGAGGACGTTATTTTTGAGTCCGTTATGAGTCCAGCAGAGCATGGTCGACGATACGGATTTGGCAATTTAGCGGTAAATAATTTACTTTTTCTTAAAATACTGAAAATATGATATTTTTACCTTTTCAAAGCAATAAACTTGGATTTTATTTATTTTTCAATTATTGCAGTCCAGTAGTCAGAGTAGGGGACGACGGAGTAGACCTCAGAGCGATTTAGCAGGTATAGAAGAATTGCGGACTAGAGTGTCCCAATTGGAGGAGCAGAACCGCCAACAGGCATTGCAGACCGCACAGTTGTTAGAGTACATGCAGCAGTTTGGTGGCCGCTTCCCTTTCTCGGCTGGCACTGGTCTGGAGGAGATTGATTCATTCCTTGCTTGCTTGTTCGTTTGTTTGTTCAGGTATGTTTTGTTTTAGTTTAGAATGATTTGGTAGATGGTGCAGGAAATTGTTGATTTGTATAATTATGTATGATACACTTGGTTCTGTAGTTGTATGAGGATATGCATGAGAATATTGAAGAATTTGTGTATTAACAACATTGTAGAACAGTTATTGTTAGGATTATTGTTAATGTTGGAATGGTATGTATATTTTGTATTTTATTTTTATTATAATTTTATCCATTTGTGTGTTTATTGAATATTTTGTAGTCTAGGTTTGATATTTGGTTGGATTATTGTTTATTGGATTGTGCGGTATTGATATCGTAGTGTTTGGAAGAGAAATGTGGTTGGAAGGCTCTATTTGCAGCAAATATAAAAAAACAGCAGATTTTCGACGGCTACCGACGGCTTCCGACGGCCCACGAGTCAAAATTTTTGACGGCTTTCGACAATTTCCGACGGCCTGTAGCTACACATTTCCGACGGCTTACGACGGACGTCGGAAGCCGTCGGTAGCTGTCGGAAATTGTCGAGAGCCGTCGGAAACGCGTTAGGCAGCCTCCGTCGGAAGCCGTCGGAAATACTGCTCCCTGACGCAGTCCTTTCCGACGGCTTTTTCCGACGGCTACCGACGGCTTCCGACGGCCGCCGACGGATTTTGGCCGTCGGAAAATGTGTTTCCCCTTGTAGTGATTTTTTCAGTATGATTAGCCTGCCTTATATAAAATACAGCCCCTTTTAAGAATTTTTTCACAGTCATCTAGTTTTGTAAATCTAATAATGAAGAATCCATTGTTTCTGGTATAAATTTCAAAACTACATGAGGGATTTCAATAGCGGGAGATATAATTCTTGAAATGATGATATGGAGGACGAGGACCAAACATATAAGCAATAACTGAAAACCTCTATTTATTCTCTGTGCGTTTATCAATATCCTCTTTTACAGTAACGAATTTTCTATTGTTGATATTGATAGGAGCAATATAATGCAAATCAAAATCAGAGTTTAACCCTCCTTTCTTTAGAAGATCGGCCCAAGAAGAAGCATTCTGTGTCTTCTGTGCAATTTTTGTATTTACTAAAGCATTGAAAACTTGGCTTCTTGAATTCAACAGAGGCTTATTTGTATTTCTTGAAAGTGGATTCAAATTTCTTGATTCAAAATTCCCTGTTGTAATAGAGTTTTGATGTGTATTTTCTGGTTTTCTTTGAATGTTTCTCTAAAAATTAGGAATACTATCCTTTCTGATTATTTTTCTGTTGTAAATAACCATTTGAAAACCATCTTCATCAATGTCCGCATTGCTTGGATTAGAAGAGCTATCTTTCATATTGATTTCCTGCATAAGAGGATTAGTGATATGCGCAGGAGGAGTCCCCAATTTGATCAAAATTATCAAAAATTGGGTTATTTTGAATTTTTAGAGAATCTTACTTCTTTTACATTTCTTGCTTGGTTCAAATCTTACCAAGGAAAATTTTAATTATAAATATATATATGTGTACGCATTTACTCGAAGGGGGCATACAATTTCCATTTCATTTCCTTATTTCATTTATCACACAGGTATAATTCACACATTCATTCATATTTTCTTACATTCTTTTCTTCTCTGTTACAAATATAAACACAGCAACTCATTTCTTCTTCCATTTTTTTCCTTTTCCTTTCTCCTACTTTTCATTCCATTCTTTTCCTCTCCAACGCGTGCGTCTATGGGAATTCACTTGTGTATATATTTGCATGGCTGTTAGTGTTTGTTGTGTGTAGTGTGCATGAAATTAGAAGGCTTGTATACGCGCATGCAAACTTGATTGGAGAGGAAGATGCACCACATGTGTGCGTGCATGGATATGGGAGAGTGGCAGGCTTGTTTTGCAAATGGGGTGGTAGCAGGTTCATTTGGATACAGGTAGTAAAGAACAGAGAAGTGGGCAATGGAAGAGAAAGGGATATGCAGTGGTACTATTGTTTGCAAAATATTCCGGAATAAAATATAATGGTGATCTGAGTAATAGTGATATCTAAAGCAACTGGGGTTTCTGATACCGCTCAAGGGTACTTATTTTTTTGCTAAATATTTTGGAATAAAAATAGATATACGAGGATTAAAGCATGAAACGATTTCTTATTTAATTGTTGATCTTACATTATAACGCTGACTGATTGTAATTAATATGTTGGAAATGCAAGTATCTAAAAATTCTAGGAATTTGGACACAAGAACAAGTAACGCATGGAAACCAATTGTCAAGGCTCTGACCTTCTAGTATTTTCTATTGAAATTCTTGTGATATAGATGTTACAATTGTACGTAGAATCAGAGTTTTTTATTTGGTCTATTGACTATTTATCTAAATAGGGAATCTTTGTAGCTCATTTATTTGATTTGGTGTACAACTATATGTATTCAGAACTGACACGAATTGAAAACGAGCAACCTTATAGTTTTGGTTTTACTGAAATCTTGGGTTCATTATTTTTCTTCTTCAAAGATACATACTATTTGTTATACTACCTGCGATTAGGTGATTTAAGTTTAGCTTTCAACATTTACACAGGTTAACTTTTTTTTGGAAAATTTTAACCCTTTGTATGCAAGACTTGGGTCTTGTATTTGCATTGAATTGAAGAAATAGGCAACATTATAGTTTTAGTTTTAAAGGGTAGAATCTTGGGTTCATCGTTTCGTTTTCAAATACTTGATATGAATGCATTATCAAAATAGCATCAAAACTGGAGCAACCAGGACCACTATTTAGCTGTTGAGCGTAATGAGTATATATTGTGATATATTTAGAATATATGATTAGATATTATAAGATATTGAGATATATTCAGAATATATGATTAGATATTATTACCATAAGATAAATATATGATTGGATATTATTACCATAAAATAGAGTTTGATGGGGATTGAAATATTTTGGGGTATAGTGTATTATAAATATTGACGCTGGTGATTAATAGAGGAGCAATATGAGTTTTGCCAATTCTTCATGGTGTTAGAGCAAAAAACGATTTTTCTTCTTCAACAATTAGTTGACATGGCTGATGGGCAAGTACGCGCTAATGCGGCCACTGGCAGCAGCTCCTCTGTCGCATCCAATTCATCGACAGTGTTAGCCTTAGGTCAATTGTTAACGAGTGAGCAATGGAAAGCTATTTCGAGCGTGATTGGTAATAGTAAAATTTCCGAAAATCGATTAAATGGTAAGTTTGATGTTACTTCATGGATTATCGATACCGGAGCAACCGATCATGTTACAGGGCAACGTTCATGTTTATTTGACACACAAAACATTGAGTGTGCTATTGGTTTGCCGAATGGTGAAAAAGTAATTGCTACTTTGGTAGGATCCGTATGCGTGTCGGACGAAATTACTCTCACCGGAGTACTTTATATTCCAAATTTGAGTTGCAATTTAATTTCTGTTTCTCAACTTAATGATGATTTACGAACTATTGTTCAATTTGATTCTCATATTTGTGCTATACAGGACCATACGAAGGAGCTGATTGGAATGGGAGTTAGAAGATATAGACTGTACTACTTTAGCAAACCAGAATTTGTGTCAACAGTTGAAGCAACATTAAATTTGGAGTTGTGGCATCATCGGCTCGGGCATCCTTCCGAAAAAGTAGTTAAGTTAATTTCTCATGTCAAAAATAGCAAAGATAGTTTAGATAAAGGGTGTGAAGTATGTATGCGTGCTAAACATCCTAGAGACAAGTTTCCTTTAAGTGACAATAAATCTTCTAGAATTTTTGAGAAAATACATTGTGATTTGTGAGGTCCATATTGACACGTTTCGTCATGTGGGGCCCGTTATTTTTTGACAATAGTTGATGATTTTTCGAGAGCAGTTTGAATTTATTTGTTGGTCGACAAATTAGAGGTGTTTCAAATGTTTATGTCCTTTGTTGCTATGGTCTATAGGCAATTTTCTTAAACAATTAAAGTCGTTCAAAGTGATAATGGAACAGAGTTTAATTGTTTGATTGATTAAATGCAACTGGAATTTTGTTTCAAACTTTGTGTGTGGGTACTCCACAACAAAATGGGAGAGTAGAGAGGAAACATAAACATATTTTAAATGCGGGTAGGGCATTACGTTTTCAAGCAAAATTTCCTATTTATTTTTGGGGTGAATGTGTTCTTGCTGCCGCTCATTTAATTAATCGTACACCCTCTTTCAAGTTACAAAACAAAACACCTTTTGAGATACATTTTGGTAAACCACCCTCTTTTGCTGCTATTCGAACCTTTGGATGCTTGTGCTTTGCTCATAATCAGAAGACTAAGAGACATAAATTTGCAAGTCGGAGTCGAAAGTGTATTTTTTTGGGTTACCGGTTCAGTAAGAAGGGTGGAAATTATTTGATCTTGATACAAAGGAATTTTTCGTGTCTAGAGATGTAAAATTTGTAGAGGAGGTGTTCCCGTTTGGGTGCCCGGAGATGTCAATATAATATCTAGTGAGAATAATGATCATGATATTCATCAAGATTTTGCTTAAATAGTTTATGAAGATGAGGATGTTGATTTTTTGATTAATGATAATGGGTATAATGCTCAAAGTCACATGGACGAAGTTCAAATTGACGCACAGGCCATTGTTCCAGTACCAACGACCACTAGGCCAGGCCATCAACAGCATGAGCAAGCTACTGCTCTTCCCGTTAAAGATCCAACGACCGCTGGGCCGGAGCAGTGGCACACTATGCATATTGATGATCAGTCTTTCGATGGGTCTGTTGAGTCTGCGCATGGTTCTACTTCGGATCGGCCTACTAGCCCATAGGAAATGGGTCGTGGTCTTTTAGAAAAGTTCCCAAATGTTCTATATCGAGATTTTGTGACACATACGGTTTTTTCTAATGGTCCGTCTTCTGACTCTCCTCCTTCCAATCACTCCTCAGGTACTCCTTATCCTCTAGCACATTATATAAATTGTGACAATTTTTCTGTAAATTGTCGAAGATTTCTAGCAACTATAATTAAGGGTAAGGACCCTAAATCATTTAAAGAAGCCATGAAATCCGATGAGTGATGTCCTTCCATGAAGGATGAGATACAGACTCTAGAAGACAATGGCACATGGACCTTAAAGCATCTTCCTTTGAGGAAACGTGTTCTTGGTAGCCAATGGGTGTACAAGACCAAATATTTGTCAAATGGAGATGTTGAGCGCCTCAAATCCAGATTAGTAGTGTTGGGTAATCACCAACAAGAAGGAATTGACTACAACGAAACTTTTGCTCATGTTGCCAAGATGACTACAGTTCGTGCTTTTCTAGCCATAGCTGCATCCAAAAATTGGAAACTACATCAAATGGATGTTCGTAATGCTTTCCTACATGGTGACCTTGATGTGGAGGTATACATGAAATTACCTCCTTGGTTTGAGAGCTCGGATCCAACTTTGGTGTGTCGGTTGCTAAGTCATTGTATGGCTTAAAGCAAGGTCCAAGATGTTGGTTTGCAAAATTGGTGTCAGCTTTGAAAGAGTATGGCTTTCTTCAGTCCTATTCAGATTATTCTCTTTTTACATTTAGTAAAGGCGGCGTTCATATTAATGTCTTAGCTTATGTTGATGGTCTTATTATTTCTAGGAATGATTTCGTTACGCTTACCATATTCAAAGCTTATCTTAGTGACTGTTTTAAAATGAAAGATCTTGGAAATCTCAAATATTTTTTGGGGATTGAGGTCGCATGTAGTTCATCAGGCTTGTTTTTATGTCAGCGCAAACATACTTTGGATATTATTTCTGAAATAGGTTTGTTGGGGGTAAAACCGATTGGATTCCCTATAGAACAAAATCGTAAGCTAGGTCTTACAACTGGAGAGCTTCTAGCGGATCCTGAATCATACCGACGACTTGTGGGTCGTTTCATTTATTTTTCTTTTACTCAACTGAACCTGGCTTATTCAGTTCATATTTTGTCTCAATTTATGCAAGCACCTCGAATTGAACATTGTGAAACGGCTCTTCGGGTTGTGCATTATTTGAAAGGAACTCCAGGTCAGGTTATTTTGCTCCGTGCTGACAGTGAGTTGACCTTGGAAGGACGGTGTGATTTGGATTGGGCGGCTTGCCCTCTTACTCGTCGCTCATTGACAGGTTGGCTTGTGTTCCTTGGTCAATCTACTATTTCTTGAAAGACAAAGAAACAACATACGGTATCTTGGTCTTCCGCAGAAGTCGAATATAGGTCTATGGTTGCAATTACCTGCGAATTGAAGTGGCTAAAAGGGTTGTTATTGAGTTTAGGTATGCATCATCCTAAAGCTATTAAATTATTTTGTGATAGTGAATCAGCGTTACATATAGAAAAGAATCCTGTTTTTCATGGGCGGACAAAACACATCGAGGTTGATTGTCACTTTGTTCGTGATGCGATCAATGAAGGTTTGATATCTCCTACTCATGTCTCGACATCATCACAGTTAGCGGACATATTTACAAAGGCTCTTGGCAAGGCTCAATTTGATTTTCTTCTCTCCAAGTTGGACATTTTTGAATCTCATGCTCTAACTTAAGGGGGGGTATTGAGATATATTTAGAATACATGATTAGATATTATGAGATATTGAGATATATTTAGAATATATGATTAGATATTATGAGATATTGAGATATATTTAGAATATATGATTAGATATTATTACCATAAGATAAATATATGATTGGATATTATTACCATAAGATAGAGTTTGATGGGGATTGAAATATTTTGAGGTATAATGTATTATAAATATTGACGCCGGTGATTAATAGAGGAGCAACCTGAGTTTTGCCAATTCTTCAGTATATTCTCAAAACAATTTCGCATCCACTGTATAGTTAAACCATGAGATGCCATTCCACATAACTGGTTTTGCAATGGATATAAATTTATATTAGTTTCTAATGCGGTGAGAAGAAGCGCGGGATCACGGATAGGAAACGATAGGAATAAGGGTACTTTTGGAATTTCAAAAAGACACCAAGTAAACATATTCAATCAATTCTCTTTATTAGTAGTAAAGATGTAGTACAAGAATTCACATTAATAGAAGGAAGAGTAATCATTCTTACTAAACTAATTTGTGTTGAAACACAATGTAAGAGACTATGTAAAATACTATGTCTATGCTTTGAGATCTTTAAGATATCATGTGATGCATAAGTTTAATCACTGAAAACTATATCTAGAAGGTATGGTGATATATAAATTAAGCATATATGATTTCTTTCTCCATGCAAGCTATTAAACCTTTTTCTCTTTTAAGAAAAAAAATTGATATATATTCTCACTTATATCCATTCCTCTCATTCCCCCTCTCCGCTCCTTCAGCCTAATTCGTATATTAAAAGATCTCTTTTTTCTAAATGGTTCAACAAAGAAACGGAGAGGCTTACTGACAGAAACTGACAGAAAAAACTGTTTCTTTCATTTGCAACTATGGCGACTCATTTGTGTGTACGTCTCTTGGATTGTACCAGGCGGTATCGTAATATTTATAAATATCTGTTCTATTCTGAAGTGAATAGCATTAAAATGGGAGCTGTAGAAATAGATTCATGCTCCACAAAGATAAACGAGTTCATCAGAAAATGCGGAGGCTGCGCCATTTTGGATGGTGGATTGGGGACGGAGCTCGAAGCGTGTGGCACGAATCTGAAGAATCCATTGTGGAGTGCTAATTGTCTAATCACTGCACTTGAACTTATCAGAGAGGTTTACTTTACTGTTTGGATACAAATTATAATCTACTTATTTGCTGAAATGGTAAATTGATTGGGATACCGTGATAAATCTGTGATTTTGACAACTAAAATTATAGTTCATGATTAGAGATGACCACGCATCGTATCTCTTCAAATCACTGGATCATCTTTTTTTTGTTTGACATATTTGACTCATTCTAACTTTGTTCTCATCTTTACTACTAATAATAAGAATTCAATGAATAGGCAATCAACCGCGTTTTTTTGAAATACCCATACTATCCCTTCTATGTTTTTTCTTCTATCTACATTCCTAAAACTTATTAGAAAAATCTAACTCCCCTTCATCACTCAAAGCAATAAGTCGATTTTGTCACCACTGCAGGTTCGCAATCGCATACTAGGGTTAGTTCACTGCAATTCCAGATCTAGCGTCTTCTTCACCTTTATGTGCATTATCTATCATGGATCGACCGATTAGCGCTTATGGATTAAGCATAGAATGGACTTCGATTGGGTGATTCAATGTCGATAAAGAATTACACTAATTCATCCTTTATATGCCATCCATTAACCTCCAATACGAGGTAAATATTCGCTGATTTTCATTAGCTCCTTCGAATTTTGATTAGTATTGGGTTCCAACCCACCTTGCCATGTGTTTAATACCATTTATACACGTTGGTTGATTTTATATTTTTAATGACTATTATGTATAATAGTTCTATGTATTTTTTAAATGTTGGTCAGTTTATTGTAGTATCAAAAAAGATTCAAATTTAGTGTATGCCGACTAAAGAAGTCTATTGTAGTATTAATAGCTTTCAGCAATTTTTTAATCTATCCTTGAAAATTGCTTTATTTTCACAACACCTTTTATTACAACGACAAAACCATAGCTTGCATCGCAAATAACCTCATTCCTACATCAAAATATGTAAGGCTACAATCAAATTGTTTTGGCATACTACTATCAAATATTGGTGATTTTGCAGTCCCCTTATCTCAAGGTGCAATTCATTTTTTAGAATATCTTAAATTCAATATTTTGTTGGCTGTTTTCATTGTTTTTAATGATGTACTAAGCAAGTGATTATTTTTTAGTGACTTATATTTTATGTATGTAAAAAATTGATTGTTCAGATATTGATATAAACATGATATAGTCAGTGGTACCATGTGACAACAAAGCCATTGAACAAAAATCATTCTTTTTGGCAGGAATAGAAAATCTCTCAAGTCTCAACAACAGGTTTGGCTCACAAAGCACATGAAAAACATGGGCAGTAAGGTATTCAACTATCAGTAACAATTAATCTGATTTTTTTGGGATTCAGGATTGATTATCATTTAACCTAAAAGTTTGTCAGTGCCATCATAATTCCTATATAAAATTGATGTTTTAATTTACCGTACATTTTACATTTTTATATCAATCCTGATATATTGTAGTTACATATTTGAAGAAAAGTGTAACATGCCAATTATGACTCACATGTTGGAAAAGCCAAATGGTGTGCAGGCGGGATATGAAAATTGGTGAAGGCAGTTGAGATGTTGAGGTGTCCATGTTTGAAACTCGCATATTAAGATATCAAGGGGGAGTTGAACACAGAGAGGCAAAACACCTAACTATGTTGGATAGCTACTGCAACTGTGCAAGTCTTGGTGTGCATGTCTGATGCATGCAGGAGGTATGAAAATCTGAAGCGTGGAGGGGGGAGCAGAGAGCTGCAGATTGTTGCGAGCAGGTTGCAAAGAGGTCTGATGGTAGTCTGGAGAAAGGTTGGTTACAACAATTGTATTTAGAGTATATATCTTATGTAGGGAAATGGTAATGGATAAACAGAGGTGGTGAAGTTATAAAACACACCATTCTTAGTTCTTTGCAGGTTAAATTATCTTATCTAGAGTGTGTGTATATGATTTAGAATTAGTGTATTGTTTTACTTGGTTCTTGCAAGTAAAATTAGGGCCAACAGATAGTGGGGGACCATAAGTACATACCTGTTCAATGTAGAAAACGCATTATTCTTCATTAAAACGGTTTACTTTTTGTTTACTTACTAAGTGAAACATTGCTTAGCTAGGAATTTCTTCGCACGCATATTGCTAATATCAGGGCATACAAAGAAAGTTACACGATCAAAAGCCGTGAATCATGCATGCCTTTATCCATTTCACTGTTATTAATTACATGTTACCAAATGTTAATTTATTGTTTGCACGTATATATGATTGTTTTGTGGGTATGCTCTGTTTTATAGGAATTTTACCTTTTAACTATGAATAAAATTATAATATTCATCAAATAAAACTTTTATTATTGTCGCCGTTATGGAACTAGATAGGTTGAGATAAAGTCCATTAAGATAGTTATGTATGAAAGTGATATTGTACCAGTTAAATAGATTGATGTAATTGGACATGCATATTTTTAGATAGACCAAAAATGTTGTTTACTTTGTGCTTCCATTTCTTTACTAGAAAATAAAACTAATAATACTACACCACCTTACTTTTTTCACATTTGTTTGTAGCTTTAATAAATATTCTTCAATTGCTCACCGATAGATGGAGAAGAATAGGACGTCATGTTACCATTTTTGACCGTTAATATTATTTTAAGTTCGAAAACATTGCAGTACAATTACCTAAAACACCCAACAATCTGTCTGTTAATATTATTTGAAGTTCGAAAACATTGCAGTACAATTACCTAAAACATCCAACAATCTGTTCACTTAGTTAGCTGGTTCAGCACTAATTTTGAATATTTAAACTTATGCTTCTTTTTTTCCATTTCTTATGTATTTTTTATAGTAAAATACAAAAAGTTCATGTAAAAAAACCAATAATCCATCCAAGAAGCTCACAGGTATAATACTAATGTTTATAACATAGTAAGATGCATGTATAATTGGATCCAATGGAGTTCTTTGGACATTTAATGGTGTAAATTTTTCATGGCAGTGACCAACTCTTGAGAACTCTTTTTCAAAGAATATTTTTCAAAGAATATTTTCATGGCATTTTGCGTGCTGTTATACTAGTTATAAGGAGTTTAAGTGCTGGTAATTTTATTATTCATGATTACAGATTCACATGATGACTTAAGTGGGATACACAAAAATAGAAAGGTTTGATGGTGTTATATTGATTTATTGTGAAACTTCTCTTCCCTTCAAACCTTAAAATATTACCAATAATTCTATCTCGCATTGGTTACCCAGATAGAGGAATAAAAATTATGTTTCAAGTTGTTGTCATCATCATTCTTTCAATACATCAAAAAAAGTTCATTAATGTTTTTGAATCATCTATAGGTTGGATATTTCACATAAGTTTGATGTTCTTATATATGACATAAGCATTGATCTAGGATCAACTTCTTTGGTAGAAAATCGATGTTGCTGATATTTTGATTTGTGTATAATTTGCATAATATATACGACATCTGTCTATTAAATCAATGGATTATTATGTAAAATGATTTGCATGGTATCCTGATTGGCATTGAACTAGGATAGTGCTAGCAACAATGGGAGGTTTGATTGGTAATGATTCAATACTTAATAATAGTTTTCAGATTTTGACTTTAGTAGCAACACATATAAATCTTTAGTTCCACAAAAGAGTAGATGTATAAGTAGTGATTGTTAATCTAAATATCATTAAAAAGAAACAGGTAAAACTTTAGTTTAACCTTTTGTCAGTTGATCAAATATAGTCTACATTCATAAGAGGCTCAAACTACATGGCTTGGAAGTTACTGGAATTATTTAGAGCATCTTTTATCTCAAAGAAATTATTATTTTTAATTAAATTATGCTAAATTGATTCTATATATTTGGGTATCTATGATGTAACACAATAATATTGCAGTTTTCAAGTAACTAAATTGCTGGTACTAACAAATTATAGATTTGAACCTGACGTAATTTTTTTTGGCTATTTTTTGCTTCAATTATATGACAGGTATAAAATTGTAGTTTAGAGTAAACTGAACATTTTTTGATTAAATTTTTTGAACTTTAATGACTACCTACGTTAAAGATTTTTAGGTCTATATAATTGTCTATATTATAGACACACACATACACACACACACTCTCCTACTTACGTACACAGGTCCGGTATTAGGGGTAGGCTATTTGGACGGCCGCATAGGGCAACCCCCGGACGGGGCAACCATAGCTGATGGTGGATAAAGAAGAAACGACCGAATTAGAAAATATAAAGGATAGTATGTAGAGCTAACGTCAGTTATCTTTAGTGTATTTGGTTGGGTAACAAAGCCATAAGGGGAAGTGTCACAGGTTCAATGCATGGCAATGTCAAATTTCGTAGTGAATTTTTTTCAAGTTGCCTAGGGCAACTTGAACTAGGAAGCCGGTTATATATATATGTATATATGGATATACATATACATATATATACATGTATAATGTATATATATATATATACATGTATATGTATATATATGCATTATACATATACACACACACATATGTATATATATACATACATATACATGTGTGTGTGTATATATGTATACATATATGTGTGTGTGTGTGTATATATATATATCTGCACACACATCTGCAATGTCCTCACTTCATTTTATCACACTTCTACCCTACGGTGGAATCATTCTACAAAAGAGCACTAACTTCAACATTTTTGACATTGTTTCTGCTGCTACTTACTGCAACTTTAGCTTCAGCAGCATTAGAAAAATGTAATAATTTGATCGTCTCATATCTATTGTATTAAAGTGGGTTCTTTCGACTATCTACAACTGCATCAACCATTCCTGCAATCATCCAAAGAGTGAAAGAAAACCAAAGCTTCATCAGCTATCCAACCATAAGTGACCCACGATATAGACTTTTATGTTGGATATTTATATCGATGATTTGAGAAAGATGAAGATCATAACTGCTATACTTTTGACTTCAAGGATCTACTGTGTAGATTCTTTTAGACAACAGTTCAACCCAACAGGTACAAACGGTTATTGAACTATCGACTTCAGGATTCAATGAAGCCTTGATGTGATAAACCGAATTTCTGGACACCTGTAATTAATAAAATAATTGGGTTAATTAATAAAAAATACTGAATTATAGATTGAACACATGAACCTGATCAAATAAATATTTGCATTTGTAATTGTGTTATATATATATATATATATATATAGATTTTAAATAATTTTTTGTTTATAAATTGAATTGGTGTTTGTTTAAATATTTGTATATATCAAATTGATTTTTCAATTGGATTTGAAATTGAACTTGAATTTGATATTTAAATTTAAATCCAAAAGATATATATATATATATATATATATTAAATTATACTCTGGTTTAAAAATGTATTTTTATTTGATTTTATTTAGAATATAAAATGTTTATATCATTTTCTTTTTAAAGGAATTTATTTATCTAAATTAAGATATGTATTTATAAATTAGGAAATCAATTATAAAAGCTTTATAAAACATTTAAAAATCTAATTATGCATGAAAGTACATGTGTTAACTTATCATTATTCTTGAGAGCATGTGTTAGCAAACTAAATAAGGTAAATTACAAGTGTCATTTATTTAAATTATTTCTAAAAAATGAGATTATATGACATCTTTTTCTCCTCTCTATCGTTTTTTTTCACCCTCACCTTTCAAAAACAAATAACTTGTAAACAAAATCAAAGCTAGAAATTAAATCAAACAATTACAGTTCAACTATTTCATGATTAAAACAAAAGCTAAGATTTCAACCGAGCTTAGACAAGAAGGCAAGCTGTAGATCTTATTCAATGGAGCTCAAAACTGAAATCAAAAGGTTATCAGATCAAAGATCAAACCTATTTTCCAGATTTTAATTTTCTAAATTCAAAACTTCAAGCTTCTCTGTTTTATAGACAACAGGTGAGTAACTTTATCTTTAAGCCTGATCTGCCTATTTGTGTGAATGCATGAAATAATCCTTGAAAATATTTTGAGTAGTTTGTTTGCCTATTTGTTTAGGATGAAAACATTTATATATATGTATAATATTGTTGCATGCATGTCTGTTAACAACCTGTATCAACACTGTTTATCAATATGTTGTGAGTAAAACCCTTAAAACTGAAAATTTCTTGATTTGGCATATGGTGAATCCTTGAATATGATATGAAGTTTGTGTGCATGATGTTAAAGAAATGATTTATGTATATATGTGGGTTAGCATCAGTGTTCAAGTCCGGAACATGATAGTATACCTCTGTTTAAAACATTACAGGTTGAAATTTGATTCAATAACTCAAATATTTCTCTTAATTGATTTTTTTATCCTTGATTTCTGAGTAAAGATAATCTGTATGTAAGCAAATTCATTTTTAAAATTTTGATTTAGGTAAAATGTTTAACCAATATTTTAGAAATTAAATATTTCAGCGAGAAACAAATAATTTTCAGAATTATGACCTTCAAATTTTCATGCTTTGATTTTGCAATCGGGTTCGTTTAGGAAATTGAGGAATTTTAAGAGTAATATGGTAATTTTTAAGATGGGAGATGTCGAGAATTTTTGGGTTGAACGCTCATGGTGTTTCATCCATTTTCCAGTGATCTGTGTATTGTGGATGATCTGGGTCGCTACTGGTGGTAGAGGGAAGTTAGGCGAGTTTGGTAAAAATGTTTGGTGAATTTATTAACCACCAAGGCGGCGTCGCGGTGAGGAACTAGGTTTGAAACCTAGTTTTAGTCAAAGCTAAAATACTTGGTCGCTGCATCGTCTCTGGGCATTCGGCATTCATCGGAGGTTGGGATATGTATCGACGGGTATATGGCAGAGCTGTAGACAAAGGCTAGTAATTTCAGTTGGTTGGAGCAGTGAGGATAAGGTAGGTTTTTAATCAGAGTTTAGGTTCCAATTCGATCGAAGGATCTCGAATTTGATTTTGGGTTCTTAATGGAATCAAGGTGTTTTGGATCGAAAGAAGTGATGATCGAAGAATTTTCAGAGCTAGTTATGAGGTCTAGTCGTCGCCGATGATCGAATGGGGTGCACTTCGTGTCAGTGTATCTATGCACAATGGTGATTTAGGAACGAAAGAGTTTACACGGGTTGAAGCTCGGGTTCGAGGGTTGTTTGCTCGAGTTTAAATCTTGAGTTGTTCGAGTGAGTGAAGTTTGCCCCAGACCTTATAATTTAAACCAAAAATAAGTTTTAAATTTAGCACAGCTTTTGCTAGAGGAAGAAACTAAAGTATGGACTCGAGCTAAACTTGGGTAGAACCTAAAGCGGGAGAAAATGCAGTTTTCAAAAGTTTTATAAAACAATTTTTTAAATTTAAATTGAATCTAATTTTAAAACCAATTTGTAAAATAAATGTTTTCTTAAAACATTTGATTTGGAAGATTTGTTATTTGTTTACTTAAAATTTGTTAAATTAGATTGAAAGTTAATTTAATCTTAAGTTTAAGTTTAAATTTAAAAGTTTAATTTTAAAAAGTGGAATGATTTAAAATGTATTTAAATTTGATAAGTGAGTCATAAATAAAGATAAAAATTTATGTTTAAAGTTAATCAGGAATTGATAATTAATGACTAATTAATTAAATGAAGTAATTAAAAGAAATTAAGAGTAATTAATTAATTCAATTAATTAATTCAATTAATTAATGATTAAGGGTTAATAAATTTATGATTAAAGATTTTAATTAATTAGGGATTAATTAATTGATAATCTAGAATTAATTAATTAAGTAATTAAAGGTTAATGAATTTAGTAATTAGAGGTTAATTAGTTGTAATTAAGAATTATTAATTAGATAATTAGAGATAATTAATTAATAATTAGTGATTAATTAATAAAGTAATTAAGATGTAATTAGTGACTAATTAATTACTTAATGGAAGTAATTAAGGATTAATTACTTAGTGTAATTAATTAGGGATTGATTAATTAAGGAAACTAATCAAGGATTAGTAAATTAATGGGTATGATTAATTAAGGGATAATTGATCAATGAAGGGATTATAAGATAATAAATTTGAGTAATTAATTAAGGATAATGTAATTAATGTGAATGGGGAAGGTTGATCAAGTAAGAAATAATTAAGTAATAAGTAATTAAGAGGTTAATTACTTAATATAAAATGGTTATATATGAATAATTACTTAATGAAGTAATTAAAGGATAATTATTTGGTGGGAGAAAATTAAGTGATAATTACTCAGTGTAATGAAAGGATTAATTAATATAATTAATTAACGAGTTGGTTTAATTGATAGAGAAATTAAGGAAAGTTAATTTCTGATTGTGCTTAATCAAGATTGATTAATGAACGTAATTAAGTTAAAGGTTAATTATTAAATGAAATTTAAGAATAATAACTAATGGAAGTAATTAGTGGATCATTAATTAATGTAATTAACGGAAGTGATCAGTCTTGCTCTTGAATGATTGAATGATGATAAGTGCTTTGGATTGGATGATATCTCTGATATGAATTGCTGTGTGATATGATATGTTGGATGGACAGTGATAATATGGCTATCTATCAATTATAAATTGCTGTATAAAAGTGTTATCCGGTAATTGAAATTGAATTGTATTTATTTGGATAACTTGGGTTTTGATGACATTTGATTCGAAATGACAGGAGTCGGGTATTAGTAAATACCCGAAACCACTTCGATTCTTTATAGATTGATATGTGAAGTCAATAAGCTGGAATGAATGATTTAAGTGAATTGGACTATTTAATCTAAGTTTTCGGTACTTTGAAATTTGCGAATGAAATAAGTAATGTCTATAACCGATTGTGAATTTATATATTGATGCGAGGTACCCGGTGTAACAACCCGCATATTTTACGATTGAGTATTTAAATATTTTATTTAAATATTTTATCGTTAGTCGGATTATAGTCTGAAAAGTTACCTTTTGCATACGGTCGAATTAGGACTCAAGACCACTTCCATTGAGTTCAAAACGCCGTTTGCGATCTTTTTGAGTATAAACTTTGATATGTTTGGGGTTAATGGAAGTTTGCCACTTTTTCACTTAGGGCTTTGGTTTGGGTTGAGCCCATTTACCCCACTTATTAGCTCAGTCCCAACCCTCTCCTCTTCATTACTTCATTTCTAATTCCTAACATTCAAGCTTCAATGAAAATGGAGAGTGGAATGGGAAATTAAAATTTCAAACCCTAGTTCCATTAGCAAATCCAACATCTAACTCCAAATCCAAAGAGAAGCTATTAGTAAGCATCATCTTCTTCTTCTCCAACTCATTCTCCTTTCAATTTTCAGAAATTCCTAAACCTAACTTTGGGAATGTTCTTCTTTTGAGCTTAGGTTTAAGCACATTTGGGTTTCGTTGAAGTGTGGTTGATTCTTCCTTTTCTTTCAAGCTTCTCCTTCATTGATTTTGTGAAAAGGTGAGATTTTTA
The DNA here is from genome assembly GCA_030765085.1 of Allium cepa. Classification (NCBI taxonomy): domain Eukaryota; kingdom Viridiplantae; phylum Streptophyta; class Magnoliopsida; order Asparagales; family Amaryllidaceae; genus Allium; species Allium cepa. The sequence goes on from CM060944.1 coordinate 438,295,743, forward strand.
ATCTCACATCTTTGTCTATAACTATCTTTGATTGTTGGGTATGAATTCCTAACACTTATTCATGTGCACTAGCTTTTGGTTTGGATTAATTGGTGAATATCCCAATTTTTAGTGTTTTGGGTTCAAATCTTTAAAATCCTAACTTTGATGTTTGAACATGTTTTTGGTGATGCATCGAGGAGCCAATAGGATCGAGCAGCCGACGCGTGTAATCCCCTAACGTCCGTGCTTAATCGGTTGCAAATTTAGCGAGTTTGCACTCCTATTAAATAGGGTAGAAAATGCAGGATTTGGGGTTCGGCGACCGAACTCTCTGAATCGGTCGACCGAAGCTGTAGCCGAAACCTTTCTGGACTATTTTCGATCAACCGACTCAGAGAGTTCAGTGGACCGACCTGCTCCTGTTTCCCTGTTTTGCTTTTCTTTTCCAATCTTTAATCGATTCTTCTTCTCCGATTAGTTGTTATCACCTTTGTCGACCATGATAACTTCTATTTTTGGAATTTTTGGGTATTTCCACTTTGATGGATTCGGTATCGATTTCTTTGGATTTTTATTCACGTCTTCGAATGTGAATTTTAGTTATTGATTGTTCCTACAATCATTTTTTTGATTTTTCACTTCAAAATATAAAGGTTTTCAATACTAGTAGTAAATATCAAAATTCTTTCATCAAAACGATTTCAACACTATTTTATTTCAAAGCTCGTTTCTTAAACCGTTTTCCAATCTATTAGTATATACAAACCATTACCTCATTTGTATGAAAAATCTAATTAAACGGCTTAGTAAAACAAGTGGTATGAAACGCTTGCACTTGCTTCGTCGGTTAATTTTTGGACTTGTTCGATTGAATCTCTTGTGACAATTTTCTAGTGGAGATTTACAATTGGTTCGTAAATATTTAAGTTAAGCTAGTGGTTATGGGACATGAAGCTAAACTCATATATTTACTAGCTTACTGTAATTGACACTTCTTAATGATCAATGACGATCATTTTTGTGATTTAGACTAGCAATGTGCGATGTCTCTTTGTCTACGAAGGAGACTAAACCCCGTTTCTGTGGAGCTTCGGCTCAATTTGGTGGGGTAGCGACCCATGGTCTTCGGACTGTTTTGTGGAGCCTCGGCTCAAAATTAGTGGTTAGCAACCATGGTAGCTTTTCGTTTTGTGATACACGTGTTGGTGAGCTTTCATGCTCCCGTTTTGTGATAGGCCTTCCCCCCCTTTTTTGTGATTTTTGGATTTCTATTGATGATTTCTAGAATTTATGCTTCACCAATTTTCATGATTTTCATCGATAAGTTGTATCAACTATTATGCATTAGTGAATTTGTGTGTCGTCAACTTTTTGTGAATAAAGAGCATGACATTCCTTTTTATCTTTGAGAAGGCTTTTGTGATATTGATTAATCTCTTGTTAATTTTCAATTACATACTTATCATAGTATGGTATTATGGTTTTTATATGTTTATGTCATATCTCTTATTCTAAGTCATTACATCCGATATTTATAGCTAGACTGATCCGTTTATTATTTTCTTATTAAATAATGCTCGGGTCAAACTGAGATGTTGCAGGTGCTTCCACTTGACTCCACTTCTGGTGTTTACTATTCTGACTTTTGCTTAACTACTTCGATTAGTAGTTCATTTTGTTGTATACATTTGAGATATAGACTCTATGATGTATACTTATTCTCTTGTGTAAAACTTGTAACTATTCTTTTGTGATATTGTGGATCTTGTTTGACCACTACTCTGATGTACACTTCTATGTGTAATATTCATATCTGTTTCCGCCTTTGAGATATGAACTTCTGCTACTGATTTGTGTTGCGCTTATTTCTATATCTGTCTCTGAAGATATTATAGCCACTGTGTAGTAGCTTTGAGTTTTCATCGGTATGTCGGATTTCCTTTCGAGATAAAAAGTTATACTTTTATCTGGCATATCGGTACTCGCACAAAGCAATTATACAGATGGTCACTCCTCAACAGCCTTATTCTCCGTGCTAGTTGACGACATTACTCCGTAGTGTTCTTGGCTAGCATGGGTATAGAGGTGGGGCGTCTCACCCGAGTTTTAATTAAATTCTTTGTATTGTAATTTCTTGATAGATGAGTTTACTCACGTTGGTTTCTAGCCTGATCCGGGTGTTACTTTGATGTAATGCTCGGGTCAGACCGAGTATTACAGATTTTTAGGTAAGGCGTTCTGGAGCTTAGAAGGCGAGCTGAAGGGCAGGAACGTATGGAGTGTTTCCCGCTGTGATATGTTATTATATAACTAGGACATGTTGTTTTAATTTGTCCAATGATTGATAATGGTTGTTACTTTGATGTATTAAAGTGAAATTTGACAAGTAACATTTTCCTTTGTATAATTGTTATTATTTGTTATTATATTTTATCCGCTGCGAATGTGAGATGTTGATGTTTTTTTTCTTCTATCTCTTTCTTCTTTTTCACTAACTATTGGAGATTTCGGGATCGAAATTTTTGGATCGTTACATTTGGTATCAGAGCTAAAGGTTAAACGAGAACCTTGGTTTTGGTGGGATTACTCATTAAGGATAGGGTCAATGGTATCCTAAGATGAGTTGAGTGTGTGTGTGTGTGTGTGTACTTGTTATTTTCTTATATAAAGATTTAAATGATTTTATATAAGAAAATATATTTTGATATATATAGCATTATTTCTTTCTAATAAATATTAAGGTAATTGGTTGTTAAATTTTTGGAATTAAATTAAGGGGCAATAGAAATACAACCAAATTGAAAATAAATTATAGATAAGTTTGAAATGGATTCAAACTGAAATTAAAATTTTGAGTTTGGAGAAGAATTTTCAGAATAAAGATAATAGTGAGTTGGATTCTAGTTGCAATAAGCTTGGTCATTATCATAAATGGTTATTATGTTTAATAATGGGATGATTGTTTTCCAATAAACAATAGAATGTTTTAAGGAAGTAACCATTGAAAGAGAGTAGCTTGTAAATTTGAAAGGATGTAAATTAAAGTGGGTTTCAAATTGTGAGTTTCTAAATTCTAAATTTAAACATTTTAATTGGTTTCAAAATATTAAAGGAAGTAATATCATTCAAACTATTTTGAATATGATCTTATTTTAAAATAAAAAATGTTATTTAATATATATTTGAATGAAATGGTCCTATTTCAAACAAGGGTTGTTTGAAATTTTAAAGGAATTTGTTTGAATTTAAAGCCAAAGGTGGTTTGAAATTTAAAAGTAACCAGGTGTGTAAAAGAAATAATATGTATAAGGAGTATACATAATATCAAAGATGGTTTAATATTTTCCTTGGAATGTGATGTGAAACCTAAAGTGAAGTAGGTTTTAAATTTAAGTGGGAAGGATATTAATCTGAAGTTTACAATTTGAATAGGAATTCAAATTTTGTAAATTTGAATGGATTAAGTAAATAAGTTTGAATGGACAACCTGATTTGGAAATTTCAAGATGAAATTAAAATTTAACTTGGAAAGTTAAATGATTGATTGGAAATGAGAGTTTTAGTGATCTCAAATTGGGTTTGAGATCCGAAAATTGGAAATGGATGGATGTTTTAAAATAAGTGGATGATATTACCCTATTATTATTAATAATCTTTAAATTGTGAATTGGATTTGTTTAAAGAAATGGGGTGTGGTAATATATCCATTATTAAGGTAAAGTAGAATCATTTTGGACTTAAGATTTGAATGTTCAAGATAAAACTTCAAAGGTTTGGTTTCAAAATTGAAATTTGATGACAAATTGAATTTCAAAGATTTAGTTGTTTAAAAATATTTGAATTATTATTTGAACTTTGAAATAAGTTTGAAATGAAATTTGGATTCAGAATTAAATGGTTCAAAGATATAAGTTGATTTGATTTGATTTAAAGGATTGAATCAACATTTAAAAATTTAACTCGAATTTATATAATTCAGGATGATTTAAATTTGGAATTTGAATTGAATTAGTTCAAATTGAATTGATTTGAATTAATTAGAACTGTGATTGAGAATGGACAAGTTTAAAATTCAAATGGAAAATTTTGAATTTGATTAATTTGAAATGAAATTGAAATTGAATGAGTTTAAATTCAAATGCGAATTAGGATTAATTCAAACTGGAATTGATATGAATTTAAATTAGTTCAATTTGAAATTTATTTGAATTAATTGAAACTGTGGTTAAAGTTGAATAAGTAAATTCAAATGGAATTTGATTTGAATTTAGGAAAGAAATTGAGGATTAATTCAAATTGAATTGGGGTTAAATTAATTTCAATGGATATTGAAGTTATTTAAATTGGAATTGAGTCAATTTAAATGGAAATGGAAATTTAAATTGAATTGATTGGAATAGAGGTTGAGAATTGAATAGTTTGGCTCTGGACTATTTTCAAAATAATTTGTTTTAAATATAAATCTATTTTTCCAAACTATTTGCTATACAACTTTTCTTTTCAAAACCTAAAACTATCTTATACTTGTTTTACAATTATTTTTAGAACTATTTAACAATTTTTCAACTGTTTTATAAACTAATTATTATTTTTCGACTATTTCACAAATTAATTACTATTTTTTTTCAACTATTTTGCAATTATATAAAATTTCTATAACTATTTGACGATTTCCCACTATTTTACAATTACTTAACTGTTTTACAGCTATTTTACAAACTAATAATTGTTTTTCAACTACTTATCTATTTTAAAATTATTTTCTAAGTTTAAGCCAGTCAGAGTGTAAACTGTTTTTGATTAAATTCCTAACTTAGATAAGAATTGAAGTGATAATCCATATGGTATTGAAGAAATTATGGATAAATGAATAGAATTAAAGGAATTGTGAATAGAAAAGGAGACTGATTTAGTTGATAATCAATAAAGATAAATATGTAGAATGTACGTATATTATTCTATTTGCATAGTGATTTGATTCAGATTCGAGCATACAATTTCGAGATAGTTATATCGATCCGAGCTGGGATTTTTCGCTCGATTTTCGACGACGAACCTGGATATGGATTGTTGATTGGTTCTGGATATTCTCTATCATGGTTATGACTATGCAGGGAGAATGACGGTTTCTGATCAAGAAACCAGATCTGTGTCCACACTAGAAGTCGAGTGGACGATACTAGTTCGGAAGTGAAATTGTGTGATCGAGTGAGCGATCAGATTGGTATATCGTACGAATGATATGTGTACATCGTACGGGTTTGAATGAAGTTGATACTGAGAATTTGTGAATAAGTAATGTAAAATGGTTTTTGAAATGAAAGATATATTTTGTGAAATATATGATGAAGTAAAGTGGAAATTGGATATTTCTATGGTTAAAGTTTACTTTATGGAAGTAAGTGATATGGTAATTGGTTTTGTAAAGAGTAATCAAATTTGAATATTGGATTTTGAATAACCAAAGTTATATATCTTTGTTATATAAGATAAATCTTCCCTTGTTGAACCTATAGCCAGAAGAAAAGGGTTTTTAAAATATTTGAAGTATAAAAAGGGTTTTATACAAGTTTGGAATGTTCCAAAGTTTTTTTTCAAGGATTATATATATATATAAAGGATCTTATGAGAATTTTGGAGAAAAGTTTTGGAAACTTTTGGATTTGGAAAGGCTTTTGATTTTTGGAAAAAATCAATATTGGAATGTGGAAAGCCTAGTTTGAGAATTATCGATTTTGGGATAATCGATTTTGAGAAAGGAGATTTATATGAGATTCATACTAGGTGTATGATTTGAAAGATACTATATGTGTATTGTATAAAGTGTTTTGAAAATGGCTCTGAGAAAAAGGCACTCCCTTGGGATGAACTTCTCAGGAGTACCATAGGTTGGTACTGCCTTGAGCCTCTAAGGGGGAGGTTCTAAAGTTGATCCTGTGTGGTGTCCGGACAAACTAGTTCCTGAGGATTATTGGGTAGCGAAAGTCGAGGGCGCTGATGCCTACAAAGGCATTTGGGTTATGTTGTGACGACAGTTTAACTCGATGTCGCTGCGATCTACTGTGTGGACCATAGCGGAAATCGTGTAGAGGTGAGTGTCAACAGTCTATGCTTGATTTTGCCGGGAAGGCAACGTAACATCGGTAAGCTGCGATCTATGGTCAAGTGGAGTGGAGAAGTTCCATTCTTTTGGCAGCGAAATTCGAGGGCGCTGATGCCTTCAGTTACATGGGTTTTTGTTGTGATAGCAACGTAACCACAGTTGTAGCTGTGATCTGTAGCGGGTTCCATGGTGTAATCGAGGGGCGTGGAGGCCTACAGTTATCTATGGATTTCTTCGGGATGGCAACGTAACCATCGGGTTAACTGCGACCATGGATGGGGGTGATGATTTCCAGAGCATTCTCACTAAAGATATTTCCTCTATTTTCAAAAATGTTTTCCATATTTTCAATAAAATTATTTTCCAAGTATTTTCACTGGATGTTGAAAACGGGTTTACCAAGTACTTATAGATTTTTAGTCGTATGCCTGCTCAACGTATGATTGAATTTCGATGAGAACAAGGATGGACCGGTTGAAACATCAAGTTTTAAGAAGTATTTTTATAAAAACTTTTTTATTATATTATGTATATTTTAAAAATGTTTTTAAGGTGTTTCAAAGAATAAATTTTCTGATAATAATCATTATAATAAATTTTGGCTTCGTTCCTTTTCGAGGACGAAAAGATTCAAAGGGAGAGGAATGTGATTACCCGAATTTCTGGACATCTGTAATTGATAAAATAATTGGTTTAATTAATAAAAAATACTGAATTATAGATTGAACAAATGAATCTGATCAAATAAATATTTATATTTGTAATTGTGTTATATATACAGATTTTAAATATTTTTTTTTACAAATTGGATTGATGTTTGTTTAAATATTTGTATATATCAAATTGATTTTTCAAATTGGATTTGAAATTGAACTTGAATTTGATATTTAAATTTTAAATCCAAAAGATATATATATATATCTTAAATTATGCTCTGGTTTAAAAATGTATTTTTATTTGATTTTATTTAGAATATAAAATGTTTATATCATTTTCTTTTTAAAGGAATTTATTTATCTAAATTAAGATATGTATTTATAAATTAGGAAATCAATTATAAAAGCTTTATAAAACATTTAAAAATCTAATTATGCATGAAAGTACATGTGTTAACTTATCATTATTCTTAAGAGCATGTGTTAGCAAACTACATAAGGTAAATGACAAGTGTCATTTATTTAAATTATTTCTAAAAAATGAGATTATATGTTATCTTTTTCTCCTCTCTATCATTTTCTTTCACCCTCACCTTTCAAAAACAAATAACCTGTAAAAAAATCAAAGCTAGAAATTAAATCAAACAACTACAGTTCAACTATTTCATGATTAAAACAAAAGCTAAGATTTCAACCGAGCTTAGACAAGAAGGCAAGCTGTAGATCTTATTCAGTGGAGCTCAAAACTGAAATCAAAAGGTTGGTAGATCAAAGATCAAACCTATTTTCTACATTTTCATTTTCTAATTTCAAAACTTCAGGCTTCTCTATTTTATAAACAACAGGTAGTAACTTTATCTTTAAGCCTGAGCTGCCTATTTGTGTGAATGCATGAAATAATCCTTGAAAATATGTTGAGCAGTTTGTTTGCCTGTTTGTTTAGGATGAAAACATTTATATATATGTATAATAATATTGCATGCATGTCTGTTAACAACCTGTATCAACACTGTTTATCAATATGTTGTGAGTAAAACCCTTGAAATTGAAAATTTCTTGATTTGGCAAATGGTGAATCCTTGAATATGATATGAAGTTTGTGTGCATGATGTTAAAGAAATGATTTATGTGTATGTGGGTTAGCATCAGTGTTCAAGTCCAGAACAGGATAGTATACCTCTGTTTAAAACATTACAGGTTGAAATTTGATTCAATAACTCAAAGATTTCTCTTAATTAGTTTTTAATCCTTGATTTATGAGTAAAGATACTCTGAATGTAAGAAAATTCATTTTTCAAATTTTGATTTAGGTAAAATGTTTAGCCAATATTTTAGAAATTAAATATTTCAGCGAGAAACAAATAAATATCAGAATTATGACCTTCAAATTTTCATGCTTTGATTTTGCAATCGGGTTCGTTTAGGAAATTGATGAATTTTAAGAGTAATATGGTAATTTTTAAGACGGGAGATGTCGAGAATTTTTAGGTTGAACGCTCATGGTGTTTCATCCATTTTTCGGTGATCTGTGTATTGTGGGTGATCTGGGTCACTACTGGAGGTAGAGGGAAGTTTGGCGAGTATGGTAAAAATGTCTGGTTGAATTTATTAACCACCAAGGCGGCATCGCGGAGAGGAATTAGGTTTAAAACCTAGTTTTAGTCAAAGATGAAATACTTGATCGCTGCATCGTCACTGGGCATTCGGGATTCATCGGAGGTTGGGAGATGTATACGTGGGTATACGGCGGAGCTGTAGACAGAGGCTAGTAATTTCAGTTGGTCGGAGCAGTGAGGATGAGGTAGGTTTTTAATCAGAGTTCAGGTTCCAGTTCGATCGAAGGATCTCAAATTTGATTTTGGGTTCTTAATGGAATCAAGGTGTTTTGGATGGAAAGAAGTGGATCGAAGAATTGTCGGAGGTGGTTATGAGGTCTAGGTCGTCGCCGATGATCGGATGGGGTGCACTTCGTGTCAGTGTATCTGTGCACAGTGGTGATTTGGGAACGAAAGAGTTTACACGGGTTGAAGCTCGGGTTCGAGGGTTGTTTGCTCATGTTTAAATCTTGAGTTGTTCGAGTGAGTGAAGTTTGACCCAGACCTTATAATTTAAACCAAAAATAAGTTTTAAATTTAGCATAGCTTTTGCTAGAGGAAGAAACTCGAGTATGGACTCGAGCTAAACTAGGGTAGAACCTAAAGTGGGAGACAATGCAGTTTCCAAAAGTTTTATAAAACAAGTTTTTAAATTTAAAATTGAATCCAATTTTAAATCTAATTTTTAAAATAAATATTTTCTTAAAACATTTGATTTGGAAGATTTGTTATTTGTTTACTTAAAATTTGTTAAGTTGGATTAAAAGTTAATCTAATCTTAAGTTTAAAAGTTTAATTTTAAAAAGTGGAATGATTTAAAATGTATTTAAATTTTGATAAGTGAGTCATAAATAAAGATAAAAATTTATCTTTAAAGTTAATCAAGAATTGATAATTAATGACTAATTAATTAAGTGAAGTAATTAAGAGAAATTAAGAGTAATTAATTAATTCACTTAATTAATGATTAAGGGTTAATAAATTTATGATTAAAGATTTTAATTAATTAGGGATTAATTAATTGATAATCTAGAATTAATTAATTAAGTAATTAAAGATTAATGAATTTAGTAATTAGAGGTTAATTAGTTGTAATTAAGAATTATTAATTAGATAATTAGAGATAATTAATTAATAATTACCGATTAATTAATAAAGTAATTAAGATGTAATTAGTGACTAATTAATTACTTAATGGAAGTAATTAAGGATTAATTACTTAGTGTAATTAATTAGGGATTGATTAACTAAGGAAACTAATCAAGGATTAGTAAATTAATGGGTATGATTAATTAAGGGATAATTGATCAATGAAGGGATTATAAGATAACAAATTTGAGTAATTAATTAAGGATAATGTAATTAATGTGAATGGGGAAGGTTGATCAAGTAAGAAATAATTAAGTAATAAGTAATTAAGAGGTTAATTACTTAATATAAAAGGGTTATATATGAATAATTACTTAATGAAGTAATTAAAGGATAATTATTTGGTGGGAGAAAATTAAGTGATAATTACTCAGTGTAATTAAAGGATTAATTAATATAATTAATTAAGGAGTTGGTTTAATTGATAGAGAAATGAAGGAAAGTTAATTTCTGATTATGCTTAATAAAGGTTGATTAATGAATGTAATTAAGTTAAAGGTTAATCATTAAATGAAATTTAAGAATAATTAACTAATGAAAGTAATTAGAGGATCATTAATTAATGTAATTAATGGAAGTGATCAGTCTTGCTCTTGAATGATTGAATGATAAGTGCGTTGGATTGGATGATATCTCTGATATGAATTCTTGTGTGATATGATATGTTGGATGGACAGTGATAATATGACTATATATCAATTATAAATTGCTGTATAAAAGTGTTATCTGGTAATTAAAATTGAATTGTATTTAATTGGATAACTTGGGTTTTGATGACATTTGATTCGAAGAGACAGGAGTCGGGTATTAGTAAATACCCGAAACCACTTCGATTCTTTATAGATTGATATGTGAAGTCAATAGGCTGGAATGAATGATTTAAGTGAATTAGACTATTTAATCTAAGTTTTTGGTACTTAGAAATTTGTGAATGAAATAAGTAATGTCTATAACCAATTGTGAATTTGTATATTGATGCGAGTTACCCGGGTTTTAATTAAATTCTTTGTATTGGAATTTCTTGATAGATGAGTTTACTCACGCTGGTTTCCAGCCTGACCCGGGTGTTACTGATGTAATGCTCGGGTCAGACGGAGTATTACAGATTTTCAGGTAAGGGCATTCTGGAGCTCAGAAGGCGAGCTGGAGGGCAGAAACATATGGAGTGTTTCCCGCTGTGATATGTTATTGCATAACTAGGACATGTTGTTTTAATCTGTCTAGTGATTGAAAATGGTTGTAACTCTGATGTATTAAAGTGAAATGTGACAAGTACCGTTTTCCTTTGTATAACTGTTATTATTTGTTATTATATTTTATCCGCTGCGAATGTGAGATGTTGGTATTTCTGTTCTTTTTTTCTTCTATCTCTTTCTTCTTTTTCACTAATTATCTGGAGATTTTGGGATCGAAATTTTCGGATCGTTACACTTGAAATAGCATAATTGGATCAAAACATGTACGATTTTGATCCAATCAAGAACACTCAAATTTGATTTCTGATGATGCAATTTAGTAGAGAACAGAATGAAGAAGAAGAAAATTGAATTGCAATGTTTCTGCGTTTGCGACACCTTTCAGGCATCGCAAACTGTGGTGAAAAGCAGTGTTCACTACACTTTCTTAGCGTCGTAGATCTGGAGGAAGAAGTTCAAACTCAAATTCTGGACCTATACTGTTAACAAAAATTAATTCGTTATTTTATACCCGAACCTGACCGAAAAGCGGCTTGTGCGTGTGGCGATGATGCATAACTTTCCTCCTCGCATCAAAGCAAAGCTTTGGGTGCCCAAAAGGGTCAACCATTCTTAGAGAAATCCATATATAAATCAATATATTTTATTAATTTCCTAGACGCAGGACTATTCATCCCTTTTTTTCCTTCTTCTTCCCTCTTCAAAACAAGACCAAACCCAAAATTATTTTGAAAATTTCCAACATTTCACACACGCAACAAATTTACTACAGTGGGATTTCGGTCTCTTGCAATTATACTTGATTCTTATGCTCAAAGCAGTCGCTACACAAATAAACCTGATATATTTGTTGCTGGAGGTTTATCGATTATACACTAACCAAAGTAAATTTGTGATGGAACCCACGTGTTTAAGAATAGGATGTTGTCAAACAGCACTATACAAGATGGACCAGCATTTTCCAATGCAACACTCGATCTTGGGTTTATAAATGAATTTATTTAGGAATGCAGTTCTTGCAACCTTTCATTTCTTGCAGAAGACAGCTTCTATAGCTTTCTTAAATACGATGCTGAAAGAAGCAATTAGATTAGGCGATTTGAGAATGCTCATGTGGTGCTAGATTGGGTTGAAGAAAACAAGAAATGCGAAGAAGAAAAATTGAAAAAGTCAGGGAACTATGTATGTATTGGTTCGTATAGTTCTTCCATGGACTTTTAAGTTTGGTTATACATGCATTTGTAGTCAAATATCGGCCAAATGTGTATAAACGTAGGTGTTACGTATGTAATATTTTAGACATTGGAAGTTCATCTAGAAATTTACATTGTACAAGAATAAGGCACTGGCAGTTATAGGCGTTATTATAACATTTTATTATTGCATGCGTATCTGGTCAAAACGACTATTGGGAAGACTTGTTTATTGTAAGTACAGATGAGCAAAATTCGGTTAGAACCTAATTTACCGGCCATATCGGTTCATTTTGGTCGGTTTAATTCAGTTAAAAAGTAAAATCTTTTTACATTCGGTTTATAAATAATATTTTTCTGGTTATAGGTGTAACCGTCGAACTTTTATTATAATATCCAAATTTTGATATTGCAATACATTTAATAATTGATTAGTAAAAAAACAAAGTCTACCTATTGAAGATAAATCAATTTTTTTATAAACAAAAAAAAAAATACAAAATGAAATCTTTCCAAACATAAACTTATGCTTTCCTTAATTTGAATAATAAAATATGATAATTTCTTTTACTTGCCTTTTTTGAATTGATCGAAATCAATTCAGATTGGTTTGAGTTTGATTTTTTTTTATTTGACTTTTTACCTTAAAACCGATCAAACCTAGTTAATGCCCTCCCCTAATTGTAAACATGTAAAATAAAATAGCGTGAATCTAAAAAAAATAGATGTCAAAGATATTGTATTTAACACGTTTTCTTAAAACTCTTCAATGTTGTTTATTTATTCAAACCACGAACAACTCCAATCCATTCTTGTATTTTGTACATTCAAAATGTTTTGACTTTGTTCTTAAACTTTCAAATTCTCATATTTACAAATTTCAAGTTAAAAATTCAAACTCAAACTTTTGAAGTTTAAATTTTCAATTTTAAATTGAATAAATGCTCTTTTCGAACTTATGCAACTAAACGGTCGGTTTTTTCACCGTTGTACGGTTGTACTAGTTAAATTAGTTTATAAAACGTTTAACATGGGATTCGGGAAGAGATTAGAGTAGCAGCAGCTTTCTTACTTGATTTAGAAAGAATGTTGTAGCTGCGTCTTGGGCTACTGGGCTTTGTGGGTGATAAAGATTATTTATTAAATTAGTTTAGTTAATTAAAATGTGTAAACTTAGAAAGCTAATAACTTCCCTATATGAAGTCCGTTTAACCCGTGGTCTTCGACGTTATACTCATATTAACGAATAAAACACACTAGTATAGTTTATTGACACGTTTAACGAAATATAAAATATTAATAAAATATTAGTGGAATTTTATTAGTAGAACAAATCCATATTCTGCTATTATAAACCATGTAGATCAATTATTATTTGATAATTATCTGGTATTGATTGTTAATTATTTAATAAATAGATATATTGCTATTTATTATTGTTGTTGATTGATTGTTTGGTTTTTTGGATTACGCTCGGCCAGTTTAGGAGCACTGATTATTATTTGATTATTGACTTTGCTCGACCGGTTTATGAGCAATTAGTTATCCATATGCATGGGCTTGGTAGAAAATAATTGTAGGCTAACACCATATGATTTATTCCATGACTTGAATAAAAGAAGTTTAGCGATAATAATGGTCCATTTAAATTGTTACGATTAGTTATAATTATTTGACGTCAATGGAATTGTTTTCAAAGTTGGTTTTTATAAGTGAAAGTTTATGAAATGTATAAAAAATAGAAATATTTGGAATGAATATTTTGAAGTTATATTATGTAAAAATGATTTGTATAATGGTTTTATAAAAATGTTTTATAAAATGAAAAGAATTTCAAGAACTAAACCCGATGGTTTTAAGATGATATTTTTAAAGCATTTGGAAATGGAAATTATTATAGATTAGAAGTATTTGTAATTATTAGTGTAAATGATTTTACCACTTGGGGATATAAAGTGATTTGTTATGTTACCGACGATTCAGGTAACCCATAGCTAAAAAGCGGACGAGGGAGGTGCAGTTGTTATGTAGCCCAGTATAGTCTGCTCTCGTTGTAGGGGGATATACATATGTACATACATACAAACATATATATATATATATATATATATATATATATATATATATATATTAGAAGGCTGGGACCCAATTGCCTTGTATAGCTAGAAACTTCTCGATCAGGTAGCATATAATTTTGTATGCTTGTATATTGGTATCATTTCAAAAGGTGATTTATTTTCAGATCCTCAAGTACAGAACTAGTTTGAATATATAAGAAATATATTTCAAAAGTTTTGAAATAAGAATTCGGGAATAAGGTCTAAAGAGATAATTTTTATGAAGTTAATTAGATTTTAAAATTTTAAAATTGAAGATTAAGCCTAAGTGGGAAGTTTTGAGAATTGTATATTGTTTGTTGCATCGTAGGCTCCATAAATCCTATTTGTGACAGGAGAACTACGTTGACTTGATCTTGTTATCAAATTCGGTACCTAATTAGATAGTAATACGTAGGATGTCACAAGTGGTAGTGATGCAGCCACAATAATAACATAACGTTTTTCTATTTATTGGTTGCTATTTATATGGTTTTGTTGTCTCTTTCCTGCTTACTTTTTATTCCGCATTTACATTGTTTATTGAGTTCGCATGTAAGGATATTGTTGTTTCTCATCAGAGTTACGCAGCGGTAAATTCACACTATCTACGATATTTGATTTTGGATTTGTATTAGAGTACAATGTAGAATAAATGATTACTTTGATAGCTTTTATAATGGGAAGCTGTATCATATACATTTAGTAATGCTGAATATTTATCAAATATTGTGTTTTAAGTTGGTGGTTTTCATTCATTGTTTTAGAACGGATTGGTCTTTTCAGTGATTTTGATTGGTATGAAAATCCAGGTTGCTATAGGATACGTCTTCATCACAATCCAATCAGGTGTGGGTTTAATCCAATTATCAGTGTTCCATTGTACCATTATATTAGTGTGTGTGTGTGTGTATTTTGTTCATTTAGAAGTAGAATTTTTTGGTATACATCTGTTAATTTGTTAGTAAACTTTGTTTGTATACAAAAGTAAGAGCTAAAAAGATGATTCTAGGGTCAGTATTTCAAATCGAGTAAATGGTTTTATCCAACGAGCCTGATGAGCATTACATGTCAAGATTGGGTAATGGTCTGAATACCCAACAACTTTGAGACCGGCTTAGGTTTAGACTTTATTAGCTGATTGGATTTTAACCTAATTAGATCGAACCTGACCCATTAACAGGCCTAGCTACAACAAAAAGTTCTGGAACTTCATTCATATTGTTTTACCGAAGTCTCCATCCGAGGCTAGGCACCTAATCTCCCAAAAAGAAGACTGAGGGTCGTATCAACCCGAATCGTTTCTTAGCTTTGACTTAATAGATGCAACAAATGCTCTCACTTATCTTGCAGTTGAGAATCGGATGCTAATCTTTGACACCGAATCCTCTCAGGAAGAAAGGCCAGTATATTAATTGGGGCGAGGCGACCGATAGGGAGGCGACTAACAAGAGGACCCAGTATCTTAATTAGAGGTCCAGTACACCCAGTATATTAATTCCGAACGCCAATATATTAATTGTGAGGCCAAGTATATTAATCCGGGCCCAGCATATTAATTGGGTCCATTGTCACCCAGTATACTTATAGGCAACTAACATCCAGTAAATAGAATATTAATATTTCCCAAACTATCAAATCTGTTCCTGGTCCTAAGATAAACGAAATATAGATTGAAATTCCATAAGGTCCATTGATTGAATCCTTTGCAGACGACTTAAATACACGATAGGGCATTGTAAGTGGTAGAGTGGCCTTGCTGCCACGATCCACTGAGATCCAGCCCTTAGTCGCATAATCGAAATGAGGATTCAGAATATCACACATTGATCGATCAAACAGAGATTCAGCAACTAAAAGAAAGATCGATTCTTTGGGATGCTTACTCCAAAAAGTCCTGACAAATGATGATTGAGACGTGATTCGGCATTTTTGAACCAGGAAACACTAATTCACATTTATTTGACTAAAGATGCGGCCCTGCGATGTCAGGGTCGTCACTTAGGGTTCATGGATGATTTGACCCCTCTATTGAAAATTTCTTTTTTCAAGTATCAAGTAAATGAGCTCTCTGTCCCTCGGGGAGTGAAAGAAGACCCTACGACAAATTTGTCGAATAGGTCAAGTCCCCAAGTAATGTAATTCTAGTTTTCTTATTCTCGGTATTGTATCAAGAACCTGATGATAATATGCTACGCCCCAGAAGAAGAAGGCCCTGAAGGGCTTATATTCGATACCATCACCGGGATTATTTAAGATAATATTATCAAAGGAATAGCTATTCTCTACCAGCTAATTGGTGGTTTTCCTCGAAATCTATTTTAGTAATGGTCATAGTCTGCCGAGAGGGCACCTTGACCTAAGCATTTTCTGCCATAGTGCTTCATTTAGTTTTTTAGTTGTTTTAACACCTTTAGGCCCTCAAGGGGAGTTATTATTCTTTCATAAGAAAAGTCAGACGGTCCAGTAAACTTGAGTACCTTCACCCGAATTGGCATACTCCATTATGGGTGTAACGAAGAGAGGAACTCTCTTTCTAGAAGAGGGATTGGTAGTCAAAGTTTTCCCAAAAGATTAGGCCTGTTGAAGTTTTAGGTCTAGCACGTTGCACCCGCAAGCACCTCTGATCACTTGGTCAGTACCACTCCTAAGACCAAATGCTATCTCAAACTACAATGGGCGGGACAAAGGGTCGCGATCCCGCGAGGGCTCCAAAAACCCGTCCTCAGTTCGGATTGCAGGCTGCAACTCGCCTGCATGAAGCCAGAATCGCTAGTAATCGCCGGTCAGCCATACGGCGGTGAATTCGTTCCCGGGCCTTGTACACACCGCCCGTCACACTACGGGAGCTGGCCATGCCCGAAGTCGTTACCTTAACCGCAAGGAGGGGGATAATCAATCCAATAGTATTAGCAATTTCTTGCACCTTCCTCCATATTTCATTTGGTGATCACATTATAGGTCCACTCATCATATGTTTTAGTAAATCTGATTGGTTCAAAATTTTGAAATTTGAATAAAAATGTTAAATATTTGTAGTTATAGATACTTTGAAGTGGATAATAATTATTTGCGATTACCAGGCTTCGAAATGAACAATGCAAATATTCATAGTTAATTGTCTTTTGAAGTGGAAAATTAAAGGCATTAGTTATCTAAGTGAATATTTGCAATTATGTACACACTGTAATAGATAATACAAAATTTTACTCATTCAATGCAAGTATGAACAATTTAAAACAAACTGCAAATATTTGCATTTGCCTACACTTCAAAATCAATAATGAAAACTTCCATTTACATATAGTTAATGGTAAACTTTGCCAACAACAAAATTAGTGTTGTGATGATCATAAATTTCGAAGCTCTGTCGGCCCGAGAGTAAAATCAATAAGGCGATGGTTTTGACACCATTTCGCATTAGGGCATCAAAATAAGAAAAAGAAGCAAAAAATTATAGCAAGCAACAATAAAAAAACTAAAGGAAAAACATCGTATAATATTCATTAATTCTAGAGGATATCACAAATTCATAATTTTCAACATCTTCGTCCATTGAAAGAAATTGCATGGAAAATTTGGGCATTATATTACTTTAGAAATTGCAATTTTAGCAATGGAGTCGTACTTTTACATCTTTATTTTTATCACATCAATCTAATGTTATGTCCATCCATTACAGTTATTAATATGATTAGAATACTTATATTTATGACAAATAAGATTGTTTGCTTAGAATTTTAATGAATAATGTTTCCAACATAAATCTGAGTGTTTGTAGGTAAACAGGATTGTTGATTGCAGGATTGCTGATTGTAGTGAAGGATTCTTCTAAGTACATCTTCATCTTCATTATGACGCTCTATTTTCAGGAGGATTCATTCTTTAGCTAGGCTCTACTTCCAATTTTACGAAGTCTTCGGAGCGGAGTATTCCGCAGGATCATTAGTAGTTCCATTTCAGATCGGTCGCATCTCCATTCCTTCCGTGTCAGCAACATTGTGCTTCCTTCTTGCTGGCTTCCAGTTGTTAGGGATTTTATGGTTCGAGGCGAATTTGATGGCGATTGTGATGAAGTTAGTGATGTACTTCCGACTTCAAGAATCTATGGAATATATTCTTCTAGACAATAGTTCAACCCACCAGTTACAAACGTGTTATCGAACTATTAACTTTCAAGAATCAATGATGCCCTATAACAGCGTAATCGGATTCAAAGTTTGTACGACTTTGATCCAACCAAGAACACTTTAGAACGGTTTCTGATGATGCAATTTGTAGAGAAAGAGATGAAGAGAAGAAGAAGAAACAAATCTGCAACGATCCAACGTTTGCAAGACCTTCAGATGTTACAAAATATAGACAAATTGGACGTGTAGTGATTAGCAACACTTCGTTGGCGTCGCAGATCTATGCAAGAAGAAGAAGAGCGTAGAGAAAACTGTTTTGCAACGTTTCTGGGCGTTGCTATTTATAGACGTGAAGAGATGTCTATTCGCCAAGCGTAACGACCGTTTGTAACGGTTCGCAACTGTTGCGAACGTATTCAAATTTAAACGTCGCGTCCTTTCATTTTGCAACGTTCAGAAAACGTTACAAATTCCCGCCCTTTACTCCAATTTAGAATTTTCGGTTCTGAGTCCTTAACGGGCTGAAATCTGGCCCGTTACCGTTAATATATGATCCAAAAATATTTTCGGATCCGAACCCGAAACCCGTACCTGGCCCGGTTCGGTTCGATCGGACGGACGGACGACGGCGGCGCGTGTGTGGTGTTGCATGACTTCTCTCCTCACAACAAAGCAAACATGTTGGACCCCAAGGCTCCAACATCCACATGAGAGAGCTATACTTATACAAGATTATTGTATAGTATTCTAGCATGTGGGACTATTTATTTTTCTTCCTCTTCACTACTTCTCTTCAGATTAAAACCCAAAACCCAAACTATTTTTTATAAATTTTTTACAACAATCTCCCCCAATTTTCAAAATAAATAAATAGGACGGCTGCATCACTAGAGTGGCTTCCTACATACCTAAGTGGGATCAAGCCTGTGTAGTTCTAAGATCAAGTTTTGCATCATCGTGAAAACCACACACATGAATAAAAGGTATCTTTTGGATTTGAACCTTTACTTAGTGTAAACTATTCAAAGCCTTATCGAGATTTTATGGTGAACGAATCTTGAACCAAGTATCCCTAATGATAAAACCGGAACAATCACACATGTTGATTTCCTTAGATAAAGTGTTCTGTATTTCTCAGCACGTTAATGGCCATGTGCTTAAATCCTGGTTCATGAGTCAACTTAGAAAGTGGTCTTACATTCCTAGAAAACGGCATGATCTCCATAATCATATAGGTAAGTCTCTTAAGGTGTTTCTGCGAGACACCTTTTAAGGTTTTTAGACTTATTAAGGATATATATCCATCCTTTGTTCTTGCAGAATCCAACACTAAATATTAAGGGATTATCAATTTAGTGTTCCATAATCATTCTCTTAACTTGTTGGTACCTATTTAATTTTGTCTATCCATTTCAAGACATAAGTTGGGTTTCTGTTAAGGATGATCAACCTTCATTCACAGATCTTAGTCCCATTTCTTATGACTTTGTAGAAAGCATTGCCTTTGGAAGACTCTTTGTAAGTGGGTCAGCCAAGTTTTTCTTTGTTTCTATGTAGTCAACAGTTATAACTCCTCTTTTGAGTAACTGTCTCACCATTTGATGTCTTAGACTCACATGTCTAGACTTTCCATTATATGTCTTATTAGACACATTGTATATCGTTGCTTGATTGTCACAGTTAATCAAGACTGCTGGAGATGGCTTCTTCCATAAAGGGATTTTCATTAATAAATTCCTAAGCCATTTTGCTTCTTTACATGCATCTGCTAATGCAATCAATTCTGACAACATTGTTGAGTCATAAATACAGGTCTGCTTCTTGAAAGCCCAAGACATAGCAGCGCCTCCTAATGTAAAGATCCATCCAGTCGTAGACTTGGATTTGGATTCTACATTGTTCCAGGTTGCATCACTATATCCTTCTATTACAGTAGGATATCCTTTATAAGATAAATCATATTAAATGGTTCCTTTCAAATAAGCTAAAACTCTGGAAATAGCTTTCCAATGTTCGAAACCTGGATTACTTGTAAATTGACACAATACACTTATAACATGTGCGATGTCTGGTCTAGTGCAATGCATAGCATACATAAGACTCCCAATAACACTGGAATACTCTAGTTAAGAGATGGTACGTCCAGTGCTCTTTTCTAATTTAATACTAGGATCTAAAGGAGTTGGTGCTGGTTTGTCATTGTAATGACCATACTTTTGTAGGAATTTTTCTATAATGAGATTGAGTTAGTAATAACTCCACCTCTCTTCTAATAATTTTAATTTCCAAAATTACATCAGCCTCTCCTAGATCCTTCATATCGAATTTAGAAGACAGAAACTTTTTAGTTTCATTAACACAGGATATATTGGGACCAAATATTAGCATGTCATCAATGTATAAACATATTATAACAATACCGTTGTTATCTGATTTGCTATAAATATATTTATCAGCATCATTAACAATGAATCCATATGACAGTGCAACTTTATCAAATTTCTCATGCCATTGCATGGGAGCTTGCTTCAGGCCATAAAGAGATTTCACTAATTTGCAAACTTTCTTTTCTTGGCCTGGGGTTTTGAAACCTTTAGGTTGTTCCATATATATCTCTTCTTCTAAATCTCCATTTAGAAAAGCAGTCTTTACATCCATTTGACTATGTCTAATTTATGAATTGATGCAAGTGCAAATAAACAGCGTATAGAAGATATGCGAGCAACTGGAGCATATGTATCAAAGTAATCTACTCCATGTCTTTGCTTATATCCCTTAGCAACTAATCTGGCCTTAAACTTATCAATGGATCCATTTGTATTCAATTTTTTCTTGAATATCCATTTACATCCTATAGGTTTAGCACAAGGAGGTAAATCAGTTAAAACCCATGTTTGGTTTATCATTATGGAATTCATTTCATCATTGATAGCTTCTTTCCAGAAATTAGAATCTCTGGAACTCATAGCCTCAAAATAAGTTTTGGGATCGTCATCGGCGTTCATTACATATTTAGTCACATTAAGGACTTCGTCCTTATTGCCTTTTACAAGATATGTAATGAAGTCAGGACCATAGTCCTTCTCTATTCTCGCTCTTTTACTTCTCCGTTGTTCAGTACTATTATCTGGTACTGACACTTCCTTGCTGTTTTTAGTAGGAGAATAATTATCGTCATTGATATCATTAGTCATACTAGGTTCTGGATTAGATGATCTCAATGGGATCTCAATAGTTTGATTTTCAAAAAATTCTACATCTACAGATTCTATAACTTCTAGGGTGTCAAGAATAAGGAATCTATAAGTTATACTATTAAGTGAATATCCTATGAAAACGCATTTAAATGCTCTATTTCCTAGCTTTGGTCATTTAGGGTCTAGTTTTCTAACATATGCTAAGCAACCCCATACTCTAAGTCTAGTTAGGTTAGGTTTCCTCTTAGACCATAATTCATAAGGGGAAATATTATTCTTTTTAAGTGGTACTCTATATAAAATATAACATGCAGATAACATAGCATCACCCCATAGGTTATAAGGTAAATTAGAACTCATGAGCATGGCATTAACCATTTCTACTAAAGTTCTATTCTTCCTTTCAGCAACACCATTTTGTTGTGGTGTATATGAGGCAATACATTGGTGAACTATACATTGTTGTTTACAAAACAAGGTGAATTCATTGAGAAATATTCACCACCATGATCTGAATGTGATATTTTAATTTTAACTCCTAATTGTGTTTCGACCTCTTCTTTGTAAATTTTGAATTTATCAAAAGCCTCATCTTTAGTTCTCATTAGATATACATATGCATATCTAGTATAATCATCAATGAATGTTATATAGTATTGGTTACCACCATAGGTGATATGACTTTTTTAGTCACCCACATCACTATATACCAAATCAAGCAAACCAGTTTTCCTTTCTATGGATTTAAAGGATTTCCGGTGTATTTTTGCTTGAACACATATTTCACATTTAGAGATGGTATATAAATCACAATCAGAAATTAATCCTAATTTATTCATATATCTAATGGAATTATAATTAACATGTCCTAATCTACCATGCCATAAACTAATAGAATCAACAATATAACTATAAGATTTCTTTATTAGATTCAATTTAATCATGCCGTTACAAGAATATCCATGTCCAATGAATTTACCATTCTTAGACAACACTAGCTTATCAGACTCATACACCATCTTGAATCCTCCTTTGTTAAGAAGGTATCCAGAGACCAAATTCTTACACATATCAGGTGCATAAAATACATTGATTAATGTAAGAACTTTTCCATAGGTCAGAGGAAGTTCTATAGTGCCTTTTTCCAGAACTTTGCTTGGAACCTTATTTGCTCCAGTAACTTCATCGACTTCTCCTTTATTTTCTTCGTAACTTTTGAAAAGATTACGGTCTTTGCAAATGTGAGTGGTTGCTCCAGTATCGAACCACCAATCATTATCATTTCCACTAACGGAGTTACCCTCTTGCACTACAGCCACAAGCGAGTCTTCGACCACATTCACTTTTTGTTGTTTCTTCCGCAGACGGCAGTCTCGGGCATAGTGGTCGGGCTTGTTACAAAAATAACAAGCACCTTTCTTTTTGTCGTTGGCTTTCGAATGATTTTTCTTCTTAAACTACGTCTCATTCTTTGGCTTTAATTAATCAGTAATTTCAACCTTATTTGCCTTCGAATAAGACTTGGTTTGCGGATTATCATGTAGATCGCGTTTACGAGAGTCTTCTTCCATACGAAGATGAGGCTGCAAATCGTCTAGATTATAATCTGTTTCCACACGCTTCATCTTTTTTTTATAATCATTCCAACTATGTGGAAGTCTAGAAATTATAACTCCAACAACAAAAGATTCCGGGAGATCAATTCCAGCATCTTTAAGTTGATTCACCAACAGTAAGATTTCGCTTACTTGTCCAATTATGGACTTATTAGTGACCATTTTGAAATCCATTAAATTAGAAATAAGAAACTTTTTATTACTTGCCTTGGATATATAGTACTTATTCTTCAATGCAGTCCAGAGTGTCTTTACTGTTTCCAAGGTCCTATGAGCATTGTAGACTGAGGTAGATAGCGCATTCAGAATATGGCCTCTGCATAGAAAATCGTCCTCTTTGCGCTTTGCACGTTTAGCCTTTAGAGCAGCATCATGTTTATCAGTTTCTTCTAGGATTTCTTTCAAGTTATCTTCCGAAATGTAGAAAAACTTGATGGTGACAAGGAAATTTTTTATCGTCTCTTGCCAACGAGTGAAATTGTTGCCATTAAAACGCTCCAATCGAGTTAGATGTTGATTCATAACTTGTAAAGCGCTCGAACCTTCCATGGTTGAACTATTGTCTGAAATTTGTTGGGGATTTTGTGGTTTTAGGAAAATTTGATAGCGATTGTGATGAAGATAATGTAGTACTTCCGACTTCAGGGATCTTTGGAATAGATTCTTTCAGACAATAGTTCAACCCACCAGGTACAAATGGGTTATCGAACTATCGACTTTCAGGATTCAATGATGCCCTATAACAGCATAATCAGATTCAAAGTTTGTATGACTTTGATCCGACCAAGAACACTTTAGAACGGTTTCTGATGATGCAATTTGTAGAGAAAGAGATGAAGAGAAGAAGAAGAAACAAATCTGCAACGATCCAGCATTTGCAACACCTTCAGATGTTACAAAATATAGAGTAATTTGAAGTGCAGTGATTAGCAACACTTCGTTGGTGTTGCAGATCTATGCAAGAAGAAGAAGAAGAGCGCAGAGAAAACTGTTTTGCAACGTTTCTGGGCGTTGCTATTTATAGACGTGAAGAGATGTCTATTCGCCAAACGTCACGATCGTTTCGCAACTGTTGGAAACGTATTCAAATTTAAACGTCGCGTCCGTTCATTTTGCAACGTTCAAAAAGCGTTACAAATTCCCGCCTTTTACTCAAATTTAGAAATTTCGGTTCTGGGTCCTTAACGGGCTGAAATCTGGCCCGCTACTGTTAATATATGATCCAAAAATATTTTACCCGGCCCAGTTCGGTCGGACGGCGGCGACGCGCGTGTGGTGTTGCATGACTTCTCCTCACAACAAAGCAAACATGTGGGAACCCTAAGGCCCCAACATCCACATGAGAGAGCTATACTTATACAAGATTATTGTATAATATTCTAGCATGTGGGACTATTGTTCTTTCTTCCTCTTCACTACTTCTCTTCAAACTAAAACCCAAAACCCAAAACCCAAACCATTTTTTATGGAAATTTTACAACACCAGTATCATTGGCTATGTGATATTCATTACTTTTTCAGGTACTTCTAACATCTTAATATCGGGGGTGGTCATGCCGAAGCTCGGTATTGGAGTGTAATGGGCGATGGGCGTATCGAAGCTCATTATAGGTGTACCTGAGTTTTTTCCTTTGATACTTGTACATAGACTTGCTACCTGCCAGAAATGTTGGCAGCACCTTGCCTTGTGATATATGTATTGTTCAATATGTGCACTCTCTATTTTAGAGGATCACATATTTTTCTCAAAAACATAAATCCGGGTGCTAAAATAAATTTTTGCTTTGAATTGCTGCATGACTTGACATTGTTTCAAGGCTTTTATTTCTTTTTGTTACTGCATTTATTATTTATATCGTTTATTTTTATATTAATTTTTTTGATATAACTAGTATTATAGTAGGACATTGACTCACGTCTAACTTTAGACTCCAAAACTTTTAGGATCATCGGCCCTGTTTAGGAGTATGTTTGAAGATATTTAATTTTTAAATTGATTATGTATAAAATAACAAAAACAGTTGTTTTTAAAATATTAAGATGTGTCATTGTTCATTAAAGTAGGGTTATTTTTTGGTAGACCACGATAACCATGAAGTATTTGATTGCATGGAGTACGTAGCAAGTGACCACAATGTATGAGTCGACCAGTGCTAGTATTGATCTCTTTCTAGTACCTGAAGTCATTGTTATATCAGACCATATTCAACTGACCAAGCCTATCAATTGTCATCAAAACAAGGAGATTGTTTTATATTGATGTGGTTGTTCCAGACCTCCGAACAAATTATTCTATTTTATGGTCTGGTTGCAAAATCTTGTTTTTACTGAAATTATGCAAAAAACTTGTTCTACAAAGTCAGATACTTTTTACATTTGAAAGATCGTATCAGGTGCATTAAATGTTAGGGATTGGTGTTCAATTTTTTGAAAATTAAACTTGACTTTGGGCTAGATTATTGGACTTAATTTGGGCTACAAACAAAGAAGTAAAGCTAAAAGAGAATTCTAGAGAAAGTTAGAAAGAAACAACTAGATAGAATTATTTAGACATATGTTGTCATGGTAGAAGAGGTTCTAGAATTTTCCATTCTCAAATTGTAATAATATAACTAGAATTTAGAGTTTTCTTGTCTAAAGATATTTTGTAAGAAAGTTATAGAAAGCTCTAGGGAATAATTGTATACCGTAGGATCAACACATCTCCACCGTTCATTTAAGATGTGAATTACTATAAATAGGAGTGGTGTATCTCAATTGCAAGCAAGCAAAAAAATTGTAAGCAAAAGTTTGTAATAAAGTACAACTTTCTCCTTTAAAATCAATCTCTTATTTCACACTTGCTATCCAATTAATATTCAACTTGAAAAATTTCTAACATTGGTATCAGAGCGAGGTTCATAGTCAAGATAATATGGCAAGCGGCATGACACCATTTCAAGTTCCATTGCTAAAGAAGGAGTACTATGATAATTGGAGTATTCGCATGAAGGCGTTGCTCGGTTCACAAGATGTGTGGAATATCGTTGAAAATGGGTATATTGAACCCGTCGATATCACCACTTTATCCCAAACACGAAAGGATAATTTGAAGGATTCAAGAAAGAAGGATCGTAAGGCTCTTACTCTCATTCATCAGGGCTTGGATGAATCTATGTTTGAGAAGGTAGCAAGTGCGCAAAGTAGTAAGGAAGCATGGAAGATTTTGGAGAATGCATTCAAAGGTATTGATAAAGTGAAGAAGATAAGACTACAAACTATGCGAGGTGAGTTTGAAGCTTTACATATGAAATCAACCGATTCGATTGATGATTATTTTTCATGAGTTTTGGCGTTAGTAAATCAAATGAAAAGATATGGTGAAAAATTAGAGGACTCTAGAGTGGTCGAGAAAATTCTATGATCTTTAGATTCAAAATTCGATTACATAGTTGTAGCTATTGAAGAATCTAAAGATCTAGAATCCATGACCGTTGATCAACTCATGGGATCACTTCAAGCCCATGAAGAAAAATTAAAGAAAAGGGTTAAAGAAGAGCCATTGGAGCAAGCTCTTCAAACCAAACTCACCTTAAACGAGAATGAAACATTTAGAAATATAAGAAGTCATAACCAAAGAGGAAGAGGTCGAGGTCAAAGCTGTGGAAGAGGTGGTTACAAATTTTTCAATAAAGAGGAGAGAAGCCAAAACGCATATGCTACAAGAGGTCGAGGAAGAGGAGGAAACATGAAACAAAATAGAAGACCAATGTATGATAAACACAAATTAAGTGTTACAATTGTGATAAATTTAGGCATTTTGCTTTCGAATGTAGATCTACTTCTAATAAAGTTCTAGAGAGATCTAACTTTGCTAAAAAAGAGAAAGAATATTCTACACTACTTTTGGCACAAAAGGGAGATGCATGTGGTGATAACAATACATGGTATTTAGATACGGGGGCTAGCAATCACATGTGTGGAAGAAGGAACATGTTCACGGAGCTTGACGAATCAGTAAGTGGAAACATTTATTTTGGTGATGAATCTAAAATTCCAATTAAGGGAAAAGGAAAAATATCAATTCGCTTAAAAAATGGAAAACATGATTTCATCTCTAACGTACATTATGTTCCTAATATGAAAAATAACATTCTAAGCTTGGGGCAACTTTTAGAAAAGGGATACGACATTCATATGAAAGATCGTAGCCTTCTCATGAAAGATGCTAAAGGAAATCTGGTTGCTAAAGTTGAAATGTCAAAAAATAGAATGTTTCCACTCCATATTTCAAATAATATTGCCAAATGTTTAAAAGCATGCTATAAAGATTCATCATGGCTTTGGCACTTGAGATTTGGACATCTTAATTTTGGGGGTTTAAAGTTGTTAAAGAATAAAATCATGGTGAAAGGTTTACCACGAATCGATCATATGAATCAACTACGTGAAGGATGCTTATTGGAAAACAACCAAGGAAAAATTTTCCAAAAGAATCCAACACAAGGGCTAAAGAACCACTAGAGTTAATTCACACCGATATTTGTGGCCCAATAAAACCGTGCTCACTTGGAAAAAGTAATTACTTTGCTTTGTTTATTGATGATTATAGTAGAAAAACTTGGGCCTATTTCCTTAAACAAATGTCCGATGTATTTGATGCCTTTAAGAAATTTAAATCTTTTGTAGAAAATGAAAGTGGTTATAAGATAAAAACCATGAGGTCCGACCGAGGTGGAGAATTTACCTCTGAAGAATTTGAGAAATTTTGTGAAGAAAATGGAATTCACCATCCCGTGTAGTCCATAACAAAACGGGGTCGTAGAAAGGAAGAATAGATCTCTACTTAATATGGCATGGAGTATGTTGAAAAGTAAGAGAATTCCAAAATAATTTTGGGCCGAAGCCGTTGAATGTGCAGTGTACTTAGCTAATCGCTCTCCAACTTAAAGTGTGTGGAACAAACTCCCGAAGAAGCTTGGTGTGGAAGAAAACCATGTATAACACATTTGAGAGTATTTGGAAGCCTAGCACATGCCCATGTGTCGGATCAAAAGCGTTCCAAATTGGATGATAAAAGTGAAAAATATATATTCATTGGCTATGGCTCAAGGTCAAAAGGGTATAAGTTATATAATCCTATAAATGGAAAAGTTGTTGTTAGTCGAGATATGGAGTTTGATGAATAAAACACTTGGGATAGGAGCACACAAGAAGATGATTATAATTTCCTTCCCTTTTATGAAGAAGAAGAAAGCAGTGATGTGCAAGAAGAGCCGACTAGTCCAACACCGTCATCTCCATCAAGCACTCATCAAGAAACTCCATAAGAAGAAAGCTCAAGTGAAAGGATGCCGCACATGAGATCTTTACAAGAACTATACGAGGTAACACCACTTTGTGATAATATTACTTTATTTTGTCTTTTTGCAAATTGTGAGCCAATAGATTTCGAAGAAGCAAAACAAGACAAAAGATGGAGGAGTGCTATGGATGAAGAAATCAAAGCTATTGTGAAAAAATAATACATGGGAGACGGCTGATTTACCTAAAGGACACAAAGCTATTGGAGTAAATGGGTATACAAAGTAAAGAAGAATGCTAAAGGAGAAGTTGAAAGGTACAAAGCTAGATTGGTGGCCAAAGGATACAAGCAAAGAGCAGGTATAGATTATGACGAGGTATTTGCTCCTGTTGCCCGTTTAGAAACTATAAGATTATTAATTTCTTTAGCGGCTCAAAACAAATGGAAAATAAATCAAATAGATGTGAAATCGGCTTTCTTTAATGGTACTATGGAAAAAGAAGTTTATTTGGAGCAGCCACTTGGTTATAAAATTAAAGGACATGAAGATAAAGTTTTAAAATTAAAAAAGGCACTTTATGATTTGAAACAAGCCCTTAGAGCATGGAATACTAGAATTGATAAATATTTTCTAAAAATAACTTTATAAAATGCCCCCATGAACATGCTCTTTACATAAAGACAAATCAAAGTGGAGATATCTTGATTGTATGTTTATATGTGGATGACTTAATCTTTACCGGAAATAATCCAAAAGCATTTGAAGATTTTAAGAAGGAGATGAGTTTAGAGTTTGAGATGACCGATATTGGACTCATGTCATATTATCTTGGTATCCAAGTGATTCAAAGCGAGCACGGCATATTTATTTCACAAGAAGCATATGCAAAGGAAATAATGAATAAATTTAAGATGGATGGAAGTAAACCAGTTAATACCCCAATAGAATGTGGAACAAAGCTCTCAAAATATACCAAAGAAGAAGATGTGGATCCCATACTATTCAAGAGTTTGGTTGGTAGCTTAAGATACCTCACATGCACAAGACCCGATATACTTTACGGTGTTGGACTCATTAGCCGCTATATGGAAGCTCCTGCAACATCACATTTGAAGACTGCAAAAAGGATTCTTCGATACATTAAAGTGACAGCGTGGGGCTGGAGATGTTGATGATCGTAAAAGTACGACTGGATTTGTCTTCTTCATGGGAGATACAGCCTTCACCTGGAGCTCAAAAAAGCAACCAATTGTGACGCTTTCCACTTGTGAAGCTGAGTATGTTGCTACTTCAACTTGTTTTCGTCATGCTATTTGGCTTCGAGATCTATTGATGGAGTTACATATACCACAACACAATGCAACAGAAATTTATATGGATAATAAGTCAGCTATCGCTCTAGCCAAGAATCCCGTCTTCCATGAATGAAGTTCACACATCGATACACGTTATTACTTTATTCGCGAGCGGATTGCAAAAAGGAAGTACAAGCAAAGTTTATTAACTCAAAAGAACAAGTAGCAGACATTTTTACAAAGGCATTAAAAAATGAAGACTTTCAAAGACTGCGTAAGATGCTTGGAGTGACAAAGTCAAGTTTACGGGAGGATGTTGAAAATTAAACTTGACTTTGGGCTAGATTATTGGACTTAATTTGGGCCACAAACAAAGAATTAAAGCTAAAAGAGAATTCTAGAGAAAGTTAGAAAGAAACATCTAGATAGAATTAACTATATATATATATGTTGTCATGGTAGAAGAGGTTCTAGAATTTTCCATTCTCAAATTGTAATAAAATAACTAGAATCTAGAGTTTTCTTGTCTAAAGATATTTTGTATGAAAGTTATAGAAAACTCTAGAGAATAATTGTATGCCGTAGGATCAAACACATCTCCATCGTTAATTTAAGATGTGAATTACTATAAATAGGAGTGGTGTATCTCAATTGCAAGCAAGCAAAAAAAATTGTAAGCAAAAGTTTGTAATAAAATAAAACTTTCTCCTTTAAAATCAATCTTTCATTTCACACTTGCTATCCTGTTAATCTTCAACTTGAAAAATTTCTAACACAATTTCTATTGTGTTTCTTTATCTTTCCAAGGCAATGGTGGTGTCCACCTTTTCACTTCTAGTAGTTTTTGATGGTCATCTAACGACTCTCAGATTTCTGTTCCTCTCCATCTAAAGAAAGATGCATGCGCTCGCTTGCTCATATAGTTCCCCATCCAGTTCTAGAACTATTCCAAAATATAACTTTAATTCCCTCCTAACCAAGCAAGCAGATAAGGATATCCTCTTTAATGCCAAAATGATCATAATCTTCACCATCACATTTAGACATTAAGCCATCAAGTCATGTCATTAGTGTATGGGAGAAATTTTTGGTCGATGGAACTAAAACATATGCAACCTAAATAATCAGGATGTCGTTGTGAAATTCCCATCCATCAAATTACTAAAGATGGTTGTCAAGCAAGGAGTGTTTTCCAAGGTGGGGGTCTTACCCTTTCTAAACAGTGGTTGCTAGACCATGTTGCCTATGAGAGGGTCCTTATGAAACCCACTTTCTTATGAATTAAGGGTCAAGCCGGTTGTTCCCAAAGAAGATGCTATACTCATTGAGATACTTATGTGATTCATGACCTATTACCATACAAGAATACTATAGCTAGAGAAATCAGAAGAGATATTGGAGTTAGAAGACAAAAAACATGAAGAAATTAATTAACCAACCATGACATGCATTATATAGCACTAATACAATTCTTCCACATAACTAACTCTAGACAGTTTTCTATTAACTATTCGTCAATTATACATACCAATCATTGATAACAAATTACTGAAAATAAACAATTCTATTGTCCATTAATAAGCTTTCATTATGTGCAAATCAGTCCTTCTAACGACTTGGAATCTTTGTACATCATTGTGGCCTTGTAGTAGCAATGCTCATGCTGATAGGTGAATAGGTAGAGGCCTGGTAGATGTTACCATATCAGTATACCTCTTAGAAAAACGACCTTATCCTCAAGGTCAGTATAGTTACCAGTGGAGATCACCTTAGGTAGCAGCAGAGTTTGTACAACCATTTGCAGGTTGGGGCAGAGTTTAAGCATTGCAATGTGGAAGATGGGGTGAATGCAAGTCTCAAGTTGTAGAAGTAGTTTGTAGGCAATGGGTCCAATGCGCTAAATGATTTGAAATGGACTAAGATACTTCTGCAATAATTTGTGTTAAGTGGGTGGATTGGAAGTTGGTGGTTACAGTTGAAGCTTGACATAAAGCCAGGAGCCGATAAGAACTCCTTGTCGTGTCGGTGTTGATCCACTTGACTCTTCATTTCCCTTGAATGCGATATAGATTAAGCTTAATGGTGTGAAGTAGTTTGTCTCTCCTTTATATGCAGTTATCAACATCTTGAGACAGTGAACCTATGTGAATGTAATCGAGGATGGTAGGTGGAGGTCAGTTATAAACAGCCTGAAAGGGGGACATGCAGATAGAAGAGTGGGTTTAGGTGTTATATCAATATTCAGCCCAAGGAAGACCTATCCTCCATTTAGAATCTATCTTTGGGTAAATATAATTATGCGAGCTCCTTGAGTCAACCAAGATTGATATGGATTTATTGTTGATGATTTCTTTGAGTCTGATGAAACTCGGATGTGAGGAACCGGCCAACGCATGAAAATAGATTTTGAGTTCCACCAGTGGCGAACTGTTAGAAGCTTCAAGGTCTTGGTTATTGTGGCCTTCATTTGGAAGGAGTAGCAAAGCATACTTCGTAATACACTTTTAATTGACAAAGAATTTTGGTTCGTAGTTGTAACAAAAGCCTTGAGCTTTTCGATTTTGGAGCTCGAACTGGGTCAGTTTATGGATTAGTAGGTGGGAATGGGGTTTTGTTTAGGGTTTGGGATTGGTGGAAGGGAAATTAAAAGGGGTTGGTTTCAGTTATTAGTGGTTCTATTAAAGAATTATTTAAAGTCATTGAGATTGGATTTGATTAGTTTAGCTAAGGCGATAACATTGGTAATGGTGGTGGGGTTGGACAGGTTTTAAACCATAGAGAAAAAAATGTAAAAGGGTTTCGGAAGGGAGGTTAGTTATGCGATTGGAAAGTGTTTCAAATTGTGATTGATATTCTTCGAAGGATGTAATTTATCAAAGTTAGAAAAGTGTGGCATGTAGGTTGACAAAAGGGGATGAGCCAAAATAGTCTTTGATGGATTTGGTAAGGGATGACCAAAAAGAGAGTTGGTTGTTATTGTACATCCATTGAAACCAAGTTAAACTTGGTCGGATATGTGGAAACTAGCTAATTCTATGCAATATTAATTGAGAGTGGAGTGGAATTTGAAAAAAACTTTCGGCTTGGAATATCTAGTCGAATGGATTGGATCCATCGAATTTTGGGAGTTTGCATTTTGGGGAGTGGATGTGGATTGGTGTAAGGGTATGATGAGTGTTAATTGGGTTGAGAATAGTGAAGGAGGTGGGGGTGGTTATGGAACAAAATAAGGTGGGTTTGGAGGAGGAGGTATAGCCGAAACTGATGTAATAGTGGAGGGTACTGGTGGGGATATTATGGAAGGAGGGGTGGTGGAGATGAAGAGCTAGATGTGAATTTGGATGAAAGGTCGGTGATGGCTTGGGTTAATTGTTGTATAGCCATTTGTTGATTGGTGGCGATGGCTTGGGTTAGTTGTTGTATAACCATTTGTTGATTAACGAGTGAGTTTTTAATGTCGGGTTAGTCGGCAAGGGCGATTTCTTGCTTAGAAAGGGAAATTTGTTGTATGGCATGGGTGGTGTTAATGGAATTGATAATGGATTGTTAGGTGTTGAGTTGTGAAGTTAGCTCATCGAGTCAGGTCATGTTGGTAGATGGGAGGTGTGACGATCGCCCTACACCACCAACATCCAATATAACTGGAGAGTGAGCTACTGCGGTACCCGATTTGTGTTGGATAATTGTCAGTGTAAAAAGAAGAGAAATAATCATAGAACCTGTCATATATCTCACAGCGCATCGAATAGAATATAATATGCATCGTAGATATAAAAATAGGCAAGACAATAATAACCATAGTGAACAACAATATTAGAGTACACAGGTTCACAAAACTATACAAATTGATAATAGAGATTATACAACTAATAAGAAACTCTAACTGTCTGTAATATATATATATATACTGTAATATATATATATAATAGATGAACACTAGGCAGGCTCCATAGTATCGAACAGCGGAATAAGCACAAGTTCCCAAATATAACACGAGAAAACTCCATCACGCTCGTCCTTTACACTGCCACCATGTATCACCTAAACTTGTTAAGTACTCGAGATAATAAGAACCAAAGCATAAAACCTTAAGTCATAAAACAATCTAGCATGAGCGATTAGAAGTCCCAAAATACGATAAAAGCCGATATAGTAAGAAACAAGGGTAAACGACCCATAATTGATCTGTCCCTACAATCAAAGAGTTATCACATAATAAACATAATATGCTACTCTACAAAATCATAAAGGTGTACTACATCCTAAGTACCACATCGGATGTCTAGGTATCCACGTCCACAGTACTAATCTCATACAACCTCCCTAGAGTGACAATCTCCTAGAAAAGCGATCAAAGCAAACATAACATCCATCAAATAATCCTCACTTCCACTGAAAGTGTTTTAGGTATACGATAACTCATATGACCTTTCTTCTACTAGGGACTAATGGAAAATCCTGATTATCAATGTACTTTCTTATAGCTTGAAAATGACACTAGACCTATTCCATAGGTCTAGGGTGCACGGATCCATTCTATCGAACTGAGGTAACCATTCCAAGCACCCAATAAGCATCCTTATAACACCTGTGTTTTCGAGTACATCAGAAAACACTTCAAATGTAAACGATCTCTTAGCCCACACATCCGAGACCTTTCCTTGCTCTATCTACTTTCCATTCATCCTCAAGGAACCTGTAACAACCCGCAATTTTACGTATCGAAGGATCATAAACTATTCTTATTTTATTCATATGAGGTCACACGACTCTAAAATTTTAGGAAGTGACTCTTAGGGAAAATTTTCACATCTATGATTTTTCCTGAATTTCTATGTGACCATTTTTACCTTGAAAATCTTATTTGGACTATAACTTTTGATAGGAGCTAAAATAGGGTCTCGAACTACTTTTATTGTTTCAGGATGATGGTTTTTCATTCTGTAGATTGTTCATAATAGAAAATCGGACGTGTCGTTTGAAAGTTATGGCAGCCTTTGGCCAAATTTTAGTGGGTAATTAAATAAGCCCATGCTTAGGTCCACTAACCCACTTCGAATTTTGTGCTAATAGGAGATTGTGAGAACTGATCTAAGTCATTTCCTTCTTTCCCAAAATTGATCTAAACATCCATTAGCCCTAATTTCATCAAAAATCACATATTCATTGACTAGAGAGGAAATTAAAATATAAAAGCTAGAGATTATCATTTATATTGATTTAGGTTCTCCTTTCTGGCTATTTACTTATGATTTAAGGAGGAAAATTGGTATTTTAGGTATATGGTGAGTGTTTCTTGACCTCTCACTCATCTGTACTTGTTTATGTAGTTAAATTGATTGTTTCAACATGTTTTTGGATCTAAAATGGTTTTCTAACTTTAGCCACTTGTTCATGTATGTTGACCAGAAATATGAGATTCTTCAATAATTTGAGAAATGGGTTTTGTAAACTATTAACACCTATTCACTTGCTAATGTAATCTCTATCACTCATATGCATATGTTAGTGTAAAACTTGGATTTAGGAAAATACTAGTTTGACTATCATATCTTCATATATTGATTGTATGAACGGATCTATATACATGTCAATGCATGACTGTTTGTTGTGATTTGATATTATTTTCTAGTATTTTGGATGCTAGGCAGATAGATTGAGAAATTGGGCAAATTAGAGGTAAAGTGGTCGGAATCGGATGAGATTTCGAAGGCAAAACCTGGGGCATTGGTAGAGCTCATAGTTCAAATCATATGCTCCAATTTGCAAAGTACAGAAGTCGGTGATGACTACTCAAGTCGGTACCGACTTTTGTAGCTTGCTCCAAATTGGCATCGACTTAGGAACGTGGAAGGTGCTAGCTAGTAGAGGTCGTCTATGAAGATGGATCAGAGATTGGCTAAGTTGTAAAAGACGGCACTGACTTGTTTCTAGGAGATGTAATATGGTGCTTTAGAGGTGATGACAACTTGATTTGGATCAAAGAAATCGATATCAAAATATCTGGGCATGGGGTATTAGGAGCAAGTAAGGGGATGGGAAAGAACTTGGCCATTAGTTGGTCAAGTAGGGAAATCGGTACCGAGTTCGTAAAGGTGGTACCACTCGGTACCGAGTTCTCATCCATGGTCCAATTGGGACCAAATTTCTAGAGCATGGTTTTGGAGTTCTAAGGGTCGTCCTGGAGGTGTTGGCTTATTCTTATGATGATTAACAATAGCACAATAGCATGATGAAATTTAGAGTCTTCGGATAGTAACTAGATGACGAATGTAGATAGGTTTCGAAGATAACGACTCGATGAAGAAATGAGTCGTAGAGTGGGGAATGTAGAACGGTTCGTCAAGAATATCGTCTCCACGAAGAATGGAGTCGTTAAGTAGAGGAATGAAGAATGGTTCTTCTAAGATAATGGAAGTCAAATGGAGCAAAGGAAGGACTCTGATACACGTACCATGGGATCGTTGATACTCGAAGTGTTTTCTTTTGTACTTGAAGCAGGGGCATCGTGAGGATGCTCATGGGTAGTGAAGTATGGCTACCCCGGATCGAAAGAATGGGTCCGTGTATTCTGGACCGAAAGAATGGGTCCAGTATCAGCTTTAGGCTAAAGAGAATACAATTGAAAACCAGGATTTCCATTTGTCCTTGGTGGAAGAATAGTCACACGAGTTATCATTTATCCAAATTACACCGAGTGACAGATAGTATTGTTTGATGGATGTTATGTTTGTTATGGTTTCTTCACTGGTCACCTGTCAGTCTAGGGTTGTCATCGAAAATAGGTAGTGGAGATAGAGATACCTAGATACCCTTTATCACACTTGGTTGTGTTACAGCTTTGTGATATGTAGAGTAGCATATTATGTTATTATAGGCTAACTCTTCGGTTGCAGGGATAGGTCAGGTATGATTCGTATACCTTTTTTCCTTACCATATAGACTTGTATCATATTTGAGATTCATTTATCGTTCACACTAGACCGTTGTTTGACTAGAGGTATTATGCTTTGGTTCTTATTATGTCGAGTGCTCTTAAATGAGTAGACTAGATAATATGTCAAGGTGCAATGCAATATTTGTGCAAAGAACGAGCTGGATGGAGCTATCTTGTATTATATATGGATTTCTATGCTTATTCTGTTGTGCAACACTATAGAGCCTTGGTAGTGTCCACTAATTATTAGCAGTATGAGACAATTACTTGAGTTTATTTCTGTTTTGTAAACTCTATTTCATGATGTATAACTCTGTGTATATGTACTCTGATATTTGGATCACTTAATTATTACTGTCTCTCCTATTTTGTATTTGTGATATTATATTTTATTCCACGTGTTGTAAGATATACTACAGGTTTTGTGATGTTTTGTTTCATTTTTAAACCTTGATAGTCGCTCTACATCAATCGGCACGACAACATCGCACTGTCTTATGTATATTAGGTGCCGGTAGTGTAGGGAGGTTGTCACAGAACCGTTCCACTTTCCTTTCTTTCCATGATAGAACCATTCAACATTCTATCCATGGGTTATCCTTCATAGAACCCGCCCATTGTGGATAATCATCCTCATGACTCCATTCAACATCGAGCCGTCATCCTCGAAACATAACTCCTTTCACCCTCAAGTTACCAACATTGAAGTCTTGAAGCAATCACTCTTCATGTGCTACTACATCGCTTTCGAATCCCAAGCGAATAAATAAACACCTTCAACATGAACTATAGATTCCCCATACTCTCCCTAGAAGTTTCATCAACTCTGCTACAATAAATTCATGTCAATACCAACCAAAAAGATCGGTACTGACATGAATTCGCTTTCTTATACTTAGCCAAATTTGACTAAGTACCTTTCCTCCCCGATCTTTTCTCCTTTAGCTTTCTCAGGACCCCTTTGCTTCATTCCCCGAGCTCCCAAGTCCCCAGCACCAACTTGCTACCAAGGAAAGAGGTCGATATCGATCATAAGCGATCAATACTGAGTTCTATACTTAGCTGATATTTGGCCCTTGTCATTTGAATTTCCATTCTTGCCTTGTCTTGAAGCTTACCTCGAAGTTTCATCATCTTTGCCCTGAAGTAACTCCTTCTGCCGATTAAAATTGCAAATCTCTAACTCCCAACTTTCTACTGGCACCGAAATGAGGTTCGACCACTAAACCATCTCAAAACAACTTGCGATCAAAATCATTGGCTCCTCCGATCCTCCAGAGCCTCTCCTCGAAGTTTTATCCAATCCTGAGCACTTTTGCCTTCATTTTTCACAAATTAATGACTTTTTCCTAACTACACTAAAATCCCAGCAAACCGTATCAAAACATTTCATATAAACATACATATCATTCATAAACATCCATCTAGCATAAACAATCAATTCAAACATGATGATCATAGAAATTCTAGTCTAGAGCCAACTTTTACACTAAAATGTCAATATGGTCCAAAATGATTTGTAAAGACATTTAAAATCAAATCCAATCTTTTTAATTACTGCGAT
This sequence comes from Allium cepa, assembly GCA_030765085.1. Classification (NCBI taxonomy): domain Eukaryota; kingdom Viridiplantae; phylum Streptophyta; class Magnoliopsida; order Asparagales; family Amaryllidaceae; genus Allium; species Allium cepa. Next base: position 438,333,737 of record CM060944.1, read on the forward strand.
GAACAATTTTAGAGGTTTAATTAAAGTTTAAAAATTATTTTAACATGGAAATTATGTCAAAATACCAATTTTAATTATATAGATAAGCGTAGAATAGTGAAAGATCAATAATCACCCACCTAATACCCAAAATACAACTTTAGATGCCTAAATCTGATATGAAAAACTAATCATACGAATTCCAAAGCACCAATATGATAGATCTACAATCTCCTTTATCCTTCTAATGATAGATTTAGCTAAGATTCATAAGAAAAGGATGAGTTTTAATGGAATTATGGTTTATAGAGGATAGGAATTGTTTTGGGAAAGTGGGAAATGATCTAATTTTGTCTCGTCTTTCCAATTAGGCATAATTCTCCAAATCCATCAATGGGCCTAAATATGGGCTTTGCCCACTAATTTGTCTAGCGGCAAACATAATTTAAAATGGTCATATCTCCTAAATAGTGGGTCTATTTTCTTATTATGATCACTTAATGTAAACTGAAACTACAAGCCCGATCTAATGCAAGTTGTTTCAAAATCTAGTTCAATCCCTATCAAAAGTTATATGCCTTACGAGAATTTTAAGATCCAAACCGTTCTATATAAATTTAAAGGTTGAAAATATCTTTAGTAGTCATTTTCCAAGGTTTTAGAGTCATACGACCTTACATAAAACAAATAATAAAATTTTATGATCTTCTGATACGTAAAATACGGGTTATTATGCTCTCCACCCTTTAGGAATTTTGCCTTGGATATCACTATGTAAATCAAAGAATAGGTAACCATAGTTACCCTATCTGCCTAACAATCATATGTTGTTACTCCGTGAGATGATGGTTTTGATGACAACAACCTTAGAATAGATTATAAAATATAAATACTAACATTATAAGTTTATATATATGTATATGTATGTATATGCAGGTTTTAACCATGCAGGTACCAAGAATGAAGACTGTACATTATAGAGATTCAAGATATCAAGATTATCAAGAGTTCAAGAATTGAAGTAATTTATTCTTTAATTAGAAATTTTGTTAAAACTCATAGAAAAGCACTGGCATCTTAAAATCCAATTTATTCGTGGAATGGAATCCACTTCGAGCCTGTTAAAGGGATGGAACCCTAAGTAGGATGGAACCTACGAAAAATCTAGTGGAACATTGTTTTGTATCCGCTAACTTTTTATTCGAAATGATTTTTCAAAATTGTATCCTGTTTTCAAAATGTTTTCAAAACCTTCCTATTAAAAGCATCAAAAACCTCTATCCTGATTTTAAATAATTTTAGCCTCAAAATTATCTTTAATTTCAAAGTCAAATTATTCCTGATTTTAAACCATCTTTTTAAAAAAATTATATATTTAGCTTTTAAAAATTTATACTTAAGACTTAAATATAAAATTATAGCTAAATTCTATATATATTATTCTCTATATTTACTTACGTATTTTGACTATAGTCAAGTATATTAGAAAAGTTTAAAATAGTTTTAATATAAGATAAAGGTTATTTTTAAAGAAAATCAAATCATCAAAAATTGCTTTGCGATGTCGACATGCCTATGTCGACATGCCTATGGTGACCATGTCGACATGGTGTCAGTTGAGTTCAAAATTTAAATTTCAAAAGAAGTGTCTATTCACCATAACTCTTCACGAATGGACATGGTCATTGTTCTTCTATAAATAGGGGTTAGTTTCCACGAATTTTAAATCATATTTTCTGGTTTTTCACTCTTCTTCTTCCCCATTTCTTAATACATATTCTTACCACTACTCTGCCGAAATCAACATTGAATCGAACTCGATCTTTTCTAGTTTGATTCTCTATCACTATCTCAACAAGGTTCTCGATGCTATTCAGAGTTATAGGCTTCTTTGTACTCTGTTAAGTGAGAAAAGGTGTGATTGTGGCCTTGAAAATCAACCAAGCGAGATAAGCTGTGATTGTAGCCTTAGTAAATCAATTGGGTAAACTTATGACCCGAAAATCAAGTATCTCTACCCAGAGGATTGTGATTCTAGAGGGTGTACCTCATAGCCTTGAAATCGAGGGTGTAATTGTACAATTGCTTTTGAAAGGAAATCTGTACTTGTGTTGCGGGACTGGATGTAATATAACTCAAAACCAGTATAAAGTCCGGTATGTTCTTTCCTTTATTTCTTTTACTTTATTTCTGCATTTGTGTTTGTTTCTATGATCATATCTGTGTCTGTATATTGCATACATCCGTGTTCAATTCAACATAAATTTAAAAAGATTTAGTAATTCTTTATGAACACTATTCGCCTCCTCTAGTGTTAATCTTAGCCTTAAGATCCATAATCCGCATTTTTTTCAATTGGTATCAGAGCAAGGTTTTCAAAGTTTCATAATCTGACTTTTGAAAAGTTTTCAAAATGGCTACCAACACCAGTACTGTTACTAACACTAGTATTTCTGTCACTAGTTCATTTGTAGAAGGTCGGTATACTGTCAGACCACCACTTTTTAATGGCAGTAACTATGCATATTGGGCATGTAGGATGAAAATATACTTACAATCTATAGAATTAGACACTTGGAATATTACATAAACTGAATATTCTGAACCCACAACTGATTTTGCATAGTAGACTGCTGAGCAAAAGTCTGTTGCACAAAATAATTCTAAGGCAATGAATATTTTGTTTTATTCACTAGATAGAAATGAATTCAATAGAGTGTCAGTTTGTAAGTCTGCATATGAAATTTGGTAAACTTTGCAAGTTACTCACGAAGGAACAAGCAAAGTTAAACATATCAAAATTTCCATGCTCACAGATCTGTTTCAATTATTTAAAATGAATCCTAATGAGTCTATTTCACATATGTATAGTAGATTTCAGTATATTGTGCATTCTCTAATATCTTTGGGAAAAGAATTTTCTTAAGAAGATCAAGTCAGAAAGATTTTAAATTCTCTTACTCCAGAATGGGATCAAAAGACACTTGCCATCGAAGAGGCAAATGACATCAGTACTTTAAAGATAGAAGAATTAATTGGAAATCTAATGTTATATGAAGTTCAAATGATCAGGAGAAGAGAAAACAAAGCATCTAAAAAGAAATCAATGGCATTCAATGCATTGACCGATGGATCAGACTCAAACAACGATAATGATGAAGAGATAACCTTTATGACCAGAAATTTTAGGAAATTCCTGAAATATAGAAAGATGAATAATCTCAAGAGAAACAACTATAAGAACTCTGGAAATCAGAATGTAGTGTCAAATAATGTCAAATGTTACAACTATGATGAACCAGGCCATTTCAAAAGAGACTATCCATATCCAGATAGGCAAAATCCTCCTATGAACAATGATCCAGCAGAGAAACGGAAGCGTGCATTTACTGCTACTCTGGATGACTAAGACTCATCCTCAAGTGATGGTGATCAAAAGACAGATAATTCAAATTTGTGTTTCACAGCTGTAACGACCCGTAAATTTTCGATAATTAAAATAGCTAATTTAATAAGATTTCGTGATTTAGTGTTAGAAAAAAATTGTAAGTCGTTTGGAATTATAACAACTAGAATGAAATGCAACAAATTTTATCTAAGTTAATTATTTATGAATTGAATGAAATCCCAAATCAATTGAAATAATATGTAGTCAAAGGTAATTGAATGAATTTGTATTGTATAGGTAGTTGTGACGCTTGTTTGTAAATAGTAAACTTATAAGTAATTAAAAGTTAACGGTGATAATTATTTAAGTTACCTATTCATTTAGTTAGTCGAATTGAATTTGTGAACCAATTGCAATTGGAATGAAAGTTTATATATTAGTTGAGTGCATTATCTCTAACTGTAGTTAAATACTAATGTGGAATTCATTTGATGTAATATAGTAAATCGACTGATAATGAAATTTTTATTTAAAAATCCAATATTGAAATCCGTCAAATATTGAGCAATTAAATTGTTTAAATTTAATATTTGGAATTTATTGAATAATTTAATAATGGAAATTGAATAATTGTTTTAATGAAAATGGTTGTTCTATAATTTGAATTTGGTAAATTTTATAAGTTCGTTTTGAATATTTCAAAAGATAGTGATTTAAGAATAATCAAATTTGTTTAAATTTAGTATTACAAATGTTTGAATAATTAAATTCCAAATTTGATATGATTAATTTGATATTGAAATTTAATATATGAAAATAGAGTGAACAATGGAAATTTGATTTAATATGATTCAAATTGGTTTCCAAAGTGAATGTAAGTTATATCGGGATTATAATAGAGTTAATAAGATTTTAAAATTGGAATTTATTGGATAATTGAATAACGGGTTTAATATGATTAAAAATGATTTGTAAAATTTTATTTTATCATATTAAAGTCAGAATGATGTTGTAGAACTTTTAAAATCGAATTAAAAGTAAAATTGCGAAAATTGAATATTTTAATATTTAATTGACGAGTTAAAATAGTCATATTTCAAACAATCTCGGATTTCGATGAAACTAGTTTCATCGGATCCGTAATGTTATATTATTGTAAGGTTACAAATTTCAAGTCAATCGGATTAACCGTTTGTCCGGAGCAAGCCAAAACGCATAGAAATTTAGTTAATCGGTTTAATTTAAAATCGATCGTTTATTTCCATAACTCTCACATACGATCGGATTAGCCTCCGAAACCTATTCCATTGTGTCCGGAACATGGGGTAAACCCTAGAAACGTCAGCCGGCACGTTTTGTTTGGAGTTCGGAAAATTTTCGGTGAATAGTGTTTTGCAATTTTCCATATAAGGACGATTATAATCTCATTTGCAAACCAGAAAGAAAACCCTAGGGTTTCTATTCGTAGCCACCAGTAACAGAACCCACGGCCAGAAATGCACCAAATTCATCCCCTCCGATCTCCCAATCCGTCGACATTCACGCGAAACCTTCAACATGAAAGTTGTAGAGGGCATCGATATCTCTCTATTCAACGGTGATGATCGAATTTGGTGAGACGAATCAACGGCAATTGGCTCGAGAAGGCCGGCCGTTCGCCCTCGTTTTGCGCGCCTAGGTGGTGGCCGAGCATCACTAGATTCATGGAGATGGTGGAGTCGAATACAAGCTTCATAATGGTGGTTGCTGATCGTCTTCAAGTGGAGCGTGGTGGTCGCGTTAATTGATGAAGATGGGCGGCTCATGGATAGTTTTGTGCATGCAAAAACTGGAGGCAACGTGAAAGAGGAGAAGTGAAGAGAGCGGCCAGATCTGGAGCTAACCAAAACGTGCGGCCTTGATGAAACTAGGTTTGAAAAGGAAAATAAATTTGTAAATTATATATATTATAATTTGTATAAACTTCTAAAAATCATAACTTTGTCATACGAGGTCGAAAAATTACGAAACTTTTTGCATTGGAATCGTATTAACGAGCACTACGCAATGGAACTGGATTGGAGTTATTTGGAGCTAGTGGAAATTTCGGGAAAAATTAAACGCTCGTTTAATTTTATTTGAAATAAAATGGTGGAACCACATTGAAATCAAGGTGAGTGTTTTATAACGCTCACAATGTACTGAATATCTTTATGCTAGTTAAATTTAACATTATGAAGTGTTATGATTTTATTTGTCGTTGTTTGATAAAATTTAATCGTCATATGGATTGTCATTTGAATTAACCGTTGAAAATTAAATTGACAGTTAAATTGAAATTAAAATTGAATTGCGATTAAATTACCTGACATTGATAACTATGAAATTGCCATGAATTATATTGTTTATTGGATGATGTATTTTGATGGATGTTATTGGTTGATATTTAAATGTTTGGATGTTTATTTGCTTATATATATCCTGTTATGCATACATATGAACTGTGATTTGATTTAAGTGATATATATATTCATCCCTGACATTTAATTGAAATAAATAATTACTTGGCCATAGGATAGAAAATTATATACGGACACCGAATTGGCTAAATAAATAAAATTTTAAAATCGTTGATTTGAAATTTATTTAAATGTTTTGATTTAAAAGTTATAAATAGAAATCAATTTATAGAAATCAAATTTATCGAAAAATTGAGTTTGGAATGTTGAAATAAATTTTGGTTAAAAGAAATTGTTAAATAATTAAAGTGGAGACTTTGGAATTTAAAATTGGGATATGATTGAATTTCGAAAATTGATTTGTTTAAAGATTTAACCTTAATTCGAGCTTTGAATATTACTAAGTAAAAGCGATATAAAATGATATTTTGAAATTGAGCTTGAAATTGAATCATATTTGTAATTGGGATTTAAATTTGAATATTGAAGGATAATTTTGTTGAGTGTTATAAATTGATATTTTGAAAAAAATCAAGCTAAAAATCGATATAAATTGAAATTTAATAAATTGAAGGTGAATGTAAAATTGAATTAATTTGAAGTCAAAGTTGACATTGATTTGAATTGAAATCAAAATTGAATCGGTAAAATGGAAATTGGAATTTGTTTTGAATTGGGAAGTTATAATTGAAATGGTTTGGTTTTGAAGCTGTTTTATTTTGTTTTCCAAATTACTCTGTTGTATAAACCATTTTTAAATACTTAAACTATTTTAATCTATTTTAAATCTACTTAATCCAATTTAAATTATTTTAAACTAATTTATCTATTTCAAATCCATTTTTAAGATTTTAAGTAATTTAACTATTTTAATTATTTAAAACCACTTTTAAAACTACTTAAAACTATTTTCTAAAATTCCAAACTGGTCAATAAGGTGAAATGTTTATGTTTAAATCTTGAATTTAAATACGAATTGGGTTAAATGAAGTTGTAACCTAAATTGAAATTCGAAATGATTTTGAAATCGAAACGAGATATTGATGCGAAAATTGATATTTGAAACGAAATCTTACATTGGAATAGATACGATGATATTTGAAATGGATTTGATTTTGAAGCAAATATGATATTTTGATATCAATTATGAATCGATTTGAAATGTAAAAGAGCCAACGGTGTAATAATACGTAGTTATTAAAGAGACCGGGATCGGATATGGACATATTCTCTGTCGATACCGAAAACCACTTTAATAACTATTATACGCGGAGTGTTGATCCAGAATGAAGTGGATGGTTTGGTGAACGTGTTGATTGAAGAAAGAGACCGATATTGGATGACCCCTGACATGACTAAAACAGGGGTCGCGCCGGGCCATTGAGGTTCGCCATCTCTAGCCGACACACTTCTTCGATACCATATCAATTACATTTGTGATTCGATTTGGATGCACCCCTCGATTTGGGAGTGTTATTTCGCGGTGTTGAGGTAGCTGCCGGCTATGCTCAACATCAGTCCGGATCACACAACTACTAGTATCCTAGTTGGTATCGCCTCATGTACCTTGTCATACCGATTATCCTATTCGCGACCACTACCTTTTGTTTTGTGTTATACCTATGGGGTACCCTCTTATAACCACCAGTTTACAGTGGGGCTTACTGTGCTGTATAGACTATCGCATTATAAAATGTGTTAAGGGGGATTATGGTAACGCCTTAACGCTATTTTGATACTTTATATCACTGATAGGCATTATCTACTTAGCGTACATTACTACATAGTAGATAGTTTAGCGGATCCTTAAGAGATGGAAAATCCCGTAACATCTCTTGAGTTATTGCACGCACGTTGACACTGGATATGAGATGTCAAACCCCGTAAACATCTCTGACGCCGTTACACTCATATTTATTTACGATTGATTTAACTTTCATAAGGATATTTTAGTCCTAACTCGAGTGTTTTGTCTTTTCATTACGCTCGGGTCAGTCCTGAGTTTTCAGATTTTTGAAGATCTATTCTGGGGGATGAAGATGAAGATTTGGTATACTATTACTATTATTACCCTTGCATCATGCTATCTGCTGCATTATTTAATTGTTCTGTTGTATATGTATAACTCTGATAAATGTTGTATAAATAATTGTCAAAGTATAGTAAACAGCTTCATGAACTGTTTATTTGACTATTATATTTTATCGTTCCGCTGCGAGATTCTGTATTGTTTCTTTTCCTTTATTTCTCTTTCTTTTCTTTTCTTATTTACCCCAATAACCATCTGCCCTTTTGAATGGTTTGGAATCGGCATGTGTATTTGATCGTCGGTTTAAACTGTCCAAAAAGGTGGGTCATTACAGTTGGTATCAGAGCTTTGGTTTAGCGATAACCTTAGCTTTGTTGGGTCTGACTCTTTATAAATAAGGTAGTAATACTCTATGATGAGTCGCTGAGTGTATATATATGAGAGAGCGTATTTGTTAGTGACATAAAATGTTTTTTATTGTGTCGGTTGATTTGTTGAGTGGCTTATGGATTCCGGTCAATACGAGTAATTAACGTCATTGATAGGGATCTCTAAACACTCGAACAGAACAATTCGACACAGTATTGTTTTGAAATTGGGTAAATGAAATAATTTTGCCCTAATTATATTTTGTATATAAAGAATTTATTTTCAAAAATTATTGTGATCTATCTAGCTTATTTGGTTGTTGGAAATGATAATATTGATTGTTATCATTAATTTGATATTATGTTTTAATAAATATGGTTTATTGAAAAATAAACAATGATAAAACACTTGTGGATTGTTTTAAGAGAAAATCCTATAAGAATATTTTTAAGGTGACTTATGAATTAAAATAGATTTAAATGGGAAAATACTGAATTTAAGACCCGGAGATTTGAAAAATGGTTCTCAAAATTTTGAAGAAATATATAGTAATATTAGTTGGAAACTGTTTATGGAAATGTTTTGAAAGAACTTTTAAGAAGGAATGAATATAGTACTCCTCTCTTATATCGCTGGAAAATAATTTCGGTGATGACTGCGCAACATCATCGACGTTCATTTTCGAGTCTCAAAGTGGGGGAGACTTCTAAGAAGCTTTGCTTTTCTTCGAAATTATTTTGGGGAAATGGGTTTTGGTTTAAACTCCAAAGGTATGATTTCATATATAAAAAAAGATATAAGCATATATATTTATTTCAAACGATTTGAAAAGAACCGGGCATTTAAATTTCTAAGTTCTGTTAATTAATAATTTTCAAATAATTTGAATGAAATGTGAATAACCAGAATTTATAAAATAAGAGGATTAAGATATCTAATCTTATGTTTTAGGGAAAACTTTTGAGTGTAGGGTACCTTTAAATTTAAAAGGTAAAGAGGATTTAAATAAATTAAATTTGTGAACATTCTAATTAAGTAAATTGAAATTCTATAAATTTGTATAATACCAAATTACATTCTGATAACATATAACAAGACTAACCTAATGTTAAAAGTTAAAATGATATTTTGGATTTGTGATGAGATATTATACAAATAAGCTAAACCTGAAAGTAACTAAAATATACAAGTAAGGAAAACTCAAAAGAAATTAAAATGTATATAAATGGAAATTTTGATTGTGATAAAAATTATATATACTTAGATATAGCATGAAATGATAAATGGATAAATGGAACAAGTAAGTGAACTTAAGAAAGAAGATAAATGAATCGTGTTATATCTTTGTAAATTGGTTATAGAAAATAAATATAAATTTCAAGGGGATTGAAAAAAAATTGAATTTGTAACCTTTAAGATAACTGTAAACTAAGACAAGTCTTTTATGAGAGGTTAGACTTTTATAGGATGGTTAATAAACTAAAGCGATGATTAATAAAATGTTCCACAAATAAATTTGTATTAACTGAAACAATGAATATGAAGTAAATGTAAACAAAAGAATTTGGTATAGCTAAGAATCAATTGGGAAAAGAAATTGAGTTTAATTAAATTATATAGAATGTTTAAAATGAACTTGAGTAAGAAAATTCTTTGATATGATGTTTAAGAAAAGATAATGTTAAAGAATATGCTATGTAAGGAAATGAATATACTAACTGAATAATGGATTGTGAGTAATTAAGTGAAAAAAAATAGATTCAATAAAATAATTTAGTATAGATAAATTGGATAGAAATCCATTGGAAGGTAATACGTGAGATTGTACGTATATTATTTTATTCGCATAACGATTTGATCCAAATTCGAGCACAAAATTTCGAGATGATTTATATCGATCCAAGTTAGGATTTTTCACTCGATTTCGACGGCGAACCCTAGATATGGATTTTTAATTTGATTCTGGAATTCTCTATCATAGTATATGGCTATGCAAGGAGAGTAATAGTTTCCAATCAAGGAACCAAATCTGAGTCCGCACTAAAGAGTCGTGTGAACGATACTAGTTTGGAAGTGAAATTGTGTGATCGAATAAGCGATTAGATTAATATTGCTCATGGATGATATATGTACGGCTTACAGACTTAATTAAAAGTTAATATTGGAAATTTAAGATGCCAAATATGTGAAGATAAATTTGCAACTTTTGAGATAACTATTAACTAAGAAAAGTCATATATAAGAAGTTAGACTTTTATGGAATGACTATAAATTAAAGTGATGACTAATAAAATGTTCTGCATTAATAAAATGTTCCGCAAATAAATTGGTTATTAACTGAAACTGAATATGAAGTAAATGTAAACAAAAGAATTGGGTATGGCTAAGAATAAATTGGAATTGAAAGAAATATACCAAATCGAATGTAAAATTAATAATTTGGTTATGTTGGGTATGATTTGGTTGTTATATGATTGTTAGTTGATTGAATATAATTCATTAAGTGTTAATGAAATTGAAAGCTATAAATCAATGAAATCAAATTGGAAGTTAACTGAATTTAAATGAATTTAATTTGTTTCAAATTGGAAGTGAACTAATGTAAATATAAATTAGTGAATGTTAACTAATTGAATTGAGAATGAATGTTAGTAAAATCCAACGTTAATGAATCAACTGTGATTAAAATTGAAAACCAAGTGAATAAATATTAATGAGAAGTGAATTTATATTGATTGGTTATGGATTTGTTGGATGATAGTTGGATGATAATTGATTTGGTGGATGCATTTGTTGTTTTGTTGCATTTGCTATGTTGGCACATGTAGTTGTTATGTTGCTATATTGTGTATATTGATATTATTTTCATATATGCATGTTTCTCATGGTTTGTTGAGTGTTTAGTAGGTGCGGATTGCGCTTGCTTCGCATTTGGAGCTCGCTTTCGCGCTGTATTAGCCGTATATGCTCGCTAATAATATATAAGGTACATATCTCGGATTACATACCATACTTTTACACTTTTTCCCTACGGGATGCCTCATCACTTGATGAGATGTATGTTTGTGATATATATACTATCATTTTTTTTTCGATCGAGCCGCGCAAAGGAGACTCTGCCGAAATTTTCCATAAAATCCGGGTGTTAGAAATTTTTTCAAGTTTTATTTTTTTTACTTGTTTTGATAACTAACTTTTAAAGTTAGAAAGCCGTTCGGAGTAACTTAGTGGAAGCGTAGTTATGACTTTATAAATGGAATTTCATTGTTTTATAAGTTGGTAACTTTGAATAAAATATATCTAATATTGAATCTTATACTTAGTTCCTTTTCCCTTCTTTTTCCTTTTCGGGGACGAAAAGTCTTGAGTGGGGGAGAGTGTAACGACCCGTAAATTTTCTATAATTAAAATAGCTAATTTAATAAGATTTCGTGATTTAGTGTTAGAAAAAAACTGTAAGTCGTTTGGAATTATAACAACTAGAATGAAATGCAACAAATTTTATCTAAGTTAATTATTTATGAATTGAATGAAATCCCAAATCAATTGAAATAATATGTAGTCAAAGGTAATTGAATGAATTTGTATTGTATAGGTAATTGTGACGCTTGTTTGTAAATAGTAAACTTATATGTAATTAAAAGTTAACAGTGATAATTATTTAAGTTACCTATTCATTTAGTTAGTCGAATTGAATTTGTGAACCAATTGCAATTGGAATGAAAGTTTATATATTAGTTAAGTGCATTATCTCTAACTGTAGTTAAATAATAATGTGGAATTCATTTGATGTAATATAGTAAATCGACTGATAATGAAATTTTTATTTAAAAATTCAATATTGAAATCCGTCAAATATTGAGTAATTAAATTGTTTAAATTTAATATTTGGAATTTATTGAATAATTTAATAATGGGAATGGAATAACTGTTTTAATGAAAATGGTTGATCCATAATTTGAATTTGGTAAATTTTATAAGTTCGTTTTGAATATTTCAAAAGATAGTGATTTAAGAATAATCAAATTTGTTTAAATTTAATATTACAAATGTTTGAATAATTAAATTCCAAATTTGATATGATTAATTTGATATTGAAATTTAATATATGAAAATAGAGTGAATAATGGAAATTTGATTTAATATGATTCAAATTGGTTTCCAAAGTGAATGTAAGTTATATCGGGATTATAATAGAGTTAATAAGATTTTAAAATTGGAATTTATTTGATAATTGAATAACGGGTTTAATATGATTAAAAATGATTTGTAAAATTTTATTTTATCATATTAAAGTTAGAATAATGTTGTAGAACTTTTAAAATTGAATTGAAAGCAAAATTGTGAAAATTGAATATTTTAATATTTAATTGACGAGTTAAAATAGTTATTTTTCAAACAGTCTCGGATTTCGACGAAACTAGTTTCATCGGATCCGTAATGTTATATTATTGTAAGGTTTCAAATTTCAAGTCAATCGGATTAACCGTTTGTCCGGGGCAAGCTAAAACGCATAGAAATTTAGTTAATCGGTTTAATTTAAAATCGATCGTTTATTTCCATAACTCTCACATACGATCGAATTAGCCTTCGAAACCTATTCCATTGTGTCCGGAACGTGGGGTAAACCCTAGAAATGCCAGCCGGCACGCTTCGTTTGGAGTTCGGAAAATTTTCGATGAATAGCGTTTTGCAATTTTCTATATAAGGACGATTATATTCTCATTTGCAAACCAGAAAGAAAACCCTAGGGTTTCTATTCATTGCCGCCACTAACAGAACCCACGGCCAGAAACGCACCAAATTCGTCCCCTCCGATCTCCCAATCCGTCGACATTCACGCGAAACCTTCGACATGAAAGTTGTAGAGGGCATCGATATCTCTCTATCCAACGGTGATGATCGAATTTGGTGAGACGAATCAACGGCAATTGGCTCGAGAAGGCCGATCGTTTGCCCTCGTTTTGCGCGCCCAGGTGGTGGCCAAGCTTCACTAGATTCATGGAGATGGTGGAGTCGAATGCAAGCTTCATAATGGTGGTTGCTGATCGTCTTCAAGTGGAGCGTGGTGGTCGCGTTAATCGATGAAGATGGGCGGCTCATGGGTAGTTTTGTGCGTGCATAACCTAGAGGCAACGTGAAAGAGGAGAAGTGGGGAGAGCGGCCAGATCTGGAGCTAACCAAAACGTGTGACCTTGATGAAACTAGGTTTTAAAAGGAAAATAAATTTGTAAATTATATATATTATAATTTGTATAAACTTCTAAAAATCATAACTTTGTCATACGAGGTCGAAAAATTACGAAACTTTTTGCATTGGAATCGCATTGACGAGCACTATGCATTGGAACTAGATTGGAGTCGTTTGGAGCTAGTGGAAATTTCGGGTAAAATTAAACGCTCGTTTAATTTTATTCGAAATAAAACGGTGGAACTACAATGAAATCAAGGTGAGTGTTTTATAACGCTCACAACGTACCGAATATCTTTATGCTAGTTAAATTTGACATTATGAAGTGTTATGATTTTATTTGTCGTTGTTTGATAAACATATGGATTGTCATTTGAATTAACCGTTGAAAATTAAATTGACAGTTAAATTGAAATTAAAATTGAAATGCGATTAAATTACCTGACATTGATAACTATGAAATTGCCATGAATTGTATTGTTTATTGGATGATGTATTTCGATGGATGTTATTGGTTGATATTTAAATGTTTGGATGTTTATTTGCTTATATATATACTGTTATGCATACATATGAACTGTGATTTGATTTAAGTGATATATATATTCATCCCTGAAATTTATTTAAATGTTTTGATTTAAAAGTTATAAATAGAAATCAATTTATAGAAATCAAATTTATCGAAAAATTGAGTTTGGAATATTGAAATAAATTTTGGTTAAAAGAAATTGTTAAATAATTAAAGTGGAGGCTTTGGAATTTAAAATCGGGATATGATTGAATTTCGAAAATTGATTTGTTTAAAGATTTAACCTTAATTCAAGCTTTGAATATTACTAAGTAAAAGCGGTGTAAAATGATATATTGAAATTGAGCTTGAAATTGAATCATATTTGTAATTGGGATTTAAATTTGAATATTGAAGGATAAATTTGTTAAGTGTTATAAATTGATATTTTGAAAAAAAATCAAGCTAAAAATCGATATAAATTGGTGAATGTAAAATTGAATTAATATGAAGTCAAAGTTGACATTGATTTGAATTGAAATCGAAATTGAATCGGTAAAATGGAAACTGGAATTTGTTTTGAATTGGGAAGTTATAATTGAAATGGTTTGGTTTTGATGCTGTTTTATTTTCTTTTCCAAATTACTCTGTTGCATAAACCATTTTTAAATACTTAAATTTTAATCTATTTTAAATCTACTTAACCGAATTTAAAATATTTTAAACTAATTTATCTATTTCAAATCCATTTTTAAGATTTTAAGTAATTTAACTGTTTTAATTATTTAAAACCACTTTTAAAACTACTTAAAACTATTTTCTAAAATTCCAAACTGGTCAATAAGGTGAAATGTTTATGTTTAAATCTTGAATTTAAATACGAATTGGGTTAAATGAAGTTGCAACCTAAATTGAAATTCGAAATGATTTTGAAATCGAAATGAGATATTGATGCGAAAATTGATTTTTGAAACGAAATCTTACATTTGAATAGATACGATGATATTTGAAATGGATTTGATTTTGAAGAAAATATGATATTTTGATATCAATTATGAATCGATTTGAAATGTAAAAGAGCCATAATAATACGTAGTTATTAAAGAGACCGGGATCGGATATGGACATATTCTCTGTCGATACCGAAAACCACTTTAATAACTATTATACGTGGAGTGTTGATCCAGAATGAAGTGGATGATTTGGTGAACGTGTTGATTGAAGAAAGAGAACGATATTGGATGACCCCTGACATTACTAAAACAGGAGCCGCGCCGGGCCATTGAGGTTCGCCATCTCTAGCCGACACACTTCTTCGATACCATATCTATTACATTTGTGATTCGATTTGGGTGCACCCCTCGATTTGGGAGTGTTGTTTCGCGGTGTTGAGGTAGCTGCCGCCTATGCTCAACATCAGTCCGGATCACGCAACTACTTGTATCCTTGTTGGTATCGCCTCATGTACCTTGTCATACTGATTATCCTATTCGCGACCACTACCTTTTGTTTTGTGTTATACCTATGGGGTTCCCTCTGATAACCACCAGTTTACGGTGGGACTTACGGTGCTGTATAGACTATGGCATTATAAAATGTGTTAAGGGGGATTATGGTAACGCCTTAACGCTATTGTGATACTTTATATCACTGATAGGCATTATCTACTTAGCATACATTACTACATAGTAGATAGTTTAGCGGATCCTTAAGAGATGGAAAATCCCGTAACATCTCTTGAGTTATTGCACGCACGTTGACACTGGATATGAGATGTCAAACCCCGTAAACATCTCTGACGCCGTTACACTCATATTTATTTACGATTGATTTAACTTTCATAAGGATATTTTAGTCCTGACTCGAGTGTTTTGTCTTTTCATTACGCTCGGGTCAGTCCTGAGTTTTTCAGATTTTTGAAGATCTATTCTGGGGGATGAAGACGAAGATTTGGTATACTATTACTATTATTACCCTTGCATCATGCTATCTGCTGCATTATTTAATTGTTCTGTTGTATATGTATAACTTTGATAAATGTTGTATAAATAATTGTCAAAGTATAGTAAACAGCTTGATGAACTGTTTATTTGACTATTATATTTTATCGTTCTGCTGCGAGATTCTGTGTTGTTTCTTTTCCTTTATTTCTCTTTCTTTTCTTTTCTTATTTACCCCAATAACCATCTGCCCTTTTGAATGGTTTGGAATCGGCATGTGTATTTGATCGTCGGTTTAAACTGTCCAAAAGGGCGGGTCGTTACAACAGCTGTTCACGATTTTGACGAATTCGAAGAAACAGACTCAGAAAAAGGTGCACGTTTACAATACAATTGGTTGAAATTGCTCACTTAGAATTAGTTGCTTGATTGCTTGATTGATTGATTTTGAACTGGTGTGTTGTTTGAATTTTAAAATTTATTTTTTTATTTTTTATTATTATCTTATTATTTTATTATTCTTTTTATTATTTTTTAATAGTATAATTTTCTGAAATATACTATAAATCTAATAATATTTCAGATATATATAGACTTTAAAAATAATAAGTATATATATATTTTAGAGAACGTAGGAAAAATCAATTATCAAAATTCACTGGCACATGTCGACATGGTCCCTACCATGATGTCGACATAGGAACCATAATTTGAATTTCAAAATTTGAATTCAAATGTTTTAATTTCCCTCTACCTTTTCACTTCATTTAATTCGCTGAAAAACTACCTTTTGACCAGAGAATATGTCCTTTAAGAATCTATTTATTCACTATCTTTTATCATACCTTTTCACTCTCCTTTTCAAATTCAAACTCTCTCTTCAAAACTTCAAGTTCTCTACTCTCTACTTTAATGGCTTCTTCAAGCAACTCCTCCACCATGAGAATTTCCAAAAAAAATAAAAGAGCAATTATTCACTGATCCGGAGGCAATAAAAGCATACATCAATTATGCTAATTATGCCAAAGTCCATCCCGGAAAGTTTGCTATTTTTCAAGATTTCTCTTCTTATGAACTTGATTCTCTTTTTGCAAAGAATGGAGTTCTTAGTCTTATTGATGCTTCTCAAAATGATTTTGTTTTGCTATCCAAATCTTGTCAAAATTTTCTATGCTAATTTAAACCGTGGATTTTATCATGGAAATGAGGATGAAATTTGGAGTAGTGTCGAAGGCACTAGAATTGTTTTGAATTGTGATCTTTTGGGTACCATTCTCAATTGCAAGTGTACGGGAATGGATCTTTTTAATTTTAAAATCAATGAAAATGATCGTGAGACATTTCATCGCATTTTCGAAGGGAATGATAATTTTGAATTCAAAAATCGAAATTTTCGACCAAAGGCAAGAATTGTCAATCTTCTTTTGCAACATAATTTGACCCCAAGATCGGGGAATTTTAACAATCCTACTTCAAAAGTTTGCAAAGCTCTTTTTGCTATTTTTGAAAATTATGACATAAATTGGGCGCAAGTTATTTCGGATGAACTTCGTCCTAAAAATCTCGAAATGGGTGAGAATACTTTATATCATGGAATTTATTTCACTTGGATTTTTAACTATTTTGGAGTGGTTTTCAAAGGAGAAGAATTTGTTTCTAGAAAAGTTTACAATCATTCCAACATTTCGCTTATGAAAATTCCATTTTTTTTTCAACCTTATGAGATCTTTGCCGGAAAGGAAGAGCGTTTGGCTCATGAGGAAATGAAAGAAGAGGAATAAGAAGAAGAAGAAGGGGATGAAATGGAAGTTGAAGAAGAAGAATGTGAAACCCCTTTGGAAAGCATTGACTATCCTCCTAATCTATCCACCAAAACCCTTCTCAAAAACCAAAAGACATTTGTTGAGAATCAACAGATTCTTAAACGATCCGTTAGTAAGAAGTTGGACAAAATTTCATCCAAGATGAACAAGTTTATTTCCAAAGTCAGCAACAAACTTGGACTTTCTTCATCATCATCATCCTCTAACTAGTTTTATCTTTTCGTATCTTGTTGTACGTGTTTTAGCTTATTTTAATTCGAAAGTTCATGTAGTTTCGTATGTTTAATCATTGTATCATCTTAGTATGCAATGAAATGAAATTTTCTTTCTGTTATCTAGCTTATCTTATCTCTAGAATAAATGTTAGTATATTGTATGAATACACACACACAATTATTCACAAAATCTAAATAGTCATTTTTTCACTAACCCATGTCGACATACCCCCTATGACCATGTCGACATGTATTGGTTCGAAATAACAATTCATTTTGAATTTGAAATTTGAATAACAACCATATGTCTATTTGTTTCAAACGAATTTCAACACCTATATATACCTATTTCTTCCAGAATTCTTCACTGAAAATTATTTCCTATCTTCTAATTCTTCATTTCTTTCACAAATTCAATTAAGGCTAATCCAATTCACAATTTATCCGAAAATCTTGAAGAAACTCTTAATTCGTTCAAGAGTATTCTCTCGTTCATTCTTCGTAACCAGCAACACTTAGAATTGAGTCAAATGCAGAAGATCAAGGAGCAAGAAAGGCATTTCGATGCAATACGATGGATGATTTCCTCCCTATACAAGGATGATAACGAAGCACATCCTCCAACATCTCTCACCAATGAAAATGATAATTGGGATGCTATTAAGGCAGACCCAATCTTTGAAGAAGAAGGATGAGTGAAAGTTCCACGTAACGTTTGATTTTTATTTGTTTGCTTTGTTTGAATTAATTTGATTGGATTGATACTCGGTGTGGATTGATTTCTTAAATTGATTTGATGGTTGCTACATAAAACATGTATATATATAATTGAAATATATATAATCCATGATTAATTATCATGCTCATAAGGATAATTATTTCTCAATCTATCTATTATATATTTCATTGTATAGTTTATTAATGCAGGTACTCTAGTTCCGAGAATGAGGGGGTGTTAGTTTTTGTTGATGACAAAGGGGGAGAAATATAAAATAGGTTAGTTAGGCATAAATTAAGGGGGAGTTATAGATTAAGGGGGAGTTATTAGGATAGACGTAATATTTTATAAAAAAAGGTTTTCATCATTAAAAAGGGGGAGATTGTTAGTCCGTAAGATGATGGTTTTGATGACAACAACCTTAGAATAGATTATAAAATATAAATACTAACATTATAAGTTTAGATATATATGCATATGCAGGTTTTAACCATGCAGGTACCAAGAATGAAGACTGTACAGTATAGAGATTCAAGATATCAAGATTATCAAGAGTTCAAGAATTGAAGTAATTAATTCTTTAATTAGAAATTTTGTTAAAACTCATAGAAAAGCACTGGCATCTTAAAATCCAATTTATTCATCGAATGGAATCCACTTCGAGCATGTTAAAGGGATGAAACCCTAAGTAGGATGGAACCTACGAAAAATCTAGTGGAACATTGTTTTGTATCCGCTAACTTTTTATTCAAAATGATTTTTCAAAATTATATCCTCTTTTCAAAATGTTTTCAAAACCTTCCTATTAAAAGCATCAAAAACCTCTATCTTGATTTTAAATAATTTTAGCCTCAAAATTATCTTTAATTTTAAATTCAAATTACTCCTGATTTTAAACTATCTTTTTAAAAAATAATATATTTAACTTTTAAAAATTTATACTTAAGATTTAAATATAAAATTATAGTTAAATTCTATATATATATATATATATTATTCTCTATATTTACATATGTATTTTAACTATAGTCAAGTATATTAGAAAAGTTTAAAATAGTTTTAATATAAGATAAAGGTTATTTTCAAAGAAAATCCAATCATCAAAAATTGCTTTGGGATGTCGACATGCCTATGGTGACCATGTCGACATGGTGTCAGTTAAGTTCAAAATTTAAATTTCAAAAGAAGTGTCTATTCGCCATAACTCTTTACGAACGGACATGGATGTTGTTCTTCTATAAATAGGGGTTAGTTTCAATGAATTTTAAATCAGATTTTCTGGTTTTTCACTCCTCTTCTTCTTCCCCATTTCTTAATATATATTCTTACCATTACTCTACCGAAATAAACATTGAATCGAACTCGATCTTTTCTATTTTGATTCTTTATCACTATCTCAATAAGGTTCACAGTGCTA
The DNA here is from genome assembly GCA_030765085.1 of Allium cepa. NCBI lineage: Eukaryota > Viridiplantae > Streptophyta > Magnoliopsida > Asparagales > Amaryllidaceae > Allium > Allium cepa. The sequence goes on from CM060944.1 coordinate 438,353,752, forward strand.
TTCAGAGTTATAGGCTTCTTTGTACTCTATTAAGTGAGAAAAAGGTGTGATTGTGGCCTTGAAAATCAATCAAGCGAGATAAGATGTGATTGTAGCCTTGGTAAATCAATTCGATAAACTTGTGGCCCGGAAATCAAGTATCTCTGCCCAAAGAATTGTGATTCTGGAGGGTGTACCTCGTAGCCTTGAAATCGAGGGTGCAATTGTACAATTGCTTTTGAAAGGAAATCCGTACTTGTATTGAGGGAATGGATGTAGGGTAACTCCGAACCAGTATACAATCTGGTGTGTTCTTTCCTTTATTGCTTTTACTTTATTTCTACATTTATGTTTGTTTCTGTGACCATATCTGTGTCTGTATATTGCATATATCCATGTTCAATTCAACATAAATTCAAAAAGATTTAGTAATTCTTTATAAACACTATTCATCCCCTTCTAGTGTTTATCCTAGCCTTAAGATCCATAATCCGCATTTCTTTCATATGCAACCATCAACTTTCTTAAACAAGAAGCCATGCAATCAATAATATAAGTAAAAATTATCTTAGCATGCGAGATACGATACTCTACATGATATTGAAAGTAAATATGATAAACAGTAGGCCTTACCATGAAAAGAGTTTTGGATATACTTCCCTTATTCTCTAATCGGTTTCCCACGTTCAATAGCCTTCACTTTCACCCCATTGAACTTTCACTAACTCCACCGTCTTCCTCCTAAGATACTTCCTATCATGTTCGACAATAAGAACCGGCCTAAGGTCTCAAACCTTCTGGTTTAATCCTAATATGATCAAGTTGATCTGGTGCAATCATCATGCCCGAGTCATACAGCATCTTCCAAATATGGGAGACGTGGAATACCTTATGCACGCCCATCATCTTCTGAGGTAAGTTGACCTTATATGCAAGATTACCAATCCTCTCTACTATCGAAAAAGGACCTATGAATCTCGGCGCCAACTTTCCCTTACTACTAAAGCAAATAATATTCTTCAATGGAGAAATCTTCATAAACACCATATCACCAATAGAGAACTATAAATGTCAACGTCTCTTATCAGTATAGCCCTTCGGCCTAACCCGAGAAGCTTTCGTTCATTATTGAATGACTCAATCTTTTCCATGGTCTCTCAGATCATATTTGGCCCAAGTATCAGTTTCTCATTTGTTTCCCACCAATATGAAGGACCATTACATAGTCGACCATATGTGCTTCATACGATGCTTAACTATACTAGACTGATAAATATCGTTGTATGCAAACTCCACCGAATGTAAATGATCTGTCCATAAGCCTTCGAAATCGAGAATGCAAGTGCTTAGAGATCCTCTAATATATGATTCACCATCTCAGTATGCTCTTTAGTTTGCGGGTGATAAGCTATACCAAGATCTAGCTCCATCACTAATGCCTCTTATAAGCTCTTCTAAAGCCTCTAGTGGATAAAGGATCTCGGTCACTCAAAATGCGTTTTGGTAAACCAGGGAATTGTACCACCCATTTCACATATAATTTGACCAATTTGGATGTCATTCTATTGGACTTGATAGGTATGAATCGAGCATTCTTCATCAATCTATCTGCTATGACCCAAATGTTATCATACCCTGCTCTCGTCCTTGACAATCAATCGATACAGTCCATCAAACTTGCTCCCATTTCCACTTGGGAGCTTCAGGCGGTTGCATCAATTCACTTGGCTTCTTCTATTATGCCTTTACAAATAGGTACTCATACATTTTTGAGATGAATGTCTCGACATACTTCTTCATCCCCTCTCAATAATATGTCTATTTCATATCGTGGTACATCTTATTACCGCTCGGATGTATAGTCAATCTAGAGTGTTAGAACTCTCGGAGTATCTCATCGTAATCCATCAACATCAGGAACAAATAATTTTCCATCCTTACGGAGCCAACCATCTTGGTCGAGTGCATATAGCTTCATCTCTATTAAGCTAGAAATTGGCACAGCACCCAAAAATGAATTGAAATGAAGAAATCTAGCCATTAAATGTAAGAACACAGAGAAATTATTATAGTTGTTTGGCAAACCTAAGGCCTACTTTCACTATAATGTTATTTCTTATAGATTTTAGTCGCAAGAACAAAGGTTTTACCGATTTAATAGCCTAGAAAACCAAAATTATCTTCCTTAGTGATTGGAGTTGAGTAGGGAAAGAAAATGAATAAAGAAAGCGCCAAAATGTCCTTTTACAAATGCTCCAAGCTTTGTATTTATAGGAAAATCGTCTAACAAAATCATCAGATCTCAACTTACCAAGTCTAACTTCATATTTGAGAATGTATGAGAGGAATACGGAGTTTTAAGAGCCGAAAATTCGTCTTGGTGTTGACTAGAAGTGGTCGGTACTAACTAATTTCACTGGGGAAGTTGCTTCATCTTCCTACCCTTGGTCTTTTATCTTTGATCCGCCATGTTTCGAGCATTTATCCTTGGATATCATGTTATTTTCGTGAAGTTTTTATATCTTCTATACTTATCTTTTTTCCTTCGGAACTTCCTTGTAGTCGTTCACCTACTCCTTTAGAAATACTCCCAAAGACAATCACTAAGGTCAATATTCATGAGTCTTGGTTTCAAGGCCTACTAAGGCGCACAAAAAATGCTCGGTTCCAGTCTAAAAGTGGTCGGTACCGACCTCATTTCCTTGTTTCACTCTTGTTCCAACTCTTCTGAGTTTTTTATTATCCTTCCGACCATGCCTTCAGTTCCTTGAACCATGTTGTCTTCATTCCAACATTTAGATTCATTTGAAACTTGCCTAGTTAAACAACCTATTAACAGTTGCCCCGAGGGTATGCTTCTATTGGAAACAAAGTATGCTCTGGAACAAGACAAGCATATGCCATCATCCATATATGTCTGATAGTTATCCAAGAGTTGCTTTAAAGCATTACCTATATTTCATGGATATCCATTCGACTGCTTTATATAGTAAAAATTATGTTCCCCATGCCAAGGACAAGATCTATACTCTAGAGATCATTCCATGCCTTAGTTAGATATGTACGACCTTCCCGTTGCTTTTCCTCCTTTTCTCTTTAGATTTAGGCCAAAAATTCATCTCGATATACCAATCTATTTTGATCGGTACTGAGAAGAATCACTTTATCTATAGTAGTATATGCCAAGCACTTAGCATTATTTCTTTTCACACCTTCATTTCCTAATTACCTTTAATGCTTGTATCCGATGTCAAATTCTAGTGACTTTAACTCCTTTGCCGAAACAACTTATAGCCAATGTCCTCAGCCCACTATCGTCGTCTATAGGCTTGTTCAAACTCGCTCTTTCATAATGAGTAATTGCTACTGGTCTTGCATCTTAACTGCCATCGTTCACTCTAAAGACTTCATCATAGATCTCTTAAAACCCATATCCAAGTTCTTGATTGAAAAAGAGGAGGGTTGTCAATTGCATGATAATGGAAGAGTTCATTGTTTGAGACAGCGACGACCATTCTTTGACTCGTTGGATTCAAACATTGGTTGATTCTCACTTGGGCTCGGCCAAGGCATAACTCGAGATTTCCTAAGGTTCAACCTAGGTTTGTCCCCAAGCAAGTGTTCAAGGGTTGCAACCCAATGTTTATTCTAAGTTGCTCCCCTTCCTGCCTTGACTTAGCTTCAATGCCTATCTTCCGTTGTCGTGAATTCACATTCCAACAATGTTCAATGCACAAAACTACCTATACCCGAGTCTTGGTCGAGAATAAGTCATAGTTTAAACTCTAATGAGATGGTTCTGTTTTGAAAATCCTTTAGTCAAATGCTTTCCATCAACCGAACAATTCTTTTATAGTCTACTTCCAATTACTACACTTTCTATCTTCCTGTAAAAAATCTTCATCACTCTGGACAACGGTTTTGTTATCAATTATCTAAGATAACGAGTAAAATCTAATGCATAGTTCCTTTATGCGACATAGCTCGTTTCCAGCACGAGTTAGCTATTTACACAGAATGGTCCATTCATCATTTACATGATACGTGAATCATACTATATATTATGACACTTCCAATTACCCCAGTTTTCATTTAGAATTTGATTGGTGAACATACATCGACATCTATTGGAATTTAGGCCCCGGTCACATGGGTTCACATTTATAATCAAATTCCAAAATAAGGCATGCTAACCACATTCAACATCAAATTTTCATGTCCAATGTGACACGCCACTCTCCTAAATTCCATGTTGGCACTGAGTCGTCAAATTTTCCTCGAAACCAGGTCTACCATAACTCAAGCTTCAACTTCCACACCTGTCGGTCCCAAATGCTCAATCATTGCTAAATTACAGAGAGCGATCACTCCGGTAGAGCTAATCAAAGGCCATCATCCTTTTATTAATGTCCATGTGGGCTTAAGATTTCTTGATGATCCTCTATAACAAATACTGACAATCCTAACTATCAAAACTCTCTTGACCATATGTCGACAACATGGAATTTCTGAAGATGATGTTCAGATTCCAACACAAGGCTAATGGGCGCATAACCGTCTAATGGCTATACAGCTTGCAACAGATATATGTGCTTAGGTGGCACTATACTGCCCTTCAACTTATTTTTGTGTACATTTGTTAAGAATCTCGGGCTTTCTCATAATCTGGACCATCCCAATGGTTATGCCCTATTGAGCTTCTTGTACATCTTGTTTATGAACCAATTTCTACGGCCTCCTACCTTCAGAGAGATAATACACGTCCTCAGTTTCAAGGAATGGAGGGAGTCTCCTTCTTATGTGACCACCGAGGTATAGTGCATATGTAAGGTTATTAACGCTCCACAACAAACGTTCATATTTCAAGAATGAATATTTGTTTATTTGATGCCCGTACGACTTCAACGGGCCTTGGCTTTCTTAAAGTAAGACCATTTCCTTTACATTCTTCTTTGTGTTTCGACTTCCACCTTTCAAGTATTTAACTTATTATCTCCTTCCTTTGTAGAATTCCTACTCGAGATATAAAAGTAAGCATTCTGAAACTCTTTAAACTTGAAAAGTGTCCCAATCAAATTCTGATCTACTACTTATCTCATGAAAAATGAGAACTTTGTTGGTGCAACCTTCTACAGCCTGATCGCTTTGTCGTTCTAGTTAAGACTCCACCAAGTAGTTCTAGAATGCTAACCAGGTCTTCTACCCTCATTCGCAGTTCTGGCAATGATGTCTAAGTGAATGTTAAAGGTCCATTTGGCATGGAAAACGTTGATGAATCCACTGATAAGACGACAAGAGTACACATTGCTGGTGAAGTACAAGTAGAAGAAGGAGGAGGGTTGAAATGTAAACCATTTATGAAGAAGGAGATAGGAGAGGAGAAGTGGAAGAAGAAAGCGAAGAAGATGAAGATTATGAAAGAGGTGACGAGGATGATGACTCATACCAAGAAGGAGACGAGTTATATAAAGAGACATCTCTAGAAAGCATCAAAATTCTAGGCTTGCTGCATCCGAAAAGAATAATTATCAAGACCTCTCAAGAAACTATGGAGCCGAGCACAATGCTAGAAACTGAGGTGATTCTTCCATCTAGTTCTTTAGACAATATCTTTGATTTGCTTAGCGACTTCAACATTCCAATAGCCGATCTACTTAAGGAGGAATCACCTGGCTTCAGCTTCCTCTTTGAGCACATCCTTGCTGAAAGAGACAAGAATCTGTCTTTACTTCCTTATGAACATGATTCGTAGAGTAGTCAAGAGGACACTGGCAGTCCATACACTCCTAGGATCATGAACACACATTCCTTGCATTTGCCTACATTCCAATGTTTGAAAACTAATACGATCCTTTCTTTCATTTCAAGTACAATAGGCAGGGACCATTTCGACTATCTCTACCATGGAGTTTCTATGCAAAGAAGGATAACTCCTCAACCATATCTGCCTCACTCCAGCTCTCATAGGCGGCTAGAAATAGAAGAAGAGAGAGCCAATTGAAAAGAAAGGAACGTGAGGCACACATCAAACACCAAGCGGAAAGGGATAGGAAGAAGAGACAAGTTGAAGAGAGGTAGTCCTATGACAATGGAAAGAGGTATAAAGATTCGTGCGATCGTAATAGCTCCTCTTCTAGCATTCCTCCAGCTCGATCTCAACCATAGCTCTCTCTATAACAACAAAGTCCAATATCACACTCTCTGACTATCACCATTCTTCCTCCCCACTAATATAAAGACAATTCTATTCATCCAGTTCCTATTCCAGCCCCGTCGAGCCGCATGCAAGCTGCCTTCGCTGAACTTTGCTTGACCGGGGTTATGTTCGACCGTGACATCAAAGATATTCCTAAGGAGGAGGTGAACCATAGGTTTGGATGGGTCTAAGAACTCGTTAATCAAGGATACAAGTTTAATCAAGGATACAAGTAGAAGAAACTTTGCTTTTCCCTCTCCAACATCAACCAAATTAATGAAACAAACATCCAATCGATTGGATATGAAAACAGAACCTATGATAGCCTTATAGAGGGATATAAGAGGGTCATAGGAAGATTGCAAAAGAGATAGATGCGGCTCTAAATTCAAGAAAAAGGTCAAAGTCATAATGACATAAATGAATAATTCCAATAACCAGCCCAAGATGTAATGAAGAATATCATATAAAGGACTCATGAAGACAATGCTGCCCTCAAAACATGGCTAACATCTAAAGACTCGGTCCTCCTAGAGATGGATAAAATTATTAAGGACCAGGCAGCTAAAATCTAGGAGCTCTATGACGAAAAGTAAGGCTTCAATCTGAACTACTCTTTGTGGAAACAGAGAGATTGGAGTCTAAGGTCAACTATACTACAGCTGTGCATGATTTAAAAGAGCTAAAGGAATAGAAGGCCAAGGCTAGGAAAGAATTAAATATCGACCTTCAATAGTTCTTTGCTAATATCATCTAATATAAGAACCTGAAGTGATTGGGAAGCACATATGTCGTTACTCTCACTAATGACTAGGAAGAGGTAAGACGATGCTCAAACGTGGTCAGTGAAGGCCTCACAAATGATGAACTGAGAGCTAAATACCTCAATGCTAACGATATCGAAAAATTAAAGAGGAAAAAGAAATCCTTTCATTGGAAGATGGTATCACTAAAGCTACCACTGAAGCTTCTGTTGGCCCAAGTGCATCGGGTCAGGTAGAATCATTGATTTCTAAGTCCCAAGAGTTTGCAGTGAAGTTCCTGATATTTAAGAGGGCCGGCTCTGAGGCCACCCAAGTTATTCCAGCATCTACAGCTATTATTCTTGATGAGCCATACATTCCAGTGTCCATATCTTAACCCATTATACCATCTTCAGAAGAGGGTGAGATTGCTATATCTCTTACTAAAGGGACATCGTCCACTGCAGATATATCCTTTGTCTCTCCAATGTTCGATAAAATCCAGTCCTCGCCTGAGTCCATCACTAACCTTTACCACTCCGTTTGCAACCATATATGTCATTCTTCTCTTACACCTCCTCCGCTAATTACTGGAGGTTTGGGTCGTACTACGATTACTACCGAGTCAACTTCCATAACTTTGGGACCGGTCGCTCCAATCCTCCCCACATGTTCCATTCCTAGCCTTGATTTAGAGAGAATCACTTCTTTGAAGGGGTTGGATGACACTTCCCACTCCCTAGGGGAAGACATCATGCTAACTAGTGCATTAGGCCCGAAAGAATCAATTTCTATAGCAATGAAGTTAAAGCTTGATATCTCTAATGTCAAGGTTAATACCAAGCCCGAACTTGAAAAGCCTATGGAAGCTGAGGACCTGAATCCTTCTTTGAGAGTCCTTCCCATCACCATTAAGGCCCTAAAGTGTAGTGGAATCGGCTAATCATAGAGACCCTGAGCCTACTGTTAACCCACTTGAAGATCCTGTCATCATTACCACTGAAGGAAAGAGGCTTCACTACGGCTCAGGCAGCAAGGCTGGCATGAAGAAAATGAAGGCTCACAAGAGATGGGCTCCTCGGCTATCTTCCAATGATAATGAGACCATCTCCACTTATCTCTTTTTAGGTTGTAGTTTTTTTCTAGTTTGTTGTACCTAGGACATGATTGCGTGGGACCTACCCTTGCTTCTGTTGTATACAAAGTTGAATGTAATGAAAGACCACTTTTCCATTTCAATCTCTATTCCATTTATATTTCCATACTTTATATGTTATTCTTGCCTATGTACAAATGCTTGCATATATAATATAACTGCCTGTTTTGCAATTTACCTTTATTATACATGTCTATGTCTAAGTAATGCTTTTACTTACTTTACATGTAAGTAAAATTCATGCAATTGTTTTAGTTATATTCTATTATTTAGTTCTATTTTATCGTCGCCCAATCGTTTGGCTAAATAAAATTATTATTTAACCGACTCTGCGCTATCTTTGTTTATTCTGAGTTGAGTTCCTTCAAAAATTAATAGATTATAGCAGATTTGAATTCCACGATATTCCTTATCCCTAAGAAACAACGGTTTGGACATTCTTATCCCGACGTCTCTGACCTCACCAATAACTGGGCGTGATCGATATTATCCATTGGTTTCCATCACTCAACCTTGACCAGGCATGTCCTGGTACGCTATGAGTGATATCATACCTTTTGTCCTAGAATATCGAGTCCTATCTTCAAGACTTGGCATTTTAGATGCCAAAATCCAAGCATCAATCCTTGACTTGGCTTGCTTTTGAGCATCGGTCGAAGGTTGATGGGTGGGAAAATTATCTGATTGTTCCTAGTCCAATTATGCTCTCCAAGTCCTAATCGTGGACTGGTAGTGTTCGATGATATCTATTACTGAGTTTCGACTTTCAACCTAACCTGTTTTCGAGTGTTGGTTGAAAGTATTCACTGACCATCCTTGATTTTCCTCGGTCGAGCTTATTATGATGGGCCGAAAACATGGTCATAGATATCCGGGCCATCGCCGATTCCTATCCCCAGATATCGGTGCCTCGAATGCCTTTGATGCCTATCTCTAGACATCCACCCTCTGTCTTATCTGTCTTCAGGTATCAACCGAGAGTATCCTTTGTCCTTCCTCACTTATCCTTTACCTAGCATATCCTACTAGGCTATATGCGTGGTCATCGAATTCCATCTACGCACCAGTTTCCATCTTTGAAAACTAGCTCTTTTTGATACCTGGCTCTAGATATTCCTTACTTACCTTGCCTACTTCTAGGCAATGATCAATACTGGGGGGATAGGGTTGAATTATTTGATTAACCTTTGTGATTATACTTATTTATCTTGATCTGGGACAAAAGGAGTCAGTACCTATTTCTGGTACGTGACTGCACTGCTAACCCTAAAGTATAGTTTTGATGACAAGAACATGTTTCCATTTGGACAAGAAGCTACTTTTTTATTTATAAATGAAAAATCATGGAAAGTCCTGACTTATTACATTGCTCTCAAAATTCTTGGGTGGCTTATTGTGAAAAATAAATTAAACAAATCTAAGTAAAATAGCATTGTAATAAGTTGCTATTCCATTCCCTTAGAATTAGGATTTCATCAGTAGTTTCCAGCTTGAAAGTTCCATCTCCAAGCTTCCGTTTAATCACATAAAGACCTTTCAATTCAGACCAAGTGCACCCTTACTTAGGAGAACTCGTTTCAAATCGAGATCCCCTACCTATAAGGTACATTTTCTGACCTTAGTGTTGAAATGTCATGCTACTCTTTTTTAGTGAGCAACTACACTTAATTTCGCCTCTTCTCGCTTTTCATCAATCAAATCGAGGGACTCAAGCAGAAGTTCCTCACTGACCTTAGGGTCGTAATTCCTTTTTGGGTCCGTTTATGGTGAGAAGGAACTTCCCGTTCAATCAAGATTTTGGTCCCTGATCCATAGGCCAAAGTGAATGGTGTATGTCCAGTTATGGACTTGTGGGTCGTCCTATAAGCCGACAGTGCCAGTGAAGCTCATCAACCAAGTTTCCCTTAGTTTTAGTTAACGGTTTCTTCAAGATAGACTTAATGATTTCATTCACCACCTCTACCTACTCATTCTCCTATGGGCATGCTATTTCCAAAAAACTTTTCTCAATCTTGTACCAGTTGCAGAAATCATTGAACTCGGTACTGCCAAACCAATTTCCATTATTTGTTATAATCTTACGAGGTATACAAAATCTACGAATAATATTCCTTATCACAAAGTTGATCACCATTTTTTTGTGATTGTGGTGAGTGGTTCCAATTCAACTCACTTTGTAAAGTAGTTCACCACTATAATTACGTATTAGCTCCTCCTTTCGACATCGGTAGCACATCGATTGTGCCAATTTCCTAAACCACAAATGGACATAGGCTATCGTTAATGTAAACACTACAGATGGGCCTCTTGGAATTTTTGCAAACCTCTGGCATCGATCACAATGTTTGGTGCATTCAGCAACCTCATGCTTTATTGTTAACCATAAGTATCTGTAGCGAAGTATCTTATTCGCTAATGTCTACCTCTTGGTGTGCTTATTACAGCTACCCTCATTGACGTTCATGAGGATTTTCCTACCCTGATCTTTAGTTACATATCGAAGCATGAGGGTTGAGAATATTCTCTTATAAAGTGCTCTTCCATTACAAAGTATGTTACTTTACGATAAAATTTCTGTCGTTCGTTGTTATCTCTCGAGAGAGTTCCCTTAAGTAAATAGTCATTGATTGTAGTCATCTATGATTCATTCTCCTCCTAGACCTTTAAAATCCGATCGACATACATCTAGTCGATACTTGGAGCTGATAATACCACCACCTTGCGCATCTCCAGAACTAGCTAACTTGGCCAGTGAATTAGCCTTCTCACTCTCCTCTCCAGGAATGTGCATAATCATGTAATGTTATATATCACCCAATAATTCCAATGCCTTTGTCAAGCAAGGAGAAAGTCTCAAACCCTTAACCTAAAATATTTTGTTCACTTGGGAAACCATGAACTGGAAGTCATTGAATATATCTAGCTTCCTTATCCATAGTTCCTGCGCCATCCCGAGTCCCCCGATCAATGCTTCGTACTGGGCCTCGTTGTTCATCATAGGAAACTCTAGCTTCAACACATAGTAAATCAATTGTCTTCTAGAATCAAACATACTGCTCATGTCCCATACGGTGCTCAGTAGAGGCTCTATCCACAAATAGTTTCCAACAAGAAAGTAAGACCATATCATCTTCCTCTTCCCCATCTCATGTGGTAAACTCTGAGATGAAATCTTCCAATGTCTATCTGTTTATTGCCCTCCTCGGATGGTAAGTGATATAATACTAACTCAATTCAATATTCAACTTTAGTAAGCTTCCCAATGTCTTGGGTCGGTACAATACCTGCTTTAAAAGTTGATCTATAAGCACTTTAATTGGATGAGCTTGAAAATATGGTCACAGTTCCTATGATGCAATCAACAAGCAATAAGCAAGTCCCTCCAATTTTGGACAGTTCCTTTCACTCCAGTAAACTGCTTGCTGATGTAGTATACTAGCCATTGAATCCTTACCTCTTCATGTACCAATGCTACACTTAGCGCATGAGTGGACACCACCAAATAGATGAATAAATCCTCTCCGTCCAAATATTTGGATAGAATCAGTGTTGATTCAATCCACCTTAGCAATTCTTAAAGGTATCCTAACATTATGTAAAAACCCAAATTTTAAGTAATAATTGATTTACGTTAAAAATAATAAATTAATTGATTGAAATGGATTTTTAAGCATTGAAAGAGAAATTTTTTGAAATCGATTTAATAAATTGGTTTTAATATATGAATATGTGATAATCAAATTAAATATGGTAGAAATTTAGATACAATGTTTTATAAAAAGTTATATAATTATTTTAAACATTTTTTAAAGAAAGAATTTATATGAAATAGAAATTTGAAATTATTTAAACTAGACAGTAAAATAGTTATAAATAAAAGAAAAGAAAAATAAAAATAGGTTGGTTATAATTTAAGGCCCAAGCCCAAACTCATCTTCTTGATTATAGTTATTCGAGAGTTTTGTTTCTCTCAATAATATACTTACGTTTACTTTCCTCACTCAATTACCTCCTCAAGAAATCAACCAAGTCTCATTAAAGAAAATTAAAAACAAATTAAATAAATTGTTAAAAATTTGTAAGCTCAAGTATATTCATCGTTACACCGTTTGACACTCGCGATAGTAAGTTATGAGTGGTTCAATCATGGTGGAGCGTGCGACAATGATGAGCACGTGTACAAGTGGGTGTATTTGCTTATAAAATCTATGTTTAATCTATAATTCTATATTTTCTCAAATTGGAATGGTATGTGGATAATATGTGTTGGGTGTAATGAGTATGTTGAAATATGCAAGTTGAAGGAGGTAAATATGCTGAAACTTGATCTGGGAAGGAGCTAAATCGCTCCAAGTTGGGTCGACTAGCTAGGGTTACTCGTCGACCAGAGCTGAATTTGATTAAAAAATTAAAATTAAGAAACAAATAAATAAAAATATAATAAATTACACACAATAAATATATAACACAAATAAATATTTATTATTGATTTATGGAGTTTATATAAATTTATAATTTTAGTATTCCTTAATCTTAAGGAATTACTTAATTAAAGAATAAATTATATTTGGATTTTAATAATCTTATAAAAGCAGAAGATAAATTATAAAAATAACAAATACAATCTAATTGACCTTTTTAGTATTTTAAGGTAAGGTTTGTAATTAATAAATTTTATTAAAGTTTTATGGTATACTTTCACATATTTAATAATCTTAAATTATTTAGAAATTCAATCTAATTCAAAAATAATTATTATCGTTTGCTTTTGATGATTTCATCTATGTTAATATTATTGGGACCTTATAAATGATTATTACTTGATAATTTATATAATTTCTATATACGAGATTATGAGGTAATTTTTTTTAAAATTTAAGTATTAAAAAGTTATTTATAAACCATATTTATTTTTAGAAAATTACAAAATGAGTGTTATGCGTAATATTTGGTTTTACAAATTATTTTCGATGATATAGAACGTTAAAATGGTAATCTTGGAATTAATTCACCAATATTAAAGTTATTTGATTTATTAAGAATTAGTTATTTTATTTATAGGTTTATTAAAAGTTTTACTAATTATAGTATATTGACTTAGAGTTATTTACTTATACTTGACATAAATAACTAATTAAATGTTTCAGTTTATATTTATTATTTCTTTTTAAACATTGATTTTGGATGATTTGAGTGATTCGCTATTGATATTGATTTGATTAGAGATTTTGATATGGTAGGTGATAACATCTTGTTTCCGCCAAAATTGGTCGCAAACACCCAAGAATATATTTAGTAGAGAAGTAAGTGAAAAAGATTAAATTAAACCAAGGAAAAAATTAAGATAAAAACAAATAAAAAACAATAATCAGAAACACGGAGAATTATAGTGGTTCGGCGTTGTATGCCTACGTCCACTTTGAAGTTTTGCCTTTACTAATCACTTATGAATCTGATTACAATGGAGAAATAAGCGTAGCACTTGATTTCAATGAAGTTTCCTCTAATCAGAAGTGTAAAGATCCCCAAAATGAACTAAGAGGCCTGTATTTATAAGGATAGATGATGAGATATTTCGCTAAGATTTTGGCAGAAGGCTCTCTAGGTCCAAGTGGCTCGCCTTAACGATTGGTGGACTTAACTTGACAATCAATAACGATTGGCCAAATGTTCATCGATTGATTTTCTTGCATCTAATTCAAGTGTGATCGTTTTCGGGGGGTCTTGCATGCTTCTTGACATTGCTTCTAAAATATGGAACCATTCTGAGTTGTAAATTGGAAGGTAGGGATTGATCATTATCGAACTTGGATTGTGCACTGAACTACACCGATCATTTTGATGGATCAGCAAAAACGATCGGCCAACAATGATCAGCCATCTTCAAATCTCCACTTTGTGTCCTGTGATCGTTTTGTAGACTCCATTCTTTTTTATTGATGCACTAAAAGTTTCAAGCGAATTAGTCTTATGGATTTTGAGATATTGATCGTTCTAAGTCGATTTACACTGTTTTATGGATCGTTCTAGATCGATCTATATAAATTCTTCACTTGTCCATAACTCGAGCATGCGAACTCCGATTGAATTGAAATTTGAAATGTGGCCTCATCGAGCCTTCCTTGTCACTTTATACTGATTACACCTTGATTTTGTACTTGGCCATTTTCGAGCATTGTCCTTCCGAATCCATTCAACTATCGTCTATAGTTTCAACCGTAATTAATTTCCAATCGATCCACTTTAGCCAAATCCATGATATCCTGGCCTATCCAAAAGGCAGGATAATATTCCCCCTCCCCCCGAAACATGCCTTGCAGTAGAAAGGCATGTTTTAAGTTGCTATAAATCCAAAATCTAAAGTTCATAATCTGTTGATAGTCGTACATTCCAATCTAGAATCGAATCCGTTGCCAATCCAATTCCTTGATCGCTTTGGATCATTAGTGAAATCCATGGTTGTTTCGAGTCGATATCCGATTCCGAATCTATTCAAAATTCATTAACCAAATCCGAGATCTCTTTGGATCGTTATCTGAGTTCATGGTCTCTTCGAACCTTTGCCGAGCATAATCCATACTCGACGATCTGAGTAGGCCGATCCTGTCGCTCTACGGCAATGCGACCTACTCCTTTCTGGGTATAATCCATACCTAACGACATATTGGGTTTCGTTCTCCGACCTCGACTCTCCGGTCAAGGATTTAATCCTTGGGGTATCCTTCTCCAATCTCAATCACCAGTCGAGGACTTAATCCGTAGGGTAACCTTCTCTGGCCTCAAAGCTCTATCGAGGACTTAATCCATAGGGTATACTTCTCCGGCCTTGATTCCCAGTCGAGGACCTAATCCATGTATGAATACATCCTATCGCTCTCCAAGGAAAGGACTCATGACTGGAGGTTATTTCCCCTTCTCTTCGGTCGGGGCCACAACCGCAATCTGTTTTATTTATTACATCAATCCAGATTTAAACATTCAAATTCCGTTTGGAAAAATATAAAATAAGAGTGTGTACAACCAAAACATTAATAAACCAAAATCTCAGAAAAATTCAAAGTTTGAAGTAAACAAGAAAAATAATTCACAAACTTGAGCAACACGTTTCATTATCATCTCAGAGCATGCCTAGGGACCGTCCTCGATCCCGTACATGTGTAAGTGACTTAGACGTGTTATTGCGGAGTTTATTACTTATTCCATGCCATCCCATTAAATTGATGATAATTTGACGATGATGCCTTGATCCTATGCCATTTTCATTCGAGGTCGATGGTGGCTGCTCCTGTTCCGCCGCCGCTGCCTGTGTCGTCACGTATTGTTGCAACTGACCACTCCTCACATGTTCCTCAACTATATCCTTTAAATGCTTGTAGTCATTTGTATTATGCCCATCAAGCTCATGGAATAGGCAATGCTTTCCGATTGCCTGCTCATGTTCTGAGGTTCCTCTCCTTATCGGCTTTCGATACTGAAGGCGTCCTCGAGAATCCATATAGATCCTTTTTAGAGATTCGGTCAAATCCGCATAAGAATGGAATTTTGGTTCTCTCTATTACCTCTTTGACACAATAGTGCCATCATTCATTTTCTATTTTCCTTTATCATTCTTGTTTACATCTCCTGATGATCTTCCATTTTGCACAGCATTCACCTCTGGTTTGTTTGCTCCTATATCTTCCTACCGCAGGAACCTTTCCACTTCATGATAGAACTCCTTGAGATCCATAGGTGGATCGCACACCAGTGAATCCTTGAACTCCATGCCATCAGCAATTCCAGATACAGCTGCCATTAAAACCATGGATGGATCTGGATGATCTACTGATGTCACCGTGGCATTAAACCGTGTTAGAAAACTCCTTAGGCACTCTCCTGTCCTCTATTTTAGTGTTTCCAAACTCATCACATTTTTGGGTTTCAAGATACTGCTTCATAAACCTTTCGATCAGTTCCGCCCATGTGCTAATAGAACCACTTTCCAACTGTTTGAACCATAGTGCAGCTATATCCGTTGAATACAAGGGGAAGCATCATGCCATGACTTCCTTCGATGCCCCAGTTACTTTCAAATGTCTCATGTATCTCATCAGGTGAACAACGAGTCCGTTCTTCCACCATATGTCTCAAGAATAGGGAGTTTGAACTCAGGTGGATTCCTAGCTTGCCTAATATTAGAAGAGAAGGGGCTCCTATTTACATCTTCCAGATCCCTATTTACCAATCCCCCACTCAAAGCCCGTCTGATCATTTCTGCCATCTTGTCATTGTCATCTAGTGGTAGTCTTCGATCATTGTCTCCAACCTGCCCCTCGAGTCCAATGGGGAATCCTAAAATCTTCTCTCATGGACGAGCATCCATATTCCGATCAAAGTCAAACTGCACAGCACCTCACCGTATCCTGCTTGGGATCGATCTAGCATGATCCGAAGGAATACCCCTAAGTGTGGATCGATCGACACCGATCATTCTTGGTTGGTCAGAGGCCGCTCCCGGCTATTCCACTCCATCCTGCATCCTGTTAACTTTGATTACTTTGTTCTGATTCTGGATTTCTTCAGCTCCTATGGCTCTAACTCCAATGTTTCCTGCCATGCCATTCCTTGGTTTTGCACTCTAGCTTGTCCAACCTATCAGAGTAGGTTCTGCATCATCTCCTCTTGTATCTTTAGCATCCTTTTCTATATAGCATCCATCATCGTTTCCATCTCGTCTCTGGTAATAAAGATTGAGGTTTGATTAGCTTATGAGGAAGCCTCTTGACTTCCTTCGTGATGGCTTCTACCCGCTTTCTGTCTCATTGTTGACTGTTTCACCATTACTTTAATTCCAAGTTCTTTAGTTGATTCCAAATCTAAACACCAAATTCACGAAGGCTAGCTTTCTCACTGAAAGCACCGAAATGTTTATGCCAAATTAGTCACAAACACCCAAGAATAAATTTAGTAGAGAAGTAAGTGAAGTAGATTATATTAAACCAAGGAAAGGATTAAGCTAAAAACAAATCAAAAGCAATAATCAGAAACATAGAGAATTATAGTGGTTTGGTCTTGTATGCCTATGTCCACTTTGAAGTTTTTGCCTTTATTAATCACTTATGGATCTGATTACAATGGAGAAACAAGGGTAGCACTTGATTACGATGAAGTTTCCTCTAATCAGCAGTGTAAAGTTCCCTAAAATAGACAAAGAGGCATGTATTTATAGGTCGAGATGATGAGATATTTTTATAAAATTTCGACAGAAGGCTCTCTAGGTCCACAGGGGCCTACCGTAACGATTGGTGGCCTTAACTTGACAATCAATAATGATTGGCCAAATGTTCACCAATCGTTTTTCTTGCATTCAAGTAAATGTGATCGTCTTGGGGTCCCACATGCCTATTGACATTGCTCCTAAAATATGGAATCATTCTAAGTTGTAAATCGGGAGATATAGAGTGATCGTTGTCGAACTTTGATTATGCATTGAACTACACCGATCGTTTTGATGGATCGGCAAAAACAATTAGCCAACAATGATCGATCATCTTCAAATCTCCACTTTGTGTCCTATGATCGTTTTTGTAGGCTCCACTCTTCATTTTATTGACGCTCTGAAATTTTCAAGTGAATTGTTCCTGTGGATTTTTAGATATTGATCGATCTTCATCGATCTATACTGTTTTATGGATCACTCTAGATTGATCCACATAAATTCTTCACTTGTCCATAACTCGAGCATGCAAACTCCAATTGACTTGAGATTTGAAATGTGGCCTCATTGGGCATTTCTAATAACTTCATACTAATTACACCTTGATTGGGTACTTAGCCATTTTTTGAGCGTTGTCCATCCGAATCCATTCAACCATCGTCCATAGTTTCAATTGTAATCGACTTCCAATCCATCCACTTTAGCCAAATCCATGATAACCTAGCCTAACCAAAATGTGGGATAACACATCCTTATGGACGATTTCATGCTATTTAATTCTGTTTGATGAGAAATCTAAATAAACGGAGTTATAATACTGTTTGGTTTGAGACTTTCGATAATATTGCTTTTGTTATTCTTTAGACTTGTTATGTAAAATATTTTAGGGATAGAGTGTAGTTTATAAGCAGTGAATAATCATTTGAGTATCACAGAGTGGTATGGTACACTACTGTGATATTTATTCGATTATTCGTTATATGTAGATGAAATCACATGACGGGAATAGTGTAATGAGTGTGAGATAATACACGTAGTGACGAGTAAAGCTTCGTGCTTATATTCAGCGAGTAAGGCAATATGCCTTATGATGAGCATGACTTCATATCCATTATTATTAGTTCTATATTCCACTAGTATGATGCACTCCTTTTATTGATGTCGGATGGAACCTAATAGCTAGAATCCACCATAGCGGCTTGATCATGGGGTTGTGCCCTAGATCTGTGATTCTCTATACATATAATTTCATGCTTTCCCTACATGTGTCCATCCCTGTGTCACCTAGGCCAACCATCTATTGCCTATAGGGGATTTGGTTGGGTCATGACTATTCAGTCCTTGCGTTAATGAGCACATTAATGAATACATGTTACGATACCGCGAAGGTAACCGAAGACTATAGATACATCATGACTCTCTAGCTTGCTTTGTGCTATTAGTTTCCTTTTTGGAAATAATGAAGTGACAGTTTGGCATATACTATCGATACACCTCTCTTTGGTATAGATATGGGTTAGATGACCCGCATATTGATGTTTATATTTATACAAGGCTCTACTTGGGACTTCGTGTCTATCGTACAGTCATCTCTCATCGTGATATATTTTGATAGTTTATATATGAAGAGATGAGATTATATGTGTGATATATGTCCAAAGTGTAGTGGATTCTAAAAAAATTTATTATATTAATAGGAAACCCATTCTATTTTGCATATATCGTTGATGATTTCCTATTTATTGAGACATGTATATATAGGCATTGCTACATGCTAGCCTGATTATACTTGGTGATATCTCATTTATCAATTTTTTCTGCCTTTAAATCATGATTTCTAGAAATGTGTGATTCACCCATTTGTATTGATTCTGCGATTTCTTAATTGATTGCTTTACAAGGGCGATGACTTCTTTATGCTCCATTTTGAGATATTCATGTGATGCAATGCATCGATGATTATCAATAGTATTTTAATTATATTCTATGTATATATCTCCACATTAGTGCATACATACACACACATATCAACACATTGATTGATGATTTAAGGATCTCTGGTAATGTTATCATATTATTATTCCTTGTATACTCTATTTTATATATTATAAACTCTTTATGGACATAGTCTTACCTATGTGTTATTTATGTAATACTCGTCAGTTCAAGACATCACATGTACCAGGACGATGTGACTAGCATGTATTTAGTAGGCTTAGAGAAGACTTAAATTAGGCTTGTTGTATGATATTTTCATGACATTGATCCATTGTATTTATATTCTACTGAGTTGTATATTGATTACTTATTAAGTTATATCGAGATAGTTGACATTTGAGATGAGTTGTACTCTTATAGTATTATATATATATATATATATTATATGTTGTCACTGCAATTTCGAATCCGTGTTCTCTAATATCTTTTGTATATTGTGTATTGTTCTATCCTAGAGTCCCACGTGTATATTGCATTGTATCGATACAGTGTACGTATAGGTGAGATATTTATTTGGTGTTTTAATATGTACCAGTGTTAGTCCCAGGGAATAGTTACGTGTGCCCCATATAGTCTCTTTCTCTATATTAGCTGACCGTATTACTAAGTAATACTCTTGGATAGTACATGCATAGAGGTGGGGTATTTTAGTTTGGTATGAGAGCAAGGATTAGAATAATACATCATACATTAGAGACACAAGTTAAGATCTTAGATGAGACTTGGAGTCCCTGGCCCTTGGAAGTGTTGGGTAGTTGCCTATAATAAGGGTCGAAGTAATCATCTGGGGTGGTATTTGATATTTTAAAATTATATATTCACTTTTCATTTATTTCTTTTGAGTATTTGATACCAAGGGTTGGAGTAGCAAGGATGAAAAGACTTAGTTCAACCAATAGTATTTGCATTTTTGCTGAATAAAATAGATTGGGTGGTTTATTATTGTACTATTATGTTTGGTTTGGCATTGTGTTGTTGTGTTTTGATTGAATTTAATCAGAGTGCATAGCGAGAAACTGATAAGTATTCTGCTGAATTCGTTGATTGTAGCCTTTCGTGTTTGTATGTTTATCGAAAATTGTTGGTATTGAATTTAATTTTGAAATTCTGTACATATTTATCAAAGCTATGAAATGAATTTAATTATGATTTATACTTATTATGAATAGATATGAAAGGTGTTTGTTTGATGTTATAAAATGTGAGTCAGCGATAAGGGATCTTAAGGCTAATTAACACTAGAGGTGGGGTGAATAGTGTTTATTGGATTATATGAATATTTTTCAAATTCTTTAAAATTCTACTTGGAATGATGTAATTAATAATCACAAAAATAATCACAGAATCAAATTGTAGATAAAATTAAATGCAATAAAAGTAAAAAGGAAAGAATACATTAAGATTTATACTGGCTCAGAGTTACCCTACATCCAATCCCGTACTCTCGATTTTAAGGCTACAAGATACACCCTCCAGAATCCTAAGCTCTGGGTAGAGTTACTTGATTTCCGATCTACAAGCACACCCACTAGATTTATGAGCTACTAAGTATTTTCAATTAATTTTATGGGCCACAATCATGCCCACAAGTATAGCAGTATGATTTGGTAGAGTTTTACAAACATAGATCTTTGATCCTGATTATAATTGATCCTATAACTCTTCAATAATACTATAATCTTGGTATGAGTGAGAAAGATGAGAAAAATCAGAGAGTAGATGAAGGGTAATGATTGAATTTGATTCCGATTTAATTTTGGCAGAGATTGGGTATTGTAAAGACCTGGTATTTTGAATCATTTGCATCTGCACATGTCGGACTTGAATTGCTCAAAATGTCAGATTGCTAATTTATATTTGACAAAACTCGGAATATACAGTAAATAAATCAATCGTAGAATCACAGATTCAGGGTAATATAAAAATAAGCAGCAGAATAGATAAATAGTAGTTCATGAAGCTACTATGCATATCAGAATCTGAAACAAATACAACAGAATCTCAAATACAAATGAATCTCTAATACATAAGCAACTGACAAGTCCGAACATAAATGACTGGAATAGACTGAAATAACTGAAAGATGGATAGATAGATCTTCAAACAAAGCTCCAATCTCCAAAGACGAGTCTCAAATGCTGTGACTCTCAGTCTGACCCGAGCATAAAGCAAAATACAAAACACTCGAGTCAGGGTTAACATTCTTATATTAATAAATTCAACTCAAATGAAATGTCAACTAAAATATAAGTAACTTAAAGGATGTTTGGGATTTCCATCCTCTATGGATCCATTGAACTATCTACTATGTAGTACAATACGCTATTATAATAGTGTCTACAGTAAGGTAAAGTATTAAAATAGCATTAAGGCATTACCCATATCTCCCTTAACACATTTTATATATTCCCGTTGTCTATACAATACCATAATTCCTCCGTAAACTGGAGGGCTATCAGAGGGAACTCCATAGGTATGGTACAAACCAAACTCGTAGAAGGCACGATAGGGCGTGTGACAAGGCATGCGAGGCAATGCCAAGGTAGATATACCAATTGCACTCCTGGAATGGTGGTAATGCATAGCAGCTACTACCGCCCACCACGGACACACTCCCAAATCAAAGGTGCACCCGATCAAATCACAAAAGAAATATAATGGTATCGATGAAATGTGCCCGATAAGGGGAATGAACCGACTTGGCCCGATATAGCTCCTATTTTAGCCACATCAAGCTGACTCATAGGAGTCAGGGCTACGCTAAAACCTCATATAGAATCGTCGCCAAACCATCCTACTACGTTCTGGAATCTCCACCATGTACATAGTTGTTAAAGTGGGTTTCGGTATTGGCAGAGAGTATGACAACAGCCGATCCAGGTCTTTTTAACAACCAAACGCTTATATCACACCATGGTCATTTCATTTCAAATAGATCATACTTCATTTCAGAATATCATATTCATTTCAAAACCGTATCAATTCGATATCATAATTCACTTTAAATAATATTCATTTTCAGAATCGTAACACTTTCAAAATTATAACAATTTCGAATTCATAACATTTTCGAGATCATAACGCTTTTGAAATCATAACACTTCCAACTTAAATAGTTTAGATATTGAAGATAGTATGTATATTAAAATAGTTATAAATTAAAATCATTTATATATTAAAATAGTTATAAAATAGTTTATACTTATTTAAATCGATTATACTGAAATAGTTTCCCAATTTGAATTGTTTCAACTAATTCCACAAATCAATTCAAATCGCTTAAACTCTAAAATTCAATTTAAATCAATCCCTGTTCAACACTTTCAATTTAAAAAGGTTAAAGATTAAATTCAAATTCTTAATCAACCATTTCAAATTTTATCGATTTCAAATCAAGGTTTGAACTATCATTTTAATTTCAATAAGATTCAAAGTTAAAATATTCAAACATTTACAATATAAGTTCCATTGATATTTCAACATTTAACTTTAATTTTATTTAAATTGGAAAATACTCACTTAATCATTTTAATAACATTGAAATAAAATCTCAATTTATAAATTTTAAATCAATATTAAATATTCAGTCTCTATTGTATTTAAAATTGAGAATATTCATTTAATTACCTTTGTCAAATCAAGTTATAAATCATATCATTCAAAACCTTAAAATCAATAAGTTCAAAAAAATTCTTATTTAAATTCAATTATTAACCAATTTAAATTCTAAGCCAGCATTAATTTATCTTCCCTACCTCTATTATTATGGTTGTAAAAAACCTATTTTTAGAATATTAATATAAATTTAAATAAATACTTAAACATATCATATGTCAATTAAGTTAAATTTGATTAAATTGTATTTTATTGTTAAATTTATTTAATATTAAATTTTATTTTATATATTTTAAAATAATAAAATTATAAGTAAAATCTTAAAATTTATATTTTCAAAACTAACTTATAAACTAAAATTTCCAAAACATATTATTTTAAAATCTAAATTTTATACATATATAAAAATAGCATTTATATATTATATTTTAAAAATCAATACTTATAAAAACCCATATACTTCTTTTCAAACTTTGGAAATCATTTTCAAAATATAGACCAACGGTGTCCGCATATAATTTTCAATCCTGTGGTCAAGTGATATGGATATTTATCACTTCAATCCACAAATTAAATATTTACGGGTATATATCATTTCAACCCGCAATCCAAAAATTTCAAAATCAATGAAAATCGCTTGGGTTAATCATTTCAACCCATAACAATTTTCCCTTATTCTATAATATCCTTCTGGTATGTATCATTTCAACCCACATGGATTTCTATATTAACAGGGAACTTGCAGAGTGAGAACAAATATGATAACAATATAAATAGCATAACATATCGATTAATAAGCATATATCATAATTAACAATTTAACTATATACAACAGGTTATGGGGTCAATATTGTCAGTTAACATCAGTGAACAAATGCAAATAATAAAAAAATCATATTTAATAATTTAATAACTAACCAATTTAAATTTAACAAAATATTTCAATAGTCATTTCAGTGTGAATTAAATTTATTAAATATAAGAATGTTAATTGTGAGTGATTGCTCACCTTTTGAGGCTAGAGAGAACAGGATAAGCACATGGAATAAATCACGAATTTGGAAATTGATCAATCCAAACAACAAATCTCAAAACGAAGCAATCTTAACGCGGATTTGACGGACAAAGCTGATAAGTAGGAATTAATGAGAACAAATCAAATCAGCTTGATATAATGGGAAATAGATATTATTATTATTTTATAAAAATCAATATTTAAATTTTAGAAAAATATTTAAATAATATATATATATATTTCAAAATCATAAATTTTAAAACACATATATTTAAAAATCGAAGACGTATATTATGTTTAAAACCCTATACTTAAATATATATACTTTAAAAGTGGAATCCAAGTATACTTTTTATTTAAAATATATACACACACTTTAAATCTAAATATATAAACTTACATACATATATATATATATATATTATTTAAACATAATATTTATACTTCAAATCTAAAATACTGACACATATATATACACTACATTTCGACTCAAACCACCTACATATTGTATATAAAACAGTATGTATAAAACGTACATATGTTATAATATATACAGAACATCAACAATATATATATATATATATATATGTATGTATGTATGTATGTATGTATCAGTTACTCAAATCCTATACGAACTATATAAACATATATACACGCTACTCAAAAATATATACTGATCGTATATATTAACAATATATAAATGCAAACTTGAATAGCTAAATAGTATATACACACATTTTTTATGTAAACAATATATATACACTTGATATGTAAACATATATATGCAGACCTGGGGCTTGAGATCGAAGGGAAGATGCAGGCTAGGATGTGGTTAGCTGCCACGTGGTAGCGGGACAGAGAGTGAGACTCTGACGACGAGGATGGTGGCGGAAGCGGCTAAGCCGAGATGGGAAAACTGATGGAAGTGGGTAAGCATATGCGAATGTAGGTTGATGGTGGTGCATGCCTGTCTGGGTCAGAGAAGAGCATGGCAGGCGGAGATGGCTGAGGCTTTTAGGTACCTGATGTGGTAGCGGGATGGCGGAGGCGGAATGGAGTTTGTGGTGCGGCGAGGGAATGGGAACTGCAGTGAGGTGGGTCTGTAGGGGTTCGGGTTGCCGGGCTCGGTGAGAGGGAGAGGTGAAGGCTAGGTCAGCTATGGTAGGCTGACGTGTGGTGGTAGGTCAACATGGCAGAGAAGGGATGTGGCATCCAGAGGGTTTGGTTGGGTGGAAATCAAGCAGGTGGAGGCACGGGTTCTAAGGGTCGGTTTCGTGACTGTCAGGGGCGAGTCAAGGAAGGTGGAGCTTCGTTTCCATGCCAGTGCTGACGTGGACATGGTGGAGATAGGCAGAAGGATGCAGCAGTTTCCAAATCCTCTGATATTATAAACTTACTTATAAAACTTATGCACAGCCAAACAAACTTCCATATTCTCTGATGAAAACCTAACATTTGCTACGTTTAAGTAGAAACATTATAAATATCAAATTTTCATTGCAAGATTTTATTGTTTAAATTTCAAGTAAAAATTAAGTTAATTCTGGTTTAATTTCGGCAAAGTTTGGGTATATTTTGATTTAGAAAATAAAAGAGTGAAAGGAAGAGAGATAAATAAGAAAATGATGACTGATAATTCACTTGGAATTCTGCTATTTATTGAGAAACAACAGTCATATCTATTCGTGAAGAGATACGACGAAAAGACATTTCTTTTGGAATTTAAATTTTGAAAAAATCGACCACTATGTTCACATACTTTATGTATGTATGTCGACATACGCTTTTTAAAAATTAAAAATACTTCAAAAATATATTTTCACAACTCGTTATTTTGTAAAATAGTTTGATAAAAATCATTTAAGCATAGTTTATACATATTTTAATCATAATAAAACTTTATATAATAATTTTGAAAATTTTAATATAATGTAAATAATATATATAAAATCAGTATAATTATAACTTATTAAAGAATAAACAAAAATACAATATATATAAACTTAAAAACGCTAAATAATATCACTACAAATATAAGAGATTGAAAATTAGTTTAACAAATAGTTTGAAAAGATTATTTTAAAATCAGGATATTTGAAAAACAATTTAAAACAAAATTAGAGAAGGAGAGAGAGATCAGGAAAATGCTATCAAAGTTTTAATATAAATTCCACGATTCTATAACTTATCTGGAATATCTTGAAATCTTGAACTCTTCAATACTCATGAGTCTTCATTCTCCAACTCTTAAAACTTTATATCAGCATCTTGAATCTACTCTTGATACTTTACAGTCTTCATAATAACCACCTGCTTAATATTCTGCACTATATGTGTAACAACCCGCATATTTATCGATTTTTATATTTAAATATTTTATTTAAATATTTTATCGTTAGTCGGATTTTAGTCCGAAAAGCTACTTTTTGCAAACAACCGAATTAGGACTCGAGACCACCCTCATTGAGTTCAAAATGCCGTTTGCGACCTTTTTAAGTATAACCTTCGATATGTTTGGAGATAGTAGAATTTTGACCTTTTTCACTTAGGGCTTTGGTTTGGGCTGAACCCATTAACCCCACTTATACTCTAGCTCAGCCCTCTCCTCTCCATTCACTCATTCCCACTCCTCAAACTCAAGCTCCAACTGAAAATGGTGGAAAGGAAAGGGAATTAGAAACTCCAAGCCCTAGTTCCTCTTGCTAGCTCAAATTCTTGCTCCAAAATCAAAGAGAACCCATTGGTAAGCTTTCTCTTCTTCTTCTCCAACTCATTCTCTCTTTGATTTCAGAAATTTCCTAAACCTAACTTAGGGAATGTTCTTCTTTTAAGCTTAGATTCAAGCTTCTAGTGTTGAGATTTGAAGAGGAATTGATCTTAGCTTGTTCTTAAAGCTTCTTCTTCATTGATTTGGGTTCAAAGGTGAGATTTTTATCTCAAATGTATGCTTATATTTATCTTCGATTGTTAGGTATGAATTCCTAACACTTATTCGTGTGCATTTGCTTTTGGTTTGGATTGATTTGGTGAATATTCCAATTTTTAGTGTTTTGGGTTCAAATCTTTAAAAATCCTAACTTTGATGTTTGAATGTGTTTTTGATTGTGCATCGAAGAGCTTTTAGGGCCGGGTAGTCGATAGGCAAAAACCCTTAGCGCCGTTGCTCGAGCGAATGCAATTTGATCGAGTTTGCACCTCCTTTGAATTAGGGAAGGAGAGTGCTCGCAACAGGTTCGGCCGACCGAGCCCCTGGGCCGGTCGACCAACCTGCTATCCAGGCACTTCCTGCCTCTGTTTGGGAGTGCCGTTTACAGGCCTCGGCCGACCGAGCCCCTGGGCCGGTTGACCGACCTGGTGCCCCAGGCACTTCCAACCCTTGGTTCGGTCAACCGACTCAGGGAGTCCGGTCGACCGACCTGCTCCTATTTGCAAGTTTTGCCTATTTGTTTGAGAATTCCAACTTCAATCGATTCGTGTTGATTCCTTCTTGTTATTATCACTTATTATCGACTTTGATGAAATTTTCTTCGTGATTTATGGGAATATCCATTTTGATGGATTCGGTATCGATTTCTTTGGATTTTATTCACGTCTTTAAATGTGAATCTTTATGAGTTGATTGTTTCTACAATCACTTCTTTTTGTCACTTAAAAATATAAAGGTTTTCTATACTAGTAGTAAATATCAAAACTCTTTCCTCAAATGATTTCAATACTATTTTAATACCATATTCGTTTATAAAACCGTTTTCCAATCTATTAGTATATACAAGCCTTTACCTCACTCGTATGAGAAATCTAATTAAACGACTTAGTAAAACAAGTGGTATGAAACACTTGCGTTTACTTCGTCGGTTAATTCTTGAACTTGTTCGATTGAATCTCTTGTGACAATTTTCTAGTGGAGATCTACAATTTGTTCGTAAATATTTAAGTTAAGCTAGTGGTTATGGGACATGAAGCTAAGCTCATATATTTACTAGCTTACTGTAATCGACACTTCTCGATTGATCATGACGATCATCTTTGTGATTTATACTAGCAATGTGCGATGTCTCTTTGTCCATGTCGAGGACGATACTTCATTTTTGAGGAACTTCGGTTCACCAGAAGGAGCTTCGGCTCAATGTCCGCAATGGGGGACTATACCCTGTCAGGAGGAGTTTTGACTCACCAGGAGGAGCTTCGGCTCAATGTCCGCAATGGGGGACTATACCCTGTCGGGAGGAGTTTTGACTCACCAGGAGGAGCTTCGGCTCAATGTCCGCAATGGGGGACTATACCCTGTCCGGAGGAGTTTTGACTCACCCGGAGGAGCTTCGGTCAATGTCTGCAATGGGGGACTATACCCTGTCTGGAGGAGCTTCGGCTCATTTTTTCTGGGATTGGCCATCCTTTTTCTTGTGATTTCTGGATTTCGTGTGTTGAATTCTGGAATTTATGCTTCACCTATCTTCGTGATTTCTATTGATTTGATTTATCAATTATTGTGGCTTGGTGAATGAAATTAGGAGTATGACATTCCTTTTTATCTTGAGTAGATTATTGTGATATTGATTAATCTCTTGTTGATTTTCAATTACTTATTTATCACAGCTTGGCATTGTGATTATTATATGTTTATGCCATATCTCTTAATTCTATATCATGTTATCTAATATTTATAGCTAGACTGATCCGTTTATTATTTTCTTATTAAATAATACTCGGGTCAGACTGAGATTTTACAGGTGCTTCTGCTTGACTCCTTATCGGACTTTCATCTGATCTTTTGGCCAACTACTTAAGTTTAGTGGTTTTTGTTGTATACATTTGAGATACAGACTCTATAATGTATACTTATTCTTTTGTCTAGCACTTGTATCTATTCTTTTTGATATTGTGGATCTTGTTTGACCACTACTCTGATGTACACTTTCATGTGTAATATTCATATCTATTTCCGCCTTTGTGGTATGAATTATCTGTGACTGATTTATGTTATGTTTATTTCTGTATTTGTTTCTGAAGATATTATAGCCACTGTGTAGTAGCTTTGAGTTTGTGTCGATATGTCGGATTTCCCTCTTGATAAGAAATGCATGTTATACTATCTGACATATCGATGCTCGCGCAAAGCAATTACATAGATGGTCGCTCCTCAACAGCCTTATTCTCCGTGCTAGTTGACAGCATTCACCGTAATGTTCTTGGCTAGCGTGGGTATAGAGGTGGAGCGTCACAGCTTGGTATCAGAGCCAAACTTCGGAACAATATAGAATAATTTAGCAAGGATCATGTCCTAAGTCTTTCTTAGGAGTCGTGCTTTAGGATTTTATTCGAGTCTTCGTACCGATTCATCCTATTTTCTTTATGATTCCTTGTTTTATCTATCAAGATTGCTTGATATTCATTTTGTGAATAACCTTCTTCTTCTTCCTTCTTTCTTTCTTAAGGAAGAGAAATGGTTAGACCAGGCCGTCCCAGCGCCGGTCAATCTAGAGAGTGTTATAGAAATGGGTGGAAGGCCATTCAAGGGATCCGAGAGTGTTATAGAAATTCAAGCTTGGCTCAAATCATGCGATCACATCTTTTCTCGCATGAACCTTATTGACCTTCATCGAGTCCAAGTGGCTTCTAGTATGCTCCAAGAAAGAGCATTAGATTGGTATGAGCTTTTGGTTTCTGAAATCGTTGAGGCGGATCTCACTTGGGAGCAATTCCGGGAAAGATTCGAATTGAAATTTGTGCCGGAGGCTGAAAAAGTAACTTTGGCCCGGCGTTTTATTGACCTTGTTCAAGGTGAATCTTCTGTGATAGACTATGTCGCATCTTTCGAATCTCTATCCAAATACGGGGTTGAATACATTAATACCCCATTGAAGAAAAATCAGAGATTTGTCTATGGCTTGAATAAGAATCTTAAGAAGTCATTACTCCTGAAACTTGAGGTTTCATTTGATCAGCTTATTGATATCGCTCTTCGTCTTGAAGAGGCCGATAGAGAAATTGATGTTGAGGTTGGGAGTGCCAAACCGAACTCCAACAACAACAAGAAGAGGCATCCCTTTATTAGGTTTGAAAGTCCTAATCCTAACAAGAGGGCGAAGCAAGAGACTTCTATAGCAAATACTCCCATCCCTAATCGCGGAGAATGCTACAATTGTGGCTCTAGGGACCACTATATAAATAGGTGTCCAAGGCCTATTTCTTGCCGCTATTGCAAAAGTGCGGATCATTATATCTCTTCGTGTCCCAAGCGTCAAAGCAGGAGAGAAGGAAAGCTGCAAGCCCCTGGCAACTCTTCTCTTGGTCAAGGTATTTACATTCAATCATTGATGGCATTGTTTTATTTCGTGAACTTTCTATTTGAGTTCTTTTTGATATGGCTCACTATTTTATATCAAAAGAACTTGTCGATTCATTTTCTTTGAATATTTTGGGCTTGTTGACTTCTTTGAGGATTGCGAATCCGGATGGTAGATCCGCAACACTCAATTCGCTTTTATTTGATGTCAAAATTATTTTATGTGATTTATCTTTCCGAGCCGATATTTTTACTTAGGCTTCGGAATTGATTTTTGTAAGGATTGGCTTAATCGTTGTGAAGCTCATATCCTATTTTCCGTGTGGACTATTCATCTTCGACATTTTCTATCTGTTAAGCAGATTTCTATTTTTCCTTGTGATTCCGATTTCAAATTTTTGAAGGCATCATTTTATTCTTTAAACCCTCATGATGAGGAAAGTTTTATTTCTCTCATCTAAATAGTTTGTGAAATTTTTCGGTATTTTTGAGCTTGTCTTAGGATTTATCACCTAAGTAATCTTTGTGTGGTGCTAAGGTCTTTTTAGTTTGACCTTGCCACCGATTTTCATTTGGCTACGAGTCGCGTGATTTAGCATTCCACTTACGCACTCCGCACTCGTTATGATTCTAATAAATGACTTATTTTGTCATTCAAATTGTCCAGCTTATTTCATCCATTTTTATATATCAAATATTCTATGAATATTTCGATGAGACCATTCTTTTATTTATTGATTTTTGGATGAGAATAACAATTTAAAATTTTACAAAATCTTTTTCATAAGATTTATTTAGAAGTATAACCGGATTTTTGTTTTTAAAACGAACAAAGAATATTCTTAGAAGTTTTTGAGAAACTTACTTATCCTATAGAATACGATTTTGTGATTGTATTGTCCATTTAGTGTTTTAAGAATTTTGGTCGATGCGCTTGATCAACGTTATCGATAGGAATTTCCTAAACGCTTTGATGAGATAATCAGACACGATATATTGACTTGTAAAAATGTAAAATTTTTGTAGAAAGATTATTACATAAAAATAAAAATATAGTTTTGAAAGTTTTAACTTTTCAGGAGAGAAGATTATTTAAAAGAAATTCTTTCTTTTCGATACTCTTATTCTTGTGATTTCTTAAGGGGAACCAAGACTTTGCTATTTGTACCGATACTAGTCGTATTGGTTTGTATGCCGTTCTCCTGCAAACGAGAACGTGCTATCACTTGTGCTTCTAAATCATTATAGCTTATCGAGACTAGGTATGCCACTCATGATCTAGTGCTCGCGGCTATTGTTTTTGCTTTTAGAGTTTGACATCATCATCTTTGGGGGAGAAATTTGTTCTCTACCTCGATCATAAATCTTTGGAATAATGATTTTCTCATATGGAACTCCATGTTGACTCGAGTTCCTGACATCTTATGATCTTGATATTCTTTTTATTCCTAGAAGGGAAATCGTGTTGCCAATGCGCTTTGTCGTAAGCAACAAGTGGTTGATTCTTTGATGTTGTCTGAATGGAATCATCTTTTTTATCAAGTTCATCGGACGTTTTGGTGCACTTCATTTTATTGAGCTTTATCTCATTCCTTTTATGGATTAGTGTCCGGTGTTCTTTTATGGTGTTCGGTTCATCGGATGTACTGTTATTATACTACATCGATGTTCCGTCTTATTTGATTCATTGGATGTACCGTTTGTACTACATCAATGACTTTGCTTTTTGATTCATTGGATGTACCATTTGTACTACATCAATGTCTTTCCTTTTGATTCATTGGATGTACCGTTTGTACTACATCAATGTCTTTGCTTTTGATTCATTGGATGTACCGTTTGTACTACATCAATGTCTTTGCTTTTGATTCATTGGATGTACCGTTTGTACTACATCAATGACTTTGCTTTTGATTCATTGGATGTACCGTTTGTACTACATCGATGACTTTGCTTTTGATTCATTGGATGTACCGTTTGTACTACATCAATGTCTTTGCTTTGGTTCATTGGGCGTACCGTTTTTGTACTACGCTGATGTCCCAAATTATTTGAGTTTCTAGTTCCTCGGGCATACCGTTTTTGTACTACGCCGTTGCACCGGCTCAATTTTCTGCTATTCTTGACGTACCCCACGTCTTTTATCTACGGAAATGCCTTAGGGATTCCGGTTTTCATTCTTGAGCTCGGTAATATTGTGGAAATTGAAGTTTCACCAGATTTCTTGCTAACTCTTTCGTGCACTTTATGGTGAACTTCCTATTTCAAATTTTCTTTTGTGTTCATATGCTTCCATGGTTGTTACTTCTCATTTTCCTCTTAAGTATTGCGAGGACGCAATTTCTTTAAGGAGGGGAGTCTGTAACAACCCGCATATTTATCGATTTTTATATTTAAATATTTTATCGTTAGTCGGATTTTAGTCCGAAAAGCTACTTTTTGCAAACAGCCGAATTAGGACTCGAGACCACCCCAATTGAGTTCAAAATGCCGTTTGCGACCTTTTTGAGTATAAGCGTCGATATGTTTGGAGATAGTAGAATTTTGACCTTTTTCACTTAGGGCTTTTGGTTTAGGCTGAACCCATTAACCCCACTTATACTCTAGCTCAGCCCTCTCCTCTCCATTCACTCATTCCCACTCCTCAAACTCAAGCTCCAACTTAAAATGGTGGAAAGGAAAGGGAATTAGAAACTCCAAGCCCTAGTTCCTCTTGCTAGCTCAAATTCTTGCTCCAAAATCAAAGAGAACCCATTGATAAGCTTTCTCTTCTTCTCCTCCAACTCATTCTCTCTTTGATTTCAGAAATTTCCTAAACCTAACTTAGGGAATGTTCTTCTTTTAAGCTTAGATTCAAGCTTCTAGTGTTGATATTTGAAGAGGAATTGATCTTAGCTTGTTCTTCATTGATTTGGGTTCAAAGGTGAGATTTTTATCTCACATCTATGCTTATATTTATCTTCGATTGTTAGGTATGAATTCCTAACACTTATTCGTGTGCATTTGCTTTTGGTTTGGATTGATTTGGTGAATATTCTAATTTTTAGTGTTTTGGGTTCAAATCTTTAAAAATCCTAACTTTGATGTTTGAATGTGCTTTTGATTGTGCATCGAAGAGCTTTTAGGGCCGGGTAGTCGATAGGCATAAACCCTTAGCGCCGTTGCTCGAGCGAATGCAATTTGATCGAGTTTGCACCTCCTTTGAATTAGGGCAGAGGAGTGCTGGCAACAGGTTCGGCCGACCGAGCCCCTGGGCCGGTCGACCGACCTGCTATCCAGGCACTTCCTGCCTCTGTTTGGGAGTGCCGTTTACAGGCCTCGGCCGACCGAGCCCCTGGGCCGGTCGACCGACCTGGTGCCCCAGGCACTTCCAACCCTTGGTTCGGTCAACCGACTCAGGGAGTCCGGTCGACCGACCTGCTCCTATTTGCTAGTTTTGCCTATTGGCTTGAGAATTCCAACTTCAATCGATTCGTGTTGATTCCCTTTTGTTATTATCACTTATTTTCGACTTTGATGAAATTTTCTTCATGATTTATGGGAATATCCATTTTGATGGATTCGGTATCGATTTCTTTGGATTTTATTCACGTCTTTGAATGTGAATCTTTATGAGTTGATTATTTCTACAATCACTTCTTTGATTTGTCACTTAAAAATATAAAGGTTTTCTATACTAGTAGTAAATATCAAAACTCTTTCCTCAAACGATTTCAATACTATTTTAATACCAAATTCGTTTATAAAACCGTTTTCCAATCTATTAGTATATACAAGCCTTTACCTCACTCGTATGAGAAATCTAATTAAACGACTTAGTAAAACAAGTGGTATGAAACGCTTGCGTTTACTTCGTCGGTTAATTCTTGGACTTGTTCGATTGAATCTCTTGTGACAATTTTCTAGTGGAGATCTACAATTTGTTCGTAAATATTTAACTTAAGCTAGTGGTTATGGGACATGAAGCTAAGATCATATATTTACTAGCTTACTGTAATCGACACTTCTCGATTGATCATGACGATCATCTTTGTGATTTAGACTAGCAATGTGCGATGTCTCTTTGTCCATGTCGAGGACGATACTTCATTTTTGAGGAACTTCGGTTCACCAGGAGGAGCTTCGGCTCAATGTCCGCAATGGGGGACTATACCCTGTCAGGAGGAGTTTTGACTCACCAGGAGGAGCTTCGGCTCAATGTCCGCAATGGGGGACTATACCCTGTCAGGAGGAGTTTTGACTCACCAGGAGGAGCTTCGGCTCAATGTCCGCAATGAGGGACTATACCCTATCAGGAGGAGTTTTGACTCACCAGGAGGAGCTTCGGCTCAATGTCCGCAATGGGGGACTATACCCTGTCAGGAGTAGTTTTGACTCACCAGGAGGAGCTTCGGCTCAATGTCCGCAATGGGGGACTATACCCTGTCTGGAGGAGCTCCGGCTCAATTTTTCTGGGATTGGCCATCCTTTTTCTTGTTATTTATGGATTTCATGTGTTCAATTCTGGAATTTATGCTTCACCTATCTTCGTGATTTCTATTGATTTGATTTATCAATTATTGTGGCTTGGTGAATGAAATTTGGAGTATGACATTCCTTTTTATCTTGAGTAGATTATTGTGATATTGATTAATCTCTTGTTGATTTTCAATTACTTATTTATCACAGCTTGGCATTGTGATTATTATATGTTTATGCCATATCTCTTAATTCTATATCATGTTATCTAATATTTATAGCTAGACTGATCCGTTTATTATTTTCTTATTAAATAATACTCGGGTCAGACTGAGATTTTACAGGTGCTTCTGCTTGACTCCTTATCGGACTTTCATCTGATCTTTTGGCAAACTACTTAAGTTTAGTAGTTTTTGTTGTATAAATTTGAGATACAGACTCTATGATGTATACTTATTCTTTTGTCTAGCATTTGTATCTATTCTTTTTGATATTGTGGATCTTGTTTGACCACTACTCTGATGTACATTTTCGTGTGTAATATTCATATCTATTTTCGCCTTTGTGATATGAATTATCTGTGACTGATTTATGTTATGTTTATTTCTGTATTTGTTTCTGAAGATATTATAGCCACTGTGTAGTAGCTTGGAGTTTGTGTCGGTATGTCGGATTTCCCTCTTGATAAGAAATGCACGTTATACTATCTGACATATCGATGCTCGCGCAAAGCAATTACATGGATGGTCGCTCCTCAACAGCCTTATTCTCCGTGCTAGTTGACAACATTCACCGTAATATTCTTGGCTAGCGTGGGTATAGAGGTGGGGCGTCACAGCTTGGTATCAGAGCCAAACTTCGAAACAATATAGAATAATTTAGCAAGGATCATGTCCTAAGTCTTTCTTAGGAGTCGTGCTTTAGGATTTTATTCGAATCTTCGTACCGATTCATCCTATTTTCTTTATGATTCCTTGTTTTATCTATCAAGATTGCTTGATATTCATTTTGTGAATAACCTTCTTCTACTTCCTTCTTTCTTTCTTAAGGAAGAGAAATGGTTAGACTAGGCCGTCCCAGCGCCGGTCAATCTAGTGCTACTCCTCAGGATGGAGTATTTATGTCTGCCCAGCAACTTCTTGATTTAGTAAAGAACGCTCAAGCAGCCGGACCCATTGCAGAGCCTACTCATCCTAGATCTGGTTTTGCACGCTTGTGCAGAGACTACACCAATTTGGGTGGAAGGCCATTCAAGGGATCCGAGAGTGTTATAGAAATTCAAGCTTGGCTCAAATCATGCGATCACATCTTTTCTCGCATGAACCTTATTGACCTTCATCGAGTCCAAGTGGCTTCTAGTATGCTCCAAGAAAGAGCATTAGATTGGTATGAGCTTTTGGTTTCTGAAATCGTTGAGGCGGATCTCACTTGGGAGCAATTCCGGGAAAGATTCGAATTGAAATTTGTGCCGGAGGCTGAAAAAGTAACTTTGGCCCGGCGTTTTATTGACCTTGTTCAAGGTGAATCTTCTGTGATAGACTATGTCGCATCTTTCGAATCTCTATCCAAATACGGGGTTGAATACATTAATACCCCATTGAAGAAAAATCAGAGATTTGTCTATGGCTTGAATAAGAATCTTAAGAAGTCATTACTCCTGAAACTTGAGGTTTCATTTGATCAGCTTATTGATATCGCTCTTCGTCTTGAAGAGGCCGATAGAGAAATTGATGTTGAGGTTGGGAGTGCCAAACCGAACTCCAACAACAACAAGAAGAGGCATCCCTTTATTAGGTTTGAAAGTCCTAATCCTAACAAGAGGGCGAAGCAAGAGACTTCTATAGCAAATACTCCCATCCCTAATCGCGGAGAATGCTACAATTGTGGCTCTAGGGACCACTATATAAATAGGTGTCCAAGGCCTATTTCTTGCCGCTATTGCAAAAGTGCGGATCATTATATCTCTTCGTGTCCCAAGCGTCAAAGCAGGAGAGAAGGAAAGCTGCAAGCCCCTGGCAACTCTTCTCTTGGTCAAGGTATTTACATTCAATCATTGATGGCATTGTTTTATTTCGTGAACTTTCTATTTGAGTTCTTTTTGATATGGCTCACTATTTTATATCAAAAGAACTTGTCGATTCATTTTCTTTGAATATTTTGGGCTTGTTGACTTCTTTGAGGATTGCGAATCCGGATGGTAGATCCGCAACACTCAATTCGCTTTTATTTGATGTCAAAATTATTTTATGTGATTTATCTTTCCGAGCCGATATTTTTACTTAGGCTTCGGAATTGATTTTTGTAAGGATTGGCTTAATCGTTGTGAAGCTCATATCCTATTTTCCGTGTGGACTATTCATCTTCGACATTTTCTATCTGTTAAGCAGATTTCTATTTTTCCTTGTGATTCCGATTTCAAATTTTTGAAGGCATCATTTTATTCTTTAAACCCTCATGATGAGGAAAGTTTTATTTCTCTCATCTAAATAGTTTGTGAAATTTTTCGGTATTTTTGAGCTTGTCTTAGGATTTATCACCTAAGTAATCTTTGTGTGGTGCTAAGGTTTCATTTGGCTACGAGTCGCATGATTTAGCATTCCACTTACGCACTCCGCACTCGTTATTCATATCTATTTCCGCCTTTGTGATATGAATTATCTGTGACTGATTTATGTTATGTTTATTTCTGTATTTGTTTCTGAATATATTATAGCCACTGTGTAGTAGCTTTGAGTTTGTGTCGATATGTCGGATTTCCCTCTTGATAAGAAATGCATGTTATACTATCTGACATATCGATGCTCGCGCAAAGCAATTACATGGATGGTCGCTCCTCAACGGCCTTATTCTCCGTGCTAGTTGACAGCATTCACCGTAATGTTCTTGGCTAGCGTGGGTATAGAGGTGGGGCGTCACAATATGCCATATATAACTTGATAAAACATTAGTATTTATATTTTATATGATGTCCATAGTTGATATTATCAAAACCAATACCTAAGGTACTAACATAAAATGCCATATCATTAATACCTAAGGTACTAACATAAAATGCCATCTCACCAATACCTAAGGTACTAACATAAAATGCCAAATGAAATGGATTATTGATTAGTATATTTATATTTGTGTGAGAGTTTAAAGGCTATTTGAAAATGTTTTGAGGTTATTCAGTGTTGAATGGAAATAAAGGCTTTTAACATATACCATTATAGTTTATTACTATTAAATGATTTTGGAAGTCGAAAGAATGTTCTATTTTGAAAATATACATTATAAGAATAGTATTAGATGAAGATTTAAAAATAAGTTAGTAAAAGTTTCATTGAAATAATTATATTAAGAGAAGATAATACTATAAAGTTATTAACTTATCCGTTAGGTGTGTTAAGGATTTGGTTGATGCGGGTGCACATGTATTCAATAGAGATTCTTGAACATTAGAATGAGACATTTGGACACAATATTTTGAAAGATAAAAATAATTTGTTGAAAAAATCAAAGTATTTTGAAAAGGATTGTATACTTTAAATAATAGTTTAAGAGATGTTAGTTATTTAAAAGAAAATTGATATCTGAAATCTATATTTGTAAAGGCTTTGGAAATAAGAGTTATATCTATTATTTTGGTAAATGTATTGTAAAAGGTATTTTATATGTCTATGTGTATTTTAAGCGATGGTATAACAACCCGCCATCCACGACGTCCCGACCCATGCCTAAAAGTGGAAATGGCATAGCGGACCACATAGACAGCGAATCATTTTGAGATGAATTATATAAAACATAACTTAGAGCCATCTACAATATTCTACACTTTTTGAAACTTACAGCATAAGGAATAAATTATAATAATAATAATAATCAGTAATACAATAGCAGAGAAATATAATAATATAGAATTAATTAAATTCGAACTATAACATCTCTCCCTATACTGATAATGGAAATAATAAATGTTTGAGAATAAATGGAATAGAATAGTAGATAGCTAATAGACATAAATGTATTGCTCCATCGCACTATCGTTCCTCTGCATCACCATTAATCCTCTCTATCGACCTATTAGAGTATAACTAAAAAGAAGGAAATGATGGAGGGAGTCGGACATATGTCTGGTGAGTAAAAAACATCATATAGGTGTATAATATTAATAAGCTAGTAAAACAACACTTATGATTGAAAACCATTCCTTAACCTTTGTCACCTCCACCCAACAAGTTAGCTAAACAAAATACAATACTATAGTGGGAACATAGGATCTCACTAAACCTTACCCATGTCTAATTATGTGCCCATGATTTGACCCCAAAATCTCAACTTGCTATTGTCAAATTGTATATTAAGGAATTGGCTCCTCAAAATATGTTGTGATGCCAGATCGAATACCAAGGATTCAGCTCATTGAACTATTATATGTTGAAGCCTCGGACTGTCATATGTTAAGAACTCAGCTCCTCGGACTATCATATATTAAGGACTTAGCTCCCAAGACTATATTGTATATTGAGAACTTATCTCCTAAGACTATAATATATTAAGGACTCAGCTCCGTGAATTTCGCATTGCCAAATATGAACCGTGTATAATAAATTTACCCAACAAATACAAACGTATCTCAAAAACATAGCAAACAATATATTAAAACGTTCCTCATCTTGCCACGATCGTGATGCACAAACCGCGCATGAAATAGGCAAGAATTATAAGCATTTGAAGCTAAGGGGATTATTTAATTATCAGTTTA
Source organism: Allium cepa (assembly GCA_030765085.1). NCBI lineage: Eukaryota > Viridiplantae > Streptophyta > Magnoliopsida > Asparagales > Amaryllidaceae > Allium > Allium cepa. Next base: position 438,393,141 of record CM060944.1, read on the forward strand.
ATTACTATATTTGTATTAGTATTAATTTATAATATCTTCCTCATGTTACTATAGGAACGCAACAGAACCTAATCCCACGTTTGCAACCTCCCAACCGCCTAGTTTTCAGCTTCATCACCGTTACCATGATTTTCGAACCCAAAATCGAATGCCACTAATCACCTCATCATAAAAATATGAACCCAGACCTTCCAGCCTCCTTACCTCCGATCACCTTAGGTGATCTCATGGTCGTCGTCTTCTATGTCGATTTTCGCCACCGTGTTCTTATCTGGGATGATTGGCAATCAGCGTAAGCACCTACTCATCCTCCTATACATAGCCATGTTTCCCGATTGTTATATCGTTGTCATTTCACAATTGGATCGAAATGGATGGTCTACATTCGTCAAACTTCCATCGAGTTTTTGGATCAAACCATACACCAAATCGACAAACAAACACCACTAGTGAATTCATGTTGTTGAGAACTATAATTTTGATATATAATATGTCCGGTTTGGAACACTTATATTTTTTCATTTTTAAATTAAACAAAGATTAACTTTTCTAATTACGATTGATTAAAAATTAACCTTTTAATTAACTAGCCATAACATATTAGATCCTAATCAGGTTTACAATATAAAAAATGGATTTTAATTATTAATTAAATCATATTAATTCAGTTTAAGATACTAAGGAATGGGTTACTACATCTTACTAATATATACGCGAATATGATAAATCTCACTCATCGATTAGTCTTGCATGTTCTCAGATTTGATGTAGATTATTCCTCTCCTTTGATCTATAGAAATTGCTTGCCTTGAGAATGCTAAATTCCTTGGTAGCTTACATTTATTTCTGTAACTTGCTTTAGGTGATCGATTTCATATAATAATTTGTTTAATTTGAATGGGATTTGGTATATTAGAATTTGATTAGGAGAATTTATAAATAATTTGGTGACTAGGGTTTTAGAAGTGGAGATAGGATTTTTCTAGCAAAAGAATGAGGTTAAAAAATCTATTTATAGGCAGAAAATATTAATAATTATGATATATTTTCGTATTTAATATATTTACGAAAATGCCACTAGATTTGACTTCCTCTAATTTCTAGCCCGTTTAACCAAATTCAGCAAGTTATATTTGTTTTGACTATAAACAACATTCGACATGCAAATAGGTCCCAAAGCCTAATTCCAACTCGTATAGAAATTTACTATTTTTCTCTTTATGTTAAAATTATGATTTCATCCTTTTAGTTTAATTATTTATTTTCATAAAGTTACGGGGTGTTACATTCTCCTCTCTTTAAAAGAATCTTGTCCCTGAAATTCCAAAAGATAGACATGCAACTCACTTCACATCGTACAAAAATACAAAACAGATATAGTTACATCCATCTAGCATCCATCATACAGTACAAGCAAAACACAACCAATATTATATAATGCATGTGATAAATAAAATATGATGATGTGATATGAGATGAGTGAAAAAGCAAATAAATCGGCTTCCTATATAAATGCATATGCAGTGCAACCAATATGTATGCGATTGTCCTAATATATGCATATGTATGTATATATATATATATATATGTATATATATGTACATACATACATATATACATACATACGTACATACATACATGTGTGTGTGTTTGTGCATCCATACATCCCTATGCAACATCATATCAAAGTACAAATAAGCAACCATACCCATAAACAAAATCAGTAAACATATACATGAAGGAATAATAAATAGCATATACAATTATCTTACACATAAATGAAGGAATAATAAATAGCATATATAATTATCTTACGTAAATTTAAATACATAAATATGGGCATCTATCCTACTTTGGAATGTATATACATACAAGCCAACGCGGTATAAAATAAATTAGGATAGTCCAAACAAAGCAACCATAGCAACCAAACACATCATAAGGATGTGTATACAACCAATCCTACCATCCATGCCTATTTTAACCGACTAGCTAAAGCAACCATGCAAACAAACGACTACCCAATGAGCAAACTAACCTACAACTAAAAAAACAGAAACTTATTGGAAGAGAATTCGTGAAGGGAAACTTTGATCATCTCTTCCAGCTTCATCACACTGCTATTCAAATGTTTTCCTTGTCGTACCTGGACCAACTTCATTTTCTCATTTTATTCTATATCAAACCCAACGAAGTATTTTAAACTCCATTACAATAATCACCTCATAAGCTGACTCTTTCTACCATAACTGTTAAATCATCTGCATACATTCGCAGATTGAATAAACATAAAATGTATCTACAACCGCCAACTTTTCAAGAAGCCCACTCAAACGTGCTAACTCCCCACTTTTTAGAAAAATGGGTAAGGCCCAACAACTTATGGTTTTAGCTTTCCCACATATTGTGATAACCCAGGTTTTTAATATCTGTTAATTGGATAATTAACTGATTTTAAATCATTGAAATACTGATTCCATTTGGTTATATAAATAGAATTTGACAAATAAAAGTATTTAAATATGTATATATTTTATATGAGTTGATTTTAATTTGAATTTGAATTTGAAATTCAAAAGATAAATATCTTAAGGTAAATTGAATTTAAAAATAATATATATATTATTTTAATAGTATATAGTTGTTATTTTCATTTAAAGTTTATATTAATAAATAAAGGAAAAAGGTTACTAAATAAAAATTTAATATAAGAGTTTTATGGAAAACATTTAAAATATAAATAAAGTATATAAAGTATAATTATTATATTTGTATAAACATTGTAAGTGTAATTGGGATTTTATATCATCTACATTTAAATTATAAATGGACAAATATAAGAGAAAAAATATATATAATTAAGTAAGATTAATTTAAGATAGAGAAAGAAAATTTTAAATTTAAACATTTAAAACATAAGAAATTTTTATAAGAGAAAATTGATAATATGATAAATATTTATATTTTAAAATGTAAAGACATTTATAAATATAAAAGCTAAATTTAGAATATCATATAAATTCACATAAAAACATATAAAACATGGATTTACAAATGTAAGCAAAATAATAGGTTTAATGACAAGTGTAATTAAGTTACTTAGCAATTTAACAAGTGTTTTTTATAATTAATAGAAGAAAATATAAACATCATCTCTCATTCTCTTTAATGATTTCAAATTCTGAAGAAAAAAAATAAAGATCAAAAGAATATCAAGGTAAATTCAACAAATCAAAACAAACTTAAAAACAAGCAACAGATCAAACTCCTCAACCTGAAGCAAACAAAGGCATAGTGCAAAGTTCAAATGTATCTCAAATATTAATAAGCAGTAATTCAGATATCATCCCAATCATAAGCTTCAGTCCTTACCCATCAATCTGGTTGCAGTACAAAGTAGAAAAAAATATAATCAAGCGGCTGTTTTAGAATTTTCTTTCAGGCTTTCTCTGTTCTTCTAATATTTGTGAGTAAATCTTTGCCTTAAAATTTAATATGGTGATATAAGTATATACAAACTTTGAGGCATGCAATGGTGATATAGTGTATATATATATCCATAGTTTCCATGAATATTCAGATAAGAATGCAATCATACATATATGACATGTCTGTGAATATATGACATTTAGGCAGCCTCTGTTCTAAGATGCAGGCTTAAAATTTATTTCAAAATCAATCTTTTTGTTTCAATGCCTTCAGATCATGATCCTTAAAAGGAAACTGTTTGCATAAACCCAATCTTGTTTTTTTTAAATGTTTATGAGTATAAGTTGAGAGTGATTAATCTGTAAATAGAAATTACAGTGGAAATTTAATTAAGTTAAATTTTGATTTTTAAATTTCCTAGTTTTGATTGAAAATATGGATTCTTAACTGAAAACCATGATTTGTAGAATATAAATCAAGATTTATAAGCTGGTGTTTAACAGGAATTCTCGATTTGAACTGAATTTGAGGAATAATCGATTTTGGTCGATCGCGGGAGATTTGATTGTAGAGGGCTTGACTGGGGTTGCTTAGGGATCAGGGCACACATGGGAAATGAACGGAGGGGTCAATAATCACCGTGGCGATGGCAATGCGGCGATGTAGGGTTACAAACTTGCTTTTATCAACGATGTTTCAAGGGACTTTACATTAACGGAGTTGGATCGAAATTGACCGCGTAAGGGTGATAAGATACCAGAGAGTGTGTCACGGCCATTGACGAAGTGGAAGATTTTCTGGTGTTCCAAATGGTCGTTGGCGAAGGGTTTTTCAGTTGGGTCTGAGGATCAGTTTTGTGGCGAGATTGCTCGATTTTGATTGATGGGGATTTTCATGAATCTGGGTGGTTAGAGTTGATCAGCATGTCGCCACTGACTGATAGGAGGCGTCGTAGTTGGTCGGAGGGGTTCTGGTGCGTTGTGCACTGCACAAGGTCCGATGTATCAGTGACCATTACTGTGATGTTGGAGCTCGTGAGGATGTAATGGCTTGGGACGTGCTCGAGGAATGAGGGGGAAAGACTCGAGTGAGGCATCGGGTTTTTTTCGAGTGTGTTTTGGCATGTCATTTTCTGTTTTAAAGAAACAAGTATAAATGATGATCGGGTCCTTGGAGCAAGAATAACTACGTTGACCTGTTTTGGGAACAAAATGTTAATAACAGGTTCAAGCAAAAATTTTAAAAACAAGTTTCCAAAATTTGATTTAAAATAAAATATTTTGAATTGAATTGTTTGACTTTGTTTAATTAGATTAGAATAATTAATTTAAATTAGAACTCCTAAGTATTTTCAAATGAAATTTTCTGATGAATTTAAGTAAGTATTTAAGATTGGTGAATTTAACCTTAAATCAAATAAAAGTTCCCTAGTCATCGATTTCAAGTATTCAATTTAAACAACACACAGATGGTGAGTAAGTAATCAATTAGGTAGATAGTCTATCTTGTTTACTTAAGGTCTTATTTTATTAAGGATAATTAATTTGATTAATTATTAGTTAATATGTTAATATGAGTAACTAATGAGATTGACAAAAGGCGAATTAACCAATGAAATTAATTAAGGTTAATTAATTAGAGCAATTAATTAAGGATTGATTAATTAAGGGTAATTACTTAATAAAGTAATTAGTGGATAAGTAATGAAAGTAATTAAGGGAAGAATCATTAAAATAAGTGAATAAGTGATAATTAATTAATTGATTAATATAATTTATTTAAGTTAATTAGTTAGTTAATTAAGAATAGTCAATTAGTGTAACTGATTCAGTATAATTACTTGGTGGAGTAATTATTGAATAATTACTGAATGTAATTAAGTAGAGAAAATCACTTAATGAAGTAATTGGGAAATAATTACTTAATGGAAGTAATTAAAGATTAATTACTTAGTGTAATTAATTAAATGATTAATTAATTCAAGTGTAATTAATTAAGGTAAGTAAATAAAGGGTAGTTAATCACCGGTTGCGATTTAATTAATTAAGGTTAATGTGATTAACTAAGATTAATTAATCAAGGTAATTAATTTAAGAAATGGTTTATAATTAACCAAGGTTAATTAAGCAGGATTAAAGATAATTAATTTAATTTATAATGGGTGATAAATTAAATTAAATAAGAATTGTTTGATTATCTTGCCTATAGATGATAACTTGAATTAATTACCTTAGTTTGTCTAAATATCTCTAATAATGAGATTGTGATGTATTGAAATATGGTATGATGGGTTGGACTGTGATATTTTGATTTTTCTATCGATAATGGATTTGCTGTGAGAATATGAGAACCTATATATAAAATTGATTTGTATCCTCTTAAACAACTGGAATTAAGATGACACTGGATTCGAAGAGACCAGATTCAGGTATTAGTAAATACCCAAAACCACTTCAATTCTTTATTGATTGATATGTCAAATCTATAGGTTGGTATGGAATGATTTAAGTGAATTGGACCATTTAATCTAAGTTCGGTACTTAGAAATTGATGTGGGAAATAAGTGGTGCCTTTAACAAATCGTGGATTTGTAAATTAATAAGAGCTACCCCGGGTTTTATTTAAGCTTTATGCTTTTGTATTCCATGTTAGATGGGTTTACTCACGTTGGTTTCCAGTCTGACCAGGGTGTTACTTTAATGTAATGCTCGGGTAAGACCGCGTGTTACAGATTTTCAGGTAAGGACTATCTAGAGCTCAAGAGGCGAGCTGGGTAGCAGGAACGTATGGAGAGTATTCCGCTGTGTATATTGAAGATTGTCTGGAACACGTAATATTAACTGTCTAGTGTTTGTGTAAATATTGAAAAATCTAATGTATTAAATGTAAATTTACTGATACAGCTTCTTTGTATTAAAGTTATTTTATGGTATTATATTTTGATCCGCTGCGAATGTGAGGTTTTGTGTCTTGTTTCTGTTTTCTTCTTCTATCTCTTTTCCTCTTTTCCTAACTATCAGAAATTTTGGGGATCGAAAATTTAGGGTCGTTACATTTTCTATCAGAGCTGAAGGTTAAGCGAGAACCTTGGCTCTGGCGGCTGTACTCATTAAGGATAGGGTCAGTGGTACTTTAAGATGAGTTGAGTGTGTCTATATATATATATATATATATATATATATATATATATATGAGGGCGTACTTGCTATTTTCTTATATAATGGTTTTATAAGTAAATGATAATTATATAAGTTTATATATAAAGCAATGATTCTTCTAACCATTATATATTAAGGTAATTGGTTGTTGTGTTATTTGAAAATTAAATAATGAGAATTAAGTAGTAATAGTAATACAACCAAATTGAAATTAAAAGAAGATAAGTTTGAAATAAATCCAAGCTGGAACTAAAATCATAAATTTGTAGAAGTATGAATAAGATAATAATGAATTGCTTTCCAGATATGATAATTATCATAAATGGTTGTTGTATTTAATAATGAAATATGTGTTAAATGAGTAAGCAAAATGAAATGTTTTAGGGAAGTAAAACATTTAGGCAAGTATGGCTTATGAATTGAAACTAAAGATGATCTAAATTATGAAGTTTTAAATCTTGGTCTGGAAATTTGGAATTTGAAATGGAGAATTCAAATTTGGAGTGGGATTAATGGGATCAAATTGAATTTAACTTAGAAGAAATTAAATGAGTTTGAATGAACAACCTGATTTGGAAATTTCAAGATGAAATTGGGATTTAACTTGGAAAGTTAAATGGATAATTTGATTTGGGAATTTGTGTAATCTCAAGATGGGTTTGAGATCTGGAAATTGAAAATGGATGGATATTTTAAGTAATTTGAATGATACCGTCCTGTTGTTATTAATAATCTGTAAGCTGAAATGGGATTTGTTTAAATAAATGAAGAAATGGGGTGTAGTAATATATCCATTATTTAGATAAAATGGGATCATTTTGGACTTAAGATTTTAATGTTTAAGATAACACTTCAAAGGTTTGGCTTCAAAATTTAAATTTGGTGATAAATTGAATTTCAAAGATTTAGTTATTTAAAAAGGATTTGAATTATAATTTGAACTTTAAAATAGGTTAAAATGGAACTTGGATTCAGAATTAAATGGTTTAAAGATATAAGTTGATTTGATTTAAAAGATTAAATCAACATTTAAAATTTTAACTCGATAATTCGGGATGGTTTAAATTTGAAATTTGAATTGAATTAGTTCAAATTGAATTTGATTTGAATTAATTAAAATTGTGATTGAAGATGGATAGATTTGAAAATCAAATGGAAAAATTTAAATTGGATTAATTTCAAATGAAATTGAAGTTGAATGAGTTCAAAATTTTAAATGGGAATTGGGAGTAATTCAAGCAGAAATTGAAATGATTTGAAATTGAAGTAGGTTCAATTTGAAATTAGTCCAAATTGATTTGAATAATTTGGAATTGTAATTAAAGTTGAATATTTAAGATTCAACTGGAATTTAATTTGAAATTGGAAAGAAATTGAGAAATAATTCAACTTGAATTGGGAATAAATCAAGTTCAATGGAAATTGAAGTTATTTAAATTGGAACTGAGTCATTTTAAATGAAATTGGAAATTTAAATTGAATTGATTGGATGGAGATTGGGAATTGAACGGTTTGACTCTCGACTATTTTCGAAATAAATTGTTTTAATATAAATCAATTGTTTTCAAACTATTTACTATACAACTTTTCTTTTTAAACCTAAAACTATCTTATACATGTTTTACAATTATTTTTGAAACAATTTAACAATTTTTCAACTGTTTTATAAACTAGTTACTATTTTTCAACTACTTTATAACTAATTACCATTTTACAACTATTTTGCAATTATTTAAAATTTCTATAACTATATGACTATTTTCCAACTATTTTACAATTACTTAATTATTTTACAGCCATTTTACAAACTAATAATTAATTTTCAATTACTTATCTATTTTTAATTTTTCAAGCTATTTTCTAAATTTAAAGCTGGACAGAGTTCGAACTGTTTATGATTAAATACCCATTGAGATAAGAATTAAAGTGATATTTCAAAGAGGATGGAGGCAAATGTGAACAAGTAAATAGAAATTTAAGTGAATGTGAATAGAAAAGGAGAAATTGATTTCGTGAATAGTCAATAAAGATAAATACGTAGGATGTACATATATTATTCTATTCGCATAGTGAATTGATCCAGATTCGAGCACAAAATTTCGAGATAGTTTATCGATCCGAGTTGGGATTTTTCACTCGATTTTCGATGACAAACCTGGATATGGATTATTGATTGGTTTCGGATGTTCTCTATCATAGTTATGGCTATGCAAGGAGAATGACGGTTTCTGATCAAGAAATCAGATCCGAGTCTATACTAGGAAGTTGGATGACCGATACTAGTTCTGAAGTGAAATTGTGTGATCGAGTGAGCGATCGGATTGTTATAGCGTATGGATGATATGTGTACATCGTACGGGTTTGAATGAAATTGATACTGGAAATTTGTGGACAAGAAATGTGAAATGGTTTTTGAAATTAAAGGTATATTTTGTGAAATATATAATGAAGTAAAGTGGAAATTGGATATTTCTATGGTAAAAAAATTTACTTTATGGAAGTAAGTAAATCGGTAAGTCACTTTATAAGAATAATCACATTTGAATATTTGATTTAGTATAAACAAGGTTATATTTCTTTGTTATATAAGATAAATCTTCCCTTGTTGAATCTATTTCCGGAAGGAAAGGTTTTTTGAAAAGTATTTGAAGTATAAAAGGGAATTTATATACAAGTTTGAAGTGATCCAAAGATATTTTTTAGAAGTTATATATATATATAAAGGATCTTATTGGGATTTTAAGAAAAGGTTTTTGGAACCTTTGGATTTGGAAAGGCTTTTTGATTTTTGGGTAAAATCAATATTAGAATTTGGAAAGCCTAGTTTTAAAACTATCGATTTTGGGATAATCGATTTTGAGAAAGGATATTTATATGGGATCCATACTAGGTGTATGATTTGGAAGATACTATATGTGTATAGTATAAAGTGTTTTGAAAATGGCTCTGGAGAAAAAGGCACTCCCTTGGAATGAACTTCTCAGGAGTGCCACATTGTGGTACTGCCTTGAACTCTAAGGAGGGTTCTAAAGTTGATCCTGTGAGGAGTCCGAACAAAACTAGTTCCTGAGGATTATGAGTAGTGTGTAGCCAAAGTCGAGGGCGCTGATGCCTACAGAGGCATTTGGATTATGCTGTGACGATAGTGTAACTCGATGTCACTGCGATCTCCTACAGACCATAGCGAAAGTCGTGTTGCCGCTGAAAGCCAACGTTTACATTTGATTTTATATCAGTAGACTATGACCTATGGTGACATAGCGAAAGTCGTGTGTGCCGCTGAGAGCCAAAAGTCTACGATTGATTTATATCGGTAGACTGCGACCTATGGTGACATAGTGAAAGTCGTGTGTGCCGCTGAGAGCCAACAGTCTATATTTGATTTTATATCGGTAGACTGCGACCTATGTGGGAGCGGAGAAGTTTCATTTTTGGCAGTGAAAATCGAGGGCGTTGATGCCTACAGTTACATGGACGTTTGCTGTGATGGCAACGTAACCTTGGAATGTAAATGCGATCTGTTGGGGGTTCCATGGTGTAATCGAGGGGCGCGGAGTGCCTACAGTTACATGGACTTTTGCTGCGATGGCAACGTAACCCTGGATGTAACTACGACCATGGACGGGGATGATGATTTCCAGAGCATTCTCACCAAAGATATTTCCTCGATTTCAAAATGTTTTCTATATTTTCAATAAAATTATTTTTCAAAGTATTTTCACTGGATGTTGAAAACGGGTCTGCCAAGCACTTATAGATTTTTAGTCTTACGCCTTATCAATGTATGACCGAATTTCTATGAGAATAAGGATGGACTGGTTGAGACATCGTGTTATAAAAAGTATGTTTATAAAAAGTATTTTATAATATTATATAGATTTTAAAAGTGATTTATCAGATTTTAAGCACTTCAATAAATTCTGGCTTCATTCCTTTTCGAGGACGAAAAGATTCTAAGGGGAAGGAATGTGATAACCCAGGTTCTTAATATCTGTTAATTGGATAATTCACTGATTTTAAATCATTGAAATACTGATTCCATTGGTTAAATAAATAGAATTTGACAAATAAAAGTATTTAAATATGTATATTTTATATGAGCTGAATTTAATTTGAATTTGAATTTGAAATTAAAAAGATAAATATCTTAAGGTAAATTGAATTTAAAAATAATATATATATGATTTTATTAGTATATAGTTGTTATTTTCATTTAAAAATCATATTAATATAAATAAAGGAAAGATGTTACTAAATAAAAATTTAATATAAGAGTTTTATGGAAAACATTTAAAATGTAAATAAAGTATATAAAGTATAATTACTATATTTGTATAACCATTATAAGTGCAATTGGGATTTTATATCATCTACTTTTAAAATTATAAATAGACAAATATAAGAGGAAAGAATATATATAATTAAGTAAGATTAATTTAAGATAGAGAAAAAAAATTAAATTTTAACATTTAAACATAAGACAATTTTATAAGAGCAAATTGATAATATGATAAATATTTATATTTTAAAATGTAAAGACATTTATAAATATAAAAGCTAAATTTAGAATAACATGTAAATTCACATAAAAACATATAAAACATGGATTTACAAACGTAAGAAAAATAATAGGTTTAATGACAAGTGTAATTAAGTTACCTAACAATTGAACAAGTGTCCTTTTTAATTAATAGAAGGAAATATAAACATCATCTCTCATTCTCTTTAATGATTTCAAATTCTGAAAAAAAAAATAAAGATCAAAAGGATATTAAGGTAAATTCAACAAATCAAAACAAACTTAAAATCAAGCAACAGATCAAACTCCTCAACCTGAAGTAAACAAAGGTATAAGTGCAAAGTTCAAATGTATCTCAAACATTAATAAGCAGTAATTCAAATATCATCCTAATCAGAAGCTTCAGTCCTTACCCATCAATCTGGTTGCAGTACAAAGCAGAAAAAAATCAAGCAGCTGTTTCAGAATTTTCTTTCAGGCTTTCTCTTCTTCTAATATTTGTGAGTAAACCTTTGCCTTAAAAATTTAATATGGTGATATAGGTATATACAAACTATGATGCATGCAATGGTGATATAGTGTGTGTGTGTGTATATATATATATATATCCATAGTTTCCATGAATATTCGGATGAGAATGCAATCATACATATATATGACATGTCTGTGAATATATAGACATTTAGACAGCCTCTGTTCTAAGATGCAGGCTCAAAATTAATTTCAAAATCAATCTTTTTGTTTCAATGCCTTTAGATCGCAATCCTTAAAAAGAAACTGTTGGCATAAACCTAATCTTGTTTTTTAAAAAAATGTTTATGAGTATAAGTTGAGAGTAATTAATTTGTAAATAGAAACTATAGTGGAAATTTAATTCAAGTTAAATTTCGATTTTTAAATCTCCTAATTTTGATTGAAAATATTGATTCATAACTAAAAAACATGATTTTTAGAATATAAATCAAGGTTTATAAGCAGGTGGTTAACAGGAATTCTCGATTTGAACTGAATTTCAGGAATAATCGATTTTGGTCGATCACGGGAGAATTGATTGTCGAGGGCTTGAATGAAGGTTGCTTCAGGATCAGGGCACACAGGGGAAATGACCGGAGGGGTCAATAATCACTGTGGCGATGGCGATGCGATGATGTAGGATTTCAAACCAGCTTTTATCAACAATGTTTCAAGGGACTTTGCATTAACGGAGTTGGATCGAAATTGATCGCATAAGGGGGAAAAGTTACCGGAGAGTGTGTCACGGCCATTGACGAAGTGGCAGATTTTCTGGTGTTCCAAATGGTCGTCGGCGAAGGGTTTTTCAGTTGGGTCTGAGGATCAGTTTTGTGGCGAGATTGCTCAATTTCGATTGATGAGGATTTTCACGAATCTGGGTGGTTAGATTTGATCAGCATGTCGCCAATGACTGATAGGAGGTGTCATAGTTGGTTGGAGGGGTTCCGGTGCGTTGTGCACATGCACGAGGTCCTGATGTATCAGTGACCATTGTTGTGATGTTGGAGCTCGTGAGGATGTAATGGCTTGGGACGTGCTCGAGGAATGAGGGGGAAAGACTCGAGTGAGGCATCAGGTTTTTTTTCGAGTGTGTTTTGGCATGTCATTTTCTGTTTTAAAGAAACAAGTATAAGTGATGATCGGGTCATTGGAGCAAGAATAACTATGTTGACCTGTTTTGGGAACAAAATGTTTATAACAGGTTCAAGCAAAAATTTTAAAAACAAGTTTCCAAAATTTGATTTAAAATAAAATATTTTGAATTGAATTGTTTGACTTTGTTTAATTAGATTAGAATAATCAATTTAACTTAGAACTCCTAAGTATTTTCAAATGAAATTTTCTGATGAATTTAAGTAAGTATTTAAGATTAGTGAATTTAACCTTAAATCAAATAAAAGTTCTCTAGTGATTGATTTCAAGCATTCAATTTAAACAAGACATAGACGGTGAGTAAGTAATCAGTTAGGTAGATAGTCTATCTTGTTTACTTAAGGTCTTATTTTATTAAGGATAATTAATGTGATTAATTATTGGTTAATATGTTAATATGAGTAACTAATGAGATTGATAAAAGGTGAATTAACTAATAAAATCAATTAAGGTTAATTAATTAGAGTAATTAAATAAGGATTGATTAATTAAGGGTAATTACTTAATAAAGTAATTAGTGGATAAGTAATGAAAGTAATTGAGGAAAGAATCATTAAACTAAGTGAATAAGTGATAATAATTAATTAATATAATTAATTTAAGTTAATTAGTTAATTAATTTAGAATAGTCACTTAGTGTAACTGATTCAGCGTAATTACTTAGTGGAGTAATTATTGGATAATTGCTGAATGTATTTAAGTAGGGAAAATCACTTAATGTTGTAATTAGGAAAAAATTACTTAATGGAAGTAATTAAGGATTAATTACTTAGTGTAGTTAATTAAAGGATTAATTAATTTAGTGTAATTAATTACGGTAAGTAACTAAAGGGTAGTTAATCACCGTATGTGATTTAATTAATTTAGGTTAATGTGATTAACTAAGATTGATTAATCAAGGTAATTAATTTAAGAAATGGTTTATAATTAACCAAGGTTAATTAAGCAGGATTAAAGATAATTAATTTAATTTATAATGGGTGATTAAATTAAATTAATTAAGAATTGTTTGATTATGTTGCCTACAGATGATATCTTGAATTGATTACCTTAGTTTGTCTAAATATCTCTGATAATGAGATTGTGATGTATTGAAATATGGTATGATGGGTTGGACTGTGATATTTTGATTTTTCTATCGATAATGGATTTGCTGTGAGAATATGAGAACCTATATATAAAATTGATTTTTATCCTCTTAAACAACTGGAATTAAGATGACATTGGATTCGAAGAGACCGGATTCAGGTATTAGTAAATACCCGAAACCACTTCGATTCTTTATAGATTGATATGTGAAATATATAGGTTGGTATGGAATGATTTAAGTGAATTGGAGCATTTAATCTAAGTTTGGTACTTAGAAATTGATGTAGTAAATAAGTGGTGTCTTTAACAAATTGTGGATTTGTAAATTAATAAGAGCTACCCCGGGTTTTATTTAAGCTTTATGCTTTTGTATTCCATGTTAGATGGGTTTACTCACGCTGGTTTCCAGCCTGACCCGGGTGTTACTTTAATGTAATGCTCGGGTCAGACCGAGTATTACATATTTCAGGTAAGGACGTTCTGGAGCTCAGGAGACGAGCTATGTAGCAGGAACGTATGGAGAGTATCCCCCGTGTATATTAAAGATTGTCTGGAACATGTTATATTAACTTTTCAGTGTTTGTGTAATTTTGAAAACTCTGATGTATTAAATGTAAATTTACCGATATAGCTTCTTTGTATTAAAGTTATTTTATGATATTATATTTTGATCCGCTGCGAATGTGAGGTTTTGTGTCTTATTTCTATTTGCTTCTTCTATCTCTTTTCTTCTTTTCCTAACTATTAGAAATTTTCAGGATCGAAAATTTCGGGTCGTTATACATATCTCAATAGCTAGTCACCTAGCTTCCTATTAAGTACTCTCTATACATGCATATCCTATGCAGTTCTCATCCCTTTGCGTACCATTGAGGTGTCTCTAATCATAATATCCAAGTATAGCTTAGATTTGGATGGATTGCCCATTAACGTATCTTCATCACCAATTAATTTATAGATTTTACAAATGGATAATGCCTTAAATTCGATAAACATGAGATTACTATAACAAACTCAAATCCAAATTCTGTTAATTTAACCATAGTTTGGAATAACTTTTTAATAGTTATAGAATTCCATAGAATTCTTTTTCAAATAATTCAAGTATGAATACCTCTTCTTCCTTCAAATCTGAATAACTTGAATAAAACTAAAGTTTTATACTTAAATGTTCTTTGTACTTAAAATCTTCATTCAAATCAAAATCATATTTGTTTCAAAATCACAAAATATTCATATTAAAGTTCTAGGTTCAAAATCCATAGAATCTCTTTCAAAGAAAATTTAATATTAAAACTCCTTCTTCTCTTTAAATTTGCATCTACTAAATAAACTCGTTAAAAATTCACGCTCCATTCTTTTAAAATATCATTTAAATGTTCCAAATTCATTTTGTAAAGTCAAACCAGAGATTTTAATATAAGCTTACGAACTATCATTCTCATATTTAAGTATTCTAATATTAAAGTACTCAGAATTATTTCGAATGATATTCAATCACATATGTCTTAATAGTTCAAAATAATAAATTTAAACTTGTTATTTCCTTCTTAAGTGTAGACCATCTCAGTGTTGTTTATTATAAGCATACTTTTCTTTCTGTTACGTCAAAATGGTGTACTTTCAAATTGATAATATACTTAAAAAATCTTTTTTTCTTAAATATATTACTTTAACTATCTCAAATATCAATATCTAATCCAAAATAAATATTCTCCATCAAATTTCCTTCAAAATAATATTATTATCACTTTACATTAACTCAACCTATTTTTAAAAAAAAATTACAACCATTTTATTATTAAATAATTTAAAAGTAGCAACCTCTACATTAAATCTCAAAAATCCCTTTTATTATTATTTACGTCAAGAATAATAATTTCGATCTATTAGTATTATTATTCTCAAAATGCCACTTATTTTTATTACTTACATAATGGCAATAATTTTCATAAACTCCATAAAGCAGTCATATTATTATTTACTTAAACTTTAGATGATGTTCCAAAAATCATATTACTATTTATTCAAATACTGTCATAATCTATAAATAATAGTAAATTCTAAATTCTAAATATATTTATTCGTTATTGTTTCAGATTTTTTGAAAATTCATAAATTATTACTTTGCTAATACAAACCCCTATGTATTAAATTCATAACGTCCGTTTCTAGCTAGTCTAAAGCATACTACTAGCTAGTTCACCATAATCAATTCAAATTTTATAGGCTGTGTAACTCTTTTGTAACTCCAACTAAAATTTCAATTGTAAAAATCAATAACCTTCTAATTTTGAGTTTAAATCAAAATCATGGATCTCAAATCTTATTATTTACAAAAACTAATAAGATTTGAAAACAAAAAATTCTTTGTTAAGTTCAATTAACATTAAATTTTGATCTTATTTTTATTAAAAATAAATTCTTTAAATTTTACTTAAACAGATTTGCAAAAAGTTTCACTTTAGACATTTCATATCAACCATTTTATATGAGATTATAACTCAAATATATTTCAATTTGATTACTATATATATATATCGATATATTCCCGAATAAACAATTATCATACTTCAAATTTCCAAAGTTAATTTTTTTCAATAATTCTTAAAATATCCTTTCTCAAAAATACGTAACCTTAAAATTTCAATCAAATATAACTTTACCAATTTGATATTAATTGCTAAAAATATAACTAGATTTGAATTTACTTTGGTTTACTACATAGATTGTTTCAAAGTGTGACAAAATATTTATAAAATGAAAGATATTCAAAAATACGTGTCTTACTTCTTCTTATTTACCTTCAAAAACTAATTTTGTCAAAATCAATATATAACACAATATAATAGCAATAACGCGCCTTACATGAATCCAAAAACAACAACTTTAAAATATTTATGCAAACTTTCCTTTATTAAACTTTTCTCATGTTTAAAACTTATAACAAGAGGTTATTATTTCAAAATTCCAAACAAACTTCAATTTCTTTATTTCCCAAAAATCTCAAGCATTTTTATTTCTAACTTTTAGGAAAAATATTTCAATTAACTTCAATTAATTATATTTCTTTAATTGGAGTATACCATAACTTACACAAGTCCAACTACAATACAAAATGGGTTAAGTACATCCATAACACCACATTATATTCTACAAACATAAGGAAACTGCTCTCCTTACTATTTATTCCTAGCCCCGTAATTTTCTCCGCTTCCACTTGGTATATAAACCCTTATTTTCCGATATTCTATGGAGAAAAATAAAAAAATAAGGTGAATTTATCTACCACTACAAATTATTTAAAAATCATTTATGTAGCTCGTAGTTGTTTATTTCAATAAGGGATAAGGCAACAACCACCTCTATTGTGGTGTAATAATATATATAGTTATAAATGTGCTCTCTCGTATGCCCTAATTTATTAGGAAAACCTAACCTCTCTCTGGTACAAAGTGTAACAACCCGCCATCTAGACGTCCCGGTCCATATCTAAAAGTGCAACTAGCATCACAGACCTCATAGACATCGGATCGTTTTGAGATAAATTATATAAAACATAACACATAGCTATCTACAATACTCTACAATTTCTAAACTCATGGTAGAAGGAATAAAATATAATAATAATCAGTAATACAATCCAAGACAAATATAATAATATAGAACCAATTAAGTTCAAACTACAACATCTCTCCCTATATCGATAATGGAAATAATTTAATGTCTGGGAAAATGGAATAAAATAGTAAATAGCTAATAAACAAAGAAATGCACTTGTTCGTCGCACATTCGCGCCTTCGAGTCACCATCGGTCCTCTTCATCGACCTATCAGAGTATAACTAAAAAGAAGGAAATGATAGAGGGGGCCAGACATATATCTGGTGAGTTAAAAACATCATATAAGTGTATAATATTTATAAGCTAGTGAAAAAATGCTTATGCTCTAAAACTATACCTTAATCTGTGTCACCTTCACCCAACAAGTTAGCTAAATAATATACAATACTATATGGCAACATAGGATAAGGTCTTACTAAATCTAACACATGTCTAATCATATGCCCATGATTTGATCCCTAAAGTCTCAACCACCATCGTCAAATCATGTATTAAGGACTTGGTTCAACGTGTCATGATGCCAAATCGAATACTGAGGACTTAGCCCATAGAACTATTGTATGTTGAGGACTTAGCCCCTGGACTATCGTATGTTAAGGACTCGGCTACTCGAACTGTCATATATTGTGGACTTAACTCCCTGGACTATATCGTATATTAAGGACTTAGCTCCTCGGACTATCGTATGTTGAGTACTCAGCTTCTCGGACTACAATATATTGATGACTCGGCTTTTTGGAGTTTGCATCGCAAATATGAACCATTTATAAAAAATTTACCCAACCAATACCATTTTCTATCATATCTCAAAAACACACCAAATAATATGTTTAAACGTTCCTCATCTCACTAGGATCGTGATACAACAAACCGTGCGTGAAACGGAGGTGGTTTACGAGAGTTATAAGCGTTTGAAGTTAAGGGGATTATTTAGTTATTAGTTTAATTACTATATTCATGTAATTATTTAATTTCCATTATCTTCCTCAAGTTGCTGCAGGAACTCACCAAAACTCGATCCCACATTTACAACCTACCAACCACCACGTTTTCGGCTTCACCACCACTACCACAATTGTCAAACCAAAAATTTGATGCCACTAATCACTTCACCACGAAAAACTGAACCCAAACCGCCCTGCCTCCTTTCTTCCGATCACCTTAGATGATCTCATGGTCATCGTCTTCTACATTGATTTTCCGCCACTACATCCTTATCTAGGATGATCGACAACTAGCGGGAGCACCTACTCATCCTCCTCTACACAGCCACGCTTCTCGATCGTCATATCGTTGTCATTTCACCATTGCATCGAAACGGACGGTCCACGTTCGTCGAACTTCCATCACGTTTTCTGATCAAACCATACACCCAATTTACAAATGAATGATATCAATGAATTCATGTCATTGAACTACAATTTTAATATATAATATGCCTAATTTGGACCACTTGTATTTTTTGCACTTTTAATTAAACGGAGGTTAACTTTTCTAATTACAATCGATAAAAATTAGCTTTATAATTAACTTGCCATGCCATACTAGATCCTAATCAAGTTTACATATAAAATAAAGGTTTTTAATTACTAATTACATAATCTTAAATCGGTTTAAGATCATAAAAGATGAGTTCCTACATCTTACTAATATATATATACACACACACACGAATGTGATAAATCCCAATTACCGATTAGCCGTGTATCTTCTCCGATTTGATGTAGATTCTTCCTCTCCTTCGCTGTGAAAATTTTCACCTTGAAAATGCCAAATTTCTTGATAGCTTATATGTATTTTCGTAGCTTGCTTTACCGTGATCGATTCCATATAATAATTTGTTTATTTTCGATTGGATTTGGTAGATTAGAAATTAATTAGGAGAATTTATGAATAATTTAGGAATCAGAGCTGTAGAAGTGGGGACAAGATTTCTCCAGCAAAAAGGACGAGGTTTAAAGTCTATTCATAGGTAGAAAATACAAATAATTAGGGTATATTTTTGTATTCAATATATTTACGAACATGCCACTGGGTTTGACTTCTTCTAATTTCTATTCCGTTTAACCAAATTCAGCAAGTTATATATGTTTTCTATTTGTAAGCAACATTCTGCATGCAATGGAATATGTTTCGAAGAATAATTCCAAATTCTATGGAAATTTACTATTTATCCCTTTACGTTAAAATTGCGATTTTACCGTTTTAATTTAATTATTTATTTTCATAAAATTATGGGTGTTATAGATGGTTGCAGCCGTTGGACATTAGTGGCAAGCTGAGATCACTGGCGATGAATTATTGATTGCAAAGTCAATATTGTAGCTAACTTATAATAGTAATCACTATAATAAGTAGCGAGGCAATATCATTATATTTAATAATGTTTGTATGTATATTTGAAGATTTTATATACAATCAGATATGTGTAAATGCTATGTAGTTTTGGGATTTTGTGATGTAGAAATACGTATAATTTGGAGATTTACAACCTTGAAAGGTTGAATGTTATAGATTCATTGATGAATGCTTGAAATTTTTGGTGAAATACTTTTGAGTATTGTTAAAAGTTATGTAAAAGGAACATAGAATTTTTTTTATGGATTTTGGAAAATGTTTTAAAAAGTAATTGTAATGAATGAAAATTTTGGTTGTCTGATTTTAAATGTTTAATTAATGTTAAATATTTAAAATAAATGAATTTTGTAATTTAATAATTTATAATTCAAATATATGGAGTAATTCAATATTTGAATTGTGAATTAAATTTTAATTAAATGGATCGAATCATTTTATTTAACTTTATTTAACTAATAAATAATATTGGTAAATTCAATCTGTGAATTTATTTAAAAATTATAAAATAGATTGGATAGACATCGATAATTAATTATTTAAATCTACAGAATTAGCCTTCTGAGGCACAATCTAGGATTTCGACGAAGCCAGTTTCATTAATACCATAATAGTGATTATATTACGCTGTCTAATTTCATGGCAATCTGACGTATCCCTTGGTCGTGCGAGTTGGAAACGTGTGGGAATTAACATCAAGAATTTAATATAATAACTAGGTCCAAAAGTCTATCTTCTGCATATGATCGAATTAGGTCTCGAAATAGGTTACATTGCACTCAGAATAGGGGTATAACATATAGAATGCCAGGCGGCACGCCTCATTTATAGTTCGAAAATTTAGGGTTTGTTTTATTGAAAATTTTGAAAAAATAAAAATAAAATAAACATAGGTCAACATAGGCCAACACTTAGCATCAGCCCACAGACATTTTTCCTTATTTCCTGCATTGTCCCCTCTGCCTTTATCCTTGTCTCGGTAAACAACAGAGGCTTCTTCCTTTTAAATTCAAGAATTCAAAAATCAATATCTCATTAGTTTGTCAATGAATAATTGCCAAACTAGCTTTGAAAATCTCGTTTAGTGGAGAGCTTTATTTCGGCATGCCTTGGGTTGGTTGCATCTTGGGGTTAGGGGGTTATGGTTGTAATGATCGAACTTTGGGTCTAACTAGGGTAAAAGAAGTTAGGGCGTTTGGTCATTGATTCGACAATTGGAGGTTGTATTTGGTGTTGTCATATGCTCGTCGAATAATGGCCTGGAGGTGGTGTTGTCATGTGCATGTACAAGAGAGGTTCGACCCTTGTTTACCTGTGCACGTTTTTGATTTGAGGGAAGAAAAAAGGATGGAGCAGGGGTATAATTTTAAATTATTGTAAAGTTATTATATTTTTTGTTTAAATCTATTGATAACTTCTAAAATTCATATCTCGCTCATATGACATCGGATTCAGACACCATTTGTTGCATTGGACTCGTGTAATCAAGATCTTTGCAATGGAATTGGTTTGCTTGGATTTGAAGCATGTGAAAATCTATGCTAAAATTGAATGACCGTTCGGTTTTAGTCCGAAATCGGACGTCTCTGTGAAAACAAAATTTTTTGTGAGTTCAACTCATATTTAATTTATTATATCATATCAATGATGTTAAAAATATTTATTGATATTTTGTTTGTTAGATAAAATTGTTTGATTGCTTGTTTGGTTGAATTTCCATTTGGAAAATGGATGACATATTAATTTGATCGATATAAACCCATATGATTATATACATTATCCACAACCATTGTTTTGTAGGGAAAATCTATAGAGAGACCCAAAGGGGGTTTCTCCCCCATAAATTATTTATTTACATCTGTATGCTGCTATTGATGGTTAATTGAAATTAATTATTGATATTCCATTTAATAGTTAAATGTCGGTATAGCGATTTTTCTACATCGTCAATTATTAAATTTCATCCCCAAAACCCTATCATATGAACTTAAGTCTGTGCTTTCAGTAGAATATTGAAATTTCATTACTCAATTTGATTAATGATAATTTAAACTAAATAATCATTTCAATTAATTAATTTGAGATTGATTAACCAATTTAATATATGATGAT
This sequence comes from Allium cepa, assembly GCA_030765085.1. Lineage (NCBI taxonomy): Eukaryota > Viridiplantae > Streptophyta > Magnoliopsida > Asparagales > Amaryllidaceae > Allium > Allium cepa. The sequence goes on from CM060944.1 coordinate 438,415,090, forward strand.
TAAAATTGGTTTGTCTTTATATGTAATTAATCATTTTTGCTAATGATGTTTTATACTTAATTAATCGTTTTAACTAATGATTATTTGAGTTTAATTAATTCTTTTAATTAATGATAATGGCATTTAATTAATTTATTGAACTTAATTAATTATTTTAATTTATGATGATGGAATTAAATTAATCATTTCAATTAGTGATTGAAATTAATAACATTTTATTTAATGATATCTAAAAGTAATAAATCATTTTAAATAATGATATTTGAATGTAATTAATCATTTTAATTAATGATTGTTTTTCATTTAATTAATTGTTTTAGCTAATGATTTTTAGAATTTAGATAAATCATCTTAATTAATAATGTTTTATAATTAAATAAAACATTTTAACAAATGATGTTTTAATTAATTGTTTTAGCTAATAGAGTTTGAATTCAATTAATCCAATTAATTTATGATTATTTGAACTTAATTAATTGTTTAATTAACGGAATTTAAAATTATTTATCATTTTGATTGATATTGTTGGAGATTAATTATTCATTTAGTTGATGATTATTTGAATTTAATAAATATTATAAATTAATTGAATTTAAAGTAAATTAATCGAGAAGTATATTAACTAATATAATAAGAATTTCTTTAATAAACTGATTTAGAGTTAACAAACTGATTTAATAAAGATTTTTTTTAAAGTTGATTTACCCATGGTATAAAAGTGTTTGGAAATAATTATTTATTTTATTATAGATAATGGATTTTTTATGTAAAATAAATTTTAAATGTGATTAATTATCTTTCAAGATAATTAATATTGTTTTAAAGTTATAAAAAGGAATTGGAACCTGATTATCGAGATGTTAGGTTGGATAATCTTTTGGGTGTTCGGTCTGACGTTTGTTTAGGCCTTCGGGGTTGCACATTTGGGAAAAAATTATTCACTTAAATATTTCAACAAGCAGGAACTAATTCTAAAAATGTTTTACCAATATGGAAATCAAGCAAAAGTTCAGTTCGTTTTTAAAAAGAAGAAGGTTGATTTGTTTGTGGAAAGAGATAGTTTTCGTAAAGCAAATCACTTATATGGAAATGATTTATTTGTATGATTAGCACTAAACATCGAAGAAGTAAACTTGTTGCTATTTCAAAGGTTATGAATAATCGTTGGACACGACTATGAGGTAACACTACCTTGACTTGGCCATTATGAGTGTTAACTAAGAAATAGTACAAGTTTGAATTTAATGAGTGGTGATAAGTATATAAGACTTAATTTCCATATACGATCGTTTTATATCCTCGATAGTTGTTATTTAAGCTATAGGTTACTTCAGCTACTCTGTTATCATTATTCTAAGAAGATTTATTGCTCCATTGAGCGTTGATATCCTTTGTCGGAAATGACTAAACCAAAAGTGCGAGAGGAAGCCAAGCTATGTGGGGTTGCTCCTATTAGGGTATTTTCATATCTTATCCAGTTTGGATTCGGTTGTGCACTTAGATGTGGAAATATTCAGATACTCGGGAAGTATTGGTGGGGTCTGGCTTGGTATTGTCCAGAAGTGTCATAGGGTAAATGAGCTTCTCAGAAGTATATTACTAGAGGTATACTTCTAGGGGATGCACCTTCCTAGTCATTTGTTGGAAATTTTCCTTTCCTTATTTGATTCGAAAACCCTGAATATGTGATGTGCACGTAAATGAGCATATTTTTTACCACCATGTTTAATATAAATAAATTGAATAAATGATCGTATTGGGTATTTTAACTGGTTTAAAGCAAAACTCAAATTATTTGAAATTTGTCACATATTCATCTTCATCCAAGGGCAAAATGATCATTTCTGTGCATATATTAATTTGAGAAAATTTAATTGGAAATTTCTATATTATTTTGTAGGAATTTAAACTCAATTACAAATGGTTTCATGAAGGAATATGTATGCACAAAGAAGACACAAAAGAATGAAGATGAAAATAATTCGAAGTAAAGAACATGGAGGACCCCACCCACTTACCTTGCTTTTCAATTAGGAGCTAATGCACATGCTAAAAGGCCATTAAAACTTCATGTACATTTAAGTGGGGGATTATTGAAGCTAATGATAACTTGACCACCACATTTCCTATAAGGGCATTTTGGGAATTTCCCAAAGATATGAATTAGGGTTTAACGCATGTATATATACCTCTTATGTTTTATGTAACCCTCCTCTTCTTTAGTCTCTCTTTTAGGCTCTTTTCTCTTAGTCTCTTCTCTTAGGAAAAAAAATGAGAGCTCTCTTTCTTTTTATGGCTACTTAGCCATTTCTTCTTTTCATGTAACTTTTTTATGCAATTTAATACATGTTCTTTTCCTCTTCTTGTTTATTTTCTTTCATATTGTAGTGTAGATCTCTTTTGTTCTATGCAAATTAGATTAGTTATCTCTTCCATCAGCCTTCATTTTCCTCATCTTTTTCTTTTTGTTTATTTCATGTTGCTTTCTACTTGTGTTGACATGATAACACAAATGAGAGGCTAATCCCTTCAATTTAGGGGTAATGAAGCTCTACTGAATCATGTAGATGCAACATAATTTCCCATTTATGTCTCCTTTATGCTTAAAGGAAAGTTGGATGCTTGTGTGATTTTGTGTTTAATATTGAGTTTGATAACTTATGTTGTTCAAAACAAATAAGCTATGCTTAGTCATATGAATCACTAATTACCTCTTCATACATATGATTATGGTAATGGAAGTGGATTTAGAATCAAAATTTGATAGTTTATGTTTCTAATTCAATAGTTAATAAGTCATGCTTAAAATAGATTCTACTTTTAATTTCATATCATTTTCGTTGAAGTTAGTAAGTGGGTTAGAGGGTGCATTAAAGTTTGATGGCTTAATTGTGTTAATTAATAACACAATTAGACCATGCTTATGACAAATGCATCAACTAAACTCACAAATGACCAAAAAGAGATCATAATTTCATTATGTTGATTTATCTGATCATGAGAGGCGATTTGCCTTTAAATTGTTCTTTAACCTCATATTTTTAATTTCCTTAGTTTTAGTTTGTTTTTACTTCCTTTTAGTAGTTAGCAATTTCGACTTTGGTTTAATTCGATTGAATAGAATTTTAAAATCTACAATTCCCTGCAAATCGACCCGTACTCGCCACGTGCTACGATGGTACGCCGTGCGCTTGCGATTATTTTTATTTCAAAATTCGTTCGGCTACTTTCTAACTCGATAGACATTTAGCCGTCTAAACAAATTATTTCAGCTTTAAATTGCCATGAGTAGAGCCAACTCCTTATCATGACATTTAAGTGTTTGTTTAGTCCATTCTACCAAGTTGGACTGTTACCTTATTTAGTCTGCTCTATCAAGTTAGACTGTTACCTTATTTAGTCCATTCTATCAAGTTGGATTGCTACCTTATTTAGCCCATCCTGTCGAGTTTAGACTGTTATTTTTTAGTCCATTCTACCAAGTTGGATGGTTTTCCTTGTTCTATCCATTCTATCCAGTTTGGATTTTACTCAGTTTATTTCCATTCTTTTAAGTCTGGTTTAATATTATTTATGCTCATTCATATTTGGATTTGTTCCCAGATATGTAACTCTGCTCTTGCCTAAATGGATGTTATTCTTGTGAGGTAAAAACCCATTCTGCATTAGCGGCGTGGTCTCATGAAATTTTTACATATTCCCCATTATTTGAGTTATCTCACGCTGGTATTTCCAGACTGATCCAGGTGTTATATATTTATAATGCTCGGGTCTGACCGAGTTTTCCCCTTAGGTTGTCTTTGAAGTTTTAGAGATTGTGGAGGGGAGCGGAAGATTCATCTATAGTAGTATTTTATTTTCCGCTGTATTACATAGTATACCTATCAGCATTTGTAAGGTATGGATTTTATAACTATCTAGCTAATAAGGTTTGTTTTTAACTATGATATACTTTATATTTTGAAATGACAGTTTCTAATATCCTTATTATAATATATGTTGTTAATTCTGTTGTAAGATTCTGTTTCCCTATTATCTTTTCTTTTCTTTTTATTTACCTAACAATCTGTCCTTTTGTCGATTGAATGCACGATATTAGAACACACTGGTAGTGTTCGGTGCCGACTTTCGATTGTCAAAATGGCGGGTCGTTACATTTGGTTTCCAAGCGTGAGGTTAAACGAGAATTTTGGCTTTGGTAGGTTTTGACTTATAAGAGATAGGGTAAGCGACACCCTATAATGAGTTTGAGATATTATATGTATGAGAGCGTATTTGTTAATGTTGTAAAAACATATTATGTTAATTGGTCTATTGTGTTTATATGAATTCTGGTCAAGACGTAGGATGCCACGGTATCGATAGAGGTTTCTAAACACTTGAAGAAGGCCAACGAACATGGTTTTGAAAATTTTAAAAATTTTGCAAACTAAATATTTTTACTAGGATTATATTTTGTATAGATATAAAGGAATGATTTTCAAAACTCTATATAGTTATATAGTGTGTTGGTTCAAATTTGATAATATTTATTTATTATCACTATTGTTTGTTCGATTGTGCTTAATTTAATAAGAGGCATTAAATGTTGTTTGTTTACTGCTGAATGGTGCTCAATTTATCTAGGAGAATTTATAGTTTTGTTCTAAAACGAACCCTTTGTGAATTAATTTTCACATTTGTGACTATAAAGGTGTTTAGAGAAATTGTTAACTTGAAAATTCACATTTTATTAATAGTGGGTTAAGAATTATTTTATAAAAAGTTGTTAATATAATCTAAATAGTGGAATAAGATATTTAGAGAATAAATACTGGAGATAATTCTATTTTAATAAAGAAGGATTATTATTATGGAAATGTTGTTTATTTAAAGGAATTTTTTTTATAAATTTAGTTTATAAAACAGGTTTGAAAAGAATTTTTGAATCTAAATCCTAGAATCTTAAAAAATAATTTCGAAAGGTTTTTTATGAGAAATGAAATAGCTTACTTTTGAAAGTATTTAAAGGTAAAATTATATTGGGAAGTAAAAATTAAAAAGGGATGCGGTTTCTTTGGGATAATTAGAAGGAAATCATCCCGATAAGTTTTGTGGTAATATGAATAATCTTTTAAGTGATGATTAGATGTTTGCTCAGGCGAATGTTGTAGGGTACTTAGTAGATTATTCTGTTTATCATTATACGATCAAAATGAGTTTAAATCCGAATAAACTCAAAGTGAGATTTAATAAACTGTTTGAAGTTAATATATAGCAAAATATATGCAATATGCTTTCAAAAGAATGAGCTTTTGGAATTTAAACCAGGTATATAATTTTTAAATTCCCTTAGGCGAGAGTTGTTTTCCAAAACAGAAGTATTAGTAATAAGAGATTATTTTAAAAATAGGATTTTTCCCTTGGAAAAGTATGGGATAATTTAACATAGGTTAAATTGGGTTAAATTAAATAAGAAAGTTTTGATAAACATTGTTTTATTTAGAACCATATAATTGTTTAAACACCTAACTAGTGTAACTATGGGTTGATTGGGTCAACTCACAAATATTATTCATTTTAACACTCTAAAATGATTAATAGGTTGACTCGGTCTTAAGAAACCATAATTTGATTTAATCTCCATCTAGATCTTTGAAAAAGTAAAACAAAATTTGTATGTATTCTCAGAATATAAAAGAATATTGTATAAGTAAATAAAGTGGAATGGGTTATGATTTGATGTTTAATGAAGAAATAAATTTATAAAATATTTTAAACTTGGGTGAGAATTTATGCAGTAATTCATAAATAATTTTAGTATTGAATAGAATACTAAGTGAAAATATAAGTTAAGAAAATAATAATAATAATGATAATAATAGTTTAATGTAATTAATAACTAATAAAATATAGAGTATTACTTTCCATTTGTCTGAGTTAGTTTGGATAATCTTCTAAGCAATGACCAAAGCTAATGAGCGAATGGTACGCTTAGATAATTGTCTATATTTTTTGGACAATTAAGAAGTTTTGAAACTAAGTCAAGATTTGTTTGCTAGTCATTTGATATTTGTAACAATGGTAAGTGATAAGTTTTCCCTTATGGAATTTCATTGATGATTACTGTTGGTTTATTCCTTCATGTAATTTTATTGACCGATTTGATTGAATTGAATTGATTGGCTACGTGATTTCACATACGATTGTCCATAAAATTTAAATTTATAGACAAAGGATTTCTAATTATTGTTATTTAGACCTATATCATGGAGATTTTGGAAAAGGAGATTTTAGAAGATTCGTGGAAAGGTATGATATTTATTCACTCTAGTTGATGTTTTTAGGGGAACCAGAATACCACTAGACGCTTCATGTCATTTGGATTCTAGAGTTTCATCATAATTTATTTGAAGGAATCCCCTCCTTATCATTTTGATTTTTAATTTTTGATTTTTCTCGTCTGAGAAATTTGAAAACAAAATTTTGAATTGAAAAACTTAAGTATTTAGATCTAATTTTGTCATTTGAAAATTATTGGATGCACAACATCTATTATAGAATATCCTCTTGTTTGTCGCATATGATTGAGATTATAAAATTATTGGATGCACAACATCAAAAAGGTACGAGGTAGATTTAGAAATTTTAGTTGATTGATGATTTTTATTGGATTGAGGCCCGTAGCAATAATTTGTAGTTGTTTCGATCGATCTGCACAAAGGAGACGTTGGCAAAAAGTTTCGTAAATGTAAGAGTTAGAAATTTTATTGGAATTTTAGAAAATTTTGATAACTAAAATTTAAACTTTCGAGTTATATCTTATAATAAATGAATATGTTGATATAGATAAATGAATCCAAAAAATTAGAAAATGTTAGAATCTATTCCTGCTAATTGGTTTTGAAAATAAGTTTAATAACTCATTTTATTTAATGGTTTTAAAATTAAGGGTTTGGAACATTTTCTTTCTTAGGAATTTCGAGGGTGAAATTCATTTAAGTGGGAGAATGTAATGACCGAAAATTTCGGTTGTCTGATTTTAAATGTTTAATTAATTTTAAATATTTAAAATAATTGAATTTTGCAATTTAATAATATATGATTCAAATATAGGGAATAATTAACTATTTGTATTGTGAATTAGATTTTAATTAAATGAATTTAATGATTTTATTTAACTCAATTTAACTAATAAATAATATTGGTAAGTTCAATTTGTGAATTTATTTACAAATATAAAATAGATTAGATAAATATCGATAATTAGTTATTTTAAATCTACGAAATTAGCCTTCCGGCGGCACAGTCTCGGATTTCGACGAAATTAGTTTCACTGGAACCATAATAGTGAATTATATTATGCAGTCGAATTTTGTGGCAATCCGACGCATCGTTTGGTTGTGCGAGTTTGAAATGTGTGGAAATTAATATTGAGAATTTGATATAATAACTAGGTCAAAAATCATATCTTCTGCATACGATCGAATTATATCTCGAAACTAGTTTCATTGCGCTCGGAATAGAGGTATAACATATGGAACGTCAAGTGGTACGATGGAGTTCAAAATCTTCGAGTTTGTTTTATTGAAAATTTGAAAAAAAAACGAAAAGAAAATAAAAATAGGACAACATAGACAACACTTAACATCATCCCACAAATCTTTTTCCCTATTTCCTACATTGTCCCCTTTGCCTTGTCCTTATTTCAGTAAACAATAGAGGCTTCTTCCTTTTAAATTCAAGAATTCAAAAATCAATATCTCGTTAATTTCTCAATGAAAAATTGCCAAACTAGCTTTAAAAATATCGTTTGGTGGAGAGCTTCATTTCGGCATGTTTTGGGTTGGTTGCATCTTAGGTTTGAGGGGTGCAGCTGTAATGGTCGAACTTTGGGTCTAACCAGGGTTAGAGAATTTGGGGCATTCAGTTATCGATTCGGCAATGGGAGGTTGTGTTTGGTTTGAGCATCGAAGATAACAGCTGCCGTCGAGTTTTGAAGGGGCTCGATGCTGTGATGGGATGCATGACCTATAGCAGGTCGAGGAGAGAATGTTGCGGTCACATTTTTTTATTTCTCCGGGGTTGTCGCCGAGGTAATGATCGTTTAGAGGAGAAGCTATGGAGTTGTTTGGCGAAAATGGCTCGTTGAATAGTGGCCTGGAGGTGGTGTTGTCCTGTGTGTACAAGAGAGGTTCGGCTATAATTTGCCTGTGCACATTTTTGATTTGGGTGAAGAAGAAAGGATGGAGCAGAGGTATAATTGTAAATTATTGTAAAGTTATTTTAATTTTTAATTTAAATCTATCGATAACTTCTAAAATTCATATCTCGCTCATACGAGGTCGGATTCTAACGTTGTTTGTTGCATTGGACTCACGTCGTTACGAATTTCACGATGGAATTGGTTTGGTTGGATTTGGAGCAAGTGGAAATTTAGGCTAAAATCGGACGATCGTTCGGTTTTAGCCTGAAATCAGGACATTTCGGGGAAAATGAAAATATTGTGAGTTTAACTCATATTTAATTTTATTATATCATATCAATGATGTTATAAATTTTTATTGATATTATGGTTGTTAGTTAAAATTGTTTGATCGCTTGTTTGGTTGAATTTCCGTTTGGAAAATGGATGACGTATTAATTTGATCGATATATACCCATGTGATTATATATATTATCCATAACCATTGTTTTGGAGGAAAAATCTATAGAGATACACAAAGGGGGTTTCTCATCCATAAATTATTTAGTTACATCCTTATTCTATTGTTATCCCGCCTTTTGGCAAGGCTGCGATACGAAGGAATTGACTGGAAATTAAAGGTAGTTCATCCTGACACACGGTTATATAAAGGTTCGCTATGGATGCTGGTATATTTTGCTCAAGCCCGGATCAAGCTACAATTAACATGACACGATAAGAAAAGCCATGAAAGCTCACGTTACAAATTTCGTGTCAATCAGAGTTTGTATGCTCAAGTTACGATCGATGCAAATCAAGGAAATCCACTCATTCATATCCATCGTTCCGCCTCTGTTCGAATCGATCCACTTCGTATCCGTCGGTAGACAAGCTCCTCTTCGTATCCATCCTAGGCAATCCCGCTTTGTATCCATCCGAACTTGCCTATTTGCATCCATCTGCATAGGACATGAGTCCACTTCTTATCGATCCACTGTCAAAGATGCTTCGTATCAATCGGCCACAGATCGATACGAAATCAACACCCCAATCAATGAGCGATACGAAATGGCCTCAGAACTATCGATACGAAGAACGTGAGTTTGTATCGATATGAAGCAAACTATATAGGATTGATGCGAAATTGGATGTGGGGAATCTATGCGATGTTGAATGCTATAAAGCGATACGAAGGGAATGTCCTGGATCGATTTGAAGAATGCACAATCAAGTGAAAGACTCGGTCACTCGGCAAAAAAAGTGGATCGATCCCAAAAGTTAACACCACATCATCAGACATCACATGTCTTGAAGCGATGTAAACAGATCGATGTGAACAGAAAGCGATGCAAATTCAACAGCCATCGAAGAATCCAAACTTGCATCGATCATCACTCAAGATCTACAAGTCCAAATGCCACCAAATTTTCACATGAATTTCCATGCAACCTCAGGAATGCTCATGATCGACCTCGACTCAAATTGGGCAAAATATTGATCGATATGAATTTCATTCATATCGATCACAGATCGAGTTCAAATAACCGGGGATTGATAACATAGGCTCACCCACGTAACAGAAGAGATCTTCCAAGATCTGAGCGAGATATTTGATGCCTATGCCTATAAATAGCAGACAAGGACCTACTAAAAAGGGACTTTTGGCTCTTCTACATCCAGACTCTGCCGATACTTGAATTTCACTGCTGTAAATCGTTGCAACCAACAAGCAAAAATTAGTAAAAATCAATCATTTCATAGGACGTAGGACATACGTCGAACCACTCAAATCCGTGTGTTTCTGCGCGTTTTTCTTGCTTATCATTGGTGTATTTATTAGGTTTTCCTCTTTTTCCATTTATATTCTTCATTTTATCTCTTCAAACACATCGGTAGAGTGTTGCGCCCATTTTTGGTACAAACACTTTGGTGCTTTTACCGAGAACACCTAGTTTTTCTCCTGCTCATTGGATCTACTATCGATATCGGATTGCATAAATCTAAGAAGAAGATCCAGATTTTAGGCCTAAAGTTCTTTCATCCTATTCAGATTTGTACCAAGTCTAGGAACGAACTTTGCTATCCATTATGGTCAACACTAGGACTACTTCAACAACTGTAGATCTAGAAGGACGGGACCGACATAGCCCAGCACAACGTTCTCCTACCGATCAGAATGCCGCCAAAACTTCAGATCCACAAGGCCCCGTCACCAGGGAAGAATTTAAATTGCTAATGTAAGAGCTGACAAAGCCGCTAGCAGCTAACTCAGCAATTTTGTGCCAATGTGGAATTGACCAACCAATTGAATCGTCAAAGACGAAGGAAAACTAGAAGGGATCAGGCTTCCTATTCATCCACCAAGTGTTCAGCCTCTTCTGACTACCATCATCGATCTACATGCCCATGGTTGGACGGATGCTATACACAAGCTATTGGGCAGCAACGCACCTTGAGCCTTAGACAACCGAAAGGTGGCCCAACGACCAGCCATCAGACTGGACCCTCCTCTCAAGGAGGTACTATTCCTTATCATGCTACTGACAACGTACCGCCACCATTGCTATTGAATTGGGAGTAGATGCCCAAAACCGGATAGATTCGGACCGTCACCAACATGAATATACTCCAAAACCTTGTGTTCCAGAAGGCTTAGAACCAAGGAGGTGAGCCATGGACCGTCGACCGCGCCCGACCGAACCTCGCATTATGAAACCCAACCACACCTTAGCTCATCATGCCCAGAACATCCAAATGCCGGATATCCCATAATGATTCGTCAGATGATCTGTGAAAGTCAGGGCCTCACCAATGATGTCTAGGGAATCTCTCGGAGTCATAATCTTTTCATTGATGATATACTCTATGCTGAACCACCTCGGCGATTCAGGATGCCAACTCTACCCGTTTATGAAGGGAGCTTTGATCCTAATCAGCATATCGTAAAGTATGAATGTCTAATGAACGTTGCACGAGCTGATGACGCAGTTAAGTGTCGAAGCTTCCCGATTTCCCTTGGGGGCATAGTAACTATATGGTTTACTCGTTTATTACCTCGATCCATCTCGTGTTTTGATTAGTTGGCGACAAAGTTTATTGATCAGTTTCACATGCATGTCACAAGGCCGAAAGATGTTAATACCTTCTCTAGTGTCACTCAAGCTTTTGCAGAGACATTTAGACGCTATCTAGAGAGGTTTCAAGCTACAGGCGTTGAGATTAGTAATCCCAATGATAACTCAATTCTGATGGCACTGACTAAGGGGATCGATCCTGATTTTGAATTCGACAACTGGTTGGTCAGAAAACCTCCTGCGTAATTGGACTATTTCTATTCCAAGGCAGCCCAGTTCTTAAGAAGGGAGGATGTGAAACAGTCTAGGAAAAAGGGTGATGCAAGACCCAGTGTGGAAGGAATCCAGAGCAATGTTGCTCTTAAACAAACCGGGGAGAATTCCAAAAAGGTATATTTGAACATACAGAATAAACAGAATCAACAGAAAGGCAATGGAAACCAAAATAGGAAATCGGATTAGAATCACGGGCTGCGATGTAGAGCTCCTATGTTTGACAATTATACTTCTTTTAAATACGTCACTGGAAAATGTGTATTTACAGACCTCCAATACTATCCAGTATAAGAAGCCTGCTCCAAAGCAATCATCGCAAAAATAGATTCAAATGGAGAAGTGCTGTAGATACCACGATAATTATGGCCATAACACAAACGAGTGCTGTCATTTGCAGGATCTCACTGAGAAGTCGATACGTGAGAGAAAGTTGGTGCAGTTTGTGCAGGCTTCGCAGTCAGGAGGCACGGGCCAATCGTATCAGAACCATATACCAAATCAGTCGATACAGGAGGAACCCGCTCGTACCGGTGGGAGGTTGGTGGTAAATAATATTAGTGGTGGTCCTCATCCAGCAGACCGGAGCTGGAAGGAAATGGAGTCGTACGCCAATTCTATTAGGCATGCGAGCTATGAATGTTGTAGTAGTTTGGAAAATGAGGCTCCAGCCAAGCAACAAAAAACGATGACAGATGACATCGTATTTTTAGACAGGGATGCCAACAGGGTCAAAGCCCCAACTATTGATCCACTTGTCATTTCAACTTAGGTAGTTCTTGCTTGGATGAAGAGGATCTTAGTAGATAATGGAAGTTCAGTGAACATACTATTCAAGTGAGCCTGTGATCAGATGAAAATGAAAATAAAAGATTTTTCAGTCTTTTATTCATGGCTTCAATGAAAGCGAAACTATACCCACTAGAGTGGTGGAACTACCAATGGAGTTGGAAATTGGAGAACGCCGGAGAGTCCGAATTTTACAGTTTGTTGTGTTGGATATAGACTTGCCATACAATGCTTTCTTGGGCCGACCGGCCCAAGCTGAATTCAGGGCTTCCATTTCCCCTTGGTGGTTGACTTTAAAATTCCCACTGACAATAGAGTTGGAGTCGTTCAGGGAGACCATGATGCTGGACGAGCTTGTTATGTTGCCGAACTGCAAGAGGCATAGCGAAAGGAAAAAGGAAAAGACATAGAGGAATCTCTCTGCATCTGCTTTGTTAAGAATTGACAGCTAACGCCTGGGCCTAGGCCCGGGCACCCCAACCAATTCCCAAGTGATCTTGACCCTAGAGATACCAAAAGTGAAGATGAAAGTGAAGATAGTCAAGCTTCCTCGACCGAGCTGATGATCAATGTATCGATCAACGATGATGACGATTCTAAAATGATAAAGATTGGATCTTAGCTAAGCCAACATATACAGGAGGAATTGGTTGAATTTCTCCAGGCAAACCTCAACGTATTTGCCTAGACATATTCTGACATGTGTGTGATCTCTCCAGACATCGCGAGTCACACATTGAATATTGACCCGTGACATGTCTCGATCGAGCAAAAAAGGCATGGTATGGATCTAGAGAGATCTACCGCCCTTAAGGAAGAAGTAGAAAAGCTTAAATCAAACGGGTTTATCCGAGTTGCATTATATCCGGAATGGGTGTCAAATCTTGTACTTGTCCGAAAGCCAAGCGGAAAATGGAGAACATGCGTTGATTACTCAAACTTGAATAAAGCTTGCCCTAAAAACAGTTTTCCACTTCCCCGAATCAATCAGCTCGTAGACTCGACAGCTGGACATGAACTCTTATCCTTCATGGATGCATCTTCTGGTACAATCAAATACCCATGCACTTGCCTGACCAGGAGCATACCATCTTTGTAACCGATCTAGGACTTTACTACTACAAAGTCATGTCATTCGGACTCAAGAACGCCGAGGCAACTTACCAATGATTAATTAATTGAATGTTCACCAACTAGATCAAAAAAATCCATGGAGGTATATGTGGACGACATGCTTATGAAATCATGATTCTCCACTAATCATATCAAAGATCTGGAACCGATGTTCGATATCCTCCGAGAATATAGAATGAAACTCAACCCGTTGAAGTGTAACTTCGTAAAGTTCCTTGGATTTATCTTCAATGCTTGAGGAATTGAAGCCAATCTCGAGAAGATCTGAGCGATCAGAAATTTTGAGACTCCAAGAACTATAAAGCAATTCCAAGCTCAATGGGAAAGTAGTAGCACCGAGCAGGTTCATTTCAAAATCCACTGACAAATGCATTCCCTTCTTCGACCTGATCAGAAAGGGAAACGAATCTTTGAATGGACTATGGAATGTGAGGGTGCATTTCGAGCACTAATTCAATACCTCCCCACACCACCTATTCTATCGAAGCCCATTGATCATGAGAGATTATACATCTAGTTGGTGGTGTCAGAAAATGCAATCAGTGCTATCCTAATTCGGAAGGAAGACCGGATACAATAGCCGGTCTGTTACATTAAAAAAGACTAACGAGAGCAAAGAGAAATTATCTGAAGCTGGAAAAGTTGGCTTCTTGTCTTATCATTGCCTCAAGGAAGCTTCGACCGTATTTCCAAGCTCATCCTATCACCGTCTACACCGACTAGCCATTACAAACAGGTCCTTACACGGCCTGAGACGTTTGGTACGTTACTCAAGTGGAATATCGAGCTAAGCCAGTTTGACATTACTTACACTCTAAGGTGAGCTATCCAAGGATAAGTCCTAGCAGACATCATCACTGAATTCACTACCTCGGAGGACTTGCCCGAAACCAATGAATCTCCCATGTATGTCCGGAAGCTGCATACTGATGGCTCATCAAATGATCGTGGCTCGGGTGCTGGAGTTGTACTGAAAACTCCTAAAGGCCGATCTATATGCCATGCATTAAAGTTCGATTTTCGTGCGACCAACAACGAAGGCGAATAAGAAGCCCTACCTGCTGGACTGAGACTTGCCAGAGATTTAAGAATTATTTCTCTAGAGGTTTATTGTGATTTGTAATTATCGTGTGTCAAGTTTAGGGGGAGTACTAGGCCAAAGACCGAAGGCTGGCTGCTTACCTTGCTCGGGTTCAGGAGATATTGAATCTGTTCGATTATTATGCCATCTATTACATATCCCGAGAGTGCAATCAGAAAGCCGATTCGTTAGCAAAGTTAGCTAGTACATGAGAGGCACAAAAAATGGGAATCGTTCCTATGGAAACATTTGTTTGTACCAAAATTGGGCACAACACTCTTCGGAAGTTTTTGAAGAGATAATAAATGAAGAATGTAAATTTAAAAATGAGGATTATCTAACAAAAACTCCAAATAACAGTAATGTAAATGTGAAGACAAGCGATTTATAGTGGTTCGGCTTGTTGCCTACGTCCACTGTGAAGTTTTTGCAATTTTATTGATTCTCTTTCAATGTTTACAAGTGATTATAGCGAGCAACAGCAAGTTACAACTGGAAATTCGAAATCAATGGCAAGAATATGATGTAGGATGATGGAGATCTCGATCCGGCAGAGTCTTGGCGCTTCAGAATCCAAAATATCCCTCTTCTGTAGGCTCTAGGGCTCTATTTATAGGCGTAGGAGGCCGAGACTTCGCTCAAATCCCAGGAGATTTTTCTGGCACGTGAGTGGGCCCACGCGGCCAACCTTAAGAAGTTTCGAGTCGATCGGCTATCGCTACGATGTCATTTCGTATCGATCAAGATGACGTCCAATCGAGCTGAAATTTGGTGTAGATATTCCTCAGCATGCATGCAAGCTCCTGTGAAAATTTCATGGCATTTGGATCAGTGGATCGCGAGATATGGTCGATACGAAATGGAAGTTCTCGTTGGCTGATTGGTTCGAATCCATCATTTTCGAATCGACCCCTTCGACTCAATAAACTCACGTGGTCCTGTGATGATGTGGCACGCGCACTACGCCTCGATCTAGTATTTGCTCCGAGATGACTGTGTCGACTTCATATATCTCGCCTCGTTCGTATTGAGGGATGACACATCACCCTGGTCTAATGTCCACTTGGATACGAAGTGGTCAGAAACTATGGATTCAAAAATCTGTTACATCGATGGGTACGAACTAACAAAGGTTGATGGGTACGAACATGCCTCTTTTCGATGGATACGAGCTACATAGCTTCTTAATGGACACGAAGTCAATCGATATGAACCAGGGTCTTCTGATGGATACGAAGTAGGATAACCCGATGGATAGGAAATAGAGCAATCTGATGGATACGAGGCACTCTGCCCAGATGGATTTGAAGAGAAGCTTCCATGATGGATGCGAAGCGGACACTAGCCAATCAGTACGAGGCATAACCCCTGCTGATGGATTCGAAGCCCATCGATACGAACTCGATGGATTCGAACATTGCGAACATGATCGATACAAAGTGATGAGACCTGATCGATACGAAGTGTTGATACCTGATCGACGCGAATAGGATCGATACGAACTGGACGTACTTCGATGGATACGAAATCAACAACAATGATGGATACGAACTCTGGGCCGTTCCTTCTATATTGAATCGATCATAACTTGAGCATACGAACTCGGATTGACTTGAAATTTGGAATGCTGGTTCCTATGGTCTTTCTTGTCATGTACTCTAAATTTTAGCCTGATCTGGGCTTGGACAAAATTCAGCGATATCCATAGTGAAGTAAAGTATAACCAATCTTTGAGACGAATTGCCCTTTGTTTTCGATTGATCTTTAGGTATCACGGCTTTGCCAAAAGGTGGGATAACATTTGCCCCCAAAGTACGTCTTGTGGAAATATGACATGCTTTGAAAAGCTGCAATTTCTCTTTGAACAATCATTGCTCTCTTTCATTGAAAGTTGTATTCCGTATTGTTGTAACCTTGCGTTGATATAACTGTTTCCTGTATAATAGTGCTTAGCTGTTCGTTGTTGTAATCACAATGAGATGAGTATTCGATCCCTATGAATATTGAAAATTGAATATTAGTCTGACATATGCATATATGTTAACATGACTTTCGTTAACGCCGTGCGTTCATGAGTCGTTGTCATTTTTTGTTTGTCATACTGAATTTCGTATCGATCCTCTCCTGAATCGATGTGAAATCAACGTTCGAAAGTTGTTTTGTGGAGTTCCTTCATATTGATACTCTCCTGAATCGATATAGAAGGTTGAAAGATTGACTTCACATCGATAAATTAAGAATTTGTTGGATGCGAATGCTTATTCGCGTCGATGCTAACGCTTGAGTTGTGAAGGATACAAAACCGCTGTTCGTATCGGTGTCTTAAACTTCGGTGGACTCTGCTTTGTATCGATGAGCTTTGGTTGTAACTTCGCATCGATTCAACCGTACAAGCCATAACGGGTACGAACTTGCCGTTCGTACCGATATGTAGTGGATGGAGTCGTGAACCTGTTGGGGCGAACAGGGGCTTCGAGTCGATGCGTTAGCTGTTCGTTTCGAATCGATAGGAAATTTGGTCTGATGGAGTCGAACGGGGCGTTCGACTCGACTCAGGGTTTGACCAGTTACGACCGGTCAAATGGACTGGAAGGCGAATCGGCCCGGTTGCTTCCTGAGTCCCATATAAATACTCTGGACTCGGCCACCTTTTCACTTTTTACTTTTCGCTGCCGTTTTCAACCTTTGCATCGATTTGAACATCATAGAAAACAAAACTGCATCACGTCGTTGATACGAAGAGATTCAACACTTAACTTCTTCGATTCCCACTTCCAAATTAGGTAAACAAACATGAGTTCACGCAATGAAACTGTTTCAGATATACTCTTCCTTCATTGTTTATCCATTTTGGTAATTGGTAAAGCCAGATCTGGTATGGAGAAGAAAGAGTGGGAAAGACAAGATCGAATCGATCTGGGGATTTGTGTTTGAATTGATGAAGGCGGCGATATTTTCTTTGGATTTCGCATCAATCCCTAGGATGCTCTAATGGAGAAGACGCAGTTCGTACCGATGGCTACGGCGACGGATCGTATCGATTCGAAATGATCGATACAAAAAGTAAGCTAACGGTCGATTCGAGGTCCTAAACTTTAGATCGATACGAATTACATTTTTATGATCGATACGAAAGATATCGATTCGAACGTGATCAATGTCAAGTTGAGGCCTTCCTGATCGGTACGAACAGGCGACCAAGGATCGATTCGAAGTTGTCTGATATTGATCGATACAAAACCGGCCCTTGATTATCGATTCAAAACGTGGCCCCTTTCGAACTGGTCTCCTGATGGATTCGAACGAGCTTTCTGCGATCGATTCGAAACCTCCCTTTGATGGATACGAAATTTTTGGCAATCGATAGCATGATTCCGATGAGTTCATCTTTGCATATCTAAGTTTAACTATTAAACTGCACACTTGACCATCCTTTCGAAGCTCGTCGATGGAACTATAACTTAACACCGCAATAACGAACTTTAACTTGAATCGATTGCCAACATCTGAATGATACAGTTGTGACGGTCAACGATGACGGTCACTCCTACTGGACTTTGATTATCTTTGTTGCTTGGAAGTTCTTCATAATTCTGCAAAAAAATTTCAAGTAATGCACAGCACTGCACAACACACACTCTTACACGTGGGGAATACACGGGTTTTTTATCGCTTAATGATAATTTCTCATAAGTTAGCCAGTTATGGAACCATCAAGTTCACAGCCGCAAGAAATCCAAAGTACAACTCCTCCGAGACTTGAAATCCCGGACATTGAGCCCAAAATCATTGGTCCAGCCCCGGATGAATTACCCGATGCATCTTTCATCGCCAATCCATCGGACTCCGTTCGATCCAACGTCTCTGAAGATATGCTAGGGAGAATATGCTTAAGGCATGGCCTGTCAATGGACAACGTATTATTGCCGGGACCGACTAACAGACCACACAATCCGCTAGAGGGATACACCACATTCAATCGTCACGCGTGTGTGGCCGGAATGCTCCATCCGTTCAATGAGTATATAAGAGAAGTATTGTCTTTTTTTGGGATCGCTCCATCTCAACTACACCCAAATGGATATGCTTTAGTGAATAGCTTGTTTATCGTCTTCATTGAGTATCTTCATCGACCACCAATCCCGATTGAGATCAGATACCTGTTCAACTTCAAAAGCCGAAATGATAACCCATCCTTTACATTCTTAGAGGCGGTAAGGAATTGTCAAGTGGTCACCGGATCCTGGACCAGGCTAAGCTACTTCAAGACGGAGTGGTTTTACGTTAGATGCCTCCAAGGGTTCGCCCGGCGATGGTTATTCAGACGTGAGTATAGCTGAGTTTTTAAGTAATTACTAGGGAAATTGCAGTTTAAGTGAAACTTATACTCTTTCTTCTTTTTTTTACAACAATAATTCAGCGACCCGAAGGTGGATACTTCAAGGAGATTGTCCGGGTGCTTCAGGAAGTCTCGAGTGAAGATAGGAATATTGAATTGCTCTTGACGGATAGAAATCTCAGAATTCTTGGGTTGGTCGAACGGAGACAAATCATAGTGCTTGACGGTGCATTAAAAACTGCCTTAAGAGAGCGAGTCAAGCGTAAGAAGCCTAAAGTTGTCATAATCGAGGTGGTCGATTCCGAAAGAACTTATACTGATGAAGAACCCCTGGGCGAGCCTGCTAATGCATCCCAGGCCACTGAAGAACGAAGAAAACGCAAGGCAGCCGTTTTTAAGTCGCCTAAAAAGGGAAGACGGAAATCGGTCATCACATCCTAGCTCGCCCCCGGAATTAGAATTTCGAAGAGGTCTCCCCCAAGAACAGAAAGTCTCTTTGAAGGGCTTGCCGATCTTCCAATCCCGGACGATGTGTCTTTCCAACATGATGCCGGGTTGGAGGAACTCCACCATACTCTAGAATTGAGCGAGCCTTTTATTACTAGCATGGTCAACACTTCCGGTTGGTCGGGGGGATGCATATTCATACACATTTCACGACACCATGCAACCCTTAACCGTAGGTCATCTGTTTCGAAAAGCCACTAACTCTATTTTCATTTTGCTTTGCAGATACTATGACTGGACGTGGTTCGATGTTAGGAAGTCTTCGACGGGCTCGTAAATCTTCCTCATATTACGAGTTGCAAAGAAGGGAAGGGGATAGAGATTACGATCGCAGATACTCTAGGTATTCTAGCCAAGAACGATATGATAGAGATAGGGACTACAGATGTCGGTCTCGATCTCGCACTCCTCCTCCCAAAGCTCATGTACAACCTCCTGCCTATGTTTCTCGTCCTTTCGAATCTTCGCGGTACAAGTCAGCTTCTCATTCTTCCAGATCCGAGCCCCATCATCTCAGATCTGAGACAATGACCCCAGTAGTTGCGGAACAGCCTCCTACGGAAATTACGGGGGAAGGAGCGATCAGGCTTGCGCAGTTAAAGAAGGACTTCCTGAACATTTGTTTTGATAACTACATTTTCCCTCCTCATTTGAAGAGAATCCCGTTGGAGGCTAAGCAGATGGTGCACGATTATGTGCATGACTTCTATGCCCAATACAAGGCATGGTCTAAAGTGGCCGAGAAAGCATCGTCATTAGCTTTTGAACGAGCGGCTATCATTGAGAAGCTACAAGCCAAGCTGGCTCAAAAAGACCGTATCATACAAGTACTGAACACGAAAGCCGAATCATCTCGAAAATCAGAGATGGAGGCTCTTACGAAGGCTGATGAAGCTCAAGCGGCTATGGATAGAATGAAAAAAGAGCATTATGTCACTGTGGAAGACATGGGCCACTAAAACACCATTGTCACCGCCGAGCGAGATATGGCTTTGAAGGAGCTTAATAAACTTAAAGCCAAATTTTCGGAGATTATGAAAGAAAGGGATACCGCCAATATTTCTGCACATGAGGCATGTGATCAGGCGGTAGAATTCCAGACCGAGCGTGACGCTGCGATGGCTAAAGTAATGGAGATCGAAGCCGAAGTTGATAGAAAAATTGAAATTGCCGAGTCCAAGCTGGAGGCCGACATTGAAGACCTCCTCATCGATTATAATGCTAATGTGTTAAAGCACAGGAATTTGGCTTGGCTCGAGAATTATCCGGTACATCTTCACAACGCTTGGGGTCGGCTTATTGAGGAGGAGAAAGCGGCGCATCCGGATGAATCAATTGACCAATTTGAGCTTGAAAACCGATTGCTGACCGAAGACGAAAGGAAAGTCCTTCATGATGCCATAATTTCTTATGAGAAGGAGATGGTCGGCGCCCAACATCTGGAAGTCGGGGAAGGTTCATGTGTTGAACACCAGGCTGCAGCTCTTGAGATCACCGCTCCACTCCCGTCAGAGCCTACATCTGCGGTTGATTCACAATCTATCCCACCCTATAATCCAGAGCAACCGCAGCTATCTCCTATCTGGGAGCATGTTTCTGAAGCTGCTCAGTCGTCAGCATGCCAAGTTGAGGAAGGTATTCCGAACTTATCTCAAATGTGTTCCAAATGGAGAGTTTGTTTTGAAGCGATTATTAATAACTTCTTATCTTTGCTCAGTGACTGGAGTTGCGCCGATTGCTGCGACTCAAGAATCAAGTCAAGGGAAGAATGCCATCACTACCGAAACGACTGTCGTGACAACAACAGTGTCAACTGAGATAACGCAGGGGAGCACACTATCTCTTGATGAGCAAATGGTGAGCGATCTACTCGGCCAACATGGTGGCTCCTTTACATACTTGTCGTTCATCATTAGTGGACTTCCGCCAGCCTCTAGCTCTTCAGTGCAGACTACAGATGTCCCCGCCAGGCCCAAGCGATTGGTGAAGAAGAAATTCTGGCCAAGATTAACGCTGAATTAGAGGCTGCGGGATAAGGCGGTAGTGTTGGTTGTGATACGGCGGTGCACAGCCCAGCGCGTCTAAGGATAATATCACCAGGCAGCACTGTTGTTGATACCCGGGTGTCTTTCCCATCTTCCGTTGCAGATCAAGTCCCTCCAACTCCTCCGGTGTACCGTATATACTTGGAATCAAGTTCAGAGGAGGACGTTGACATTATGCCCCCAGCAGGGGAGCAACCATCGGAGGGGAGAGGCTCAAAACGGAAGATTTCTAGCGAGTCGGAGGGTTCCCCGTTGAAGAGAAGACCAAGGAAGAAGAAGTAGGTTGGCTACTTAAGCAAATTTTTGATAGATAAGAATTTGTTTTTGCTTCTTATTTGTAGGCCGTGTATAGATGCGGGTTCGGCCCCCTGCTAGTAGGAATTTTGGAAGAACTTGCACATAAGCTCTTGTTTCTAGTTAATTGAAATAAAATTTAGATTTCTTCATTTCAACTGTTTTTTCTTGTTTTACTTGTTTAAGTGTTGTGATGATCAGCTTGTGACCGCACCTATTACAGATCTTGAGCACACGTCTGCAGTCCGAGGACTTAGAATAATTTGCAAGCGATAATTTGGTTCGCACTCCGGGAATCCGATAATTATCGATGTCCATGACACAGTTCACACTCCGGGAACTTCGAGTTGATACTTACGCTTTAATTCACACTCTGGGAATTCGGAGTTAGCATTTACGCTTTGGTTCGCTCTTCGGGAACCTAAAGTCGACGTTTATACCCCAATTCACACTCTGGAAATTTGGAGTTAGTATTTATACTGGTTCGCACTCAGGGAACCTGGAGTTGATGTTTATATTCCAGTTCACGCTCTGGGAACTTAGAGTTAGCCGACAGATGGTCAGTCACATCATTTGAGCTTTTTGAGAATTCGTTCACACTCTAGGAACGATGGATTTATCGGGATCATGGATGGTCGGATCACATCCACCCCGAGTTAACAAGCGAGGTCGTTAGATGGATGGGTCCATCCTCCTCGAACTTGTTTAAGATTGGTCGAAGTCGTTAGGAGGACGGATCCACCCCCTTTGAAACCGCATTTATATGTTTATACTCCAACTCGGACTCTGGGAGTTTGGAGTTAGTGTTTATACTCCGGTTCGCACTCTGGGAACCTAGAGTTGAGATTTATACTCCAATTCGCACTCTGGGAATTCGGAGTTACTGTTTACACTCCAGTTCGCACTCTGGGAATCTGGAGTTAATGGAAGGATTGTTGTGTATCAATCCTTTTAGATGTTGGTGTGGTGACATGCCCCCGAGCTCAGGTTTCACTTAGTGAGTGACCGGTTGTATCTCAATCACTCCCTATTTGAATAAATCCCACCGTATGATGGAACTCAGCTCTCCGTGCATCGTGATGTTGTATGTCATATTCAATAAATCACAGCTCTGGCTCGAAGAGATAGCATTTTATTGCTGAAATAAGAAAATATGGCAAAGTCGGTTGCTTTATTAAAAGTTCAAATTTCGAAATGTGAAAATAAAATGCAAAGGAATAAATGGGCTAAAACAAATAAAGCCTGTCATGTATAGTAGCGACGGAGACTCTCGCTATTCCAGGATCTCGGCAGAGTAAGACCGTCAACGGTCGATAACTTGAATGTTCCATCTCCGAGCTTTTGTGAAATCACATATGGTCCTTCCCAATTAGGTTTCATGTGTGAAGGAAGAGGATAGATCCTCTTTAGTACGAGATTGCCAAGTTTAAAGGTTCGTGGCCGGACCTTGGTATTGTATATTCGGGTGACTCGACTCCGATACGCGGCTGCGCTCAGATCAGCCTCTTCACGCTTTTCATCGAGTAAATCCAAAGATTCAACAAGTAGTGTGACATTTGTTTTTGGATCATAGTACGTCACACGATGAGAAGACACTTCCATCTCGATTGGAATAATGGCCTCCGAGCCATAAGATAGACAAAATGGAGTGTGTCCGCTTGCAGTCTTGTGGGTCGTTCGATAAGCCCATAAAGCCATAGGAAGTTCATCAACCCATTTGCCCCCGGCCTTTTCCAGCCGTTTTTTCAAAATAGATTTGATAACTTTATTAACAGCTTCAACTTGGCCATTCGCTTGAGGGTGCGCAACTGTAGAGAATTTCTTATGGATATGGAATCGTTGACAGAAATTCTTGAATTCAACGCTGTCGAACTGGGCTCTGTTATCGGTGATAAAAGTATGCAAGAGACCAAACCGACATATAATGTTGCGTACTACGAAGTTGATTACTTTCTTCGTCGTGATTGTTACAAGAGGTTCAGCTTCAGCCCATTTGGTGAAGTAATCGACTGCGATGATGGCGTACTTCGCGCCACCTTTGGCCAAAGGCAATGTACCAATTATGTCAATGCCCCATACCGCAAACGGCCAAGGGCTGACCATTTTAGTTATCTCGGTAGGTGGGGCTCTAGGAATCCGAGCATGGTTTTGGTATTTATCACATTTTCAAGCGTAGTCTGGTGCATCACGGTTAACAGTAGGCCAATAATACACCCGTACCGGAGTACTTTCTTTACGAGTGCTTGCCCCCCAGTGTGATCGCCACATTCTCCTTCGTGTACATCATGTAACACTCATTTGATTTCGTTGTGCGCGATACACTGGAGGAGAGGAACATAATATCCTCTTCGTTACATAACTCCGTTTTGAATGATGAACCGCGAGGCTTTTCGAAGAATCGGTCTCTTCTCACTTCTGCGCTCAGGCAATATCCCATGCTCAATATAATCTCGATAAGGGGTCATCCATGACTCTCTACTGGAATTAGTCTCAAAGGTGAAGTCCATCTCCATTTGACCAATGCTCGAAGAGGATAGAGTTTCAACGAGGATGCGCCTTAACTGCTGAGCTTCGCCCGTACTTGCTAACTTTGCCAACGAATCGGCTCTCTGATTATGCTCTCGGGTATGTATAAAATGGAATAGTAATTAAACTGATCAAGTAATTCTCGGATCCGGGCTAAATAAGCAGCTAGCCTTCGATCTTTCGCCCGGTATTCGCCCTGGACCTAGCACATGACTAATTGGGAGTCGCAATAGATTTCCACAGCGGTAATTTTCAGGTCATGAGCCAGCTTCAGCCCAGCAAGTAAAGCTTCATATTCGGCTTCGTTATTGGTCGCATGGAACTCGAACTTTAAAGCATAGCATATGGATCGGCCCTTGGGGGTTTCAAGTACTACCCCAGCGCCCGAGCACCGATCGTTGGATGCACCATCAGTGTGTAACTTCCAGATGTACTCAGGAGATTTCCTGGTCTCAGGCAATTCTTCAGGAACAGTAAACTCGGCTATAAAATCTGCTAGGACTTGACCGTGAATACCTCTCCTTGGAGTGTAAGTGAAATCGATTGACTTAGTTCGATGTTCCATTTGAGTAACCCACCAGACGTCTCAGGCCGCGTGAGGACCTGTCGTAACGGTTGATCAGTGTATACAGTGATGGGATGAGCCAGAAAGTATGGACGGAGTTTCCTTGAGGCAATGACCAAGCAGTAGGCTAATTTCTCCAGCTTCGGATAGTTTCTTTCAGCGCCGGTGAGTCGTTTGCTAACATAATTGACCTGTTTCTGAACTCGGTCTTTCTCTCGAACAAGGGTTGCGCTGATTGCATTTTCTGATACCGCCAGGTAAAGATACAACTGTTCGTGGTTAATAGGCTTGGAAAGAATCGGCGGTGTGGAAAGATGTTGAACCAATGATTGGAATGTGCCCTCGCACTCCCATGTCCATTCGAAGTTCCGCTTCCCTTTTCGGATCAAATCGAAGAAGGGGATGCACTTATCGGTGGACTTGGATATAAACCTGCTTAACGCTGCTACCTTTCCATTGAGACTCTGGACTTGCTTTATAATTCTTGGAGTTTGTAAATTTCTAATAGCCCAGATCTTTTCGAGGTTGGCTTCTATTCCTCTGGTGTTGACGATGAACCCAAGGAATTTTCCGGATACGACTCCAAAATGACACTTAAGCGGATTGAGCTTCATCCCTTATCTCCGAAGGATATTGAACATTGACTCCAAGTCTCTAATGTGATCAGTGGAGTATCGTGATTTCACCAACATGTCGTCCACATAAACCTCTATGGTCTTTTCGATCTGGTCAGCGAACATCCGGTTAACCAAGCGTTGGTAAGTTGCTCCGGCATTCTTCAATCCGAAGGGTATGACTTTGTAGCAGTATAGTCCCAGATCGGTTACGAAGCTTGTATGCTCTTGGTCAGGCACATGCATGGGTATTTGATTGTAGCCCGAGTAAGCATCCATGAAAGATAATAATTCATGTCCGGCCGTTGAATCTACGAGTTGATCAATTCGAGGGAGTGAAAAGCTGTCTTTCGGACATGCTTTGTTTAAGTCAGAATAATCAATGCACGTTCTCCATTGCCCATTTGGTTTCCGGACAAGTACAGGGTTGGATACCCACTACGGGTAGAGAGAATCCCAGATAAACCCATTGGCTTCAGCTTATCAACTTCTTCTTTAAGGGCACAGATCTCTCTGGATCCACACCGCGCCTTTTCTGCTTGACCGGGATGTACCGCGGGTCAATATTCAGGGTGTGGCTCGCGATGTCCAACGAGATCCCACACATATCAGAGTGTGTCCATGCGAATACGTCGAGATTCGCCCGGAGAAAATCAACCAATTCCTATTGCATTTCTTGGCTCAACTAAGACCCAACCTTCAACATTCTCGAATCATCATCATCACCATCGATTGGAACATCAATCGTCAGCTCATCCGGGGATGCCTGCCTTTCAATAGGTTCTTCCTTGTTTTCATTATCTCTCGGGTCAAGATCCCTGTGGAATTGGTTGTTGTGCCTGGGCCGAGACCCAGGCGCTAATTGTCAATTGTTTGTAAAACGGACGCAGAGAGATTCCTCTACGCCCTTCCCTTTCTCTCGTCGCTGCGCCTCGCGCAGCTCAGCCACATAACAGGCTCTTCCAGCAGCCTGATCTCCCTGTATAACTCCAATCCCATAATTAGTGGGGAACTTCAATGTCAAACACCACGGGGCAATCGCTGCCCTGAACTCAGCAAGGGCCGGTCGGCCCAAAAATGCATTGTATGAGGACTGAATATCCAAAACAACAAACTGTAAAGTCTGAACTCTTTGGCACTCAATTTCTAACTCCACTGGAAACTCTACCACCCCAGTGGTTATATTAGCACTCCCATCGAAGCCATAAATTCTAGATTGACAGGGCTTTAAATCTTTGGCTTCCATTTTCATCTGGTCGTATGCTCTCTTAAACAAAATATTCACTGAACTCCAACTGTCCACCAAGATCCTCTTCATCCAAGCAGGACCAACCTGGGAAGATATGGCAAGTGGGTCAATAGTTTGGGCTTCGACCCTATCGGCATCTTGGCTCCTGAATACGATGTCATCTGTCATCGTCTTTTGTAATTTGGCCGGAGCCCCTTCATCGAAATTACTGCAACACTCAAAGTCCACATGCCTAATAGAATTGGCATATAACTCCATTTCCCTCCAGCTTCGGTTTGCTGGATGGGGACCACCACTGAATGTGTTAATAACTAACCTCCCGCTTGTACGGGCAGGTTCCTCTTGTCTTTCCTGAGTTTGCACACGGTTTTGATTGGATGGGCCCGCACCACCAGACTGCGGTGCCCGAACGAACTGATCCATCTTTCTTTCTCTGATCAATTTCTCAATTAGGTCTTGCAAATGTCTACACTGATTGGTATTATGTCCATAACTTTCATGGAATCTACAGAACTTTCCTGTTTGGATCTGCCTCTCCGATGATGGCTTCGGAGCAGGTTTCTTATACTGCATAGCGTTGTAAGTCTGTAAATACACGTTCTCCAGCGACGTGTTCAGTGGTGTATAATTGTCAAACATTGGAGCCCTACGTCGCGGGCCACAGTTCTGATCCCGCTTTCTGTTCTGATTGTCACTGTTCCTTGGTTGTTGAGTTTGTTTATTTTGAATATTTAACTGGACTTTTCCCGAACTTTCACCAGATTGTTTGACTGCAACATTACTCTGAATTCCCTCACTGCTAGGTCTTACATCATCCTGTTTTCTAGACTGTTTGCATCCTCTCGCCTCAAGAATTGAGCGGCTTTGGAATAGAAATGGTCCAGCGATGCGGGAGGCTTCCCAGCTAACCAGTTTCCGAACTCAGAATCGGGGTCGATTCCCTTAGTTAATGCCATTAAGAATGAATTATCATTGGGGTTACTGATCTCTGCACAAGCGGCATTGAACCTTTCCAAATATCGCCTGAGTGTCTCTACGGGAGCCTGAGTGACACTGGATAAAGTATTAACGTCTTTAGGCCTGGCGACGTGCATACGAAATTGCTCGACAAACTTAGTAGCCAACTGGTCGAACGAAGAGATTGATCGAGGAGGCAATCGTGTGAACCACATCGTTGCGATGCCCCCTAGAGAAATAGGGAAACTATGGCACTTTACTGCATCATCAGCTCTTGCAGAACTCATCGACCACTCATATTTCAGGATATGTTGATTGGGGTCGAAATTCCCTTCGTACATGGGTAGAGTCGGCATTCTGAATCGCCGAGGGGGTTCATCGTATAAAATTTCATTCGTAAACGGAGTATGACTTCGGGAGATTCCCAAATCGTCATTTGTCAAGCCCTGACTCTCGCGAATCATTTGGCGTATCATGGCTGAAAGGTCTGGCATCAGAGCATTTTGTGCACGTTGGGCCAAAGTGTGGTTGGGTTCCACATTGTGAGGTTGGACCGGGTGCTATCGACGGTCCATGTCTCGCCTCCTTGGTTCAACGTTTTCTGGAACGTATGGTTCAGTACGCCGCTGTTGGTTATGGGTATCAATCCCTATATCAGCCGTGGTAGCAGTGGCACGGTTGTCCGTGGTGCATTGTGGAACAGTGCCTCCTCGGGAGGAGGGTCCAGTATGAAAACTGGCAGAAGGGCCAACTCTTAACTGTCCAACGGTCAATGCTGGTTGGTGATCAATTGCCTGTGCATAATTTCCCTCTAGCCTGGGTCGGGTAGATCTGTGATTGTAATCGGATGAAGCAGAACTTTCAGTGGAGAAGCGAGATGCATGATCCCGTCTGGATCTTCTACGCCCTTGGCGGTCCAGTTGATTAGCTAATTCAGCATTAACGCGCAATTGCTCAGTTAGTTGTTGTCGGCTTTGAGTCAGTTCCTGGAGCAATGTCTGGAACTCCTGTCTAGTAACCGGACCTGATGGATCAGAATGCCCGATATCATCTTGATTAGATGGAGGTACTTGCGTGGGATTCTGTCTATCCCAGCCTTCTGACCAGCGGCGGTAGAAGCGGTTCTTGTGCTAACCATCTTGAGAAGTGGAATCCTTTTCCTAGACTTTTGCAAATCTGAATAGAACGGAAGGAATGTGAAATTGAAATCTGGACCTCCCTCTTAGATTTATGCAATCCGGTATCGATGAAGATCCAATGAGCAGGAGAAATCTAGGTTTTCTCAGTGAAAGTACCAAAGTGTTTGTACCAAAATTGGGTACAACACTCTTCGGAACTTTTTGAAGAGATAATAAATGAAGAATGTAAATTTAAAAATGAGGATTATCTAACAAAAACTCCAAATAACAGTAATGTAAATGTGAAGACAAGCGATTTATAGTGGTTCTGCTTGTTGCCTACGTCCACTGTGAAGTTTTTGCAATTTTATTGATTCTCTTTCAACGTTTACAAGTGATTACAATGAGCAACAGCAAGTTACAACTGTAAATTCGAAATCAACAGCAAGAATGTGATGTAGGATGATTGAGATCTTGATCCGCAGAGTCTTGGCGCTTCAGAATCCAAAAGATCCCTCTTCTGTGGGCTCTAGGGCTCTATTTATAGGCGTAGGAGGCTGAGATTTTCGCTCAAATCTTGGGAGACTTTTTTTGCCACGTGAGTGGGCCCACGCGACCAACCTCAGGAAGTTTCGACTCGATCGGCTATCGATACGAAGTCATTTCGTATCAATCAATATGACGTACAATCGAGCTGAAATTTGGTGTAGATATTCCTCAGCATGCATGCAAGCTCCTGTGAAAATTTCGTGGCATTTGGATCAATGGATCACGATATATGGTCAATACGAAATGGAAGTTCTCGTTGGCCGATTG
Source organism: Allium cepa (assembly GCA_030765085.1). NCBI lineage: Eukaryota > Viridiplantae > Streptophyta > Magnoliopsida > Asparagales > Amaryllidaceae > Allium > Allium cepa. Next base: position 438,444,635 of record CM060944.1, read on the forward strand.
GTTCGAATCCATCATTTTCGAATTGATCCCATCGACTCGATAAACTCACGTGGTCCTGTGATGACGTGGCACGTGCACTTCGCCTCGATCCGGTATTTGCTCCGAGATGACTGTGTCGACTCCATATATCTCGCCTCGTTCATATCGATGGATGACACATCACCCTGGTCTAATGTCCTGTTGGATATGAAGTGGTCAGAGCCATGGATTCGAACAACTGTTACGTCGATGGGTACGAACTAACAAAGGTTGATGGGTACGAACAGGCCTTTTTTCGATGGATACGAGCTACATAGCTTCTTAATGGACACGAAGTCAATCGATACGAACCGGGGTCTTCTGATGGATACGAAGTAGGATAACCTGATGGATACGAAATAGAGCAATCTGATGGATACGAAGCACTCTACCCAGATGGATTCGAAGAGAAGCTTCCATGATGGATGCGAAGCGGACACTAGCCAATCGGTACGAGGCACAACCGCTGCTAATGGATTCGAAGCGCATCGATACGAACTCGATGGATTCGAACATTGCCAACCTAATCGATACGAAGTGATGAGAGCTGATCGATACGAAGTGTAGAGACCTGATTGATGCGAACAGGATCGATACGAACTGGACGTACTTCGATGGATACGAAATCAACAACAATGATGGATACAAACTCTGGGTCGTTCCTTCTATATTGAATCGATCATAACTTGAGCATACGAATTCGGATTGACTTGAAATTTGGAATGCTGGTTCCTATGATCTTTCTTGTCATGTCCTATCAATTTTAGCCTGATTCGGGCTCGAATAAAATTCAGCGATATCTATAGTGAAGCAAAGTATAACTAGTCTTTGAGACGAATTGCCCTTTGTTTTCGATTCATCTTCAGGTATCATGGCTTTGCCAAAAGGTGGGATAACAACATTATCTTCACAGAGCATCGATCAGATGGAAACAAATTGGGTACTTGAGGTCATTCCCGATAAGGAGTCATGGATGACTCCATTCAGAAACTGTCTCGGGTATGTTACCCTACTGGAGCGTAGGAGTGAAAAGAGACAAGTTCTTCGAAAGCTTCACGATTCACTATCGAGGATGGAGTCATATATAGAAGAGGGTACTCTATACCTTTACTCCAGTGTATCGCTCATGATGAAATCAAACGAGTATTGCATGATGCACATGAAGGTGAATGTGGCGATCACACCGGGAGGCAAGCTCTTGCCAAGAAAATGCTCCGATGTGGATACTGTTGGCCGATTGTAAATCGCAACGCATCGAACTATGCCAGAAAATATGAAACAGATATAAAAAATACACTCGGATTCCTAGAGCCCCACCAACCAGAATAACTCAGATGGTCAGTTCATGACCGTTTGTAGTATGGGGCATTGACATTATTGGTTCTCTACCTTTAGCCAAAGGTGGTTCGAAGTACGCCATCATTGTAGTTAATTACTTTACCAGGTGGGCGGATGCTGAACCCCTTGCTACAATCACGAGAAAGAAAGTGATCAACTTTGTAGTACGCAAAAATGCCTACCGTTTTGGTCTCCCACACATCATCATCACAGACAACGGAGCTTAATTCAAAAGTGTTGAATTTAAGAATTTCTGTCAAAGATTCCATATCTAGAAAAAGTTCTGCATAGTTACACACCCTCAAGCGAATGGAAAGGTTGAAGCTGTTAATAAAATTATAAAGTCTATTCTGAAGAAACGACTGGAAAAGGCTGAGGCAAATTGGTTGATGAACTCCCTATAGCTTTATGGGCTTACCGGAAAACCAATAAATCTATGACCGACCACACTCCATTCTCTCTTTCCTACGGTTCATAAACTGTTGTTCTAGTCGAGATGGAAGTACCTTCTCATCGCATGACATATTATGATCCTAAGACAAATGCTATATTACTTGTTGAATCTCTGGATTTATTGGATGAGAAGTATGAAGAGGCTGATTTTAGGGTAGCCGCGTACCGAAGTCGAGTTTCCCAGTTATACAATGCCAAGGTCCGACCCCGAACCGCTGAGCTCGGCGATCTCGTCCTCAAGAGAATTTACCCGGTTCCTTCACATATGAACCAACATGGAAGGGTCATATGTCATTGAATGAAAGCTCAAAGATGGCACATTCAAATTATCAACCGTTGACGGTCTCCTTCTACGAAGATTCTGGAAAAGCGAAAGTCTACGTCACTATTATACATAACAGGCTCTATTTATTTATTCACTTTATTTTTCATTTGCAATTTTTTTATGCATTTTAATTTGAATTTGTAATAAGTCAACCAACTTTGCTATATTTTCTTATTTCAACAATAAAATGTAATCTCTTCGAGCCAGAGCTGTGATTTTTTGTAATGCGTCGACCATCTCTATGCACGGAGAGCTAAGTTCCCCCATATGGTGGGACTTATTCAAATAGAGAGTGACTGTGATACGACCGGTCACTCGCTATGTGAAACCCAAGCTCGGGGGAAAGCCATCTCCCTAAAGCCAAAAAAGGATTGATACACGACAATCCTCTAACTAACTCCAGATTCCCAAAGTGCGAACTGGAGTATAAACCTCTAAATGCGATTTCAAAGAGGGTGGATCCATCCACCTAACGACTTCTCCTGTATCCAAACCAAGTTCGAGGAGGATAGACCTGTCCATTAACGACCCCACTTGATAACTCGGGGTGGATGTCAGTCGACCATCCACGATAATCCATCATTCCCAGAGTACGAACCGGAGTATAAACATCAATTAACTCCTTATTCCCAAAGTGCAAACCGGAGTATAAACATCAACTAACTCTGAATTCCCAGAGTACGAACCGAAGTATAAACATCAACTAACTCTAGATTCCAAGAGTGCAAACCGGAGTATAAACACCGACTAACTTTGAAATCTTCGGAGTGTAGATTGAAGTGTAAACACAAACCGTGTGTAAAGCGACCGCCTGTAAGACAACTCTGAGTCCCCGAAGTGCGGTGAATATAAACATGAATCGTGAATGACTGATCAACCACGAATCAATCTAAGTGCAACTGATTGCTCATAATATAACTCAAGTCCCTGGAGCATGGACTTATCTCTAAATCTCAAGCGTTCATACCGCCGATTTACAAGTACAATCCCCAGAGCATGGATGTAATCACCAATAGATGAGAAAGTGTGATTTGACCACCTGAACTCGTCTTGTTTCAGTCATGCATCAACGAAGTTAAGCTCAACGTATTAAAGGCAAATAACGATTGTTAACCAATCTTTCCAACTTATCCCCAGAACTGGGGGCAGAACTTTAGTGCCAGCCACTGATTGAAATAGCGCAATATCGAGATTTGACTTAACGCTCGATCGCGACCTGAAGCCATAGCTTTGGAACTTAGCAACTAAACTCGGGTCTGATTCAAAGACTAAATCTCCACAAGAGTATTGAGTGGAAGTTTGAGTGCTGAAAACTTTAACAAATGAACATAAACTAAGCTGAAGACAAAATAAATTTTACTTCAACTATTCTTTGAAAGAGAAGAATAAGTACAAAATTATTCCAAAAAAATCCTACTAGCGGGGGCCAAGCCCACATCTATACACGGCCTACAGAAAGAAAAAGTAGATTCCAATCAATCTACCAAAAATGAGCCAAAAAGACATATCAACTCTTTCTTTATTCTCCGCTTCTTCTTTGGTGTTGACCCACTGGAGCTGCCGCTTGGTTGCCTCTTTGAGCCCTTGCCTTTTGGTGGTTGATCTCCAGCCGGGGGGTTTTAGTAACCTCCTTCTCCAAACTCACATGAAATGGGATGCTTCCTGAAGGAGGAGTCAGAGGGATAGGATCAACGTTAGAAGGCAGTGGAGGCTCACTTGTATCAATGACCGTGCCTCCTGGATAAATCATCCACAAAGAAGCTGGGCCAGGGCCCGCCATTACACCTTCAAAGCCATTGGCCCGTGCAGCTGCTTCCACCTCAGCGTTGATTTCAACTATAATTTCCTCTTTGTGAATAGTTTGGACATCGCCAGGGATGCTAGTAGTTGGACCTGAGGAGTTGGTCAAGGGCGCGCCTCCACTCATGACAAACGGCAGATCAGCAAAGGGGTCATTGTGATGACCGAGAAGTTCCTCCATCATCTATTTATCGAAAGTAAGTGTGCTCCCTTGTGCCCCATCCATAGGTTTAGTAGCCATTATCATGATCGCTTCTGTTATGATAGCCTCCTGCTCATGATGCAACTCTTGGGCTGTATGGGGCATGGCAGATTAGCTCCTATCATTGAATGGAGACAAAGAAAAAGTTATCAGCGATTGCTCCAAGTAACACTTCACACTTTGAATGAGCATAAGAGATGTTCAGAAACTTTCTCACGAAACTGGAGACAACTGCGGTTGAACGAGGTTATATGCAGGAACGGACTGAGGATCTACCACAAAGGTCGGTTCGGGCTGGGTTACCACAAGAGTTTTAGAACCCACATCGTGATGCACAACACCCGAACCCTCTCCAACTTCCGAGTGCTGAGTGCCAAGTTCCTCTTTTTCATATACGATCGTGATATCGTGGAGAACTTTTCTTTCATCTTCGCTCAACACCCGGTTCTCTAGTTCGAATTCATCAACTGATTTTGCTTGATGCTCGGTTTTTTCGTTACTCTACCATCTACACTTTATTTTCAATCTTAGACTCGGCCTCCTGAATCTTAAGTGTTGCCGTGTCTCTCTCGTTCCGAAGCACCATAGCCTACCCGCACGCCTTCTGAGCATCTTTATTTGCGTCGTCTTTCTCCTTGATGAATTTGGCAAATTTAGCCTTAAGCTCCTCAAGTTCCTTCAGCGCAACATCCCTTTCAACCATAACAGTGGTGTTTTAGTGGCCCATCTCCTCAACTAAAGAAAAATGCATTTTTCGCATCCTTTCCATAGACTGATTTGCCTCATCGGCTTGCTTATTAGCCTCTACTCTTAGAAGACTTGCTCTAATCGTGAAACACTTGAATAATGCAGTCATTTTGAGCGAGATCAAATTCTAACTTTTCAATCGTCATCACTCGTTTGAAAGCCACCACCAGTACTTTGTCCTCGGTTTTCATCCACTCCCTGTATTTGCTATAGACGTCATGGATGTAATCATGCATAGTTTGCACCGCTTCAATTGGAATTCTCTTTAACTGTGGAGGAAAGATGAAGCCATCGAAACAAATATTTGGGAAGTCTTTTTTCAACTGGATGATTTTGATTGCTCCTTCCCCAGTAGGCTCGGTAATGGCTTTTTCAATGATAGTGGGAGTTTCAGACTCGGTTCTATGGTGCTGTGATTCGGACCTGGGAGCTTGAGAAGATGGTGTTTGGCATGAAGGCTCTAATGGTTGTTTCCTATTACCAGAGGGTTATGTTGGTGCTCGACGAGGTGGGGAACATGACCGAAATTGATGTTTGTATTTTTTATCTCTGTCCCTCTCCCTATCATTGTGCTCCTGGCTAGATTAACCGTGGTCGTAGTCTCTATCGAATTCCCTTCTACGGGACTCATAGTATGAACTGGATGACTGGCGTGCCGAGCGAAGGCTTCCAAACATAGATTTTCGCCTAGTCATCGTATCTGTAAAATAAGAAGAAAAGCAAAATAAGTAATCTCCAGAAATGAACAACATTATGATTGAAAATCATGTAGTGCCATGAAGTGTATGTATACATTTGTTAAACACCCCGACCAACTGGTTATGTCAGCCACACTTGTAGAAAGTGACTCGCTTAAATCTAGGGACCTTTGAAGCCCTTCCAATCCAGTGTCGTGTTGGAGCGACACACAGTTCGGAATCAAAATGTCGGCGACCCCTTCAAAAGGATTTTCTACTTGCGAGGGAGAAGCCTTTGAAATTCTAACACCGAAGGCTGGCTGAGACACGACTACAGATTTCCATCTCGAAGACTTATGATATTTATGTGCTACTGCCTTGCCTTCCTCCTTCCCTCTAAATTCTGAGAACTATCTGGAAGCCCAGATACGGGTTTGTCCTCATTGGGCGCATTTTCTTCGTCGCCCCCCTCAGCTATTACGATCCCGAGAACTCTAGGTTTAGCCCGTCTAGCAGGGGCTGCCCTAAGCAATCTTTCAAGTCTTATGCTCTGGTGTTCATCAATTAGCCCAACAATCCTCAAGTTTCAATTTGTAAGCATCGAGTCAATTTCTCTTATCTCGCTCGGCACTTCCTGAAGAATCTGTACTATCTCTTTAAATTGAGCGTCTTCAGGTCATGGAATTGCAGCTGTAAAGGAAAGAAGATATTAGTTTCAATGTCGGCTGTGACTATCTCATTAGCTACTGGAAAAGTTACGGCACTTACGTCTGACTAACTACCGGTTGGCAAATCCTAGAGGGCATCGGGCATAGACCACTCCGTCTTAAAGTAGTTATGCCTGGTCCAGGATCCCGTCACAACTTGGCAATTCCTAACCACCTCTAGAAATGTGAATGAAGGATAGTCTCCCCGACTCTTGACATTAGACAAGAATCTGATTTCTTTCGGGGTCGGGACCGAAAGAGATGTTCCATGAAATAATGAACAAACTATTCAGCAGTGCATATCCATTTGTATGTAGCTGCGACAAAGCGATTCTAAAGAAAGCTAACACGTCTCAAATATACGGTTGAATGGAGGAAGTATTCTCGTTGTGCACGAATGTCGATTAAAGGTTGTGAATCCTTCTGAGGGAGCATGTGGCCTGTCGTTCGGTCTAGGTACCAGGATGTCGTCTAATAGCAAGCCATGTCTTAAGCATATTCGCCCTAACATATCTTCGGAAATATTGGATTGCACAAAATCTTATGGATTCGTGATAAAAGTTGCTCCTGGCAGCTCGTCCAGAGCTGGGTCTATAACTTCGGCTGCAATGGTCGGCATCTCTATTATCGAGGGAAGCGGACTCTTATCCCTTTGCTTTTGTGAACTTCCAGGTTCCATAACTAATCAACTCAGTAAAAGCCATCATTAGATGATAATAATTCCGTGTTTCTCCCAGTGTTAAGTGCGTGAATGCATTGTGCAATGCAGTGCCATATAATACTTAAAAAAATCTATGAAATTTTGGGAAAATATCCAAACGACGAGACTTAGAAATTCAACCGGAATGACCATCATCGTTTACCATCAGCGCCGCACAAATCAGACTTCGAAAATCAATCTTCGTTAATGTTCAACAATTTTCGTCAAGTTATAGTTCCATCGACGAGCTTCAAAAAGCAGTCAAATATGCAATAAAAAGGTTAAGTCTAGTTATGCAAGGAGGGAAGCTCGTCGGGGTTGAATGGTCGATTATGCAAAGATTTTGTATCCATCAAGTTTGAATTTAGATCGATCGCCAAAAGCCTAATTCGTATCGATCGGGGAAAATAGAGTTTAGTATCAATCGCTCCAAAATCAGTTCGCATCGATCCCAAACCCACCTTGTTCGTATCGATTGCTAGGTCCAAGACTTTGTATCGATTGCACGGTCAAGTCTTTTTGTCGATCGCTCTAGATCGATGCGAACTCCTATCCTTCCTAATCGATACGAAGCTTCTCCCTCCATTGATATGAACTTCCATTTTATCTGATCAGTACGAACCTCTTCCTCCATCCACGATTGATACAAATGGTTCCTTTATGCCCACCATTCATCCTTCTACCCCAGACAACTTAAGCACCATTTCTTCCTTCCTCAACCAAGCTCCGACCCAACCCCGGCATTGACATCATCGGAATCGGCCATGACTTTGGACAAATTGGCATCTAACTCGAGTCTTATTGTTCTAGAGAGATTTTTATCTATTAATTACCTAGATTAAAGGAATGGTTCAAGGGATTAATGGGTTATTCACGTTGAGGAAAAAGACGGTGCTTGTTCTCGAATTCTATATCGATACAAAGGCATAGAATAAAAGAAGAGCAGATGAAATTTTTCTAAGTCCTAATGATATGTATACGGACACGGTAAAGGCGAATGACGATTCGTCTCCCAGTTAAAATGACCAGGTAAAATGGTCCTCCTGTCATCGATACAAAAGCTCTATTCGTATCCATCCACACATATCGGTCCCAAGCACAACTGCTTCTATCTATTTTCCACGGAACCTGAATGCCTTCGTTCGTATCCATCGCACAAGGCAGTCCAATTGGTTCGTTTCCATTTGCATTTCATGTCCACCAACGAGAAATCATCTATTTTGTATCCATAGATGTGAAGCCCATCGATACAAAAGTCACAACAAGATCATATTTGGACCACTCCACTCCATCGATACAAACACAATTTTTGTATCCATCAATTCAAGAACACATGTGTTCTATCGATCGATACGCTGAATGTCGTACTTGATCTATTTTGTATCAATAGCCATCAGCAAGAAATCCACATCCAGACATCTCAGATCAATCCAGGAGAGGATCGATGTGAAGGAGTGGATTAAAACAACCATCGAGCGTTGTTACAACCCAAATTTCACATCGATTTAGGAGAGGATCGATATAGAATTCAATAAAAGAAAACTGACAACGACTCGTGAGCGTGCGAACGTTACCGGGAGTTAGGTTAACATACGTACATGTATGATGGAATAACATCCAATTTTTTAAGATTCACAAGAATTGAATGCTCATTTGATGTTAACTACAACAACAAACAACAGTTTTCTATCATTCAACGCTCAGTTACAACAGTGCGTAGTACAACAATTGGCAGCCAACAACTCGTTATTTATATTACTGAAGATCCATCAAACATTAAATCTTTCGACGAAAAGACAACAGCCGGTTAACAAGTCAGAAGGAACTTTTTCAAAATGAAGGTTGTAGCTTGTCAAAGCACGTCATGTCATCACAAGATGTAATTTGGGGGGAAAATGTTATCATGCCTTTTGGCAAGGCCGCGATACCAAGGAATCGACTGGAAATCAAAGGCAGTTCATCCTAAAGAATCGTTATACAAAGATTCTCTATGGATGCTGATAAATTTTGCCCGAGCCCGAATCGAGCTACAATTAACATGACACGACAAGCAAAGCCAGAAAGCCATTGTCACAAATTTCAAGTCAATCGGAGTTTGTACGCTTAAGTTATGATCGATGCAAATCAAGGAAACCCACTCTTTCGAATCCATCATTCCGCCTCTGCTCGCATTGGTCCACTTCGTACCCATCGGTACACAAGCTCCTTTTCGTATCCATCGATAGGCAATCCCACTTTGTATCCATCCAAACTCGCCTACTTCGCATCCATCTGCAGTAACACATGAGTCCACTTCGTATCGATCCACTGTCAAAGATGCTTCGTATCGATTGGCCATAGATCGATATGAAATCAACACCCCAACCAATGAGCGATACAAAATGGCCTTAGAACTTCGATATGAAGAACGTGAGTTCGTATCGATATGAAGCAAACTATAAAGGATCATTGTGAAGTTGGATATGGAGGATCGATGCGATGTTGAACGCTATAAAGCGATACGAAGGGAATGTCCTGGATTGATACGAGGAAAGAATAGTCAAGTGAAAGACTCAGTCACTTGGCATAAAAAGTAGATCGATCCAAAAAGTTAGCGCCACGTCATCAGACGTCATGTGTCCAGAAGCGATGTGAATAGATCGATGCAAACAGGAAGCGATGCAAATTCAAAGCCATCGAAATATCTAGACTTGCATCGATCATAACTCAAGATCTACAAGCCAATATGCCACCAAACTTACACAGGGGTTTGCGTACAACCTCGGGAACGCTTATGATCGATCTCGACTAGATTGGGCAAAATCTTGATTGATACGAATTTCATTCGTATCGGTCACGGATCGAGTTTAAACGACCGAGGATCGATCAAGTGGGCCTACCCACGTGAGCGAAGAGGTCTTCCAAGATCTGAGCGAGATATTTGCTACCTATGCCTAAAAATAGCAGCCCAGGACCTACTGAAAAGGGACTTTTGGCTCTTCTACGTCCAAACTCTTCGGAAATCACTATTTTACTTGAATTTCACCTTTGTAACTCATTGTAACCAGTAAGCAAAAATTAATAAAAGTCAATCATTTCATAGTGGACATAGGCCAAACGCCGAAACACTCTAAATCCGTGTGTTTCTACGCGTTTTTCTTACTTATCATGGGTGTGTTTGTTAGATTTTCCTCATTTTCCATTTATATTCTTTATTTTATCTCTTCAAACACATCCGAAGAGTGCTGCGCCCAATTGGGTACAAACAGCTGTTATTGATGGTTAATTGAAATTAATCACTAATATTCCATTTAATAGTTAAGTGTAGGCAGAAAGATTTCGCTGTATCGTCTATTATTAAATTCCATCTCCAAAACCCTGTCATATGAAATTGAGCTTGTATTTTCGCTAGAATATCGAAATTGAATTAATCATTTTAATTAAAGATAATTTGAATAAATTAAACATTTTAATTAATTAATCATTTTAATTAATTAATTTGAGATTGATTAATCATTTTAATAAATGATGATTAAAATTGGTTTATTGTTAGATTTAATTAATCATTTTTGCTAATGATGTTTTATACTTAATCATTTTAACGAATGATTATTTAAGTTTAATTAATTTTTTTAATTAATGATAATGGAGTTGAATTAATTTATTGAACTTAATTAATTCTATTAATTTATGATAATGGAATAAAATTAATTATTTCAATTAGTGATAACTGAATTTAATAATCATTTTAATTAATGATATTTAAAAGTAATAAATCGTTTTAAATAATGATATTTTAATGTAATTAATCATTTTAATTAATGATTGATTTTAAATTTAATTTATTGCTTTAACCAATGATTTTTAGAATTTCGTTAAATCATCTTAATTACTGATGTTTATAATCAAATAAAACATTTTAACAACGATTTTTAATTAATTATTTTAGCTAATGGATTTTTAATTTAATAAGTCTAATTAATATATGATTATTTGAATTTAATTAATTATTTAATTATTTAATTAATGGAATTTAAAATTATTTATCATTTAATTAATGATGTTTGAGATTAGTTATTCATTTAATTAATGATTATTTGAATTTAATAAATCTTTGAAGTAATGATATTTAAAGTCAATTAATCGAGAAGTAAATTAACTAATATAATAAGAATTGCCTTAATAAATCGATTTAATGTAATTTACCCATTGTATAAAAGAGTTTAGAAATAATTATTTGTTTTATTATAGATAATGGATTTTTTTATTTAAAGGAAATTCTAAACGTGATTAATTATCTTTGAGGATAATTAATATTGGTTTACATTTATAAAAAGGAATTGGAACCCGATTATTGGGATGTTAGGTTGGATAATCTTCTGGGTGTTCGATTTGATGTTGGTTTAGGCCTTCAGGGTCATGCACTTGGGAAAAAATTATTCACTCAAACATTTCAACAATCAGGAACTAATTCTAAATATGTTTTACCAAAATGGAAATCAAGCACAAGTTCAGTTCATTTTTAAAAAGAAGAAGGTTGATTCATTTATAGAAATGGGTAATTTCCATAAAGCAAATCACTTGTATGGAAACGATTTATTTGTATGATTAAGACTAAACATTAAAGAAGTAAACTTGTTTCTATTTTAAAAGTTAAAAATAATCGTTTGACACGGCTTTGAGGTAACACTACCTTGACTTGGCCGGTATTAGTTTTAACCAAGAAATAGTACAAGTTTGAATTCAATGAGTGGTGATAAGTATACAATACTTAATTTCCATATACGATTATTTTATATCCTCGATAGTTGTTATCTCGGCTATCGGTTACTTTAGCTACTTTATTATTGTCTATCTAAGATGATTTAGTGCTCCATTGATTGTTGTTATCCTTTATCGGAAATGACTAAACCAAAAATGCAAAAGGAAGCCAAGCTATGTGGGGTTTCTCCCATTAGGGTATTTTCACATCTTATCTATTTTGGATTCGGTTGTGCACTTAGATGTTGAAATATTCGAATACTCGGTAAAGTCTGGCGGGGTCAGGCTTGGTATTGTCCGAGAAGTGTCACAGAGTAAATAAGCTTCTCGGAAGTATATTACTAGAGGTATACTTCAAGGGGGGTGCACCTTCCCAATCATTTGTTGGAAAATTTCCTTTTCTTATTTGATTCTAAAACTCTAAATCTATTTTAGCTTTAAATTTCCATGAGTGGAGCCAACTCCTCATCACAACATTTAAGTGTTTGTTTAGTCCATTCCATCAAGTTGGACGGTTACCTTATTTAGTCCTCTCTATCAAGTTGGACTGTTACCTTGTTTAGTCCATTCTATCAAGTTGGGCTATTACCTTTTTCCTATCGTGTTTGGCCATTACCTTATTTAGTCAATTATACCAAGTTGGACTGTTTTTCTTATCCTATCCATTCTGTCCAATTTGGATTTTACTTAATTTGTTTCCAGACTTGAAAATATTATTTATGCTCATTCATATTAGGATTTGTTCTCTAATATGTATCTTTGCTCCTGCCTGAATGGATGTTATTCTTATGAGGTAAAAACCCGTTTCACATTAGCGGCATGGTCTTACAGAAATTTTGTATATTCTCCATTATTTAAGTTATCTCACCTTGGTATTTCCAGATTGATCTGGGTGTTATTTATCTATAATGCTTGGGTCATACCGAGTTTTTCCTCTTTGAACTTTTGGAGATCATGGAGGGGAGCTGAAGATTCTCCTATCATTGTATTTTATTTTCCACTGTATTCCATAATATACCTATCGGCATTTGTAAGATCAAGATTTTTAACTTTTCAGCTGATAAGGTTTGTTTTTAACTCTAATATACTTTGTATGTTGAAGTGACAATTTCTATTGTCATTGTTATATTAAATATTGTCAATTCTGCTGTGAGATTCTATTTCTCTGTTCTCTGTTCTCTGTCTCTGTTCTTTTCTTTTTTATTTACCCTAATAATCCGTCCTTTTGTCGATTGGATGCGCGACATTGGAACAATGTGGTAGTGTTCAGCGTCAACTTTCGAAGGTCAAAATGGTGGGTCTTTACACTAATATTATAGGATATTTTTAAAATTTTATATACCCAAAATGCTTTGATTTTGTAACTATGTGAAAGTATTGAATTAAGATATGTATATAGTATGAATAAACTATTTAAATAAAGAAGGGTGTTCTTTTAAAAAATATTATAGTAAATGTTGAGAAATGAAAAATAAATAAACATTAATATGAATTGTTAGAATAAGTTACTTAAATTAAATTGAATTAGATTTAAGTAATTTTTTTTAAATATTAAACATAATGCATTAATGTGATCCATGAATTTCAAATGAATGTAACGACGTTCTAATATTAAAATAGATGTGGGTGGTTATTATGAGAAAAGGATTCTGAAAATGTAAATTATTTTAAAGACTATCATTAAGTGTTTTCGCGAATCTTTGTGGTTATATGTACTACTAAATGATTAAAGAATAAAATGCTTGATTTTGGAATTTAATAAAGCATGGGTTTTGATAATTTTACTTCTGGACAAAAGAAAAAATTTCTGCTAAAAAAGTTTTGGAGAGTATAAAAGATTTTTAAATAGAATGATGTAATTTGATTGAGAATTATTTTGATAAGGCATAGAAAATTAATTTAAAATGTTAAAGTTTGGAAATAAGTTAGAAACATCCCTCTATATATTAATTCGAGGAACGTTAGATATTTTTATAATATGGAAAAGAAAACTTGCAAGGTAAGTTTGAATTTATTTTTGTTTATAATATGATGTTTGGAATTAAACAGAATTTTGTTAAGTAAAAAAAATGAGATTTTAGTAGAAAATTTGTTGATAAGCTTTTGGGTTTTGTTAAAATATTTTAAAGTTTGTTTGATGGAAAATTTTGAATTTGGATTGTGTTTACGTTTGTATAAAATGAAATCTTGGAAAAATATTTATAATTTTTGAAAAGAGAATTATTTGATTGGTGTATTTTATCATTTTGGAAAGTAATTTTCACTTAGGATAAGTGGTTATATTTAAAGTAAAATAAAAATTGAAAATGTTATGATTAAGTTTAGTGTAATTAATCTACTGTAGATTTTTCCTTACAGAAAATTACGAGGGCGCTATTTTCTTAATTGGAAAGTCTGCAACAACTCGAATTTTAAGCAATAATTATAAATTAATTAATTGATATGGAATTTTAAGGATCAAAAGAGAATAATTTTTGAAATCGATTTAATAAATGGGTTTAATGCATAAGTGTGATAATTAAATTATATAAGGTAGAAATGCAGAAACAATGTTTTATAAAAAGTTATATAATATTTTAAGTATTGGTTTGGGGAAAGAATTTTTTGAAATTGAAATTTGAAATTATATAAATTAAATAGAAAAATAGTCATAAACAAAATAAAATACAAATAAAAATAGGTTGCTTATATTTAAGGCCTAAGCTCAAACCCATCTTCTAGATTTTAGTTATTTGAGAGTTTTCTTTCTTTTAGTAATATACTTACGTTTACTTTCTTCACTCAATTACCTCCTTCCTAAAGAAATCAACCAACTCTCATCACATAGAAAATTGAAAACAAATTAAAGAAATTGTTCAAATTTTCTAAACTCAAGTGTATTCATCGTGACACCCTTTGGCACTTGCAGTAGCAAGTGGCAAGAGGTTTAATCATAGTAGAGCGCACGACAGTGATGAGCACGCATATAGGTATGTGTATTTTCTTACAAAATCTATGTTTAATATGTAATTCTATGTGTATATTCCTGAATTTGAATGATATGTAGATGCTATGTGTTGAGTGTAATGAGTATGTTGAAATAGGCGAGTTGAAAAATGCGAATATGCCAGAATTTGATCGGTGAAGGAGCAAAATCGCTCCAGGTTGGGTCGACTAGCTAGGGTTACTAGTTGACAGCGATCGATCGATTGACGGCCGATTGGTGGTTGACCGATAACCGAGAAAGATTATAAAAAGGTTTAAATTAAGAATAAAATATATAAAAATATAAAAACTATATATAATCAATGTATGTTTAAAATAAATACATGTTATGGGTTTGTGTAGTTTATATGAAATTTATAAATTTAATATTTATTAATTTTAAGAAATTATTAATTAAAGAATAAATTAGGTTTTGATTTTAATAATCTTATAAAAGTAAAATACAAATTCCAAAAAATAAAAAATACAATCTATTTGACATTTTTAAAGGTAAAATTTGTAATTAATAAATTTAGTTAGGGTTTTGTGATATATTTTCATATATTTAATAATCTAAAATTATTTAGAAATTCAATCTAATTCAAAAATAACTATTATCATTTGCTTTTAATGATTTCATCTATGTTAATATTGTTGGGTTGTTGTAAATGACTTAGTACTAAATAATTTATATAATTTGTATATATGAGATTATGAAGTAATATTTTATTTGAATTTGGATAGTAAATAAATTATTTACAAATCATATTTAATTTAAAAAATTTATAAAATGTGTGATATGAGTAATACTTGGTTTTATAAATTATTCTCAAAATAAGAATGTGGAAATGGTAATCTTGGAAACAATTTGCTAATATTAAAGTTTTATTTAATTTATTAAGAATTATTTTTTACTAATTATAGCATATTGAATTACAGTTATTTACTTATACTTGACATAAATAATAATTAAATGTTTCACTTTATATTATTAAATCTTTTCAGAGATTGATTTTGAATGATAAGAGCGATTCATCATTGATATAGATTTGATTGGAAATTTTGATATTATACAGTGATAACATCCTTTTGTATGATTTCACGATATTTAATTCTGTGTGACAAGAAATCTAATTAAACAGAGTTATAATACTATCTAGTAAGGGACTTCCGGTAGTATTTCTCATGTTACTCTTTGGACTCGATATATAGATTATTTTAGGGACGGAGTTTAGTTAATAAGTAGTGAATAAATATTTGAGTATCACAGAGTGATATGAGACGCTATTGTGATATTTATTTGATTATTCATTATAAGTAGATGACACTTACGTGACGGAAATAGTGTAATGAGTTGAGGTTATACACATAGTGATGAGTATAGCTTCGTGCTTATATTAAACGACTATGGCAATATGCCATATGATGAGCATAACTTCGCATCCATTATTATTAGTTCTATACGCCACTATTATGACTTACTCCTTTTATTGGCGTTGGAGAAAACTAGATGACTAGAATCCACCTTAGCGGCATGATCGTGGGGTCGCGCCTTAAATCTATGGCACACTATACATATAGCTTCATGCTTCTGCTATGTGCGTTCGCCTCTTTGTCACCTAAGCCAGTAGTCTGTTACCTAAGAGGCTAGGGTCGGGTCTGACTATTGAGTCCTTGTATTGATGAGCACACTAGTGGATACGTTTTCACGATACCATGAAGGTAACTAAAGACTTTGAGACTTCATGACTCTGGAGCTTGCTTTACGCTATCGGTATCCCTTCTAGTACTAATGGAGTGATAGGTTGGTATATTCTGTTGATACACCTCTCTTTACTATAGATATAGGATAGACGATTCACATATTGATGTTTATATGTATATGGGGATCTACTCGAGACTGCATGTATATCGTACAGTCATTTCTCATCATGACATATTTTGATAGTTCACATATAAGGGGATGATATTATACCTGTGATAAATCTCTAAAGTATAGTAGATTTTCATATTTTTATTGTATCGATGACAGCATATCCTAATTTGCATATATTGATGATGATGTCTTATTTATTGAGATTGCAAGATATATATATAGGAAATGTTATATGCTAGCTTGATTATACTTGGTGATATCTCATTTATCAATGTTCTTTGGATTTAAATCATGATTTCTAGATATGTGCGATTCACCTATTTTTGTTGATTCTATGATTTCTGATTTGACGTTCTTTTGCATGGGTGATGACATTTTCATACTCAGTTTTGTGATATTCGTGTAATGCAATGCATCCACGATTATCTATGGGATTTTAATTATATTCCATGTATATATCTCTACACCAGTATATACATATATACATATTAACACATTAACGGATGATTTGATAATCTCTAGTAGTGTTATCATATTTTTATTCCCTATATGCTATATTTTATATTATAAACTCTTGATTAGACATAGTCTTACCCACGTGTTATTTATGTAATACTCGGGTCAATGCAAGACATCATAGGTACCCAGACGATGTGACCAGCATGGTTTTAGTGGCTTAGAGGAGACTTAAATTACGGTTGTTGTATAATATGTACATGACATCGATCCATTGTATTTATATTCTATTAAGTTATATATTGATTACTTATTGAGTTATATTAAGATAGTTGACAGTTGAGATGAGTTGTACTCTTAAACTATTATGTATTATATAAATGTTATATGTTATCTGTGATTCTAACTCCGTGTTCTCTAATATCTTTTGTATACTGTATATTGTTCTATCCTGGAGAGCATTGCTCTATACTAATACTATGTACATATAGGTGAGATATTCATTTGATATTTTAATATGAACTAGTGTTAGTCCAAGAAAACACTCACATGTATATCCCATATAGCCTCATTCTCTGTATTATCCGGCAATATTACTCAATATCTTGAATGGTTTGGATATAGAGGTGAGTTGTTCCACATTATTTCGTCCATTCAAAATTCTTCTTTCCCTTTTCGAGGGCATTAAAGAATGGTGTACATTTATCTGTTGCCTTTGAGATAAACTGACTCAATATGACAACATTCCCGTTAAAGCTTTGCAACTCCTGCATGGTCAAGGTAGTTAAATTCCTTAAGGCATTAATCTACTCCGGGTTAGCTTTAATGCCCCTCAAATTAATGGTAAACTGTAGAAACTTCCTAAGCCAGGGCTTGGGATTAGGCTAACAGTTAACATTTCCATCACAAGGAAACTTTGATCGATTTGGTTGTGTGGAACTTCCTAGAAATTTCGATCCATCGATTTGGATTCGTTAATGTTGCTGGGATCCTAGAAACTTCCTCAAGGCATTAGTCTTCCATGGTTCCCAAGCCAGAGCTTGGGCTATAATTGCTATGCTTTCGATTTTTTAATACAGAGAGCTCTCTTTACATCTTGCTTTTCTCACATCGCTTTGCCTCTCTTTGCTCGATGACATAACTTTCCCATCCAATGCTCTGGTCCCCTCTAATTGATCGGACCTCATTCTCCATGGGGAACTTCATCATTAAGCACTAAGGAACCAGTGTTATCATGAAATCAACAAGGGCCAGGATGGCCAAAAAGGCATTGTATGTCGGATACTCATCCACTATTACAAACTTCTGAACCACATTATATTGTGGTCTCCATCTCCTAGTTCCATGAAAAATTAATTGTCTAAATAGGTTGGTTCACCTCGTTGATAAATCCTTAAATCTTATATTTACAAGGCTTAACATCCCTCATACTTATCTCCATTTGATCAAATGTTCTCTTGAATAAAATATTCACTGAACTTCCACTATCCACTAAGAACCAATGCACGATAGCCGCGCCAACAATAACCACAATTACCATTGGAGCGAAGGTTGGCACTTCTACCTATCTACATTCCTATTTTGAAACACAATATCATTTTTCATTATCATTTACTGCAGCCAGAGCTCCATCCTCGATGGCGAAGCTGCTTTCCTATGGTATGTGCCATAAGAAACTAACATACTGTTTCATTTCATTCTAGGTTTTCTCCATTGGATGAGGTCCTCCAATTATAGTATTAGTAAATATCCTTCCGTTAGTATGCGTAGGCCCCTCTCCACTTGGCTAGGTTGGTTTTCTTGGGCATTCAGCTCTTAGGGTCTAGCATTTGGTCCATTATCCTACGGTCTTACATAGTGTTAAAATTTCATCTCTCTTATCAGCATGTCAATAAAATCTCTTAAATGTCAGCACTCGTTCTTGTTATGCCCATGAGTTTCAAGAAACCGACAAAACATTGTTGAACACCTTTCTTCCTCAGTCGCCTCGCACCTAGGCGCCTTTTTGTACCTTTCCGTGCCTTGAGTGGGAATGTATGTATTTTTAGGTGTATCATTCAAAGGCGTATAATTATCCAACCTCATATGCCTCGGGTGCTTTTGGTTTCATTTCGCCTGCCTTAGATGCCTTAGTTCCTTTTCCTTTGATTTCCAGAATTACCTACATTCACAATCACGTTACCGAAGTTTCTCAAGTCCATTTAATTGCAACATTACTCTGAATCACTTCCTTAGACTGCCCACTAATAGTGTTTCCAACAACATGACCCACTTTCTTCAAATGTAAGAGTTGATTAGCTTTCTGGTGGAATTCCTCTGTAGTCGTAGGCGGCTTCATCCTCAGCTATTTTCCAAAACCATGTCCGAATATATGCCTTAGACCAATGCCGTCAACACCATACTTTCATTTGGATTATTAACTTCCATCACTGCAATGTTGTACCTATTTAGGAACCCCTTCAATAACTCCCACGGGCTCCGAGAAAGGCTTGAAAGGAATCATGTCGTTATGCCGAGTGGTATAGAGACTGAACTGCTGTAGAAATTTCTTTTCTAACTCATTAAAGGTCGATATGGATTTTGGTGCGAGCCGAGTAAACCACATCGATGCCCCACCATCTTGAAAAATGGGAAAACATATACATCGAACTGCACTGTAGCTCTGGCACCATTCATGTGTTATTCATATTTAAACAAATACTAGCTAGGATCAATCGTCCTGTTATATGATGACATGGTCGACATCATAAACTTCCTGGGATTCCCATAAGTTTTCTCCATAAATGGAGTTCTACTGGGTGTAGAACCCCGATCTTTATTCTTTCCCCATCAATCGTTTAATCATGTTAGCTATCTTCTCCTCTCTAGCCTGGTACTCTAAAGGTTGAATATCATGAGCTGTGCCGAGTATTTGATTCTACGAACGGTCTCGGTTTATTTGTTGACGTCTAGGTCCTCATGTCTCTGAGGGAGCCACTCCTTTAGTTCTTCTCCATCATATAGTTAACTCCATCATAGTTATTTGAACATCATCCAAACTATCTTCATCCTCAGTATGCTGCAAACAAGAGTCGGATAAGTTGATCACCTCAGCTTCTTGCCCTTTATGGGCCTCAAATTTAGGTTGGTACAGACCTGATTCTGGTCGATACTGATATGAATTCTCTTAGAGGGAACACTTATAGTCCCTCCATCATACTCCCATGCTACTCCAGTGGTCATTTCCTTCTGTTTTTACTTTCAACCCTTTTTGGTTTGACCGAAAGCAGATGAGTTCTTCTCTTTAGATCTAGCAGGTGATGTCTCTCTCCTGCTCCTTCTGATCCTCTGTGACTACTGGTTCAGCAAGGCTATACTAATATCCATCTTTTCCATTAGAGCCTTTTGACTATCCTCCATCTTTTGATTTAAATCTGCCTTCATCTTATCGAATCCGCCCTTGTGACCATCTCATGAGGGGTAGATGGTCCTACCAATGCTGATGCCGACTGGTTGCTAACTTCAGTATGATGAGAAGCTCCTTCATCTGCACCAAATCTACTAAACTTCCTAAGTGGTTCCATTGATACCAGTCTGAAATTCCTTCAAATCTTTTGATGAAAACCTTTTGGATCTAAGCTCTAGACACTCCAATCTACAATAATTTGCCAGATTTACGCCTAAAAACACCTCTTTTAGTGAAAACATCAAAATGCTAAGTCGGAATGGTACAATACCCAAAAAAATAGAATTGAAGAGATTAAGCCAATAAAGTAAAGCACAAGGAACTTTTTATAGTGGTTCGGCAAATCTAGGAATTACATCTACTATAATGTTATTGCTTGTAGATTTTTAGTCATAAGTACAAAGGTTTTACTGGTCTAATAGCCTAGAACAAAAATAAATAGCTTCCTAAGTGAGTGCGGTCGAGTAGGGAAAGAAGATAAAGAAAGAAAGTGACAAATGTGTTTTTCTAAATGCTCTAAGCCTTATATTTATAGGGAAATAATATAACAGAATTGCCAGATCTCAATATACTAGTCTAACTTTAGATCTGAGATGTAGGATAGGAAGACGAAGTCCATACAGCCAAAAACTCATCTTGGTACCGATCGAAAGTGGTTAATGCCAACTTGATTTTATGGTGGAAGTTGCTCCATCTTCCTTCCCTTAGTCTTCTATCTTTGATCCATCATGTTCTGGGCACTTCTCCTTGGAATTCATGTTGTTTTCGAGAGGTTTTGATGTCTTCCATACTTATCTTCTTTCCTTGAGAACTTCCTTGGAGTTGCTTTCCTACTCCTTTAGAAATGCACTCCAAGACGATCTTTTAGGCCAATATTCCATGAGTCTTGGCTCCATAGCCCACTGGGCACAGAAAAGTTCACAGTGCCGACCTCATTTCCTTACTCCACTCTTGCTCCAACTCCTCCAAGTTTCATTTATTATCCTTCCAATCATGCCTACAGTCATTAAAAAGATTTGTCTTCATCCCGATGTCCAAATTCATTTAAAAGTTTCTTAGTGAAAAAGCCAGATAATAATATCATTATTCTCTACTACTCCCTCTATATTCGCCATGCAGTCTAGCATCTCACCTTTGACTAGTACCAATCCACTTGATCAAAGTAACCCCGATCATTAAACTTGCCAGCATATCATACTCTAACTCGCAATGAGGTATGAAGTCATAGCCAGGGATATACTCCAACTGTTTAGCTGTAAAACATCGCTCCCAAATTGGCATGTCTTCTCCTCAATGCATCGGCACTGCATTTCCCTTATAGGGTATATAGGAAATGTTGAATTCGTAGGAGCTGGGAACTCTAACCATTACTACTGGAAAATTGAGATCCTTCTGAGAGAAAAGGTACTTCAACAATTTGTGGTCCGTGAACAACTCAAATCTTTCTTTTAATAGGTAATGCCTCTAAATATCCAAAACAAACACTATTGCTACCAACTCTAAATCGTGGGTCGAATATTTCTTCTTATGCAATTTCGACTGTCGATTGGCGTATGCGATAACTATTCCCCTATGCATTAACAATGCACCTAATCCAGTACCATAGACATATGTGTATACTGTTAGCTCTCCTTCCTACTTAGAATAGTCAACCCGGTGGCACTTTTCACCTCTCTTTTAGACTCAAAATGCATTCTTGCATTTCGCATCCCATACAAAATTCTGATTCTTCTTCGTCAAATTGCTCCATGGCACTGCTACCTTCTAGAAGTCCTGGTAAAACGTCTACAGTATCCCACCAATCAAGGGAACTTCTTACATCAGTATCATTCTTAGGTTGTTTCAAATCCTATATAGTTGTCCCCTTCGTAAAATCAACCACAATACGTTGTCCAGAGATGACATGACCCAAGAATCTCACTTTTGTCCTCCAAAAGTGAAACTTCCCAAACTTCGCTCTCAGCTCGTGCTTCCTCAACACTTTAAGAACAATCCTTAAGTGTGTCTTATGTTACTCCTTCATCCTAGAATAAACCAGAATGTCGTCTACTAACATAAGCACGAACTTGTTCTGCTGATCCTTAAAGACATAGTTCATTAGATCAATAAAGTATGTCGAAGCAATGGGTAGCCTAAACTGCATAACTAACCAATTATGGAAACCTGATGGCATATGAATAATGGTGACCAATACACTCTCCTTTGCTAATCTCAGTTTGAGAAAATGCATCACAGGATCCAACTAGGAGAACATCTTCGCACCATGGAGCTGATCACACTAGTCATCAATACGCGAGAGTGGAAACTTGTTCTCCCTCATCACCTTACTCAGCTCATGGTAATCTACAAACAACCTTAAAGAGCCACCTACCTTAGGGACGAACACTATGGGTATGGCCTATTTATATACACTCCAACGAGTGAACACTTTCCTCAATAAGTCATTCACTTACTCCTCTAACTCTTTCTACTCTTTGGGTGCCACACACCTCAAAGGCTTAACTATCGGCTTGGCATCCATTGTTAAGTATGTGTGAAACTCAATCTCTCGATGTAGTGGTAATCCGATCACCTCCTTGAACATATCCAGATACTCTTTAATGATAGGCACAGAAGACAACTCATACTATGAGACCTCGAGAAAATATAGAAAGCTAACCATTACATCATCCTTTGATAGGTAGCTTATTACTACCTTCCATCCCTTCTCAGTCCAAATCTTCACCAATAGCTTTTCGCAGTCCATCACTACCACATGCATCCTCAGCCAGTCCATCCCCAAAACAATTCTGAACCCATTGAAATCCATAACAGAGCAATCATAAATAAAAGGGCATCCATGACTCGATAAGATCATACCATGACAATCCATATAAAACTAATAGGGCCTCCAACAGGGTTCATCATCACTAAAGACTAGTCAACTATTTCGGCTCTCACTCCTAATATGTCTACCAGTTCACTAGATATAAAGGAATGTAAAACCCTATTATCAAACAAAACATGCATGGAAATGCCATAAATAAAATGCATACCTCGAATGGTGATACTCTTTCCCTTCTCCTTTGTCGAGGGAGCATTCGACGAAGTTGGGACAACATCCAAAGCCTATGTCCTCACTACCTACTTTTGATGTGCTAGTTCTGGACAATTCTTTTACATATGTTCGAAATTCAGCTTTATAGTCTCTAATCAAGTGATCTTTATCTCCATAAGCATAACAAACATGAT
Organism: Allium cepa; assembly: GCA_030765085.1. Lineage (NCBI taxonomy): Eukaryota > Viridiplantae > Streptophyta > Magnoliopsida > Asparagales > Amaryllidaceae > Allium > Allium cepa. The sequence continues at coordinate 438,468,314 of CM060944.1, forward strand.
CTCACTTTGCTTCTTCTGACTATTCTTTCCCTGGAACTACTTCCTCTTACCATTCCATTTCTTCTTGCATCCATCACCTTGTTACAGCTTTGGCTCCTCCTTAACGCCAACAACATACTTGGGTTTAGTATATAAACTCTTAAGTCGAAAGGCTTTCTCAGCTACCTTCTCAAACAGCTCATCGATGTGCCCTACAAGCTTCTCACCCAAGTAGTCATACAATCTTATAATTAGCTTCTCATTCTTCTCCAAAGGACTGTCAATGAAAGACATCCCATATTTTGACCATATGTAACACCCTATAAAATTTAATAAGAAATTAAGTAACTAAAATAAGGTTAAACATGTAAATTATATAAAAGTTAAACTTTGACCATTTGAGTTATACCAGCATCTGTGGAAATTTTTCGATCAATTTCCATGAATAATATATTAAAATCGAAATTAAAATAAAAAAGTTATAACCATCTGAAAATTTGAGTTTAAAATAATTAAAAATTATTATGAAATTTAAAATTTGAATTTGACATAATTTCAAAATCTTGAAATTTGGATTTTGAAAAGTTACGTTGGTTGGAGGCAATGCTAAGGTAACATTAATAGAGACAAAATATGGCAATAAATTGAGAAAACAAGCATGAAAAGAACGACAACACAATTAAATGGCCAGTCGACTGCCCCTATGAAGAGTGATTGACTGGTTGGGTCGGCTAAGCTCATGAGTAGGGCTGTCAATTTCCTACACGACCCGAAACCCGCACGGAAATTAGCAGGTTAACCCGACCCATTTAATTGGCGGGTCATTTTCGGGTCAACCTGAATTTGACCCGTTTATAAACGGGTGGGTTTCGGGTTGACCCGCTAACCCGAAACTAACCCGTTAACAACCCGTTTATACAGTATATAGGTTGAGCTGACCCGTTTACGACCCGCTCCGACCCATTTATGAACCGTTTGTACCTTATATGGGTTGACCCGACCCGTTTACGACCCGTTCCGACCCATTTACGACCCAATTATACCTTATACGGGTTGACCCGACCCGTTTACACCTTATACGGGTTGACCTGACCCATTTACGACCCGACCCGACCCGACCCGTTTATAATCGGGTTACACGGGTTGGGTCGGGTCAACCCGTTTATAAACGGGTCGGGTTCGGGTTGAGCTTTTTCGACCCGTTTAATAAACGGGTTGACCCGACCCATTTAAAATCAACCCGAACCCGACTTGACCCGACCCAAACCCGACCCGACCCATTGACAGCCCTACTCATGAGCCGGCTGAATGGCTAGATATTAACCCAATTTTGATCTAACAACTCTTGTTTGTTTCTACCTCCATAAATAGACCCCTAACCTCAATTTTCCCTTCATAAAATTCTAGGGAACGCTGGCAAAGGTCTGCCAAAATCTTTCTACTTAGGGTTTCAGAAATAGTAAGCAATTGATTTCTATTCTCTATTTCAATTTAGATTCTCAAACATTCTTCCCTCTATCTTCTAATTTCTGAAACCTTATATATATATATATATATATTATTTGTTGCATATTCAAAAAAGGGAAGATCTAACAGAGAATTAGGAGCGGTAGAAATCAGATCTCTTCTTCTTCTTTGGATTTCTAAAACAGTTACGATTTTCAGGTAATAGGTTTAGATATTTATTTCTTTTGATTCCCGATTCTATTCCTCTAATTTTGGATTATTAGTCTAATCTCTATATACAAGCCACTTTGTAAAGTGGGAGATCTAAAAGAGGGTTAGGTGTGGTGGAATCAAATCCAGTTAGGAAGCAAACAATTCTCTATGACTGGAAATATCATGTTTTTCACATTTTTGTAATTGAGTAGTATTATTTAGATTTGATGTATTTCTTGGAAAATTTTGGTAATGAAAAGATAACACCTAAAACCACTAGAATTTCCACAAGTAAATATCAATATTTGTATATGTTGGGATTATAATTGTTTTTCGTATTAGTATATTAAATCCTAATTAATGGTTAGAATTAGATAATCTATGGTCAATTTAATCTACTCCTCTTTTGAATTGGAGTGTTAAAGGATTCAAAAAGAAAATAAATTAGAAATGGTATGTAAATTATGAATTGGATAGTTGTAGTTTGCATTGCCTATTTGTAGCACTTAAATAAATAAGGAATTCCTTTTAATTCAAAATGATGTATACGAGGGTTAAATTGAACATATGTGATCAGATTTTTGAGGTGCGTTAATAGGAATAATTTGTAGGTATTCTCTGTTTGTACAAAATCTACTTTATTTGACTATGGGTTGTTGAAGTTTTTGTTGGAATCGTAGATTTGTATGAGATTGATATTTCAAAATACCTTGTAAGCTTATTATTATCGATTGTTGTAATGTAATGATTAGACCTTAAATTCCATATGAAAATATAAATGTATATAAATATAATATAATGTATTGATTATAGCACATTGAACTTGATAATTAGTATTGTTAGAATAGTTAAGTAATATTAATAGGTAGGAAGGGAGTTAGAGTAAATTAGAGAATTAATCCCTAATTAGGGGCGTAATAAGGGGATACCTTATATGGCCTCAATTATTATTCGTATAAGGAAGTATATGTCTACGATGGATATACATATAAGTTATGACTAAGTTATAGGGATGCGATGTTAGTCCAAAGCTACATGGAAGTTTGGCCAGTTAAATATGGCTACCAGTAGTGTGGCTTTGGGGACCAATATGGAACACTGCCTGTAATAAATAACTCCAGTGGATGCGAGGTTGGTCCTAATTTCATAGGGTAAACTTGCCAAGTTAATTTGGCTACCAGTACTTACGAATAGTCGAACTAATGTGAGACGTCGCTAGTGGGTTATGGATCATAAATTACGTGTTGAATATGATAGGTTAAATTTTTAGGAGGGCTCCGCTTCTAGTTTGAGGTATTAAGTGGCTATGGTGGGTTCCACCTCTTCCTTAGGTGAAGTATTAAGTGACCTAATAGGATTCCTTATGGTGTTAGCGGGAAAGGACCAAGTAGGGACCCGGCTTGGGGTTAGGTCTTAAATGACGGGATCTGCCGATTTTGTTGGTCTTAAATAATCAGATTGTGCTTAGGCCTCATTATGAAGGTAGTAAGTGGTTTGGGTATTTCTTCATACATCGTATGCGTTAGTTATGAAGAGTGTGAATAGTCAGACTAGAAGAGCCTTTGATCTTACCCTTGGCTTTGTAATAGTCAGACTGGAGAGCCTTCGGGCTTATATTTAACTTTTGGGTAGTCGGGTCGGAAGGACCTTTGGGCCTACAGTTGAATTTATATGTACGTTATGATTTTGTACATGAGACATATTTCTTGTTTAAATAATACTACCAAAATACAATTACGGTAAAACTTGAAATTTTCATTTTATCAAACATTTATTGTTCTGGCCCGCTCCTCATTCCAACACAGGTTAGAGAGAGTAATGTTGATTTAGGAGACGAAGGTGGAGGTGAAGATTTGTGGTAGTTATCTCTCTCTTTATGCTTCTTAAGTATTTTTCTTGTACCCAATTCAGACGTTTATGTTATTTTGTGAAACTGCATTATGGAGGCTTGATGTAAACATGTTATAAAATGTAACATGTGATGTTTTTGAAAAGGTTTTGTTTATGAAATGAATACTTGTATCTGGTATTATATGTTATTCGTTCCGCTATGAGATTCTGAAAGTGTAGATAGGTAGCTCTGTGTACTATTTGTTGTTTAATTTTATCAACCTAACGACTTGTCTTAGATGGGCCTAAGGTTCGAAGGGCTTTTATTGGGTCACAATTAGGTCCACTTTGGAGCAGGTTTGTCACATAATGCATCGAACTCGGCAACATACTTGAAAATAAACATGCCCCTATGCTTCAAATCAATAAATTTCCTAGACAACACCGACTTCTGAGAATCTAAAACAAACTTCTCCTCAAATCGGGTTTTGAACTGGTCCTAAGTAAGCTTATCCTTGGAGGAGCAATTCTAATAGAATTTACTAGTTTATGGCTTTCCCTTGAAGCTATCGGAAAGCCAACCTTCTCCTCATCGCATCGTCTAATTCAAGGTCATCAAAAATCCTCTCATGGGCTTCCAACTAATTCTGCACTTCCATAGCCGACCCTGTTCCTTGGAATGCTCTGCCATCAAGGCTGGAAAAGTCGTTGTTCAACTAAAATCGACTTTGTATGCATACGCATGAGAACCACCAGCTACATCAACATTTGGATCAGCCGTTTGGTCATTTTGCAGCATGTTTTCCATCATCATGTTGAATATTGCCTGCAAATCATGGTTAACATCTCCCAAACCCACTTCTTCTTCTACAACTCCAGAGTTGGAGTTCCTTACAGTGTTTTTTTATGCCGGCTCATTCTTTCTTTGCAACTAGGACGATCAGTCTCTCATAAAGAAAATTGCATCAACGGTACTTGTGTGTGCATGCGACTTATATACTACATATATTACTATATAGTTGTGAAAATTAAAATATATAACAAGTAGGATCTCTCTTTTGTATATACCTACACACACTCTTCCTCTCCATCCAGTCTAAGGTGATAACTCCTTTCCTATCTTTATTGGATCACAATATCAACTTAGGTTAATCGCGTAACCTAAGCTCTATTATATAAAAAGACAACTGTCGTACACCATCGGCACCCAATATACCTGAAGAGTGCACAGCTAGGGTGCCCAATCGATGTAGGGCGATTGTCAAGGGCGCTAAGAAGAGAAACAACCACATAACCTATTATATATATCACAGCACATTGAATAACATAAAATATACATCCAATAATAACCCAAATTAACCATAATATTAGAGTATATATGTTCACAAACTTATACAAATTGATAACATTGTTTAAATAGTTGATAATAAACTCTAACTGCCTCTAATGTATATAACATACAAATAATATTTAGGCTTTATAGTGTAGCACAGCGGAATAAGCACAAGTATCCATATATAATACATGAAAGCTCCATCCAGCTCGTCCTCTGCGCTGCTAGCATGTATCACCTTAGAACTTTTATCTACTCTACTCATTTATCAGTACCCAAGATAAAAAGAAGAAAAGCATAAAACATTGATTAAGACAACAGTCTGCTGTGAGCGATAGGAAACCTCAAAATACTATGAATGCCGATATTGCAAGGAATAAGGGTATACGAGCCATACCTAACATGTCCCTACATCCAAAGATTTATCACATAACAAACATAATATGCTACTCTACAAACACAATAATGGTCTATTACATTCTGAGTACAACATTGGGTGTCTAAGTATCCATATCCATAATACTTATCTCATACGACATCCCTTGAGTGACAGTCTACTAGAAGTACAACGAGAGAAAACATAATGTTCATCAAAAAATCTTCACTGCCACTAAATGTGCCCTAGATATATGATAACTCATATGACCATTCCTCTGCCAGGGATTAATGCAAAATCCCATTCTTCATTGTACTCGCTTACATCTTGAAGCTGACACTAGACCTATTCCACCAAGTTAGGGTATAAGGATCCATTCCACCTATCCTTGGTCATGTTGTTTCAAAAAATGAACTAAGTGTGGATCCATCAAAGGTAGAAACCATTGGTAATTGGAAGAATCTACCGAAAGTGATGGGGATAAGATTTTTTACTATCTTGAATTATTATCAAAGAATTATTAAGGAATTGTCACATATAGAAGTACCCCTTAACTAAGTTGACCAAGAAGAAAGTGATGTTCCTATGGATCGATAAGCGAAAGGGTTCTCTAAGGAAATGAAACGGGTTTTGATGAATGAACATTTGTTAGTTGTACCCGACGGTAATCGGGATTTTGTTGTTTAAACCGATGCTTATGGAATGGTATTAAGTGCGATATTAATGTAAAGTGGGAGAGTGATTGCTTAGAATCTTGACAGTTGAGACCACGTGGAGTCTACTATCCAACTTATAATCTTTGCATTGAAGATTTGAAGACGTTACTTCTTTCGAAATTGGTTTGAGTTATTATGGACCATATGTCTCTTAAATATTTATAAGGAGCTAAATATGAAGCAATAAAAATAATTAGGGTTCTTGACAGCGTACGGTTTTGATCTAGAATATAACGACACGTATATTACATATTTGAGTGTCGTAAAATATTAATATCATTTTTATATAGGGTCCTATGATTCTATAACTTTAGGAAATGCCAACTAGAGGCATTTTCCATTCTTAGAATTTTTATCGAACAATTTTAACCCTTCAAATTTTTTATGACTTATAAATTTTGATAGGAGTCGAATTGGTGTCTGAAACCATTCTATTAGATCGAGATGATGGCATTTCTTTTTGTAAAGTGGTCATAATAGGAAAAAGAATTACCAGTTAGAAGTTATGACTGTCTAAAGTTTCACTTGATTTTGGACAGCTTAGTGAGTAATTAAGGGACTAGTGTTTAAGCCCAAGGACCATTTCTAGATTAGCAACCAAAAGGGGCTAATGGATTTCTCCTTGTCAGTATACACTTTCCAAAATAGTTAGAGAAACCATCGTCGACATTCTCTAGCTTAAAACCACTATAATCCTTACTTTAATTAGCCAAATCTTATTATTAGAAGGAGATTGGTGAAATTAGCATTTGGATTGGGGGATTTTATGTTGTAGACATCTTATATTTACTGTTCATCTTGGGATTTGAGCTGTTTTGGATTGTTTTGGATTGCTTTGGATTCTAGGTGAGTGGTTAAAACCTCGCACTTACTAATTAGTTAATATACACTATAAAATGATGTTTTAAAATGATTTTTGAACCCTAAAACATGTTTTAAACTCAACTAATCACATATGTTAATTTGAAATGATTTTGTTTAAAATTTGTGTTCTTATGAATCCGTTATTCTTATGGTTCATCCTTCTTCTACCCTTAGAGTAGATTCTGATATAATATGTATGAATGTTTGCTGGTTTGAATATCGTATATAGGTTAAATGCTTGAATATTTGATGTTTTGTTGAAAACATCGATCGAAAGGCAACTTAGAAATAGGAAACATTTTACAACTTGACATCGATCCGTGGAGGTAACACTGACAAAACATGATGCGAATTGTGTGGGGTGACAAGAAAGGCCTCATATACTTTCCAAAGTTCAAGTTGTTTGGAGTTTGTTTGCTTGACTTATGAGAAAAAAATTGGATTAGTAATGGTGTTCAAAAGTGGGATCGGTACTTTGCTATGAGTTGCATGGAAGCCTGCTTTGAGTCCTTGAGAAGGTTGCTTTGAGTTACATAAGACTTGCTTGGGGTTTATTGAGGAATAAAAATGGTACAAGTGTGGGATCAGAGAAGAGTGGGATCGACACCGAGTCGTGGGAGTGGTTGGTTCGGGTCTCACTCGAGTTCCTTACATGTTTACTTAGAGTTATGTTGGGGAAGTAAAATTGCTTACGTGTTGGATCGGTGGCATCGTAGGTCGGTAGGAGCATGGTTTGGTGATGGTTACAGTTCGGTGAAGGGTTAGTTCAGTGGTCATGGTTTGCTGGTGAGAAGGAATGGAGTTGCTTCGAGTCACGACTACATTTACTTTGAGTTCTAGACGAGCGTACTTTAGGACATTCACATGCTTGTTTCAGGCCAATAACGCATCTACTTCAGTCCGCTTATACTATGCTTGCTTTGAGTTTGTTGTTTCCACTTCAGGCTAAGATCTAGATTAGCAATAAGATGTATAACTCAATGATGAACTATCGATCGCAATGTGCATGATTTGGGGACGATTATAACAACTGCCTTCTACGCCTTAATAATAAATACGTTTAATTAAAATAAAAATGTTCGAATCTAATTTTTAATAATTATTATTTTAGAAAATGAATTTTATTTAAATAAATTCTATTTAATAAAATATTTGGTTTTACTAGATTGAACTAAAAATAAGGCCAATAAAAGAAATCCTAGCCCATTTCAAAAATTAAGACCCACTCTTTTCCTTTCTATCTTTACTATTAGGCCCAAGCCCGTTTTCCATTCATTCTTATCCGCTAATCCCAAACAAATACCTAATTTGCTCAAAAATTAGCCCATAACACCCTAGAAAACTCTCGATATCCAAATCAGACGAAAAAAACACGATCACACATTTGCGACTTGAAGGTCGTCACGATTGGTGACGTTGATGGGGAGGAGTAATGTGTGTATGCGTGGCAATGATGAAATGTAGCCATGGGTAGGGACTATATGCGTTAGGGGAAATTCGCGATGTAGGTGCAGCAACGAAGGCGATGATGACGGTTGGAGACGGTCGATGCCATGATGCGATGGCTATATTGGGGAAAACTATGAGCTGTAGACCGTAAGTGTGCATCATGCATAGTGGAGACATTTGTGTATAGAGCTAGGTTGCGACATTTGATACTATTAGCCTAAAAGATGGATCAACATCCTGGATCAAGTGTGAAAGCACTAGTTTGGATAATCAATAGCATAAATCTCAGATAAACAACAAATAAAAAGCAGAAGTAAGAAAAGAGACACGGAATTTTTATAGTGGTTAAGTTAACTTTGGCCTACGTCCACTTTAATCAATCTTTAGTACGATTGTACTAGTTGAATATCTCTGGATATCAACTAGTTAGTCCTTAGATCTAAGTTACAATAGTTAAAATTAGTCACAAGCACAAGGGTTGACTGGAGAATCATAGTAACCCCCTTGTTGACTGTTGTGGGGGAGAAGAAAGTTGAAGAAGTGAAGGAATTTCAGTAGAGTAATGGCAGTTCTCTCTTCGAAAAAGATGCATCCCTAGTTGTAGGTAGGTGAGTATTTATAGGGAAATTCGGTGAGTATTAGGCCAGAAGTCCAGGTGCAGAAGAGTTCAGTTATTATGCCAAGTCATCACCAAAAATCTCAAATCAATCTAAATCATTTCTATGGATCGCTAGCTATTCATAAAGGATGGATCGCTATCTATCCATCAACTTAGCATATTTTATAGTAGAAGCCTTTACATAATGCTACGAAGGAGCTTGAAAAGTTTAAGGGCAAATCAACCTATCTTGATGGATTGCTAGCTATCCATAGGGGATGGATCGCTAGTTATCCATTCACTTCAAATATTTTTGAGTAATCTTTGTTTGGTTGTCTTCTCAATCCTCTATTTAAGTCCCTTGTCCAAATATCTAGTCGTTTGGAGTTAGTTTGATCATCCATCTTCATGGATCATCGAGTTTAGAAGAATCGTCCATAAATCGCTCAAAACTTAACGAAATCAGACGAAACTTTGTAGCTACTCTCTATAAAGTGTGTGGGACCTAACATAAAAATTTAAGTTGTGGGGCCCACCCTATATTGGTCGCTAGATATCCATCTAGTTAAGTCGCTAGCGATCGATCAAATCAACCCCAACTGATCTCATTTTTTCTTTGAACCTACTATTTTGTCTTCTAAGTGTTCTCCTAAAATTTAAATTCAATCTAACTTCGTATGAATTCTGTAGGCCCATTTTAAGTTAGTTGTTTTTGGTTAAACAACTTGAATCAGATGAGTCTTTACTTCTCGAGCTAGATTGTTTTGCTTGCTATGAAACTTGGCAAGCATCTCCGGGGAACATATTAGATCATGATGCAAGAGGATTGGAGGATCCGTGAGTGAATTCTATGGATCATGGTGATCAATCATCTTAGCCAAATTTTTGTTTCCTCCTCTTGAGTCTTTCTTCATTCCTTCTTCTAGTCCATTTGGTTCGTTCTTGAATTGTTTTGACTTGTTGTAGATGTTCCCATTTCCTTTGAATTCCATTGGTTTAAAAAACTCAATTAACACTTGCCCTCCAAAGGATGCCTTTTGGATGAAAGGCATGCTTTACTCTAGAACAAGTTTATGTCTCCAATCTTCGATAATTGAGTCTTCGATAATTGCGTTTTGATTCATTCGAAACCCAAAGGAGAATACGTTTCGACCGTATTGAAGTACTTTCATATTAACTTGCATGGCACCTTAACATCTGAGTAAGGGGCACATTTGTGCACTAATCGATGAAGTCGAAAGGCGTTAGGAAAAACCCTTAGACGGAGTCAGAAGTGATCGAGCAACATACCTTCCGATGAAATCGAAAGGTACAAAGCAAGATAAAAGTAAGCCCAGCCTCAACGGCGGTGGAAGGTTAACCATAACCTTTTCAACTAGGTCGAAAGCTAAGATTCAAAAGACACTCATGAAACCAAAGAGGTTGACCTTTCGACCGTGTGAAAGCACTTGCTCGAAAGGTGCTAACCCACACCTATAAATAAGACCCCTGGGGTCATGTTTAGGGATCCAATATCTTTCACTTCTCACTTGTATTGAAAAAGAGTCTGTAAACCCTAATTCCCTAATCAAATTTGGGATTTGGTCAATTAGTACAATTGAGTTCAATAAAAAGTGATCTTGTTATAATCTTTACTTCATAGCAACTCTCAGTCTCTTATTCTAAATGACTGTGTCAACCAACTGTCATGTTAATCAAAAAGACCGCCTTCAACTGGGTCGAAACCCCTAAAACTCGTATTTCCTAGAAGCCTTCGCTCAAGTCTATAAGATAGAAAGTGTTACCCCTTCCGAAAGATTCGAAACTTTACTTGCTTCGCTACTTTCAAAAATCATTAAGTTCCCAATTTAAGCCACCTTGATTGTGATGAAAGCTGGTTTTGACTGGGTCAATACCCACCAATTCGAAAGGATTTTCCATAGAAGAGTTAACCTTTCAACTGTGTCAATAGGTGCCAAAGACAAGTCTTTGACCATCTTTATCAGCCAGAAATGTGCTAGCAACCTTCATTCATTCAAAACGAAGTTTCGAAAGCATCATTCATACTCAAAATTTGAATTTGAGGTGTGGACAAGTTTTCTTCTCAACATTTTTAGCGCTAGAAGGAGGGCTCGAACCTCCAATCTTTGATAATTTTTATAATAGAATAATTGCATAAAGAGCTTCATTCAAAAGAGGAAAATGGTAAGAGCAAAGAATAATTGCAACAATCCAAACGAAGAAGTTGCTTCACAATCTACTTTGAAAAATAACATAATCCCAAACTCTATCTAGGGAATATAGGAGTTGAAAACCTTTGGCCCTAACAAGATTGGAAAAAATGAGATCACAACCCGGAATAATCAATCACAAATGATAGCAATGCAAGAATTTTTGGAAAGAGCTCTATCTCGAGAATCGTTAAGGATTATGGAAGTAGAGGATGAAGGGAAACCTCCAAACGAGGTAGAGGATCAAGAGTTAAGCCGAGAAAGTCAAGCAAAAAGGTCCCTTAAGCAGTCAATTAGTCTAATACAAGGAAAAACCGAAGCTTTCCATAGAAATTAAGCCATCCAAGAAGGCGTTTAATACCAAATAATGATGAATACGCTTAAGGAAAAGGGAATTGGTAACCTAGAGGAATATGTTACCCTACAAAATACTCCCTTTTCATAAGAAATAACGACACTTAGTCTCCTTCCTCACATCCAAATTCCTTTGCTGAAATATGATGGGACAACCGACCCAGATGATCATCTTATGGCTTTTGAAAATTGGATGAACTCATATAATGCTCCTAAGGCAATCCACTGCAAAAATTTTCCTATACTTTTCAGGAAGCAGCTATAAAATGGTACAGGGGTTACCGAATGGAAACCATCTTTTCTTGGGAGTAATTTATTTGCGACTTCGCGACTCAATTTTCTATATCTAGAGATACAACTATGGACTTTAGCTTGTTGGCCATAATCAGACAAAAACCAAGAGAACTACTTGGCTAATACTTGAACAGATTTAGCTTAAAGGCATTGAAAGCAGAAAGTACAACCGACAGAGAAAAGCTTATGGCAGTTCGGTCAAGGTTATTCGAACAAACCCCATTTAGGAAAGACCTTTATGTTAATGGATGTAAAGATCTAAAACATTTATTTCTTCGAGCAGAATAGTTTATTCCAATAGAGAAAAAGCATCATGCTATGAAGGAATTTCATTGAGAATGTGAGGAAGAAAAATCCGACCTTAGGTGACTTGACAAGTGACCAAGGGAGAGGGAAAAAACCAGAAGGGAAGCCAAAGAAAGATCTCCAAACCAAACCATATATTCTTTAACAAACCCCTCTCCTACATATTCGCCATGGTGAAGGGCAGCGAGAATTTTAAGGCTCCTTCTAAGATGCGGAATGCTCCAGAACTGAATAAAGGAGGTGATTACTGTGATTACCATAAAGAAAATGGACATAAAACCGATGAATGCTGCATTTTAGCACAATCAATTCAAGGCATGATTAGGTAAGGATTCCTAAAGGAGTTTGTTAAAGAAACCTTAAAGACAACCTATTCAAGCGAAGAGGAAAGCTACATAGCAACTTCTAAATGCAGATCCTTATGAAATCATAAAGTCTCCCAACATTAGTTCAACCATGAACTCTCTATTTTCGTATCTTTTTAACTCAATTTGTACTTTGATTTGCACTTAGATTTTCATTAAAAAATAGTCATGTACTGATTTAAAATTCGAGTGACCTTATAGGTAAAACAAAACCAGTCCATGACATTCAACACACTCTTGGAGCACAATAAATTTCTAGCTACCTGAAAAAGACAGATCGGGTGCCTAACACGAGATGAATATCAATATTTCAATCAACGCAATTCAGAATCGTACTTCCATGAGATATTGGACCGCTACCGATCTTCTACCAAATTAAGAGAAAGTCTATATATACCAACTTTGTTTTTGACAAATTGTTTAAAAAAATATCTCAAACATATTTTCGTACGAAAACTATTTTGAATTACCCCTCTACTTGGGAAAAACAGATATCTATCTATTTTGAAAATTGATTGGTGCAATCTACTATGTAGCATTAATGAATGCACATGAAAGATTTCAAACTAAGCAATCTTGGCATTTTAAAGTTTTCCAGAATCAGGGGAAAAGAGAAGCCTATTCATACTTTTTCAAGAAAAGTTTTAAAACCATCAAAAGTTTATTGAAACTCAGATTAGAGAATCCTATTCTCGACTAAAAGATTATTGCTTCATGAATCATGACCTCCCAGTCTACTAATTGAGATTCATGTCTCTATTATGAGAAAAGTAAGAAAGTTCTTGCAAAAGGCAATATTGGGAAAAAAAATCTTTTATCGGAAGGATGCATGCATCCAAACTCTTTTTCAAAAGATAATCCTTCAGTATATTAGAAAGGTTCAATTATGAAATTCTTTCTATTTTAATTAGCCAAAAATGATTTTCATATAAAAATGATTTTTATATAACATAAGCCTACGACGCTATTCCATAGCACCACTTAGAGGGGGGGGGGACATAAGCCTACGCTTATTCCATAGCATCTCTTAGAGGGAGAGATAAAACCCCTAACGTCCATATAACCTCTTAGGGAAAGGGTCAGGATAAGCACCAATCAGTAACCTTCTGCAGGAAGGTCAGCTCAACATACACTATATCCTTTAGAATCAAGGGAAGCCCAGAAGAGGCATCAAACAAATGAAGAAAGACAAAGACGTCTACGACCAAAAACAAAAATCAAAACCTAAGAGAATAAATGGTTAAAGAAAGAGATCCACCCTTCATTTGAGTCAAAGATGAAATCTAAGAGAGGGAAATAAACAAAGGTAAAAGGATGAGGATATTCAATGCCATAATCGAAAATAGGCAAAGAATCCAAAATCATAATCAGAAAAGGCAAAATATGAGCTAACAAATTTCAGAACATTCAAAACTTGAAAAGTGATTTCCACGGATTAAGAAACTTTCATACTATAAGGAGGCATGAGGAAAGGAAATAGATAAAGAAATCCATAAAAAAATATCGAAAGCATAAATCTATAAAAAAGATAAAGGAATGAAATAGATAGAAAGTTCTTACACCAAAGATAAATGTGACTTTATTTGGGGATTAGATTGAGTAAACCATCCCGAATCCTCAAGAATAAGATGACCCCTTAAGCTAGAGGAGTCTGTATACTATATATGTGAAAATGTGTTATTTGGGCTCTTGCACTATTGGACGGCCAAGAAATATATGGAACCGCTATTTCAAATGATTGCATGACTTTACAAAACTACTTGCTACCAACTTATAGGTCTAGCAATCATTTGCTTAAACTTACTAAGTTTACCTTTGCTGGATAGATTTCTGATTTTGTGCTTATGCTTGATGAATTTCTACTAATCTATCTGTCAGATGGGATCCAAATAAGATTTTTGGTTTTGTGGACTTCTAGTTTATTTTCATGAAGATTTCATTTTGGATTTTGTCAATCTTAAACTCTTATATTGACTTTCATGATAACATACAGATTTCACATTCTTAGTTTCATTGGTGAATTTCCATAAGTGATTTCTTATTGAATCCCTGGTTCATTGAATTCTTAATTCCCTTATTGGTTTTAGTGATGATTTATGGACTTTACATATTTAGATTTTCATGATGATTTCCCATTGACTTTTTGTTTTTATGAGTTCTTGACTTCTAAACTCCTTTATTAGGTTTCCATGATGAGTTATGAATTTCCCACTGATTTTCTGGCTTCAAATTGGAATGAGTTTTGAGAAGATTGATTGGCAGATGCGACCCCGATAGGTTTTTGTTTACATCCTTGTATTCCTGAATTTTTGGGTATCTTTTCATAACAATCTTTTCTTTTGATGAATTTACTTGTTGATTTTTGTAATGATTTGTGAATTTCATATTCCTGATTTCCATATTGAAATTTTTGATGATCACATATTGAATTTCTGATTTATTGTATTCTAATTTTCCTTGCTGATTTCCATGGTGATTTAGGAGTTTCATATTCCTCATTTCCACATTAGAGTTGTTGATGATATCTCATTGGATTTATGATTCAATAAATTCTAAACTTCCTTGGGGATTTTTATTTTCATATTCTTTATTCTCTTTTTGAAATTTGTGATGATCTCTTATTGAACTTTTGATCTTATGAATTCTAAATGTATTTACTGGTTTTCATGTTGCGTGGATTTCACATTCTTGGTTTCCTATATGGATTGTAGTAATGATTTCTTATTGAACTTCCGGTTTATGAATTTTTTAATCTCCTTATCATAATGATTTGTGAATCTCCAACTAAATTTCTAAATTTGAATTCTATACAAAATTTTATCAAATCAAATGGATTTCTATTAGAGAATGGAGTAAAGGAAAAAGAGAGGCTCCAAATATTTAAATTTAAAAATAGCATCGGTACTAGACTATTACTAATTTTTCACTAAATGGAAATTGCTAACTAACAATGCAGGGACAAAAATAAAAATTATATCAAAGGGAAGAGATAAGGCCACCAAAAGCATGGAATTAATACCTACAGGTTCAAGAAAACTTAATCCATGAAAGAAAACTCTAGAGTATATGATAGATTTTCTCCAAAGGTTTCTTTTTTTAAGTCGGTGCCGCTAATCAGGTGATATAATTTTACATTTTTGTTTAAAGAAGCTTCAACAATCATTCAGAGTACTTTGCCCAAAGACATTACCAAATAACATCTTGGACATTGACTTCATAAATTGCTCATTGAAGACTCAAAATAAGGTTATGATTCTATTTGAGGTTATTAATTGTTTCACTGGGACTTTAAAAAGGAGTTCCTTGGAATTTTTGTCCTAAGGAACGAGCGCTATTTTTATACTAGGGGGCTAAATGTTATCTATAAAATGTTCACAAGAGAAAAGCTTTCGACGGGAAGAAGAAAACGTCAATAGCATTCTTCGAAGAGGTCAGAAAGATGTTTCAACAGAGTAAGCAGAGAGCTTTCGAAAAGGTCCAAAGCAATATTCCAAAGCCAACAAGAAGCACCCTTTCTACACATGCATCAAAACATTTGAAAATAATGGTCCTATCTTTGTCTATGTTCATTAGAAGAGTGTTATCGCCTTCTGGAAAGGCCATGACACCAAGGAATTAACTGAAAACCAAAGACAGTTTGTCCCGAAGATCGGTTATACATGGGCCAGCTATGGATATTGGTAAATTTTGTCCAAGTCTGGATCGAGCTACAATCGATATGATACGACAAGTAATGCTATAGAAGCAATGTTCTAAGTTTCAAGTCAATCAGGGTTCGTATGCTCAAGCTATTGATCGATCAAGGCTGAGAAAACCATCTCTATTTGTATCTATTCAATTTTGTATCCATTCCCCAAAAAGAGATTTAGTTCGTATCCATCGCCTATTAACTTCCTTCGTACCCATCAAAATTAAGTTGCTTCGTATCCATTAAAAACTGTCACTCCGTATCGATCCACCCATTAACATACTTCGTATCGTTTGGCCATTAATCGATATAAATAACACATGATGGATCAATAAAAAAGATACCCTTGTTGATCGATACAAAGCACATAAAAGTATCGATACAGAGCCAACTAACTCGGTAATCGATACGAAGCAACTTCATGGATGCGATTCGAATGGAGATACCCTAGGTCGATACAAACAAAGCCTGTAAAAGAGGAAGACTCGGTCACTCGGCATGAAAAGTGGATCGATCCTAGAATGTTGTGCCACATCATTCTAATCAATACAAGATAACATGGATACAAATGTATTGATACGACCCAGATCAATATGAAGACGCCAGCTTATTGAGATGTCAAACTTGGATCGATCATAACTCAAAATCTACAGGTCCAAATGTCACCTAATTTTCACAGAAGCTTGCATACTACCTCAAGAACGCTCATGATCGATCTTAGCCCAAAAGGACCAAATTTGGATCGATATGAATTTCATGCGTATCGATCATAGATCGATCCCAAATGTCCAGGGATCAATCACGTGGGCCCACCCACGTGAGAGAAGGAGTCTTTCAAAGTTTGAGACAAATATCTCAGCCTACACCTATAAATAGCAGTCCAAGGCCTTCAGAAAAGAGACTTTTGAATCTGGAACATTGATACTCTACCGAAATCTTCATTGTGCCTCAAGTATTTTGTTGTAATCAATTGTAATAAGCGAGAGTTATCGACAAATAGCAAACTTTTTATAGTGGACGTAGGCTACAACGCCAAACCGCTCTAAATCACTGTGTTTTCATACTTCTGTTTGTTTGTTTTGGTGTTTTAGATCTACCTCATTTTCCATTTGTATTCTTCCTCTAATCTCTTCAAACACACCCGAAGACTGCTGTGCCTAATTTTGGTACGAACACTTTGGTGCTTGCACTTAAAACCCCAGCTTTTCTCCCGCTCTTTAGATCTACTACCGTCGTTGGATTGCAAGAATCTAAGGGGAAGACCCAGATCTCACATCAAGTAGTTCTTCCACCCTATTATGTTAGAGAGAGCTACATTATCCACCATGGTTACTTCAAAGACTGCCTCAACCGCTATAGATCGGGAAGGAAGAGATAGGCAGAACCCTGCACAGCTACCCGCCACAAGCAAGAACTCAACTGGACCTTAGATCCATAAGGCCATGTCACCAGGGAGGAGTTTTAGATGTTGATGCAAGAACTGACCTAAAGCCCCTAGAAGCTCACCTAGCAAATCCGTGCCAACATGGAGTTAACCAACCAACTGAATCAGGAAACACGAAGGAGATCCCATAGGGATCAAACTTCATACTCATCAACTGAGAGCTCAGCTTCCTCTGATTACCATTATAGATCCACATGTCCATGGCTGGATTTAAGCTACATGCAATCTTCCAGGCATTAGTGTACTCTGAACCTTGGACAAGCAGGACCTAGTCTATTTGCTAGTCATCAAGTAGGACCCTCCTCCAAAGGAGGGATAATTCCTTATCACATTACTGATAACCGCGCTATTGCCACCACCGTCGACTTGGAAGCTGACATTCGAGACCAAAAAGATCCAAACTCTCATCAAAACGATCGTACTTCTGAACCCTATGTGCTCGAAGACCTGGAGCCAAAGAGACGAGGTATAGACCGTCGACTGCGCCCGGGCCTTCCTCGTTTATGGAACCCGACCACACTTTGGCCCAACAGCTCGGAATGTCCAGATGTTAGACATCCCGAACATGATTCATCAAATGATTCATGAAAGTTAGGGCCTTTCCAATGACGACTAGGGAATCTCCTGGAGTCATACGCCCTTTACTGATGACATCCTTTATGTTGAACCGCCTCGCCGATTCAGAACGCCCACTTGCCTGTTTATGAAGGGAGTTCAGACCCTAACCAAAATATTTTAAAGTACAAATGCCTTATGAATGCCACACGAGCCAATGATGTGGTCAAATGTAGAAGTTTTCCTATCTCCCTCGGGGGTATCGCAACATATGGTTTACTCGCTTACCGCCCCGATCCATTTCATGCTTTGATCATTAGCTACGAAATTCATCGAACAGTTTCTTATGCATGTCACAAGATCTAAAGATGTTAACACCTTATCCAGCATCACTCGGGTTCTAAGAGAGACGCTCGTACGTTATCCGAAAAGATCGCATGTCGTTTGTGTGGAGATTAGTAATCCTAATGATAATTCCATATTGATGGCACTGAGTAAAGGAATCGATCCTGATTCCGCATTTGCCAATTGGTTGGTTGGGAAACCCCTTGCGTCGTTGGATCATTTCTACTCTAAAGCGGCCTAATTGTTAAGAAGGGAAAATGCTAAATAATCCAGGAAGAAATATGATGTAGGGCCCAGTGTCAAAGGCATTTAAAGTTACGTCGCTATGATGCAAGTCGATGGGAGTTTAGGTAAAGTATAGATAAATATACAGAATAAACATAATCAACAGAAAGGCGATGGAAGTCAAGATAAGAAGTGGGATCAAAATCACGGATCGTGATATGGAGCTCCCATGTTTGACACCTATACTCCTTTGAATACGTCCCTGAGAATATATACTTGAAGACCTGTAGTCCTAGCCAATATAAGAAGCCTGCTCCGAAGCAGTCGCCCGAAAAGCAGATTCAATCTGGAAAGTTCTGTAGATTCCTTGATTGCTATGGTCACAATACTAACAAATGTCACCATTTACATGACATTATTGAGAAGCTTATCCATGAGAGGAAGTTAGAACAATTCGTCCGGGCATCGTAGGCTGGAGATGCTGGCCCATCGAATCAGAATCAAGTACAAAATCAGGCCATATCGAAGGAACCCGCACGTACTGGTAGGTGTATAATTATTAAGACAGTTAGTGGTGGTCCTCATCCAGTGGATCAGAGCTGGAAGAAAATGGAGTCGTATGCCAGTTTGATTAGGCATGCGAACTTTGATTATTGCAGTAATCTTGACGATAGGACTCCAGCTAAACAACAAAAGACGATGATAGACGACATCATTTTTTAAGACAGAGATACCGATAGAGTCAAAGCCCGTACCATGGATCCACTAGTCATATCAGCTCAGAAAGGTCCCGCTTGGATGAAGAGGATCTTAGTGGACAGTGGAAGCTCCACGAATATTCTTTTCAAGCGAGCGTATGATCAAATGAAAATGGAAGTAAAGGACTTGAAGCCGTGTTAGTTTCGTATTTATAGTTTTAATGGAAGTTCAGTTATACCCACTAGGATGGTGGAATTACTAGTGGAATTGGGAATCGAAGATTGCCGGAGAGTCCGGATGTTAAAGTTCATTGTGTTTGATATCATTTCACCATATAATGCTTTCTTGGGCCGACCGGCCATGGCTGAATTCAGAGCAGCTATTGTCCCTTGGTGTTTAACTTTGAAATTCCCCGCTGACAATGGGGTTGGAGTTGTTTAGGGAGATCAGGCAACTGGATGCACCTGTTATGTCGCTGGGTTGTAGGAGGCGCAGCGGAAAGATAAGGGCAAGGACGTAGAGGAATCTCTCTGCATTCGTTTTACCGACAATTGATAGCTAACGCCTAGGCCTAGGTTCGGGTGCCACAACCAGTTACTAAAGGATCTAGATCCATTAGTAACTGGTTGTAAAGAGGAAGTCAAGGACAATCGGGCTTCCTTAACGGAGCTGACA
The DNA here is from genome assembly GCA_030765085.1 of Allium cepa. NCBI lineage: Eukaryota > Viridiplantae > Streptophyta > Magnoliopsida > Asparagales > Amaryllidaceae > Allium > Allium cepa. The sequence goes on from CM060944.1 coordinate 438,488,278, forward strand.
GTCAATATTCCAATCGATGACGACGATGACTCTAAAATGACAAAGATTCGGTCTTAGCTAAGCCAACAGATGAAAGAGGAATTGGTTGAATTTCCTTGGGCAAACCTCAATGTGTTTGTTTGGATGCACTTAGATATTTGTGTGTTCTCGTCGAACATCGCGAGCCATGCATTGAACACTGACCGGTGGCATGTCCTAGTCAAGCAGAAGAGGCGCGGTATGGATCCAGAGAGATCTACCGCCCTTAAGGAAGAGGCGGATAAACTCAAGACGCACGGATTTATCTGAGATGCATTATATTCAGAATAAGTATCCAATCCGGTGCTTGTCAGGAAACAAAACGGGAAATGGAGAACTTGTATGGATTACTCGGATCTAAATAAAGCATGCCCTAAAGATAGCTTTTCGATTCGCAGAATTGATCAGCTTGTAGATTCAACGGTCGGACATGAGCTCTTGTCTTTTATGGATGTGTATTCCAACTACAATCAGATACCGATGCACCTACCTGATTAGAAGCACACCGAATTTGTCACCGATCTCGGACTCAATTGTTACAAAGTGATGCCGTTTGAGCTTAAGAATGCTGGGGCGATCTTTCAAAGACTTGTCAATTGAATGTTCACTAGTCAGATCGAGAAAATTATGGAGGTTTACATGGATGATATGCTTGTAAAGTCTTGACTCTTTATCAATCATGTCAAAGACGTAGAAATAATGGTCAACATCCACCGAGAGCACCGAATGAAGCTCAATCCATGAAGTGTCACTTCGGAGTCGCATTCGGAATGTTCCTTGGATTCATTATCAATGCTCGAGGAATTGAAGCCAATCCCAAGAAGATCTGGGTGATTCGGAATCTCATGACTCCAAGAACAATAAAGCAAGTACAGAGCCCCAACAGGAAGGTAGCAGCATTGAGCAGATTCATCTTCAAATCCATTGACAAGTGCATTACCTTCTTCGATCTGATCAAGAAAGGAAAGCAAAAGTTTGAATGGACCAAGGACTGTGAAGGCGCATTCCGAGCACTGGTTCAACACCTAGCTACACCACCTATTCTGTCAAAGTCGATTAATAATAAGAGACTATACATCTATCTGGCAGTGTTAGAGAATGCCATCAGCGCTGCATCAATTCGGGAGAAGGATCAGATTCGATGACCAGTCTATTACATTAGCAAATGATTGACTGGAGCAGAGAAAAACTATCTGAAGTTGGAAAAGTTGTCCTATTGTCTCATCATTGCCTCGAGAAAGTTCCATCCTTACTTTCAGGCTCATCCTATCATGGTCTACACCAACCGGCTATTACGACAGGTCCTTGCATGGCCTGAGACGTCTGGTAGGTTGCTAAAGTGGAACATCGAGTTGAGTCAGATTGATATTGCTTACATGCCAAGGTGGTTTTCATTGCTGAATTCACTATACCATAGGACTTGTTCGAAACCAATGAATCTCCCAAACACATACGGAAGCTATATATAGATGGTGCATCGAACAATCGTTGCTCAAGCGCTAGAGTAGTACTTGAAAACCCAAAAGGTCAATCTATATATTATGCTTTGAAGTTTGATTTCCATGCAACCAATAAAGAGGCCGAATATAAAGCTCTACTTGCCGGACTCAGACTCGCCAGAGACTTAAGAATCCAAGGAACATTGATAATGAATCCAAGGAAAATTCCAGATGCGACTCTAAAGTGACACTTCATGGGTTGATAATGAATCTATCTGTCACTGGTGCCATCACGCTACTGAAATGTGGAATAAACCTTCGGTAGAATGATGCTAACCCATGGGAACTTCTCACTTCAGTTACAGCCCTGGGTTGTGGCCAATCCTTGATTGCTTCAACTTTACCTTGATCCACATGGATTCCTTCCTTGGACAACACGTGCCCTAAAAACAAAACACTGTGTGCATGAACATGCACTTCTTTGTTGCCGTGTAAAATTGCTCCTGACGAAGTATCATCAACACTTCCCACAAGTGTTGTAGATGTTCTTCTGTGCTTCCATTGTATATCAATATATCATCAAAGTATACCACTATGAACTTTCCAAGAAACGGTCGAAATATCTGATTCATCACTCGCATAAAAGTACTAGGTGCATTCGAAAGACCAAATGGCATGACCAGCCTTTCATACAATCCTTCCCGTGTCTTGAATGCGGTCTTCCATTCATCCCCTGGTCGAATTCAAATCTTATGATACCCACTCTTCAGATCAATCTTTGAAAAGATAGTAGCTCCACTAAGCTGGTCTAACAAGTTATCCAATCTTGGCATCGAAAATCTGTACCTCGCTGTAATCTTGTTTAGTGCACGACTATCTGTACACATTCTCCAAGTTCCATCCTTCTTTGACACTAACAAAGCTGGTACTGCACAAGGACTTAAACTTTCTCATACGCGCCCTTGTTCAAGTAACTCCTCGACTTGCCTTCTCAACTCTTCGTGCTCCTTTGGACTCATTCTATAGTATGGTCTATGTGGTAACACAGCTTCCGGAACAAGATCAATCTGATGTTGTATGTCTCTCAACGGTGGTAACTCTTTTGGTAATTCTTCAGAAATACATCTTCAAATTCTTTTAACACTGGCTTAACTTCCTCAGGTATTTCAACCATTTCACTACTTTCACGTCCAATCAACAGAAATACTTCAGGCTATCATCTACTTCTTTGACAAACTCCTTTAAAGATAACAGAGTTTTTAGTTCCTCGATTTCCTCCAACTTGCTTTCACTTTGTTGTCGCTTTTTAGGAACTAAAGTGATTCTAGTGCCACTGAACATGAAACTGTAGCAGTTAGTCCTTCCATCATGTTGCACAGCTCTATCAAACTGCCATGGTCTTCCCAACAGCAAATGACATACATCCATATCTACCACGTCACACCAAATTTCATCCTTATACTTCTCTCCGATGGAAAAAGTTACACAAGCTCTTTGACTAACATTCACTTCCCCACCTTTCCTCAACCAAGCTAATTTGTAGGGTTTGGGATGTTTCTCTGTCTTTAACGCTAACTTCTTTACAGCTTCTATAGAGATAATGTTATCACAACTTCCTGCATCGATAACAAACTTACAAACTCTTCCCAAAATAGTGCACGTTGACTGAAAGATATTACTCCTCAACCAACTAGTCTCCTCTTCCTGCTTTGGTGTCAAGCAAGATCTCCTCATCGTTAAAGAATATCCCTCGTCTCTCGCCAATAATTCTTCTTCCTCCTCAACTTGTGGTGAATTGGAACATTCTATTTCTGCATCCTCATCCTCAACCTCGCAACCATCGCTTGCTTCTTAGGCTTCATGCATTCATTGCTCTTATGACCAAACTCCTGACAGTTATAACAAATTGTTGTTGACCTTGGTCTTGGCAACTTCATTGACAACCGGTTTACTAACAGCCTTGGAAACATTAGTATTGCTACTAGCCCCTTTCACTTGATTGATCGAACTTGTAAATGCACCACCTCCTCTTCTACCTTGCTTTTCCCAAGCTAGAGCCTTCTGGTGTGATTCAATAATGGATCTTGGATCAAACATATTCATCAAATCCTAAATTTGCATTCTCAATCCACCTACAAATCTAGATGTCAACTGTTCTTCCGTTTCCATGATATCGTTTCTAGCAATCAGTTGATAAAACTCATCTGCATAATCCTTTACCGACTTAGTCCCTTGTCTCAAATTTTGTAAGCGCTGATACATAAGAGACTGATAATTATAAGGCAAGAAAGTAGCCTTCATCAACTTCTTCATCTTTTCCCATGAAACAATCTTCGACTTTCCCATTCTCTCCCGTTTAAGTTTTGTTTGTTGCCACCATGCCATAGCTCTTCCCTTCAATCGTGTAGCAACTAACTTAACTCTACGATGCTCGGGTACTTCCTTGAAGTCAAAAATTTCCTCAACATTTGATAACCAATCCAGAAATTCTTCCGCTATCATTCCCCCTTTGAATTCTGGAATCTCTGTTTTCATCCCGACTCCCATCGACGATCATCTTCTACATTCCGATATTGACTTCGTACTTGGTCTCGATCTTGATAATAAATACTACCTCTATCACCATCCTCATCATAATCAAATGTACTTCGATATCTATCCCGTCCATCTACATCTCCACGATCATGCATGGTCCTTCTACCCTGTCTTTCAATATCACGATATGATTATTTCCAAACCCCCGTGGAGTTCTTCTCTCTTCATTTCTGTACTCATAGTGTTCTCGTCTCACTGAAACTGATGATTCTCTTCTTTCTTGACAAGATTGTGGTGACACCCTCCTCGCTTCTGAAACCAATGGCGAAACCCTGTTTCCTCTATGGTTCGAGATTGGTGACCTTCTCCTTTGACTTTGATTCATGTCATTCATCAATTTCTCTAACTTCCCAATACCTTTATCGAACTTCTCATTGATACGTTGTTCCATTTGCTCATCTTCCTGTCTTCGATACACATCTTCAACATTTTGAAATCGATTAGCACGTCTCGGCGGCATGATCATCAACAAACTCCAGCCTAACTTTAACTCTCGGCTTGAACTTAACTCCAACTCTCGGCCTTGATCTACAAAAGTGATGCACGCCTCCAACTTATAGCTCGGATCTAACTTTAACTCTTCCTCTTGGCTCCATAGGATCGGCTTAGCTATGATTGGCTAAGTTTAGGCTCCGATACCAAACTTGACGCAGCGGATTAACAATAAATTGTCGCCAAATGATGCAACAACAACAAACAACGATGGAACGATACAATGATGAATCAATGAATTGATAATACCCAAGATAAATGCCCAAATCCGCTGATCTCGCGAGATACCGGATTCTAGCTATCTTTAACACATTGATCGCGCACGATACCTTGTTACAAGATCTACGATTCTTTGATGTTGATCTCGCGCACGAGATTCCATGAACCGGCTTCAAAATCGTTAATTCGAGCGCAATCGAATAACCGAAGATGGAGAAAGGAGATAACACTCAACTTCCAATTTTAAAGAGGCACAAAGTACTCAAACAAAAGTTCATTCAAGATCAACCTTTTTCTACAAATGACACGACCCGCCTATTTATAGGCTTACAACACACATACAGACACGACTTAAAAGACGCGACCTAACAACACAACGGCACGTGACTTATGACCTAACAGAAGTTACATCATTACAACATATAATACAGCGACTTACGACTTAACGAATTTACAACACAACATCATACGCGACTTAAGAAAATAAAACATCTTGCGACATATCATCTGAAGCGACCTAAGCTCATAAGGAAGCAGTGACTTAAAGAAACCACGGCAGCGACATAAGGAAAGAACAACATAAGCTTTAGCGACTTAGGCTACATGCGGCATAAGAATCAGCGACCTATGGAATTGGACATGTACGATCTAACTCGCTAGGGCATGGCCCGTTAGGCCGTAGCACGTTGACGACATAAAGAAATATGGCAGTAGTGGTATGGTGCGACTTGCTGGGTCGCTTATCCTAGTAGGTCGTAACTCGTAGGTCGCATACCTCGTTAGACCACTATCTTGTAATGCAGGAGAGTTAAGACAAATAACATCACTTGCTAGGTCGCTGGCGACATCTGATAACTCGTTAGGTCGCTTGATATCATAACTTGCAGGCGACTTAAGGCAATTGGCGCACCTCGTAACAGGCGACCTAAGATTTAAGACATGGTGCGCTGCATCAAGATCTATTATGATTCGCAATTGGTTTTATGCCATGTTCGGGGAGAATACCAAGCTAGAGACCAAAGTTTAGCTGCTTATCTCACTTGGGTCCAAGAAGTGTTGAATCAGTTCTATTATTATGCCATCTATTGCATACCCTGAGAGCATAACCAGAAGGTCGATTCTTTGGCAAAACTGGCCAGTACTGGTGAAACACAACAAATGGGTCTATCCCTCTTGAGGCACTTACTTCTTCGAGTATTGATCAGATGAAGACAGACTGGGTTCATGAAGCCACACCCGAAGAGGAGTCATGGATGACCCCTTTTAGAAATTATCTTGAGCATGGAGCTTTTCCTGAGCGTAGAAGTGAGAAAAGACAAGTTCTCGAAAAAGCTTCACGATTCATTATCCAGAATGGTGTCATGTATAAAAGAGGATATTCTATTCCTTTACTCCGCTGTATCGCCCACGACGAAATCAAACGAGTATTACATGATGTGCACGAGGGGGAATGTTGTGATCACACTGGGGGGCAAACCCTTGCTAAGAAGATACTCTGATATGGGTATTATTGACACTATGAATCGGGATGCATTATACTATACCAAGAAGTGTGACAGATGTCAGAAACATGCCCGGATTCCGAGAGCCCCACCTACCGAAATCACTCAAATGGTCAGTCCATAGCTGTTTGCTATATGGGGCATCGATATAATTGGATCTTTACCTCTGGCTAAAGGTGGAGCGAAGTATTCCATCCTTATAGTTAATTACTTTACCAAATGGGCGAAAACTGAGCCCCTTGCTATTATCACGATGAAGAAAGTAATCAACTTTGTTGTCTGCAACATCATCTATCATTTTGGCTTCCTACATACCATTATCACTAACAATGGAGCCCAATTCGACAATGTCGAGTTCAAGAACTTCTACCAACGTTTCCACATTCATAATTTCTTAGCAGTTGCTCACCTTCAAGCAAATGGACATGTCGAAGCTGTTAATAAAGTTATCAAATCCATTCTGAAGAAATGACTGGAAAAGGCCGAAGGCAAATGGGTCGATGAGCTTCCCATGGCCTTATAGGCATATCGGACTACCCACAAGTCCACGATCGATCACACTCTATTTTGACTTTCGTACGGCTCAGAAGCCGTCATTCCAACCGAATTGGAAGTACCTTCTCATCATGTTACATACTATGATCCAAATAAAAATGTGATGTTACTTGCCGAATATCTGGACTTATTAGATGAGAAGCGTAAAGAGGCTGATTTAAGGGCAGCCGTGCATCGAAGTCAAGTTGTCCGATTATACAATGCCAATGACCCTGAACCTTTGAACTTGGCGATCTCGTGCTCTAGATTATTTATCCGGTCCCTTCACATATGAAGCCAATATGGTAAGGATCGTATGTTATAGAACGGAGACTTGGAGATGACACATTCAAATTATCGACTGTTGATGGTCTCACTTTGTCTAGAGCTTGGAACAGCGAAAGTCTCCATCACTACTACACATAACAGGCTTTGTTTATTCATTTAGTCTGCTTTTCACTTGCAATTTGTTTATGCATTTCGAAGTTTGAACTTGTAATAAGGCAACTAACTTTGCCTTACTTTCTTATTTCAGTAATAAAATGCAACCTCTTCGAGCTAGAGTAGTGATTTTTGAAATGCGTCATGCGACTATCACAATGCACGGAGAGATAAGTTCCATCCTACGGTGGGACTTATTCAAATAGGGAGTGACTGTGATACGACCAATCACTCGCTAAGTGAAACCCAAGCTCAAGGGCAAGCTGTCACACTCAAGCCAAAAAGGATTGATGCACGATAATCCTCTAACTAACTTCGGCTGCCAGAGTGTGAGCTGGAATATAAAATTAAAATCCAAAAACGTAGGCTTGAGGAGGGTGGATCCATCCACCCACGACTTTGCCCATGTACAATCTAAAACTAGAGGAGGATGGATCTGTCCTTCTATGACTTCGCTTGTTTACTCACGGTGGATATGACTCAACCATCCATGATCCTGATCAGTTTATCATTCCCAGAGTGTGAACGAGATCTCAAAATTCTAAACAGATGTGATCGATCGTCTGTTAACTAATTCTAGATTCCTGGAGCGTGAACTAGAGTATAAACGTTAATTGGGTGTGATTGACTACCCACAACAAACTCTAAGTCCCTAGAGTGCGGATTGGAGTATAAACACAAATTAGGTGTGACTAACAACCCACAAATCAACCTAAGTCCCCAGAGTGTGGCCGCAATTCCGATTATTAAAACGGGTGTGACTGACCGCCCCTAAAACAACTTAAGTCCCCAGAGCATGGACGTAACTTTAAACATTAAGAAGGCGCGACCGGCCACCAGCATGCGAGTTCAATCTTCAGAGTGTGGATGTGATTGTCAATAGATGAGCGAGTGTGATCCGACCACTCGAACTCATCTCACAACAACTTAGTTTCGACTAAGTAAAATTAAAAGTGTTGAAAGTTAAAAGAAACCATCGTTCAACCACTTTAACTCATCCCAGGACTGGGGGCATAACTCCAGCACCAGCTGTCGATTGATATAGTGCAACATTAGGACTCAACTTAACTTTTAGTTAGGGCTCGAAGCCATGACTCCGAGACTTAAGAACCGAACATGAGTCCTATCCAAAGATTAAAGCTTCATAAGTGTATTGAATAAAAATTCAAGCGCTGAAACACTTAGGCAAATATACTCAGAGTTATGCCAAAAAAAGCGATCATCTATTCTTTGAAAACAAAGTAAGTATAAGAAAAAGCTTATTCCAAAAATTCCTACTAGCCGGGGCCAAACCCACATCTGTACAAGGCCTAATGAAAGAAAAAAAGCAATTCCTACTTATATACTAAAAAGGGACACAAAGAGACATGCCTTCTCCTTATGTTTCTTCTTCCCCTTCGGCGTCGATCCACTGGAGCTACCGCTGTGGTGCCATTTTGAACTCTTACCTTTACCCGGCTTATCCGCAGCCAGGGAAAGAATTATAATCTCCTCCTCCAAACTCATGGAAATTGGAACGCTTTTGGAATGCGTGGTCAGAGAGACGAGGGCACTTTCTATATGAGGACACATAGGGGGTACCCCAGTGATGATGATTGTACCACCAGGTGAGACCATGCATAAAGGGGCCAAGGCAGGACCAGCCATTCCACTTCCAATATCGCTACCCAGCATGACACTTCCCATCTTGGCTTTAATCTCCACCTTTATCGCTTCACCATGAGCTGCTTGAGTGTTCGGGGGGAAGCTGGCAGTTGGGGCCGAGGAGTTGGCTGTGAACACGCCTTCGCACCGTGACAAAAGGAAAATCTGTAAGTGGATCGCTTTGATGACCAATGATTTCTTCCATCATCTGTTCGTTGAAAATAAAAGTGCTCACATGATCTTCCTTAGTTGATGCAGTAGCTGTAGTAGTCGTCGCCTCTGTCATAATAACCTCCTGCTCTTGATGCTGCTCTTGGCTTGTAGAGGGCACAACCGATATAGCTTCTACAACTGAATGTAGATAAGAGAAAATATTAGTGACTTCTTATGATAACACTCTAGACTTTGAATAAATTCGAGAAGTGTTCGGAATACATTCCCCAGGTTAGCTCGTGGATGGCACTGGGGCTCCTTTGGAATGTGCTCGCAAGCTAGAGACAATTGCGGTTAATCGGAATCGTAAGCAAGCACAGATGGAGGATCGACTGTATGGGTAGATTTAGGCTGGGTTGGCATAAAAATTTCAGAAGTGGAAATTAGCCACAAGGGCCTCTTTACTAAGTGCAATTAGTTTCTAGGAAACACAACTGAAATAATTACTTTTAAGGACAAAATGCAACATAATTAGTTTCTAAGATTTAAAATCCTATGAAATTATGTCCTTGAAAGTAATTGGACTGCTAACTTTGTCCTTAAAAGTAATTATTCTGCTAGCTTTGATCTTTAAATTAATTTCTGTGGATGTGTGTCCTGGAAACTAATTGGACTACAAAGTTTATCCTTCTAGTGAAATGCCCCATTTCAGAATGTGTGACATGATGCTCAATACCAGAAACCTCTCCGATCTCTGGATGTTGAGTGATGAGTTTCCCTCTTTAAAATTTAACAATGGCCTCATGGAGAACCCTCCTCTCATCTTCGGTCAATACCCGGTTCTCCAGTTCAAACTCATCAACAGATGCAGTGTGGTGTTCAGCCTTCTCATCATCCACCAAGCATCTTCAAGCATTATGAAAATGGGTCGGAGAATCGTCGAGCCATCTCAGACCGTGGTACTTTAGGATGTTGGCGTTAGAAGTGATCAGAAGGTCTTCCATATCGCCTTCTAACCTGGCCTCCATTTCTCCGACTTCAGCTTCAATTCTAGCCTCGGCTTCTTGAACCTTTAGAACTGCCGCATCTCGCTTTCCCTTAAGTTTAACAATCTGATCGCATTCCTCTTGTGTAGCCTTATCAGCGTCGTCCCTTTCTTTGACGACCTTAGTGTGCTTAGCATTAAGCTCTTTGAGCGCGTTTTCTCTTTCAGCTGTGACAATGGCATTTCTGTGGCCCATATCGTCGATCAATTTCGAGTGCTCTTACCTTATTTGCTCCATTTTTTTGTTGGCCTCATTGACTTTTTTCAAGGCCATTGTCTCTGAGTTCCTCAAATGTCATTTTCACCCATGAGCACTTGAAAAATGCGGTATTTTTGAGTGAGGTATTTTTTCAGCTGTTCAATTGCTTTTGCCCGATCGAATGCCACAGCCGAGGCTTTCTTCGCAGTTTTCTTCCATTCCTGATATTGGCTATAGGTATGGTAAATATAGTTGTGCATAGTTTTCTCTGCCCATTCTGGAATCAACTGCAAATTTAGAGGGAAGTGGAAGTCATCAAAACAACTATTAGGGAATTCCTTCTTTAGTTGAGCAATCGGGCGGCTCCTTCCCCATGAGCTCTATAGATATTGATGTGGTAACAATTGGAGCATCTTCCCCAGTTCTATAGCGCTGCTCTCCATGCCTTGAAGTTTGTGGAGGCATTAGATGGCATGGAGTTTCAGCAGTGTGTGTTCCAGAACTAGAGGGTGGCAAGGAGACTTTGGGTAGGGGAGAGCACGATTAGGAGTGCCGCCTATCCACCACTCACTTTCCTTCTCTCTCTCTTCCTCTTTCTCTGTCTCTCTCCCTATCATAACGATCCCTATCCTGCTAGAGTAGTGGCGATCATAATCGAACTCGTGCCTACGGGACTCTCGGTATGAACCGGAGATTGGCATGCGACATGAAGGCTACTGACCATGGATCCTTTCTTCAACATTTTATCTGTAAAGTGAAAGAAGAAACAAAGTTAATAATCTCCAGAGATTGAACAGCTCGTGAATATTAGTTGTGTAGTGCCGCGAAGTGTGTGCATGCATGTGTAAACCCCCTAACCGACTGGATATAGCAGTCGTGTTCGGAGGGGTTAGCTCTCATAGGAATCTAATGCACTTTGAAGCCCCTCTAATTTGGTATCTTGGTGAAGAGTCACTTCATCCGGAATGGGAATATCCATAAGTCCTTCAAAAGGACTCTCTATTTGTGAAAAGCGGACCTTCAAAATTACAATAGCCGCTCCTAGTAGAGGCATTACAATAGACTTGCATCTCGAAGCTTTATGGGCGGCGACCTTGGCTTTCCTTATTCTCTCTGAGTGTCGATGACTTTGTGAAGGCCCAAGTGTAGGCTCGTCTCCAGCGGGCATATTTTTGTCGTCACCTTGCTCGGCGATTATGATTCCAGGAACTCTCATTCTGACTTGCCTCGCTGAAGCCTTTCTGAGAAATCCTTCAAGACCGATGCTTTGATCTCTATTGATTAGCCCAACGAAACTTAGATTTTCATCAGTGAGGACCTCATCGATCTCTCTGTGATTGGCAGGCACCTCTTGAAGAGCTCTTACAATCTCCTTAAACCGAACCCCTCCGAGCCACGAAATTGAAGCTATGAAAGAATAGTAGTGTTAAACTCTGAAATCGAGTACTATTATCCAGTTAATCGGCAAAGAAGCTGAAGAACTTACGTCTGGATAGCCATTGTTTGGAAAAATCCTATGGGCACAGAACGTAGAACCATTCGGTCTTAAAATAACTCAGTTTGGTCCAGGATGCGATCACGACTTGACAATTCTTGACTGCCTCTAAGAAAGTGAAGGATGGGTTATCTCCTCAGCTCTTTATATTGAACAAATATCTGACTTCCTTTGGAGTTACAGGTCGGAAGAGATGCTCCATGAAGACGATAAACAAGCTATTCAGCACGACAAATCTATTTGAGTGTAGCTGTGACGGGGCAATATTTATGTAGAATAGAACTTCCTGAATATATTGATTGAATGGAGGGAGTGTCCCGACTATGCACGAAAATCAGTTGCAGGCCTTGTACCTTTCCGCGCGAGTATAGGCTCTATCTTCTGCCCTTGGCAAGAAGACATTATCTTTGTACAATCCATGCCTTATGCAAATTATGCCCAGCATGTCTTTAGGGATATTGGATGGAACCAAACCTTGCGATTGCACGATGAAGACCAACTTTGGCTGCGGTAGCCGGCATCTCGATTATAGGAAAAGGCAGACTTTGAGCTTCCTGCAGTTGCAAACTTTTAGATTCCATAACTAATCACCTCAGCAAAAATCATCGTTAGATGACAATAAACCTGTGTTTTCCCCGGTGTGAATGGCGTGAATGTGTTGTGTAGTGAAGTATTGTATATAACTTAAGAGATTCTATAAGATTAGAAAGATGTTTGAACGACAGGACTTCAAAATTCAACCGGAGTGACAGTTGTCGCCGACCGTCACAACCGTGCTATCCAGACTTCGGAGACCGATCCAAGATAAAGTTCGTCAAATTTTTTTAGGTTACAGTTCCAATAATGAGCTTTGAAAGGCAGTTAGGTATGCAGTGAAATGGTTAAGTCCAATTATGCAAGGCAGAAGCTCGTCGAAGTCAAATGTTTAAGAGTGTAGAGCTTTCGTATCCATCAAAGTCTGGATCTGGATTGATCATCAGAAGCCCCATTCGTATCAATCACCAAGGGCAAGATTCATATCCATCAAAGAAAGCAATACTTCGTATTGATCGAGGAACTATGCTGCGTATCGGTCACACAAAAATCTTTTCGTATCGATGCAAACTTACCTCTATCTCGTATCGATCGTAGACCCTAAATTTCGTATCGTTTGCACTGGATCGATACGAAGATTATCATCAGTTAATCGATATGAGAGCTCATTATCTGTCAATACGAAATGCTTTAGTTGACCAATACGAAGTTTTATTCTATCCATATCAATACGAATTACGTCCCTTTGACCAAAATCAATAAGAGTGGCTTTTGCGTATCCATATGCACTTCATCTTCTTTGATCAACTCAAGCAACACCGGAACCATCCCCTCCTTCCTCGACCTTACTCCGACCATCTCTAGCCTTCTCTTCACCAAACTCAACCGTGGATACAAGTAGAAAGGTGTTGAATTTCACGTCTCATTGCTTTCGATGCTAATTCGTTGTCTAATTACCTAATCTAAATAGTAAATGGGTTGGGTAGCACACAAACGAAGGCAGTTCCATTTTTTAACGAACTCGAAATGATACGAAGGCGAGGAAGAAATTAGAAAGTGAGAAAAAATGGCTAAGTACAAAAGGCTTTTATATGGACACGAGGGATGAAGAGAAACGATTCGTCTCCCAGTTGTTTTGACTGGTTAAAATAAGTTTCCTCTCCAATCAATACGAAAGCTAGCTCGTATTCAACATTCAATCGAGGCAGTCTTAAAATCATTAATATGAGGTAATTCGTATTCATCTAATGAGAAATACGAAGCACAAAGCCAAAACTTATTTGAACTGTTCGAAGCCAGTAGAAACGCATCAATACGAAGTGATGAGTTCGAATCCACCAACATAAAGCCCATGGAGATTTGTATCCACCGATACGAAATGTTTTGGGAAGCAAATTGATTCATGTCGATCACCATCGATACGAAAAAGATTTTTTCAACTTTTCACATCAGCCCAAGAGAGGATCGGTACGAAGAGATACACTAAAGCGACCATCAAGAGTTGTTATAGCTCGAATTTCACATCGATTCAGGAGAGGATCGATATGGAATTCGATACAAAAGAAAACTCGACAACGACTCGTGAATATGTAAATGTTAACGGGAGTCGGGTTAACATACATTTATGTGTGACAAATTAACATTCAACTTTCAAAATTCATAGGAAATGGATGCACACCTAGTGACAATTACAAAAATGAACAACAGTTTGCTAACACCTGACGCTCAGTCGCAACAATGCACTATACAATCATTGGCAATCAATAATCCAGTATTTATATTACCGAGAAACAATCGAAGATTATATCTCTTGATGAAAAGATAATGACTACTAGATGAATCGGGCAGAACTTTTCAGATTAAAGATTGCAGCATTTCAAAGCATGTCATGTTCATACAAGACAAACTTTATGGGGCAAATGTTTTCCTTCCTTTTAGCAAGGCCATGACACCAAGGAATTAACTGGAAACCAAAGATAGTTCGTCCCCAAGATCGGTTATACATAGGTCAGCGATTCTGGTAAATTTTGTCCAAGTCCGGATTGAGCTACAATCGATATGATACGACAACCAAAGCTGCGAAAGACAACATTCCACATTTAAAGTCAGTTGGAGCTCATATGCTTGAGATATTGATCGACTAAGGTTTAGAAAACCAGCTCTATTCATATCCATACAATTTCGTATCCACTCCCCAAAAAGAGTTTTTGTTTGTATCCATCACCCACTAAGTTCCTTTGTACCCGTCAAAAATAAGTTGCTTCGTATCCATGAAAAATTATCACTTCATCTAGATCCACCCATTAACATACTTCGTATTGATCGGCCATTAATTGATACGAGTAACACATAATGGATCAATATGAAAGACACCTATGTTGATCGATACAAAGCACGTGAAAGTATCGATACAGAGCCAACTAACTCAGTATTCAATATGAAGCAATTTCATGGAAACTATACGAATGGAGATACCCTAGATAGATACCAAAAAAGCCTGTAAAAGTGCAAGATTTGGTCACTTGGCATGACAAGTGGATCGATCCTAGAATATAGCGCTATGTCATTTCGATTGATATGAAATAACATAGATATGAATGTACCGATATGACCCAGATCGATACGAGGACGCTAACTTATTGAGATGTCAAATTTAGATCGATCATAACTCAAAATCTACAAGTCCAAATGTCACATAATTTTCACAGGAGCTTGCGTACTACGTCAAGAACGCTCATGATCGATCTTAGCCCAAAATGACCAAATTTGGATTGATACGAATTTCTTCATGCGTATCGATCATGGATCAATCCCAAATGTCCTAAGATCGATCACGTAGGCCCATCCATGTGAGAGAAGGAGTCTTTCGAAGTTTGAGACAGATATTCTCAGCCTACACTTATAAATAGCAGTCCAAGGCCATCAAAAAAGGGACTTTTGACCTGGAATGTTGATACTCTACCAAAATCTTCATTGTACCTCAAGTATTCTGTTGTAAACAATTGTATTCAACGAGAGTTATCATTAAATAGCAAACTTTCTATACTGGACGTTGGCTACAACGCCGAACCACTCTAAATTTCTATGATTTCATACTTCTATTTATTTGTTTTTGGTGTATTTGTTAGATACACCTCATTTTCCATTTATATTCTTCACTTTAATCTCTTCAAACACCTCTGAATAGTGTTGTGCCCAATTTTGGTACAAGAGTATCTAGCGAGAGCAACCCTTTTGAAAGCATTTGACATCCTTTTGAAATGGTTAAGTCCATTTTCACCTATGAAGGAAAGATTACACATTCACTAGCAACAAAGAATATGGTTCTGCACTAGCCAAAGAGAATACTTTCGAAGGGAACCTTTTCTCGCCAAGCCTGAAGGCATTTTGATTCATTCAAAACCCTAAGGAGAATATGTTTCGACAGCATCAAAGTACAACATCCATACTAACTTGCATGGCACCTTAACATCTGAGTAAAGGGTGCATTTATGCACCTATCGATGAAGTCGAAAGGCATCAGGCAAAATCCTTCGATGGAGTCAGAAGTGATCGAGCAATATACCTTCCGATGAAGTCTAAAGGTATAAAGCAAGATAAAGGAAGCCCGGCCTCAACGGCGGTGGAAGGTTAAGCATAACCCTTTCGACTAGGTCGAAAGCTAAGATTCAGAAGACACTTACAAAACCAAAGAGGTTGACCTTTCGACCTCGTCGAAAGCACTTGGTTAAAAGGTGCTGACCTGCACTTATAAATAAGACCCTAGGTGTCATGTTTAAGGATCCGATTTCTTTAACTTCTCACTTGTATTGACAAAGAGTCTGTAAATCCTAATTCCCAAATTAAATTGCGGATTTAGTCAACTAGTACAATTGAGTTGAATAAAAAGAGGTCTTGTTATAATCTTGACTTGATAGCAACTCTGAATCTCATATTCTAATTAAATATGTCAACTAGCTGTCAAGTTAATCGAAAATACCACTTTCAACTGGGTCGAAACCCCTAAAACTCGTATTTCCTAGAAGCCTTAGCTCAAATCTACAAGATAGAAAGTGTTACCCCTTTCGAAAAAGTTGAAATCTTACTTGCTCCGCTACTTTCGAAAATCATTAAGTTCCCAACTTAAGCCAAGCCTCCTTGACTGTGATGAAAGGTGGTTTCAACTATGACGAAAGTTTGAGTAATCTTTGTTTAATTGTCTTCATATCCTCTATTTATGTGTCTTGTCCAAATATCAAATGTTAATTTGATCATCCATCTTCATGGGTCATCTGATCCAGACGAATCATCCATAACTCTCTCAAAATTTAACAAAACCAGATGAAAACTTGCAAGTACTCTATCTAAGGTGTGTGGAACCTACCATAAAAATTTGAGGTGGTAGGGCCCAATCTACATACGTCTCTAGCAATCCATCTAGTTAGGTCTCCAGAGATCCATTAAAATCAACTCCAAATGATCTCATTTTTTAAGTGAGCCTTTTATTATGTCTTCTAAGTGTTTACCCAAAATTTCAAGTTAATCCAACTTTGTATGAGTTTTGTAGGCCCATTTTAAGTTAGCTTCTTTTGGTCAAACAGCTTGAATCAGATGAGTCTTCACTTCTCCAGCTAGATTGTTTGGCATGCTATGAAACTTGACAAGGGTCTATAAGGAACATATTAAATCATGATGCAAGAGGACTGGAGGATCCATGAGTGAACCTTATGGATCGCTAGCGATCCACAGGTGACGGATCGTTGGCGATTCATCATCTTGGCCAAATTTTGGTTTCCTCCTCTTGAGTCTTTCTTCATTCCTTCTTCTGGTCCTCTAGGTTGATTCTTGAGTTTTTTTGACTTGTCGTAGATGTTCTGACTTCCTTTGAATTCCGTTGGGTTAAAAAACCCAGTTAACAGATACCTCAACCTGGATGAACAATGTTGCAATGAAGGCTACAAGCTTGGCAATGACGGTGGTAGAGGAGTAAGTGGCTTTAGGGATAGATATGATGTTCTTTTCTTTCTATGCTTCGTAGGCTTCGACCAAGATTATGACATGATGGTAGTTACCATGACAATGGCATCTTTCTGTGGCCAAGGATGAGTAGCCGTTGTCATAGTCGAACATTATTTCTGTGAGTTTTGTATGCACATCTATATCTTTTTCCCTTGCATCTTGTATTTAAATTTATCCCAAATATCGATTGAATTACTGTGTTGAATAGTTTGGCTGGGACATTAGATGTGATTTTGTGTTTGACACTATAGTTTTGCGTATGTTGGATTGTCCAAAATGCAAAAGAAATAATTTCCGATTGCATTTTGATGTGTAGTTTGTTTTGTATATGTGCGTACATTATGTGGATGGCCGAAATTCGATATAATTCAATTCGGGCAAAATAATAAAATTTATATCGATGATTGGTTATTGATTCTAGAGAAATTTGCTTCATAATTTATATATTTAGATATTTATTTATGAGGGAATTAGGGACAAGGACAAACATTAGATAAAGATTAGACAGAAAGATACAAAGTTTCATTTTTGGACTAATTGACAAATTTTTAATAAAAAATTAGACTGAAGGACAATGTTAGATATAACTAGCATTATACTTAGTTTTCACACTATAAAAAATGCTGGTAATAGCTAGTATTATATTCTGTTTTTACACTGCACAAAATGCAAAGTGCTAGCTATAATTAGCATTGTCCTTCGGCCTGATTTTTTTCAAAGTTTGTCCTTCGGCCCAAAAATGAAACTTGTTGTTTTTCAACCTAAACTTTTTTCAAAGTTTGTCCTTGTGCCTATTTTCCACTTTATTTATTTTCTTATTTTTAAAAGATGTTTGAAAATCTTTGAAAAATTATTTAAGGGTTTAAAACTTTATTAAAAGTATTTTAAAATAATTTACTAAACTTTCACACAATATACTTATTTTCATATTTACAAATCCATTTTAAATTTATATAATTTTTTTGCATTCATTTTGTTAAAAACCTTTTTAGATCACTATTATAATGATATTATAAATAGAAATTGTTTTAAAGCCATAAATAAAATATATCACTAATATTTAAAATATTTACTTAAAGTAATAATATTATTTTTTAGTAAATTTTATTATAAAGGTTATTTAAATATTTTTGAAAGGGTTTTGAACCTTAGAAAAATATAGTACTCTTTTTATGACATAATTAAAAGATATTTGGATATGTTTTGAATAAATAAAAATCTCTTGGTATAATATGAGAAATTTTAATAGGGTATAATATAAAGGAAATATGTTTTGTTTTTAACTTATTTGAGTATAAAGTGAAGATTTTGAATTATATTCAATGGTTTGAAATAAATACAATTAATTTTTGTAATTTATAAATTTATTTTGGAATACTATTTTTATTATAGAAGATTATAAAATGAATTTAAGACAACACTGGGTGATGTGCAATATAAGTTATTAAAGATTTTATGTATATAGTGAAGTTTTACAAACTCGTTTTAAAGTAGTATTTAGTTATATAAAATTATGAAATAGCTTCTACAATTATTCTTTTTATTTGTAAAGTGGTTTCGGGAAAATTGTGAAGATGTATGCTAAAGGTTCAAATATGAAATATAGTCTTCGAACTTTTATATTAGGATTAAATAATAAAGTGAATATATTATTTAATACATATAAGTGTTTTAAGCGTTTTATTATTTTCTAAATACAATATTGATTTAAGAAGTTTTACTATATTTTTATAAATATAATCTCTTTCCTAAATTTATATTTGAATGTTTTGATTGTTTTCTGTTCTGTTTAACAAGAAATCTAAATAAACAGAGTTATAATACCGTCTAATATGGGACTTTCGCTAGTATTTCTCCAATGATTCTTGGACTCATTATATAGAATACCGAAGAAGCAAGCGTGATATATAAGCTTCGAATAAATGGACTAGTAACATGTAGTGGTACATGAGGCCTTTGTGTTATTTATTTGATTATTCATTGCCATGAATGACACTTATACGTGAATATTTTATGTGCAATAGGGCTTGCTACGGTGGTTCGTGCATTTATCCATGTAGAGGCGATGGTATTGAGTCGAATCTTGGCAATATACAAAGCAGTGTGTTGGCATATGTATTATGTTGTGTGTCTGTTCGAGGATGGAATTTCTATCGAGTTAGAAAACCGTCGAAGAATTTATAATAAAATTTATACCGTAAGCGCACGGCGTACACTTATAGTACGTGGCGAATATAGGTTGATCTACAGGGGATTAATGATTTTAAAATTTTATTCGATCAAATTAAACCAAAGTCGATGGAAAGTTAAGCTAGAGGATGAGAGAATTAACTAACTAGCTAAAAGAAAAGAAAAAAATATAAGAGTTAAGTGATAATTTAGAGAATAAATCCACTCTCTAGATCATGTAATTCAACACATATGAAATCATGATCTCTCTTTTATGGTCATTGGTGCTTTGATTGATGTGCTTATTATAAGTATGGCATATTTGTCCTATTGATTAGCCAATATAAGCCATCATACTATAACACACCCCTGAAATCACTTATTAACTTTAATGAAACTGGACATGAAATGAAAATGAAATCTATTTTAAGTATGGTCTATTAACTATTGATTAGAAATATAGACCATAAAATTTGAATTTCAAATCACTTTCTTCTGCCATAATCATATTTTGATGAAGAGGCATTTGTGTTAGTGATTGTCTAAGCATAGCCTATTTGGTGTCAACAATATTGGCTATCAAATTCAAAGCAATAAACAACAAATAAAACACTTCATTTATCATCATTAAGCAAAAAAAGAAAGCATTATTTAACAAATAGTTAAAGCTACATAATTAGAGAGCTTTGTTACCCCTAAATTGAAGGGGTTTAGCCAATTATATTTTTCATTTGATTAACAAATGTAGCAAGCAACATGAAGTAAAAAAGAAAGCAAAATGAAAGCTAAATGAAAGAGAGAAGCTAATTAATAAGGATTAAAACTAATCTACTTTACATGAAAATAAAATCTACACTATTAGCATGAAAGAAAGAAAGCATGTAAGTAAAATAAAACACTAATTAACATTGCATAAAAGAAAGAAAAAATACATGAAATAAAAATGGCTAAATAGCCATGAAAAGAGAAAGAGAGTTTTCTTTTTTGTTTTGAGCCTAAACTAAACTAAAGAGAGACTAAGCAAGAGGAGGGTTACATGAAACATAAGCGATATATATACATGTGCTAAACCCTAATTCACATTGTAAGAGAATGTCCAAAATACCCTTGAGAAAGTGTGGAGGCCAAGTAATCATTAGCTTCTACTAATCATCATTTAAATGTATATGAAGCCATAAACTCCATAAGCATGTGCGTTAGCCTCTAATTGAAAATCAAGGTAAGTGGGTGGGGTCCTCCATGTTCTTCACTTTGAGTTATTACCATCTTTATTCTTTTGTATCTTCTTTGTGCATGCATATTTCATCATAAAACCACTTGTAAAATTCATCAAATTTCCTACAAAACAACATAGAAAATTCCAAGTAAATTTTCACAATTAATAAATGCACAAAAATGACCATTTTACCCCGTATGAAGATGAATATGTAACAATTTGAAAATAATTTAAATTTTGGTTTAAACAAGTTAAAATAATCAATATGATCATTTATTCAATTTAAATAGATTAAATATGGTGGTAAAAATATGCACATTTACGTGCACATCAAATACCCCTACACTTATCTTTTTATTCGTCCTCGAATAAAGAAAAACTAAGATAAATCTGTTTTCATAGAGAGCATGATTGCATTGAGCGTATGCAATAAGCCGTTAAACTTCTGGGTGTCCCCAGTAGGACGAGTTTTGTTTCGTGAGGGTTTTCAGCTGATACTACCCATAAAATCCAAATGCAAGATGAAAATATTTACAAAACGAAAGATTTATTTACAAAGAGATGCATGCAAGTTTTTTAAAATATTTACAAATGAAGGATTTATTTTTAAATTGACACGAATAAGTTAAATATAGGTTTTGGTTATTATCTTAAAAATTTATGTCATTTACTCATCAAAATTTCCAACAAAATCAAGTTATCATAACAAATAGACTATAGTTTAACTTGTTGTTTTGGTTAATAACACAGTGTAACTATGAAATGGATCCTTAGTTGATTATCAAAGTTTGTCAAAGTGGTATTTTCATTTCTTTTCAATACCAAATCAAATCAAATAAGTAAAAATAGTGCTAGGATTTCAATTGCTTGCTCTCTCATTATTTGCAAGAAAAATTACACACCTAGCTCAGGTAAACTGAAGCCCGATATACCATCCATGCACTGCCTTTTGGCATATGTGAGTGGAGTACAAGGCATGATGAGTGCATGTTGATCACTAGTTTTGATTCATGACAAAGCAAGTTAGAAGAAAAAGAGACAATCAAAGGACTATGACTATATCGAGACTTTTAGTCTATGTTTCACTGTCTATTACTTATGATTGAGTCTTAGAAATTTGTTAAAATCTATCCTCAAGTAGTCCACATTTCATATTTCTCATTATTAATCAAAACAGAGCATATTGTATAAAAACATCACAGCCAGTCGACTGGTTATAATCAACCAGTCGACTGACTGGTGTACATATACGATATGCACTGCTTATTTTTTAAAAACCTGTTGCATAGTCAGTCGACTAACCAAGAACGACCAGTCGACTAGCCTGAGACCAACTGTCATTTTTTTTGAATAGACATCTTCTTCTGTGAAAGGAAGCAATCCTTCTCTGAACGGAAATGGATGCTCCTATGAGTCAGAACCCTTCACCAATGGCAGTAACTCTTCAACTACTATATATACATGTTCCCAAATACAACACATTCTCCGATTTTTATTCTAACTCTCTAATATTCTTCTTGTGCTTTAATATTTGCATTCAAACAGCGAACAAACATTTTTACCGCTTTGAATTTTCAAATAAACTTTAATAATCTTCGATTCTTTGCTTTACCTTCTGTTCATATCTTCACATACACTTCATATACTCGAGGATTTGATTATAGGAGGTTTATACTATCAGAGACAAATCAGTGTTATCAAGAACACACGGTGTCAGATATTATTTTGTATTAGTGAAGTCCTCTTCTACTGCTGAGGCGAAAATCATGTTCTACTTCTCAGGTGTCTGTTCACCTGCTCAGACTTTGTTTACCCGTTCCTCCGGGTTAAGTGAGGATTATTGTTTTAGTGAAATTCCAGAAAGAGACTACGACTGGACGTAGGACGGTGCTCCGAACCAGTATAAAAATCTCTGGTGTTATTTTTATTATTATACTACTTTTTATTCCGCATTATCTACTACATTGCTATCATTACTACACTTTATATATTATGTCCTTGCACGATCCTATACACTTTCATTTGGGATCAGAGCAAGGCATCTTATAACCGTTACACAGTTATCTGATATCTTGCTAATATGGAAAACAACACCAACACTACCACTAACACTATCACTAACACTAGTTTTATTGAAGGTCAATCCACTGCACGACCTCCATTTTTCAATGGTTTGAACTATAATTATTGGTCTTCTCGTATAAGAACCTATATGCAATCAAATAGTTTTGAATCATGGAATATCACACAGAATGAATTCACTCTTCCTACTGGAGAATACTCCACATGGTCAAACACACAAAAATTAGATGCTACTGCCAATGCTAAAGCTATGAATATGTTATTTTGTGCAGTAGGCAGAAATGAATTTAATCGTGTTAGCATGTGTCAAACTTCTTATGAAATACGCAGAACGCTTAAAATCACTCATGAAGGAACTAACAAAGTCAAACAAAGCAAAATCTACATGCTCAAAAATCAGTTTCAAAACTTTAGAATGAAACAAGAAGAATCCATCAATGATATGTACTCTAGATTTCAAGATATCTATCATTCACTATTAGGATTAGGAGAAAAGTACACTGATTTTGATATTGTATCAAAAATCCTAAACTCTTTAACAGATGAATAGGAAAGAAAAATCTTGTCTATAGAAGAAGCTAATTACCTCTCTACCATAAAACCTGAAGAGTTAATAGGAAATCTAATTCCTATGAAGTGAATTTGCAGGAAAAACGAGTACAAGCACAAGATAAAAACAACATAGATTTCCATGTTGAAGAAGAAAAAGATGAAGATTTAGAGGAAGAAGATCTAGCATTTATTGCCAAAAATTTCAAAAAGTTCTTGAAATTTTGGAAAAACAACAGAAATAATGGAAAAAGGAACTTTACGAACAAACCATCATCTTCAGTTCTAGAATGTTTTAATTGCCATAAGAAAGGTCATATTCAGAAAGAATGTCCAGAATTAAATAAAAAAATACTTCAACAAGGGCAGAAAAGATAAGAAAAAGAAAGTATTCTCTGTAACATGGGATGATTCAGATACCTTTTCATCAGATAATAGTAGTGACAATGAAAACGAGCAAGCAAATGTCTGTTTCATGGCTACTGAAAACGAAGTTAGTGATTTTACTTTTGATGATATGATAGAGATAAATTAGAGCTAGTTGATACTTTGAAAAATCTCAAAAGAAAATATAAGGAGACTCGTGAACATCAGAACAAAGCAGAATTCGAAAGAGATATGCATAAAGATGAGAAGAAAATACTAGAGGAAGAACTTGAAAACTTACAAGAATCATTCTCTAATATCAATTCTCAACTCACTCTTTTGAGTCAAGAAATTGAAACTCAAAAAAAGAAGAATGACGCTCTTTTTTCTGAAAATCATGAACTAAAAACTAAGGTAAAATTGATAGAATTGGATAATATTAGTCTCAAAACTAACTTAGAAAGCATCACCAAAAATGTTTCAAACTTTAATAAAGGAAGAGAAACTTTGTCTAAAATTATTAATAGCTCTCAATCTGTTTCAAGTAGAAAAGGATTAGGATATGTTAAGAAAACAACAGCTTCAGCTATAAAAAAATTAGGAGAAATATTAATTCTACTACAGTACAGACAAAAAGGAATTCTTATCCAAAAAGCATAAAAGTCTGGGTTCCTAAAACAAACAATAGTTTGATTAGGAAGAAATGTATAAACACTTTTTTAGAAGTGCAAATTGGCCACAAGGACCTCTTTAGCAAGTGCAATTAGTTTCTAGGACACACAACTGAAATAATTACTTTTAAGAACAAAATGCAAAATAATTAGTTTCTAAGGCCTAAAAACCTATGAAATTATGTCCTTGAAAGTAATTGGACTGCTGACTTTATCCTTAAAAGTAATTATTCTACTGAGATTGGCCTTGAAATTAATTTCCGTGAATGCCTCCTAGAAACTAATTGAACTGCAAAGTTTTTCCTTCTAGTGAAATGCCCCTTTTTCGAAACTATTCATAAAAATAAAGATTACATTTTTAAATGGGATACCGAGCCCTCTTGGGTTTGGTTTCCTAAGATTTAACTCTTTCGACCCTATTAAAAAGGTGGGTACCAATATTATCTCATATTTTTTTTAGATTCCACTCAAGAAAAGAGGAAAATGGATAGTCGATAGTGGTTGCTCAAAACATATGACAGGAGACAAAGATATGCTATCAAATATTACTTACTCAGATGGAGGCTCCGTCACTTTTGAAGACAACTCTAAAGGCTATATCATCGGAAAAGACGATGTGAGCAATAATGGTATCTCAAATTTACCTCTTATTTCAAATGTTTTACCTGTCAAAAATTTGAAACATAATTTACTTAGTATCAGCCAATTGTGTGACAAAGGCTTCAAAGTCACTTTTTCTGAAAACAAATGTAGTATTTTTGATCAAAATCAAAACCTTATATTTGAAGGAAATAGAGACAGAAATATCTATGTTTTGAATATGAAAATAAATCGTAATTCAGATATGTGTTTAATAGCCAAAGAAAATAATCCTTGGTTATGGCACAAACGATTCTGTCATATTAACTTCAAAGCTGTAAACAAGCTTTCTAAAAATGATTTAGTAAATGGTCAACCAAAAATGAATTTTAAAATTGATCATATTTATGATGCATGTCAGTTAGGAAAATTAACTAAGTCATCTTTTAAATCTGAAAAGGTTATTTCAACTTTACAACCACTTGAATTACTACATATGGATTTATTTGGACCAACACAAGTACAATCCATTAATCATAGTAGATATGTGTTTGTAATCGTTGATGATTTTTCTAGATATACTTGGACTACTTTTATGAAAAATAAAAGTGATACCTTTGACAATTTCAAAACTTTTTTCAAAAGAATTCAAAATTTTAAAGGTTTGAAAATCAAAAACATAAGAAGTGATTATAGAGGTAAATTCGACGACGAAGCCTTTGAACATTTCTATAAGAAAAAGGGAATATTCCTTAATTTTTCGTTTCCTAGAACTCCATAACAAAATGGTGTTGTAGAACGTAAAAATAAAACCTTACAAGAATGTGCAAGGACTTTGTTAAATGGAAGTACATTACCAAAAAATTTCTGGGATGAAGCAGTTGCAACAGCTTGTTATGTTTTGAATCGTGTTTCTATTCGACCACTAACTAAGAATACTCCTTATGAACTTCTTAATGGACGAAAACCAAATATTTCTTATTTTAAAGTTTTCGGTTCAAAATGTTTTGTTTTAAACACAAAAGATCAATGTGGCAAATTCGATCCAAAATCCGATAAAGGAATCTTTTTAGGATATTCAGATCGAAGCAAAGCTTATCGAATTTTTAACAAAAGAACAAATATCATCAAAGAAACACTTCATGTATCCTTCGATGAAAATTTTAAACAAATCCCAAGTATAAGAGATGATGAAGAATTCCCTGGTAATATCACAAGTACAGAAATTTAAAATCTTGAAAATAATGAAAGCATTGTTCACAATAACAATGAATTAAGATCTCCACCTAGATTATTAAGAGATCATCCTTCTGTTAATGTTATTGGAGAACTCAATTCATCTGTTAGAACAAGAAGTCAATTAAATAAAATGGTCATGTAGCTTTCCTTTCTCATATTGAACCTTAAAATATTAAAGAAGCATCTACCGATGAAAATTGGTTAATCGCTATGCAAGTTGAGCTAAACCAATTTGAAAGAAATGACGTTTGGGATTTAGTTCCACGGCCTAGTGATCAATCAGTTATTGGTACAAAATGGTCTTTAAAAATAAAGGAGATGAACAAGGAAATATTACTTGAAATAAAGCTAGATTAGTTGCTCCAGGATATAATCAAGAAGAAGGGATTGACTATGAAGAAACGTTTGCTCCAGTCGCTAGACTAGAAGCAATATGAATCTTACTGGTTTATGCATGTTTTCATAACTTTAAATTATATCAAATGGATGTTAAAAGTGCTTTCTTAAATGGTTTTATAAAAGAAAAAGTTTATGTTGAACAATCTCCATTATTCATGCACGAACAATTTCCTGACCATATCTATAAACTTAAAAAGGCTTTATACGATCTGAAACAAGCACCTCGTGCTTGGTACGATCGTCTTAAAAAATACTTAATAAATTCTGGATTTGAAATTGGGAAGGTTGATCAAACTCTTTTTATTAAAAGAAACAAGCAAGATATTTTAATTGTTCAAATATATGCTGGTGATATTATTTTTGGATCTACAAATGAAAGACTATGTCAAGATTTGCTAAAATAGTGACCAATTAATTTGAAATGTCACATATGGGTGAATTAAATTATTTTATTGGCTTACAAATAAAACAATTAGAAAATGGTATTTTTATTAATCAAGAAAAATATTGTAACAATCTAATTAAATGCTTTGGTATGGAAAATACTTCTTCCAAACCAACTCCTATTAGTACAACTATACATCTTGATAAAGATGTAAGTGGCAAAAGTATTGACCAAAAATTATGTTGAAGTATGATTGGATCGTTATTATATTTAACAGCTAGTAGACCTGACATAATGATGAGTGTTTGTTTGCGTGCACGATTTCAAGCAGATCCCAAAGAATCATATTTACGAGCAGTGAAACGCATACTACGGTATCTTAATAAAACCAAGGATTTTGGACTATTCTATCCAAAGGAATGTCCTTTTGAATTAGTGTCCTACAGTGACGCTGATTTTGGAGGAAGCTGGACAGATAGAAAAAATACAAGTGGGACTTGTCACTTCATTGGACGGTCTCTTGTATCTTGGTTTAGTAAGAAACAAAACAGTGTTTCATTATCGACATGTGAAGCAGAACATATTTCTATAGCTCTGGCATGTGCTCAAGTTATCTATATGAAACAAACACTACAAGATTTCGGTTTTAATTTATCTAAGTCAACTATTTACTGTGATAATTCTAGTGCTATAAATTTATCTAAAAATCCTGTCAATCATTCACGAACAAAACATATTGACATTCGTCATCATTTTCTTCGTAATAATCTTGAAAAGGATTTGATAAATCTATAATTTGTTTCCTCTGATAAACAATTGGCAAATATTTTTACAAAACCTTTAAATGAAAATACTTTCATCAATTTAAGACAAGAACTTGGAATCGTCTCTTTTAAAGATATATATATACACACACACACACACTATTTTTATTTGTGTAGTTTTCATAACACAATTTGATAAAATGTATATAAAAAACCTTTCGTTCAAATTTTTGACAAAATGAAAATTTTCTATGATACTAGAGAGACTTAAACTCATGACCTCTTGGTTATAGAATTATAATTGCTTCTTGCCATTTGAGTTATGTATGTTTCTTGTTTCAACTAGAAGCTCGATTCTACCTATTCTTGGAAATTTCGTTCAACAAAAATTAATGTAGCTGCTGGAGCTCGAACTTTGGTCTCATGACTGGTAACTCCATGCTTTACCAGTTACGCTATATGATATTTCTTGCTGATTCTTATACTTCATCAGCTCATTACCATTCATCTTTAAAACATTTCTCATCCATTCCCTTTATATGTTTTTTTCTCTGGTTATTAGTTTATGGTTGTTTCTGACCACACAAACTCAGCTCAATCTCCTCTATAAATCTGCATTCTTTTCATTTTGGCAATCATCCTTACAATTACTTATTTTCAAACATTAAACTTCAAAGCTCCTCAATATTTTTCAATGGCCTCTCATGATTCTTATGACTCCTCTAACTCTAAGTTATCTTTTGGTACACCAACATCTTCCAGTAGCTATCATTCTTTAAGTACCTCCACTCCATCCTTGCCGACTCCTACCCCTAGATATGAACCAGCTCAATATCACACTGGATATTCTCCAAAAAGAAAGAAGTCACGGATATCAATGTTTATTTCTCCAAAAACTAAAGAAAAAATTGATGACATCCATCATTATCAAAAGGAGCAAATCAATTTACAAAGAGAGATGTATTATGAACAACGGATGAACTCTAGACGTCTTAGCCTTACAGAATCGATTGTCCTCAAATTCTGTGGCAAATCACCAAAGCATGACATTGTTGAACTCTTAAGATCTCATCAACCAAATTCATCTGGATGGAATCAATGGGAGAAGACTCCACAACAACCTACGGCATCTTCAAACTCTTGGGAACACCAAAACTATTGGTCTCCTCTACGACCTCATGTTGAGATCACCAAGGTTGAATCAGATGAATGTTCTCCTAAGACTCCTAAATAATCAGTCTTCTTGTGTTCTATTGTTCTACATTTACTTTTATTTCTTTTATGTATATGTTTTTTAATAATCTTTGAATAAATTTATGTTCTATGCTTAACTGCAATTTTTGACTTCAGCCAGTCGACTGAAAAATATGGTCAGTCGACTGTTTATAGGGAAAAAAAACTCTCGGGTTTCAACCACTCGACTGAGTCATATAGGTCAGTCGACTGTTTACAAGGTAAAAAAGTCTCGGGCTAGCATCCAGTCGACTGACCTACCCCGATTAGTCGACTGGCTGTGCAAAAAAACTGTTGTCTTTTCCTTTTAACCCCTTTTAACCCATCTATTCACTTTACCTTCTTCATTTTTTACTTCCTCAAGAACCCTAGCCTCCATTTTTCTTTCAAGTTATTCTCAATACCATCAAATTAATGGCTCCTCCAAGATCAAAACGCTCAAAACAAGCTTCTTCATCTTTTGTTGAGACTCATGTTGCTCATTGGCTATATGATGCAACTGCAATCGAACGATGGGAGAAGTTGAAAATTTCTAGAATCTTTGAAGGATCGTTCATGGTTTATTCTAATTTTGGAGCTTACTCTCTTCAAGAATTAATGTGGAGATGTGGATTAGAGTCACTCCTCGGCTACAATTCAAATTGCCACAACATTAATCATCTTATGGTAAAACTTTTCTTTGCAAATCTTAACCTTGGCTACCAACAACCATCTAATCCAAATAATTGTGTCTGGAGTTTGGTCTGTGGACAACAAGTTTTCTTTTCTCTGTATAGAATGACACATATCCTTCAATCTCCAAATGAAGGTATAGATTTAAATGATGTCGAATGCAATCCACGAAAAATAGATAGAATTAGTCATATGTTCATGAGTGATGACATGACTGAATTGCGTTCTAAGCTTCTTCGGCCTAAAGCAAGAATCTTGCACGAGACGCTTATGCGATCTATTCTCCCTCGAACCGGCTCATATGAGTTAATATATCCAAAAAAATTCAAAGCTCTCTATGCCATATGGGGAAATATACACGTAAATTGGTTACGTCGTATTATGGATGAATTTCTCACCTTCCCACATGGGAACATGCATGTTATCTACTTTGAAGAATATATTATGAGACTTCTTCTAGATGCTGGTGTTCGTCAACCAGATTCCAAATTTTCTACTGTCGAAATGATAAATATAAGGACCATCAGTCTTATGAAGCTACCAACAAGACCTCCACCTATTACTGCATGTGAAGATTGGAAGCATCAACAAGCTCAACAACAATCTGGAGGTCTAACAATTCGAGAACCGGAAGCACAACGAGACGAAGGTGATATTCGCTTAGCTACTTCCTCCAGCACCGGTGAATCCATTGAAATTCTTTCTCGAAATCAACTTATATTGGATTCAAGGATCAATAAAATGGATAAGAAGCTTGATAAGATCAAAGGCTTCTTCTCTACTATATGGGATGCATTATCATGTTCTTCTTCCACTGCTGCCACATCTATCGCCCAAGGAAAGCGTCCAGCACCTCGATTTACATGATCTACATCAGAGGAGCATACTAGTAGCGACACTAGTGGAGCAGGCAGTGGTGCTCAAGGCACTTCTAGACCAGGAAAAGAGCCTGCACCGGAAGGAGAGTATAGTTGGGATCTTGATGAATAGGTTTTTTTGGTGGGTGAGTATGGTATGAACTATTTGCTTATTTGAAACCTTATTGTCAGTTTAAAAATTTGGATGTTTGTTTGCTAATTGTTTATCTTTGGAACTTGTACTAATTAGTCCCACTTTGATATTTATTTCCGCACTTTATATTGAAACTATTTTGCTATATCTCCTTTTTATCGATGACAAAGGGGGAGAAGAATTATCCTAATCATTTTTATGTAGATACAAGAAGTGTCATATATTCAGAGGGAGTTTTTATATTTGTTCTCTAAGATCTTTTATATATAGGTTTGTCATCAATCAAAAAGGGGGAGATTGTTTCACTAGTTTGATTCATGATAAAGCAAGTTAGAAGAAAAAGAAACAATCAAAGGACTATGGCTATATCAAGACTTTTAATCTATGTTTTCACTGTCTATTACTTATGATTGAGTCTTAGAAATTTGTTAAAGTCTTTAAAATATATCCTTAAGTAGTCCGCATTTCATATTTCTCATTATTAATCAAAATAGAGCATATTGTATAAAAACATCGCAGCCAGTCGACTGGCTATAATCAACTAGTCGACTGACTGGTGTACATATACGATATGCACTGCTTATTTTTTAAAAGCATGTTGCATAATTAGTCGACTGACCAAGAACGACCAGTCGACTGACCTGAGACCATCTGTCATTTTTTTGAATAGACATCTTCTTCTGCAAAAGGAAGCAATCCATCTCTGAACGGAAATGGATGCTCCTTTTGGTCAGAACCCTTCACCAATGGCAGTAACTCTTCAACTACTATATATACATGTTCCCAAACACAACACATTCACCGATTTTTATTCTAACTCTATAATATTCTTCTTGTGCTTTAATATTTGCATTCAAAAAGTGAACAAACATTTTTACTACTTTGAATCTTCAAATAAACTTTCATAATCTTTGATTCTTAGCATTGCCTTCTCTTTATATCTTCACGTACGCTTCATATACATGACGATTTGATTATAGGAGGTTTGTACTATCAGAGACAAATCGGTGTTATCAAGAACACACAATATCAGATATTATTTTGTATTAGTGAAGTCCTCTTCTGCTGTTGAGGCAAAAATCATGTTCTGCTGCTCAGGTGTCTGTTCTGCTGCTCAGACCGTGTTTACCTGTTCCTCCGGGTTAAGTGAGGATTATTGTTTTAGTGAAATTCCAGAAGGAGTCTGGGACTAGACGTAGGACGGTGCTCCGAACCAGTATAAAAATTTATGGTGTTATTTTTATTATTATACTACTTTTTATTCCACACTATCTACTACATTGCTATCATTACTACACTATATATTATTATATCCATATTGCACGATCCTATACACTTTCAGTGCACACACTTTCATGCATACACCTATCGACTGTAGGTGGTTTTTATTAAATCTGTTTTTTTTTTGTTTTTTTACACGTATTCCATACATGCATAACCGTGAGGACTTTTAAATGAGTATGAAAGCACATAATCAAAGATTCCAAGTAATTCATCCATGCATAACCATGCGGACTTTTAAATGAGAGTGAATATTTGGATGTTATTATTTTTTTTAAGAGGGAGAGAGTTTTGCAAAATCATCTTAGCACCATTTAACTTAGAAGAATTTTTTTTTATATCCTTTACTTTAAATCAACCACTTTTTAAAACAAATATTTTCAACTAGGATGTATTTCATAATTAACACGTATGCATCTTCCTATATACTAGTTAAACCATTATTAATTGTAATCAAACTTCATTTTTGTTATTGTTAAGACAAATAAATTTTCAATAATTTTAATTTAATAAACCAAAACCATATATTTATCCTATAGTGTTTGTTTAAAAATAAATCAAAAGAAAATTTGTTTTTGGGATTTTTTTATTTTTTGAGTTTTTTTTAAAGAAAAGGCAAAAATAAACCATGAAAATTAAAAAAAATGAAGATTAGTCCCCCCCCCCCCACCACTTGATTTTGACTGTGTCCCCACAGTTAACCCAAATGGAAGGAGAAAAATAAAAACATAACCTTTATTTAAATGAAAATGAAAAGATGATTATTTACATGACATCAGAAAGTATGTCGTTAAAGAGTAAACGGATCGGCTTTCCAAAAACCGATTCATTTGTCTCGCCAAGTACGCGAGACACGGTTTAAGCGCTGAAAAGCAAATCGTAAAAGATTTTGAAAATGAATGTGGATTTGGAAAAATGAATGTCGTTTTATTAAAAATCATATGAGTTGTTTTATTTTTGATGATTTTTGGGGTAGATATAACAATTGATTGAAGTTCAAGTTTATTTTCACCAAATTGAAATTCAAATTTATTATTGAAAGCTTCTTCAAAATTGTTGATTTCAAAATCAAAATGGTGATGTAACTCTTCCCCTTCAAAATTTAACAACTCATTTTCTAAAATTCCAAAGAAATCGTGTTCATTGAATTCATCTTCCTTTATTGGATTATTAACAACTTCATTGCATATCTCAAGTTCAAAATCCAAAGTTATTGTATTTAAAATTTTGAAATGGAGAAAAGGAAAGTCGAATTTTAAATTTGGTTCCACACCCTCAAAAGAATTGAAATCCAACTAAATTACCATGTTTTCAACAACTTCATTAAGATTATTATTTTCAATTTCAAAAGTTGTTATCTGAAAATCGTCGATTTGGGTAAAAGATGAATTATTACTTAACTCGTCACACGTTAGGATTTGTTTTGTAGTTCACGTTGTTTCATATAAGTTTCAAACAATGAATCCGTGTGATCATCGTAAATTTCGTTCATTTGTTCAGCAAAATCCAGTTTATAGTTATTAACTTGAGAATTTTCGATTTGGATTTGTTGAGAACAAAAAATTTCACTCGTATCGCAGTCAAGATTATTCCCATTGCCAAAATTATTTGAAAAGTGGATCATTTTCGTTTTGATTTTGAAATTCATTTTGGAGTTCAAAATTAAATTGGCATGGGTTATACTCGAAATCGTTTGAATTTTGAACTGAATTCAAATTTTGATTATTTTGAAAACTTTGACTCTAGTTATTACATAAATATGAATTACACGAATCATTTATACTTTAATTTTGTTGTGTAGAGAATTCAAGTAAAGATGAAATGTTATTTTCAAGATTTGAAGGTTGGTCGTCTTTTTGAAAATTTGTTTCAAAACTCGAATCGTTTAAACAATATTAGTTGTTGAAATATCCATGAGAATTTGAAGTGAAATTATATGGATTATATTGATTTTCACAACTATTGTAAAATACACGTAAGTGGGGAAACTTGGACATTTTCAAGAATGTTTTTTTCTGTTTTTTTATAAAGAAAAATATTTATAAACAGAATTTATTTTTCAAAATGGAAAATTGATTTTTGTTTTGTTTTTGGATTTTCAAATTTTTTTACCTATTTTTAAAAAGGTTTTAAATATTTTTTTGGATTTTTTTTTCTAAATTTTTTTGGATTTTTGAAATTTCAAACGAAATGGATTTAAAATTTTCAAAGAAAAAAAAAGGAATATTTACAATTTTTTTTAGTTTTGAATTTCTGAATTTTTTTTGTTTTTTTTAATTATGCATGAACTAATGCAACTAATGAATGTAAGGGTTAATTGCAAATGATTTATCATAAGTTAACCCAAAATTGTATAATCACACATTGTCTTAAATAAACAAGATAGTTCTTAGCCAGGTAAATGACATGATTTATTGGTGCACCACGAATCACCGTAGCAATGCAGCCGAAGGTTTAAGTACCTTCAGAGGTACTACCACTAAAATATTTACGAATCACCGTAATATTTATAAATGATTATTACTATGCCGTAGCCTAGACACCAAGAAAATAAATTGTTCAAAGAAGACAAATTGTCAAATACAATTAAGAGTTATCAATTTCTAATCATTATTATTAAAAAATTCTAGGGTGAAATGCAAAACAGAAATTAAACGTGCATTAACAATGCAGCTACGAATGGAATTTTTTTTGGTTTTCTAATTTTTTTTTTTCAAATGCAAGTAAACAACAATACAAGACAAACAAAAACAATACATATATACAATGCATGGCAAATAAAAAGAAAATAATAAATAAGCAAGCAGTTATTTTTTTGGCAAGATCAGCAAATCAAGCAATTTATTTTAGCAAGACTTCTTCTCCTTCCTTTAAATGCTTTGACAACCTCAAATAAAAAAACAAGATATATATACAGTTTTTTTTTTAAATAGAAAAACTAAAACAAATGAAACCAAAACAAATGAGAACATTTTTTTTTATATATATATAACACCAAACGAAATGAGAATAAATTCTTTTTTTTAGACAAAACCTTAAACAAAGCAATTTTTGTTAAGAGATGAAAGGATAATAAGAAAAATGAACTAAAAAAATCACAATGCAAAAAAAAAGAAGACAAAATGTAATAAACAAAAGAATTTTCACCCGGCCCAATTACAAATCCAATACTAAAAAAAAAAAGGAAAATACAACCGAACAGTCTCCAAAACACAAATTGGCATTCCCCAAAACAAATCAAATTCGCAAACAACTCACCTAAACCATTCGATTAAACTAAACCAAAAATTTCCAAACAAATCGAATTCGCACCCAAATTCTCAATTGATCGAGGAGGTGACGTTCGGGTGCGAAACGATTACGGCAGTGATTGGGTTGTGGGTGTCGCGTGACGAGGAAGACAAGGGCGAAGTGCAATCCGATTGCGGTTGGCGATTGCGGGTTTGCTCGAGTTTTCCTTGCTCGCGATTGAAGTTCTGGTATGTGAACTGTAGGGTTTTGATTTTTTTTTTTCTTTTTCGGTTGAGGCAAGGGATGGTTCGCTGTGGTTATGGGTGCTGTTTTGATGATGTGATCCTAGTTGTTGTAGGGGCTTGGTAGGGGGATGGAAGTGATGAATTGGTGTGGATGATCGCTGAGATGCAGAGGAGAGGAACAGAGGGAGACTGGTGAATTGACTGAAGTGGTGCAATGCAATGAAGTGTATGGTCAGTGGTAGGTAAGTAAAAGAGTGAAAGAGTGTGGCTTAGCAGGGGATTGGTGGATTTGTTGATGGCTACAGGGGGTTTGTTCCACTGTAGTCAGGTGTGTGCTTTTATGAGTTGTATATTCAAGTTGTTGGCCGAGGAGTGGTTTAGTGAAGGAAGTGATTGTGATGGTTACATGCTACTTTGCTGTCAAGTATGGTTGAAGACAACTTGAAGACAGTTTTGGCAGTGATGACAACTTGAAGACAGTGGGATGGTCAGAGGAGTATGCTGTAGGAATTGGCAGTGAACTGTTGTTGTGGAAGGAGTTGTTGTCGATGAGGGGTTGCTAGGTATTGAGTTCTGAGGAGTGACGGAGGAAGTGCAAGTTCTGAGGAGGTTTGGGTTCTGCTAAAAAGAATCTGGTTCGATTCCTACCATGCGCTTCCCTATCTTATATAAATTTACGCGGGAGTATGGAGGCTTAGATCAACAGATGACTTTCCTATACCCTCCTCGGGAGTTTACCGGTCCGCCGGGTTCTTCTGGGTTTTCTAAAAAAAAAAGAATGAGGTGGTCGTGCGCAAGTTAAAGAGTAGAGGCAGTGTGGTTTGGTGGATGGAAGTGAGTGGTTTTTGAAGATTATAATCAGAGATGTAAACAGAGATTGTAAATGAATTTTATCAATTGAAATAGCAAACTGTTTTTGTTCTGTTTTTTAATAGAAGAAATGCATCAAACTGAGAAGAAACAAGTGTGAAAACAAAATCTAAATTGGGCAAGTAAATGAATTTTGCACACAACCTGAGAACTGAGGAACAAAATCTAAATTGAAAACAAGTAATAACTGAGCATATCCAATGCAACTTCACGTTTTTAGAATAGAAACCAAGGCAGAACAATCAGACATAGCAAAGAACAAAACAAAGAAATACATTGAGAATTGAACTGTAGGCATAGGCAATGAACAGTAAAAGTGTAACCAAAATTCACACCGTTTTTAGAATGAAAATAAAATACCAATTTTTTTTTAAACAAAACAAATTAAAACAAACGTAAAATTAATTCGAAGAATAGAAATTAAAATCAAATCAACTCTCCGACAACGGAACCAAAAACTTGTTCGACGACGGAATTTCTATCGAGTTAGAAAACCGTCGAAGAATTTGTAATAAAATTTATACCGCAAGCGCATGGCGTACACTTATAGTACGTGGCGAATACGGGGCGATCCGCATGGGATTGATGATTTTAAAATTCTATTCAATCAAATTAAATCAAAGTCGATGGAAAGTTAAGCTAGAGAATTAGAAAATTAACTAACTAAAAGAAAAGAGAAGCAAATATAAGAGTTAAGCAACAATTTAGAGAATAAATTCACTCTCTAAATCATGTAGTTCAACACATATGAAATCATGATCTCTATTTTATGATCATTAGTGCTTCAATTGACGTGCTTATCATACGTATGGTATATTTGTGCTATTGATTAGCCAACATAAATCATCAAAGTATAACACACACCCCTTAAACCACTTACTAACTTTAATGAAACTGGACAATGAAAATGAAAATGAAATCCATTTTAAGTATGGTCTATTAACTATTGATTAGGAATATAGACCATGAAATTTGAATTTCAAATCACTTTCTTATGCCATAATCATATTTTGATGAAGATGCATTTGTGTTAGTGATTGTTTAAACATAGTCTATTTGGTGTTAACAATATAGGCTGTCAAATTCAAAACAAAAACAACAAATAAAACACTTCATTGATTATCATTAAGCACAAAAAAAGAGCACGAATTAAAAATAGTTGAAGCTACATAATTAGAGAGTTTCATTACCCCTAAATTGAAGGGGTTTGGCCTCTCATATTTGTCATTTGATTAACAAGTGTAGCTAGCAACATGAAGTAAAAAAGAAAGTAAAATGAAAGCTAAATGAGAGAGAGAAGCTAATTAACAAGAATTAAAACTAATCCACTTTGCATGAAAATAAAATCTACACTATTAGCACGAAAGAAAGAAAGCATGTAAGTAAAATAAAACACTAATTAACACTGCATAAAAGAAAGAAAAAAAATACATGAAATAAAAATGGCTAAGTAGCCATGAAAAGAGAAAGAGAGCTTTATTTTTTATTTTGAGACTAAACTAAACTAAAGAAAGACTAGGCAAGATGAGGGTTACATAAAACATAAGGGGTATATATACATGTGTTAACTAATTCATATTTTTGAGGAATGCTCAAAATACCCTTGAGAAAATGTGGAGGCCACGCAATCATTAGCTTCTACTAATCATCACTTAAGTGTACATGAAGCCACAAACTCCATAAGTATGTGCATTAGCCTCTAATTGAAAATCAAAATAAGTGGGTGGGGTCCTCCATGTTCTTCACATTAAATTATTTCCATCTTCGTTCTTTTGTATCTTCTTTGTGCATGCATATCTCTTCATAAAACCACTTGTAAAATTCACCAAATTTCCTACAAAACAATATTGAAAATTCCAAGTAAATTTTCACAATTAATAAATGTACAAAAATGACCATTTACCCTTATATGAAGATGAATATGTGACAATTTAAAAATAATTTAAATTTTGGTTTAAAGAAGTTAAAATACCCAATATGATCATTTATTCAATTTAAATAGATTAAATACGGTGGTAAAATATGCATATTTACGTGCACATCAGTGTCAGTATATGTACAGTCATGTAT
Organism: Allium cepa; assembly: GCA_030765085.1. Taxonomy (NCBI): domain Eukaryota; kingdom Viridiplantae; phylum Streptophyta; class Magnoliopsida; order Asparagales; family Amaryllidaceae; genus Allium; species Allium cepa. The sequence continues at coordinate 438,526,618 of CM060944.1, forward strand.
CGACATGCATATATGACGGTCATTCGGCAATTATGTTTATTGTTATTGCATTTGCCTATCACTGTCCGACTTCCTTCATGGTACGGAAGTTGAACCAAACTGGCTAGTATCCATCCTATTGGCATGAGAGTATTGTTCGCGCCTTGAATCTGAGACAAACTTATTTTATAACCGTGTATTGGCAATGTATATAGTATTGTGTCGACAACGTATATAGCCATGTGTCAGCAATGTATGGCCCATTGTGTCACATAGGTCAACAGTTTGTTACCATTTTGGGGGCAGATGTAAGGATGTGATGGAGTTCTTGTGTAGTCGGGCATATTGATGGATATAAGTCACGATCGCCATCGAGGTAACTAACACTGTAGGAGCCATGTTGGATGAACTCGTGTGTCGTGTTCGCCAATTAATTGTGTAGTCTCCTGGAGCAAGTGTGTCTGCCAGTCTCTCATCTGGTTCTGGTGTATTTGATTTATTGACATATAATTATACTTCTACGTAAGATGGGCTACAATTATACTTGAGACTGTGTCCAGTGTATGATCAATCCATGTATCCTTATCAGTCGTGTATTGCCAAATATCTTTTTCTTTGGGGTGTGTCACTAATTACCTTATCTTGGTGTGTGTCACCAATTACCACTCATTGGCATGTGTTGCCAATTATATTTCTTAGGCGGGTGTCATAAACTATAATTTATAGACATGTGTAGCCCTTTGTTCATTACAGGGTTGTGTTGCCAATTATATGTTTGGATATATGTTTTCTTTCTTGTTACATTTCTATGAGTTTGACAAACTCGGGAATATTTATTTATATCTATTTTGGGCGTTGTTGTGTTTGCTTTATTTTACTTGATTATATCTTATATATTGATGGAGATCTTATTTGCGGATGATTCACCCATTTGATATTATTTCCCTAATTTATTATTTGACTTGATTTATAGGGTGATGACAATATCCTTATGTATGGTTTGTAATTGATGTTATTCTTAAAATTTTTGATGTTTTTGTGATATTTCTGTTATACCATTCATTTAACTACAAAATATTTTATCATCTACATTTTAGATATAGTCTGACCAGTGTTTTATTTGTATAATACTCGGGTTGGTCTGAGATACTTTAGTTTCAGGGACAATGAGACCAACTTGTGTTTTATGGGCATAGAGGAGACTAAATATTCAATATTATGGATTATATCATGTATCGAATAGTCTGTTAAGTTTATATTATTGTGATTTATATTGAACATATATTGTATATTTCATATTATATATTTCCCATGCGATATTGACTCAATGTTCTCTATTATTTACTATATATTATGTATTGTTCTGTCTTGAAGAAACACGTGTTTATTGCTTTGTGCCGATACTATGTACATATATGTGAGTTATTTGTTTAATGTTTAAATAAATATCAGTGTTAGCCCAAGGGAATATTTAAGTGTATACCTCTTATCGCCTCATTCTCCATGTTATCTAACATTATTTCTCAGTAATACTTATGGATAGTATAGGATTATTGGGTTCATCCAATTATAATACGCTACATATAAGAGACATGCATCAAGACATTAGAAAGATTTAGAGCCTCTATCTTGTTGGGTTTATTGGGTAGTTACCTTATATAAAAGGGATAGTAGGAATATATGATGATTACTGGAGTGATCATCTATATGTATGTATGTATGTATGTACAATTTTATCCTTATTTGAGTGCTAATCTCCATGTAGAATTTAAGTTCTGAATGGAGATAGTGAAACAAAGAGTTATTGGCTAGACCAGTAGTGTTCGCATCATGAAGATGAATAAACTTTTTGTGGCTTTGAATACAATAGTCTGATTTTGTAGTGATCAGTGTGCAACAGATGCTAATAAATAGCTTTCCGTTGAAGGAATTTGTTTTGTTGATTGTTTATTTGATGTGTGTTTGGTTGTAGTAATATTTTTTTCATTTAGCATAGTCTAGAGCATGGTCATTTAGTAGGAGTAATCACTCAAATATTTATAAATCCACCTGAATCTGGGTAGAGTCAAATTTAGATGAAGCCAATGCTTTATCTAAAATCCGAACTGTTGAGGGATAATAAATCTATTTAAGAAATAGTAATAATAACAACAAGATATAATTAAAGATGTGGAAAAAATTTAATTTAATTGAATGCTTAATTGATATTATAGATGTGTGATGATTTATATTATTATTAATGATTGTTGAATTGAATGTATACGAATTTTGAGATTCAATATTTTATTTTAAATAAGCATATGATTTAGTAAAATAGAAATAATATTTTATATAGTGATCGAAAATATTTTAGGTAGTCATCTCGTACCTTCCATCTTTCTCCCCCTTCATGACACGAGCGAGAAAACCTAAGCCTCTATTTTGTCCTCCTCAAGAATCAACGTCGTTGACTAGATATGGCCACCAATTCGTAGCAAATTCATCTTCTTATAAATGTTCCTGAGTTGATACTATGTCGATGGATACTTCTAAAATGAAATTCCCTTCCCTTCATCCTTCTACCATAGCTCAATCAACCACTAATCTCCCGCTTAATGTCAGCAACTTCTTCAGTGCTGCCCCATTTTAAATTTGATTGTTGAGTTGGTTTTCGCTCTAGACCATGCTAGTCCTTCCTCATCGCCATTGTCAGGTATTATTATTCCAAGTTTTGATAATCCATCCCTATTGTTTGCTGACTTGATTGAGTTGAACGATTATGGGATATGCAAACTTGGATGGCAATGAGATAGTTGGTGTTGTTTCTGATAGTTTAGTTGCCGAGGCTCTTGAAAAAAATTCCCGTTGGTTCCCAATCCTTTGAAGGCACTCATTAGTTTGTGTCAATCAACACTATCGGTGCATAAACTATTCTCTTCTCTCCTGATCAAAATGGCAACTTAACTTCTATCTCCAGTTGTAAAGTTAATGTAATAATATCACCCAGTAGTCTTAGTAATGACAAACCTGATGTTAAACCAACTATTGCTAACAAATGGTCCTCTTTATTTACAAATTTGCCAAGAAATGCGGGTGAGTATACTCCCCGATCTTTTGAAACTACTGAAGTTGACGGCGTGATAGTTCCACCGATAGAGATAACACAAACTGGAGTGGCTTTTTGGTCAGAATATTAGGTTGGTTTCTTTCTTTATTCTAACCCTCTATATAGTGTTTTTAAAGAAAATTGCAGACAGATTTGGAAACTCAAGGGAGATCTTCACATTCGTTATGATAATTTGATGTTCTATTTCAAGTTCTCCAGATCTTATTAAAGACAGCGAATTCTTGAAGAGAATCCGTCATTCATAAGTCGGAAACCTTTTATTATCACCACATGGAGTCCTTCAGTTGACAACGTCAGGGAACATCTGTTATCTATCCCACTCTGGGATCATTTTCGCATATTCCTTCTACATTTCAACCTATGATCGGGCAATATTGGTTAGCTATCCTACAAGTTAAAGTGTTTTGATTTTGATGTGAACACCATAGTGAGGAAGAGGCTTGTATATGCCAAGTCTCTTATTGAATCTATGCTATTATATTATTAGTGAGTTCGATTTTAAGAGCACACATGCCCCTTTGAATTTTGGCAACCGAACAGTCTTGTTTTTTTTTCTTATATTCCTACCGTGTTCGCTTTTCCCCTCCCTCCACTGCGTCTTTCTTCTTCCTTCTTTTAGGTCTTCACAAGTTGTTTTCATGCAAGGAATCCAATTAATTTTCCTTTAAGTCCTAAAGTCTCTTATCTCGATTTGGCTTCAAGAAACAAGACAAGCTTATTTACGAAAAAGAAAATAATTGACGAGAAATAATCAAATCCTAACTCTGAACCAATTGAATCCGACTCCAATTCACCAAGCCCTTGCCTTAATTCGTCATATCATCCTCAAGATCTTGCCTTCAGCTAAATGTTTGAAAACCCCAAACCGCGTCTCCAAGGTAAAAGCAAGGAAGGGGCCATGTCGTCGTTTCACTGCCACTATTGTGTAAATCCTAATTTTTAGGATATATCTTATTTCTGTGTTTCGTGAGGTAAATTATGTTCATTGTTTCCAGACTTTGTTTTTTCAATATTTTACTTCCCCTATTTTACTCTTTTTTAATGTTAGGTGGCTTATCGCAATCGTGCAAATTCATATTTTAGCTTTCTAGCAGATTAAAAAACATGAATATGTAAAAATTATCATAGTAGATTTGCACACCATCACCTATATTTTAGCTGTTTAACATATACTCTGCCAACGATAATCATATCTGTTTCCTGTATTTTGTATACTTCTTCCTATTTTTGATAAAAATAAAATTTCTACCATTAACTGTTCATTGTACTGTCTGGTCTTCAATTTAATTTAATACTGAATCATCTTAGATATTTAAACTATGCTTCAACTACAAACTTTGATGGACTCTATGTCATCATTTCAACAGATCCATCGGCGAATGTTGAATTTGCAGTGTCCGTATGAAGGTACTACTATTAGCTGTCTATATATACCAAAGGGTACATGATTAGTTGTTTTCTGGTTTAGATAAGAAACAAGATTTTATATTTTTAGTGTTTATTTTCTTTCCAAGTTTTTGGATTACGTTTACTGTATGATCTTGCTTTCGTCGGTCTGTCTTACATACTACTTTAGGCATATCAAAGACTGAAGCAATTTTTTGTGTTAATTAACTATGCTTTCAAAATAGAACCATGTATGTAATTGTTGCAACGGTCTGATAAATATGATGAATTTTAGTCGCTGTTATTTATACTATTAGTCACTATATGTTTGCTTTGGTTTCATTTGATGAAAATAATTACTTTGTAATCATATAAAATGGTTTAATTAAATTGTTGAAAGAGCTCTCCTTATTATTTGAAGTATCGAAATATAGTTAAATCAGAAGTACAATAATTTTTAAATCAAAAATCGGCTTAGCTCTCTTTTTTCTGTGGGGTATATTAGACAACAATTGGAATGTGTTCAACTCTGGATTCGAGCATACTGTAAATTGCACTTTTGACCATGTTGCACTAAGCTAGTCTAACATCTTAGCAAAAATGGTTTATGTCACCTGTATGCTCCACCATTGGTAGTAAAACATACATTCCAAACACATGAACATTTTTTCATAGTTTATAGCAGAGGTTACTAACTCTAGGTTAACATTATTGCTACATCAAAATATCCGATTTGTTGAGGAATATGTGAGTTTGAATTTAAAATTATTAAAAATTATCAGTCAAAAAAGGTAGACAGTAGTTGTAGAGTTTACAATAGAAATGAAACGAATTAACCTGGGAAAAATTTCATATGCTTACTGATGCTAGAAAAGTGTTGTAAATACTATTTGTCTTTGTAGATACGTAATATATGGATTATTTACACAAAATGACACACGGCTAGAGGTGCATTCGTTCAATAATTATCAATGCATAACATTACTGCTATAAACACAAATTTTATCATAGATAATAATGTCGAACTGAAGACGTGTATATGCTTTGTAAGTACAAATATCGTTTGCAACCTATATCAAGGATTTTTTAGGTAAGGAGGGTAGATGACTTCAAGAATAAGTTGACTGTTACTATTTAAATTATTATGTAACATGAATTTAGATGGCCATGCAAACCATGTCATTCTGCACATATATTTGGGTGAATAAAATTTAGTAGTTATATACCTTCAGCTACCTGGTTTTCATAAACGGGAAATATTTGTAAGTTTTTCACATTAAAAGGTTAAAGTTCTTACCATATAGGAAGCACTAATATAGATATTTGGAATCAATATTTAACCAGTCATAGTCATTTCTTATATTTCAACATATTTTCAGTACGTTCTCTCAAATTCTTATTTTAGTTTGCATAAAATTGGTCGTTCGCAGATAGCTTACATACAAGTGATTATCAAAGAATAAACCAAAAATATTCTATAGTTTTTTTAGGGTATTTAAAAAACGCTGTAAATTCACATAGAATCTTGGTTTCATATGATAGCTGAAGGTAAAAATGTTACAAGTAGAAAATTTACGGAGAGACTTCTCAAAACTTGATCATATAGAGGTATCAATTATTGAACAAGACCTATTTTATATTATCATTTTTTTAAATGCTTTATTTCAGTTTGGTTATCCATGATTATCTATTATTAGCTAGCACTGTAGCTTTTAGGTATAATGCTTTGTAATTTGTTGGCTTAATGACCGATGACAAAAAAATTCACATTCACCTTTATTTTATTATATGAAAAATATAGTGGGAATTGTTAAACACATCTATACAATAATATTAGTATTGAGTAGGAATAGTTTGCTCTGAGACCCCCTTCATTTTTCACCATCCATTTTTCATTAAAATGGAATTAGATTGTGCCAAATGTATTTTTGCACACAACAGTCGTGGAAAAATTATCATGTGTTCTATAGTTCAAAACTCACGTCATTTACTTCTACAGAAATGAATTCCTCATTTCATTTCGTTCTCCTACTTTCGCTACCCCAGGCTGATTACCTAATGCCCGTTGATTTAACACCAACGAGTTGATCGACACTTTCCATCAACGCACCATCGATATTACTTTTCCGATTGGTTTTTCTCACTCCATCTTGACGACTGTCACCACATCTGACGAGTTGTTTAAGAACCTTTTAGATATAAAACTTCATTGTTCTTCCTCATTCATGTTTTTGTTCGCTTCGTCATCGTTCTGATCTGACAAACATTTTATGCAGGAATGGTTTCCTTGGTTTTCCCTCTTGCCATCTTTTGCAATTACCAAGGTCGCTAAAAGGTAATTCTTACATCTTTTGATTTTCAATGATTAATTAAATCCTTAATGTTCAAATGATAGTCTATTTTTCATTGAGCACATGGTCTTTCTCTCAACAAGTTATTTTTCTAATGCCCTGCTGTTTGTTTAAATTTTATTTCAACCAGTTTTCATTATAAGTGTCTAATTCCAAGGACTGTTAGGTTATTTTCGTACCTCTTATGATTTATTATTATCAAAAGTATGTGACCTTTAGTATCTCAATCTATGCATGATTAATGTTTTATGACCGATTTGTAATTTGTTTACAGAGCTTAGATAAATACTATGTCTGAAAACAATATTTATCATTAATCTTAATTACTATATGACTTCACATAATAAGGCATTGTTAACGACCCAATAACTGTTAATTATGAACAGGCCATGCAATCTGAAATTGACCAAAACAGTGTTATGGCCAAAGCATATAAAAATGGTCTTTCATCAATCTTTATTCCGTACATGCAACATTTCATATGCCAAAAAAAAAAATTCTCAAGCTATGTGTTTTTATGTATGGAATGAATTGTTTTTACATTCATAGTGTTCACTCCATCGAAAATCCAGAATATGAGTGCTGGAGCCAACTTTTATTAAAGAGAGCCCATAATCATGGTTTCGTAAATACAAAAGTTGGTTGTTCATTTTTTCATTAGAATAGCTGTAGGTATAATATTTTTTTTACACTTTCAGTATTTTGCATATTCAAGTTGTTTCCTTTATGTGTAAAATTTTATAACATAAAATTTCACTTGCGAGTTATAGTGTTCGTGACCATGTATGGCAGGGATCTATATTGCTCATATTTCTGTGATAGTGTTGACAAAAGAAGCAACAATTATAATCTATAAATTGAACATAGTAACTTATGTATTTCTCCATAAGTTCATGTCATCATGATCTTGCAATAATGGTTTGTTATGCTTATGGTTATTATTAATTTCTTAAGTAATCATTTCCTCACTATATATCCAGCAGGCATTTGCAAAATTAGTTTTCATATCGTAATTTACTTCTCATAAATTGGGGTGACACGTAAACTGTGAACAAGATGCTTCCAAGTTTACAACTTATGCGACATAAAGTTAAAAGACCTTCATGTTATATAATGATCAAGAGGCAAAGGTTATTGCTTACTTAACAGCCAAAGAAACATACATTTTTTTTTTCTTAAAATACAAACTATATATCACTTTAATCTTCGCTGTGTTTAGTAGGATCCAATCAGCCAAGGATCAACTTTTACTATTGCCAAAAATATGCTTTCTCAAGAGGCTTCTATTTTTCTCCGATGGTTAGTGATATTGTGTTAATTATATTTTATCTTAATTTTCTTGCTGTTTATATTTCATGGTCTGATTTTGGTTGGAAATGATGCTTATTTGATTCCAAAGTTTTTATATACTTTAGCTCGACAAACATAATAAAACAAGCAAGCATAGGTAGCAAATATTCAAGTGGATGCAACAGATTTTATGTGTTCTTACTTTCAAGCACCCTGGCCTAACGTAAAAACCATTAGAATTGCAATAGGTTCACTCCACAGTCCATGCCTACATCTATAAATATAAAATAAAACATATTTATATGTTTGTGTATAAATATAACGAGTAAATACTATATGATTAATTTTGCTAAAATATTGTTGAGAATGACATATCTTTATCAATGAAAATAGAAGAATAATATGTATAATTGCTGGTATTGAATAAAACAGAGCTAAATGAAATTTCACAGTCCATGCGTATGTTTATAAATATAAAATAAAACATATTTATATGTTTGTGTATAAATATAATGAGTAAATACTATATGATTAATTTTGCTAAAATATTGTTGAGAATGACATATCTCTATCAATGAAAATAGAAGAATATTATATATAATTGCTGGTATTGAATAAAACAGAGCTAAATGAAACTTTTTAATTTTGGCTTAGAAATTCTATTACTTGGAAATAAAAATATAGCATAATCATTGCATACATGCATAAGTTAATACAATAATTTTCTGTTTGCTACTAATCACACACATTTCAAGATAATACTGTACATGTGATGCATATGCATAGAGAAGAATAAGAGAAGTGGATTTATTTCAGCTAAATAGAATGGATTATTTTAGTTGTTCTAACACGATTTCCTTATAAATATGTGTGTGTGTATGAACTTTTTTACATTATTAAATTGTAAGTCAAAACAAGTGTGAAGTAACATGTTAATGGGAATTAAATTTAGATGGTTCATTGTATTGTATTATTGGAGGATTCGTATATTAACCATTCATACCCGCTAGATTAAGGTACACAACCCATTCATACTAATGTTGAGTATTCATTCTTTCATTCTCCTTAATTTTTACAACTTCCTTTCACAGCTTAATTCTTAAAACATAAATTTCCTTCCTTCTCCTTAATTCTTACAACTTCCTTAATTTTAGAATCCATTTTCAAGAAGGGAAAGTATTGGTGTAATAAATGAGTGAAAAATTTAGTACCTTCCAATCACAAAACCAGCTACCTCTTCTTCTCCTCCTTTCTTGGAGTAGTATGCGGTCATGAAGGAGGTATTAAATTTATTTTTATATAATCTATTTTTCATGATTGTCTATTTGATCAAATCCATTATATCATCTACTGTTATACATAAAGCCAATTTATAATTTAGAGCTTTTTCATACATGATTCAAATTTGAACTCTACTAGAAGGTCAAACATGATCAAAAGGATCCTTTGATTGATCTTTAATTATTGAAGGCCTTAAAAGAAAATAACGGCAATTACGTATTTTGTTAACTAATATTTTTAATTTGCTTTGGATGTGTCCAATAAGAAAATAACAATCGTTGGTTGTCTTTATTAAATAATATTTCAAATTGATTGCGGAAGGGGCCAATAATAATAACAATAGTTTGTTTAATAGATTCATTTCTAATATGATGCAAAACTTTGAAATATTTTATGTTATTTGTATATCTACATGGTAGAAAATTTAGTGTTTATAACTATAACTACTTTGTATGAGCAGTTACTTCCCATGTTGTCCATTTTTTTTTAATTTCCTTTCCATGCTGACAAATTTATTTCACTAATGCTACTGACATTGTCACTTTTAGTGCATTGATACTATGATTGCAATAACTTAGTGAACATCATAAGCAACACCATTCCCTAAGCACACCATCATAAAGTATGCATGAAAGTATAACAAGTTTCCTCATTGGTTGTATTTAGGGGACTACTATTTGGTGAGTGGTGACACTCCATGAATAAAAATGAATTACAATATGCATTACTAAACATGTGTACTTTTCATTATATGATGACCAATTTACTAGAGATTTCTTTGTCAAAGGTTTTTCCAAAGTATTAATTAAAGGATATTCAACACCCATAGAAATGAAAAGTGGAAGAACTAAGGAGAGTTAGTGTAAATTTCTATGTAGGAATGAAATGTTTTGCATTAATCTACTCACGGTAGGTTCAACATATTTAAGTTTATATATTAATATATTTCTCAAATTTTGAAATGTAATATTTTATGTCCATGATGTATTCAGACCAAATCTTGCTTTAAGAATTTGTAGCTTGACTTTATTTTTAACTTTGTGAACTATATAAATAAGCATATTATCATACTTGTCCAAAAAGTTCATTATTTACATCACGTTTTGGTTATGCATTCATTCTCACTTGCTCTCACTTGCTGAAGTAGTTTCCTTATCTTTAAAGATATTATTTTATTCATTTTTTGATTTGTATAGGAACTCCGAGAGATTTCTTCTTCCCAAAATCTGCTGCTATGAATCTGGAGGGAGAGTGATTCTCGTGAAAGGTAAGGGCGCTGTCAAAGGCTTTGGGAGTTCCGTTGATTGATTATTTTGTAATATTATTTGTCTTATTGTTTGGTACATAGCTATCTTGTTTTTCTATTATGTATATAAAATCATCTTTTCTGAATGTATGTTGATTCAGATACCTACCAAGATGCACTTCAGGATGTTTGCACATCATCTAATTAAACAAGAAGCTTCTCATAAAGATAATATGAAAACAAAGAAACTGTATTAATGAATTTGAGGTTTTTTAAATGGAATTTGGTGCAATGTTTATTTGAGAGCGATGGAATTTGGTGCAATATTTTCTTTACTGAAATTTGATGCAATATAATGTGCCTTGAATTAGCTATAATTGTATATCTCAAGTTAGAATTTCTCGATTCTATTACGGCTGTAAGATTATATTGTATAGCGATTATTGCAGTGCTGTTCAAAGGATTATACAGAGTGGCTTATAAATAAAACTTTCTTATGTAAAATTTAAATAGTAAAAAATATATAATATGGCACCTATCGACAATTTGTGTTGAAACAAGTTAAAAAATCAGTTCAAGCCTACCTTTTCGAGGTTGGTTTTGTAATTTTTATCCGTAATATAAATCTGTGGTGGCCACTATTTTATGGATGATTCTGTTCATGGAATTATGTGTTAATTCTAATTACATTATACTTTTTTGACAACTTACTGTCATTATATTGATATTAAATGGCGATTTCATTGCAGTTGGTGTACCAATATCCGTTTCTTTATCCTTAAGCTATTATCTATAATTGAAGAGAGACTGATTAGGCTACAATGCTGCTGTCGGTCTCTAAATCTTTGTCCTCAAATTATTGTTGTGTTGAAACCTACATGTTTAATATACCAGGTGTTTATAATTATAGCTGTAGGTTGACATACTTTCTATACCATCCGTTACTGCTTCCCTGTATGTTTTACTATGCTTCTTTTCATTATCAATAAATTATGTATATCCTTTAGAAAAAATGTTGACTTTTCTATATTAATTATGTAGGATCTAGATTAACCCTAGAGGGGGGGGGGGTGAATAGGGTTATAGCAAATTTTCTTGATTTAAAACTTAGAAATAAACTGCAGAAATAAATATGCTGAAAAGTAAATCACACACAAAATTTACCCAGCTTCGGCAACCCCTGCCTACTGCTGCATTCACAGATTTCTATTAGAATTAAACAGTATCACGCTTACAACAACTCTATTAGACTCGCAGACCCTTTTGCTCCCGCTCACAAACACTCTACTAGACTCGCACACCCTGCTCCCGACTATGGAGTTTCGCTCACTCGCAAACACTGCTCCCGCCTATAGAGCTTTGCAAACTCGCACGCTCTGCTCACTGAACTAATTCAAAATAGACAATCTGACACTACCTAACCTAGGTGGTGATTTACTAACTTTTTGGTTCGTAAAATAAAAAACAATAAATTAAAAACAATAACCCTAAAACAATATTAATAAAAGCCTTAAACAAAACAAAACCCCCTTTTTTATTTTTAAGGACCGGCCCACTTCCTTTCTTTGTTATCTCCAGCCCGATCCCCTTTTGTTTCGTTCGTGAGAATAATGGCGGCTTGCTTCGTTCCCTTTCGTTCCAGTTAGGGCTTCGGCTCTTTGTTGCAATTAGGGCTTTGGTTCTTTGTTGCAATTAGGGCTTTGGTTTCTTCAATTGATCTGTGATTGGTTGCCCTAGCTTGCTTGCAGTTGCTCGATCGAGTTTGATGCTTGTGAATTCGGTATGTACTGTCTCCTTTTGCTTTTCTAAATTGATACTTGAACTCGATCCGTGATTCGAGTTGGATGATTTTGTTCTTTGTTATGCTCGAACTCGAATTCAATTTGCCGATGATGTTTCGTGGTTTATATAGGGTTTGTAACCCTAGATTTGCGTCGTATATTCTCTATTTGAATTTGTCATATTATTCACCTCGGCCGTTCGATTAATTTCTGATGTTTGATGATTTCTCTGACTAATTCATATGTGAATATTCTGGTTGCTTGATGATTACGCCTTTGAATTAATTTCGTGATGACTTTCGACTTTGACTTGTTCAACATTGAAATTTTGACACGAACTTGATGCTGGATAATGTTTGACATCAACTTGGTTTTTAACTTGTTCCAATTTTGTAATTTCGGCTTCTTGAATTTCTGGCCCCTGTGTAATTTAGCTTTGGCCATCTTTGTTTCAATGCTGATCTTGATTTCATGAATTTAATATTGACACTATTATGCTTCCACGACTTCGACATTTACATTGTTCAACATTGTCCTGATTACTTTGGCTTCACCACATAGCATATTTGTGCATTTTAAAATGTTGCATCATTGAGTAGTTTTCATTTGTGTCATGTTGTATCATTTACTTGATGTGTTTGCACTGTACATTGAGCATAGATAAGGTTGCTTTGGTCTGGATTAGTGCAGTGTGTATTCTAGCTTGTAACTGTTGCATACTTTGATGGTTCATCGGTGCACTTGCTTGGTCATTTTGTACTCGCATCCATAGTTGAGTAATTTCCACTGTCTTTTGTTCACCTGCTGATGTTTGTTGCAGTCTTGAGTCACTTTGTTGTCGGGCTCACTGATGCATTGTTGTAATTTCATCTTGACTTAGGATTTTCACTGTAACAGATGCTACACTTGTTCATGTATATATTCTTGGAGTCTGCAACTACACTGTGTACTGATGGTCTTGAGCATTTGTACATTTGTTCACAACTGCTTCGAGTCATTCTCTTCTATGTTCACTGGCCTGTACTGCCTTCACTGTCCACTTGAACTGTTTCACTATGGTTTCATGCCTTGTAGTTGTATTTGAGTCAGTGCTTCACCATATCACTTTTTGATTGATGCTGCATCACTTGTAGCTTTATGTATTCATGTGCTTGTCTGCATTCACTCTGGCTTGTGTTATGATTGCTGTGAAGTTGCATTGATCTCTGTAGTACTTTATGTTGACATTTTCTTTGACACTGTTTTGTTGGGCTGTGTCTTCATTGATGTGTCACTGCATACATGTGTACTTGATTCTTTGATGTTGTAACCTCTGGTATGCTGCATATTGTCACTGTATTGGTTCGAGTCAGTTTCTTTTATGTTCACTGGCCTGTACATTTGAGTTGCAGTGCTGTCTTTGATGTTGTACTTTGGTCTATTGGGCTGCATTTGTGTATATTTGATCATTTTTGCAACCTTGTCTGGTGCACCTTGTTTCATGCTTGAGACTGTGCTTGCATTGTCTGGTCAGTGGTGCTTTGAGTTGAACCTATCTTGGGTTTGACCTTGTTTTTGATTTCTGTGCTTTTGTTTGATTTTTGCACACGAGTTGGCGAGGCAGTGCACACGTATACGAATGTACACGTGTGTACTGCAGCCACTTATAATTACATGTCCCTGATAAAAAATACTGATATGCACAGATATTGCACAGTCAAAAATGATGACGAACAACCCAAATAACTGAGGCAAACAATGTTTTCAAAAACATCGTTTCTTTCAAATTTCAAAAATATTTCTCTTTCAATTTTACTGCGTTTGAAAATATTTTTGCAGATTACTCAGATGCTGGATTCAAACCGGAATGCAGTTGAAGACAAAATACGAGTGTGAGTGATATGTAGTGAGGTTATCAATGTAAAAATATTTGTGATGTAATCGTGATGTAATCAGAAATGTATATGTATAGTGAGAGCATGAATTTGTACTATTCAAGTTTGTAATAAATATTCGTTTGAATAAAATATTCGTTTGAATTCAAAAACTGTGTAACTTGTTCTGTTTGAATTCAAATTCAAATTCTGTGTAATTTATTTTATTCAACAGATATTTATCTAACCAAATACATACTATACAAAATATTTGTTTGAATAAAATTTCTGTTTGAATTCAAAATCTGTTTAACTTGTTTTGTTTGAATTCAAATTCAAATTCTGTGAAATTTAATTTTATTCAACAAATATTTATTTAAACTATGAAAAATAAAATAGTACATTACCAAATACATTTATATGAATGTATATATGTTTATTATCATCAAACAAAAATCATATAGCGCAAAGCGCATATTCAACAATCTCCCCCTTTTGATGATAACAAACATATATTTAAGATTTTGAATATATTAAATGTATTTGATAATTTCATTTGCTCCCCCTATTTGAATGCTTCCTTTATCATTTGCTCCCCCTATTTGAATGCTTCCTTTATATGTGATACTCCCCCTACATATATGGCTCCCCCTACATATATGCATACAAATAAAAATATGTAAATGAGCCTATATGCAAATTGAAAGTTATTTGACTTTTGCTTGATTCTATTTGACACCTTTGCTTGATTCCTATATGCAAATTGAAAGTTATTTGACTTTTGCTTGATTCTATTTGACACCTTTGCTTGATTCTATTTGACAAAATCTTAACTTTTCTCTCCCCCTTTTGTTATCAGCAAAAGAATAACAGTGTTATAAAAATAGGGATGAAGTGATAGACATGAATCAAACATTTAACTCAATTAAATATAAATATCAAATTTCAATAAAACTCAAACAAAAATCATAATTACCCTTGTCAAGCGCATATTCCACTTTCAGAAGTGATGGAGATAGAATCATCAAAAATTCATATAGATATGTCTATTTGTGGTATATTTATTTCTGGAAATTTGAATATCTACTAACCATGCATAACCGTTAGGACTTTTAAATGAGATTAGTAGTATTCCAATTTAATTTTAAAAATGAAATCAAGTATCTTCTAACCACGCATGACCGTGAGGACTTTTAAATGGGATTAGAATCAACTTGTCTATTAAATCAATTATTTTTAATATGCGTTCCATACATGCATAACCGTGAGGACTTTTAAATGAGCATGGAAGCACATAATCAAAAATCCAAGTAATTCACCCATGCATAACCGTGAGGACTTTTAAATGAGAGTGAATACTTTGGATATTTATTTTTAAATTGCTGAATATAAGAAATTGAAGCACAAATAATTTCCTTCACTGATTTAAAGATATTGAAGAACAAATGATTTCCTTTGTAAACTACCACAAATTTACATATTAAATATGATCTTGATGAGTGATGTTTGATAGAAAGATGATAGAAATAGAAATGGTCATGGAATTATTACCCAACAAAAAGTTTTTATAACTCTTGTTATGAAATTCTAAAGAAATTTTTAATTATACTTTCTCGAGTTATAATATATGATAAATATCAACACTCATCTCTTTTTCAATCACTATTCATCTTTTCGATAATCAAAGAGAGTTAGATTAGTCAAAAATTTGTCATTTAAAATCGAATTAAACATTATAAAATCAATTTTTTCAAAAATGATTAATCTGTAAATATGGTCAAACATGATTTTCTCAAGGGGGGTTTATAAGAAAATTTTCTGCTATTTGAAAATTATTTCAAGTGAAAAATATGCAGATATTTTCTTTAAAAAAAAAATGCAGCAAATGAATGTTTCAAAATAATTAATCACGTTACACTTAGTAATTTTTCTATCAACCATATTACCAGTGTAATCCGCATCTGAATTTAAATTTCACTCAATATTCACTTGTTGAATCAAACCATGAGATGTGCACCAAAAATTTCAAAACATCATTCTTTTGAATTTGAATCTAAGCCGTGTTAACACTCAAACAAATATCATAATGTTAATTTCAGAAACCAGAGGATAAACAATTATTTTCATGAGTAATCAACAGTCAATCAACATCATAATTATTTCAAAAACAATTTCTTAAAATCCTTTTTCTCATGAATTTGAAATCGTGCAAATTTACAAGCAGTGATCAAAATGTCAGAACCAATATATCTACGTGTAGCATGAGTAACCAGCATTTGACCGAACAAATTTATATAAATTAGTTCAAAAATTGAAAATCTGATTGGTCATCAATTAAGCACAAATTAATGTCATAAATAAGAACAAGTCAAAAATCATATCAATTAAGTCCGAATCAGTCAACCATCATAATTACTCCAAGTAATTCTCTTTAAAGATGGTTAGTCAATATTTTAAAAAAAAATCATAGCATCAAAATCATCATCTTTTGTTCATCTCAATATTGGCTGATTTTAATTTAGAGTATGGTGCAGATTATCACATTTAATATACCTTCACCTGTTTTACCTTTACGATAATTTTTCGTGATTGCCCATTGTGATTCTGTCACCTTTATACTAGGCTAAGGAACTTTGTTTTTTCGCCCGTTGTGTTTCTGGAACAGCCGAAATCCAGAGAACACTGTTGTTGTTCCTTAGCCTGCCACCACACCTACACGATAAAAGATTTGTGTGACCTATTTGTTTTTATAGGTCCATTGTTGTTAGTGGCAGAATATGAAAAATATGTTTTTGGAGACTCAAAACTATTTATACATGTTCCTTTTGGCACCCAAATTTGTTTGACTTTCAAAGATTTTATATTTGTGCCTTTTGGAACCCAAATTGGTATAGTTTTCACGTGTTTGGGTCTATACCAACAATTATTTCGATTATGTCCAAATTCTCTACAAAACGTGCACATTAAATTGACTTGATTAAATTTTGTGTTCCTATGACTACGATTTTCAACATGATTTCCAATTATTTCAGATCGAGCAGCACTTTTACCTTTATCATCATCTTGTGATTTTCCAAAACCTAGTCCTTTTCTATTGTTAGCAAAAATTTGATTTCCCAATAGCATGTTGAAAGATTTTTCGCCTCTTGAAAAGTTATTCAAAGATTTCTCAAGATTTTGGACTTTGGTTTTTAATGTTGAATTTTCAGCGACAAGTGAGGTGCATCGATTTATAAAGTCCTTTTTTCTAGTGTCAATGTTTTCTTTAAGACTCAAGTTTTCTTTTTCAAGATTCTCAGAGTTATTCCTAATTTTTGATAGTTCCGAATCTAAAATTTTACATTGGTTACATTTTAGGTTTTGAATATTTTCAAGTTCAGTTTTTAACCTAAAATTTTCACGAGCAAATTCTCTCCTATCAGATTTCAGTTTTTCAATTTTAGATTCAAGAGTATCCACTACCTTAGTAAGATCAGAACACATAAAAACAAGTTCTTTATAAGAAAACTCACCTGCCTCACTAGATTCGTCGGAGGTTGCTTCTGATTCTGATTTTGCCATGCAACACAAGTTAGCCTCCTCTGGACTGCTATCCGAAGCTTCCTCTCCTTCTTCATCATCCCAAGTCGCTGCAAATACCTTCTTCGCCTTTTTCTTTTCTTTGTTGTTTTTGAGAAGTGGGCATTTTGGTTTGATGTGGCCAGGCTTGTTGCAGTTATAACATGTCAGTTCATTATCGGAATTTTCGGAATCTTTTGACCTATTGCCCTTTGTTTTCTTCTTGCGTGGCTTGAATCTAGACCATCTTCTAAGATTATTGACAGCCATTGCAAGCTCTTCAATTGGATCTTCTTCATCGCTTTCTTCTTTACTTTTTAAGGCAATCGTCTTCTTCTTTGGTTCGGAGTTGTTGCGTTCTTCCTTTGCTTTTAACTCAAGCTCATATGTCATCAAGTTGCCAATCAACTCCTCCATGCTTAGTTTGCTCAGATCTTTTGATTCTTGGATTGCTGTGACTTTTGCCTCAAAGTTCATTGGTAAAACTCGTAGTATCTTCCGCACAAGCTCTACCTTAGTGAATACCTTCCCAAGCGCTCTAGCATTGTATACCAAGGTTAAAAAGCGTCCAAACATATCCTTTATGCTCTCGTCTTTGTCCATCACAAAGTTTTCGTATTCATTGCTAAATAGGGCTAGCCGAGACTCCTTGACTTGAGAAGTTCCTTCGTGTGTCACCTCCAAAGTATGCCATATTTCCTGTGCTGTTGTACAATGAGAAATTCTATTAAATTCATTTTTATCAAGAGCACATATCAAAGCATTCATGGCTTTAGCATTTGTCGTTTTTAATTTCTTATCGTTTGCATCCCACCTATCCTTAGGTTTAGGAATCTCAGTACCACCAACGATTATAGTGGGAGGTTTATAGCCAGTTTCAATAATATCCCAAACATCATAATCAACGGAACTAAGATAAATACTCATCCTAACTTTCCAATAAGCATAATCGTTCCCGTTAAACATGGGTGGCCTAGCAATAGATTGTCCCTCAGAAAAAACAATATTTTGTAGACTCATGACTCTAGAGTTAAAAAAATATAAACCTCGCTCTGATACCACTTGTAGGATCTAGATTAACCCTAGAGGGGGGGTGAATAGGGTTATAGCAAATTTTCTTGATTTAAAACTCAGAAATAAACTGCAGAAATAAATATGCTGAAAAGTAAATCACACACAAAATTTACCCAGCTTCGGCAACCCCTGCCTACTGCTGCATTCACAGATTTCTATTAGAATTAAACAGTATCACGCTTACAACAACTCTATTAGACTCGCAGACCCTTTTGCTCCCGCTCACAAACACTCTACTAGACTCGCACACCCTGCTCCCGCCTATAGAGTTTCGCTCACTCGCAAACACTGCTCCCGCCTATAGAGCTTTGCAAACTCGCACGCTCTGCTCACTGAACTAATTCAAAATAGACAATCTGACACTACCTAACCTAGGTGGTGATTTACTAACTTTTTGGTTCGTAAAATAAAAAACAATAAATTAAAAACAATAACCCTAAAACAATATTAATAAAAGCCTTAAACAAAACAAAACCCCCTTTTTTATTTTTAAGGACCGGCCCACTTCCTTTCTTTGTTATCTCCAGCCCGATCCCCTTTTGTTTCGTTCGTGAGAATAATGGCGGCTTGCTTCGTTCCCTTTCGTTCCAGTTAGGGCTTCGGCTCTTTGTTGCAATTAGGGCTTTGGTTCTTTGTTGCAATTAGGGCTTTGGTTTCTTCAATTGATCTGTGATTGGTTGCCCTAGCTTGCTTGCAGTTGCTCGATCGAGTTTGATGCTTGTGAATTCGGTATGTACTATCTCCTTTTGCTTTTCTAAATTGATACTTGAACTCAATCCGTGATTCGAGTTGGATGATTTTGTTCTTTGTTATGCTCGAACTCGAATTCAATTTGCCGATGATGTTTCGTGGTTTATATAGGGTTTGTAACCCTAGATTTGCGTCGTATATTCTCTATTTGAATTTGTCATATTATTCACCTCGGCCGTTCGATTAATTTCTGATGTTTGATGATTTCTCTGACTAATTCATATGTGAATATTCTGGTTGCTTGATGATTACGCCTTTGAATTAATTTCGTGATGACTTTCGACTTTGACTTGTTCAACATTGAAATTTTGACACGAACTTGATGCTGGATAATGTTTGACATCAACTTGGTTTTTAACTTGTTCCAATTTTGTAATTTCGGCTTCTTGAATTTCTGGCCCCTGTGTAATTTAGCTCTGGCCATCTTTGTTTCAATGCTGATCTTGATTTCATGAATTTAATATTGACACTGTTATGCTTCCACGACTTCGACATTTACATTGTTCAACATTGTCCTGATTGCTTTGGCTTCACCACATAGCATATTTGTGCATTTTAAAATGTTGCATCATTGAGTAGTTTTCATTTGTGTCATGTTGTATCATTTACTTGATGTGTTTGCACTGTACATTGAGCATAGATAAGGTTGCTTTGGTCTGGATTAGTGCAGTGTGTATTCTAGCTTGTAACTGTTGCATACTTTGATGGTTCATCGGTGCACTTGCTTGGTCATTTTGTACTCGCATCCATAGTTGAGTAATTTCCACTGTCTTTTGTTCACCTGCTGATGTTTGTTGCAGTCTTGAGTCACTTTGTTGTCGGGCTCACTGATGCATTGTTGTAATTTCATCTTGACTTAGGCTTTTCACTGTAACAGATGCTACACTTGTTCATGTATATATTCTTGGAGTCTGCAACTACACTGTGTACTGATGGTCTTGAGCATTTGTACATTTGTTCACAACTGCTTCGAGTCATTCTCTTCTATGTTCACTGGCCTGTACTGCCTTCACTGTCCACTTGAACTGTTTCACTATGGTTTCATGCCTTGTAGTTGTATTTGAGTCAGTGCTTCACCATATCACTTTTTGATTGATGCTGCATCACTTGTAGCTTTATGTATTCATGTGCTTGTCTGCATTCACTCTGGC
Source organism: Allium cepa (assembly GCA_030765085.1). Taxonomy (NCBI): domain Eukaryota; kingdom Viridiplantae; phylum Streptophyta; class Magnoliopsida; order Asparagales; family Amaryllidaceae; genus Allium; species Allium cepa. Next base: position 438,547,424 of record CM060944.1, read on the forward strand.
TTATGTTATGATTGCTGTGAAGTTGCATTGATCTCTGTAGTACTTTATGTTGACATTTTCTTTGACACTGTTTTGTTGGGCTGTGTCTTCATTGATGTGTCACTGCATACATGTGTACTTGATTCTTTGATGTTGTAACCTCTGGTATGCTGCATATTGTCACTGTATTGGTTCGAGTCAGTTTCTTTTATGTTCACTGGCCTGTACATTTGAGTTGCAGTGCTGTCTTTGATGTTGTACTTTGGTCTATTGGGCTGCATTTGTGTATATTTGATCATTTTTGCAACCTTGTCTGGTGCACCTTGTTTCATGCTTGAGACTGTGCTTGCATTGTCTGGTCAGTGGTGCTTTGAGTTGAACCTATCTTGGGTTTGACCTTGTTTTTGATTTCTGTTCTTTTGTTTGATTTTTGCACACGAGTTGGCGAGGCAGTGCACACGTATACGAATGTACACGTGTGTACTGCAGCCACTTATAATTACATGTCCCTGATAAAAAATACTGATATGCACAGATATTGCATAGTCAAAAATGATGATGAACAACCCAAATAACTGAGGCAAACAATGTTTTCAAAAACATCGTTTCTTTCAAATTTCAAAAATATTTCTCTTTCAATTTTACTGCGTTTGAAAATATTTTTGCAGATTACTCAGATGCTGGATTCAAACCGGAATGCAGTTGAAGACAAAATACGAGTGTGAGTGATATGTAGTGAGGTTATCAATGTAAAAATATTTGTGATGTAATCGTGATGTAATCAGAAATGTATATGTATAGTGAGAGCATGAATTTGTACTATTCAAGTTTGTAATAAATATTCGTTTGAATAAAATATTCGTTTGAATTCAAAAACTGTGTAACTTGTTCTGTTTGAATTCAAATTCAAATTCTGTGTAATTTATTTTATTCAACAGATATTTATCTAACCAAATACATACTATACAAAATATTTGTTTGAATAAAATTTCTGTTTGAATTCAAAATCTGTTTAACTTGTTTTGTTTGAATTCAAATTCAAATTCTGTGAAATTTAATTTTATTCAACAAATATTTATTTAAACTATGAAAAATAAAATAGTACATTACCAAATACATTTATATGAATGTATATATGTTTATTATCATCAAACAAAAATCATATAGCGCAAAGCGCATATTCAACAAATTGTGCAATGCACTGGAAATAAGGGAAAACAAAATATGATATTACTCGGGGTGATGTATGTGCTTGATATTTATATTTAGAAATGATATAAATTTGATTGCATATCCGTTTTAATAGTTTTTCTACGAAATGTATAAATATAATATTTTCACCATGCCCCTGTGTGGAGCAGGGTTCACACTAGTATTTCCTGATAAGCCATTGCCAACCAAGCTGAAGGTTAGGTCGGCTGATGGAAAGGTAGCATACTTGATGTTCATTACAGCTGGGCTTTTGATATTTGCACTAATTGTCATTCTTTGGGTCATACATCGAATTCTTGCAAGCATGGTATCTCTTATGAAGTGGATACCTCCTTCCTATTCCCATCAAAATCTGTCTTCCTTGTCCTTCTGTTCTAAGATAGGTTCCTAAGCCATTTGCCCTTCCTCTAGTGACAGAGCCTGTTATTGACATATTTTATCCTAGCCCAGTTTCTTGAATTCCTTATGTTCCCTTTTCTATTGGTGCTACTACAAATATGATCGAACCTGAGGTGGGTTGTCTTCCATGAAACATTATTTCTTGGAATTCTATGAGCAAACTTAGTTCTATGAGGTTACTGATATGAAATATAGTGAAAGTTACCATTTGTACATGGGAGATGATGGTGAGGAAAGGCAGCTCATATATCACATTGAGGGGGAATGTTTCTCCCTTTCTACTAATGGTGAAGATGGCTACAACAATAAGATACATTTTGGAGGATTTGTCTTGGGACATGACATTTTTATATAGCTGTGTTCGGTGGATTTTGTTCCCAACCTAATGGCTCTTTTCTCAGGGTTTTTACATGTTATTGGTCCTTCTTTCAAGGATTCTTCCTTGTCGGAAGGGGACTAGTCTTTTTTAGGTATAGTAATGTAACGACCCGTATTTTACGTGTCGATAGATCGTAGAATTTGCAGGTCGATAGTGTTGTTTGTGTTGCCTCTAGCTTGAGTCGTTTAGAAGTTAACCCGGGTGGAGTATGAGTTGTGACCGACTCATGAGCATTGCCGAGCTAAGGGATGAGTCGTGACCGACTCATAGGGGACCGACTCAAGGAGGGGTTACGGGTTGGAGTGTTGGCCGAGATAAGAAATTCACCGACCTAAGAGTTGCCGAGTTATAGAAGTAACGACCTAAAAGTTAGGCGACTTAGTGATGGTGACCGACCTATAGTAAGTCGTAGACGACCTTAGGAACTGGCCGAGTTTAGTGTGGAGCGACCTAAGGTAGATAGGTCGGGAGAGCGACCTAAGGTAGATAGGTCGGTAGAGCGACCTATAGGAATGACCGACTCATAGGAGGGGCGGCTTATAGGTTTGGGCCGACTCAGTGGTGAACGACTCATAGGATGGTGGTTTAGGCCTGTGGAACGACCTAAGGGGTTAGGTCGTATGGGAGATAAGTCGTGAACGACTTATGGTTTTGTTAGGTCGCTAGGCCGTAGCATAGTTAGGTCGTTTGGCATTGTTGAGTCGGCTAGGACTTAGGTCGGCACTAGGCTATGCCGTGTTCTTTTTAGGTCGGCAGCTAGTTAGGTCGTATGGCCCGTGTTGTTGTTATGTCGCTTGAGTTTTAAGTCGGCAGTGTGTTAGGTCGTTGGATGAGATGAGTCGTAGGTCGCGTGGTTGGTTGAGTCGACTTATAGTTAGGTCGGCCTTGGGTTCTTGAGTTGTTTAGGTCGTGAGTCGGTAGGATTTAGGTCGGTCGAGGGATAAGGTCGTATGCGACCTAAGTTGGTTCTGTGCTAAGAGTTAGGTCGGCACGTTGGCTGAGTCGTCGTACGACTTAAGACTTAGGTGTGTTAGCGGCTGTGTAGTTGAGTCGTATAGGTCGGCAGCGACCTATGTTAGGTCGGAGTCTTTTAGGTCGGCAACGACCTAATAGCGAGCTCCGAGTTAAGAAGTCGGCCGAGCTAAGGGGGATTCCAGCCTATAAATAGAGGGGTTTGGCTCACTTTTTGGCACCGGTTTTTGAAGCAACGAAGTGCTGCCATTTTGAAGACTCGTCTACAACATTTCTTCATCTTCTTTTCTCCATTCCAATCAAGTGTTAGCATCCATCCAAGATCGAAGATCGGGATCGAAGATTCAAGTGTCCAAGTTGAAGATCTTCATCCGTTCGGGCTAGATTTCATCGATTGAAGCGAGATCTTGCCGGATCAAGCCTTGTTCTTCGCTGTCCAGATCTGAAGTGTGTGGTTTTTGAGGTGTTTGGGTGATTTGGTGAGTGGTAGTTATCTCTCACGCGGACCCAAAGGAGTGTAGTGGATTGGTAGCTAGTTTATGTGTTTGAAATAGCATTTTCTCGCATTGTCCTTAAGTCTGCATGTAGATCCATCATTTTTGAAGATGTTTACCTATGCATATTTGTTTAACAAGTATTAGAGACAAAACCCATGTTTTATATTTGATAGATCTATGCTAAAAACCTATGAATCATGCATGTTGGACTTATGCTCATTTATTTATGATATTGCCATTTTTGTTGATATTGCTTATTAAATCTTGTTTGAATGCTTGATTGTTTGTATTGATGAATGATTTGGATTGTTTCAAGTTAGCTAGTGGTTGATTTGGAACAAGATGGTTCGAGATGATTCAAAAGCTAGGTGGAAAAGCTCTTGAATGTGGAAGCTGCCTGTAGCATATGAAGCGGATGTGGAAGCTCATATGGATGGATTCGAGGATGTGGGATCTTGCCATGATACGAGAAGGCAAAGCATGATCGAGATGGGACTTTGCTATGATGCGATAAAGCAAGGTGTGATGTTGGAATGGGACGGGTCATGATGACGTTCCAAGAAGAGAGACTTTGCTATGATGTGATGAGGCAAGACATATGTTGTGATGGGACGGGTCACGAAGACGTTCCAAGCACGGGCTGCGACGACGTGCAAAGTTATGTTGATTACTCGGTGATGCGATCCGAGTTGGTGATAATGGTTAGCTTGAGAGGCGCTTGAGCTAGTATGGAAATAGTCGTCGAGGAGGATGACTAGGAGGCTGAGATCTTATCGTTGTTGAAGGTTCTAGCATGCTCAAAGCAAGGGTACGTTGGAACGGGCTGCGACGACGTTCCAGGCACGGGCTGCGACGACGTGCTAGTACTCTGGGTAGTTGCGAAAATTCCTAGGCACGGGCTGCGACGACGTGCGGAGTTATGGCTAGAACCGGGGTTACCATTAGCCCTTGACAGGTGGTCATTCAACTAACGGTGATATCAAGGCAATGATACAGTGATAGCCAGAGTCATGGATGTTTGGTTGTACTATCATTCGGTCTCAAGTGCGGTGTTTTCTGGGTGCTTATCTGATCTTGGTTTAGGCCTTGGGGGTTTGTATTTGGAAAACATCGTCCTTGACTCGAGTGATTATTGCTTTATTTTAATTACCTGCTATGCTATGATTGCTTCTCCTTAGTGTGTGTCTGGGGGCTATCACTGTGAGAAGAGGTGGAGTGGGATGGTTTAGTTCCTATTCCTTTTATTCCTTATGCTCTTTTGGTATGTTTGATAGTTAATTTACTGCTCACTAAGACTTTGTCTGACTCAAGGTTTTATGTCTCCTCTTATTACCTTGGGCTGTTCATCCATGTTGGGATGGGCAGACTAGGTAAGCAGGTGACAGGTGCTGTGCTTGGAGTTTCTACGTTGAAGATGACGAAGACGAGCAGGAGGCTATGCATATTATTTTCTTATATGTACTGGGTATCCGCTGCTGTATTTGATGAGTGCTTGTAGTGAGGTCTTGATGTATGGATTTGTTGAGATGATTGTATAAAACTTCTGTGATGCTTATATGATGATTTCCTGTTATGAGACTTCACTATATATTTCTCTATTGTATTTTATCCATGCGCTGTGAGTTACGATAGAGATTCTTCGATTTTATTTTACCCTGACTATCGTCCATGGCTGCCTGGCACACCTTTCAGCGCACTATTCTCTTGTTTTGGTGCGGGAGTCATGGGCGGTCGTCACATTTGGTATCAGAGCTTTGGTTAATCGATTTTAGCCAACGCTCGCTGATGTAACTACGTAAGAGAGACGTAATTGTAATTTGATGGATGATTACTATATATAATATAGTAGCCTAGAAGGATTTGAACTCCTTATGCAGTTGTTTCTTAAGGTGTTCTAATCATTCTTATTACAGATATTAAGGATGAGTCGAAGAGGGAGACCAGCTGCAAGGGAAAGCCGTGCTGATGAAGGAGCTGTTGATTATGGAACTATGTTCGAAGCGATGATGACTTCGATCATGAGAAGGATACCAGCTTCAGGATCATCAGTGGATGTGGGAGTTCAAGTTCAAGCTCCAAGACCCGTGGATTTTGCTAAGCTTTGCAAGGATTATACTTCTCTTGGAGGAAAAGCTTTCTTGGGGACAGAGTCGACTATTGAAGTACAGAGATGGATTGATGCTTGTCGAAGGATCTTTGGTGACTTAGGAATTGAAGATGCAACTAAGAGGAAGCTTGCATCGAGGCAGCTTCAAGGGAGAGCTGCGGATTGGTGGAATTCTATCACTATAGATACACCAGAGGAGGAGATTACTTGGGAGCAGTTCCAAGTTAGATTTGAAGCCAAGTTCATCTCTACTGCTCAGAGGTCTGTTTTGTTCAAGAGATTTGTGGAGCTCAAACAAGGCGGGAGGCCTGTTCTTGAGTATATTTCTGAGTTCGAAGCTTTGTCTAAGTATGCCAGATCGTATATTGATTCTCCCTACCAGAAGAATGAAAAGTTTGTGACTGGTCTGGATGCTTATCTTGGGAGGCAGTTAGTGGATCATCTGGACGATCCATTTGAGAAGCTTGTGGAAAAAGCCCTTAGGCATGAGAGTTTGTTCCCTAAGGAAAATTCTGTTGTTGCTGTAACCAGGGAAGGATCTAAACCACAGCAGAGTGGGAATAGGAAGAGGAAGCAGCAGCAGCAGAAGAGTAAGGATGGCCAGAAGAAGCCAAAGGGCGAGGTGACTTGCTATAATTGCCAGAAGAAGGGCCATCTTTCCAAGGATTGTAGGAATCCAAAGGCGCCGGCGAAGTGCCATAACTGTGACAAGCCAGGGCATTTCAGGAAGGACTGTCCAGAGCCGAGGAAGGATAGGCAGGTTGTGCAAGCTTATGCTCTGGGAGCTGTTCCGTCGTCTTCAAGAGCTCCTACTGCTGAGGAGAAGGGGAAGAGTGTGGTGGTCCAAGGTACTCTTTCCATTTGTGGTGTTCCAGTTAGAGTGTTGTTTGATACTGGAGCGTCGCATTCTTTTGTTTGTGATGATTTGGTAGGCCGGTTAGGTTTGAAACCGGATATTGTTGATAGGCCATTGGTTGTGACTAATCCAGTTGGGGGTTCGTCATGTTTGTGTATGATATGCCGTGGTCTGGTTGTATCGAGTCATGATTGCTCGTTTGTTTGTGATTGCTTCGTTCTGAACTTTGCGGGGTTCGGAATTATTTTGGGTATGGACTGGCTTAGGAAGTATGCGGCTAGGATTGATTGTGAGAGGCTGGAGGTGACAGTCGGGAATGTGGAAGGGCGAAAGGTTGTGATACGATGTAAGCATGAGGAAGGCGTCTTCATGAGCTTCATGTATTCGCTGGTTGTTCCACGGGAAGGACTGTCATCGGTGCCTGTTGTGAATGGATTTGAGGATGTCTTTGACGAAGTCAAAGGGTTGCCGCCGCATAGGGAGATCGAGTTTCGTATCGATCTAGTTGAGGGAGCCAGACCTGTTGTGATGCCTCTTAGGCGGATGGCACCGAGGGAGCAGCAAGAGCTGAAGGTGCAAGTTGATGACCTTTTGCAGAAAGGATTCATTCGGAGAAGTGTGTCCGAATGGGGTGCGCCAGTTGTGTTCACAACCAAAGCGGATGGATCGTTGAGGTTGTGTGTGGATTATCGTGAGCTGAATAAGGTGACTAAGAAGAACAAGTATCCATTGCCGAGAATAGATGACTTGTTTGATCAGCTTCACGAGGCTAAGGTGTTTTCTCAGATGGATTTGGCAACGGGATTTCACCAGTTGAGAGTGGCGAAGGATAGTGTGCCGAAGACTGCTTTCAGGACACCATCCGGATTTTATGAGTGGCTGGTAATGCCGTTTGGATTGACTAACGCACCAGCATATTTTGTGGATCTTATGAATAGAGTATTCAGAGATCAGTTAGATAAGTTCGTGCTTGTGTTCGTGGATGATATTCTGATTTATTCCAGAACTGAAGAAGAGCACAAGACGCACTTGAGGATTGTTTTGGGAATCTTACGGAAACATCAGCTGAAGGCTAAGTTTTCGAAGTGTCACTTCTGGAAGAATGAAGTGAGGTTCTTAGGTCATGTTATTTCTGGAAATGGAATAGCGGTTGATCCCGCTAAGGTGGCAGCGATCCAGGATTGGGTTAGGCCTAAGAATGCATCTGATGTGAGAAGTTTTCTTGGATTAGCAGGATATTATCGTCGGTTTATCAAAGACTTTTCCAAGATAGCTGCACCGTTAACAGGATTGACGAAAAAGAACCAAGTGTTCAGATGGGATGCTAAGTGTGAGCAAGCTTTTGAAATCCTAAAAGAGCGACTGACGAGTGCTCCTGTTTTGACTATTCCAAGTGGGAATGATGAGATGGTGGTTTACACTGATGCATGTGGTACTGGACTTGGAGCAGTGCTAATGCAGAAGGATAAAGTTGTTGCGTATGCTAGTCGACAACTGAAGCCGCATGAAAGGAACTATCCAACTCATGATTTGGAGTTAGCGGCGATTGTGTTTGCTTTGAAGATGTGGAGACACTACCTATTGGGGGTTAGATTTGAGTTGTTTACAGATCATAAGTCGTTGAAGTATCTGTTCTCCCAAAAGGATTTGAATCTTCGACAGCAAAGGTGGTTAGAGTTTCTAGCATCTTATGATTTTGGTATAGCCTATACTCCGGGAAAAGGTAACGCAGTGGCTGATGCGTTAAGTCGAAGACATGCAGGTTTGGGAGCCATGTTTTCAGAGTGGAGGAGTCTCGAGTATTTGGCTGAGTTTGATTTCAGGCCTAGATGCGAGTTGGAACCTGAGATGTTGGCAAACTTATCAATAAGGCCTACTCTAGTGGAAAGAATTGGCGAGAGCCAAAAGGAAGATGATAAGCTTGTCAAGATTATCCGTGATTTGGAATCCGGATTGGAACCAGAGAAGGATAAGGGATTCGAGGTCGATCGAGAGGGTTGGCTTCGAAAGCAAGGACGATTGGTTATTCCCGATGTAGATGGATTGAGAGATGAAGTTCTGAGGGAAAGTCATCACTCGAAGTTGACAATTCATCCAGGTGGTAATAAGATGTATCGGGATATGAAGAGAGCTTACTACTGGGAAGGTATGAAGAAGGATGTTGGAAATTTTATTTCCAAGTGTATGAATTGCCAGTTGGTGAAAGCTGAGCAGAAGAAGCCCAGTGGATTGCTTCAGCCATTAGAGGTTCCTACATGGAAGTGGGAGCAAGTATCGATGGATTTTATCGATGGTCTACCTAGGACCAGGACAGGAAATGAAGGGATTTGGGTCATTGTAGATCGTTTGACTAAGAGTGCAAGGTTCATTCCTGTTCGATCGACTAGGACTGCATCGAAGTTGGCTGAGTTATATGTGAAGTGGATAGTTCGATTCCATGGTGTTCCGAAGAGTATAGTGAGCGATCGAGATCCATTGTTCACTAGTGGATTTTGGAAGAGCTTCCAGGAAGTTTTGGGAACTGAGTTGTGTTTGAGTACAGCTTATCACCCTCAAACAGATGGTCAGACTGAGAGAGTCAACCGAGTTTTGGAAGACCTCCTTAGAGCTTGTGTTTTGGACTTCGGAGGATCATGGGAGGATCACCTTCATTTGGTGGAGTTTGCTTATAATAACAGTTATCAGTCGAGCATTGATATGGCACCATATGAGGCATTATATGGAAGACCGTGTAACTCTCCGACATGTTGGTTGGAAGCTGGAGAAAAGCCGATACTTGGGCCAGAGATGATTCGACAGACTTCAGATTGTATAGAGATCATTCGGCAACGAATGAAGGCAGCCCAAGATCGTCAGAAAAGTTATGCCGATAATCGTCGTAAGGATTTAGAATTCGACGTAGGTGATATGGTTTTTGTGAAGATTTCTCCATTGAAGAATGTTATTAGATTCGGGAAGAAAGGAAAATTGACTCCGAGATTTGTTGGACCATTCCCGATCATCGAGCGGATTGGAAAGCTCGCTTATAGATTGGAGTTACCGGAAAAGATGGCGGGTGTGCACAATGTTTTTCATGTATCTTGTCTACGGAAGTATGTGCACGACCCTACTACGGTGGTTTCTGCTGATAGCTGTGAAGACTTAGAGGTTGATCCAGTGGTTACGAGACCTCGTAAGCCGCTTCGTATTGTTGAAACCGATACGAAACAGCTTAGGAGGAAGACGATTACGTTGCTCAAGGTACAATGGAGTGACGATGTTAACGACTGTACATGGGAGGAGGAAGAGAGGATGAAGGCAGCTCATCCCGGACTCTTCGAGGTATGGCCCTAAAGTGTCGTGACATCTCATGAATTTGTAGCTTGTTCTGAGTCTTAGAATTCTGCATGCTAGGCTAGAATTGGTTGCATGGTTTGTTGATTGCTTTGGATGGTAGGCATGCGGAATATCTTTGATTTCTGATTGTTTGCTTGGAATTTCGGGGGCGAAATTCCTAAGGGGGAGAGAATGTAACGACCCGTATTTTACGTGTCGATAGATCGTAGAATTTGCAGGTCGATAGTGTTGTTTGTGTTGCCTCTAGCTTGAGTCGTTTAGAAGTTAACCCGGGTGGAGTATGAGTTGTGACCGACTCATGAGCATTGCCGAGCTAAGGGATGAGTCGTGACCGACTCATAGGGGACCGACTCAAGGAGGGGTTACGGGTTGGAGTGTTGGCCGAGATAAGAAATTCACCGACCTAAGAGTTGCCGAGTTATAGAAGTAACGACCTAAAAGTTAGGCGACTTAGTGATGGTGACCGACCTATAGTAAGTCGTAGACGACCTTAGGAACTGGCCGAGTTTAGTGTGGAGCGACCTAAGGTAGATAGGTCGGGAGAGCGACCTAAGGTAGATAGGTCGGTAGAGCGACCTATAGGAATGACCGACTCATAGGAGGGGCGGCTTATAGGTTTGGGCCGACTCAGTGGTGAACGACTCATAGGATGGTGGTTTAGGCCTGTGGAACGACCTAAGGGGTTAGGTCGTATGGGAGATAAGTCGTGAACGACTTATGGTTTTGTTAGGTCGCTAGGCCGTAGCATAGTTAGGTCGTTTGGCATTGTTGAGTCGGCTAGGACTTAGGTCGGCACTAGGCTATGCCGTGTTCTTTTTAGGTCGGCAGCTAGTTAGGTCGTATGGCCCGTGTTGTTGTTATGTCGCTTGAGTTTTAAGTCGGCAGTGTGTTAGGTCGTTGGATGAGATGAGTCGTAGGTCGCGTGGTTGGTTGAGTCGACTTATAGTTAGGTCGGCCTTGGGTTCTTGAGTTGTTTAGGTCGTGAGTCGGTAGGATTTAGGTCGGTCGAGGGATAAGGTCGTATGCGACCTAAGTTGGTTCTGTGCTAAGAGTTAGGTCGGCACGTTGGCTGAGTCGTCGTACGACTTAAGACTTAGGTGTGTTAGCGGCTGTGTAGTTGAGTCGTATAGGTCGGCAGCGACCTATGTTAGGTCGGAGTCTTTTAGGTCGGCAACGACCTAATAGCGAGCTCCGAGTTAAGAAGTCGGCCGAGCTAAGGGGGATTCCAGCCTATAAATAGAGGGGTTTGGCTCACTTTTTGGCACCGGTTTTTGAAGCAACGAAGTGCTGCCATTTTGAAGACTCGTCTACAACATTTCTTCATCTTCTTTTCTCCATTCCAATCAAGTGTTAGCATCCATCCAAGATCGAAGATCGGGATCGAAGATTCAAGTGTCCAAGTTGAAGATCTTCATCCGTTCGGGCTAGATTTCATCGATTGAAGCGAGATCTTGCCGGATCAAGCCTTGTTCTTCGCTGTCCAGATCTGAAGTGTGTGGTTTTTGAGGTGTTTGGGTGATTTGGTGAGTGGTAGTTATCTCTCACGCGGACCCAAAGGAGTGTAGTGGATTGGTAGCTAGTTTATGTGTTTGAAATAGCATTTTCTCGCATTGTCCTTAAGTCTGCATGTAGATCCATCATTTTTGAAGATGTTTACCTATGCATATTTGTTTAACAAGTATTAGAGACAAAACCCATGTTTTATATTTGATAGATCTATGCTAAAAACCTATGAATCATGCATGTTGGACTTATGCTCATTTATTTATGATATTGCCATTTTTGTTGATATTGCTTATTAAATCTTGTTTGAATGCTTGATTGTTTGTATTGATGAATGATTTGGATTGTTTCAAGTTAGCTAGTGGTTGATTTGGAACAAGATGGTTCGAGATGATTCAAAAGCTAGGTGGAAAAGCTCTTGAATGTGGAAGCTGCCTGTAGCATATGAAGCGGATGTGGAAGCTCATATGGATGGATTCGAGGATGTGGGATCTTGCCATGATACGAGAAGGCAAAGCATGATCGAGATGGGACTTTGCTATGATGCGATAAAGCAAGGTGTGATGTTGGAATGGGACGGGTCATGATGACGTTCCAAGAAGAGAGACTTTGCTATGATGTGATGAGGCAAGACATATGTTGTGATGGGACGGGTCACGAAGACGTTCCAAGCACGGGCTGCGACGACGTGCAAAGTTATGTTGATTACTCGGTGATGCGATCCGAGTTGGTGATAATGGTTAGCTTGAGAGGCGCTTGAGCTAGTATGGAAATAGTCGTCGAGGAGGATGACTAGGAGGCTGAGATCTTATCGTTGTTGAAGGTTCTAGCATGCTCAAAGCAAGGGTACGTTGGAACGGGCTGCGACGACGTTCCAGGCACGGGCTGCGACGACGTGCTAGTACTCTGGGTAGTTGCGAAAATTCCTAGGCACGGGCTGCGACGACGTGCGGAGTTATGGCTAGAACCGGGGTTACCATTAGCCCTTGACAGGTGGTCATTCAACTAACGGTGATATCAAGGCAATGATACAGTGATAGCCAGAGTCATGGATGTTTGGTTGTACTATCATTCGGTCTCAAGTGCGGTGTTTTCTGGGTGCTTATCTGATCTTGGTTTAGGCCTTGGGGGTTTGTATTTGGAAAACATCGTCCTTGACTCGAGTGATTATTGCTTTATTTTAATTACCTGCTATGCTATGATTGCTTCTCCTTAGTGTGTGTCTGGGGGCTATCACTGTGAGAAGAGGTGGAGTGGGATGGTTTAGTTCCTATTCCTTTTATTCCTTATGCTCTTTTGGTATGTTTGATAGTTAATTTACTGCTCACTAAGACTTTGTCTGACTCAAGGTTTTATGTCTCCTCTTATTACCTTGGGCTGTTCATCCATGTTGGGATGGGCAGACTAGGTAAGCAGGTGACAGGTGCTGTGCTTGGAGTTTCTACGTTGAAGATGACGAAGACGAGCAGGAGGCTATGCATATTATTTTCTTATATGTACTGGGTATCCGCTGCTGTATTTGATGAGTGCTTGTAGTGAGGTCTTGATGTATGGATTTGTTGAGATGATTGTATAAAACTTCTGTGATGCTTATATGATGATTTCCTGTTATGAGACTTCACTATATATTTCTCTATTGTATTTTATCCATGCGCTGTGAGTTACGATAGAGATTCTTCGATTTTATTTTACCCTGACTATCGTCCATGGCTGCCTGGCACACCTTTCAGCGCACTATTCTCTTGTTTTGGTGCGGGAGTCATGGGCGGTCGTCACAAGTAATTTAAGTTTCTTTCCTAACTCCTATTTTTTTTTGTTTTTTTAGCTGTTCCAACATATGTGCCAAACACCTATTTTAAAAATATTTTATAAATATGGGCAGCCTACAATGAAGCCAGCTAGCCTTGATAAAAGATATGTTTTAGGTAGTTCTCTTGTGTTAATTTGTCCGTTGAGTGTTTTAAGAATTCCAGTCGATGCCTTTGGCCAACATTATCGATAGGAATTCCTAAACACAAAAATGAGGCATTTTGACACAATGATCTGAAAAATATAATATGTATTGAAAAATGGAGAATTAATCTTTTGAAAAAATATATATAAAGATTTTGGAAATGTTATAAATAACATTATGTGAAGCCACTGATGTTTTGGAAAGTACATTTTTAGTGATGTTTGAGATTTAAAAAAAGAGAATAATAAAGTAGCTTGAAAAAATATACTTGTATTTTATTCAAGTATTTAGTAATTTTAGTTTGCAAGGAAGAAATAAATTGTTTTGATTATAAACTAAGAAGTGTTTTGGAATTAATGGAGTTTGACTTTAAATTATTTTCCAGATTAAATTAATATGATTTAAATCCATTTTGAATTTAAAATTTGGTGCAGATAAATTTATAAGATAAATATTTTTATGGATTTTGATGTAGAAAAGCTTTTATGAAAAAAAGACTGATTTATTTTTAAAAAGGTTTGAATTTGAAAACTTTTATATATATTATTTGGTAATGTAATGTAAAGATGTTTTGAAATTAATTTGAAAAAAAAAGTATAGTAAAAATTGCTAAATAAAATTTTGAATTTTTAAGGTTTTAAGTAACTAAATTTGAAGTTAGTTATTTGAAAATTTGTTGTTTAGACAAATGGGAATTTTTGAACAATGTGGGAAAATTTTGAGTTGAAATTCGTAACTTGTTTTGACAATAAATCTTAAACTGTCGGTTTGTTTTCGATGATTTTAGTTTCATTTGAAAGCTATACCATTAGAGAATTTTTTTTGCAATGAAATGAAAAGTATCAAGCTTAACAATGATTAAAACATGAAATAAAAGTAATGTATATCGCTGCCCAGAAATTGAAAACTTCGTTTAACAACGCTGACTACATTCATTTGTAACTTTTGAATGATTTGTCTGATTTCAACGAGCTTGCACTTTCTGATAATATAATAACATAAGCAATAAATTTTTAAATGTTTCAGAAAATGTTGTCGTTTTCTTGGCTAAAAGTGCAAATTATGGAAGAGGCTAGTGTATATATATTAGACCAAATTTTTCTACTTTTAGTAAATCCCCCTTAATTCAAGTTGTAATTCGTATTTTTGCAATCCGAAAGAAGTTTTAAAAATCTAATTGATTATACCATAACTTTTCTTTTGGAAATATTGAATAATTTTTTGTTTATGATTCTAAAAAATTAGATGCAAAATCGTAAAAATAAAAATGTAACTTTTCTATTTGGTTATATGAATGCCATATTGCTTTATATTATAAAACGCGATCTCATATGATTTCTATGAGTCAAGTATAAGTACATAAAGACTATTTAGATTAAATTTGAGGCATATTTTCGTATAAATTAAGTGAACTCGCTTATTAATGCAAAGTAATGTATATTTTATGCATATGGTAATGAATATTATGATATTATATTGTTTTCCCGTGTTTCGAGATTCCCCTTATTAGGATGTATATGTTTACTGTTACTATATTGCGTTTTTATTTTTTGGAACAACCTCCGTACAAAGAGGCTCTATCGAATTTTTTTGAAAAATCTAACACTTAGAATATTTTCCTATATTTTATTATATGTGAAAATGGAAAGTCGTTGAATTGAATCTAATTAAATTGTAGTATGCGATATAAGGAATTAGAGAAAGAGCCACATAGAGGATTAGGTAGTTTAAGTTTGATAGAAAATTGAAGAAATAAAGGAAGTCAGGGTATGAATTGTTTGACATCTCCCTATAAGAAATTACGATGACACAATTTTCATAAGTGGGAGTCGTTAACAACCCTGCTTTCTTTAATAAATAAATTTAATTAAAATAAAAATGTATGAATTTGGTTTTATTATTTTTTGAAAATGAATTTTTACTTAATTAAATTCTATTTAATAAAAAGAATTGATTTTAATAAGTTGAATTAAAAATAAGGCCAATAAATGGAATCCTAGCCCATTTCAAAAAATAAAACTCATTCTCTTCTTCCTCTCTTCACTGTTAGGCCCAACTCTGTTTATCATTCATTCTTATCCCTTAATCCCAAACCAACACCCAATTTTACTTAAAAATTAGTCCTTAACACCCTAGAAAACTATCAAAATCAAAATCGGAGGGTAAAAAACACAATCGCGCATCAATGACATGAAAGCCATCATGATTGGCGACGTTGATGGGGAGGGCTAACCATATTTGCATGGCGATGATGAAACGTTGCCGCGAGCAAGAAACTATATGGGTAGGAGAAATTCGCGATGTGGGTATTGCAGTGAAGGTGATGATGACAGTTGGATATGGTCGATGTCGTGATGTGATGGCTATAGTGGGGAAAACGATATGGTGTAGTCATAAGTGCATCAGGCATAGCGGAAGCAATCATGTATGAAGCTGGGCTATGGAATTTGAAGCCTCGACTTGGACTATTGACGATGCAATTGAGGCTATGGGCTTGACAGTGACGGTGGTGGAGAATATGGCTTGGGGACAGATGCGTTGTTCTTTTCTTTCTATGCTTAATGGATTCCAGCCAAGATTGTGACAATAAAGGCAGTCAATGTGGTGTTGGCAGCTAGTTGTGGCCAAGGATGAGTAGTCGCAGTTGTTGTAGCTCGAGCATTATTTCAGTGAGTTTTATACTCACATCTATACCTTTTCCCCTTACATCTTATATTTAAATTTACCTCTAATATCAATTGAATTGGTTGGTCGAGTAGTTGTATTGGGATATTGGATGTGATTTTGTATTTGATAGTATAGTTTTGTGTATGTTGGATTGTCTAAAATGCAAAGGAGATATTTTTTGATTGCATTTTGATGTGTATTTTATTTTGTATATGTGTGTACATTGTATGGATGGCCGCAATTTGATATAATTCGGTACATGCCAAACGATAAAATTTATATTGATAATTGGTTATTGATTTTGGAGAAATTTTCTCCATAATTTATATATTTAATCATTTTCTTATTTTTTAAAAGTTTTTCAAAAGTTAGGAAAAATTATTTAAGGGTTTAAAACTTTATTAAATGTATTTTATAAATAATGTATAAAATTTTCACTCAATTTAGATATTTTATATTTACAAATTCATTTTAAATTTATAAAAATTTTTTGCATTCATTTTGTTATAAACCTTTTTAGATCACTATTATAATGATATTATAAATAAGAATTATTTTAAAGCCATATATAAAGTATATCACTATTATTTAAAATATTTATTTAAAGTAATAATATTAGTTTTTAGTAAGTTTTATTATAAAGGTTGTTTAAATATTTTTGAAAGGGTTTTGAACCATAGAAAAATATAGTACTCTTTTTATGACATAATTAAATGATACTTGGATATGTTTTGAATAAATA
This sequence comes from Allium cepa, assembly GCA_030765085.1. Taxonomy (NCBI): domain Eukaryota; kingdom Viridiplantae; phylum Streptophyta; class Magnoliopsida; order Asparagales; family Amaryllidaceae; genus Allium; species Allium cepa. Next base: position 438,564,027 of record CM060944.1, read on the forward strand.
AAAATCTCTTGATATAACATGAGAAATTCTAATATGGTATAATATAAAGGAAAGAAGTGTTGTTTTTAATTAGTTCCAGTGTAAGGTGAAGATTTTAAATTAAATTCAATGGCCTAAAATAAATACAACTTATTTTTGTAATTATAAATTTATTATGAAAGTATTTTATTATATTTTGGCGAAGTTGGCAAGCATTTATTGTGGGCCGTTCGCATGTATAAATGAATTTGAAATAGGTATTCCAGTACATGCACCAGAATAACCAAATGAAAAAACTAAAGCGCAGGAGTTTGATGAAAGTGAAAGTGTCTATGCTGTAGGGTCGTGTAATATGGAATATATAATAGATAACTAGTGCAGAAAGTAACTGTAAAATAAAAATAGTAGTAAAATAAAATGACACCAGAAAATCTTAAACTAGTTTAAACTCCCGTTCTGCGTCCGGCCCTAGACTCCTTCTGGAATTTAAACTAGTAGCCTTCACTTAGCTTGGAGAAATAGATTTACACCGCCTGAGCAACCGAACAAGACTTTAGCGCCTGAGCAAGCGAATATGACTTTACCGCCTGAGCAACCGAACAGGACTTGATTACAAAGTAGATTGTCTTGTCCCTGTGTGTTCTAATAACACGAATTTGTCACTTGCAGTACACCCTTCCTATAATCTTTTCCTCAAGAACGATGTGTACAATTGTGTGTATATGAAGAATAGGAAGTTTCAGATTGCTTGTCAGATATGGATTTTTGATAGTAAGAAATGAATATATGAAATCACGTAAGTAATAGATTCGACGAATATTATTCAAGTTAGATCAAGAGAGAGAAGTAAATTTTGTGATTTGATCAATGAAACTCAAGTATATATATAGTAGATAAGGAGTTGCAACTTCTCATGAAGAGATCTTAGCGAATGGCAATGGCTACAACTCTTCGCGAAGGAGAAAGCCATTCAAGATAGGAAGTGTCTTTTCAAAAAGATGATGGTTATACAGTGTTCAGTCGAATGACTAGGTAGGTTCAGGCGAATGAATTTAAAAGGTGAATAAGTATTTGAAAATGCACAAATTCAATTGACTGAATGATGCCATCAGTTGACTGGTCCGTGTAAATTTAGAAAAATTTATACACAAGTTCAGTCTACTGAGGGCATCAGTTCAGTCGACTTAACCGTGTCTTTTCTGAAACCTGAATGTAAGTGAGTTAAAAAGTGGCAATATTCAAACCGGATGTAGTGCATGTGAATATATGAGAGAGATTGATGATTCTTTAGGAAAGATATTAACAAAGCAACTGGACTTGACTCTAATATATATAGTACTTGACTCTAGATTAAATGTATAGTATATATAAGCCATATCGAGTCATTGAGTCCAGTCTTCGTAGTTGTCGTAGATTCATGAATCGTTGTGTCGCTTGAAATTTCATTCAACAATCAAAACTTAAGATCCAACAGGAAGTGCCAAATTACTATCCAAATAGAACATAATCTAATCTCCCTTTGGGGAGGAACTTCCACTCGCTTTATCCGAAAATTCAGGCTCAATAATATGATAATACCCAAAGAAAAAAGAAGCTAATGTAGGAACAAAATCTATAGATTCAGAGCCGTAAAGGTATTTCCTGTCCCAAGTGGTATTCAAGATAATAGTTAGATTCAGATAACCTATTTGTCGTATAACCGAGAGCACAAGGCCTTCACCCTCATCATGTAATATAGTTGCCTTTCTTCACCATTTCCACCAACATACTTATAGGACCTACCACCCTTAGGGTCAAATCTCATTTCAAAAGGCTCATGAATCCAAGTCTTCTTAGATAAGCCCTAAAAGAAGCCATTTAAGGAGGGAGCCGAATCCAAAATACCCATAGTGATGTCCTTAATAACATTGATAGAGCGCACATAAATGATAGGAGACACGATCTCAGGAAGTGAAAGCACACTAGCATCAACAGAGGGAACATCAATAACATTTTCGAAAGCAATATCATTGGCTAAAGGCATAATATCAAGAGGCGAAAGCACAGTACCAGGGCAAACTTTTGGAACCCACTTTAAGACAGGACAAGGAAGAGGGATCCTAAGAGAAAGAGAAACAGGCAGGGCGTTAGATTCTAGAGAACAAGCATCACCAGGGTCACCATATGTGTGACAAGATGAACAAATTTCTGGTTTTCAACTGCTACGATATCGACAACTAAAACATGGCATGAGCAATACGAACATATATCTTGGCGGAAAGAGGCTTATCTGGGTTACTTTAATGAGAGCCTTCGCATACACAAGGTTGTTTCGAGCAATAATATTAGCATTGAAATTTGAGTTTATTGACAACACTCGCTAACCAATTTAACCCTATCATAAGCCGCAGCATAAAAGGAATATGAGGGAAATGAGCCTAAACCAGAATAGAGAGTATCTATTCCTTAGCCTTGTCCACCATCAAACTCTAAAGGCTAATGATGAAGTGTTGACTAGCAATAATGGTGTGACACGCCTCAGGCACTCAGAACCTTTCTTCCTTTCTAGATAACTTAATAAATAACAAGCTATTATCAAAGTGCACTTATACTCTACTACTAATATTCCAATGTTAACGGCAATGATTGCAAACCGCTTGATATAGAGAATTAGAGTTTAGGAAAAATCCCATGAGATACTTCGACCAAAAAGCGACCCATGCTTCCATGAGTATAATGAAATGGTATTTTATTATAGAATATTAAAAATGAATTTAAAGCAATATTGGGCGATTTTCAGTGTAAGTTATTAGAGATTTTAAGTATATACTAAAGGTTTATAAATTCATTTTAAAGTTTTATTTAGTTGTATAAAATTATGAAATAGCTTCTATGATTGATCTTTTAATTTGTAATTGATTTTGGGAAGATTTTGGACATATATACAAAAGGTTTCCTAAATGGTTTCCTAAATGAAATATAGTATTTGAACTTTTATATTGAGCTTAAATAAATAAAGTGAATATGTTATTCAATACATATAATGTTTTAAAGGTTTTTACTATTTCCTGAATATAAAATTGATTTAAGAAGTTTTGTTATATTTTTACAAATATATTCTCTTATCTAAATTTATATTTGAATGTTTTGATTGTTTTCTACTCTATATAAGGAGAAATCTGAATAAATGGAGTAATAATACCATTTTGTGGGACCCTCGGTAGTATTTCTACGGTTTTTCTTTGGACTCTCTATATATAATACTATAGGAGCGAGTGTGATATATGAGCTATGAATAAACGGGCTAGTAACACGCAGTGGTATAAGATGCCATTTTTTATTTATTCAATTATTCTACGCATGTGAATGACACTCATACGAGGATTTGTTATGTATGATGGGGCTCACTGCAGTGAACCATGTATTTATCCATGTGTCAACGACTGCATCAAGCCATGTGTCACAATATACAAAGCCGTGTATCAAATCTATATTGTTTCGTGTGCTATCATATATAAAGCCTTGTATCGGCATGCGTATATGGCTGTATGTTGGCTATTGTATATATATAGTTATTGTATTTGTATATCACTGTCTGACTTCCTTTATGATACGAAATTCGAACTCGATTGGCTAGTATCCATCCCAGCGGCTTGATCGTGGTGGTCGTGCCCCGGATCTGTGACACATTACCTTATAGATGTGTGTTGGCAATGTATATAGTAGTTTGTTGGCAACATATAGAGCCATGTGTTGATAGTGCATAGCCCTTTTGTGTCACATAGGCCAGTAGTCTATTGTCATTTAGAGTCAAATATAGGATCATGATCCAGTCCTTGCATAGTCATGTACATTGACTAATATGAATCATGATGACCGATTGTGTAACTAAGATGGTAGAAGCCATGTTGGTGATAATGTGCGTCATGTTCGCTAATTACGTATGCAGTTTCCTGGAGCAAGTATGTATGTCAGTCTCTTGTCTAGTTATGTTGTGTGATTTATAGACATATAATTACACTTCTACGTGACATGTGCTACGATTATATATGAAACTGTGTTCAATGCATAATCAACCCTTGTATCCTTCTTAGGCATGTATTGCCGAATATCTTTTTCTTTAGCGTGTGGTGCTCATTACCTTACTTAACGTGTGTCGCCAATTATCGCTCGCTGCCAATTATATTTCTATGTATGTGTCGCCAACTATATTTTATAGGCGTGTTGCACTCTCTATCATTACAGATGTGTGTCGTCAATTATATGTTTGGATTTATGTTTTCTTTCTTATTACATTCATATGAGTTTGAAAAACACCGGGAATGTCTATTTATATTCGTTTTAGGCATTATTATGTTTGTCTTGTTTTACTTGATTATTTCTTATATGTTGAGGAAGATCTTATTTACGGGTGATTCATCCATTTGATATTATTTTCTTGATTTATTTTTTGACTTGACTTATATGGGTAATGACATTATTCCTATGCATGGTTTGTAGTAGATGTTATTCTTGAGATTTTTGATGTTATTTATGATATTACTATTAGGCCATACATATAACTATGAAATATTTTATCATCTACATTTTAGATATAGTCAGACCCACGTATAATTTATATAATACTCAGGTCAATCCGAGACATTTTGGGTTCAGTGACGATGAGACTAGTTTGTGTTTTCTCGGTATAGAGGAGACTAGATGTTCAGTATTGTAGATTATATCATGTATCGAATAGTATATTAAGTGTATATTATTATGTTGTATATTGAACATATGTTGTATACTTTGTATTATATATTATCTCTGCGATATTGACTTTGTGTTCTTTGTTACTAACTATATATTGTGTATTGTTCAATCCTAGAGGTACACGTGTTTATTGCTCTGTGCCAATACTGTATACGTATAAGTGAGTTATTTATTTAATGTTTAAATATGTACCGATGTTAGCCAAAGGAAATATTCATTTATGTACCCCTTATCCTCTCTTTCTCTGTATTATATGATATTATTACTCATTAATACTCTTAGAAGTATTGGCATAGAGGTAGGGGTGTTTCAATGATGATTTCATGATGGGAAGTGACAGCTTTGACGATGTGATAGTTATACTTTGGGACAGAGTATAGAGGACTATGAATCGAATTTAAGGAACTATTAGAGAATGATTATGGGACAAACAACGATATTTTACGACTAACTACGATTGCTGAGAATAGTCCTAACCACGACGACTTCATATGGGAGTTGTGAGATCGGTTCTATAATGTGCTTTGCTATGGATGACGTGTGCAAAGGGATCATTGATTCACAAAAGTTTGATATGTACTCATAAAGCAGAGGTATGTAAGGACGCTCACTGGGCATAGGATGGCCCCCGTATCGCAAGATATTTAGATCCATCATACCCTGGATAGCATAAGATGGGCATTCTTGGTCTTCGCCTACTGAGTGGCATGGATTCAAGTATTGAGAAACTGGGATATTGAGTAGTCCTTGACTTACAATGTAGTCATAGGAGCATCATATCCAACGCACTAAGTGAGTGAATGTGAGGATGGATGATGAATGCTATGTTTGCTTTGGTTGCTTATCCCCCTGGGGATGTTGCATTACGTAGATTTCATCCACATGGATATCTAGACACCATTAATACTTTAACGTATGGTACACCTATGATGATTACGATATAGAGTAGCATATAACATGTGTCATGTGTAAACTCTATGGATGTAAGGACAAGTTAGTTATGATTTTCCATACCCATTTGTCCTGATATATTGATGTAACAACCCGTACTTTGTAAAACCCAACATTTTCAGCGCCTTACATATATGCCTAACTTTCTAGTACCACAAATAACGGCTTTTCGAGAAAAGAAAGAAAGAGAAACAAAACACATTATCCAGACACAACGGTGCAACCTCACATTGGAATGATAATATATAATATACTGAATATACACGAACAAAATTTGATAAGTAATACATAAGAGACTCCAACCGCATGTACTTTACTGCTTCGTAGATGAAGTCGTGCAAGGTAGTCGGCTTCTCCTTAGTTAATCTCTAGGATAACTTTTTTTCGAGAAGAATGCCATCACATAATACCATGAGAGTCAACTGCAGCACTGAAGCTGGTGGGTTTGCCACAGTGTTTCTTCCTCCCTTTTCTTTACATCCGACAACGAGTACGGGTCCTTGGGTTGCTCCATATGAACCTGGAATTGACTGATGAATTTTTCCTTCAATATTTCCTATGAATGAATTGAGCGTGGAGGTAGGAAGCAAAACTATATGGTTGCCAAGTCAGACAAAAATAGAAGGAAGCACTTACGTAGCACTTCCTTTATTGCTCTAGTCATCAACGTGTGTTATGTATACCCCTGTTGATGCACTACAAGATCAGTCAGTCCCTGGCAAGGGTCTATGGTAGGCATTCGAAAAAACCTAAGATTTTGGGTGGTATCTATTCCCATGGAAAATGGCTACCAACCCTTGCTCCAGTTCCTCACTCTATCTGTTAGAGATGTACATATTCCCTTATTATCCATGCCATCCGATCCTTTGGCTCAAGGAATGAGCGAAGCTGCATGGAGCTGTCCTGATGGGGTGAGAAACTTCTCTCGTCTCTTCTATGATGACTTGCTCTACAGCCTCGGCTCTATTTTGTAAAAACCCATAAATTAATTGCCTTGTATTTGAATATTTAAATCATTTTTAAATATTTAAACAATGGATTTTAATAACCAAATAAACATATTTTAAATATTAATTAATGGTATGAAAATCATTTTCAAATTTCGTTAACCAAAATAATTAGTTCAAATAAACATAGAAAATGTGACCTAAAAATGTTTCTTGAAATTTCGAATTTTCGGCATTGGAATGTCATCGAAAATGTTGTGCACATTTTTGTATCACTCATACACACATGCACACACATGTATACAATCATATAGTAAGCTAAGTAAAGTATTAATAGTAATAAACCATGATTAATTTAAATATAAACATGAAAAGATACATTATGTTAATTTAATAAAAAGAATAAAATATGGAATAAGCTCTCATGTACCACCATACTCAACACCATACCCTTATACACATTATTGAGCATGTTATGATCAAGCATGGTGTGGGGTCCACCTTGGCCGTGTGCTTGAGAGGGGGAGGGGATGAGATGGAGTTTTGTGATTGGTGGAAATAAGGAAAAGGTAAGCTAGTAATTTCACATATTTCACGTCTATAAATACTTTCACCCTAACTTCATTTCTCACTTTGTAATCTCATTTTTCATTTTCCTAAGAACCTCTCTCCATATTCATGTTCATGTTCACCCATGGCTTCTCTTCTTCATTCTTAGTATGAGAAAAACCACCTCCTTTCACTTTAAATCTCTTCCTTAGTTCACAAAACTCCATATACTCATATACGAACACCCCTATACCAAGACAAAAGCTATTTACACCTTAAAAACTCTAAGACTGAGACCATACCTAGCCTAGATGTATCTTTCACCCCTCAAGCCCACACAAATTCATAAGTCCAAGTCAAGTGCATAGGAAAGCTTGGTTCTAATGTTGTTCGAAGAGTTAGTGCGATTTTGATTCAAGTAGCAAGCGTTTTGGTGAGTAACGCTTCCACTACCAAACCAAGTGTTTCCAAACTATAATTGTGTTCATGCCATAGCTATTGAATGCTTGTTGTATTAGTGAAATAATGGTTTGGTTGTTGATTGTTTGTTACTTGGAAGTTAATCGCTTTGAAAAGTTAGAAGGCGAATCTTAAGACATGAAATTTTAGTGGTTAAATTTATGCTTTTTCGAATAAATGCTTGAGATGTGTTGTATTACTGTAAATCAAAATATTTATATACTCATACCCTTGTTATGTGATGTGTGGTTACTCTACAAATGACATAAACTTGAGTTTCGAACTGCCCGTATCGCGATGGTCGCTATATCGGCACTTTCGAAAAATCATCTTTTATCGAAAACGTCTGGTTTCATTATCATGCTTGGGATTATTTTACAAGTTAAGCAATTTTTTGATTAATTATGTTTTCAAAAATAATTATTTATTTTAATAACGATTATCTAATTTAATTAATTATTTAATTAATATGGATTAAGGTTAACTAATTAACTTATCAATGATGTGTTTTAAATTTAACTAATCACTTAGTTAATGATGTTTTGAAACTAATTAATCATTTTATTTAATGATTTTTAAGGTTAATTAATCTTTTAATAATGATGAATTATAGTATAATGATCAATTTACTAATGATATTTTTAAAATTAATTAATCCTTTTAATTAATGTCTTTTAAAACTTAATAAATTTGTTTAACCTTAATTAATCTTTCCATAAATGAAGTTTCAATCAATAATTTACTTTTAAATAATGTTATTTAATTTATTTAATTAATTATATTATTAGTTAATTGAATTAATGATTTTTTTAAAGGAGATTTACCTTTTTAATTAAAGGTTATTGAAGTAAATTAATTAACTAGTTAATAATGTTTTAAAGTTGATTAAATCAATGTAATCAAAATATTCAAAGTTTTTAGATCCTTTTTATAATGATGTTTCAAAGATTGTAAACTCTTATAATGTGTGTTAAAGCTAATACTTGTAAGGTGAAGCTAAGCATGAATTTGGGTTTTTAAAAGAAAAGTTTGAATTGTTTATGGAAATGAATTAATTTCCGTAAAGTGGTTCACTTGTATGGAAACGATTTGTTTATATAATTATCACTAAACATCGATGAAGTGGACTTGTTTCTATTTCGAAAGTTAAGAATAATCCTAGGACATTACTTTTCGGTAACACTACCATGACTTGTCCGATATTATTGTTAACCAATAAATAGTACAATTTTGAATTCAATGAGTGGTTGTAAGTATACAAGACATAATTTCCATATACGATCATTGTATACCCTAGATAGTTGGTCGGAGTTATCCGTTACTTCGGCTTCTTCATTACCATCATTCTAAGATGATTTGTTGCTCCGTTTAGCATTGTTATTTTTTGTCGCTAAATGACTGAACCAAAAGCACGAAAGGACATCCATCTATATGGGGTTGCTCCCATTAGGGTATTTTCACATCTCATCTAGATCAAACTCATTTGTGCATTTAGATGTGAAGTATTCGAATACTCAGTTGGGTTTGGCAGCGTCAGGCTGGTACCTTTTTGAGAACAGTCATGGAATATATGAGCTTCTCGGAAGTGAATTACTAGAGGTATACTTCGAGGGTAGTGCACCTTCCTAGTCATTTGTCGAATATTTTCCTTTTCTTATTTGATTCGAACCTTCAAATTTATTTCCATGTTTGCATCGGGAAGAGTCAACCACTCTTCATGGAGTTTAATTCTTTATCCATTCTTTACGTATGGATGGTGATTTATGTGAGAGTAACCCATTTTTTGTTCAGCGGCATGGTCTTACATGTTTGTGTTTAATTTCACACCTACTATTTTAAAGTTTTACTTATACCAGACATATTCTTTGACCTAAGTTGTTTGTTTTTCCCCTAAACTCTTAGGTACTCATTTTATTTGAGTAGTCCGAGAGTAGCAGGTCTTTGTTGAGCTCTTTTGAAGACGACATTCGAGCAGGAGACTTTCATCTTCTTAGTTATCTATTCTGCTATATTATCTTTGTTTATGTAAGTGTATTTTGTTTCATCATATGTAAAGGCAGGGTGTTATAAATGCCTAAGATGATTTATAGTACTTCTATGTAACTCTGAAAACTCTTTGTTAAAGAGTAACCTGATGTACTATTGACTGTTATATTTTACTTAAAAGTTTCGTTGTGAGGTTTCTATTATGTTCTTATTTCTACTCCATGATGATTCATCTTTTCAATGCTTGGGCAATGACACACGAACACCACGGATGTATTAAATGTCATTCCTAGGGGTTAGAAAGGTAGGTCGTCGCATGTTCTCTACTCCAGGATCATTCGTGATGATAAATTTGCTCTCCAATCGTTGTTCTTTCTGCTAAGACAGGATAGCACTAACTATATCTAAATGGGTCAACCATAGCCAGCCCTGAGTAAACACCTCTCATGTTCGGTTTGTTTACGAATCGGTCCTCGAGCTCTGAATTAGGCTCAGTTCTAACTCAATCTATTTCCTCAGAATTCCCTCGTCCTGCTTCTTGGTTTTCTTGATTTGATCCACTATCCGAATTTGACATCCTCCTCCTTATAAATCCTTTGGATCTGGTCCTTGCCTTTGTTTCTATGTTGCGTATGGTTGGTTGCATGTGCCTCAAGCGTGTCATGATTTGGTCCACAATGGCTTAATTTTATGCAGTGAAACGAGTATCAAGATCCACCATAACCCTGTCTAAGTCACCCCTAATGACGGTATCTGGTGCTGGAGTACTAGATGAATGGTCATCTTGTTCTGTATCACCTCAATTAGCATCCCGCTGGTACCATAGTCGTCGACCCAAAAAATGGACCGACACCCAAGTTAAAGTTCAAAAGCACCAGCCCTGTTCTAACAGAGCAATATCCTAGATCACATATATAAAGAAAGAACAATAAAAGAAAGTAGACAGAGAATTTTTATAGTGGTTTGGCTGTTAATAAAGCCTACATCCACTTTATATCTTTACTATAGACTGATTGTTGTTACATGAGTTGTTTGATTACAAGGTTTTGATTGTTTCCTAGCTATATTAAATCCCCAGAGCTGGAATTCACTGGACAATCACAGTGAGTTCCTTTGGAGATTGCTATGAGGAAGATAGAGCATGAAGAATAATTCTAGCAGAGCTTCAGCAACCAGTCCGGAGAAGATCCTTTTTGTGTTGCAAGCGGGATGGTATTTATAGAAGGCAGAGAACATCTGGGCCGGGCCTGTCTTCATTAGCTTGCAGGTAAGTGACATGCAACTTAGGGAGGCTTTGGCTCAACAACGAGCCAAAACCATGGGTCTCTAGCGACCCATAGACTTGGTTCCTTTTGCAGACCAAGTTTTGCCTCTATTTAATAGTGTTCCATATCTAGTTTGTTTGATGGTTTGAACAAAGGCATGGATCGCTGATGAGCTTAGCACTTAGGATTTTTTTAGAGTCCAGACTTGGAGATGCCCCCATAGCCTTTTATCGTTGCTTTTCATTTTGATGGAAATTCACTAGTTGTTTACATTCAGCAACTGATTAGACTAAAGGAATGCTGATCTCTCAGCTTTGTTGATCCAAGTCGCTGCCTTAGTCATATAGCTTGGCCCTTGTCGATCCCTTGTCTCAGCTTTTCTGGTTAAGTCCTGAACCACCCTCTCTACACAAGGTTGTTCTATTTTCTATTAGTTTCTACTGGGTTGAAAACCCGAGTAATATTTGCCCCTCAGAGTACGTCTTCATTGTAAACAAGGCATGCTCTGGAGGTTATTCTTTTCTATATCCATTTGTTGATTTCCAAGTGATGGTACTAGAGCGTTACGAATATGTTAGCCCAGTTCTTCAGCCGTCTCTCTTTAGTTCTGATTGATATTACTTGTCAAAATATATTACATTTCCGGTTGCAGCTTTCCGGCATGCCACGAGGGATGAATAGCTGTAATCGATCGAGTTTGAGATGAATAAATGATGCTTTCTTTCTTCTTTTTCTTTAAGTGCATATGTACATTTTTTATCATCATCACTTTCATTTTTCATTTACATTTTTTATTTTTTTATTTCATCATCATTTTTTTGTGGGTCGCTGGCGATCCATGTGAGATGGGTCGCTAGCGACCTATCTGCGTGAAAAATTTTCACTGTAAAGCTAGGTCGGGTCGTTGGCGACCCATGATGGGTCGGGTCATTAGCGACCCTGTTACTTAGCAAAAATTTTGGAGCTTCAGCTTGCCTACTTATACTCGAACCGACCATAGCTTCTTCACTATAAACTCAAGCCAATTTTGCATCTCTACGCGATCTAGCTTCTAGTGACTCAATTCTCTAGCGATTCGATTCCAGGCGACCCATTCATCCACTAGACTTAATCCATTGATTCATTCGAATCCATTTTCCATTGATCCCTTCAGGCCTTTTTCGTGAAACCCTAATCAAGCCTTAGCTTGCTCAATCAAACCCTAGCTCGTTGTTAGGTTGTAGCCGACCCATCCTTAGCTCGCCAACGATACAGAGTTTGATTCGTGATCAATGATCCAGAGTTTGATTCATGATTTTTCTTTATTGTGCTTTTCAATCTATTTAAGTTGGGTTTGCTCGATTAATTCGTTAATTGCTATTTGTTACAATGATTTGATGTCTGGCCTTCGCTTCCGACGTTGATTACAAGAAGTTCGAGTTGATTGTGATTTAATGAAGGAAGATAGTAAATCGAATCTCGAGCTGTCTCTTGGAATGACATTCGAGCTTTGGCCTAAGATTTGACGCGCTTTGCTATCTTCGTCCATTAAACCAGAATTGACTTGTCTCTAGTTTTGCAGATGCTACTTGCATGACTTATTACTAATCGATCTTGATTTTCCAGAGAACTTGGTCTCATCCTGCTTATTATATGCCCGGTGTCCCTGTAGCGAGAAGAGTTTTGTAATGATCCAGAATTTTAGTCATTTGAAATTCAGATATTTAATTAATTTTAAATATTCAAAGTAAATTTTATAAGTCGAATAACATAAATTTGAAATATGTTGATTTAATTGGATAATTTAAATTATTCATTTAACATTTGAAATTGTGTAATATGAATGAAAAAGATTTATAAAGTTGAATTAAATTCTATTTGAATTAGAATGATGTTGGTAAACTTTTAAAAAATTGATTTAAAATTTAATTTATAGAAATTGAATATTCTAAAATTTAATTAACGTGTAAAATAGTCATTTTTCAAACAGTCTTTAATTTCGACGAAACCAGTTTTTAATCCGTAATTTGATTTTGTTGTAGGATTTAAAATTTCATGTCAATCCGATTTAGGGTTTAGTCGTGGCCAATTGAAACGCGTAGAAATTTGTTTAAATAAATTTTAAATTTAAATAATTCGACTCGAAAACCAATCTTCCAAATACGATCGAATTGGCTCCTAATATACATTCCATTGTGTTAGAAATAGGGGTAAAACATTATAAACGCCAGGTGGCATGCTTTGATTGGAGTTTGAAATTTTTTCGGATGAATATTGTCGCGAAATTTTCTATAAAAGGATGTTATACTTATTTTCACAAGCCCTAGTTTTGGAAACCCTTGCCACCATATACAATTCCACGGCCAGAATTTCATCGCCTTCTCCCTCAATTTTCTCTCGATCCATCGACTTTCATCAAAATATTTCAACTACAACTTTGAAGAGCATGTTGAGAGCTTCGATTTCAACGGTGATGATCAAGAATAGAGGAGCCGATCGATGGCAAATTGTCCACAAACATCCGACGTTCGAGCATAAAATACGAGCCAACGGGGAGGCTAGGGGGTTCGGACCTTCGGCGATGGGACGTGCGAGTGCGGCGGTTCTTTAATGAAGTCGGGATGAACTCCGGTTGGCTTGGGAGCGAGCGACGATCAACTTCGAGATTGTGTTTATGGTTTTCTTTGTTTGGCCTTGAACAACAGAGGAAGAAACAAAATTCACAGGTAGATCTCGTCTTATGGAGATATACGTCCGAGATTAAAAGGTTATTAAAAATTAATTTTAAATTCTATTATATATAAATTTGTATAAACTTTAAATATCATAACTTCTTCATGCGAGGTCTGTTTTTGACGAATCAAGTTGCGTTGGGTTTGTATTGACGAGTACTACATTTTAGAGCTAGTTTGGAGTTGATTGGAACTAGTGAAAATTTTAGGTAAAATTAAACGCTCATTTAATTTTAGTCGGAATAAAATACTGCAACTGCTATTGGAACCAAAGTGAGTACAACTCACTCTTTCTGACTCACTGATATTTTTATACAAGTGAGAATAAATTTACTTTATGATGATTGATGATTTTTTGGATGATATATGATATGCTATATATATTGATTGGCATTTGAATATTTCCTGCCTATTGGAGCACATGAGACCTTATACGTTCCCGTGAACAAGCGGATGACCTTTTGTATGCGCGTCTGCCTCGAAGTGGACATTGTATATATTTTCTAATCTTTATATTTGTCGTAGGTGACAGGTTGGTGCGATCTAACCTGATTTCTCGATAGTGTTGATTTTATTTACAGATATTGTGATAGATGTTGTTATCATGTGATATATGATGATTTGGATGCCGTGATTGATGTATTTAGTGCTGTTACAACATTGGGCCTATTTTTGGTAAATTAAAAATATCAAAGTGATGAAATTATATAGGAGTTTTGTAAATGTTAAAATGAAGTTATCAATGGATTTTATAAATAATAAAATTTATAAAACAATAAATTTGTAAATAAGAGAATTAAGTGAATTAACTTATAATCGGATTTTGGCATGTAATTGAGTTATTAATGGAATTTGTTAATTTAGGAATTTTATAAATTAAAGTTTCTATAAATAGAAATGTGAATTTATAAACATTCTTTTATAAATTCGAAATCAACTTATTTTAATAAGTTAAATATAGAAGCTTATTAAAGGTATTATATCCATGATTTCGGATAGTGGATAATCCTTTAATAAATGTGTAGAAGTATCGTGTTTGGATAGGAGAACTATATTCAGCATTTTGGATAGTGAATTATCCATTAAATTAAATGTACAACAGTATGAAGTTGCCAAGAGAATTATATTCATGATTTTGGACAGTGAATAATCTTTTAAATTAAAAGATGGATTTTGGGAAATGGCATTTTAAATGAAGTTAAATGTTCTAAAGATGTTTTAAAATATGTTAAGTATCGAAACCATAAATTTCAACATTCATTGTTGAAATAGACATTTTCGAGAAGTAAGGAAATGATGGACTATAACACTGTTGTTATAGTAAATGATTTTTAAAAGGAGATGTTTTGTATCGTATATGGGATTTATATATCTAACTAATTATCGAATCCCAATACCAATGATTTTGGGTTATCGTAAGGATGTTTTACGCAACAATCGTTTTGACCCAAATAGGTATGTTTAAAGAGAACGTTTTCCTTAAAGAATAAATATATACTTAATCTCGATTTTAAGTATATGGAATAGTTTCTAAGTGTTAATTTTTTTTGAGATTTGTGAATTACTTATTATTAAATAAGTATATGGAAATGTTTTCCAATATAGAAGTTGAAATGGTTTTGAGAATTATATCTTTCTAAAGATAATTTGAAGTGAATATTTGGCAAGTGATTTAGTTAATAAAATATTAATTAAAAGGGCCTAGTGATTGCTTACGGTGCTAAATATTTGTTTGTTTGCTTTGAAAGTTAAATAACTAACTATCAAATTTGGCCATTTTAGTTCTTCGATTTGATGTGTGAACTATTTAGTCGTACACATAGTATGTAGCCTTCTATGTAGGCTTGATTATCGTCTGTGTTGAGGATGTTTATTCATGTAGTGCGGAGTATTACTCCAATCTGTTGAGCATCCTTCTTGGCCGAAGGATAGTAAGTTGAAAGTTGGAGACGTGATAAATCTATAAGACATTGTTTCTGTGTGAGGTTGAGAAATGCTTTTGCATTGTTGGTGTGAGGAGACCGGGATCGTTTTATCCAAAAAACCACTTCGGACCAACATTTATGTGATGATTGTGCAGATTATGATGATATTGATATTCAGGATTTTCATAGTGGAGGACAGCTTGTTGATCATTTGGGGTTAAAATCCCAATATACATCCAGTAGCAGTACTCTCTTCGTTATGACATATCCAATGCAAGGACCATTCTCTACTAATCCTAGGAGTTTCCAGACAGGATGTGGTAGGAAAGTACCTTCGGTTTTTCCTGTTCCTGGATAACATGTATAGATGTTTGTTTGATATTGCATTTCTAAAGATTACTTACATTGGTTTTTACAAATGTACATTAGTGGTGGCAAAGAAGGCAACTTCACTTAACTTAACACCCTCCTTGAGACATACGAGCTTAAGGGTTGTATTTTTGTGGAAGGCAGTTAGTGGTCAACGGAAATGGCCATGCGGCATTCAAAGTGATGTGATATGTGATGTGTGAAAGGTAATCGTTACCTCAGGCCCCATCAACCGGAAATGACCAAAACAGGGTTAGATGCAGCAAGGCTAAATGAGTCGCTCCGAAGTAGGAAATGATCATCCTCTTCTAGATATATCTTTACACGCTATGACCTCGTGTATCTAATTAATGTGGTTTATATGCTATGAAGGCCTCGGCAATGACTGGAGGATGACATATTCGGTACTATCTAGTTACAGATGTAGGCCGGTCTTGTGTTGGTAGAGGGCAAATGTTCTAGGCCTCGGGACATCCATCTAGAGGTGTACACATCGGAAGGTAGTCCCTTCACTTGGTTATTTTTATGGAAATTCAAACTCCACCATGTGCCTGCCATTTTAATTGTATTACCCATTTTGGGCTATATGCTGGAATTTAATAATGGCAACAACTTCGGCTATTTGAATATTATTTGTGCAATATACACTATTATAATATAAGAGAATTTGATATGAAATGTTTTGGTTATCGTAAGGTAAAAACATGTCTGTGTTTATGTATGGGCGTGTCTTATGAGATACTTTATTTGAAAAGGAAAAGTTTTTTAATTTAATAAATTCAATTGAATGTGCTTCTCACGTAGGTTTACCAGACTGATCTGTGCATTCTTCCCTTTCAATGCTCGGGTCAGACCGAGTATATTTACATGTTCAGTTTTGGTGCATTTGGAGCTTCAAAAGGAGGGCTGTAGATTCATTTTGTATACACATATCCGATTTGATTATCCGCTTTACGCACTGCTGTTGTATATTATCAGCAATTGTGAGGACATGTTATTTGAACTTTCCAAGCTGATAACTAGTGATTGATTGTTGTACTCTGATTGATGTATGTATATACAGTTTCTCTTTTCTAAAATCATTGATATGATGTTATATGTTTTCCGCTGCGATGTGAGATTCTATATTCCCACTTTGGTTCTATCTTCTCTCTTTCTTCTCTTCTCTTCTCTTCTTCTCTTTTTTTTTTCTTTCTCTTGACTTTCTGTCAGTCTGTGCTTTTTGGGTCGGACATGTGTGGTTTATTGTCGATTCAAAGGGTATGGATTTGCAGTCCGTCATATTTGGTACCAAAGCTTAGATTTTGTATATTCCTAAGCTTTGATGTGTAATCAATATAGATAAGGACAATAACGCCCTAGATTGAGTTTGAGTGTATTATATATATAAGCGTGTATTTGTTAGTGAATATAATTTTTTATTGTGTTTACTTATCTGTTGAGCTGTTTGTGAATTCTAGTCGGTATATGGGACGCCATGATTGTCGATAGGGATTTCTAAACACTTAAACAAGGCAAGTCGACATAGTCTTATTTTAAATTGGGTAAATGAAATAATTTTACCTCCATTATATTTTATATATAAAAGAAACAATTATTCAGAAATCATTAAAGTGTATATAAATTGATTGTTTCGTTGTTTAAAATGTAAATATACAAGTTAATAAAAGCTGTTTGAATAATCGAAATAAATGCAACAATTGTAAAAGAAGAATAAATTACATAAGCTAATGAATTATAAGTATGAAATTATAAATAAAATGATATACAATTGTGAAATAATCTTATATATAAGAAATGAAACAACATGAGTATACTTATAAATATGAACTATAAATGAAAATGAATTTAAACTAAGAATTTAAATTTTTGAGTCCCGTTTATTTTGAAAGTTGTTTTTCAAAATGAAAAGAGATTATATTATTATAAATCCAAATAAGATAAATTAATTTGGAATGAATCTCATGTAAGTAAAGTGAAATAGTGAAATTATATAAGTAAAAGATTTGTAAATATGATTTATGATCATTAAAATAATTTTTAAAAGAATATAAAACATTGAATTCACTACTGTTGCTGGGAAATAAAAAGGGTGATGACTACAGCATCATCAGTATCATTTTGAGTTTCTGTGTGATTGATTTACTACCATTTGTAAATTGAAATTTAAGTTTTGTTGTGACAAAAAAATTTGAATTTAAAATCGAAGTCGGAATTGATAAATATAAGTGAAATGAGTTATGGACTTATAATATGAAATAATAAATTTAGCTTTAGTAAAGCGAAATAAATTTGAGTTAGCATAATAAATATATGATTTGATATTTAACTAATGGAATGTTAAATAAATTGTAATGTATTTAAACTTGGTTAGATAAATTATTGAAATGGAAATTAAACTTAAGAGATAATGTTATATAATATGAATTTGGAAATTTAAATAAATAAGTTGTATAACTTATAAAGTGAGAAAATCCAAGTAAAACCAAATATTAAAATGGTTAAACAATTTTTTAAGAAAAAAAATCTAAATTTGAATAGTGATATGAATTTGACTTAAGTAAAAGTAAAATAAAATAGAATTTGACTTAAATAAGAAATGAACTTAAGTTGTATAGTGGAAGTAAATGTAAGTAAGAATGAAACGAAACATAACTTAAGTAATGTTGAATCAAGTTGATTCTGATAAATAAAATGAGTATGCAAAGTAAAGTTGAATAATAAGAAGTTAATGAACTAAAGTAGTAAAATGAATATGAACTTGAGTTATATAAGGAAATTAAACTTTAGTTGTAAAATGAATTATCAATCGAATTAATGATTGAATTGAACGAATGGAATAAATTAATAAATGAAATATGAATTGAATATTAATCAATCGAATGAAAATGAATTGATATGGAACTAATGGATGCATGTGCTAATTCATTAAAAGCTAATGAAATTGAATAAATGAATGAAAGTCTATTAGATATTAAACCAGTTGGAAACTAAACAGGTTAAATCAAATTGAAGGTAAACGAAGTAAATATAAATGTTTGAGAGTAAATTAAACTAATTTGGTTTTGTAGGATATACATTGGTTGTTAGATGGATGCTAGTTGATAGTATAGAATTCATTAAATGTTAATGAAATTGTGTAACAACCCATAAATTTTTGATAATGTAAATTGTTAATTAAATTAAATTTTGTTAGCTAATATTGGGAAAAATAGAAGTTTGTGATTTATTAAGGGAAATTAATAAAAAGAATGAAATGGAACAAGGTTAATTTAAGAAAAGGATAACCTTTTTATGGAAGTTCAATTAATT
The DNA here is from genome assembly GCA_030765085.1 of Allium cepa. Classification (NCBI taxonomy): domain Eukaryota; kingdom Viridiplantae; phylum Streptophyta; class Magnoliopsida; order Asparagales; family Amaryllidaceae; genus Allium; species Allium cepa. Next base: position 438,583,211 of record CM060944.1, read on the forward strand.
GAAATAATGTAAGTGTTATAGTTGATTATAAAAGTGGATATAAGAAAAAACAGTAAATATTTAATTATTGTATGAAATAGTAGTTAATAGCAATTGAATAAAATCTGTATTATATAAGAATTGTAACATTTGTTTGTGCATAATGAATTCATAAGTGTAATTAAAAGTTATGGTAACGATCGTTATAACTTACCTGTTTATTTAGTTAATTGAGTTGAAATTGGAAATCAATTTTTAATAAATGTAAATAAATGTTACATTAATGTGAAATGTAATACAATGTTTAGAAGTTGTTAAATTGAATTATATTAAGGTAATAAATGGTAAAACAAAGGTTAACTAGGTTTATAGAGTAACAATAAACTTAATAAAAAAACTGGAATTGAATCGATTTATTGGAATTTATTATAAATAATTGGAATTCAATTTATAATAAATGGACTTATTGTATTTATATGAAATTAAATACTACGTAATTGAAATTAAGGTGAAAATGAAATTTTCATGCACTAAGACATAAACCATATTAATTGTGCCATGGTATGAGAATTGGTTGAATAACAGGATTGAAAATCAAATAAATGAATTTATTGGAAATTTAATTTACAATTACTGAATTTATGGAAATTGGAATATAAACACTATAAATTGTGAAATATTCAATAATGACTTGACATAGAAATTTGTTATAAGGAATTTTAAAACTACTAAGTAATCCAAAATGATATAAATTATAAATATAGAACTTGAATTGGAATGTGATTTAACTAATTTAATATTAATTTATGTAACTAACTGAAATATAGACATTTTGAAAACTATCTTGGATTTTGATGAAACCAGTTTCATCGGATCCGTAACAATGAATTATTGAAGGAATTCAAGTTTCGTAACAATCGAACATGTCATTTGATCGTACGGGCTCGAAATGCCTAGAAATCAACTTAATTGAAATCAATTTGAAATAAGCTGATTTTAACGTAACTTCTTCATACGATGGAATTAGGACTTAAAACATGTTGCATTGAATTTAAAATATTTGAAAACGTCTATTTTAATATATGGATTGACTTATTTTCGTTCCGGAGGCAGAACGGGCTTTTCGGGTCGTTTATCGTTCCAACCCAAATCAATTCTGATCCATTATTGCAATTTTCTAACCTACCTATAAATACCTTGTCCCTAGCCACTCCTCATATTTATTTGTCTGTACATACATCTCCTTCTCAATTCCTCATTCTAATGGCAGACAAACAAATTCTCCATTCAATTCCAAATCAAAAATCAAATTGAAAATTAAACTCCTCAAACTATATTGAATTACATATCAATTTGAAGCTCTCGACGAGTGCATCTCAGATATGCAATTCATTTTTCGTTTGGGTTCATCGTTTGAACAGTAAACATAGAAGAAGTCTCAGCCGCTCAATTCGTCGCGATCGATTGCAACCAATCGCCGGATCAAGGACACTGGGTTGTGGAGAGCGTCGAGCGGAGTTCATCTGTGCTATTCGTCTGGTCGATCGACAGGTGGATGTGGCGTATAATTCGACCTAGGGTTTAATGGTAGCAGTGGCCATACATGTTTGGCGCGATCGGTGGGTGGTCGGAGGCCATGGCGTGGTCCACCTAAGGTATGGAGCTTGGCACGACAACCCGATCGGGGTGGAAGTGTCGTGGGCGTCGGCGAATTCAAAAGGGGAGAGTGGCGGCGTATTTGGGTTCGTAGCAGTTTCGGTTGGCCTCGTTCGCGATGGAGGCAGAAGCTGCATAGGTGACGTGGTAGAGGTGTTGTTTTGTTTTTTTATCTATTTTATTTTAATTTTAATTTCAATCGTTCTAATATGCGTAACTTTTATATACGAGGTCCGATTCACGCATGTTTCTCTCCGCTAGGATAGTATCAGAATTTCGGATATCGCGATGCTGATTTGGATGAATTTTGAGACTATTCGAATTTTGGTTTAAATTGGATTTAAATTCGATTTAAATTCAAAGCTGAGTGTTTTAACCCTCTCCAAGCTTCTAAAATTTCTTATGTTTGTTAAATTTAAATTATGATGTGATTAGGAATTTATTTATGACTGTTTGGTATATTTTAATTATCGTCTCAGTTAATTTGAATTTACTTAAATTAAATCGTTATTTAATTTATTATTGAATATAAATTGCCAATTAAATACCTATTATTGATTATCATTCCTACATTAATATTTATTGATTGATTTGGACGATGATTGTGATGGATGTTGATTGTTGATATTGGATGAATGGATGTTGTGTTTTATATCGTTATAATCTGCAAGTTCATTGTGGATTTTTATTTAATTCGGGATTGCGATTTGAAATGATATATAACTGTAAAATTTTAAATTGCGGATTGAAATGATAAATATCTCTATCACTTGACCCTAGGGGAAAAAATTATACACGGACACCGGATTGGTTAAATTAAATGATTTTAAAATCCTTAAAATTTTGAATTTAATCAATTGATGTTTTGAAATAAAATTTGATTTATATAAATTGAACTATTATAGAAAAATCAAGTTTTGTGTTGAAATGTGAATTGGTTTAAAAGGAATTTCTTTAAGAAATTAAATCAGAAGTTTAAAGTTAATGTAATGACCCGTAATTTTCAATGTTTAAAATTTGTTAATTTAATAAGATTTTGGTAATTAAATCTGGAACAAATAAAAATTTGGAATTTGTGAATACAAATTAATGAAATAATCTAATAATTGGTGATTGGATAAATTCGGTATTATGTAAGTAACAATTGATGTAATAAAGGATGGAACTAAGGTAAATTAATTAATTGGATTTAAAATCTCAATTAATGGGTGAAATTGACAAATTTTAATATAATTGAATTATAGTAGTTATTACACAATAAGTGGAAATAGAATAGTTAATACAAATAAAGATGAAAAGGGAAGTATTAGTGTAATGAAACGTAAAAAAAATGTTAAATATGTTTATAGGGCAATAATGGATTTAATAGAAGAGTGGAAATTTGTACCAAAACAATTTCCATTTGGAATTACTTATGAATAAATTGACTTTAATTAAAATTGAAGAAACACTGTAATTGGTAAATTTATCTATTTTAAATTGGCATTTAATTTGTTTAAATTATTTGTGAATGTTCAAGAAATCAAAAATGATAAAGATTTCTAATTATAGGATTGGAATTGAAAATTTAATTTAATTAATTAATTAATTATTAATTTATTTAATTAATGTAAAAATAGCCATTTTGGTCACTGACTCGAATTTCGACGAAACCAGTTTCATCGGATTTGTAACAGTGAATTATTGTAGGATTTCAAGTTTTGTAGCGATCAGACTTGTCGTTTGATCATACGGGCTCGAAACGCCTAGAAATCAATGAAATCAATTTGAAATAACTTGATTTTAGCATAATTACTTCATACGATGAAATTTGGACTTGAAACTCATTCCATTACATTTATAATACTCAAAAACATCTATTTTGATATATGGGTTGACCCAATTTCATTCCAGAGTTAGAATGGGCTTTTCGGACCATTTATCGTTCAACGGTCCAAGATAATCTGATCCATTCGTTTTATTTTCAACCCAGCCTATTTATATTCTATTATAAACCCTAGCAGCCCTCTATTTCTCATTTCTGTACGTACAGAAACTTTTGTTGCTCCTCTTACTCAATGGCTGAAACCCAAAATTCCAATTGCAATTTCGAATAAAATTCAAAGCCAAAAATTCAAACTCCACAAACTATATCAAATTTTATATGGATTTGAAGCTCTCAACCAGCACAAGTCAAATATATGATTTGTTTTTCAATTTGGGTTTTGGTTTGGCCAGAAATCATTGTTTCGTCTCGGCCGTTTATTTGTCGTTGTCGGATTTTTCGATGGATCTGCGTCCTTAGCTCGATCGGTTTATGCTGCGCTGCAGAGGACGTTGGGAGGTTTCAATTCGTGCCATTCATTGGTCGATTTCGTCAGCAAGTTCACCAAAATTTTCCAAAATAAGGCATGACGGCGGCCGGCCTTTGGGGGTGTTCTGGGCTCGCACATGGGGCTGTGGTGGGCATCTGGACTAGGGGAAGGGTTCGATGATGTCTGATCATAGAGGAGGCGGTGTGGCAGCATCATTAATTCGAGCAAGGGATGGCAACTGCTAGGGTTCTGGGCGAGCGATTGAAGCTGGAGCAGGGGACAAGTGCGTGGTGCCTGGAGATGACGTGTACACGTTTATTTTTATTTTTAGTTTTCATTGATTTCAAAATCAAATATTCTAATCTCAATAACTTCTTCATATGAGGTCCGTTTCACGCGTGGTTTTCTCCGCTAAGATCGTATTGAAATTCCAAACATTTGGGCGTAGGTTTGGATAGATTCTGAGACTGTTCAAATTTTTGGTTTAAATTGGATTTAAATTCAATTTAAATTCAAAAGGTGAGTGTTTTAACCCACTCACAACTTCTAAAATTTCTTATGTGTGTTAAATTAATTTTTGATGTGATTAAAATTTATTTATGACTATTTGGCATATTTTTATTCATCATCTCGGTTAAATTGAATTTATTGAATTAAATTGTTATTTAATTTAGTATTGCATATAGACTTCCAGTAAATACCTGTTATTTGTTATCTGTTCTATATTGATGTTATTGATTAAATTGGATGATGATTATGATAAATGGTTGATGATTGATATTGGATGAATGGATGTTGTATTTTATATTGTAAATTGCACATTGTTATGGATTTTATTTCATTCGGGATTGCGGTTTGAAGTAATATATAACCAGATTTATATTTTAAATTGCCGATTGAAATTATAAATATCCGTATCACTTCACCATAGGATAGAAAATTTTATATAGACACCGTGATCTATATATAAAAATATTTTGAAATGATTTCTATGGTTTTGTAAAGAAATATATGGTTTTATGAGATATTGATTTGGATATTTTATAAATTTATTTTATATATAGTTAAATTCTTGGTTTTAAGCTATGTATAAGATTGGTTTAAAGTATAAAATAAATTTAATAATAAAGTTTGATTTTATTAAGATATAATATGGTTAAGTAATTATTTAAAATATATTTTTGGGGTTTATAATGACTTAAATGAAAATAAGGTGGAAAGATAAATATGAATTTGATTTGAAATTTAATAAAACTGAGATTTAAAAGGTATGATTTTTATAACTGGATTTTGGTTTAAGATGAATTAAACGAATATTTCAAGTATAAATAAATTGAAAGAAATATTTAGTTATTTGTAATTTGAGTTTTATTTAAATGATAATGGATTTATTATGCAAATATTTCAAAACTAAATAATGGAAAATTGAATTACTGAATCGTAATTACCAACCTTAGTTTTGAAATTGTTTAGTACTTAAAGTTTGAAATATATTGAAATTGAAATGGTTTATTGAAAACTAAAAGTGAGTTGAAAGTTATAAAATGAGATTTAAAATAAAGTGAATAAAATTGTGAAGTCGAGGTAATTATTTTACTTTCTAAAGTAATTTTAAATTCAAACTATTTTATTTTATATACTTTTTGAATATCCAAACCATTTAAGTTTTGGAAGTTATGGTTTAGAAGCTATGAAATTCGAAGTATTATGTTTGGAAAGGTTATATTTCAAGCGTTTAGTTACGAAATTTTATATTTTTGAAAGTGCTATGATTTTGGAAAGGATATATTCGAAATAAAAATGATATTATATTGATTTGCATTTTATTAAAATGATATCATATTGATTGGTTTTTTGAAATGAAAATGATATCGTATTTATATGGTTTTGAAATGGATATTATATTCTGGTTTTGAAGTACAATTATTTTGAAATGACCGCGGTGTTATAATAACGTTTGGTTTTTGAAGAGAAGAGGATCGGAAGTTGTCATACACTCTGCCGACTATGAAAGCCACTTTAACTACTATGTACACGGTGGAGATTACAGAATGTAGTAGGATGGTGGCGGCATTTCCTTTGCGGTATATACGTGGACCCAACTCCCATGAGTTGGCATAAAGTGGCTAAAACAAGTGCGATCGTCGGGCTAAGAAGGTAGCACCTTTTATCGGATACACTCCTTCTATACCATTCTATTACTTTGTTATTGGTTTGGGCCCTTTTGATTTTTGGAGTGTGGCTTGAGGTGGGCAATAGTAGTTTCTACGCGCCACCACCGGTCCGGAAGCGTAATTGGTATATCTACCCTAGCATTGCCTAGTTGTACCGTGTCACCTACCCTAGCGCGTCATATATGATTTTGGATTTCTCCCGTAGCCCATGGAGTATTTAGGGTAGTCCCCTGATCTGAAGATGCGTTGATACTAAATGTACTACCGGGACTATTATGTGTTAAGGTGGAAAATGTAAAGCCTTAACGCTATTTAAAAGTAAGTTTATTTTACTAAAAGACATTATTATAATAGCGTATATTACTAGATAGTAGATAGTTTAACGGATCCTTAGGAGATGTAAATCCCAATCATCTCTTAAGTTACTGCACTCATGTTGACAATGGATAGGAGATGTCAAATCCCGTAAACATCTCTGATGTTGTTCCACTCATATTATTTACATTGATTTAACTTACATAAGATCTTTTAGTTTTGACTAGAGTGTTTTGTCTTTTCAATTCGCTCGGGTCAGTATAAGCATTTCAGGATTCGAAGACTTTGTTTCTGGAGGACGAAGACGAAGATTGTGTTACTATTATTTATTATAGTATTCTACTACATTCATACCGTTCAACTGCATTATTTATTGTTCTCTGGTATGTGTAACTCTGATATGTGTTGTATAAGTATAATCAAACGTTTTGTAAAACAGCTTCATGAACTGTTATTTGATTATTATATTTTGTCATTCCACTGTGAGATTTTGTTTCGTTTTATTTCCTTCTTCCCTCTTTCTTATTCAGGCCAATAACAATTCACCCTTTTATATGGTTTAAGTCTAACGTGTAGGGTTTATCGTCGATTTAAAAGGTACAAAATGGCGGGATGTTACATCTGGTATCAGAGCTTTGGTTTAGCGATAAACCTTAGCTTTTTGGGGTTTGACTCTTTATTAATAGGGTAGAAATACCCTATGATGAGTCGTTGAGTGTATATATGAGATAGTGTATTTGTTAGTGTTATAAAAAGTTTTGATATTGTGTTAATTTGTTTCGTTTTGTATTTATGGATTCTGGCTGGTGCATAGGATGCTATGACATCAATAGGGATTTTTAAACACTTAATAGAACAGACCCACGTAATATTTGTTTTGAATATAGGTGAATGAAATTTTTTTGCCTATTATATTTTCTATATAAAATAATTTTTTATAAAGGTTATATTTGGTTGTAATATCTTGGTTGTTAAGTAGTGAAATTTATAAATATTGACTGGAAACAAGATTTGAAGAAACTAAAATGAATGAAATTTGGAAATTTTAGAACTCAAATTCCGGGGTATTTGAAAATTTCTTTCAAATGATTTTGGAATATAAGAATAATATTATTTAAAAATATTTTCTGATATACATATTTCTATATAAATTGAAAGAATTATTTTAAAGAAACTTTGGAAAGAAATAAGTTCTGTACTCCCCTCTTTGTCGTTGGAAAATAATTTCGGTGATGAGTGCACGAATCATCGACATTCATTTTCAAGTTTCAAAGTGGGAAGACCACTTTAGCAGTTTTACTACAGGTTTATTTTGATAAACAAATGTAAATTTCAAATTGTTTTAAAAAATAATTGGATATATAAGTTGTAAGTAAATACATTTATCTATTATTTTTAAAATGATTTGAATTTTAACTCGGTATTTAGTTCTTAAGTTTACGTTAATTAATGGTTTCAATTAGTGTAGTGAAATGGAATTTAACTAATAATTGAAACCCCTAAATGAAGTAAGAGATTTAATGCTAAGTTATAAATGGGATTAAAAGAAATTTGAAATTATAACCTATGAAACAAAGGCTAGTAGTATTGAACATTAAGTTAATTAAAAGAAATAAAATAAACTTGTGTAACTTTCAGTTACATCCTTAAAAGCATATATATAACTTACCAAATATTAAAAGTTCTAATGCCTATAAGAATGTAATAGGATATTATACTAGTAAACTTGAAGTAATGATAGTATTCGACGAAATTTTTTAATAAATAAGAATTTGATGTTGTAGTTGTTATAAGCTTAAGTATAATTGAAAGGCTACTAATTTAATGTAATAGAAATGTAAGTATTACAAATAAACGAACAAATGAAATTAAGTAATAAATGAATGAATGGAAATTGAAAATTTGCATGAAATAAATGTAAATAAAAAGGATAAACCATTATATGAATAAAAAGGGAATCGAACAACAAATGTTATGAAATGAAATTAATTAGAATGAACGTGATCTATTGTTTGAAATGGTTATTTGTTTGGTTTATGGTGTTTGGGCACGGATACTTTCAAATTGTTTGGATGGATGAATAATCTATTTAGTTTCGTCTAAGAATGTTGAGTAAATGGTGCATTAAGTAGTTTATTTTCCATTCTGTTCAATTTAAAGTTTGAACCCAAACAACTACTTGTTTGGTTTGATATGAATGAATGATTGATTGTGTTGATTCTGTATGATGATTGTATGATGTGGTTGCAAATGATTGTTGCTGTTTCACATTGATTTGTTTGCTAGTGGATGAAACAAAACTAATATTTCATTCTATATAATTATTAACTCCTTTTAGATTATATAAGTGAAATGCAGGTTATGGGAGAAATTGCTACTGCTTTTGGTTTCATAAATAAGCGCTAATTGCCCGACAAATAGGTACGTTCTCGGATTTCGGTTTTATAGTGCTATTATATTATTTTGGGATATTGTGACATATATTGTTATATTTGACATTATATTTTCTTCCGAGCCTCCCCGTACAAAGGAGACTCTGCTTAATTTTCCTTAAATTTTGGACTTAGAAAAATTTTGGAAAATGTTTTTCCAAACTTTATTAATTTAAGTATAAAATGATTTAATGGTTATAAATTGGTATATTTTATTTAAATTAATTAATTTTGTAAATTTACTTGTTTATAAATTTAATATTTTAAGTAAGATATATCAATTTCTTAATTCTTCTTTTCCCCTTTTTTCCTTTTCGGGGACAAAAGGTTTTGAGTGGGGGAGAATGTAACGACCCGTAATTTTCGATGTTTAAAATTTGTTAATTTAATAAGATTTTGGTAATTGAATCTGGAATAAATAAAAATTTGGAATTTGTGAATGCAAATTAATGAAATAATCTAATAATTGGTGATTGGATAAATCTGGTATTATGTAAGTAACAATTGATGTAATAAAGGATGGAACCAAGGTAAATTAATTAATTGGATTTAAAATCTCAATTAATGGGTGTAATTGACAAATTTCAATATAACTGAATTATAGTAATTATTACACAATAAGTGGAAATAGAATAGTTAGTACAAATAAAGATGAAATGGGAAGTATCAATTTAATGAAAGGTAAAACAAATGTTAAATATGTTTATAGGGTAATAATGGATTTAATAGAAGAGTGGAAATTTGTACCAAACCAGTTTCGCTTTGGAATTACTTATGAATAAATTGACTTTAATTAAAATTGAAGAAACACTGTAATTGGTAAATTTGTCTACTTTAAATTGGTATTTAATTTGTTTAAATTATTTGTGAATGTTCAAGAAATCAAAAATGATAAAGATTTCTAATTATAGGATTGGAATTGAAACTTTGATTTAATTAATTAATTATTAATTTATTGAATTAATATAAAAATAGCCATTTTGGTCACTGACTCGAATTTTGACGAAACCACATCGGATTCATAACAGTGAATTATTGTAGGATTTCAAGTTTTGTAGCGATCGGACTTGTCGTTTGATCGTACCGGCTCGAAACTCCTATAAATCAATTAATTGAAATCAATTTGAAATAACTTGATTTTAGCACAACTTCTTCATATGATGGAATATGGACTTGAAACTCATTCCATTGCGTTTAAAATATTCAAAAACATCTATTTCGATATATGGGTTGACCCAATTTTGTTCTGGAGTCAGAACGGGCTTTTCGGGTCATTTATTGTTCAGCGGTCCAAGCAAATCTGATCCGTTCTTTTTATTTTCAACCCTTCCTATTTATATCCTGTTATAAACCCTAGCAGCCCTCTATTTCTCATTTTTGTACGCATAAAAACTTTTGTTGCTTCTCTTCCTCAATGGCTGAAACCCTAAATTCCAATTGCAATTTCAAATAAAATTCAAAGCCAAAAATTCAAACTCCACAAATTATATCGAATTTTATATGGAATTGAAGCTCTCGACTAGCGCAAGTCAAATATATGATTCTTTTTTCAATCAAGGTTTCGATTTGGCCAGAAATCATTGTTTCGTCTCGGCCGTTCGTTTGTCGTTGTCGAATTTTTGCGGTGGATCTGTGTCCTTAGCTCGATCGGGTGGTGATGCACTGTAGAGGACATCAGGAAGCTTCGATCCATGCCGTTCATTGGTCGATTTCGTCAGCTAGTTCACCAGAATTTGGAAAATAGGGTACGACGGCGCCGACCTTTGGGGGTGTTCTGGGCTTGCGCATGGGGCCGTGTAGGCGTTTGGACTGGGGGAAGGGTTCGATGATGTCTGATCATAGAGGAAGGCGGCGTGGCAGCGTCGTTAATTCGAGCAAGGGATGGCGGCTGCTAGGGTTCTGGGTGAGCGATTGAAGCTGGAGAAGGGGACGAGCGCGTGATGCTTGGAGGTGAGGTGTACACATTTATTTTTGTTTTTATTTTTCATTGATATCAAAATCAAATATTATAATCTCAATAACTTCTTCATACGAGGTCTGTTTCACGTGCGGTTTTCTCCACTAAGATCGTATTGAAATTCCGAATATTTTGGCACTAGTTTGGATGGATTTTAAGACTGTTCAAATTTTAGGTTTAAATTGGATTTAACTTCAGTTTAAATTCAAAAGGTGAGTCTTTTAACCCACTCACAACTTCTAAAATTTCTTATGTATGACAAATTAATTTTTGATGTGATTACAAATTTATTTATGACTGTTTGGCATATTTTTAATCATCATCTTAGTTAAATTGAATTTATTGAATTAAATTTTTATTTAATTTATTATTGCATATAGACTGCCAGTAAATACCTGTTATTTGTTATCTGTTCTATATTGATGTTATCGATTAAATTGGATGATGATTGTGATAAATGGTTGATGATTGATATTGGATGAATGGATGTTGTATTTTATATTTTCATAAACTACACGTTGTTATGGATTTTATTTCATTCGGGATTGCGGTTTGAAATGATATGTAACCGGATTTATATTTTAAATTGCAGATTGAAATAATAAATATCTGTATCACTTGACCATAGGATAGAAAATTTTATACAGACACCGTGGTCTATATATAAAAATATTTTGAAATGATTTCTATGTTTTTGTAAAGAAACATATGGTTTTATGGGATATTGATTTGAATATTTTATAAATGTTATTTTATATATAGTAAAATTCTTTGTTTTTAAACTATGTATAAAATTGGTTTAAAGTATAAAATAAGTTTAATAATAAAGTTTGATTTTACTAAGATATAATATGGTTAAGTATTTTTTTAAATTATATTTCTGGAGTTTATAATGACTTAAATGAGAAAAGGGTGGGAAGATAAATATGAAATTGATTTGAAATTTAATAAAACCGAGATTTTAAAGGTATGATTTTTATAACTGGATTTTGGTTTAAGATGAATTAAACGGATATTCAAAGTATAAATAAATTGAAGGAAATATTTAGTTATTTGTAATTTGAGTTTTATTTAAATGATAATGGATTTATTATGCAAATATTTCAAAACTAAATAATAGAAATTTGAACCGTTGAATCGTAATTACCAACCTTAGTTTTGAAATTGTTTAATACTTAAAGTTTGAAATGTATTGAAATTGAAATGGTTTATTGGAACTGAAAGTGAGTTGAAAGTTATAAATTAAGATTTAAAATAAAGTGAATAATATTGTGAAGTCGAGGAAATTATTTTACTTTATAAAGTAATTTTAAATTCAAATTATTTTATTTTATATATTATTTGAATATCCAAACCATTTTAGTTTTGGAAGTTATGGTTTAGAAGCTATGAAATTCGAAGTATTATGTTTTGAAAGGTTATATTTCAAGTGTTTGGTTTTGAAATATTATAATTTTGAAAGTGCTATGATTTTGGAAAGATATATTCGAAATAAAAATGATATTATATTGATTTGGGTTTTATTAAAATGATATCATATTGATTGGTTTTTTGAAACGGAAATGATATCGTATTTATATGGTTTTGAAATGGATATTATATTCTGGTTTTGAAGTATAATTATTTTGAAATGACCGCGGTGTTATAATAACGTTTGGTTGTTAAAAAGATTGGGATCGAAAGTTGTCATACTCTTTGCCAACTTCGAAAACCACTTTAACAGCAGTGTACGCCGTGGAGATTCCAAAATGAAGTAGGATGGTGGCGGCGTTTCCTTTGAGGTATATACGGGGACCCGACTCCCATGAGTTGGCATAAGATGGCTAAAACGGGAGCGATCGTCAGGCTGAGAAGGTAGCACCTTTTATCGGACACACTTCTTCTATACCATTTTATTACTTTGTGATTGATTTGGGCCCTTTTGATTTTAGGGGTGTGGCTCGAGGTGGGCGATTGTAGCTGCTACGCGCTACCGCCGATCCAGAAGCATAATTGGTATATCTACCCTAGCATTACCTAGTTGTGCCATGTGACCCACCCTAATGCGCCTTGTACGTTTGGATTTCTCCCGTAGCCCATGGACTATTTAGGGTAGTCTCTCGATCTGGAGATCCGCTGATACTGGATAGACTACTGGCACTATTACTTGTTAAGGTGGAAAATGTAAAGCCTTAACGCTATTTAAAAGTAAGTTAATTTTACTAATAGACATTATTACAATAGTTTAACGGATCCTTAGGAGATGTAAATCCTGAACATCTCTTAAGTTACTGCACTCACGTTGACACTGGATTGGAGATGTCAAATCCGTAAACATCTTTGATGCTGTTTCACTCATATTATTTACATTGATTTAACTTACATAAGATCTTTTAGTTATGACCCAAGTGTTTTGTCTTTTCAATTCGCTCGGGTCAGTCTGAGCATCTCAGGATTCGAAGACTTTGTTTTTGGAGGACGAAGATTGTATTGCTATTATTCGTTATAGTATTCTACTACATTCATACTGTTCTGCTGTATTATTTATTGTTCTCTAGTATATGTAACTTTGATATGTGTTGTATAAGTATAATCAAATGTTTTGCAAAACAGCTTCATGGATTGTTATTTGATTATTATATTTTATCATTCCGCTGTAGGATTCTGTTTTGTTTTATTCCCTTCTTCCATTTTTCTTATTCACCCCAATAACAATTCATCCTTTTGTATGGTTTAAGTCTGACGTGTGGGGTTTACAGTCGATTTAAAACGTACAAAAAGGCGGGATATTACAGTTAAACTTTATGTATAAATGAAATTCTATTGAAATTGAGTTATTGAATTTGTTTGAAATTAACTTTGAAATATTTTGAAATTGGAGTAATTCGTATTGATATTTTAAACATGGATTAAAACGATATGAAATTCGATAGTTTATTGAAATTTGGTCTGTCGATTTGGAAATTTGAAATGGTCTAAATATGTTGAAATGAAATGAATAGTTTAATTTGATATTAATTTCAAACTCGTATTTTAATATAAACTATTTTGGAAATATATTATTTTAAAATTTTTAATTATTAAGATTTTCAAATTTATTAAACTATTACTAATATTAAATATATGAATTATTTTAATCTATTTTAAACCAATCTAATTTATTTTAAACTAGTTAAAGTATTTAATTTATTTTAAATATAATTAAACAATTTTAAGATTTTTATTCTATTTTAATTATATTTAATCTATTTTAATTATTTATAACTATTTAAACTATTTTCTTCCAAATTCCAAACCAAGTAAAATGGATGGGTTTATATTCAAATTTCTCAATTTTTAAAGTGAATAGGGTTAATGATGTTATAACCTAAGTTGGAATTTCGAATGTTATAATAAATTGAAATGATGATTTTGAAGCAAGGACTTAACCTATTTTGGAAATATGATAGTTGGAAGAAATATGATTTGAAAGTGGTATAGTTTTGAGAACACGATATTTTGATATAAATTGTGAATTTGACTTTAAAAGGAATATAATAATCGAACTATGATTTCAAAGGTGAATATGATTTCGAAAGTAAGTAATATTTTGAATGTGATATGTTTGAATTGAATTTGATATTTTGATATCAATTATGAAATGATTTTGGAAATGTAAAAGAACCATCATGTGTGTAATAAGCGAATGGTTGTCAAAGAGTCCCGGAACGTATGTTGTCATACTCTCTGCCAATACCAAAAACCACTTTGACAACCATGTACGTGGTGGAGATTCCAGAATGAAGTAGGATGGTGACGACGATCCTAAAGGTATATTTACATGGACCCGACTCCGATTTGGCTTAAGGTGGCTAAAACAGGAGCAATTGACGTGCTAAGTGAGGTCATTCCTCCGATCGGGCACACTCCATCGACACTATATTCTGAAATTTGATTTATTTGGTGGCCAATCTTCGATTTTTATTCGGGAGTGTGTTTCAAGTTAGGTGGTAGTTGCGGCTACGCATTACCTACAGTCCGGAAGTGTAATCGGTATATCTACCCTGGCATTGCTTAGTTGTGCCGTGTCACCTACCCTAGCGCGCCTTCTGTGAGTTTGTTTTGTATATACCTATGGAGTTCTCTTTGACAACATCCAGTACGGGTTGGATTAAGGTACTGTATAAACTATGAGAATATATAAAAATGTTTTAAGGGAGATATGGGTAATGCCTTAACGCTATTTTAATACTTTTACTTTACTATAGACATATTATAGTAGCGTATTGTACTACATAATAGATAGTTTAACGGATCCTTAGGAGATGTGAAACCCGAACATCTCTTAAGTTACTGCACTCACGTTAGACACTGGAGTGGAGATGTCAAACCTCGTAAACATCTCTGATGCAATCATATTTATTTCCGTTGATTTAACTTACATAAGATCTTTTAGTTCTGACTTGAGTGTTTTGTCTTTTCAATTCGCTCGGGTCAGCCTGAGCATTTCAGGATTTGAAGACCTTATTTTTGAAGGGCGAAGACGAAGATTTGTGCTACTATTATTTACTATATCTATTATTTACTATATTTATTTCACTCCATTCATACTATTCCACTGCATTATTATTTATTTATCTCTGACATATGTAACACTGATTTTATATTGTATAAGTATAATCAAATATTTTGTAAATAGCTTCATGAACCGTTATTTGATTATTATATTTTGTCATTTCGCTGTGAGATTCTGTTTTGTTTTATTTCCTTTTCTTTTTCTTATTCACCCCAATAACAATCTGCCCTTCTGTATGGTTTGAGTCGGCACGTGCGTCTGCTTAAAGCATCCAAAAAGGCAGGATGTTACACTTAGTATCAGAGCTTTGGTTTAGCGATAAAGCTTAGCTTTGTGGGGTCTGACTCTTTATTAATAGGGTAGTAATACCCTATGATGAGTCACTGAGTGTGTGTGTGTCTATATATATATATATATATATATATATATATATATATATATATATGAGAAGACGTATTTGTTAGTGTTATAAAAGGTTTTTATATTGTGTTAATTTGTCCCATTTTGTATTTATAAATTCTGGTTGATGCATAGGATGCTATGACATCGATAGGGATTTCTAAACACTTAACAGGACAGACCGACACAATTTTTGTTTTTGAAATATAGGTAAATGAAATAATTTTGCCTATTATATTTTTGTATATAAAATAATAAATTTTATAAACGATATATTTGGTTGTAGTATATTTGTTTGTTAGGTAGTAAAATTTATAAATGTTGGTTGAAAATAAAAACAAATTTGGTAAATAAATAAGTATAAATTAGAAATTTTAGAACTTTAGTTCCGAGATTTTTTGAAAATTTCTTTCAAAGGATTTTGGAATATAATAATATTACTTATAAGTATTTTTTGATATAAATATTTCAATACAATTTGAAAGAAATGTTTTCAAAGAATTTTGGAAAGGGAATAAATTCTGTACTTCCTTCTTTGTCGCTGGAAAATAATTTTGGTGATGAGTGCACGCATCATCGACATTCATTTTCGAGTTTCTAAGTGGGAAGGCCACTATAGTAGTTTTACTGCAGATTTATTTTGATAAAAAATATAAATTTCAAATTGTTTTAAATATAATTGGATATATAAGTTATAAGTATATACATTTATATATTATTTTCAAAATGATTTGAAATGGAACCCGGCATTTAGTTCTTAAGTTTGTTAATTAATAGTTTCAATTATTGTGGTGAAATGGAATGTAACTAATTAATAATTGGAACCTCTAAATGAAATAAGAGATTAAATGTTAGGTTATAAAGGAAATTACAAGAAAGTTGAAATTTATAACCTATAAAAAAAGCATATGATTATTGAACATTAAATTAGTTACAAGAAACGAGAAAAACTTGTATAACTTTCAAGTGCATTCTTAAAGCATATATATAACTTACCAAATATAAAAAGTTGTAATGTTTAACAGGAAAATGTAATAGGTATTATATAAGTAAAAACTTGAAGCAATGAAAGTATTCAATGAAATTCTTTAATAAATAAGAATTTGATGTTGTAGTTGTTATAAACCTAAGTTATAATTGAAATGTTACTATAATAAAATGTGATAGAAAGTAGGTATTATAAGTAGATGATTATAAACTTAAGTTAATGACTTGATATGCTAAGTAATTGAATTTCACATGAATAGTATAAATAAATGAATGTAAATAAACGAAATTAAGTAATAAATGAATGAATGGAAATTGAATTTTGTAAGGAATAAATGTAAACTAAATAAATGATCATTGAGAAATGGAATTAAAAAGAATGAACTTGATTTATTATTTGAAGTTGTTGTTTGTTTGGTTTATAGATTGTTTGGGAAATGATGCTTCTAATTGTTTGGATGTATGAATAATCTATTGAGTTTTATCTAAGACTGTTGAGTAAATGGTATGCTTAGTAGTTATTTGTCATTCTATGCAATTTAAAAGTGTCTAAGCCCGAAGTACAAACTATTTGTTTTGGCTGATATGGATAATTGATTTGTTTTGATTTCATGTGATGTTTGTATGCTGTAATTTCAAGTGATTGTTGTTTTATATTGATTTGTTTTTTAGTGGTCGAAACAACTTTAAATATTTCATTTTATATAATTATTAACTCTTTTGGATTATATAAGTGAAATATGGGGTTATGGAAGCAATTGCTACTGCTTTTGGTTTCATAAATTTAGTGTTGTCTGCCCGACAAATAGGTACATTCTCAGATTACGGTTCTAGCAGTATTATATATATTTTCCCATTTTTGGGATTTATTATTTCAGGATATTGTGATATATATTGTTAATTATATTGTGATATATATCGTTATAAGTTGTTAAATTGAAGTATATTAAGGTAATGAAAGGTAAGACAAAGGTTAACTAGATTTATAGAGTAATAATAGACTTAATAAAAAGATTGGAATTGAATCAATTTATTGGAATTTATTATAAATAATAGGAATTCAATTTATAATAAATGGATTTATTGTAAGTAAATGAAATTACATACAACATAATTGAAATTAAGATGAAATTGGAAATTTTAATGCATTAAGCATAAACCATGTTAATTATAGCCATGGTATGAGAATTGGTTGAATAACAACATTGAAAACCAAATAAATGAATTTATTGGAAATTTAATTTACAATAACTGAATTTATGGAAATTGGAATATAAACACTATAAATCGTGAAATATTCAATAATAACTTGATACAGAAATTTGTTATAAGGGCTTTTAAAATTACTAAGTAATCCAAAATGATAGAAATTACAAATGTAGAATTTGAATGGAAAAGTGACTTAATTAATTTAATATTAATTTATTTAATTAACTGAAATATAGCCATTTTGGCAACTGTCTCGGATTTTGACGAAACCAGTTTCATCGGATCCGTAACAGTGAATTACTATAGGATTTCAGTTTCGTAACGATCAGACTTGTCGTTTGATTGTACGGGCTTGAAACGCTTAAAAATTAACTTAATTGAAATCAATTTGAAATAAGCTAATTTTAATGTAACTTCTTCATACGATGGAATCAAGACTTGAAACCTATTTGAAAAAAAATCTATTTTGATACATGGGTTTACCACATTTCGTTCCGGAGGTAGAACAGGCTTTTCGGGTTGTTTATCGTTCCATCGCAAATCAAATCCAATCCATTATTTCTATTTTTTAACCTACCTATAAATACCTCGTTATAAACCCTAGCTTCTCCTTATATTCATTTGTCTGTACGTACTATCTCCTTCTCAATTCCTTATTCCAATGGGAGACAAACAAATTCTCCATTCAATTCCAAATCAAAATCAAATTGAAAGTTAAAATCCTCAAACTATATCGAATTACACATCGATTTGAAGCTCATGATGAGCGCATCTTAGATCTGCAATTCGTTTTTCATTTTGGTTCTTGTTTGATCAGTAAACATCGAATAAGTATCAACCGTTCAATTCGTCGCGATTGACTACAACCGATCGCCGAATCAAGGACACTGAGTTGTGGAGAGCATCGAGCGGAGTTCATCTATGTTGTTCGTTTAGTCAATCAATGAGTGGATGTGGTTTATAATTCAACCTAGGGTTTAATGGTAGCGGCGAACGAACGTGTTTGGCACGATCAGAGGGTAATCGGAGGCCACGGCGTTGTCGGCCTGAGGGGTGGAGCTTAGCGTGGCAACTCGATCGGGGTGGAAGTACTGTGGGTATCGACGAATTTAGGAGGGAAGAGTGGAGGCGTATTAGGGTTAGGTGCAGTTTCAATTTGCCTCGTTCATGATGGAGGCGGAAGCTACATAGGTGACGTGGCAGAGATGTTGTTTTGTTTTATTTATTTAATTTATTTTAATTTCAATTTCGATCATTCTAATATACGTAACTTTTACATACGAGGTCCGATTCACGTGTGATTTTCTCCACTAGGATCGTATAGGAATTTCGGACATTAAGACACTAGTTTGGATGAATTCCAAGGCAGTTTGAATTTTGGGGTTAAGTTGGATTCAAATTCAATTTAAATTCAAAGGTGAGTGTTTAAACCCACTCACAGCTTCTAAAATTTCTTATGTTTGTTAAATTTAATTTATGATGTGATTAGGAATTTATTTATGACTGTTTAGTATATTTTAATCATCATCTAAGTTAATTTGAACTTATTTAAATTAAATCGTTATTTAATTTATTATTGAATATAAATTGCCAGTTAAATACCTGTTATTGATTATCAGTTCTATATTGATATTTATTGATTGATTTGGATGATGATTGTGATGGATGTTCATTGTTGATATTGGATGAATGGATGTTGTGTTTTAAATCATTATAAACTACAAGTTCGTTATGGATTTTTATTTAATTCAGGATTGCGATTTGATATATAACCGTAAAATATTTAATTACGATTGAAATGATAAATATCTGTATCACTTGACTATAGGGTAGAAAATTACATACAGACACCGAATTGGTTAAATTAAATGATTTTAAAATCCTTAAATTTTTGAATTTAAGCAATTGATGTTTTGAAATAAAATTTGATTTATATAAATTGATGTATTATAGAAAAATCAAGTTTTGTGTTGAAATACGAATTGGTTTAAAAAGGAATTTCTTTAAGAAAATAAATCGGAAGTTTAAAGTTAAACTTTTATGTATAAATGAAATTCTATCAAAATTGAGTTATTGAATTTGTTTGAAGTTAACTTTGAAATATTTTAAAACTGGATTAATCCCTATTGATATTTTGAACATGTATTGAAACAATATGCAATTCGATGTTTATTTAAATTTGGTTTGTTGATTTGAAAATTTGAAATGGTTCAAATATGTTGAAATGAAATGAATAGTTTAATTTGATATTAATTTTAAACTCATATTTTAATATAAACTGTTTTAAAAATATATTATTTTAAAATCTCTAATTATTAAGATTTTCAAATTTATTAAACTATTTAACTAATATTAACTATATGATTTATTTTAATCTATTTTAAATCAATTTAATTTATTTTAAACTAATTAAACTATTTTAATTTATTTTAAATCTCAATAATTTATTTTAACCTATTTAATCTATTTTAATTATATTTAATCTATTTTAATTATTTATAACTATTTAAACTATTTTCTTCCAAATTGCAAACCAAGTAAAATGGATGGGTTTATATTCAAATTTCTCGATTTTTAAAGTGAATACGGTCAATGTTGTTATAACCTAATTTAGAATTTTGAATGTTATAATAAGTCGTAATGATGATTTTGAAGCAACGACATAGTCTGTTTTGGAAATATGATTTTTGGAAGAAATATGATATGAAAGTGGTATAGTTTTGAGAACACGATATTTTGATATAAATTGTGAATTTGACTTTGAAAGGAAATATAATTATCGAACTATGATTTCAAAGGTGAATATGATTTTGAAAGTAAGTAATATTTTGAAAGTGATATGTTTGAATTGAATTTGATATTTTGATATCAATTATCAAATGATTCTAGAAATGTAAAAGAATCATCCGGTGTGTAATAAGCGTTTGGTTGTCAAAAAGACCGGGATCAAATGTTGTCATACTCTCTGCCAATACCGAAAACCACTTTGACAACCATGTAAGTGGTGGAGATCCAGAATGAAGTAGAATGGTGGCGACGATCCCAAAGGTATATTTACACGGACCCGACTCCTATGAGTTGGCTTAAGGTGGCTAAAACAGGAGCAATTGAAGGGCTAAGTGAGGTCATTCCTCCAATTGGGCACACTCCATCGACACTATATTCTGACTTTTGATTTATTTGGTGGCCACCCTTCGATTTTTACTCGGGAGTGTGTTTCGAATTGAGTAGTAGTTGCGGCTATGCATTACCAATAGTCCAGTAGTGTAATTGGTATATCTACCCTGGCATTGCCTATTTGTGCCGTGTCACCTACCCTAGCGCGCCTTTACGAGTTTGTTTTATACCATACCTATGGAGTGCCTTCTGACGACACCCATTATGGATAGGATTACGATACTGTATAGACTATGGGAATATAAAAATATATGTTAAGGGGGATATGCGTAACGCCTTAATGCTAATTTAATACTTTTACTTTACTATAGACATATTATAATAGCGTATTGTATTACATAGTAGATAGTTTAATGGATCCTTAGAAGATGTGAATCCCGAACATCTCTTAAGTTACTGCACTCACGTTAGACACTGCATAGGATATGTCAAACCCCATAAACATTTCTTATGGCGTTTCCACTCATATTTATTTCCGTTGATTTAACTTACATAAGATCTTTTAGTTCTGACTCGAGTGTTTTGTCTTTTCAATTCGCTCGGGTCAGCCTGAGCATTTCAGGATTTGAAGACCTTATTTCGCAAGGACGAAGACAAAGATTTGTGCTACTATTATTTACTATATCAATTATTTACTATATCTATTATTTACTATATTTATTCCACTGCATTCATACTGTTCCACTGCATTATTATTTATTTATCTCTGATATGTGTAACTCTGATTTTGTATTGTATAAGTGTAATCAAATGTGTTACAAACAGTTTCATGAACTATTATTTGATTATTATATTTTGTCGTGTCGATGTGAAATTCTGTTTTGTTCTATTTCTTTTTCTTATTCACCCCAATAACAAATCGCCCTTCTGTATGGTTTGAGTCGGCACGTGTGTCTGCTTAAAGCATTCACAAAGGCAGGATGTTACAAATTGAATCAATGAAATTGGAAGTAAGTGAATTTAATAGAATTTATTTTGATTTGATGTGGAAGTGAAAAAATCCGAATGTAAATTAGTGAATGTAAATTAATTGAATATTAGTGAATAAATGAATGTTAGTAAATCCAATGTTAATGAGTCAAATGTGATTAAATTAAAAATCAATTCAATGAATAAAGCGAATGGATATTGATTTGGTTATGAATTTGATGGATGTTATTGGATGATAGTGGTTTGATGGATGGATTTGACCTTTTTGATTGCATTTTCTACATTGGCGTATATTGTTGTTGATGGGTATATGTTGTATATTGATATTACTTTCATTTATACATGATTCTTATGGTTTGTTGAGTATTTAGTAGGTCCGGATGGCGCTTGCTTCGCATTTGGAGCTTGCTTCCGTGCTATATTAGTCATATATGCTCGCTAATAATATATAAGGTACATATCTCGGATTAAATATCGTACTTTTATGTTTTTTCCCGACGGGATGCCTCATTCTCGAAGATGAGATGTATATTTGTGATATATATATATATTGTAATCCTATTATGATCGAACAACGCAAAGGAGACTTTGGAGAAATATTTTGAAAATTTAAGGCTTTAGAAAATTTTAGGAAAATACTGGAATCAAATTTTGATAACTAAATTTTGATTTTGAGTTAAAAGTTATACGATATTAGTTGGTTTTGAAAAGATAAATAAGTATGATTTGGAAACTAAGAAAAGTTTTTATAAGAAGTTTAACTAAATGATTTTGGAAAGTTAAACATTTAAGTGATTTTGGTAATCCAGTTTGAACGAGTTATTTTTGAAAAGATAATGGATTTATGACTTTTTCTTGGTAATTTCAGGGACGAAATTCTTTGAAGTAGGAGAGAATGTAACGACCCAGAATTTTAGTCATTCGAAATTCAAATATTTAATTGATTTTAAATATTCAAAAGTAGAATTTATATGTAACGTTTCGGAATTTTCCCGCTCGAAAATCGACATCCATACTTCAAATCGTATTCGAATGCCATAGATTCGATCGTTCAAATCCGATTCGCCGGAGCTTATAACAACATTTAGTAAATAACACAGCGGAATAAAAGAATAATACATTGATATACAGCTTTGATACAATATCTGATACAACAGATGATCCAATAGATATCAATATACATCAGAGATATGATAAAATAAAATAGCAGCGGAAAAGAAAAATAGATAACATCTAGCAGCAGAGCAATAACTCTGAGATAGTCTTCAAAAGAGAACTCCTAGAACAGATAGATAAAAATGTGTTTACCCACAGCATCAATAAACAAATAGATAAAATAAAAATAAAAATTCTGGTAGGAGTTTACTCACTAGTAGGAAAGAACAGAGACAGTGCTTTTTGTTTTTAACCTGAAAACTTCGAATCAATGCTTGTATATTGTTGTTGAAGTTTTGTTTTAGTTGAAGATCTTCTTTTAATCTCTGGTTTGTAGTTGCAGCTTTTCTTTCTTTCTTTCTTTTTGATGATGATGTTTACATTCTTTTCAATCTGGTTTTTTTTTCTCTTAACTTTCTATAGCTATGAACCAGAACAAAGTTGATGTATATGTGAAGAGGATAGTTGTACAAATAGGTGTTTGTACAATAGAAAGCATGCTGAAGACATTTGCATTTATAACTTTGGTACTTTATGTTTTTGTTTGCAACCCATGCTTGTATACATTTCATTTGTTTACTTTGTATAAACATGTACAAGTGTACTTTTGCCTATGCTTTATTTTCTTGTTTTCGGCTGAGATGATGTTAATAGATGCATGTCTTCTAATTTGTTTACTTTATTTACTTTGTACATGTTTGTACTGCTTATTACTTCTTGTCTTGTCATTTTACTTTGTTTTGTTTATATTTATTTCTTTGTTTTATACTTTGTATTCCTTTTTTTTTGTTGCTTTGTTTTAAATTATGTATGTAGTTAGTTTGTGGATATTTTGCTTTGTTTGTGTTCATGTATATTATTATTATCTTCTTGTTTTGTAATATGAATGACATTAAATGTTATTATTTTTGTTCAATGTGTTTAATTTATATTTTATAATTCATCTTGTATGGATTTATTTACACTTCTAACTTAAATATTTCATTGACTTGTATGTCTTGTTATACATAGATTTTTTTTTTATTTGAGTGTATTTGTATTTCTTATTTATTTCCAAGTAAATTATTATTATCTTCTTTTGCTTTTTATTTATTCTATAACTTTGTTTTTACATAGTTGTTTAATATGTTTATTTGGTTCCATTACTTAACTTTTGTTTATCTCTATTTATAACTCAAATATTTATTTTACTTCTATTTTTAGTTTAAATATTTATCATGAATTTTACTTTAATAATTATTGTTTTATATTTTTCTATATACACATATATATCTCTATATTTATTTTTAAAATCATTTATTTAAAATTTTATTTCAAATCCAATTAAAAATATATATATTCACATATATACAAATTGTCAAATCCATATGACTTTATATATTTTCTAGTCGAATTCGGGGAAACTCGTTTTCATTTAAATTAATTTTACAATTTTAATTCAATTTTTCATTTAATTATCAATTTAAATTAAATTAAAATCTAGGGTCGTTACAAACTTCCCCCCTTAAAAGAATTTCGTCCTCGAAATTCGCAGGCATGAAACAACACAGAGATAGACAGATTCGATCTCCTATAATTCCTCAAACTTAAGATATGAATTTCCAAACTCAAGTCGGAATTCTTCAAAATATATACAAATTTGTCCCTCTTCGAACTTCAACCAACCCAAGAAATTACAACAGAATTTCAAAATTTGGTTTTAAACGAAATCGTTTTATCGATACAATTCGATTTAGCTTCTTCTATTAATCAATTTAACTCAATTTCAAATTTCCAATTTATTCAAAATTTTAATTCTAAATTTCAAATTCATTAAAGTTTAAATCAGAAATTGATAAGAAATCGATAAAGATAAGGATTTTCTATAACGAATCGTAGAGCCACATCATATCGAAACTTCTTCTAGAGCTGCCACGAAGAAATTAAAAGAATTTAGAATGAATCAAAGAAAATTTGATAAGAAAATTGTTTCCACTGTTGTTACAGAGTATCGACCATTTATAGTCGTATTCTCCCGTCCCCTATCTCGTTTTCTTCTTGCACTCATACTCACTATCAGTAGATAGTAAGAGAATTTACTGAGGCATTCAAACGGATATCTTAAGGATTACTCATTCTAGGATTTACTTCACCCTATCTCTAATGAGTTACTTAATGTGTTACACTCCTGAGCTAAAGTTTCACCATAGCTCTGATACCAAATGTAACGTTTCGGAATTTGCCCGCTCGAAAATCGACATCCATACTTCAAATCGTATTCGAATGCCATAGATTCGATCGTTCAAATCCGATTCGCCGGAGCTTATAACAACATTTAGTAAATAACACAGCGGAATAAAAGAATAATACATTGATATACAGCTTTGATACAATATCTGATACAACAGATGATCCAATAGATATCAATATACATCAGAGATATGATACAATAAAATAGCAGCGGAAAAGAAAAATAGATAACATCTAGCAGCAGAACAATAACTCTGAGATAGTCTTCAAAAGAGAACTCCTAGAACTGCAACTCCATTTCCAAGAATCAATCCAGCAATAGCTCGAACTCCCAATAACGATGCACCAAGCGTAAGCAAGACTGGTACGATCCAAAGACTGAACTAACTCCAGATAACCTACTAATATGACTATCTGAAAAACCCAACTCTAGACTGCTCGTGTAGAAAATAATGAGCACCCAGAGTTTAGGAAAAAAACAATAAACTCCGGATCAGTCGTGGGACTGGTGTGAGCAACAAAAACAGTTTATCTTTTAAAACATTCAATAAAAGATTTTCAAAGTCAATTCGTAATGCTTTTTAAAAATGAGACTACCATAAGGCCTCCCGCACACACACACATGCAAACGCAGAATCGGAGGAGATTTCTCCTTATGATAGTCAAAGATGCTTGATACGCATTTAAAAGAACATTTGATATTATTACTAGCGTATAGTGTAGAGAAAAATTCATTTCGAAAGTAGAATATAAATCTTAGCCAACATACGACCATTATCGTATGCCTACTATAGCTACCATCCAAACAGTGGGGCGCCACCATAAGTGAATGATAGGTTCTACAACTAATACCGTACAAGTCTCGTATTGTTTCTTTGGATTTCCAACGAATGATCAGGCCAAGGAACTTCCCATTGCCACATGAGAATGCCTCTGGATGGACATCCCCGAGAACCAAACCGGATCTCTACCAACACAAGGCCGGGTTACCCCTAACTGAGTAACAACTGACCGAATATGCCATCCCCCGGTCCTTTGGGACCTTTATCCGAGATCTCGTAATCAATTCACACAATCATAAAGTGTTTTCAACACGAGTAAGTATCTGGGCTCCATACCATGATACCACCCTTTTCCAGAAGGAAATGCACATATCCTAAAGGGCGCTACCCCTCATAACCTTGCTGCTTCTTTCCTGTTTTGACCATTCACGGGGTGTGAGGCTCGACGAAGTGACGTCCACAAAAACATACTTTATATAAAAGCCAAGCTTTGGGTCAACAAATGATCATAGAAATGATCACCAGGATAGACGATCAAATAAACGATCCTATCACAAATAATCAACATAATGATCATTTCACAGCAACACTCAGCATGTCACATTACCAAATTGGGAATATATCGCTGATAACATTCAACTACATAACCTCTGAGCTCGTACGTCTCAGAGAAGGGTGTTAAGCTAAAAGAATAAATTCTTCGCCACCAACAGAAATATATTTGAAAGAAATCGGCTTTATATCTCAATTTGTAATGTCAGACATACAATCCATACAAGTCTGTTCCGGGCTTGAACAGAACCGAAGGCACTTACAAAGAAGACCTTGCAATCCGGATATTCACAATCCCGATCGGATATCCCATCACTTAGGGAGTTTCTATACCGGCGCGACTCGGTGCAGAAACAATCGGTAGGTCTTCCTATCGCTTTCGCAAATACCCGGTCTTCATCACCGGTCTTTAAATGCTATCCATAACGACGTATCACATATTCGGAATGGGTTATACGACCCAAAGATCCTTTCCCGGCTAACCCGAATAGTGAGCGCAACATTTAAAACATATGGATATGGAATTTCAATTAAGTCACAACTTAATAATTCAAAACTCTCTTTCAAATGGTTTAAATAAATTACCATTTTCACTCTTTAAACAAAAAGATTCATTTTCACAACCTTTAACGGTTTAAACAATTTTCATATTTTAATCGTTTAAACAAAAGATTCATCCACAGATTTTCCAAATCAATTTTCATTTCAGTTTGATTAACTCGGTAAATCTTTAAATCAAAGATTTAACTTATAGCCTTCAAAACAATTTCATTTCAATTTGATTTAAACAAATCATTAATTTAAATCTGTTAAAAATAAACAGATTTAATTCATATCTTTCAAAAAGAATTCATTCATAACTTAGGAAAATCATTTCTCTATTCAATCTTGAAATTCCCCTAATTAACTAGAATCTCAGTTCTTATCTAAAAGTGTTTATCATTTGAAAACAACAGTTTTCATTTTGGAAATCTGATTCATTTATACGAGTTGAAATCCTTGGGTTAAATTCAAATTCCCAAAACCATACCTTTAAAATGGTTTAAATTCATACAAACATGTTTATAATATCTTTAACCATAATTTCCAATCATCGAATTCAATTCCAAATATCGAATTCAAATTCAAATTGAATTATTTAAATTGGAGATATTTAATTATTTAAGTTATTTAAATTGCAGATTTTACCCAGTTATTCAAAATAGCTTTTATCTGTTAAAACCTTTTTCAAAAGCTTTACCGTTTAACCCAAATCCATTTTCAAAATCAATTTGAAATTAAAATTTTAATTTCAAAAACATTAAATTTAAATTACATTTGACTTAACCGATTTCCTCGTGAAATCCATATTTGTGTGTGTATGGTGTAGTCCAGGGGTTTAACACAATAGTGCACAACATCATAAATCATCACAGATATATCAATATCGATAAGCGGTAAAATCCATAACGCTTATCTTCATTCACAGATTCATAGATAAAATAAATTTATCAATCACAAAAGAGTCATCATTACAATTCGATGTGGGTTTCGGATGACCAACTGGAATCCGACTCCCTGTCGCATCGAAATTCAAATGTCGTTTTAAAGGCCAAGCTGTCTTATTAATTTAGACAGTTTGATTCAACACTTTGAATCCAAATAATCATTTATCACAGATAAATCATATACATTCATCACAAATATATCCAGAATATGTCACTGAGTATCACAGAAGATCACCAAATAAATATCAGAGTCAATCCGACAAAATCTTCAGTTCATATCAATATGGTTTGATTTACTTAACTTACTTTATTATTTATTCTGCTTAGTTTATCACTAATAAATCAATTAATCATTTAGTTGCCAATTAATTATTCATTTAATTCTAAATTAGATTACTAAACTATTAATCATTCATTTATTAGCTTAAGTAGTTAATTTCAAATTCATTTATTACTTATAATCCATCACTAATTACAATTAAAAAGTAATTATTCTTAATTACTTTCTGAAGGTAATCAATTAGTATTGATTATTTAACTTAATTAACATTTTAAAAGTCTTCTTTAAATTTGAAAATCAATTATATTACTAGCTAAAAACTTAATTGTTAATTCACTTTATACTTAACTTAATTAAAATATTAATTAAGAGTTTAAACATCGTTAAGTATTTAAGCAAAATAATTAAAACATGTATTGAGTTTCTAACTTAAAGCTATTAAATACTTATTAAGTTTACAGTATCTATAGCTTGTTAAAAATCATTTCTCTCAGCTTTACTTTTGAAAATACACTACTGCAGTAAGAAGAAACCCGAGCCTTTCCTGCTAAACTCGAATATAACTCCAAGTTAAACACTCCATTTCCCCAGCCTTTCCCTCTTCTTCTTTCAAAAACTTGATTTTTTTTTTAAATCTTAACTGCTATTTATACCAACCCAGTTCTTCAAGCTATTACTTCAATTACTCGAGTGCGACTTCGAGATTTCCCTTTCTTTCCCCAAAGTAGAACTTCACCAGGAAAACAACCCATGGCACCCAAACGTGCACGTGCACTTGCACGGCCACCCAACGTCGCTCCGACCATCGTTGGTAATCCTCACATGACGACATTCAATCTCGCACCAGAATCCAACTACCCAAAATACTCGACATCGACTAGAATCAAAATCGAGCTTAACGATGACCCTAGAACCCAAAAACCGATCCATAAAACTCCTCACCGTTGACAACCCAGACCTTCAGCATCCATGCCACCACCACTACGGCTTCTTCATTGACATACGCGGCCTTTCCCCTGGGTGCGATCGTCACTGGCACACCCACGACGCGGCGGTTCGTCGATTTCTAACAACGACAACAAACTGGATATTAACCCTAGTTCCACCAAGTGTCGCCGCCCTGATGATCAGGGACCACTCCGACTATTTTTCCCAACCTCAGCGACTTCCAACGAAGCTTCCTCCTCGATCACGTGAATTATCATCACTCCGATCGTCAGAAATTGATAAAAATACCATCTCAGTTCATTTTTGAACTGTTCGAAACATACTTAACTAAAAGCTTCCATTTTTGTTTCGAAAATCATATTTTCGAATGTAGATTCCAATTATGTAATCGAATCAACAATTCATCACTTTCGAATTTTATCGTAATAATACGTATCGCATGTAGAAGAGAGTTCCTGGTGATGATACTTCAATAACAGGCCTAAAACAAATTTTTAAAACTTTGATTTATGTTTAACAACCTATTTTGTTTTAAAATGTAAGCCTATAAATGATTAGAAGAAGATGTTTTGTATGTTTTGATTAACTCCTTAACTCTGCAACTACAACCAGGAAATCAACAACATCTTCAAAAATTACAGCACACTCATATATATAAACACAGAACTATACAAAAAAAAATACATAGGCAAGCACCATGTTAACCATGATAAAAATGTGTTTACCCACAGCATCAATAAACAAATAGATAAAATAAAAATAAAAATTCTGGTAGGAGTTTACTCACTGGTAGGAAAGAGCAGAGACAGTGCTTTTTGTTTTTAACCTGAAAACTTCGAATCAATGCTTGTATATTGTTGTTGAAGTTTTGTTTTAGTTGAAGATCTTCTTTTAATCTCTGGTTTGTAGTTGCAGCTTTTCTTTCTTTCTTTCTTTTTGATGATGATGTTTACATTCTTTTCAATCTGGTTTTTTTCTTCTTAACTTTCTATAGCTATGAACCAGAACAAAGTTGATGTATATGTGAAGAGGATAGTTGTACAAATAGGTGTTTGTACAATAGAAAGCATGCTGAAGACATTTGCATTTATAACTTTGGTACTTTATGTTTTTGTTTGCAACCCATGCTTGTATACATTTCATTTGTTTACTTTGTATAAGCATGTACAAGTGTACTTTTGCCTATGCTTTATTTTCTTGTTTTCGGCTGAGATGATGTTAATAGATGCATGTCTTCTAATTTGTTTACTTTATTTACTTTGTACATGTTTGTACTGCTTATTACTTCTTGTCTTGTCATTTTACTTTGTTTTGTTTATATTTATTTCTTTGTTTTATACTTTGTATTCCTTTTTTTTTGTTGCTTTGTTTTAAATTATGTATGTAGTTAGTTTGTGGATATTTTGCTTTGTTTATGTTCATGTATATTATTATTATCTTCTTGTTTTGTAATATGAATGACATTAAATGTTATTATTTTTGTTCAATGTGTTTAATTTATATTTTATAATTCATCTTGTATGGATTTATTTACACTTCTAATTTAAATATTTCATTGACTTGTATGTCTTGTTATACATAGATTTTTTTTTTATTTGAGTGTATTTGTATTTCTTATTTATTTCCAAGTAAATTATTATTATCTTCTTTTGCTTTTTATTTATTCTATAACTTTGTTTTTACATAGTTGTTTAATATGTTTATTTGGTTCCATTACTTAACTTTTGTTTATCTCTATTTATAACTCAAATATTTATTTTACTTCTATTTTTAGTTTAAATATTTATCATGAA
The DNA here is from genome assembly GCA_030765085.1 of Allium cepa. NCBI lineage: Eukaryota > Viridiplantae > Streptophyta > Magnoliopsida > Asparagales > Amaryllidaceae > Allium > Allium cepa. Next base: position 438,614,480 of record CM060944.1, read on the forward strand.
TTTTACTTTAATAATTATTGTTTTATATTTTTCTATATACACATATATATCTCTATATTTATTTTTAAAATCATTTATTTAAAATTTTATTTCAAATCTAATTAAAAATATATATATTCACATATATACAAATTGTCAAATCCATATGACTTTATATATTTTCTAGTCGAATTCGGGGAAACTCGTTTTCATTTAAATCAATTTTACAATTTTAATTCAATTTTTCATTTAATTATCAATTTAAATTAAATTAAAATCTAGGGTCGTTACATTATAAGTCGAATAACTTATATTTGAAATATCTTAATTTAATTGGATAATTTAAATTGTAAATTTAATATTGAAATCGTATAAATAATCGGAATTTGAATTTAATATGAATGAAAATGATTTATAAAGTCGAATTAAACGCTATTTGAATTAGAATGATGTTGGTAAACTTTTAAAAAATTAATTTAAAAGTTAATTTATAGAAATAGAATATTTTAATATTTAATTAAGATGTAAAAATAGTCATTTTTCAAACAGTTTTGGATTTCGATGAAACCAGTTTCATGGATCCGTAATGTTATTTTATTTTAGGATTTCAAATTTCGTGTCAATCGGATTTACGATTTAGTTGTGGAAATCTGAAACGCGTAATAATTTGTTTAAGCTAATTTTAAATTTAAATAACTCGATTCGAAAACCAATCTTCAAAATACGATCGAATTGGCTCCCGATATATATTCCATTATGTTCGAAATAGGGGTAAAACATTATAAATGCCAAACGGCATGCTTTATTTGGAGTTTGAAAATTTTTTAGGTGACTAGTGTTGCGAAATTTTCTATAAAAGGACGTTATGATTTCTTATTTTCACAATCCCTAGTTTTGGAAACCCTAGCCACCATTAATGCTTCCACGGCCAGAATTTCATTGCCTTCTTCCTCAATTTTCTCTCGATCCGTTGACTTTCATCAAAATCTTTCAACTACAACTTTGAAGAGTAGGTCGAGAGCTTCGATTTCAACGGCGATGATCGAGAATAGAGGAGCCAACCGACGGCAAATCAGCCACAAATGTCCAACATTTGAGTACAAAATACGAGATAACGACTAGGCTAGGGGGATTCGGACCTTCGGCGATGGGTACGTGGGTATGCGGCGGTTCTCTGATAAAGTCCTGATGAACTCCGGTTGGCCAAGGAGCGAGCGGCGATCAACTTCAAGGTCGCGTTTATGGGTATATTTGTTCGGCCTTGAACGATGGAGGAAGAAATAAAATTCGCAACCAGATCTTACCCTATGGAAATATAAGTCCGAGAATAAAAGGTTATAAAAAATAAAAAAAAATTATATTTTTTATTATATATAAATTTGTATAAACTTTAAATTATCATAATTTCCATTTTTGAAGAAACAAGTTGCGTTGGATCCGTATTGAAGAGCACTACATTTTTAGGCTTATTTGGAGTTGATCGGAGCTAGTGAAAATTTTGGGTAAAATTAAGCGCTCGTTTAATTTTATTCAGAATAAAACACTGCAACTGCTATTGGAATTAAAATGAGTATAACTCACTCTTTCTGACTCACTGATTTTTTTATATAAGAGAGAATAATTTCTTTTATGATGATTCATGATTGTTTGGATGATATATGATATTATATATATATATATATATATATATTGATTGGTATTTGGATATATTCCGGTTTATTGGAGCAGATGAGACCCTATATGTTCCCGTGTATGGGCGGATGATCTTTTGTATGCATGTCTGCCTCGAAGCGGACATTGTACATATTTTCTAATATGTATATTTGTTGCAGGTGACAGTTTGGAGAGATCCAACTAGATTCCTCACCAGTGTTGGTTTTACTTACAGATATTGTGATATATGTTGTTATCATGTGATATATGATGATTTGGATGCCGTTATTGGTGTATTTAGTGTTGTTGCAGCATTAGGTCTATTTTTGGTAAATGAAAAATATCAATGTGATGAAATTATAAAGGAGTTTTGTAAATATTATAAATAATAAAATTTATAAAATAATCAAGTTTTAAGTAAGAGAATTATAAGTGAATTAACTTATAATCGGATTTTGGCATGTAATTGAGTTATTAATCGAATTTGTTAATAAAGGAATTTTATAAATTAAAGTTTTTATAAAATAGAAATTTGAATTCACAAACATTATTTTGTAAATCCGAAATCAACTTATTTTAATAAGTTAAATATAGAAGCTTATTATAGGTATTATATCCACGATTTTGGACAGTGGATAATACTTTAATAAATGTGTAGAAGTATCGAGTTTGGATAAGAGAACTATATTCACGATTTTGGATGGTGAATAATCTTTTACATTAAAAGACAGGTTTTGGGAAATGGCATTTTAAATGAAGTTAAATCTTTTGAAGATGTTTTAAAATGTGTTAAATATTGAAACCATAAATTTCAACACTCATTATTGAAATAAATGTTTCTGAGAATAAGGAAATGATGGACTAACTGTTGTTATATTAAATGATTTTAGAAAGGAGATGTTTTGTTTAGTATATGAGATTTATATATCTATCTAATTATCAAATCCCTATACCAATGATTTTGGGTTGTCATAACGATGATTTACACAACATATGTTTTGACCCAAATAAGTATGTTTAAAGAGAATGTTTTCCTTAAAGAATAAATATACTTAATCCTGATTTTAGTATACGGAATATTTTCTAAGTGTTGAAAATAAAAGAGATTTGTGAATTACTTATTATTAAATAAGTATATAGAAATGTTTACTTCTTATTATTAAGTGATTTGTGATTTAAGTATATACTTATTATTAAGTGAATATTTGGCAATGATTTAATTAATAAAAGATTAGTTAAAAGGGCCTAGTGATTGCTTGTGGTGCTAAATATTTGTTTGTTTTCTTTGATAGTTAAATAATCAACTATCAAATTTGGCCATTTTAGTTCCTCGACTTGATGTGGGAACTATTTGGTCGTGCACTTAGTACGTAGCCGTTTATGCAGGCTTGATTGTCGTCTGTGTTAAGAATGTTGATTCATGTAGTGCGGAGTATTACTCTAATCTATCGAGCTTCCTTATTGGCCAAAGGATAGCAGGTTGAAAGTTGGAGATGTGATAATTCTATGAGACTTAGTTTTTGTGTGAGGTTGAGAAAATCTTTTGCATTGTTGGTGCGAGGAGACCAGGATCGGTTTATCCAAAAACCACTTGGGACCAACATTTATGCTTGCGCAGATTGTGATGATATTGATATTCAGGATTTTCATAATGGAGGACTGCTTGTTGATTGTTTGGGGTTAAAATCCCAATATACATCCAGTAGTAGTAGTGTCTTCGTTATGAAATATCCAATGCAAGGACAATTCGTTACTAATCCTAGGGATTTCCCGACAAGATGTGGTAGGAAAGTACCTTCGGGTTGCCCTATTACTAGACAACTTGTATGGATGTTTGTCTGACATTGCATTTCTAAATATTACGTACATTGGTTTTTATAAATGTACGTCAATGGTGGCGGAGAAGGAAACTTCTCGTAGCTTAACACCCTCCTTGAGACATACAAGCTTAAGTGTTGTATTTTTGTGGAAGGAATTAGTAGTCAACGGAAATGGCCATATGACATTCAAAGTGACGTGATACGTGATGTGTGAAGGATAATTGTTACCTCAGGCCTCCCCAATCGAAAATGACCCAAACAGGGTTAGATGCGGCAAGGCTAAGTGGGTCGCTCCCAAGTAGGATATGATCATCCTCTTCTAGATATATCTTTACACTCTATGATGTCGTGTATCTGATTAATGTGGTTTGTATGCTATGAGGGCTCTCAGAAAAGGTCAGTAATGACCGGAGGATGACATATTCGGTACTATCTAATTACAGAAGTAGGCCGGTCTTGTGTTGGTAGAGGGCATATGCTTTGTGCCTCGGGACATCCATCTAGAGGTGTATCCATCGGAAGGTAGTCCCTTCACCTGGTCATTTGTATGGAAATCCAAACTCCACTACATGCTTGCCATTTTGAATATATTACCCATTTTGGTCTATATGCTGGAATTATAGCGGTAAATTTTTTGGCCATTTGAATATTATTTATGAAATAGACACTACTATAATATATGAGAAAATGATATGAAATGTTTTAGTTATTGTAAGGTAAAACATGTCCATGTTTATGTGTGGGCGTGTCTTATAAGATACTTTTGTTTTTAAAAGGAAAAGTTTGGTAATTTAATAAATTCAGTTGAGTGTGTTTCTCATGCGGGTTTACCAAATTGATCCGGGTGTTCATCCTTTCAATGCTCGGGTCAGACCAAGTACATTTACAGGTCCAGTTTTGGTGCATTTGGAGCTTCAACAGGAGAGCTGGAGATCTTCATTTCCTATACACGTATCTGTTTTGATTATCATTTTTGCGCATTGTTGTTGTATATTTTCGAAAATTGTGAGGACATGTTATTATAACTGTCCAGGCTGATAACTAGTGATTGATTGTTGTACTCTGATTGATGTATGTATATATAGTTTCTGTTTTGTAAAGATCACTGATATGACATATGTTTTCCGCTATGATGTGAGATTCTGTATTGTCCCATTTAGTTCTATCTTTTCTCTTTCTTCTCTTCTCTTCTTCTCTCTTGTATTCTTTCTCTTGACTTTCTGTCATTATGTGCTTTTTATATCGGATAAGTGTGGTTTATTGACGATTCAAAGGGTACGGATTTGCGGTTCATCGCATGTTTTTCGTGTCGCTTCAGACGGAGGAGCTGTTACCGATCATCGATCGACAATGGGTAAATGCGCAAGCCGTAAAAAGCAAAAAGCGAAGTAACATGGGAAGTTCTTTTCTCCTTCCGCTATGAGCGCACTATCTACATAGGATAGGGCATTTGCAGTGCTTCAGACCCCATGTTTTATCCCATACAAATAGCACACTACACTTGCCCAAGTTCATATTTGAAATCCGACGTGTGAATCCCAAGTTAATGTTGCTTCGGAATTCAAGTGCGATAGGGGAAACTTATGAAAATAGGATAGATTTTCCGAACCATTTTTAGACCTGAGTTCTGTTATATAGAATGAATCGGCCATCCAAACGTCATACGTCAAGTAGACAAAGCCCGACGCTCTCCGAAAATGAAGTATCAGCCACCTCGCAAGCCCAGTATAGTTAATTAGTCCCAGTTGAGCCCATCGTGGACCGCACGCCTCCTAACTTTTGAGTTCTTGGACCGCGCGCCTCCTAACTTTCGAGTTCTACTCAATCCACCTGAACGAGCCTCGTCAGTGGTCTTTGCTAAGGTTCTTCATAATATATGTATGCAGCATGGGATTCCCAAGGAAGATGTGCGTCTGGCTGCGAATGACGAGTTTGCTCATATGCCTCCCCCAGGGTACACCGCTTTCAATAGATACATGTGTTTGAACAAATCTGTGCCTCCCTTCAACGATTCCCTACGCGAAACGCTCTTGAACTTGGGAATTGTCACATTCCAGCTTCATTCGAATGGTTATGCCATCCTTACTTGCTTGCATATCCTCTTCATGCGGACATTACACCACGCTCTAAGTTTTGATGAGTCGCTGTATTTCTTGGCGTTTAAGAGGAGAGATGACTGTCCCTCTTTGATCATAATTAAAGCCCAAAGGTACCGGAAGATCTTCTTGCGGTTGCAAAGCAATCTATCACGGTTTAAGACACATTACTTCTTCATAAGATGCCCCGAGGGGTTCAATCGCCGATGGACGATAAGTGATAAGCTTCTCTTTTTTACTTGTCGAGCTCCAAACATCGTGATGGAGTCTCTAACTAATTATACGTCTCTTGCAGTTATCATAAGGCCAAATAGAAATGTGACAAGCAATGAAGTTTGTGAGACTTTAAAAGCCATCACTCCTGAGGAAAGAAGCGTTATAGTTCTACAGACCAATGAGAACTTGGATCGATAAGGACTGTTAGCTCCTTGATAGATCCATCACTCAGATTGAAGCTCCCCCTCTCGATCGAGCCAGAATTCACACAAGATCCTCTTCTTCATCCCGCGGTTCTAATGAAGGTCAAGAGAAATGTTCCTCGTCCAAAGGATCACTTTATGAAGCTCATGAGAAGGAAGAAGTCGCTGCGGCTTGTCTGAGCAGTTCAGCTAGAATGCCCTCAATTTTGGAGGAAGCCGAAGAAGAGTCTATATGCAAAGAAGGCAAGGTTATGGTTGATTCAAAAAAGGAAGAGGGAGAGTTTGAAAGTAGCAGCGATGAAACCACTGTCAGTGATTACTTCTCAATGGAATCTGATGGAGACGATTTAGAGTCCTGTAACGAGGCTTTGGGAATGAGTCCCCCTCCACCGAGTCCATCTCTTCTTGATATAGGCAATGAAGGCAAAATCCCTGAGATCAAAAGTCATCTAGACTCTCTGAGTAAGAATCTCGGAGCAGAGCTTGAAGATTTCAGGAACAATTTTGTTGATTTCGATGCACTGATGAAAGAAGATTTTAAATTCGACCCGACTCCTTCTTGCTCAGGCGATATCGCACCCTCAATTAGCTCAATCCCACTTATAACGACCGAAGTCAGTATGCTCCCATCATCGACAGCCGTTTGTTCCAGTTCGTGACGATGCTTTAGGCAATATTAGAAACACAGGACATTGCACTAGGATTACACTTGTTTCCTTTTTTCCTACCTTCATATATTTGCTTAACTTATGTTATGCTTCTAAAACTTTTCATGTATGCCCTCTTCCAAGCATGACGAGAGGGCGAGGCTTCTATGATGACTTCGAGGACTACACCGATTCGCGGCATTACCTTAAGCGTTCCTACAGCCGACATCAAGTCTAGAAGACTGAAGAAGAGTGCCGACGGAGGAAAGAACTCAATGCCAAAACCCTTCACCAAGAGGAGAGAGATAAAGCTCGTTTATACGAAGGCGGGTATGAGAAAAGAAGATCTCATGAGGATAGAGATGAGCCATCTAAGAAACCAAAATTTGACTATCGCTCCCATCCATCGGGGCTTGCTTTGAAACACACTTCCATGGGCCAGGAATTTCTTATCATTTCTGCCGCGATTCTGGCCTAACTCGTGTTTCATCCACTTCCGTTGCCACTGCTGCACCTGGCACATCTCATCCCCACTGAAGGTCGGACTATATTTCTTCCCACAGGCCCTCATAGGCTTGAGGGGCTCTTTCGAGTTGGTTCTTAAGAGGAGTTAAGTTTAACATGGACCTTTATCCCATTCACAGGGATTCTTACGCGTCGCATCTCCAAGCTATCGAAAACAACCTAGAGAAAGTCGAGAAATGGGAGAAGCTCTACAAGCAGCTAGCGGATGCAAATAGAAATAATTACCAAGAGATCATCTCCTTTGAAACCGAGAAAGATGATTTTGAAAGGGCGTTGACTGATCGGGATGCTAAGATTAAACAGTTAAAGGAGGAGAAGCAACAGGACAATAATAGAACTGCCATCCTAATGAAGGAGCTAAAGGAGGCGCATGAGAAGGTCGAGATCGTCTAGAGAGATGAAATTAAAAAGACTAACGTCGAGGAGGCGAAATTGAAAGAGGAAGTGATTGCTTGCGATGCTACAATAGAAGCTCAACGGGAGACAAGTTCCAACCATGATCTAATTGTCGAGGGGCACAACAAAACGATCCCTGATTAAGCCAAGACTATCATAAAGTTGCAGGCTCAGGTTGCATAGCTTAGTGCCGATAAAAATGCTGTTAAGATTGAAAAGGCTGAAGTGACGGCAAATTATTTGGACCTTCAACAAGCTTTTGAGAAAAAAATGGAGAAGCTAGACGCAATAATTCCGAACTTATATGTGAATTCCCTATTGCATCAGCGGAGCTTTAACTACCTTGGCCCAAAGCAACCCGCACTTATTCCCTTGTTTGGGAGGTGACCTTATCCTGCTTTGTTGAGAGCGGCGACGTTTAAACAGATCAAGACTTGCGGGATGCTAATCTCAATGAGGAGTCCAAGAAGGTGCTACTTGAGGGCCAGGAGATCCTTTGGGTTGAACGAGAGAGAAGAGCCGCCGAAGCTGCTTTGATGACCGCCATTGATGCGCTTACCAAGCCTTCAATTTCTAGCTTGGGCGGACCATCGGAGCAGCTCCTTGACCGGCCAACGAGATCAGGGCTCGATCTTGTTCCTCGTGTGGTGGAACCCTCCAAAGAAGGCGAAGGCGATGAGATCGAGGTCACCATTCATGATCCTTTCCCTTGTGCAGGTAACGTCCATGCTTCTCCCAACTCTGGGAGCCTTCATTTTACGCCGCAAGAGCAAGAGGAGTTTAATGCTTTCATTTTTTATCTTATAGGTCCATCCACTCTTTCCATTGATGCGCCAGCTACTTTGGCGCTTATGCATGCTGCCATTTTCACATCCTCTAAGATTTTATCTGTTCCTGCTCCAATTCCCACATCCACATCTAGCTCACAACTGGGGCCAGAGGCCGAGAAGGTTGCAGCGCTCCATGGCTTAGACTACCCTTCGGCATCTCTAGAAGGTGATACAACTACCGTTAAGGCTAAGGAGAAGGAGACGTAAACGGAGCAATCGTAGAAGATTCTACAAGATTTGGTTGCCATTAATAAGGAGAGAGTAGAGGCGATTAAGGATTCGATGATCTCCCGAAAGTCGAGAAACACAAGGAGAAGGTAGGCTCTTCTAAGAAGATTTTTAAGGACGATGAGGAGATCCCCACCGAAGTGTTCGTTGATGTTACCGACAGCGAAACTTCTCCTAAAAAGAGATGGAAACTACCAACAAGGGTGGAAAGGGTAGTGGTGGAAAAAAGCGTTGAATGGTTGGTATGAAGATGAGTTGGATTTTGGGTTACCGCTTGTAGGAAACCTTGCTTGTATTTCTTTTTGAGTTGTTTTGTTCAAGTGTAGGGTCTACACTTTGTGTCCTCACTATACAGTCTGTATTTTTTCTTTGTTGGTCGTTGTTGTGTGGGTACGACCCCCACATTTTTATCCTGTGTACAGAAAATCACAAGCAATCTAATGATATTTTGACTTTATTTTTTATCTTCCTATTCGTACATGCTTCATGTACTTGTGCTTATTTCATTTCATACTTTTCTAGTTCTGTGATTATAGCCAAGGTCCTTCATTCGAAGTAATAGAATTTTAATAGAACTTTAGAGATTGACAGCACTTGGAGGATTTCTATTTAGAAATTCACAATACTTTAGAAAAACTTCTAAATTTTAACAATTTTCGTTTGGAATTGATTTTTGTTTAGAAATTTCTAAGTTTTAGAAATTCACAAAACTTGTAAAAATTTCTAAGTTTTAGAAAACTCATAAAATTTCAAAGTTTTAGAAATTTTTGTTTGGAAGTTGATAAAACTTTGGGATAGAACTTTGGAAGTAGAAAACTTCGAGATAGGACATATGAACTTGTTATTGTTTGGAGTGACAGAATTTGTGAGCTTGTTGTATTTGTTTGGTTCTGTCTTAGTATAAGTGTATGCCCCTTAGTTTATAATGTTGTTCACTTCAAACAACTTTCAAGTCGCTGATAGCTTGGGGTTTAGGTGATCTCTATTGAAAATCTGGCTAATTCATGACCTCATTTTCAATTCTTTGGAAGTTTTGCGACCTTAACATATACTCTCAGTTTCTGGCAGCACTCAAGTAAGTATGCAGTTTACACTTGGGTAGGTATTGTCAATCATTGAATGCCTTCCTTCTAGCATAAATTATTCCTGATTATATGCATGAGAAGCTATTATTTACAAATATAGTACCCTGCTTGATATGAAACGCCGAGAAGAACTAAGAATAAACTCAAAAGCCTAGGAGTTTAAATTTAGTGTTCCTCGGCGTTGCCTATCTTCGGGCAACGCAAGGAGTTTAAATTTGGTGCTCCTCGACGTTTCCTATCTCCGGGCAGCGCGAGGGGTTTATTTCTTAAGTGCGCTGCTTACGAGGTGCATGGCTTTTGAGACTCCTTAGTGTTGCCTATCTCCGGGCAATGCGAGGAAGTCAGTTTCATATGCTCCTCGGTGTTGGCTATCTATGGGCAACGTGAGGAGTTTGTTTTCGACATTCCTCGGCGTTGCCTATCTCCAAGTAATGCGAGGAAGTTAATTTTCGATGCTCCTCGATGTTGCACATCTCCAGGCAATGCGAGGAGTTTGTTTTCGACATTCCTTGGCATTGCCTATCTCCGGGCAATGCGAGAAGTTAGTTTTTGATGCTCCTCGGCGTTGCCTATCTCCAAGCAACATAGAGAAGTTTGTTTTTGATGCTCCTTGATGTTGTCTGTCTTCAGGCAACGCGAGGAAGTTAGTTTTCGATGCTCCTCGGTATTGCCTATCTCTGGGCAACGCGAGAAGTTTGTTTCTAATGCTTCTCGGCTTTGCCTACCTTCAAGCAACGCGAGGAAGTTAGTTTCCGACGCTTCTTGGCATTGCCTATCTCTGGGCAACGCGAGAAGTTTGTTTCTAATGCTTCTCGGCTTTGCCTATCTTCAAGCAACGCGAGGAAGTTAGTTTCCGACGCTTCTTGGCATTGCCTATCTCCGGGCAACGCGAGGAAGTTTGTTTTCAACGTCGCCTACCCTCGAGCATCGCGAGGAAGTTAGTTTTCGATGCTCCTCGACGTTACCTATCTCCGAGAAATGCAAGGAGTTAGTTTTTTATATATACCTCTTGGGATTGCTGGGGCATAACCGGTTTTTCTTTTTCAAGAGATAAGGATCGAGTTCCGCCACTCCAATGGTTTGAGTCGATTCACTTCCGTCGACTCGGTGGGTATTTATTGTGAACACAGTTTGGCTGGTTCAAGAAGCAAACTTTGGAAAGCATAGCAACTTTTTTTGCCTATTTACAATGCCACCGGAATTTTCGGGATGGCTTATTTGTTAAAAAATAGAAAATACATAAAATATTTTTTAGATGAAATAACGGCGGAGCAATTCGCTATTCTGGGCTATGGGGCTGCGACCCCGTCGACGCTAGTCGGCTTGAAAGTCCCGTCACTGAGCTTTTGATAAACGACATACGGTCCTTCCCAGTTTGGTTCGAAGGTTCTCGATACAGAGTAAACTCGCTTGAGCATAAGGTCACCAACTTTGAAGGTCTGACTATAGACTTTGGAGTTGAAGTATCGTGCAACCCCTTTTGACGGGTGGTTATTCTCAACTCTGCTTCTCTTTTTTCATCGATCATGTCTAGCGATTCGACTAGGAGTTGCTCATTTTGCGCTTGATTAAAATTCTACCTTCGATGTGAGGGGACCTTTAATTAAACATGAATCATCGCTTCTGAACCATATGCTAATGTGAATGGAGTGTGGCCAGTTGCCGCTTTGTGTGTTGTCCTGTATGCCCATCGTGCGAGTGGAAGTTCGTCAACCCAATTTACTTTCGCCTTTGTTAATCGCTTTTTGATGGTGGATTTGATTGTTTTGTTTATTGCTTCCACTTTTCCATTTGTTTATGGATGAGCCACCGCGGAAGAGCTTTTCGCGATTCGGAAGCACCTGTAGAAGTCTTTGAACTCGGCAATCTCGAATTAGGTTCCGTTGTCAGTGATGATTTTTTGTGGCACACCAAACTTACAAATGATGTTTTTAGCGATAAATTTCATAACTTTCTTTGTAGTTATGGTGGCTAGTGGTTCCACTTCAGCTCATTTTGTGAAATAATCTACGGCTTTTATAGCATATTTGGCTCCTCCTTTAGCTATTGGAAGGACATTAGTCAGATCGATCCCCCATAATGCAAACAGCCATGGGCTGACCATTTGTGTCAGTTCCATTGAGTTCTCTTAACTAAATCTTTGATAGCGATCGCATCTTCTAGCGTGATCTGTGGTATCGCAATTTATTGTTGGCCAAAAGTATCTGTATTGAAGGACTTCCTTTGCTAGCGTCCGTCCTCCAGTGTGGTCTATGCATTCACCTTCTGTACTTCCTTCAAGATTTGACGTGCTTCATCATCGGTCACACACCTAAGAAGAGGGATCGAGAATCCCATTCGATAGAGTATCATATCCTGTATTATGAACCTTGGCGCCTTATGGAGGAGCTTCTTCTACTGATTTCGGTCAGTTGGTAGGGTTCTTGCAAGTAGACAGTCCTTTATCGGTGTCATCCATGTTTCTGGCTCGACGGTGGTTTCTAGAATCCTGTCCATGTACGTCTATGCATGGGTTGGTTAGCATTTCAACCGGAACCAATCCCAATGACTGGGCTTCCCCAAAGCTTGCCAACTTAGCCAAAATAGTTTGCTTTGTTGTTTTGCTCTTGTGGGATATGGGTTATGGTGTAGTACTCGACATCACTTAATAGCTCGTTTACTTGGATAGGTATGGGGTGAGATTTTCTCAACGTGCTTGGTATTCCCCTTTCACTTGACAGACAACTAGTTGGGAATCGATGTATATATGAATAGATTTTGTCTCGAGTTCCATCACAACCTTTAGTCCAGCGATCAAGACTTCATATTATACTTCATTATTTATATCTGGGAATTTCAAGCGCAAAGCATAGCTAATAGCTTAACCCTCGGGGGTATCAAGCAATACCCCTGCTCTTGGACAAAGGTCGTTTGATGCATCATCGACAAAGAGCTTCCATTGCGTGACTGCTTCGGGTTGAATTTCCTCCTCGTCGTCCCTTAAGGTAAATTCGGCAATGAAGTCAGCCAACGCATGCCTATTGATTACTTTCGTTGGATGGTATGTGATGTCGTATTGGCTCAACTCTATATTCCACTTGAGTAATCGTTGGAAAGTTTCAGGCCGGTATAAAACTTGCATCAAGGTCTGGTCAGTCAATACTTTAATCGAATGAGCCAGGAAGTACGATCTAATTTCTAGGATGCTATCAAAATGCAATATGCTAGCTTTTCCGACTTTGAGTAATTCTTCTTACTCCGGTGAATCGTTTTCTAATGTAGTACACATGTCGCTAGATTCTCGCTTCTTCTTGCACGAAAATTGCGCTCAGTGCATGCGGCGAAACCGCTAAATAAATGAATAGGTCTTCTCCATCCACCAGCTTTGATAAAATCGAGGGAGCTTCCGTGTGTCGTAGCAGTTCCATGAAAGATGTCTAGCAAGCTGCACTCCATCCAATGTTTTTCCTTCCTTTCATCAGTGCATCGAAGAATGGTATGCACTTGTCTGTAGCTTTAGAGACGAACTGACTCATTGCTGCGACCTTTCCATTCAAGCTTTGAAGTTCTCTCTTATTTTTAGGGCCTTGGACTTCCCGTAATGCTGTTATTTGCTCCGAATTTGCTTCGATGCCCCAGGCACTTACTATGAATCCCAGGAATTTCCCAGAGGCTACTCCGAAGTGACATTTAAGCGGGTTGAACTTCATTCTGAATTTGCAGAGTATTTCAAACATTTCAGTGAGATTATCCAGGTGGTTAGCAGCTACTCGGGATTTGACTAACATATCATCCAGATGAACCTCCATAGTCTTCCTAATCTGGCATTTGAATATAGCATTCACTAGTCTTTGGTACGTTACCTCTGCATTTTTTAAGCCGAATGACATTACTCTATAATAGTACAGTCCCAAATCGGTGATGAAGCTGGTGTTCTCTTGGTCTGGCTCATGCATCAGGACCTGGCTATAGCCGGAGTATGCATCCATAAATGGCAGAAGCTCATGTCCTACTGTTCCATCAACCAGTCGATCAACCTCAGGAGTGGGAAGCTATCCTTCAGGCAGGCTTTGTTGAGGTCCAAGAAATCAATATAGCTTCGCCATTTTCCATTAGACTTCTTGATTAGGACTGGATTTGATACCCATTCAGAATAAGTTGCATCTCGGATGAAGCCGTTGGCCATTAGTTTATCTACTTCCTCCCTCAGTGCCTTAGACCTCTTAGGGCCCAAGTTGCACCTTTTTTGCTTTACTTTTGTAAATACGAGGTCATTGTTGAGCGCATGGCAGGCAATTTTGAGTGATACCCCATGCATATCAGAGTACATCCAAGCAAACATGTCCAAACTGGTGGAGGAATTTGGCTAACTCTGATCGCATCTTGTTTCCCAAGTGCGATCCAATTTTCAAGACCCATGTTGAGTCATCCATACAGACTAGGACATACACCGTTAACTCTATCGGTGCTGCCCGATCCTCCCATGAGCTCTTCTTCCTATGGTCCAAGTCCTTGTCGAATAAGCTATGGTCCCCAAGCTAGGCACGGCTCTACAGTTGCTACTCGGATGGCTCATGGATGTGGAGGGCCCTCCCCACATCCTTTCCTTTTTCCTTTCTTCTTGACACGTGCAACTCTGCGATGTAGCATTCGCGGGCAATGCTTTGGTCTCCTTTCACTACTTTGATTCCATGCTCGGTAGGGGACTTCATCGTAAGGCACCATTGGGCCAATGGTATTCTAAAGTCGGGTAATGCGAGCCGTTCCAAGAATGCATTGTATGTGGACATTTCATCCACGATCACACAAGTCTTAATGAGGGTGACTCTTCTCTCACCCTCTTCAAGCTCCACAGGTAGGTCAATTGTTCCCATCGGTTGTTTGGGTTCTTCGGTAAACCCTTGAATCTTAGTCTGGCATGCATATACGATTTTCATGCCAATCTTCATTTGGTCAAAAGTTTGTTTGAAAGTATGTTATCTGAACTGCCACCATCAATCAACACTTCTTAGACTATGGCAAGACCGATTACTACTGTCACCGCCATTGGATCGAGAGTTGGAGCTTCAACCCCTTCAATGTACTGATTACGAAACACTATTTCATCGCTTAGAACCTTCTGCTACTTGGCCGGAGTTTCATCAGCTACTAAACATGATTCCTTTGGAGCATGCTTCAATGAACTTGCATATCGCTCCATCTCTCTCCAACTTCTTTGCGCGGTGTGTGTGGTCCCCAAGATATTGTCCCGATAATTAGCCTTTGATTAGTTCATTTCGATCCTTATTTGTGGGTTCCAGCTTGATTTCTTTGCTCTCTATGGGATTGAGGGACCATAGGATGATTGGGTTTTTGTGGCTTCTTCACATATTGTTTAAGTTTGTTGTCTCGGATTAACCCTTTGATGAGGTCCTTAAGGTGGCGGCATTCGCTTATATTGTACCCGGGCATCTCATGGAAGCGGTAGAATTTCCCTAAGCGCTTTTACTGTTTTATTGCCTCCTTTCTAAGAGGTTTCTTACACTCTTCAGTTTCTTGCATTGCAAGAGAAATATTCTCTGGAGTGCTCTTTTCCGCAACTCCTTGAGTATTTCCAGGACCATGCTTATTTTGATTTGCCACTATGTCACTTTGTCCAGCGTCCATCCTTTGTGTACCGACAGACTTTCTTTCCAATTCATGTGCTTCCTCCAATCTCAAATACTGGCTTGCTTTACGATTAAAGTCTTTCCTGTTGGTAGGTTGCTTCATCTTAAACCATTTACCGAACTATGTTTTTGGGTGAATAGCACAGACTAATGTAAACCATATCCTCATTGGGGTTGCTCACTTTCATTACCGTGGTGTCAAACCTACTCATGAATGATTTCAGTGATTTATTGTGCCCTTGGACCAACCCAGATAAGGACGTGACGTCCTTTGGTTGTGCGGTATGAAGTCAGAACTGGTCAAGGAATTTCATTGCAAGTTGGTCAAAAGTAGAAATGGATCTTGGGAGGAGTCTGGTGAACCACATAGACGTGACTCCTTCTAGAAAAATAGGGAAACATCGGGAGTGGATGGCCTCTAGAGCATTGGTTCCGTCCATGTACCAGCTGTACTTGTACAAATTGGTTTTTGGGTCGTTTGTTCCATCGTAGGAGGGGATAGTTGGCACAGTGAATTTTTTCGGGTATCTTACATTCATGATCTCGTTGGTAAAAGGGGTTCGACTTGGGCATATCCACATTCTTTGGCTTTTTGGTCCTTACTCTCATCCATCAGTCATCTGACCATGTCTATCATGTATGCCTATGATATCCGATAGCCCTAGGGGTGGCAATCAGTTACTATGCCAAGTGTTTGGGTTTGCAAACAGTCTCAGCGTGTGGGTTGAAGCCTAGGCCCTCTAGTCTCCGGGAGAGCTACCACGCAGTACCCCGTTGGCATGCAGTTGACCTAACTGAGGCAGTTTGGACGTTTCTAGCATCATCGAACGCATTGAGTTCTCTTCCATCTGATTACCCTTCTCTCCATCTTCTGAATCAGAGTAACAGCTATATCTTCCTACGGGGTTTTGGCACTTGATTCAAATTCAAGTTTGGTTTCTTTGAGCCGGGCGGAGTATTCTCATTCTCCTACACGCCGCATCCTGCTGTTACCCTTCTTTTATGGCTGCATTTTGTTCCTTCTATGCATGCCGAAGATAGAGGAATTATCTTGTTCTACAGCAGTCACTGGTTCAGGCACAGCCCTTGGAGCGGGGTTTGATTATAGGGTCAACAGAGCATTGAGCTTCTCGATTAGAGCCTTTTGACTATTTTCCATTTTCTAATTGATCTCCTCAACCATCTTATTCAGCTCATCTTTGATGACAACTTCATGTTGACTGGAGGATGTCGGTGCCTGGTTTCCTAAGTTAGCACCATTTACTTTAGCTTGTTGAAGACTAGCTCCTACCTACGGATCTTCCAGAGGCAATTCTTCTTCTTCCAGAGCCATTGATTCTAAAACAGCAAGTTCTTTAAGCAAAGATTGGGGATCTAGCTTCTGGACCTGTGGGCTCTAAAGTAGATAACTAGATCCGGGTCTTGAGTTCAATTCTCAATCAAAGCACCATAATGTTGACCTAAAAAAGGACCAACACTCTGGTTAAAGTTCAAAAGCACTAGCCCTATTCTGACAGAGCAATATCGCAGATTACAGATATAAAGAAAGAAGAATAAAAGAATGTAGGCAGACTTTTGATAGCGGTTCGGCTGTTAATGAAGCCTACATACTTATAGCTTTACAATAGACTGATTGCCGTTATAAAATTTGTTTGATTACAAAGCTAGATTGAATCCCCAGAGCTGGAATTCATTGGGGAATCATAGTGAATTCCTTTGGAGATTGCTGTGAGGAAGATAGAGGGTGAAGAATAATTCTAGCAGAGATTCAGCAACCAGTTCAGAGAAGATCCTCTTTGCATTCCAGGTGGGATAGTATTTATAGAGGTTGAAGAACTTCTGGGCCAGGCCTGTTTTCAATCAGTTTACATGTAGGTTATAGGCGACCTAAGGGTGCTTTGGCTCGCAAAATGAGCCAAAACCATGGGTCACTAGCGACCTATAGACTTGGTTTGTTTTGCGGACCAAGTTTTGCCTCTATTTGATAGTGTTCTGTATCTAGTTCGTTTGATGGTTTGAGCATAGGCATGGATTGCTGATGAGCTTAGCATTTAGGATTTTTCTGGAGTCTGGACTTGGAGATGTCCCCATAGCTTTTTATCATTGTTCTTATGGTTTTTATGGAAATTCACAAGCTGTTTACGTTTAGCTACTGATTGGACCAAAAGAATGCTGATCTCTCAGCTTCATTGATCCAGTCATTGCCTTAGTCATATAGCTTGGCCCTTGTTGATCCCTTATCTTAGCTTTTCTGATTAAGTCCTGAACCACCTCGTCTACACAAGGTTGTTCAATTTTCTATTAGTTTCTGCTGGGTTGAAAACCCAAATAATAATAGTCGTGCTCTTGATTTAGGAGGCATGTTAGGAAAAAAGCATTCAATGAAAGCACCAAAAGTTTTGCACACAAATTAGGTAAACATTTCCAATCAAGTTTACAATGGTAGATTCAGTAGAAATAGAATGCAAAAAAAGTAAAATACACAGATTTATAGCGGTTCAACCATAATGGGCCTACATACACTGTTCTTTTTTATTTCTTTTCTAGTATTTAAACTTTTACTAGTGTTTATATGTAAAATATAATGATTTATTGTTTGATATTGAAACCTGGAAGCACTGTTCGGCTATTTCTGTTTGGCACAACTTAGAGGTTCCAAAAAATTCTCTCAAAGTAGTTACATGGGTATTTATTGAAGTGAAGAGATACCGAGGCCTCCTTGGTGATTAGATAATTTACCTGTATAACTTATTTAATTTATATTTTCTTTACATAAAAGATACGATCTAAGATTTTTATATATATTTAGATTTCAATCCGTAAATGAACAACTCAGTTCGGCTGGTGTAACGACCTGCAAATTTATCACTTCAATATGTTTGAAATATTCAAATACAAGATTTTATAACACAAATTGTAATGTTTTGAACCATAAATAGTGATAGTAAACTTGTTTTAGAAGTATATTAACAAATATATGTATCTGGTATTTTCGTCAGAAAAGTGATGAAATCAGTTTTTAGGAAAATTGAGATTTTCTCAACATTAGCGTGCATGGAACTGGACACATATAGTTATTTATCCATTTAAGTAAGAATATGAAATAAAAATTATTTATTTTATTTTTGAAATAAAATGCCTTTATGACTTCATCAATGATGTCATCATTTTTAAATAATTGATTTTTTGATTTAAATTTAGTTAAATGATTTAATAATTATTTTAAATGATAATAATTAATTTTAATTAGTAATATAGTGAAAATAATTCATTTATAATAGTTTTATAAAGATATATGCTAGATTTGAGAATATAAGAAATTCATAACGCTTTACCGACACAACATCACTTTTTATAAACTTCTATTTAATATGGGTTTATATAGTTTTATGATTCAAATGTGATCATTTTAATGAATTAATAATGATGAGAAATTAGTTTTCAAAATTTCTTAACGTTTATATAAAATTTAAATTATAATTGAAAATGTGATTGGAAATCGAAATCAAAATTCGTAACAGTTTAACTTAGAGAAGATATGCAACGTTATATGTTATATGTGACATACATGCACAAATATACACATATATACATCCATGTACACATAACATATATGAAATGCCATTTACATTTAATTGTTACTAATGGTAAAAGGTACAAATATCATGATATTTATGAATAAAAATCTAGATATTTTCTTACAAAAATCAAATCAAAACATCACTTCACCTTGTGTAGATGAAGCAGCATGAGGAGGGGAGTGAGTTGCGTATGTAATGGTGATGGAGGTGGCGAAAGTAAGCACATGTTGAGGTGAAATGGTGATGTGAAAGCTAAAGGAAAATCATGATATTTTTCCAAACCTTTGCCTATAAATACAAGCATCCATTCTCAACTTCATTCACATATTTCTTCATCTTATTCCTTTTCTCAAGATTCCTAATGGTTTCTAATGGTCTCTACATCTTAGGAAATTTATGAAGAAAAATAAAGGCAAAAAGAAAGATATTATATATATTTATACATATATATGAAATCAATGTCGACCCACTTCCAAACTAAAGCCAAATCACTCCCTACCATCTCTAGTACCCATGGCCACCACCTCCTCCCTCTTCAAGGACAAGCTCCAATTATCTGATTGGACCGATGTAGGGGATAGTAAATTGGATTTATTCAGACCACATCTTCCTAAGATAAACGGAGATTTGGAGCTTTCCAAAAAGTTAAACAAGATTTAAAATAGGATTGTGGTTGTTAAAGAAAACATTCTAGTTAAATTCTATATTAAATTCCGAGGAGGGAACTTGTACTATTCCTATGAATTTAAAAGGTGATTTCACCATTATTCGATGAATAATACAAGTTGAATACGGAAACTACTATCGAGTATAACCAGTCTAAAATATATGGATCTCTTTTAATCAATACTAACGATTTTGGGTTTACAATAATGATGTTTTAAATAACACTGTTTTGACCAATTAAATATATGTTTTAGGATTGTGAAATCTTCATCATGATTTTAACTATACTAATTAATGATGAATTTTTTTGGTTTAATTGTCCCGTATATGCTGAATAGAATATATTTTAATGATGTATACCTCTAAGAGAGGTATTTTACATTAATAAAATGTAGTAATTAATTGAATAAAAATCACCTATATACGTGACATCCTTTATCGATAATTGGTTTGGAGAAAGCGGGATCAGATTTGCCTTGGCACGTAGTGTAGCATGATAGGGGGTTCTTGCTTTGTGTTTGGTGAAGAGCAGAGACTCTTACTCCTACATGTCCTCCGGATTGGTTTAGTCAAGAGGCTGGCCGTAAAAGAAAATGGTGAGGTACCAGTATGAGCCATAGTGGTTGTACTTACTGCCGGAGCGCCGAAGGCTTGGTCTTCACAGTTGGTATTAGAGCCTAGGTTGAGCAAACACCTGAGCCTAGTATGGATAAAATCTCATCAAAGATAGAGTTAGTAACACTCTAGGATGAGTAACTCATTATAGATGGGGTATGTCACACCCTAGTATGAGTCGAGAGTAGTATATAAGAGCACGTATTTGTTAATGCTATATATAATTGATTTATTTTGAAATATGGTAAATGAAATAATTTTACATAGGATTATATTTTGTATATGAAGGAAAATCTTTCAAATAATTTAGTTATTTATGCAGTGTTTGATTGTTAAGAGAATGATAATACTCAATAATTATCAATGATTGATTGGTTGTTTGAATTTAAAGTTTAAATACGAGCACTTCATGAATGTAGTTTCACAATTTGACCATGTGGTGTTCGATAAATAATAATGTCGTTTAAGTTAAATAATTTATGAATGCATTTTACAAGTGATTTTATAAATTGGATTTATAAAACATGTTTTATAAAGAGAATTTTGAAAAATTAAATCCTGGTATTTTTGAAAAGAATTTGATGATTAACTAGTTCGAGTGGCTCAAAAGTAACTAAAAAAATGGATAGGAGTTGCGTTTGGATGGTAAACACTTTTCTTAAGCATTCCCCTTCTCATCAAGAGAATATATGATGCTATTGGTAGTACCTAGTTCCTTGGTACCATTTTTGAGTTACTCGATCTGTATGATTTTCTAAAGTTAAAAAGATAATGCGTATCATTAATTGATAGATTAATTAGTGATTGTTAATTTTTACCAAGTTGTTTGCATTGGTTAAAGAGAGTATAATATAATATAAGGAGTTCATTATAATTTTAAGAATAAAAGATATATAATGATGTTTCAGAATAATAAAATTGGTACTTGAATTCTAAAGAAATTTGATTCAAAATGAAAGTTATTTTGGAAGGAAAAAATGAGTGTTTAAATAAATAAGTGTTTTTATAAATGACATTTTGATAAGTTAAACTTGGTAGAAGATTCTAGTAAAGCTGGTTGTATTAAAAGCTGTATTTTGTGAAATTTTTAAAAAGAGTATTTAAATAAGAATGGCTTTTTAATATATCTTCTAAATGAGGGTAAAAAATATTTGAGTTGTATGAAAAGGTTAAACATTTGGATGGGCTTTTGTGAAATGTTTTCATAAATAACTTTAAAAAAGGGCTTAAATGGAAGAAGACTGGATTTCGACATCATTGTCATAAATAAGTGTTTTAAGGAAAGTGAGGAAGATATATATTATAAGACTATTGTTATGGTAAGTGATTTCTCGAAAGAGATATTTTATATAGTATACGGGATTTATACATATCATACATTTGATGTTAAGATTCGAAGTGGGTAACTTATATCTATTTTTAGTCCATTCAATGTCTAAGAGGTAATGATACACCAACTTGATCAGCTTCATTGTCAACAAATAAATAGTTTAAGTTCGACATCGAAAATTAATACTAAGTATAACTAATCAGATCTCTATACTAGTGTTTTTGGGCTGTCGTAGCGTGTTTTACCCAACATCTGTTTTGACCCAATAAAGTGTGTTTTGGAAATATGAAATTTTCCTCAAAATATTTTTATGGATTAAGCATACAGAGGTATTTTCTAAATGTTGAAATTGAAATAATTTCTTTGGAAAGAATATAGAAATTTTTGGTGAATAATTTATTTTAAAGTGATTATATATAAAGAAGCATCCTCGTAAAAATGTTTGAATAAAAAATTTTTGAAATGTTTTCATAATTTTTTTGGAAAGGTTAATAAATACGTATGAGGTACGTAGATCATTTCGTTGCACGATTTCGATCTAAGATTCAAGTACAGTACTTTGAGGTGTTTTACACTGGTCTGAAAAAGGATTTATCACTCGATTCATGACGACCAATGTTGATGAGGATTTGTAGTCGGACACTTATATTTTCTATCATAGTTGAGGACTATGCAAAGAAAATAAAAGCTTCGAAGCCTGATCAAAGTCCGCATTAGAGGAGTGAGGGATCATACTAGTTGAAAAGTTGTAACGACCTGCAAATTTATCACTTGGATAAATTATATTTATTTTTTGAAATATTTAGATATGGGTTTTAAAGTAAGAAATAATCATGTTTTAAGTGATAAATATTAATAGTTATTTTAGTTGGGAAAAATACTGTGAAAAAATTACCGAGGTAAAATACTGATAATTTGTAAATATCATCCTAGGTAAAATATTGATAAAAACAACCAAAAATCCTTTTATCGATAAAACTGCTTTTAAACAATAAGGATCATGCATGGGTCTTGACACATACACTAAAACATGCATTCAAACAAGATTATGAAATAAATTAATTTATTTTATTTTTGGAAAATAAAATGAATTTATGACATTGATAGTTGATATCACCGGTTTTATATATTACATCGAAAATTCAAGTTAAGTTTGAATATTATATAAATGGGTTTTTATTTACAAATAAACCTATTTTAATTATTTAATAATGATGGTAAAATAGTTTTTAAAAATTATTTACCAAAATAGATAGTTCGTAGAAAAATAGGAAATGTGACCGAAGAACGTTTTCCAGATCAAAAAGTGGTTGGGAACATTGTTCGCCTCTATGCAATATACACACACAAATATGCAGATAATTAACCATATAATAATATACTTAATTATGTATTATCTTATGTTAATTATATTTAGCAAGTGATGTGACAGGACATTGTTTTAAAATAATAACTTATATATATATACTAAATCATGTCATTATCTCTTGCATTTCCTAAAGTACCACATCATTGTGATATCCCGGAATTTTAGACGATATCAATTTAATAATCTTTATATAAAATTAAATTGATATTGACAACATTGATTAGTAAAATATGTTTTGGTTTAATAATCAGATTTAATAAATATTTAATATGTGATTGTCTTTTTAAAAAGCTAAAATAAATGTTTTAAATTATAATGTATATATATATTTGTATATATATTATAATTTATCTTTGTTTTGGATATAATAAATAAATGAAGTTTTGTTTTCAAAATTCTAATAATATATTGAGTAATTAGGAAATTATGTTTTAAATTAATATTAAGTTTTTTTTTTAAAAAAATCTATTTAAATTAGTAATTATATGGTTTGATAATATTTAAAATAAATGAAATTGTTTAAAATTTGTCTTAGTTTAATTTTTGTTTTAAATTTAAATAAAGGTTGATTTTTTTTCTTTTTAAAATATTATTTTATTAAATATGAATTGAGCATATTTTATATAAATTTAAAATATAAGATAGCATATGATTTAAATTCATTTAATAATAAAAGTGATTTATAATTTCTTTATAAATCATATAAAATTTGTTAATTAGTTATTTTAAGTCATATTAATTTTCATAAATACAAAAGGAAAATAGAATCTTCATTTTTAAATTGATTTTGGTTTTATTTCAAAGAATTAATTTGATTTGGCAATTTTATTTTGAAATTCAAATTAATTGATTCTTTAAAATATTTTGTAAGTTTTAATTTATAAATTGTTTACATTTTCTTAAAAGTAAGAAAATCATATATATTCAAATAAACATAAAATAAATTAAAGAAAACTCTTTATAAACATTTAAAAATATAACTAAATTAATTAAAAGACAAGTGTTAACATATTAATAAATCAAATAACATGTGTTAAGTAATGAATAAAGCAAGTTGACAAATGTTAATTCATTAAGACAAGTGTCAATAAATTTCTATTTTCTTTCATTTATTTTTTTTTTAAATTTATTTCAGCCCTCTTTTAAAAAAAAATCACTTTTCTTTTTATCTTTTAAAAAAAAATCAAATAAGAGATCATTCAAAATTGCATTTCTTTTCAACCTGGAAATCAATTCTTGCAAGATCAAATGTCTGCATTTCATCTCTGGAATGGCCTGCATGCATGAAGTAGATAATTAGAAGAAACATAAAGTTTTCAGTCCAAAGCAATTCAAGTTCAAATTTCTCAATTAACATGGATGCTCTGCTCAGGAAATTCAGTGAGTAACATTTTGCTTTACAATGAATTAAGTGATAATGGTTGCCTAAATTATCTCTGGAAAATTAGATTTGTTTGTGAACATTTGATAAATGTGTGCATGCTTGTAATTATAAACATATACCTCTGTTCTCTGTTTTTGACCTAGATTTGCAACATAAATTCCTATCTTTTAACCCAAGATCTGTTAAAATCTTAATTGCAGACAAATGATTGTTGTTAGTTTTTAAAGTAATGTTTAAAAAATTTATTTAGTTAAAATAAATTGGACAATCTCACTGGAAAACTTTGAAGGGCGGTGAAGTTTGATAAATGTTAATGTTCAAACATACGAATTTACTGATTTAAGTATAAATTCAGAAAGCTTAATCAAAAATATTGATTTTTTTTTTAAAACTGAAAATAAAGTTTCTAGCTGGGTTATGAATATATATTACTGTTTTGACCCAAAGTGGAGTTTGGATCATCTCTGATGATTTTGGGGTTCTGGAAGTTTGGAGTTTCTTCTGGAGGAAGTGGGGTATAGGGTGAGGCCGAGGAAAATTTCAGGTGGTGGTTTAAGGGGTTGTGGTGGCTGCGGCGGTCAGTTTTTAATTTTAACCCTAGCTCTAAACAAGTTAGGGAAATTCGATCACTTCTGTCTCTGCACTAGATCGAGTGCTAAGCGGTTTTGAAGGAGGGTAGCTAGGTCTATAACGAAGGCAAGGAAGGAATTGTAGCTCTATCGGTGGTAGGAGGAAAGGGGTATTGAAGTTGACAGGTTTTGGGTTTTGAGTTGCCCTGTGTTCCAGGTTTTGGTTTGGGACTGTTTATTTTGATTCCAGGTGAGTGGTGTAGTTCAGGTGGTCGGGGTAGAGTGTTTGGGTGATCTGGGGTATGTTCAAGTTCCTGGTGTTGGATGGTGATAGTCAGAGCCACCGTGCATGTGCACGGTGCTCTCATTTTCCTGGTGATCTATTTTGGGAGGACTGTTGCTTTGGGAATTGCAGATTGTACTCGAGTGAGTACTCGAGTCATATGTGGGTTTGCCCGAAGTAAAGTGTGAAATGAGTCGAAGTACTGTTGTGTTGAACTCGGGTAGTTTTCTTAGTGGCAGTGTTTTGTTTCTGTAATCTGAACTACTTCAGATTTTAAAAAATTTAAAACTAAATTTAAAAATAAGTAAGCAGGTTTAAATCTAAACTGAAGCAAGATTAAAACATGAATTCAAATAGGTTTTGAATTTCAGTTTTTGAATAAACAAGATTTGCAGGAATTGAAATATTTAAATTGAAACCTGCACAGTTTTTATAATGTTTTTTTAAATCTGAAAATAAGGATTTAAACAAGATTTAAATTCTAAGTTAAATCTGAACCTGAATTCAAATTAGAAGTTGAACCTAAAGTTCAAATAAAACAAGTTTTAAATTCAAGGTTAAAATCAAGTTGAATATTTTTAGAATTTTATACACATGTGTAATGAAATTTAAAATAGGGTTTAAATTTAAATCTTTGAATTTAAATCTAAAACATGATTTGAATTTTGGGTTATAATTTAAATAAGATTTGAATTTATATGTTTCAATATTATTTGAAATATTTAAGGTAATTTAAATTTATTTAAATTGAATATGGGCTAAAGAGAAAACTATTCTTCTAAATTGCTTTAAGAGGTAAGTGATTCTTTAAAGTAAAAACTAAAGAGTTTTTAAATACTTAAAATCTTGTTTAAAGTTTAAATTTGATTTAATTTTAAAAAATAATAATTTAAAATGGAATTTAAAGAAATTTAAAAGCAATTTGTTTTTTTTAAATTTCTTTGATAATGATAATTAAATCATTAATGAAATTAATGATTATCATTAAGTTGATTTGAACTTAATGATTTATTAATTAATCTAGGTAATTAAGTTTTGTAATTAATTAATTTAATTAATTAATAATTAGGTTAATTAAATAAATAATTAAGGATTTATTTAATTAATTAAAAGTTTTAAGTAAGTTAATTAAATTTGATTAAAGTGTGATTTAGAAATTAATTTAAATAAGATTTGATTAATTTAATTAATGAATTGAATTTATTAATCAAGTAATTAATAATTAATTAAGTTTTAATTATTAATTGATTAATTTAATAATTAAAAAAAATATTAATGAGTTTCTTTAAATAAATTAAGAATTAATATTTATTAATTCAATTAATTACTTTGGAATAGTAATTAAAGATTTATCATTGGTTAATGAAGGTCGTTAGCTTAGTATTATTTTATAATTAATCAATGTAATTAGTTTTAATGATTAATTGAATTAATTAATTTAAAGATAACCACTTGAGAATTATTTAAGTATAATTACTTAATGAAAGTAATTAAGGAAAATAATTACTAATTGTAATTAATTAATTTTATTTTTTGATTAATTAAGTCAATTAATTAAGTTTATTAATTTAATTTAATCACTGCTTGATTTGAAAAGTAATTACCAATGTAATTAAAAATGGAAAATTACTTAGTGAAGTAATTAAGAAAATAAATTACTAGATGTACTTTAATGGAGGAGTTTTGGAAATTAATTACTTTGTGTAATTAATATGTAATTTATATGTTGTATAAGTACTTAGGTAAGTAATTAATAATTAATTACTTAGTGTAATTTAGGTTTTGTTCACTGAGTTATTTGAAATGATTAAGAAATGTAATTAATTTAATGTAATTACTAAATGTGATTGATCAGGAATGATTAATCAATGGAGATGATTGATAATTAATTTAATGGAGTTATTTTGAATAAAGTAATTCGAGATCATTAGTTAATGATATAAGTAAGGATTGATTAATTATGAACAATTAATCAATGAAGGTATTAATTAATGTAATTAATTAAGGATTAATGTAATTAATTAATTAATAAAGTAATTACAGGTTAATTACTAAATTTGGTTTGGATTAATTATTTGTGAAATTAATTGAAGGATAATTACTTGAATGTAATTAAAGAATAATTAATCAAGATGATTAATTAGAGTAATTTGTTGAGAATGATTAATTAATTGATTTATAATTAATTGATGTGTAAGCAAGATTTATATGGATGAGTAATTAATTTAATTCATTTTAAATTAATTAAGAAGAAGTAATTAATTTAATTCATTTTAAATTAATTATAGAATGATGATTTATAAGTCATTGCTTATGAATGATGATTGATATTTATTACCCTGAATGGTTGAAATCTCAGTTATGAGATAAATGTTGTTGTGTGATTTGGATGTTATGGTTGCATTGAGTTGATAATATGATTTATCTGTTTGAGTTGATAATATCTATTATCTGATGTGATGATAATATTGATTATCTATTGTGATGGTGATATATGGAATATCTATTTGATTTTGATAATATGGATTACCTGTTATTTGATAATGCTGATTATCAATTATTGATCTGTGAGTTATCTATCAGTGTGTATATAGATACTATAATGAAATAATTTTAAATCTTTAAAACAACTTGGACCTAAAAGACACGCTTTGGATTTCGATGAGACCGGGATCGAATTTGCTACATTATAGCGTGATAGGGGGTTCTCGCTTTGCGTTAGGTAGCGAACGGGAGACTCTTTACCCCACATGCCCCCGGGGGTAGTATAAGGCCTTGCGGGGTTGGTTGCGAGTCAAGAGGCTGGCCGTAAAAGAAAACCCGAGGTACCACTAGGAGCCACGGCGGGGCTGGGATGGTTGAAAAGCCTACCAGTCGGTGAGCCGTTGTTGATGGTTGCAAAGCCTAGACTATCACAGGTGGTATCAGAGCATTAGGTTGAGTGAATACCTAGGCTCTATAATAGTGTCTTTCTTGAGAGAGCATATTTGTAATTTTTAAATATATATATATATATATATATATATATATATTTCTACCTATCTGTTGGGTTACCTGTTCAGGTTTTCCAATATAAGTTATAAAGGTAGATGGGGTAATAGTGTGTGTAACGCGATTACTACCAATGGTTGGAGTATGATGTTAGGTTGGTAGTGTATCTGTCGAGACTATAGACCTAATACCGTCTCGAGTGAGTTTTGCAGTGATATAAGGACTTCATTGATCTCTAAAGGTAACCTGTTAAGGTTCGGAGTTTATCTTTGAAGTTGGATGAGCAGAGTTTGCATCTGTTGGCTGAGCAGAAGCAAGTGATGATATCTTGATACCTTAGGGAAGGAGTAGCTGCGTGATGAAATGCAGTGACTATGGATGTTTCCGAAGATGATTTCTTTGGAACAAGTTTAAGGAAGTAGGTCTGATTCAGTATTGTGGCTGGATACGGCAGATGTTTCTGTGTGGTTTGAAGTCCGAGTTTATCGAAGAGCTTTGGATTGAGAATTCTTTGGCATTGTTGTCAGCAGTGCAATTCGGAGTGTTCTGTGTGTCGGCAGAGTTTTCTGGCTTAGCAGTTTTCTGAAGAAGGAGTTCAGAAGCAGAGGAGTAGAATCCATTTCTTCGATGGGTTGGCAAGATCAGCATAAGCTTTTCTGATTTGGTAAAGAGAGAACAGTTCTCTTTGGATTTTAGTTTGGATTGATCGCAAAGTGACTTGCGATAGTTGAGTGTTCTCTTGGGTTGTTGGAGATTTTTTCTGAATATTTTCAGGAAAGTCAAGAGTTTGTCTTCATCTAGAGATTCAGTGGTACTGGTGGTTCAACTAGTTGAAGGTTGGTTCCTTGAGATGGAGTTTGGCGAAGCAACTTAGGATTTGAGGAACCTCTGAGTTTTCTCTTGGTTATCTGAGATCTTTTTGGTTTTGCTGTCCGGTTGTGCTTGTGTTCTTCATCAGCATTCTTTTCTACTCCAAATCAGAGTCGTGCAGCGGAAGCAGTCTGGGAGTGCATCTGCTTTTCTTTTCCGGATAGGTGAAGTTTGTTTCGTTCTGGTGGTTGTGAGTGGAGTTGTTCTTGATCTTGATTGATCGTGGAGGATCATTTTGATGGGTTTGGTCTAGATTGTTTCTTGAGACATCAACAAGGATTGAGCTGATCAGGTAGGATGTAGGCAGCCCGAGATCGTCCGAAGAGTTTTGTGGATCTGAAGTCTGGTTTTGGATAAGTTTTCCCAGTTTTAGGAGCTATAAATTTTGGTAAGGTTGGGTAAGCTAGCTCCGGGATGTTTTGGATTTCTTCTGTGTTCTGTTTTGGATAAGTGTTTGATTATCTGGATTGAATTGCCAGTTTGGACAATTGGAATTCGTTGTGTTTCACGTATCTCTGAGGGAGTACGTGTATGATCTATTTCTGGTTTTGGAATCAGCTGTTTTGGGAGATTTGGTGGTTGAGACAGACTTGTCTATAGTCCGATGTCTTATTCAGTTATAGATATAGATAGTAGGAGTTCTACAGCTCATTAGTGTTGATTGTTTGGGTTTTATAGAGCGAGTAACCCGGTATTTACTTGGGAAACTCGAGGAAACTCTATCCAGAATTTTGTCTGGATAGTTAATTTTGTTTGATTGGATGAATTGATTGCTATGGTTGTTAGCATATGTTTGATATATGTTTGGTTTTAAAATTTAAAATCTTGAATAGGTTATTAAATTACCTTTGTTTTAAATTTCGGGGACGAAATTCTTTTAAGGGGGAAGGAATGTGATATCCCGGAATTTTAGACAATATCAATTTAATAATCTTTATATAAAGTTAAATTGATATTGACAACATTGATTAGTAAAATATGTTTTGGTTTAATAATCAGATCTAATAAATATTTAATTTGTGATTGTCTTTTTAAAAAGCTAAAATAAATGTTTTAAATTATAATGTATATATATATTTGTATATATATTATAATTTATCTTTGTTTTGGATATAATAAATAAATGAAGTTTTGTTTTTAAAATTCTAATAATATATTGAGTAATTAGGAAATTATGTTTTAAATTAATATTAAGTTTTTTTTAAAAAATCTATTTAAATTAGTAATTATATGGTTTGATAATATTTAAAATAAATGAAATTGTTTAAAATTTGTCTTAGTTTAATTTTTGTTTTAAATTTAAATAAAGGTTGATTTTATTTCTTTTTAAAATATTATTTGATTAAATATGAATTGACTATATTTTATATAAGTTTAAAATATAAGATAGCATATGATTTAAATTCATTTAATAATAAAAGTGATTTATAATTTCTTTATAAATCATATAAAATTTGTTAATTAGTTATTTTAAGTCATATTAATTTTCATAAATATAAAAGGAAAATAGAATCTTCATTTTTAAATTGATTTTGGTTTTATTTCAAAGAATTAATTTGATTTGGCAATTTTATTTTGAAATTCAAATTAATTGATGCTTTAAAATATTTTGTAAGTTTTAATTTATAAATTGTTTGCATTTTCTTAAAAGTAAGAAAATCATATATATTCATATAAACATAAAATAAATTAAAGCAAACTCTTTATAAACATTTAAAAATATAACTAAATTAATTAAAAGACAAGTGTTAACATATTAACAAATCAAATAACATGTGTTAAGTAATGAATAAAGCAAGTTGACAAATGTTAATTCATTAAGACAGGTGTCATTAAATTTTTATTTTCTTTTATTAATTTTTTTTGTTAAATTTATTTCAGCCCTCTTTTAAAAACATTTTCACTTTTCTTATTATCTTTAAAAAAAAAAATCAAATAAGAGATCATTCAAAATTGCATTTCTTTTCAACCTGGAAATCAATTCTTGCAAGATCAAATGTCTGCATTTCATCTCTGGAATGGCCTGCATGCATGAAGTAGATAATCAGAAGAAACATAAAGTTTTCAGTCCAAAGCAATTCAAGTTCAAATTTCTCCATAAACATGGATGCTCTGCTCTGGAAATTCAGTGAGTAACATTTTGCTTTAAAATGAATTAAGTGATAATGGTTGCCTAAATTATCTCTGGAAAATTAGATTTGTTTGTGAACATTTGATAAATGTGTGCATGCTTGTAATTATAAACATATACCTCTGTTCTCTGTTTTTGACCCAGATTTGCAACATAAATTCCTATCTTTTGACCCAAGATCTGTCAAAATCTTAATTGCAGACAAATGATTGTTGTCAGTTTTTAAAGTAATGTTTAAAAAATTTATTTAGTTAAAATAAATTGGACAATCTCACTGGAAAACTTTGAAGGGCAGTGAAGTTTGATAAATGTTAATGTTCAAACATACGAATTTACTGATTTAAGTATAAATTCAGAAAGCTTAATCAAAAATATTGACTTTTTTTTAAAACTGGAAACAAAGTTTCTAGTTGGATTATGAATATATATTACTGTTTTGACCCAAAGTGGAGTTTGGATCATCTCCGATGATTTTGGGGTTCTGGAAGTTTGGAGTTTCTTCTGGAGGAAGTGGGGTGTAGGGTGAGGCCGAGGAAAATTTCAGGTGGTGGTTTAAGGGGTTGTGGTGGCTGCGACGGCTAGTTTTTAATTTTAACCCTAGTTCTAAACAAGTTAGGGAAATTCGATCACTTCTGTCTCTGCACTAGATCGAGTGCTAAGCGGTTTTGAAGGAGGGTGGCTGGGTCGATAACGAAGGCATGGAAGGAATTGTAGCTCTATCGGTGGTAGGAGGAAAGGGATATTGACGTTGACAGGTTTTGGGTTTTGAGTTGCCCTGTGTTCCAGGTTTTGGTTTGGGACTGTTTATTTTGATTCCAGGTGAGTGGTGTAGTTCAGGTGGTCGGGGTAGAGTGTTTGGGTGATCTGGGGTATGTTCAAGTTCTGGTGTTGGATGGTGATAGTCACAGCCACCGTGCATGTGCACGGTGCTCTCATTTTCCTTGTGATCTGTTTTAGGAGGACTGTTGGTTTGGGAATTGCAGATTGTACTTGAGTGAGTACTCGAGTCATATGTGGGTTTGCCCGAAGTAAAGTGTGAAATGATTCGAAGTACTGTTGTGTTGAACTCGGGTAGTTTTCTTAGTGGCAGTGTTTTGTTTCTGTAATCTGAACTGCTTCAGATTTTAAAAATTTTAAAACTAAATTTAAAAATAAGTAAGCAGGTTTAAATCTAAACTGAAGCAAGATTAAAACATGAATTCAAATAGGTTTTGAATTTCAGTTTTTGAATAAACAAGATTTGCAGGAAATGAAATATTTAAATTGAAACCTGCACAGTTTTATATAATGTTTTTTTTAAATCTGAAAATAAGGATTTAAACAAGATTTAAATTCTAAGTTAAATCTGAACCTGAATTCAAATTAGAAGTTGAACCTAAAGTTCAAATAAAACAAATTTTAAATTCAAGGTTAAAATCAAGTTGAATATTTTTAGAATTTTATACGCATGTGTAATGAAATTTAAAACAGGGTTTAAATTTAAATCTTTGAATTTAAATCTGAAACATGATTTGAATTTTGGGTTATAATTTAAATAAGATTTTAATTTATATGTTTCAATATTATTTGAAATATTTAAGGTATTTTAAATTTATTTAAATTGAATATGGGCTAAAGAGAAAACTATTCTTCTAAATTGCTTTAAGAGGTAAGTGATTCTTTGAAGTAAAAACTAAAGAGTTTTTAAATACTTAAAATCTTGTTTAAAGTTTAAATTTGATTTAATTTTTTAAAAAGTAATAATTTAAAATAGAATTTAAAGAAATGTAAAAGCAATTTGTTTTTTAAAATTTCTTTGATAATGATAATTAAATCATTAATGAAATTAATGATTATCATTAAGTTGATTTGAACTTAATGATTTATTAATTAATCTAGGTAATTAAGTTTTGTAATTAATTAATTTAAATAATTAATAATTAGGTTAATTAAATAAATAATTAAGGATTTATTTAATTAATTAAAAGTTTTACGTAAGTTAATTAAGTTTGATTAAAGTGTGATTTAGAAATTAATTTAAATAAGATTTGATTAATTTAATTAATGAATTGAATTTATTAATCAAGTAATTAATAATTAATTAAGTTTTAATTATTACTTGATTAATTTAATAATTAAAAAAAATATTAATGAGTTTCTTTAAATAAATTAAGAATTAATATTTATTAATTCAATTAATTACTTTGGAAAAGTAATTAAAGATTTATCATTGGTTAATGAAGGTCATTAGCTTAGTATTATTTTATAATTAATCAATGTAATTAATTTTAATGATTAATTGAATTAATTAATTTAAAGATAATCACTTGAGAATTATTCAAGTATAATTACTTAATGAAAGTAATTAAGGAAAATAATTACTAATTGTAATTAATTAATTTTATTTTTTGATTAATTAAGTTAATTAATTAAGTTTAATTAATTTAATTTAATCACTGGTTGATTTGAAAAGTAATTACCAATGTAATTAAAAATGGAAAATTACTTAGTGAAGTAATTAAGAAAATAAATTACTAGATGTAATTTAATGGAGGAGTTTTGGAAATTAATTACTTTGTGTAATTAATATGTAATTTATATGTTGTATAATTACTTAGGTAAGTAATTAATAATTAATTACTTAGTTTAATTTAGGTTTTATTCACTGAGTTCTTCGAAATGATTAAGAAATGTAATTAATTTAATGTAATTACTAAATGTGATTGATCAGGAATGATTAATCAATAGAGATGATTGATAATTAATTTAATGGAATTATTTTGAATAAAGTAATTTGAGATCATTAATTAATGATATAAGTAAGGATTGATTAATTATGAACAATTAATCAATGAAGGTATTAATTAATGTAATTAATTAAGGATTAATGTAATTAATTATATATAATCAATTAATAAAGTAATTACATGTTAATTACTGAATTTAGTTTGGATTAATTAATTTGTGAAATTAATTGAAGGATAATTACTTGAATGCAATTAAAGAATAATTACTCAATATGATTAATTAGAGTAATTTGTTGAGAATGATTTATTAATTGATTTATAATTAATTGATGTGTAAGCAAGATTTATATGGATGAGTAATTAATTTAATTCATTTTAAATTAATTAAGAAGAAGTAATTAATTTAATTCATTTTAAATTAATTGTAGAATGATGATTTATAAGTCATTGCTTATGAATGATGATTGATATTTATTACCCTGAATGGTTGAAATCTCAGTTATGAGATAAATGTTGTTGTGTGATTTGGATGTTATGGTTGCATTGAGTTGATAATATGATTTATCTGTTTGAGTTGATAATATCTATTATCTGATGTGATGATAATATTGATTATCTATTGTGATGGTGATATATGGAATATATATTTGATTTTGATGATATGGATTACCTGTTATTTGATAATGCTGATTATCAATTATTGATCTGTGAGTTATCTATCAGTGTGTATATAGATACTGTAATGAAATTATTTTAAATCTTTAAAACAACTTGGACCTAAAAGACACGCTTTGGATTTCGATGAGACCGGGATCGGGTATGCTACATTACAGTGTGATAGGGGGTTCTCGCTTTGCGTTAGGTGGCGAACGGGAGACTCTTACCCCTACATGCCCCTGGGGGTAGTATAAGGCCTTGCGGGGTTGGTTGCGAGTCGATAGGCTGGCTGTAAAAGCAAACTCGAGGTACCACTGGGAGCCACGGCGAGGCTGGGATGGTTGAAAAGCCTACCAGTTGGTGAGCCGCTGTTGATGGTTGCAAAGCCTAGACTATCACAGGTGGTATCAGAGCATTAGGTTGAGTGAATACGTAGGCTCTGTAATAGTGTCTTTCTTGAGAGAGTGTATTTGTAATTTTTAAACATGTATATATATATAAACATATATATATATATATATTTCTACCTATCTGTTGGGTTACCTGTTCAGGTTTTCCAATATAAGTTATAAAGGTAGATGGGATAGTAGTGTGTGTAACGCGATTACTACCAATGGTTGGAGTATGATGTTAGGTTGGTAGTGTATCTGTCGAGACTGTAGACCTAATACCGTCTCGAGTGAGTTTTGCAGTGATATAAGGACTTCATTGATCTCTAAAGGTAACCTGTTAAGGTTCGGAGTTTATCTTTGAAGTTGGATGAGCAGAGTTTGGATCTGTTGGCTGAGCAGAAGCAAGTGATGATATCTTGATACCTTAGGGAAGTAGTAGCTGCGTGATGAAATGCAGTGACTATGGATGTTTCCGAAGATGATTTCTTTGGAACAAGTTTAAGGAAGTAGGTCTGCTTCAGTGTTGTGGCTGGATTCGGCAGATGTTTCTGTGTGGTTTGAAGTCCGAGTTTCTCGAAGAGCTTTGGATTGAGAATTCTTTGGCATTGTTGTCAGCAGTGCAATACGGAGTGTTCTGTGTGTCAGCAGAGTTTTCTGGCTTAGCAGTTTTCTGAAGAAGGAGTTCAGAAGCAGAGGAGTAGAATCTGTTTCTTCGATGGGTTGGCAAGATCAGCATAAGCTTTTCTGATTTGGTAAAGAGGGAACAATTCTCTTTGGATTTTAGTTTGGATTGATCGCAAAAGTGACTTGCGATAGTTGAGTGTTCTCTTGGGTTGTTGGAGATTTTTTCTGAATATTTTCAGGAAAGTCAAGAGTTTGTCTTCATCTAGAGATTCAGTGGTACTGGTGGTTCAACTAGTTGAAGGTTGGTTCCTTGAGATGGAGTTTGGCGAAGCAACTTAGGATTTGAGGAACTTATGAGTTTTCCCTTGGTTATCTGAGATCTTTTTGGTTTTGCTGTCCGGTTGTGCTTGTGTTCTTCATCAGCATTCTTTTCTACTCCAAATCAGAGTCGTGCAGCGGAAGCAGTCTGGGAGTGCATCTGCTTTTCTTTTCCGGATAGGAGAAGTTTGTTTCGTTCTGATGGTTGTGAGTGGAGTTGTTCTTGATCTTGATTGATCGTGGAGGATCATTCTGATGGGTTTGGTCTAGATTGTTTCTTGAGACATCAGCAAGGATTGAGCTGATCAGGTAGGATGTAGGCAGCCCGAGATCGTCCGAAGAGTTTTGTGGATCTGAAGTCTGGTTTTGGATAAGTTTTCCCAGTTTTAGGAGCTATAAATTTTGGTAAGGTTGGGTAAGCTAGCACCGGGATGTTTTGGATTTCTTCTGTGTTCTGTTTTGGATAAGTGTTTGATTATCTAGATTGAATTGCCAGTTTGGACAATTGGAATTCGTTGTGTTTCACGTATCTCTGAGGGTGTACGTGTATGATCTATTTCTGGTTTTGAAATCAGTTGTTTTGGGAGATTTGGTGGTTGAGATAGACTTGTCTATAGTCCGATGTCTTATTCAGTTATAGATATAGATAGTAGGAGTTCTACAGCTCATTAGTGTTGATTGTTTGGGTTTTATAGAGCGAGTAACCCGGTATTTTCTTGGGAAACTCGAGGAAACTCTATCCAGAATTTTGTCTGGATAGTTAATTTTGTTTGATTGGATGAATTGATTGCTATGGTTGTTAGCATATGTTTGATATATGCTTGGTTTTAAAATTTAAAATCTTGAATAGGTTATTAAATTACCTTTGTTTTAAAATTCGGGGACGAAATTCTTTTAAGGGGGAAGGAATGTGATATCCCGGAATTTTAGACAATATCAATTTAATAATCTTTATATAAAATTAAATTGATATTTACAACATTGATTAGTAAAATAATTTTTGGTTTAATAATCAGATCTAATAAATATTTAATTTGTGATTGTCTTTTTAAAAAGCTAAAATAAATGTTTTAAATTATAATGTGTATATATATTTGTATATATATTATAATTTATCTTTGTTTTGGATATAATAAATAAATGAAGTTTTGTTTTTAAAATTCTAATAATATATTGAATAATTAGGAAATTATGTTTTAAATTAATATTAAGTTTTTTTATATAAAAAAGTCTATTTAAATTAGTAATTATATGGTTTGATAATATTTAAAATAAATGAAATTGTTTAAAATTTGTCTTAGTTTAATTTTTGTTTTAAATTTAAATAATGGTTGATTTTATTTCTTTTTAAAATATTATTTGATTAAATATGAATTGAGTATATTTTATATAAGTTTAAAATATAAGATAGCATATGATTTAAATTCATTTAATAATAAAAGTGATTTATAATTTCTTTATAAATCATATAAAATTTGTTAATTAGTTATTTTAAGTCATATTAATTTTCATAAATATAAAAGGAAAATAGAATCTTCATTTTTAAATTGATTTTGGTTTTATTTCAAAGAATTAATTTGATTTGGCAATTTTATTTTGAAATTCAAATTAATTGATTCTTTAAAATATTTTGTAAGTTTTAATTTATAAATTGTTTGCATTTTCTTAAAAGTAAGAAAATCATATATATTCATAGAAACATAAAATAAATTAAAGAAAACTCTTTATAAACATTTAAAAATATAACTAAATTAATTAAAAGAAGAGTGTTAACGTATTAACAAATCAAATAACATGTGTTAAGTAATGAATAAAGCAAGTTGACAAATGTTAATTCATTAAGACAAGTGTCATTAAATTTCTATTTTCTTTTATTTATTTATTTTGTTAAATTTAGTTCAGCCCTCTTTTAAAAACATTTTCACTTTTCTTATTATCTTTTAAAAAAAATCAAATAAGAGATCATTCAAAACCGCATTTCTTTTCAACCTGGAAATCAATTCTTGCAAGATCTGCATTTCATCTCTGGAATGGCCTGCATGCATGAAGTAGATAATCAGAAGAAACATAAAGTTTTCAGTCCAAATCAATTCAAGTTCAAATTTCTCAATAAACATGGATGCTCTGCTCAGGAAATTCATTGAGTAACATTTTGCTTTAAAATGAATTAAGTGATAATGGTTGCCTAAATTATCTCTGGAAAATTAGATTTGTTTGTGAACATTTGATAAATGTGTGCATGCTTGTAATTATAAACATATACCTCTGTTCTCTGTTTTTGACCCAGATTTGCAACATAAATTCCTATCTTTTGACCCAAGATCTGTTAAAATCTTAATTGCAGATAAATAATTGTTGTTAGTTTTTAAAGTAATGTTTAAAAATTTTATTTAGTTAAAATAAATTGGAGAATCTCACTGGAAAACTTTGAAGGGCAGTGAAGTTTGATAAATGTTAATGTTCAAACATACGAATTTACTGATTTAAGTATAAATTCAGAAAGCTTAATCAAAAATCTTGATTTTTTTTAAAAACTGAAAACAAAGTTTCTAGCTGGGTTATGAATATACATTACTATTTTGACCCAAAGTGGAGTTTGGATCATCTCTGATGATTTTGGGGTTCTGGAAGTTTGGAGTTTCTTCTGGAGGAAGTGGGGTGTAGGGTGAGGCCGAGGAAAATTTCAGGTGGTGGTTTAAGGGGTTGTGGTGGCTGCGGCGGCCAGTTTTTAATTTTAACCCTAGTTCTAAACAAGTTAGGGAAATTCGATCACTTCTGTCTCTGCACTAGATCGAGTGCTAAGCGGTTTTTAAGGAGGGTGGCTGGGTCGATAACGAAGGCATGGAAGGAATTGTAGCTCTATCGGTGGTAGGAGGAAAGGGATATTGACGTTGAAAGGTTTTGGGTTTTGAGTTGCCCTATGTTCCAGGTTTTGGTTTGGGACTGTTTATTTTGTTTCCAGGTGAGTGGTGTAGTTCAGGTGGTCGGGGTAGAGTGTTTGGGTGATCTGGGGTATGTTCAAGTTCCTGGTGTTGGATGGTGATAGTCAAAGCCACCGTGCATGTGCACGGTGCTTTCATTTTCCTGGTGATCTGTTTTGGGAGGACTGTTGGTTTGGGAATTGCAGATTGTACTCGAGTGAGTACTAGAGTCATATGTGGGTTTGCCTGAAGTAAAGTGTGAAATGACTCGAAGTACTGTTGTGTTGAACTCGGTTAGTTTTCCTAGTGGCAGTGTTTTGTTTCTGTAATCTGAACAGCTTCAGATTTTAAAAATTTTAAAACTAAATTTAAAAATAAGTAAGCAGGTTTAAATCTAAACTGAAGCAAGATTAAAACATGAATTCAAATAGGTTTTGAATTTCAGTTTTTGAATAAACAAGATTTGCAGGAAATGAAATATTTAAATTGAAACCTGCAAAGTTTTACATAATGTTTTTTTTAAAATCTGAAAATAAGGATTTAAACAAGATTTAAATTCTAAGTTAAATCTGAACCTGAATTCAAATTAGAAGTTGAACCTAAAGTTCAAATAAAACAAGTTTTAAATTCAAGGTTAAAATCAAGTTGAATATTTTTAGAATTTTATACACATGTGTAATGAAATTTAAAACAGGGTTTAAATTTAAATCTTTAAATTTAAATCTGAAACATGATTTGAATTTTGGGTTATAATTTAAATAAGATTTGAATTTATATGTTTCAATATTATTTGAAATATTTAAGGTATTTTAAATTTATTTAAACTGAATATGGGCTAAAGAGAAAACTATTCTTCTAAATTGCTTTAAGAGGTAAGTGATTCTTTGAAGTAAAAACTAAAGACTTTTTAAATACTTAAAATCTTGTTTAAAGTTTAAATTTGATTAAATTTTTAAAAAAAATTAATTTAAAATGGAATTTAAAGAAATTTAAAAGCAATTTGTTTTTTTAAATTTCTTTGATAATAATAATTAAATCATTAATGAAATTAATGATTATCATTAAGTTGATTTGAACTTAATGATTTATTAATTAATCTAGGTAATTAAGTTTTGTAATTAATTAATTTAATTAATTAATAATTAGGTTAATTAAATAAATGATTAAGGATTTATTTAATTAATTAAAAGTTTTAAGTAAGTTAATTAAATTTGATTAAAGTGTGATTTAGAAATTAATTTAAATAAGATTTGGTTAATTTAATTAATGAATTGAATTTATTAATCAAGTAATTAATAATTAATTAAGTTTTAATTATTACTTGATTAATTTAATAAAAAAAAATATAAATGAGTTTCTTTAAATAAATTAAAAATTAATATTTATTAATTCAATTAATTACTTTAGAAAAGTAATTAAAGATTTATTATTGGTTAATGAAGGTCATTAGCTTAGTATTATTTTATAATTAATCAATGTAATTAATTTTAATGATTAATTGAATTAATTAATTTAAAGATAATCACTTGAGAATTATTTATGTATAATTACTTAATGAAAGTAATTAAGGAAAATAATTACTAATTGTAATTAATTAATTTTATTTTTTGATTAATTAAGTTAATTAATTAAGTTTAATTAATTTAATTTAATCACTGGTTGATTTGAAAAGTAATTACCAATGTAATTAAAAATGGAAAATTACTTAGTGAAGTAATTAAGAAAATAAATTACTAGATGTAATTTAATGGAGGAGTTTCGGAAATTAATTACTTTGTGTAATTAATATGTAATTTATATGTTGTATAATTACTTAGGTAAGTAATTAATAATTAATTACTTCGTGTAATTTAGGTTTTGTTCATTGAGTTCTTTGAAATGATTAAGAAATGTAATTAATTTAATGTAATTACTAAATGTGATTGATCAAGAATGATTAATCAATAGAGATGATTGATAATTAATTTAATGGAGTTATTTTGAATAAAGTAATTTGAGATCATTAATTAATGATATAAGTAAGGATTGATTAATTATGAACAATTAATCAATGAAGGTATTAATTAATGTAATTAATTAAGGATTAACGTAATTAATTATAATTAATTAATTAATAAAGTAATTACAGGTTAATTACTGAATTTAGTTTGGATTAATTAATTTGTGAAATTAATTGAAGGATAATTACTTGAATGTAATTAAAGAATAATTAATCAAGATGATTAATTAGAGTAATTTGTAGAGAATAATTAATTAATTGATTTATAATTAATTGATGTGTAAGCAAGATTTATATGGGTGAGTCATTAATTTAATTCATTTTAAATTAATTAAGAAGAAGTAATTAATTTAATTCATTTTAAATTAATTATAGAATGATGATTTATAAGTCATTGCTTATGAATGATGATTGATATTTATTACCCTGAATGGTTGAAATCTCAGTTATGAGATAAATGTTGTGTGATTTGGATGTTATGGTTGCACTGAGTTGATAATATGATTTATCTGTTTGAGTTGATAATATAGATTATCTGATGTGATGATAATATTGATTATCTATTGTGATGGTGATATACGAAATATCTATTTGATTTTGAT
The DNA here is from genome assembly GCA_030765085.1 of Allium cepa. Classification (NCBI taxonomy): domain Eukaryota; kingdom Viridiplantae; phylum Streptophyta; class Magnoliopsida; order Asparagales; family Amaryllidaceae; genus Allium; species Allium cepa. The sequence goes on from CM060944.1 coordinate 438,655,813, forward strand.
AATATGGATTACCTGTTATTTGATAATGCTGATTATCAGTTATTGATCTGTGAATTATCTATCAGTGTGTATATAGACACTGTAATGAAATTATTTTAAATCTTTAAAACAACTTGGACCTAAAAGACACGCTTAGGATTTCGATGAGACCGGGATCGGATTTCCATATTTGGATATCCGAAAACCACATCGATTCCAAATAACGTTAGGTTGTGAATCCAAATGGAGCTTTGTGAAGACTCGAGGTGTAAGGGCTATACGTCAGTATAACTCTGTGGGTGATTCCGTAATGAGTTAACGGAATAGTGCTTATAGATTTGAGATGGTGATTCAGAGTGCAAGGGTTATCGTCGTTAACTCTGAGGGTGATTCCAAAATGAGTGTAACGAGATAATGCCTTCAGTTTCGTTCGAACCCGGAACGAACTTGTGTGAATTGAATGCTTTCAGAACATCGTCTGGTGGACGATGAGCATTCTAAGAGATGTGTTCTCTAAAGGTAATCGTAGCCTCAAGCCTCATCAACCGGGAATGGCTAAAACAGGGGACGTGCAGCAAGGTTTCGTGGGTAGCTCCCACTAGAGAGCGAGATTGATCCCTGTCTAGAAGTCCCTTCATATTCGGCTGTGTGGGCAGTTAGTTGCAAACAACTGCGGGGTTGTCTTGTTCGGAACTGTTCAGTAAGGAATGATTCCGGCCTTGTGTTGCAGGGGAGTGGGAGTACTCCTCGGTACGGTGATCTAGGCCACGTACTGTGATGGGCGGTACCCTAGTAGCCCTGCCATTGTATGGAATCCAAAATCCAATAAGTGCCAACGGTTTTGATTGTATTACCCACTTTTGTGGCTAGTAGCTGGAATTTAATAGATGTAACAATTTCGGCTATTTCTTATTTACTTGAAAACCCTAGACACTATTATAATATCATCGGATTTCCTATCAAATGTTTTGGTTAGCGTAAGGTAAAAACTTTTCCATGTTTATGTGTGGGAAGTCTTACGTGATACCTTTCTTTTCAAAGGGTTTTAAAGTAAAGCAACCTTAACCCGTTACTCACACCAGACCCATGTCTGACCCGGAGTTTATCTTTGTTTCTTAAACTCTTGGATACTCAAATTTTTACGAGTAGCCAAGGGATTCAGGTTAGCTTTGACGTATAATGGAGGAGCAATGTAGCAGGAGGCTTCTGCGTTGTAGATATATAGTTCCGCTGTGCTTTCTCTGTGTTGTGTTGTATTGAGTTGTAAATACTAGACAGGTGTTTATAACTGTCTAGTATATGTGATGTGTATGTTATGTATCTCTGATTGGTATTGTATATTATGTAAATACTTATGTTATTAATATAATTAATTCGTTCCGCTGTTGAGATTCTTGTGTTGTTTCTTCTTTCTCTTCTTTCTTTTCTTCTTCTATCCCTTTCTTTCTTAATTGCTGATGCGATTTTCTGGGAGTGGAAAGTCGGGTCGTCACAATCATTGCCCATTGTGGCTTATGAGATGTGACTAGAGAAGGGGGAGATGTGATAAATGAGGGGAAGAAAGGTGGTGATGTGATATGTCAAAATGATGACATGTTATGATATTTGAAACTAAGGATAAAATGGTAATTTCCTCACTTTTCTTCATCTATAACACACACCCATACAGATACTTTTTTATTTACATTCTCTCCTTCATTTTCTAAAACTTACTCTCTAAAATTTCCATGGCTTTCAAAACCTTTCTAAGTAAACTTTTCACTTTAAATCTCTTTTGAATCTAGTTTAAAATTTCCTATATTCATTTCTTACTTTATTCTTCAAGAAACCAAGCTCACACCCACCCCACATCACTAGGGCGAACCACCACACATCAGACTGAGCCAATTTGAAGCTCAAAACCTCGAAAAATCTTCACTCTTCGAAGCTCGTGTGTGTTTCCAAAGTCTAGTCGAAGTTCGCTTTGTGTTTGTGGAGTTTCCATGAGTAAACTACTTTATTTTGAAAAGGTTTTTGACTTTAATATGGTGTGTTATTGTGGTGATAATATGATGAGAAAATTGAATGGTCATTATGTTGGTCGATGGTGATTTGATGGATGTTAGCGTTTGGTGTTGAATTTGAGATTTGAATGTGATGTTGTCGAGTTATTAAGCATACAACCTTATGTTTATATATGTGTTTCATTGTGATGTTAAAAGTATAGTGGTATGGATGTATAATTGTGATCTAAGAACCAAAGTATGTTGAGTTGAAACAAAGTCAACAACTTTGTGCGTTGCGACGGACGTTAGATCTTCAAAATCAAAAACTACGTTTTCATGTTTAAAGTTTGAAAATGGTTTCAAAATTTCTATCTTTGTTTCTAAGCCTTAACAACTTTAAAATTTATGTTTCTAAACATGAAATTGGAAAGAATAAGCAAGTGCTTCCTCTTAAAGTATGTTTAAACGAACTGTCATAGCGATAGTTGTTATGGACGTAATTTGACAAAATTATCGTTTTTCATTTTAAAGCAATTTCTTTTTAAATGATTTCACAAAAGTTTTCGAACTTGATTAGTAACATTACGAGGATTAAGTTTGGGAAATTTAATAATTTATTTAATTAAAAGTAATTAGTACTTAATTAGTAGCACTTAAGGAAGGTTAATGATTAATTAGAGATTAATAAATTTTTAATTAGTTATTAATGAAGTTAAGAAGTAATTCAATGATTAATTGCTATTTAATTAAGTCAGTTAGTTAATTAATTATTATTTAATTAAGTGATTATTTAATTAATTTATTAATTAATTAGGGTTTATCCAATAATGAATTGTTTTAACCTTAACTAAGATGCATTAAGAAGTTAATTAGAATTTAACCAAGTCCATTAAGTTAATTGAAGTTTAATTATGAAATAGTGATTTAATTAAAATTTAATTATGGTTTAAGCTAATTAAAAATATTTTAATCTTTTCAAAGCTATTTTTAAATTTAATCAGCTATATTTTAAATCAATTTTCTTTTCAAGCTAATTGATTTTAAATCAAAGGGTCTCTCGTCTGGACCATTAAGTAGCAAACGAATTAAAACATGTCGACATTTTATGGGAAGTAAGTGACTTGTGTTTAGCACAAATGCCGAATTTCGGTAGTGTGATAGACACTAGGAAGTTAATTTGAATAAGCGGTTCATGATAACTTAACCATATGGATGTACTTCTATATGTACATTTTTCATCCAATTATGGATTTACCTATATTTATAATTGGGCATCTACCTATGATTGATTGTATGTTATCAATGAATGCCCTGCATATCTAATGTTTGGCATTATAGATAAGTTAAACCCAAATCTAATGATCCATTATAGTGGTTGAGCCTCTGTTTGGTTTTGTAAAGTAAATATTTCATTTTCTTTTGAAATGGTCTTCAAAGTTTGTTCAATTTTGAACAAGTATTTAAAGAATGATCTGACAATTTGTTTGAGAAGTTTTATAAGTGATTTTAGGGTGTTCATAAAAGGAGTTTTAGAAATAGTTTTAAATATTTATAAAAAGATTTTATAAATGGGTTTAGATGTCTATAAATGGAAGTGTTATACAAGGTTTGAAAGTTTACAAAGAAGTTTGTATAACCGGGTTTGAATATTTATAAAGAATCTCGTAATGAGTATGGAGATTGATAAGTGTTTTGTAAATGAGTTTGGTTTAAAGAAAAAAGGATTTCATAGGTAAAGGAAATTTATAAAAGGATTTAGTAAGTTAATTACAAAAAGAATTCGAGATTTGGGTTTCTTAAGGGTGACTTTTAAAAATGGTGGTATGGAACATCCGTTCCACACTTAACAACGAAGGAATAATGCTTAGAGTTATCCTTTCTCCAACTAAAATAATGTAGTTAAATTCGTTTAAGAGATTTGGAAATGGGAAATCATATAAATGTTTTGCATATATACTTATGTAACGGGGATAAGTATATGAATGTTGATAAATGTTTAAGAAAGGATATTTATAAATGAAAATGGTTTTGTGGCTTAGTGATTGCTTTGGGTGATTAAATCTCAAGATTTTATTATTGTTATTTGATAGTTAAATAACCGACTATCAAATTTGGCCTAATTTGACTTAGGCAGTATGAATGTAAAATTCGAGTTTTCAACAAGAAATTGAATACTTACTTCCAAAAGAACCAGGAATAAGTCAACTGGAAATTATCTGGTATTGTTGCGGAGAGACTAGGATCATATTTATATATCTGTAAACCACTCCGAAACAACATTTACGTTCGAGTGGAAGACATCTTGATGATGATTGAAGATGGTGCTCTTTGAAGTGCAAGGCCTACTAATCCTATGAGTGATTCCAAAATGGATGTAGTAGAGTTAGTGCCTTCGGTATCATTCAGACCGAGAACGAACTTGTATGGATGAATGCTTCTATCGCATTGATGCCTGGAGTGAAGTATTAGCATTTCAAGATGGATTGCTACTCAAAAAGGTAAAACATAGCATCAAGCCTCACAGTCGGGAGGAATGGCAAAAACATCGCATGCAGCCGGGCTCTGTGGTTAGCTACCATTAGGAGCGGTCACCCTATTCTAGATGTCCTATTCGGAGTTGGTTTGCACGCAAACACCACGGTAGTATTAGGCCTCGATGTAAAGGGGGTGAGGTAATCCGGTATGTCATGTTAAAGGGGCAGTCGGATCTGTGTTAGCATCAGTGCATTTCTTGAAGGTGTATCATCAAAAGGTAGTCCATTACCTTGCCATTGTTGGGATCCAGTCTCTAGTACGTGCCTTAAAGTTTTGATTGTAGAACCTAGTGTTAAAATGCGAGATGCAAGCATTTCAGCTATTTCCTCTATTTACTTTAAACCTTAACACTATGATAATATCATTGGATCTTGATATAAAATGTTTTGGTTATCATAAAGTAAAAACCCATTTGTTTTTATGTGCGGTGTGGTCTTACGAGATACCCTTTGTTGGAAAAGTTTTCAAATGTGGAAACCAGTTTGGTTGTTACTTGTTATCGAGTTTTACTCACGCTGATTTACCAGGCTGACCCAGGCATTATTCCATGTAATGCTCTAGTCAGATCGAGCATGTTTTACCAAGTTTAGTAGGACACTTAGGAGCCGGAGAAGAGCTGAATAGCCAAGATGTATTCATGTATTTTACTTCCATTGTACTATAGATTCTATATAATTGGTCAATGTAAGGATAGGCTTCTACAACTATCCAAATTTAGGATAAGTCTAGAGTACTTCGATATTTTATATATGAATAAAGATATTTCCTTTTTGTAAAGATAATTAATATATTATATATTATTCGATGCATTGTGAGATTCGGTGTTGTTTAGTTTCCTTCTGTCTTCTACCTACTTCTTTCACATCAAGTATTTTCGGCACTTGAATGTTTAGCATGTGATACTGTGGACGTACTAGTGTCGATTTTCGAGGGACGAAAATCTGGTTCATTACATTTGGTATCACTACTTAGATTGAGCGAACACCTAGGCCTTGATGGGGGTAAGCTCATTAGGGATAGAATTAGTAATGTCCTAAATTGAGTGAAGTGTATTATATTTAAGAGCACATATTTATTAGTATATAAAAATGTTTTGTATTGTGCTGATTTATCGGTTAAGTGGCTTAATAACTATGGCCGAGACGTGGGATGCCACGATATCGATAGAGGATTCCTAAATACTCGAACAAAGCAAACCGACACAATATCGTTTAAAAAAGATAAATGAAATAATTTTACCTAAAGTTATATTTTTTATTAAGGAAACTTTTCAAAATCAATAGATTATTGGTTGTAATTAATGTTAGGGAGTAATAATGGAAGTGTATTTTAAGGATATTTTACCATGATTAGGTAATAAGAAATGGGTATGCAAGAAAGACATGGACGGAGAAAGAGATCGAAGAAGTCAACAACTAACTATGGAAAAGATGCTGGATAGGCCACCATAGTAGTAATAGTTCCAAGTGAAGACATATTGGGAGTTCAGAAGAAGCTGACAACCTCACCCAAGAGTAATAGTGTCAATAACCGCAAAAAGAGGAAATTCGTAGCTCATTGGAAGAGACCTTAGAAAGACAAATCAGAAGAGGGTAGTCAATAAAGGAAATTCCCGAAAAAGGGAAAAGAAATTAGTTCCTACCACTGTCACAAGATGGGACATACCATGGACTTTTGTATTGAAGGAAAGGAAGGGCCAATAGTTCCCAAAGTTTAGGAGAAACATTGCTTCTTTTGCCAACAACTTGGACACATCAAGAAAGATTGCTACATGATTCAAAGAGCATTACAAGTCGGAGGAATTATTAAGAAGGGACCAGCCACCTTGAGAGAGATACTTAAGGGAATATATTCATGGAAACCAGAGGATAATAGTATATAGGGATAAGTATCTTTAGTATGAACTCTTAATATGTAAGGTGTTTGGGAAGTTATGTATAATATGTATACCCTTGGAAATGTTTTGAATGATATACAGTTATCTTTTGTTGCTTTTAAAACATTTCTTTAAACTTATTAAATAGTTAGTAAGAGTTTTAAATTAGATGTTTGATATGAATTCGGGTAATCCAGGAATCATGAATTCTAGATTTTTCGGAATTAAGGGATATATGGTTAAGGAAGATAAAACCCCAATGGACTTTTCTCCATTATGCCGTGATTTTGAGATTTTAAGTCAAAGGAAGTTTTTGGGTTTAGAATCTAACATGGAGGTTAAGAATTGGTTGGGATAGTGTGAGAAGCTATGTAATGACATGATGGATTATATCCATGGATCATTTGAAAAGATGATAAGTAATGCTCTATAGTTTGAAGATTTTGCTCCACAGCCATCTACTACCGCACCAACTGAAGATAAGAAGAGGAAGTTCAAAGAAAAAGCTCCCAAATATGGTTGTTTTGAATGTGGAGAAGAGGATCACTTTGTTAAAGAATGTAAGTTTAGGAAGAAAAAGAAATAGGAAAAGATGAAGGCTTTTAAGAAGCAAAAGCTTGGAAAACAGATCGCACAAAGAAAATGTTATTATTGCCGCTTAAAGGGCCACAGCGTCAAGGATTATCCAATGTTCAAGATAGGGGAGCAGCCTTGACCTTTTGTTATCCATACAAAAACATCTGCTTCAGCAGTAGCAAAAGGAAAGGGAGTTATGGAAGGATCAGTTTAACCCAGGAAGATAAGGACCATGTCACGAACCGCCTTTCTATCTCCAGAAAAACGCATCATGATTAAAGAAAGAAAGGGATAGAAGAATAAAAGATAGGAAAGAAGAAACACAACAATATCAGATACTCACAGCGGAACGAATGAAATATAATATATCACATAAAATATTACATAGTATCATATTACATCAGAGTACACAACTTATACAACACATATAGACAGTTATAAACATTTGACTAACTATACAACTCAAGATATCTCAAGACACAGATACAACATAAACACAGCGGAACCATAATATATCTACAAGCGGAAGCCTCCTGCTCCAAATCTCCTCCAGAATTCGTCAAGCAAACCTGAATCCCTCAACTACTCATACATAATATGAGTACCCAAGAGTTTAATAAAACAGAAAATAAACACTCGGGTCAGACAGGGGTCTGGTGTGAGTAAATGGGTTAAACTTGCTTAACTTTAGAATATCTTTTGAAAGAAAAGGTATCACGTAAGACTTCCCACACATAAACATGGAAAAGATTTCACCTTATGCTAACCAAAACATTTGATAGGAAATCCAGTGATATTATAATAGTGTCTAGGGTTTTCAAGTAAATAAGAAATAGCCGAAATTGTTACATTCATTAAATTCCAGCTACTAGCCACAAAAGTGGGTAATAGAATAAAAACCATAGGGTCTCGTAGGAAGAATGAGTTTCCAACAATGGCAGGGCTACTAGGGTACCGCCCGTCACAGTACGTGGCCTAGATCACCGTACCGAGGATCACTCCCAATCCCCTGCAACAAAAGCCGGGACCATCCCTTACTGGACAGTCCCGAGTAAGATCACCCCGTGGTTGGCGCGACCAACCACCCACTAAGCCGAAATAAAAAGGGACATCTAGACAGGGATGGCCTCTCCCTGAAATGGGTGCTACCCACTAGCCTTGCTGCACTTCCCCTGTTTTTGCCATTCCCGGTTGATGAGGCTTGAGGCTGCGATTACCTTTAATAGAACACATCAATCTTAAAATGTTCATCGTCCACCTGACGATGTTCTGAAAGCATTCAATCCATACAAGTTCGTTTCGGGTTCGAACGAAATCGAAGGCACTATCTCGTTGCACTCATTTTGGAATCACCCTCAGAGTCAACGACCATAGCCCTTGCACTTTGAATCACCATCTCGAACCTGAAAGTACTAAATAATTAGTATCTTATACTTTGAAAATAATTGAATTAATCTTAAATTAACTTTTGAAAAATATTAAATTTAAAACAAAGCTTCAAATTACAATATATTCATACATATATATAAATCAATAGATTATATTAAATTTCAAAATAACTCCAAATTATAACATATACATACATATATATTACAATTTGAAAATACAATCTTTAATTTAAAACAAAATATTTTCTATTCACAATATATATCAAATATATATTATAAATAGAATAAAATTTTATTATCTTATACTTTGAAAATAATTTAATTAATCTTAAATTAACTTTTGAAAAATATTAAATTTAAAACAAAGCTTCAAATTACAATATATTCATACATATACATACATATATATATATATATATCAATAGATTATATTAAATTTCAAAATAACTCCAAATTATAACATATACATACATATATATTACAATTTGAAAATACAATCTTTAATTTAAATCAAAAGATTTTCTATTCATAATATATATCAAATATATATATTATAAATAGAATAAAATTTTATTAGCTTTGAAAGATAATTCTTATCAAATTTTAATTTGTAAAAAAGACATTGATCAAAATTACCAGATTAAATATTTATTAACCTTTAAAGGATTTAAATTTACCAATTTAAATTAAAATTATAAAGGAAAATTATCAAATCAATTTAATTATAAATACAGATTATTAAATTGATATTGCCTAAAATTCCGGTTCGTCAAATTCCTCCCCCCTTAAAAGAATTTCGTCCCCGAAATTTAAAAGCAAAGATAATTTAATAACCCAGCAAAGATTTTAATTTCAATCAGCAAAGCATACCTATCATCCAGTAACTAACAACCATAGCAATCGAATCAAGCAAACAAACCTAACTAATTATCCTGACACAAATCAGGATAGATCCTCTAATACTATCAAGAGTTTCCCAAATATAAATCATTGGGAGACTCGCTCTACATAAGCTCAACTAACTACACCACCATAATCCAGAGCTCCTCTCCTCTCTAGATCCATCAATCTGAACAGAATATCAGACTATACTCAAGTATAGCTCAACTTCCAAATCCAACTGAACTACAGGTTTTACAACCAACGATGAATCGTACACGTACTCTCTTAGAGATACGTGATATACAATGAATTCCAGCTATCCAAACTGGGAATTCAATCTTGTAGACAAAAGAACTTATCCTATCAAAAACACAGATAAGAAATCCTAAATGCCTAAGAACTATTCATCCAATCTTACCCAATTACTGCTCTCTCAACCCGAGAAATCTTAACAACAACGAAGTCTCCAACTTCGAATTCCAAACTCCTTATCTCACATATGCATAACTTAATAGACAATCCTAGGCTGCCAATCTTCTTGATCAGATCAACTTATGCTGATGCTTCCAGATACAACTAGACCAAAGCAAACAGTTTCTGGATCCTCTTCATCAAAATGGTCTTCCAAGATCCATCGAAATCCAGAACACAAGCTCTACTTCCCAAGCAATAGCAAACTGAAGTTGCTTCCTTCTTTTCACAACTGCTACCTCACTTCCGCTGCACAACTCTGATTCTGAAATAGATGAGAATACTGTAGATGAACACGATTACAAACTTATCCAATATATCTGTGAAACTTTGTTTACCAAATCCATAAAATCTTAGTGACCCATCTGACTCGGTCACACAGCCTTACATCAGAATCCAACTCAAAAAACTAGATCTGACCAATCCAAATTCCAAAAACTTCTGAGCTGCTACACCAACTCTTCTTTTTCCAAGAACCAGCCTAACCACCAGTATCGCTTCTGGAACCAAATCAATATAAAACTCAACTCCAGATGTAGACAAACTTTTGATTACTTCTATACCTCCTACTTCCATCTGAAAACCCTCAGTCTCAAACAAAAGGTTTCCCAAGATAAATTCCCAAACTAATCGCAAGTCACTTTTACGATCCTAGCCAGTTCGGATTCCAAAGAAACTATCCTCTCTCTATCAATTAGAACAGCCTTAAGCTTCTCCAAACAAGGTTAACCCTTCAACAAAACTTTCACCATCTGCCCGGACTGCTGAAAGAAGAACCACTAAGATTCCTGAACTACCGGAGAAACGGCACACTACTGCTTCCAAACTCTACCTCTAGAACACTACTAAGCCAGAAGACCTTCTTGTCGGCACACCGAACACTTCGAGCTGCACTGCTACCACAGCTAACCAAAGTCTTCTAATCCAAAGGCTCCTCGAACCCCAAAACTATCAACAAACTACACAAAATGCCTTCGAGATGGCAGACATCCTCTCAAGAAACTCAGGCCCAAACCAAGCATCAACATCTCGCTCTCCTTAAGGGATGACAAATGAGACCATGCCGAAGCGAAACAACTTATAGAACTTAGTCTCATATTCCAAAATAGACAAAACTCCTTGCTGAAGATCCAGACAACTTCCACACAGACGAATCTTTCCTACGGCAGGTAAAACTTTCAACCACTTCTAAAACTGCTTCAAGAGAAAACATCTTTGGAAATATCCATGGGTACTACATCTCACCATGCAGTTATCAAGATACCATCACTTACTACTGCATTTCCATCAGATCCAATCCTAGAAAATCCGCTCACCCGAGCGAAATCCAAACTTACACTTCAAAGATGAACTCCAAATCTTTAAAAGATTTCTTTCGGAGATTAGAGAAATCCGTACTTCAAGCTGCAAAGTTCACTCGAGACGGTATTGGGTCTACAGTCTCGACAAATACACTTTCAACCTCAAACATATGGGCCTCTTCCATTAGTGGTAGTCGTGTTACACATACACACCACTACTCCATCTACCTCTAAAACTTATGTTGGAAAATCCAAACAGATAACCCAACAAACCAGGTAGATACATACATACATACATACATATATATATATGTGTGTGTGTGTGTGTGTAAAAATTACAAGTACGCTCTCTTAAGAATGACACTACTCCAGAGCCTAGTTATTCGCTCAACCTAATGCTCTGATACCAAGCTGTCACGACCCGTCTTTCTTTCTCCATAAAAATGCATCATGATTAAAGAAAGAAAGGGATAGAAGAAGAAAAGATAGGAAAGAAGAAACACGACAACATCAGATACTCACAGCGGAACGAATGAAATATAATATATCACATAAAATATTACATAGTATCATATTACATCAGAGTACACAACTTATACAACACATATTAGACAGTTATAAACATATGTCTAACTATACAACTCAAGATATCACAAGATACAGATACAACATAAACACAGCGGAACCATAATATATCTACACGCGGAAGCCTCCTTCTCCAAATTTCCTCCAGAATTCATCAAGCAAACCTGAATCCCTCGACTACTCATACATAATATGAGTACCCAAGAGTTTAATAAAACAGAAAATAAACACTTATGTCAGACAGGGGTCTGGTGTGAGTAAACGGGTTAACGTTGCTTGACTTTAGAAAATCTTTTAAAAGAAAAGGTATCACGTAAAACTTCTCACACATAAACATGGAAAAAAAATTAGCTTACGCTAACCAAAACATTTCATAGGAAATCCAGTGATATTATAATAGTGTCTAGGGTTTTCACGTAAATAAGAAATAGCCGAAATTGTTACATTCATTAAATTCCATCTACTAGCCACAAAAGTGGGTAATAGAATAAAAACCGTAGGGTCTCGTAGGAAGAATGAGTTTCCATCAATGGCAGGGCTACTGGGGTGCCGCCCGTCACAGTACGTGGCCTAGATCATCGTACCGAGGATCACTCCCAATCCCCTACAACAAAAGCAGGGACCATCCCTTACTGGACAGTCCCGAGTAAGATCACCCCGTGGTTGGCGCGACCAACCACCCACTAAGCCGAAATAAAAAGGGACATCTAGACAGGGATGACCTCACCCTAAAATGGGTGCTACCCACCTAGCCTTGCTGCACCTCCCATGTTTTAGCCATTCCTGGTTGGTGAGGCTTGAGGATGCGATTACCTTTAATAGAACACATCTATCTTAGAATGCTCATCATCCACCTGATGATGTTCTGAAAGCATTCAATCCATACAAGTTTGTTCCGGGTTCGAACGAAACCAAAGGCACTATCTCGTTGCACTCATTTTGAAATCACCCTCAGAGTCAACGACCATAGCCCTTGCACTTTGAATCACCATCTCGAACCTGAAAGTACTATTTCTGTCAAACTCATCTTGGGATCACCCTCAGAGTTATACTGACGAATAGTTCTTACACTTCGAGTCTTCACTAAGCTCCACTTGGATTCATGACCTAACGTTTAATTTGGATCGATGTGGTTTTCGGACATCCAAATATGGAAACCCGATCCCGGTCTCACCGAAATCCAAACACCATTTTAATGTCCAAGTTGTTTGAGGGTTTAAACAATTTAAACTTATATTCAGGATGATATAACAGATAGATGAATCATATTATCATAATAGATAATTCATATCAACCATTCATCTCATAAAGCAGCATATCACATATCAGAGATATCACACCCAAATCGTCCAACATCATTCAAACATCCAATATCCAATAGCAATCAATCATCCAATATCAATCATCCAATATTAATCAATCATCCATGAGCAGAATTGATTAACTCTTAATCAATTTAATTAACCTTTAATTAAATTAATTACTATCCTTTAATCACTTGGATTATCTTAATCCTGCTTCATTAATTAATTTATTAATCATCTCTTAATGATCTTCCTTAATTAATCTCCCTTGGTTAATTATTCTTTAATTACCTTCAAGAAATTAGTCTTTAATTCTTTAATTAATTCCACCAGTTAATTATCCTTAACCATATACGGTAAGTAACCTTTAATTACTATCATTAATTACAATAATTAATGATCCTTCATTTGCCTCCTTTAATTAATTAACTATGATTAATTTGCATTACACTCAGTTAATTACAATTAATTTATCATACTTTAATTAATCACTTTTATTAATTAACCTTGATTAATTTCTTTAAATATATTAACTAATGATCCTTATTAATTAGTAATTCCTTTAATTAACTAAATAATTAACTTATAATTAACCATCTCATTAGTTAGTCTTAATTAACCATAAACAGTAATTAACAATTTGTAATTACTTATCTTAATTAATTAACTTCTTAATTAGTTATATTAACCTAGATTAATTATACTAATTAATCAATCTTTAATTACTTCATTAAGTAATTATTAATCAATTAAATTAATTAATAATCCTTAATTAATTGCTTTAATAATTAATTACATTTATAATTAATTACATTCAGTAATTAATCTTAAATTAATCACATCCATTAATTAATTAATCACATTAATTAATTAACTAAATTAAGTAATTAACCCTTAATTACTTCCCTTAAGTAATTATCTTCTAATTACTTTCATTAGATGATTACTCCCTTAATTAATTACTTTAACAGGTAATTAACCCATCATTAAATAATCCTTAATTCCTTAATTAATTAATTACTACATAATTAATTAACTTCAAATCAATTATATTTATTAATCCTTTAACTAATAACATCATGTGATTAACCCTTAATCACTTCACTCAATTTCTTCCATAAGAAATTTTCCACAAATTACATCCAGAAATTCACCATTTATTACTTCATTAAGTAATTACACTTAATTAATTCATAATTAAGTGATCATTTAAAATTAAATAAACAATTAACTAATCATTTAAAATTAATTAAATAATTTTTGGCAAGGCCGACGGGGTTGGATGGTCCCCGACCATTTTATTGCAGCACCGAAGAGAACATTACACAAACAACAACAGAGAGTAAAAGCTCAAAGAAAACAGAGATAAACAGGGTGCTACAAGCAAAAAGGAAAAACTTATGGAAAGAAAGCTAGAAAACACATACTTATGACAGTTGTAAGTTTATGAATATTCCAGGGTCAAATGAGAAAAGCATCCTTAGGGAAGATTCAATCTCATGCATAATCCAAAGCCTGAACATAGCATCATTTTTCGCATTGTTGACATCAAAAATTTTATTATTTCGTTCTCTCCAGACAGCATATTATAAAACTCTTCAACACAACACTAAAAACTCTCTTACGTTTTTGCTTGTTCCCAGTTTTTGCATGTATTTGTTCCCACTCTGTCTGATTATCATGCAAGGGACAATCACTTTGAAGCTTCGACATAACTTCAGTCCACACTTGCATAATTACTGAACGTTCGAAGAACAAATGCTCAGCAGTCTCAGGTTGCTCACAACAGAAAGAACAGAGTACATTAACATTCATACCCATACTCACAAGTTTAGCCTTAGTCGTATAGAACGATTCAATACTTTCCACAGCATTAAATTTTCTCTCATTCTACTGTCTTTATTCCACATTCTCTTCCACCATTTCCAATTGGGTTTGGCACTATTCTGCATCAAGAATTCATATGCATGCCTATTTTAAATTTTACCTTATTCTTACCCCAGACTATTTTATCAGATGTTGAAGACGGCGGGGTGAACTTTTTAGTCATATCCCATATATTTTGCACTCTTTGATTAGAAGAGAAAGTACGTAGCCCTGAAAATTATTGAGTACATCCCTTACCTTCGTTGCCGAGTGAACTCCAGTTTGTTGAATCTCGTTATATGTTAGTTGTCTTCGTAGTATAAATCCCTTGTCAAGCCAAGGATCATCCTAGAAGCTGACACTATATGCAGGGTTGGTATTCATTTGTATTAATAGGAGAAAAAATTCCTTTATCTTGTGAATACTCTGCCATGTCCAGCTCAAGTTTTGTGGTTTAATCATGTTCCATAAATTCCTGCTTCTTATCGCATTATGTTTGGACCACTCAGCCCAAAGACTATCTGGGCAGTTAATCAAGGTGTCAACATGCTTCGCAAATGCCGCCTTATTCCATTGTTTTAAATTTATCAGACCAAGACCTCCCTTGTTCAAAGGCTTCTCAACAGTACTATACTTAATTGGAGCAATGTATCTGCCCATAGTTCTGCCAGTCCACAGAAATCTCATTATAACACTTCTAATCATGTTAATCAACTTGGTAGGGAGTACGAAAGTTCTGGCCCAATACACTTGCATTGCAAAAATAACCGACTTAATTAAGGTTATTCTACCTGCTTGACTAAGATTCCTAGTGGTCCAACAATTTAGTCTTGTTGTGATCTTCTCAAACATTGGAAGACATTGATAAGTTGTAATTTCGGATGTTGTAAGTGGCAGTCCTAGGTAAGAGACAGTGGATAGGTTTAGAGATAAACCAGTTATTCGAGTTATCTGAGCAACTTGTTCCATGTTAACTCCAGCCAAAATGATATCAGATTTCTGGATGTTCACCTTTAACCTCGTCATAGCATAAAAATGCTCAAGGGTGAGCATTATGCTCTTTACTGTGTTGATATCAGGAGAGCAAAACATAACTAAATCATCAGCAAACATTAGAGCAGAGATTTGAGGGTCTTTACACGCTGGATGTAGTTTAAATTTTCCTTGGTGTATTATCCTGTTTATTATCCTCATTAGTAATTCCATAACTAGAATGAAGTGTAAGAAGATAGAGGATCTCCCTACCTAATTCCTTGCTTACTTCTAAAAAATCCTTTTGTCATACCATTGACATTGATTGAGTAAGTTGGAGAAGAGATGCATTCATAAATCCATGCTATAAAATGAGGAGGGAAATTCATGTACCCCATGATACGAACGATGCTGTCCCACTGTAACATATCGAAATCTTTCATGATGTCAAGTTTCATCATTGCTTTCGGGGGAGCATTCTTACACTTATATCCTTTAATTAACTCGTGAGCGAGAAGGATATGATCCAATATATTCCTTCCAGGAAGAAAAGAAGCCTGATTGTTGGAAACTATATATGGAAGCACATACTTAAGTCTTGCAGCAATAACCTTAGAGATGCATTTATATATAGTATTACAGCAAGAAATGGGACGATAGTCTTTAACGTGATGAGCATTCTTGACCTTTGGGATTAATGCTATATTGGTATAATTAAATGACCTATAGATTCTACTCTTTTTGAAGAATAGGGTTATGGAATTACACACATCTGTAGATACAATCAACCAACATGTAGTATAGAAATATGCATTCAGCCCATCCGGGCCACCGCACGAGTTAGATTTAAGAGAAAACATAGCTTTTTCAATTTCATCAGGGGTAACTTCAGCGCATAGGAAGTTAAAATTATCTTCATCTAGTCTAGGAAGGATATCAGATTGGATCTTATCAATACTTGGTATGAAGTTGCTTGTGTTGCCATACAAGCAAGAGAAATGTTGTTCAAAAGCATCCTGAACACAATCGGTTGTAGTTTGAAGAACATCGTTCATATCTGTAGTAGTAGCAATATTTTCCCTCCTCTGCTTGTTCTTGAGACTGGCATGAAAGTATGCACTATTTCTGTCTCCTTTTTCCCACCATTTAATTCTCGACTTTTTGCCTTATCATATCGCTCTCTTTAGCTAACGCAGCGTAGTATTGCTGAGACAATATAGTTTCAGAAGAAGAGAGATTAGAATTGTTAACATTAGCCATCATTGCCGTTTGGACCTCTACAAGCTTATTCAGAATAGTTGAGCTCATTCTATCTCCTTTGCCAAAAATTTTAAATGCCCATAGCTTCAAGACATCTTTCATCTCTTTTATTTTTTCCTGCAAAACAAATAAATGATTACCATTCTTAGTCTTGCTCCATGCAGTTAATACAGTAGATTGAAAGTCAGGTTCGAGAACCCAGGAATTAAAAATTTTAAAATTTGTTTTTACTCTCTTGTCCACTCCACGAAGATGAATTATTTGAGGAGAGTGATCAGAAAGGAGAGGAGGAGGGAGATGGTTGAAAAGGAGGGGCAATTTGGTTAGGGCAGTTTGATTGGAGAAGGAGTGATCAATCCTAGAAAAGGTCCTATTACCATGCCTTCTTTTATTATTCTACAGTATTGCATACCAACTGTTCTAACAGTAACAAGATCAGCATCATTTAGCACATTACTAAGCGGTTGTATTTCATTTAGGGACAATGTATTTCCTCCAACTCTATCAGAGAGAGTATAACAGCAGTTGAAGTCACCAAATATTATCCAAGGATGGGTGGACTGCCTCAAAGCAGGAATGACCGAAAGAACAGAGCTCTAGCAGCAGCTGAGTTGGATGCATATATAAAGGAGATATATTAGGATGTATTATCAGAGGTATCTTGAGCATGACAGTGTATCAGTTGGGAAGAGGAGAGGATAGGAGTTAATTGAACATGGAGGAGATTGTATAGTATCATAATTCTACCATAGGGTGATTCATTCAGTTTGTCGATGAGCTTCCATTCTGGATTAATATATTCAGCTGCCTTTATTGTTAAGGGTAGATCTAATTTAGTTTCAAGTATCGCCAACAACGATAATTGGTGAGAAGAAATGAGCTGTTTACATTGATCTCGCTTGATGACATGGTGTCCCCCACTTATATTCCATGCTCCAATGCGTGACATCATTGGAGAACACGGGCATTGAGTATTTCTATCTTCATTCTCCTTGTTACTGCCTGCGTCGAGGACAAGTAGTTTGGAATTGTTGCTGAAAGGGGGGTGATTTCATTGCTATCTGTTCCATTTTCCAAGGGGGAGGAAGTCGGTTGAGCTTGAGTGAGTAAGGGTGGAGAGGAATGTGGAAAGGTTGGGGAAGAGAGAGAAGATGATCTGGGTGGTGGCTTGTATGACGAAGGAGGTTGTATGTTGGAGTAAATGTGTGGAGGAGTTGCATTGTGTTGTTTGACAGTAACTGGGGGATTGGTTGGATTTGTTGTGCATGCATTTACATCCTTGTGCATGTCAACACTTATGTCAGCTGCATTTTTGAATTTCATGTTCTCGCTTTTACTCTTTTTGTCTTTCCTACCACTAGAGCTCATTCCTTCTACATTTGCACTTTCATTATTAGTTCCACCTTTATTACTTCCACCACTGACTGTTATTTTGCCTTTAGAATTATTTTCTTTTTGCTGCATTTGTATAGTGTGAACTGTCTTTATTTGTCTCGGAATTTTGTTGCTTTGTTCCCCTTGCCTTAAATTATTTTGTGCATCACTTGTTATTTTTACCTCATTACTTCCCAGTGTTTCACCACTCTTTCCATATTCTTTCACACTTTCATCATGCATATCATCTATAATCTCTGCATCCTCAAGGTCAAGTAATGCATCATATTTATTAGATATCAAGAGATTTTCAACTATATCCTCAACAACAGTTTTTTCAATTTTCTTTGTTCTTATTTCCTTGTTCACATCATCAGGAGAAGTTTGATTGTTGGCTGCTACACTTTCAAAATTATTTTCACTAATCTCTGTACTCTTTACGCTTTGCCCGTTTCCCTGCTCAATTCTATCACCCTCCTCATCCTTCTTTTCATCATCAACATTGATTCTATCTATTTCATTCACCACTACTTCGTTGCTTCCTCTTTTTTGTTCCTTGATTGTTTCATTCACAACATTTACTGTTTTCTTATTATTCACTCGTTGCCATTTCTTTGCAATCTGCATCAGGAAGGGTTTGACCTTTCTATTGACATGGACAATTCCTGTGTTATCCACCTTGTTCTCCTTTCTACCATTCTTTCCTATTTCTATTTCTTTGTCAGTTTTACTCTTATCTTTATTATCACAGCATTCAGTTGTATGTCCAATATTTTTGCACAAAACACAGACATCTGGCCTCCATTGATATTGTACATAGATTTTCTAAAAGCCACCTTCCACCAGCTTAACCATAAACTCATTTGCTAGTTCCCTGTCCGGTTTTACCTCTATTAAGCACTTTGCATAGCCCAACCTATTTTGCTTCTCCGTCATTTCGTCCATACACAATAATTTACCCAAATGACTACTCAGCCAATTGATCCCTAGAGGCGACCAAGCATATAATGGGAGATTATACAAATGCACCCAAACTGGAACAGCGTTAACAGATCCAGTTGTAGGATCTAGAATAACCCTAGATAGGGGGTGAATAAGGTTATAGCAAATTTTCTCGAATTAAACACAAAAACAAACTGCAGAGAAATAAATATGTTGAAGAGTAAATCACACACAAAATTTACCCAGCTTCGGCAACCCCTGCATATTGCTGCATTCCCAGATTTCTATTAGAATTAAACAGTCTCCCGCTTACAAACACTCTAACAGACTCGCACACACTGCTACCGCCTATAGAGTTTTGCAAACTCGCACACCCTTCCCACTGAACTAATTCTAACTAGACAATCTGACACTACCTAAAACCTAGGTGGTGATTTACCAAGATTTGATTCAAGAAGGAAAAAAACTAAAAATAAATAAACACCCATAATAAAAATAAAGAATAAATTCTTAAAAAAAATTCCCCTTTAACAAGGTCGGCCCTTTTATTATTCTCTAGCCCGTTCTTTTTTTTCTTTTGCTATGGCGGCTTCGTTCGATCTGAATTAGGCTTCGTTCCCTTGCGAAAATTAGGGCTTTCTTCAATTTCGATTTCTCTGGTTTGTGATGCTCTTTGCTCACTGCTTCTCTGATGATCGGCGGCTTGCTTTACTTGAGGTTGTTCGCAGCTGCTCCTCTATTGACCGAGTTCGATAGATTGTGGTATGTATTCTCTTCCCTTTCGTTGCTGGTTTAGTTCTTGATTGAACTCGATGCTGATGATGAATTTGGGGTTTGGTATTTATATGAATTCCGAGACACTTGAATTTGTTCGTATTCATTTACACTTTCCTAATTCTCGATTGCCTGATGCGCATGGCTTTGATTATGAAACGTTCCATTGCCTTGAGTCATACGGCAAAAACTTTCCTCTTTTGATTTTTGACTTTTTCAAAGATTGCATATACGCACTTGACTTTTGAATTCGATTTCTCTGGCATCAACTCTATTTCATCTGGACTTCGGCACTTGACTTTTTAAACATGAATTTTGTTCGTGTCTGCATTAAATTCTTCGACTTGTTTAACATCTTGATTGCCACGGCTTCGGCCATCTTTGTGTTCATCCACTGTAGGGCACGTCTACATCCATATATGCGTTCATCTTTGCACTTTTCTTTTTCACTGTAACATTTGTTTCTGTGGTCTTCATATTCAAGTGTGTCTTGTTGCACTTGCTAATGTTCCCTGAGCTAATTTACAATTGAAAATCTGTTTTGACTTCGAACTTGTCTTCTTGGTTTTGCTTCATGATGTACTTGATAAATACACTTCCCCATGTGTACATGTTGCTGCATTTGCTTGCATACACATTACTGCACTGTTCACAGTATATTGATATTATTGTTAAGTGAAATCATGTTTTTGCTTGTTGACAATGATAATCTTTTTGCTCCATTGATATTTTAGCTTATCTCTGATGTTTGTTACATTGCTGCACTGACTTATTTGTTGTGAATAATCATGTCTTGCTTGCTACTTGGTCGACACTTGATGTTTGTAACTTGGTTTGTGTTGTTTCTTTGATGTTATTTATGTCTGCATCTTGTGGTTGCCACTGTGTTGCATTGAGCTCGACATTTTCATCATTATGGTGGCTGACCATCTTATCTCTGTTTCACTGGGCTTGATATCATGGTGTACATGTGAGTTATACTCTCTGTTTTGATTTGCATTGCATCACTGAGTCTTGATAGTCAAGTTGCACACTTGCTTGTTAACTACTGCTTCAACTTGTCACTTGATCTGTTTCATTTGAGTTGTAGCTGGAAGGCTTGGAGTCTTTGTGCTTCATGGACTTGGTTCGACATTTCAGTTTGATTCACTGTTGAGTTGTAATGTGTACTTGGTCGAGTTCATTTGCATTCTACAGTTGGTCTTCATTTGGGTTTGTTGTTGTATTCATGTCTGCTTTGTATCATCCTTGCAGTCTACATTTTTGCTGTTATGTTGGTGGCAATCTTGTACCACTTGTATTTGCATTTGGTCTGCACTTGCATACTCACTTTGGTTTCATGATGTATTTGCTGTTGCAGTCTCTTGTGGTTTCAAATTAGTTCCATTTTCATTGACTTTCTATTGCAAGTGCTTCATGATGATTGCATTATATTGTAATATTGTGATCTTTAGATGTTTCACTCAGGTCTACATTATCATCACTGCAAAACTGCATGTTATATTTCTTGAATTAATCTGAACTTGGTTTCTAATCTGATGGCATTTGATTCAGATTACTTTTGCTCTTTGATCTGGTCAATGCTTGCATCACTGGTCTTTGCATCCATTCATGTTGATTTTTGAAATTTCACTTGAGTTGAATCCAGTTTCAAAACTCGGGTTTGATCTTGTGCTCGTGTCGTGATTTTAAATATATTGCACGTGAGTTGAACCCGGCTTTTCATTTGGGTTTGACATGTGCTCACCTGTCCCTACAGAGAATACAAGTGTATATCGATGTGCACGGCCTTGTGGCATGTACAGTGATACACTGTGCATGTCACATTGTTCGTGTATGATGAATTCAAATGTGAATGATGACGAACAACCCAAATAACTGAGGCAAATCATATTTTAAAAAATCATATTTCATTTTATATTGCAAAAATATTTCTTTTTGAATTTTACCGCGTTAGTGAATATTTTTGCAGATTTCTCAGATGTTGGATTATAACTGGAATGAACTTGAGATAAACTACGAGTGTGAGTGATATGTAGTGAGGCATTTATGTAAATTGAATTGAGATGTAATTAGAATCAAAATTGTATACGTATAGTGAGAGCTTAAATTTGTACTATTCAAGATTGTAATAAATATTTGTTTGAATAAAATTTCTGTTTGAATTCAAATTCTGTGTAATTTATTTTATTCAACAAATATTTATTTAATCTATGAAAAATAAAATAGTACATTAACAAATACATTTAAATGAACATATATATATATATATATATGTTTATTATCATCAAACAAAAATCATATAAGCGCAAAGCGCATATTCAGCAATCTCCCCCTTTTGATGATAACAAACATATATTTAAGATTTTGACTGTGTTAAATGTATTTGATCAATGATATACTCTAATTGCTCCCCCTATTTAAATGTTTCCTCTCTACATGATGCCCCCCTACCTATATGCATATAAATAGAAATATATAAATGAGACTAGATGCAAATAGAAAATTATTTGACCTTTGCTTGATTTTATTTGACAAAATCTTAACTTTTCTCTCCCCCTTTTTTATCAGAAAAAGAATAATAGTGTTAGAGAAAATAGAGATAAAGTGATCAATATTAATCCAACATTAAACTCAAATTGAATATAAATATTAAACTTCAATAAAAATCAAACAAAAAACATAACTACCCTTGTTAGGCGCATATTCCACTTTTAGAAATAATGGAAATGATGTTCTCATATAAAATCACACAGTTGTATCTACTTGTGGCACATTTATATCAGGAATTTGAATATCTACTAATCATGCATAACCTTTAGGACTTTTAAATGAGATTACTAGTATTCCAATTTAATTTTAAAAAAGAATTCAAGTATCTTCTAACCACGCATAACCGTGAGGACTTTTAAATGGGATTAGAATCAACTTGTCTATTTAATCAATTAATTTTGATATGCGTTCCATACATGCATAACCGTGAGGACTTTTAAATGAGCATGAAAGCACATAATCAAAAATCCAAGTAATTCACCCATGCATAACCGTGAGGACTTTTAAATGAGAGTGAATACTTTGGATATTTATTTATTTTTACAAACAAAATGTGAAATGAAAAAAAAATGATCCCTGATTATAGTACCACATATCGAGAAACTATATTTAAGATTTGATAAACAATGGTCGATAGAAATATGATAGATATAGAAATGGTCATGGAATCTTTACCCAACAAAAAGTTTTATAACTCTTGTTTGAATTCCTAAAGAAATTTTCCAATTATGCTGTCTTGAGTAATGTATGTTAAATATCAACACTTATCACCTTCTCAATCACTATTTATCTTTTTGATAATTAGTAGGGAGTCAGATTAATCAAAATTTGTCATTTAAAATCAAATAAAAATGACTAATCTGAAAATATGGTCAAAAATGATTTTCTCGAAGGGGTTATATGAGAAAAAAAATCTGCTATTTGAAAATTATTTGTAATGAAAAATATGCAGATATTTTCTTTGAAAAACGATGCAGTTACTAAATGTCTCACCATAAATCACGTTCAACTAGATGTTTTCTGTCAACTAGATTACCATTATGATCTGCGTCTGAATTTCTCTTTCACTCCAAAATATCACTAACTAAATTTGATAGACCAGATCATGAAGTGTGCATAAAAATTCAAACTCAATTTTTCACTGCATTTTAAATGACATTCTCTTGAATTTGGATTGAAGCCATGTAAATAATCAAAAAACCGTGAATACAGAGTTAGCCGTAACCAAAAATAGTATCATCCAACAAAACACTATTTTTAATCCAAACGTATATGTATGAAGTAATTCAAAGAATAGTGTTTTTGGCATAAATATAATTGGCCAACTATGTCAGAATCAAAAAATCATCATCTCTTCATTATTATTGGCCGATTTAATTCAGAATACGGTGCAGATTATCACATTTAATATATCGTTCAAAAATTATACCTTCACCTGTTTTACCTTTACGATAATTTTTCGTGGTTGCCCATTGTGATTCTGTCACCTTTGTACTAGGCTAAGGAACTTTTGCTTTGTTGCCCGTTGTGTTTCTGGAACAGCCAAAATCCAAAGAACACTGTTGTTGTTCCTTAGCCTGCCACCATACCTACACGATGAAAGATTTTTGTGACCTATTTGTTTTTATAGGTCCATGGTTGTTAGTGGCAGTAGCATTATGAATAAACAATCCCTTTGGAACCCAAACTTGTTTTGTCCTTTCATTCTTGTTCCAATAGACATGAAATTTGTTTGTAGAATTCTTAGGAACCCAAACTTGTATAACTTTTGTGTTCTTGTTCCTATGACTACAATTTTCAACACGATGTCCAATTATTTCACATCTAGCAAAGACACTCTTACCTTTTGCATTATCATCAGCTTGTGTTTTCCCAAAGCCTAGTCCTTTTCTGTTGTTAGCAAAAATTTGATTTCCCAATAACATGTTGAATGATTTTTCTCCTCTTGAAAAGTTATTCAGGGATTTCTCAAGATTTTGGACCTTGGTTTTTAGTGTTGTGTTTTCAGTTACAAGTGAGGTGCATCTATTTATAAAATCCTTTTTCCTAGTGTCAATGGTTTCCTTAAGACTCAAGTTTTCTTTTTCAAGATTCTCAAAGCTATTCTTAAGTCTTGATAATTCTAAATCTAAAATTTTACATTTTTTACAGTCTAGGTTTTGAATATTTTCTAGTTCAGTTTCTAACCTAAAATTTTCACGAGCAAGTTCTCTCCTATCAGATTTCAGTTTTTCAATTTTAGCTTCAAGAGTATCAACTACTTTAGTAAGATCACAACACATAAAAACAAGTTCTTTATAAGAATAGTGACCTACCTCACTAGATTCCTCTGAACTTGCTTCTGAATCTGTTTTTGCCATAAGACACAAGTTAGCCTCCTCTGAGCTACTATTCGAAACTTCCTCTCCTTCTTCATCATCCCAACAAAGGCCTTCTTCTTTTTCTTTCCTTTGTTGTTTTTGAGAAGTGGGCATTGTTGTTTGAAGTGGCCAGGTTTCTTACAGTTAAAGCTCATCATTTCATTGTCAGAATCTTTTGGCCTATTACCACTTGTTTTCTTCTTGTGTGGCCTGAATCTTGACCATTTTCTAAGATTATTGACAGCCATTGCAAGCTCTTCAAATGGATTTTCTTCTTCTTCATCGCTCTCTTCTTTGCTCTTTAAGGCAATCGTCTTCTTCTTTGATTCGGAGTTGTTGCGTTCCTCCTTTGCTTTTAGCTCAAGCTTATATGTCATCAAGTTGCCGATCAACTCCTCCATGCTTAGTTTACTCAGATCTTTCGATTCTTGTATTGCCGTGACTTTCACCTCAAAGCTCATCGGTAAGACTCGTAGCACCTTCCTCACAAGCTCTACCTCAGTGAATACCTTCCCAAGCGCTCTAGCGTTGTACACCAAAGTTGAAAAGCGTCCAAACATGTCCTTTATGCTCTCGACTTTGTCCATCACAAAGTTCTCGTATTCATTGCTGAATAGGGCTAGACGAGACTCCTTGACTTGAGAAGTTCCTTCATGTGTCACCTCCAAGGTATGCTAAATTTCCTGTGCAGTTCTACAATGAGAAATTCTATTAAATTCAGTTTTATCAAGAGCATAGAATAAAGCATTCATGGCTTTAGCATTTGTAGTTTTTAATCTCTTATCGTTAGCATCCCACCTATCCTTAGGTTTAGGAATCTCAGTATCACCAACAGTTATAGTGGGAGATTTATAGCCAGTTTCAATAATGTCCCAAACATCATAATCAACAGAACTAAGATAAATACCCATCCTAACTTTCCAATAAGCATAATCATTCCCATTGAACATAGGTGGCCTAACAATAGATTGCCCCTCATAAAAAGCATTGTTTGGTGAATTCATGACTCTAGAGTTAAATAAAAAATACCTCGCTCTGATACCACTTGTAGGATCTAGATTAACCCTAGAGGGGGGGTGAATAGGGTTATAGCAAATTTTCTCGAATTAAACACAAAAACAAACTGCAGAGAAATAAATATGCTGAAGAGTAAATCACACACAAAATTTACCCAGCTTCGGCAACCCCTGCCTACTGCTGCATTCCCAGATTTCTATTAGAATTAAACAGTCTCCCGCTTACAAACACTCTAACAGACTCGCACACCCTGCTACCGCCTATAGAGTTTTGCAAACTCGCACACCCTGCTCACTGAACTAATTCTAACTAGACAACCTGACACTACCTAAAAACTAGGTGGTGATTTACCAAGATTTGATTCAAGAAGAAAAAAAACTAAAAACAAATAAACGCCCTAAATAAAAATAAAGAATAAATTCTTAAAAAAAATTCCCCTTTAACAAGGCCGGCCTTTTTATTATTCTCTAGCCCGTTCTTTTTTTTCTTTTGCTATGGCGGCTTCATTCAATCTGAATTAGGCTTCGTTCCCTTGCGAAAATTAGGGCTTTCTTCAATTTTGATTTCTCTGGTTTGTGATGCTCTTTGCTCACTGCTTCTTTGATGATCGACGGCTTGCTTTACTTGAGGTTGTTCGCAGCTGCTCCTCTGTTGACCGAGTTCGATAGATTGTGGTATGTATTCTCTTCCCTTTCGTTGCTGGTTTAATGCTTGCTTGAACTCGATGCCGATGATGAATTTGTGGTTTGGTATTTATATGAATTCCAAGACACTTGAATTTGTTCGTATGCATTTACACTTTCCTAATTCTCGATTGCCTGATGCGCACGGCTTTGATTATGAAACGTTCGATTGCCTTGAGTCATACGGCAAAAACTTTCCTCTTTTAATTTTTGACTTTTTCAAAGATTGCATATACGCACTTGACTTTTGAATTCGATTTCTCTGGCATCAACCCTATTTCATCTGGACTTCGGCACTTGACTTTTTAAACACGAATTTTGTTTGCGTCTGCATTAAATTCTTCGACTTGTTTAACATCTTGATTGCCACGGCTTCGGCCATCTTTGTGTTCATCCACTGTAGCATTGATTTACACGGCATTGACTACTTTAGCACGTCTGCATCCATATATGCATTCATCTTTGCACTTTTCTTTTTCACTGTAACATTTGTTTCTGTGGTCTTCATATTCAAGTGTGTCTTGTTGCACTTGCTAATAATCCCTGAGCTAGTTTACAATTGAAAATCTGTTTTGACTTCGAACTTGTCTTCTTGGTTTTGCTTCATGATGTACTTGATAAATGCACTTCCCCATGTGTACATGTTGCTGCATTTGCTTGCATACACATTACTACACTGTTCACAGTATATTGATATTATTGTTAAGTGAAATCCTGTTTTTGCTTGTTGACAATGATAATCTTTTTGCTCCATTGATATTTGAGCTTATCTCTGATGTTTGTTACATTGCTGCACTGACTTGTTTGTTGTGAATAATCATGTCTTGCTTGCTACCTGGTCGACACTTGATGTTTGTAACTTGGTTTGTGTTGTTTCTTTGATGTTGTTTATGTCTGCATCCTGTGGTTGCCATTGTGTTGCATTGAGCTCGACATTTTCATCATTATGGTGGCTGACCATCTTATCTCTGTTTCACTAGGCTTGATATCATGGTGTACATGTGAGTTGTACTCTCTGTTTTGATTTGCGTTGCATCACTGAGTCTTGATAGTCAAGTTGCACACTTGTTTGTTAACTACTGCTTCAACTCGTCACTTGATCTGTTTCATTTGAGTTGTAGCTGGAAGGCTTGGAGTCTTTGTGCTTCATGGACTTGGTTTGACATTTCAGTTTGATTCACTGTTGAGTTGTAATGTGTACTTGGTCGAGTTCATTTGCATTCTGTAGTTGGTCTTCATTTGGGTTTGTTGTTGCATTCATGTCTGCTTTGTATCATTCTTGTAGTCTTCATTTTCGCTATTATGTTGGTGGCAATCTTGTACAACTTGTATTTGCATTTGGTCTGCACTTGCATACTCACTTTGGTTTCATGATGTATTTGCTATTGCAGTCTCTTGTAGTTTCAAATAAGTTCCATTTTCATTGACTTTCTGTTGCAAGTGCTTCATGATGATTGCATTATATTGTGATATTGTGATCTTGAGATGTTTCATTCAGGTCTGCATTATCATCACTGCAAGACTGCATGTTATATTTCTTGAATTAATCTGAACTTGGTTTCTGATCTGATGGCATTTGATTTAGATTACTTTTGCTCTTTGATCTGGTCATTGCTTGCATCACTGTTCTTTGCATCCATTCATGTTGATTTTTGAAATTTCACTTGAGTTGAATCCAGTTTCAAAACTTGGGTTTGACCTTGTGCTCGTGTCGTGATTTTAAATATATTGCACGTGAGTTGAACCCGGCTTTTCATTTGGGTTTGAC
This sequence comes from Allium cepa, assembly GCA_030765085.1. Lineage (NCBI taxonomy): Eukaryota > Viridiplantae > Streptophyta > Magnoliopsida > Asparagales > Amaryllidaceae > Allium > Allium cepa. The sequence goes on from CM060944.1 coordinate 438,684,264, forward strand.
CTGTGCTCACCTGTCCCTGTAGAGAATACAAGTGTATATCGATGTGCACGGCCTTATGGCATATACAGTGATACACCGTGCATGTCACATTGTTCGTGTATGATGAATTCAAATGTGAATGATGACGAACAACCCAAATAACTGAGGCAAATCATATTTTCAAAAATCATATTTCATTTTATATTGCAAAAATAATTTTTTTCAATTTTACTGCGTTAGTGAATATTTTTGCAGATTTCTCAGATGCTGGATTATAACTGGAATGAAGTTGAAGATAAACTACGAGTGTGAGTGATATGTAGTGAGGCATTTATGTAAATTGAATTGAGATGTAATTAGAATCAAAATTGTATACATATAGTGAGAGCTTGAATTTGTACTATTCAAGATTGTAATAAATATTTGTTTGAATAAAATTTCTGTTTGAATTCAAATTCTGTGTAATTTATTTTATTCAACAAATATTTATTTAATCTATGAAAAATAAAATAGTACATTAACAAATACATTTAAATGAACATATATATATATATGTTTATTATCGTCAAACAAAAATCATATAAGCGCAAAGCACATATTCAACACCAGTAATATTACTTACAGCAACATCATACGGCTTTATTATGAATATCTTATTGTTCATAATAATAGGGTCACTCTGAAGAATTTTATTTCTATCTTCATCACATGAGAAGTTGAATAAGAATACGTTACCATCTGATTTAACTTTGACAGAGCCTTTAAGCTTCTAGATATACTTAAGCTTATGAATGACAGCTATATACGATAACGGCTTGTCTAAGAAGAATCCTACTAATGTGTCATTCCAGATCACAGCACCGGCGTCAAGAACATCCTGCGGAGGCACTAGTACATCTTCTTCATACTCAGGAATTAGGTCAACGGGAATGTACTTCCAAGCATTCTTGGGTTTATGCTTAAATAGAGAAGTCCATTCCCGTTCACCTTGAGTGGGTGAAAGAGAAACATAGGTCTGCGGCAGAGGAGAAGAATCTGGTGGCCGAGAAGGTAGAGGATCAGGGAGCAGAAGAGGGGGGAACCGGAGGAATAGGAGCTAGGTCGGTAGTGGTCGAAGGCACAGTAGCTGTTGGACAAGTAGGTGAGGTTACCAAGGAGGAGGTAGGAATGACAGGTTTGATGTAACAAGGGGGCGTAAGGTTAGAGGAGGTTGTTAAAAGGACAGAGTTGATGGAGTAGGGAGGTACGACAGTGCTATCGGAGAAGAAGGAAGGTACGTTAGGGGCATGGGAAAGGTCTACAGGAGCGGACATGAGAGGACATTCATAACATTAAAAACCCTTAAATTAATTAAGAAAAGCATTTATCTTAATTAATCTTTTACTTATTAATAATCATATTTAATTATGTATTCTTACATTCATAACAATAATAAATTAACCTTATTATTCTTCACAAATTAATTATTTGAATTAATCAAATCTTATTAACTTAAAGACAAATTATTTTATTTGGTTTACAAAATTATAACATTTACTTTATTTGAAAATAAAGCATTTAGAAATCAATTTTAAAATTTAAAACAATTTAATCATCTAATTTAAACTTATTCATTTTCAATATAATTTAAAAACTTAGTTTTTAAAACATTACTTAAAAACTTTGATTTAATATTTTAAAATGAAAACACTTCATTTGAACTAAAATTCAAAATTTAATTAAGTTAATTTCTTCAAAAGCAATCATCTTAAAACATTTTAAATTTGAAAATGAATTCAATTAACACCTTTGAAATTTTGATTAACATTTATTTCAAAACAACAAGTTTTAAATTTTGTAAATTTATTTTCTTTTATAAAAACTTAAACTCGATTTTATTTATTTCAAACAATAAATTTAATTTGCAAACTTAATATCATTATAAAGTATTAACTAGAAAAAACAAACGACCTAAAATACTCGAGTCGAACCCCAAACTACATGAGCCTGCCCCAAGTCAAAACCCAAACTCATCTACTACGAGTCGTCCCCATGAAAAACACGAGCACTACTTCGAGTCACTCTCGTCTTCCCCCAAACCATACTTTCCAGTGCACAACGTACACGCATGTACGTGCGCAACCAAATCTCTCCCCTCCGACCATCCAACTGATCGTCGACCAACCACGCAAGGCCTCGTAACCTCTCCCACAACCCAGAATCAAAAATCCTACCACAAATCGAAATTCGACCTTCGGCTCGAAAAACTGCAGCAACTCAACTCCAAAAACCCATTGCCTCAAATGATTGCCACCACCAAAAATTCCAAAATCACTTCCAAAGCACCGCCGCGTCACCGCGCTACTCTCCTTCATCTCGCGAACAACTCCGGTCCAACTCCCATGTCGCAAATGTCTCGATGGCCAAGCCGAACCAAAAACAAACTAAAACCCTAGTTCGATCGAATCCAAGCACCTCGGCCATAGGAAAAATTCGAAATCGTTTTTCCCTACATTCATGATACAAAAGCAAGCTACGACCGAGATTTCAACTCAAATTATTGAGTTGATCATCGGCAATTCACCAAATTGCCGAAACCCTTCAACTCAAAATTCTCAATCGAATAACAAATTAAATTTTTTGAAATGCATGTTAAAAATTATGATTTTTATCTACAAATCCATCTATACAATCCAAAGCAGGAATTAAAGATGTTGATTTTTGACATGAATCAATATTTCACTGTATTTTCATTTTAAAAATTATTTGTAAATTAAAAATTTCAGAAACCATTTTTAAAATTACCATCATACATTAATTCACAACTTTCATCATATGCTAAGATCTAATATAGTTTAGATTGGAAGATTTTTTGAATTTTCTTAAGGAATCAACTCTTGAAAAAAAGAACAGAGATGAATTTATACAGGTTTTATATTCTCAGGCATTCCCTACCTACAACATACATACATGGCAGTATTCATGAAAACAAATATTCATTAACTTAGCAAATTCATTCCATGCATAAAGAATTTAACTACAATATGATTAAAACTGTTTTTAAAAAGTTTACTCACCACTTTCTTTGAAGAGGCAGAGCAGTTTTTTTTTTAAAAAAATTTCTTTTCCCATGCTTGGCTGTTGAAACCCTCTACATGCCTGTTAATTGATGTTTTAAAGGTTGAAACTTGCTGTTGCTCTTGATTCCATTTGAGTTGCAGTTTTTACTTCAGATTTTAGCTTCATTTGCTTTTAGTTTTCAAATTTCAGGTTTTGAAACTTTTTTCTGGTTTGCCATTAATTTTTGAAAGAAGGAAGAAAAAAAGAAATTGAGAAGAAGAAGGTTTGAATTGGAAGAGGAAAAACAAATTTCTTTTCAAACTATTATATTTTTTTAAATGATGACACTTGTTTTTAAGAACTTACACTTGTCACTTATCTCTTAATTTCCCTACACATGTTCCTAACATGTGTTAATATGTTTACATATATTCTTAAGTATTTTTAATTAAGTTTTCATTTAATTTAAATGTTAATATAAGCTTACATACCTAAGTTACTTAATTAATAAATACTTATATATGTATATATAAATTTACTTTTTAAAGAAAATATTATAAAACTAATTATAATACAAATAAATTCTTATACGTGTATTTTAAAATCTAAAACATTTATCTTTATTGTTTAAGAGATAATTTTTAAAAGAAAGTTTATTAATAACTTTATATATATATATATATATATATTCATATAACCATTTTAATTTAAGCATTTTTAAAAGAAAACAAAATAAAACTTTGTTTAAATCTTACTTAAACTATCATATTCTAAAAATAAATAATATCTTATACTTTGAAAATAATTGAATTAATCTTAAATTAACTTTTGAAAAATATTAAATTTAAAACAAAGCTTCAAATTACAATATATTCATACATATATATATATATATATATATATATATATATATATCAATAGATTATATTAAATTTCAAAATAACTCCAAATTATAACATATACATACATATATATTACAATTTGGAAATACAATCTTCAATTTAAAAGAAAAGATTTTCTATTCACAATATACATCAAATATATATATTATAAATAGAATAAAATTTTATTAGCTTTGAAAGATAATTCTTATCAAATTTTAATTTGTAAAAAAGACGTTGATCAAAATTACCAGATTAAATATTTATTAACCTTTAAAAGATTTAAATTTACCAATTTAAATTAAAATTATAAAGGAAAATTATCAAATCAATTTAATTAAAAATACAGATTATTAAATTGATATTGCCCGAAATTCCGGGTCGTTACAGACCGGTATTAGGAATAGTATCCTAAGTTGTTCCATGTTCAGTATCTTCTGCTGTATATTCTCTTTTGTAGTGCACTTCCCATCTATGATGGAGTCACTTGGTGTGTGTATAGGATTGTATGTTGTTCGAATGATATTCTATTTATCTATGTATTGTTTCTATTGTTCTTCTTAGTTGATATAAATTTCCATCCCCGTTTTACCTCTCTTGACTTTATAGATAGGCAAAGACTAAGACCAATAAGGTTCATGGCTTTAGGTTATGTCAAACTCTATATGTTAAGGGTTGACCCATCATAAGGTATTTTCGATGTTGTATATATGAATAAAGATGTTTCCATTCTATAAAGATCATTGTTGTATTATGTATTATTCGTTGCATTGTGAGATTCTGTGTTTTTAGTTTCCTTCTATATTCTACCTTCTTCTTTCACCCTAACAAATCGATATTTTTGGCACTTGAATGTTCGGCATGTGATACAGGGACGTATTACAATCGATATTCGAGGGTCGAAAACCCAGTTCGTTACAGAAGTAAAGTTAGGTGTTCAAATAAGAATTCAAATTAGAAGTTGCATATAGATAACCTCAATGCATCACACGGGTTTGTATTTGAAAATTAAAATAATATTTTTAGCTGGTTTATGGTTAGGTGTAATTTTTGGGATGAAATTCTTTTAAGGGGGAAATCTGTAACGACCCGCGAATTCATCATTTCGATAAATTATATTTATATTTGAAATATTAAATATTTTATAACACACATTACAATGTTTTGAACCATAAATAATGATGGTAAATTTATTTTAGAAGGATACTAACAAATATAGATATTTGGATTCTCATCAGAAAAACAAAGGAAATCATGTTTTAGGAAAATTGATATTTTCCCAATGTTAGCTTGCTCGGAACTGGATTCATACGCTTATTTATCAATTTAAGAAAGAATATGAAATAAAAATTATTTATTTTATTTTTGAAATAAAATTCCTTTATGACATCATGAATGATGTCATCATTTTTAAATAATTGATTTTTGAATTTAAATTGAGTTTAAATGATTTAATAGTTATTTTAAATGATAATAATTCATTTTAATTAGTAACATAGTGATAATAAATAATTTATAATAGTTTTATAAAGATATAAATATTGGATTTGAGAATATAAGAAATTTCATAATGCTTTATAGATACACCAACGGTTTTTGTAAATACTTATTTAATTGGGTTTATATGGTTTTATAATTCAAATGTGATCATTTTAATTAACTAATAATGATGATAAATTATTACATTTATATGAAATTTAAATTATTTATTGAAAATGCGATCGAAAATCGAAATCGAAATTCAAAACAATTTAATGTAGAGAAATTTTACAACGCTATATGTTATATGCAACATACATGCACACATATACACATATGAACACATAAGAACTACCATTTACATTCACTTATTACTAATGGTAAATGGTACAAATACCATGATATTTATGAATAAAAATCTAGATTTTTTTACAAAAATCAATTCAAAACATCAATTCACCTTGTGTAGATGGAGAAGCATGAGGAGGGGAGTGGGTTGCGTATGTAATGGTGATGGAGGAAATGTAGGCAAGCACATGTTGAGGTTAATAGAAGCATCCATTCTCACCTTTATTCACATATTTCTTCATCTTCTTCTTCCTTTTCTCAAGCTTCCTAATGGTCTTTAATGTCCTCTTCATCTTAGGAAATTTATGAAGAAAAATAATGGGAAAAAATAAAGATAAATTATATCCATATGAAATCAATGTCAATCCACTTCCAAACCAAAGCCAAATCACTACCTACCACCTTTAGTACCCACGACCGCCACTCTTTCCTCTTCAAGGCCAAGCTCCACCACTTTTAAGGTCAAGGTCGAAACTATTAAAGGCATAGAGCAAGATCTGGGGAGCTTCGGAGTGAAATTTGTGGAGAGAAATGCCACCGAGATAATTTAGGAAGCATCAAAGAGGAGTGGACATTATGGTGAGAACTCGATTAAAAATATACTTATAAAAATTATAAATTCATTATAAAATGGTTTTAAATGATTTAACATGGCTATTAAAAGTGGATATGATGTTTGGTTGGTTAATTAATGAAGCTTGATGATTGCTTAAGAAAAAAATATACAGTTAAACATGCCATATAAATGTGAGAAACTCTACTAGTCCATAATATAATATCCATGATGATATGATATGATATGATTTCTTTGTTTTTTAATGATGATTATTTATTATGTTTTGGATTTGATAATATGTTTTCTTGGATATGGAAATAATTCATGTTAAATACACATCGAATTAACACCAAGGAATCTGTGACGCCCCTCCTCTATGCTCATAATAACAAAGAGTATTAAAGGAAATACTGTCTGTTATCACAAAGAATAAGGCTGGATAGGAGCGGCCAACCGTAGTTAGGTCTTACACTAGTATTGGTTTTTTTGATAGGAGTGGTATATATTTTTATTTTTCATCTCTTATTTATTTACTCCCATCGACGTATCCAATTCCAGTATAAAACGAACTACGATGGTTCATAATAGTTTAGGACAATAAATATAATAATAACACAGATAATATAAATACGAAACACAGCTAACAAAATGCCTCATATATATATATATATATATATATATATATATATATATATATATATATAACTGATGTCAGTTACAATACATGTGGTACAGTACATATGATACAACTACAACTGTCGACTCAGGAAGTTATATACACAAGTACATTATCGTGATTAATATACATGAATACATAACAACCCATATAAATATACTGACTACTAAATGACAGCAACTATTCCAAATGATATAAAGAAACTCCATAGCTCGAGCAGCAATCCAAAGCAAGATATCTACAACCTGTAATAACTCGGTCTGACCCGAGTATTAAATTCAAAAGAAAATAATACACGGGTCGGTCTAATTCAAACTCAGTTATTAGTGCACAGAAGCAATAATAATTAAATAACTAATAGACGACAGTCACAATAAAACTCGTCTATCCGATCCTTAAATAAAGAAATCGGATAACGATAAATATAACACGTAACAGTGTTAAACAACAAATCAGCAGATTCAAATCATCAACAAAGATAAATGAAAAGAATTATCAATGAAGATAATTTAGAAAACAACAGAATTTCCTAAACGGCAATTAACAACAAAATCGTCAAAGTAAACCAAATCAAATACAATTTTAGAATATTGAATTGGACATACAAAACAATTCAAGTAATTGAAATATCACTAAAATCAATACTGTTTTGGCTGCAGTACACGCTCGCGTGCACTGCCTCGCCATTACAGTGATAAATTACACCAAAGCCCAATGAATCAAAATGCAAAAGAAATGTCAATAAAAATCAATACCGTGTGGCTGCAGCACACGCTCGCGTGCACTGCCTCGCCACTACAGTATATGATGTCATCATAACTCCAATATTAACAGCAAGTCGAAACTGCAAAGGTCAAGTCACGGCTATCATGACTCAACACAACTGCAAACAAAATGAAACTGCACCAAAGGAATGACATCAAGGGAAACAGTAAACCAACAACGGAAACAAAGTTCAAATGAACAAACTATGTAATATAAAGATGGAGCAGTGCACATACAAATAGGTGTAACTACAAACTATATGGTGATACAGCAATGAGCAGTCGAGACAAGTCAACCCTCACATCAATGGTGCACACGCACATCAAATTACTAACTGTACATGAGACAGCAAGCTACATGAAGACCAAACAACATAATGCAAATGGGCTCATGTGGGACAAGCGAAGACAACAACTTTACACGACAGTAAAGTATGAATGCCACGACATCATAGACGACTTCAACGTAGCAGTGACAATAATGCAGACCGGACTACAGTGATGCAATGTACAAAGGGTTAATGACATACTTATACTATCAATATGAATTACTGGAGAAAATGCAACAGCCACGCAACTTGACATACAACATGAATTACTGGAGCAAATGCAACAAATATATGATGCTATGCACAGCAAAGATTACATGTGCAAGAGCCTCAATAATGAAATAGGCATGTTTGAAACCCAATACAGGGAACTACATGATGAATAGGTATGCAAGTGAATGCATCATGAACCAAAGAAGGCACAAATAAAGTTAACAAGCCTCGACAAAATCAAAATGCATAATTGCTACATGAAACTGGACAGTATAAATTCGACCAAAAGCAGTGGACACAAGTGCAGTGGTGTAAACATCGACATGAACAAGGCTCAACTCGAGTTATTGCACCACAACCCAATTCAAACAACAGTACTGAAATAAGGCAACAAGTACTGATACAACTAGATTATAGGTAAATGCAATACTCATATAACCATCAGGTTAAAGCATGCAAGTGAATCATAAACCAAGTGAGTGACATGAACAAAGATATAACAAGTCTACACTGTAAAAATGGACAGTGCAAATATCATACTCGAGAACAAAGCCATAGTACATGAAAATCCAAATATTCTTCGCTGTGTATTCACAGAATCACAATTTTGAATTCTAATGTAAACTTCATACTTCTGAAAGTAAAAAAAAACATATACTCAGATTCGAGTTTCTGTGCATTTGAAACTGTATATTTTCAAAGTCCCTAATTTTATACATAATCATATATGCAGCAGAGAAAATAAAAAATGTAACAGACGCAACCAAAGCCGCAAGTCGATCAAGAAACAACAACAACATTGTGATACAACTGTCAAAGACGAAATGGCCGAAGCCCTAAAGCAGCAAGTAAAATCGACAAGGACGAAAGTGCTACCAGAGGCGGTGAACAATATAGCTAAAGACGAACAAAAATAACATCGTCAAACTCATATCAAAAATCATCAAAGCCAGAAATTCATCAAATTATACGAACTCGATAAAGACAGAGAAATTATCAACATCGTAACAAAGTCGAATGACTGAGCGAAGTTAAGTGACCCTCAGTCGAACGCAAAATTAGCAAATTAGAATCGAATAAAAACAATAGCTTTGATTTTGATGTGAGTGAAATCGAAATTCACACACCTAGATTCGAAGAACTCCACGTTCCACATCACAGCCGAATCCATCTCGAGAGACGCCAATCCGAAAATCATGAAGACCTAATTTGCAAGCGAGCCACCATTTTTATTCTTTCGTTCGTTTAAGGTTGCGATCAAAAATGATAAAGGGAGTAACGGGTGCTTTTGTCAATTATCACGACACCAAGTATAGAAAACGTGGGCCAAGATTCGATTAAAAGCCCGCAAAACTCTTTTAACAAATTTTTAAAAAAATTCCAACCGATTAAAACACTCAATAGCAATTAACAACCAATTTAATCATCATTTGACGATAATTAATTATTACAAAACCTCGGATTGTTACAGACTCCCCTCCTTATAAAAATTGCGTCCCCGCAATTTTCATAATTAAAGTCGTCAATAACAATTACTTTTCTAGCATAAACTGGTTAAGCTAGAAAAAATAAAGGTCAAGAACACAAACGCCAAAAAAATCTTTTAATTCCAATAAAAGAGATTCACAAATTCTCAACAAAATCTAATTATTAAATAAATAATCAGAAAACAACAAAACTGAATAAATGCAATTATCAACAATATTCAATTATCAATTAGATAATTAGAATACAGAAATCACAAAACAGCAATATCTAATTATCGATACGATAATTAGAAAACAGCAAAATCCAATTATCAATAAAGATAATTAGAAAACAAAATTCGCAAATCGCAAAACTGCAAATATCTAGTTATCCACCAGAAAATCAAAAAACATGAACTCCATAATCAGCAAACTCTAACCATCAACAGAGATAGATAGAAAACAACAAATACCCAATTATCAAAAACGATAATCAAAAATCTCAAATCAACAAATATTCAATTATCAAAAACGATAATCAAATCTCAAATCAACCAATATTCAATTGTCAAAAACGATAATCAAATCTCAAATCAACAAATATTCAATTATCAAAAACGATAATCAAATCTCAAATCAACAAATATTCAATTATCAAAAACGATAATTAAATCTCAAATCAACAAATATTTAATTATCTCAAGCGATAATCAAATCTCAAATCTCTAATTATCACAAGCGATAATCAGAAACAACAAATATCCGATTATCAAAAACGAAAATCAAAATCAACAAATATCCGATTATCAAAAACGATAATCAGAAACAACAAATATCCGATTATCAAAAACGAAAATCAAAATCAACAAATATCCGATTATCAAAGACGATAATCAGAAACAACAAATATTCGATTATCAAAAACGATAATCAAATCAACAAATATCCGATTATCAAAGACGATAATCAGAAACAACAAATATTCGATTATCAAAAACGAAAATCAAAATCAACAAATATCCGATTATCAAACACGATAATCAGAAACAACAAATATTCGATTATCAAAAATGATAATCAAAATCAACAAATATCCGATTATCAAAAACGATAATCAGAAACAACAAATATTCGATTATCAAAAACGATAATCAAAATCAACAAATATCCGATTATCAAAAATGATAATCAGAAACAACAAATATTCGATTATCAAAAATGATAATCAAAATCAACAAATATCCGATTATCAAAAACGATAATTAGAAACAACAAATATTCGATTATCAAAAACGATAATCAAAATCAACAAATATCCGATTATCAAAAACGATAATCAGAAACAACAAATATTCAATTATCAAAAACGATAATCAAAATCTACAAATATCCGATTATCAAAGACGATAATCAGAAACAACAAATATTCGATTATCAAAAACAAATATCTAATTATCACAAGCGATAATCAGAACTCATATCAACAAATATCCAATTACCTACAGATAATTGAAAACAACAAATATCTAGAAATCAATTAAGATAATCTAGAAAATCAATATAAAAGGTGGATCGATCCCAACAAATGGCGAGTTTTAGCTATGCCGCACGTGCATCATCAAATGCCCAAAGCCTACCAAGTACTATATTTTTGGCACCCAACAAATGACCTGGAGGTCCAACAAATGACCCGAAGGTCTAGTACTGGTATTGATCCGAAGGTCCAACAAATGACCTGGAGGTCCAACAAAGTGGCTCGAAAGCACACGAAAATCATCAAAACATCAAATATTTCAATTAACGAGTCCGGAATTAACCAAAATAGCAAACGCACATGTCCCATAACCACGAGTTTTACTAAATCGTTTAATTCTCTTCATCGTTTCCTTGAAAGTGCAAAATTGTGTATTTAAAAAATAACATTTCACATTCTCAAACGGACAAGTCCGGAATTAAGCGAATCAGTAAAAGAAAGGGGTCATAGTCCTCGATTTTGCTGAAACGTTTAAATCGCTTTCTCATTCGTTTGAAAACGCAAACTGCAAAACTTCTGAAAATAATTTCATTTATTTTATAAAAGTAATAATTTACATTCTCAAACAAACAAGTCCGGAATTAAGCGAATCAGAAAAAGAAAGGGGTCATAGTCCTCGATTTTGCTGAAATGTTTAAATCGCTTTCTCATTCTTTTGAAAACGCAAACTGCAAAACTTCTGAAAAAAATTTCATTTATTTTATAAAAGTAATAATTTACATTCTCAAACGAACAAGTCCGGAATTAAGCGAATCAGTAAAAGAAAGGGGTCATAGTACTCGATTTTGCTGAAACGTTTAAATCGCTTTCTCATTCTTTTGAAAACGTAAACTATAAAAATTTTGAAAAACAATTTTATTTTTAAAACGATTTGCAAATCCGTGATCAAAACAGCAACATTAGTGACAATTTCGACAAGGAAATTGCACTTCTCAAAACACCGTAGAAACGGATCTCAAAATCAGCAATGCGGGATAACCGCTTAAAAATCCACTTTAAAATTTGACGGTTACCGAAGCCAAAGCCAGTAATATTCATACGTCAAAATCTCATCAAAATAATTTGCATCAAAATATAATATTAGTGAATTTTCATTCATTAAAATGTCAACAAAACACCGGGCTTCAAAAATTTAGCATTGGTGTAAAAATCCTGTTATAAAAATAATGGCAACAAAATACGTTTAAAACCAAGCATCGGTTCAACGTAAAATTTAATGTAGTAACATGCAACCTAAATTTGCACATATACCACAAAATGAACAAAGAAATCATTCAAATATATCTTCAATGAAGATAATTTAAAACAGCAAAAATCTCAACAAGTTCACATAACTACAATCGCTTCGAATCCTCAAAACGGATTCGAAATTTTCAAAGAAAACAAAATAAACACAGCTATGTAAACAACAATTGAAATTTATTTCAATTTCATATTTTGATTTTCAAATCAAAAAGGTTATCAGCCGTACTCAGCGAAGACAGTCTCACTATTTTCGTTGCGCACTCTGATAAACAGAACACAAATCAATCAATCATCAAAACACAAATTCACTTTTATTTTTAAATAAGGAAATTTAAAATCATCATAATTTCAAAACTTTAGTTTTGACTCAAAGCACAATAAAAGATCGACTAGTAGTTGTAACACATGTTCCATCTAAGTTATGTTTTATATTATGTCCATAAACCCCAAGCGCTGATACCAACTGTGACGCCCCACCTTTATGCTCATAATAACAAAGAGTATTAAAGGAAATACTGTCTGTTATCATGAAGAATAAGACTGGATAGGAGCGGTCATCCGTAGTTAGGTCTTACACTAAAACGAACTACGATGGTTCATAATAATTTAGGACAATAAATATAATAATAACATAGGTAATATAAATGCGAAACATAGATAACAAAATGCCTCATATATATATATATATATATATATATATATATATATATATATATATATATTTATAACTGATGTCAGTTACAATACATGTGATACAGTACATATGATACAACTAGAATTGTCGACTCAGGAAGTTGTATACACAAGTACATTATCGTGATTAATATACATGAATACATAACAACCTATATAAATATACTGACTACTAAATGACACCAACTATTCCAAATGATACACTACACCATTTTTGAGCTATTAACAACGGGTAAAAACCGTTGTTATGTCCAAAAGCAACGGGTAAAAACCGTCTTCAAAACAGGAGTGGTTGAATTTAGCGACGGGAGAAAACCGTTGCTTTATGTCCAAAAGGCAACGGGTATAAACCGTTGCAAATTGGGACAAAGGCAACGGGTATAAACCGTTGCAAATTGGCCCAAAGGCAACGGGTATTAACCGTTGCAAATTGGGCCAAAGGCAATGGTTATGAACCGTTGCAAACTGGGCCAAAGGCAACGGGTATAAACCGTTGCTTTATGGGCAATAGGCAACGGGTATAAACTGTTGCTTAATGTAAAAAAGGCAACGGTTACTAACCGTTGCTTCATGTCCAATAAAAAACTGTTAAAAACCGTTGCTTTATGCCCAAAGTCACACATAAAGCAACGGTTAACACCCGTTGCACATAGTGTTTGTTCCTGCTCCTACAAAATCACATCTGTAACTCACTACTGCGTTACACGCATATCTCATTATATATACCAGAATATCAATATATATCAAAATATGCCAGAATATCAAAATATTGGTACACAAGCACTATAAACATATCGCACATATACCATACATATAAAATTATCAAACTTATAATTACACTCATTGTTTTGCAAACAGAATGCTACTGTGCCGGAATATCATACTTATTACACTGCATTGTTTATTACACTACAGTACAAATATTTCATTAATTACACTACATTGTTTTGCAAGCAGTGAAGTCTACATATAATAAACACATTAAAAGGATGCTGAGCAGGTTAGCCGAAGCTGATATTTCTTCGGCTCATGCTGTGGTGCATGCAGTATTCTATCCAATTCCTGCGCAAAAGTAAAAAATGGTTTTAAACTCAAAGCATACAGTGAATTTTAGCTTGGTCAAGTTCAGTTAATAGAGCAACGGAATTTAGCTTGGTCAAGTTCAGTTAATAGAGCAACGGAATTCCTGTGTAAGCAATAATAATGCACAAGTAAAAGCGGCAGCAAACATATGCATATATTATACTAAGTTCAAGGGTAACCTTATGCATATATTATATTAATAATTAATATACTAAAGAGTTGGTCAACGTTATGCACTTGCAGATAAACAGAACAAATTAATTGCATCAATGGTAGGTATGATTTACAAGTGGAAATGGAATCTACCAAACAGGAAAAAAGTATGGTGGTTTGTAGAAGTGTATTGGGTAGGACAGTATTGGGAAGTGGTTTGGGTGAGCAGTAGAGTGAGTTGATGGTGAATGTAAGAAATGATGGTGAGCAGTAGAGTTAATTGTAATTGGAAATGGTTTGGATGAGCAATTTGATTGCTGTAAGCAATTTGCAAGGGGGAGGAGCTGTGACGACCCGGAATTTTCAAGCATTTAAAAATGGAGAATTTAATTGATTTTTAATATTCAATAGGGTAATTTAAACTTGAATTCAAGTATCACAATTTATTTGCTGATTAAATTATTGAATTTAAATAATTTGAAATTGGATAAAATATGGAATCCGAGGTTTTAAGTCTGTTGAAATATAATTTGAAGACTTATAAAATTTATATTGATAGTAACGAGGATAATAGAATTTGTAAATTTGAAATTAACAGTGGTTTGTTCAGTTTTAAAATTTTATAGTTTAAATTGATTTTAAAAAAAATAGCCTTCCGAGGCACAGTCTCGAAATTCGACGAAACCAGTTCCATTGGATCCGTAATATTTTATTTTTATCGGATTTCAAATTTCGTAGTGATTGGAGTTGTTGTGTGAGCGTACGATATATAAACGCGTTGAAATCTTATATCGAAAATTTAATTTAATTAATATATTTTTGCATATTTAGTCAGCAGTGAGAGTTCTTTCTATAGCCACCATTCTTTCATTTCAGCCATCTTCTTCTTAAGTAAGCCTACGCAGAAACACTTTTGTGTGCTAACGTCTTTTCATTGTCGCTTATCTTCTGAGGAAAGCCTATACTCAATTCTATAAGTCGCGTCTCCCTTTGGTATATCTCAAAGTCATTATCGTTTCAAGCAGTAAAAAAAAAGGGGAATGAAAATGGTGACTGCTCCCTTCTTCTAAATCGCGGCCTCCCTTCCCTGTATATATCGATTTCGCATCTAAAAAAAAAGGAGAGAGTAGGATTCGCGAGGTCGGCGAATCATGGCAATCGAGCCTTCCCTTTTGCACGCGATCGTGGATGAAGGCGTGGGTAGTCGACTCACGCGATAATGGAGCAGCGAAGTGAGCTTGAGGCGGTGCATCTTCGAGGGGAAGCCCGAGTTAGGGTTTGATTTGCGAGGGTTGGGATTGTGGTTTGGGCGGTAGTTTTCGCGATGGTGGCACAGCAGTGGGATTCGTGTGGTGTTAGCGACTTAGGGCAGGCCGCGTTGATCGAAGAAGTGGCAGAAGGTTGTTCGCGAGTTCGATCTCGTGAAGGGTTGTGTCGTTCGAACAAATAGGTAACCTCTGTTTAATTGATTTCCCCATTTCAGATTAATTTCGAATATATCCGTTAAAAGATATAAATGTAGAGATACTAGAAAATATTTAAATGGTAATTATGTACATGTATATAGGTAAGAAAGAGATTTATATTTTTATTTGGATATTAAAGTAAAAAAAAATATGCAGAGAACAGAAGGATATAATACAGTAAGTTATGGGCTGTTCAACCTTAATTTGATGTTTTAAAATTATGTTAAGTAAAAGTATAATTTGACTTATCGTTTATTTAGACTATTAGAAGTTTCAGTAAAGGGAGGTTTACAGGAAGAAGAAACGAAAATGATAATAATACAATTTACCAATTTATTTTAGTAATTAATTTGTTTAGTTAACTTATGTAAATTATTTCAGTAATTAGAAAATATTTTATTTTAAAAGGGACTTAACTTAAACCAAATTATTCGTTAAATGAAAGGAAGAAATTGCGGATTAATCCAAGTATTAATCAAACATATAAATTGGTATACAAGGTCTGAAAATAGTAAGGAGACTAATTAGTGTAATTAACTTATATTAATTATTTTGAAACAACGGGATTTTTATAGGAAAATTATTAGTTAAATTAAAATAAATAAATAGTAATAGATTATCTGATTATCTCAGATATTAAAAAATTATGTAATGTTATTCAAGGTCTAAAATAGAGAAATCAAGCTGGATTGGGTCGGATTGCAAATTTAAGAGCAAAGGTGAGTTAATCTCACTCAGTTAAATTTAAATTTAAATGATTAAATTTAAATAATTGTTTGAAATGATGGAATTGATTTATGTGCTGTGGTGTGGTATATATTTAGAATTTGCTTTTTATGTTGTGCTAACATCTGTGGATGCAGGAAAAACAGGTTGGAGGGATCCGCCTGGACCCCTCAACTTTATTTTAATTATTTAATATTCTCTGTTCTGAATATTTGATATCCTGAAATGAATTATGTGGAAATATTGAATGCTATGGTTTGATTGTTATAATCGGACAATAATGAATTACTAAATATATAATTTGAGTTTGGGGATGAAATAGAAGAAGTGAAATTGTAAGTAAAATAATTATAGAAAAGTTGAATAAATTTATGAATGAACTGGAAAGGAAATAAAGTGACTTTAAAATTTTAATAAATAAATCTTGAATATGGGAAGGAAAGTTTAAATAAATAGAGAGTTAATGAAAACTTAAATTTCAATGTTATTGTTTAAAAGAACAAAACATTTATTTTAAATTGGGGATTTATATTATTTAAGAAGAATAAAGAAGGAATTGGGAATAATCTGAAATTTGTATATTTCAACTAAAGGAATTAAAAATCAAACTGAAAATAATAATAAAGTCCATAATTAATGAATTTCGAAATGAACGGATAAGTAAAGAAATTTATTTCAAATGGAATAAATTGGAAATCAATTTGGGAAAAATTGATTTAAGTGTTTGAAGTTGGAATTTTCTCTGGGTGACCAAGTACATGTTTTTTAAAAGTAAATTTTAATGTAAATTAAATGTTTTAAAGTTGTTTTTTATAAAGAAAGCAAGTTTTGTAAAATTATTATTTCTAATATTTAATTTCTAAAGCAAGTATTTCCTTTTAATATATTATGGCATTAATTATTTAAAAGTGACTTAGTATTTGTTTTAAAAGTGAAATCCTGGTATTATATTTTATAAAGTAACCTTATTTTCTCAAATTCATATAGTATGTATTTTTAACAAATTATTTAAGTAGTTTTATCCTAAATGTTTTAAAATATATATTTCAAAGTGAAATGTTTTAAATTATTTTAAAAATCCATTTTTGCGCTTGGTGATTTCAGAGGAGATAGAAAATATTTGGGAAAATTGATTCTGAAAAGAAAGATGGTTTTAAAACTGTTTTCAAAGGATGGAAAATAGAAATATATCTTGTGAAGATATTTTTGAGGTAAATAAATAATTTGGGAAATTATTTATTGTTTGATGGATGGTTGTGAATGTTAATTGATAGCTAAATAACCGACTATCAATATTGGCCAACTGCGTTGATCGTTTCGAAGAGTCCGGGATCGAGATTAATTTCTCAAAAACCACTTCGATCCGTTTGTACGTTTCGTGAAAACGATTTTGAATTCGAAGATGGAGCATTGAAGTGAAAGGGCTAGTCGCTACTAATCCTAAGGATATTTCCGAAATGGATGTAGTAGGAATAGTGCCTTCGGTTCTGTTCGAACCCGGGACGGACTTGTATGGATGAATGCTTGCGGAAACATCGTCAAGTGGACAATGGGCATTCTAAGGAATATATTCTAAAAAGGTAACGCTTAGCCTCAAGCCTCATCAAATGGGAATGACTGAAAATCAGGGGTTATGCAGCAAGGCTAGGTGGGTAGCACCCAAGCAGGGTGAGGTCATCCCTGTCTAGATGTCCCTTTTTATTTCGGCTTAGTGGGCGGTTGCTGATCCTAACCGCGGGGTGATCTCACTCGGGATTATCCAGTAAGGGATAGTCCCGGCCTTGTGTTGCAGGGGAGCGGGCATACTCCTCGGTACGGTGATCTAGGCCCCGTATTGTGGCAGGTGGTACCCCAGTGCCTAGTCATTGGTTGGAAATCCATTCTCCCTACGAGCCTTGTACGAGTTTTGTTTGTATTACCCACTCTGTGGCTAGTAGCTGGAATTTAATAATGTAACAATTTCGGCTATTTTATAAGTATCTGTATATAGACCCTATTATAATATCAAAGGATTTCTATAAAAATTGTTTTAGCTATCGTAAGGTAAAAACCCGACATGTTTATTTGTGGCATGGTCTTACGAGATGCTTTTGGTTTTTAAAGGATTTTGAAACTTTAATAATCAATTGGGTGTGATTTTCTCACGCTGGTATTCTAGACTGACTCGGGTGTTATTTAACTGTAATGCTCGGGTCAGACCGAGTATTATAGAATACAGGATGATGCTATGGAACTCAGGAGACGAGCTGGATGACGATACGTACTTCCGTACTTGTTTATATACATATATTCCGCTGTGTTGAGTTGTTATGTATACATTGGTATGATATTGATGTTGAACTGTGATTGATATACTCTGATGATGTATAATGTAAACAGATATATTTGATTTTGAGTAAAGATTATTTACGATCTATTATATTTTATTCCGCTGCGATGGTTAGATTCTTATGTTGATTTTGTTTTCTCTTCTTCTACCTCTTCTTCTTAAACCCAAATGGTTCGTATTTCAGTACAACTTGAGTTGATTTTTGTAGAATATGGTTGACTCAAGGGGTACGGATTTGCGGGTCGTTACACTTGGTATCAGAGCATAGGTTGGTGATAACCTTGGCTCTGGTGGGAATTACTCATTTAAATTAGAGTCTGTAGTACTCTATAATGAGTTGGAGCGTATTAATAGATATGAGTGCGTACTTGTTAGTGAATATGAAATTGTTTATATTGTGTTGATTTATCGGTTGAGTGTTTATGGATTCTGGTCGATGTGTGGGACGCCATGTCATCGATGGGGATTTCTAAACTCTTGAACAAGATAAACCAACACAGTATTGTTTTAACTAGGGTAAATGAAATAATTTTACCCAAATTTATTTTATGTATATAAAAGAAAATGATTTTCTTAATTATTATAGCTATACATGGATGTTTGGATGATAGAAGTGATAATATTAAATTATTATCATTGTATGATAATTGAATAAAGATTGAAATAATAACTAAAGATTAAGGGATAAATTGACATAATAGATGAAATTTATGAATGTGATTCATAACAGAATAAGGAATTGAATTCATAATTAAAAACTAAGAAACCGATTCATATCAAATGAATTTGTAAATGTAAACTATAATGTAAATTATAGTGTAATTAATTATTAAAGTAAGATAAAATTCCAAAGAAAAGTTTGAATTTAAATCTAAAGAGTTTGGAATTTGGAGATTTAAGTTTCTTTGAATTGGATAATGATTCTCAAAAGTTGGGAGGATAATATATTTTGAGAAATATTTTTGAATTGGATTTGAAATCTAGAGAGATTTGGAATTTAAAAATATTAGATGAATTTTAGAAAGAGAATAAAAGCATTGAACTCTTATGGTCGCTGGAAAATAATTTCGGTGATGATTGCAGCATCATCGATGTTCATTTTCGAGTTTCCAGAAGTAAAATTGCTACCAAATTGTTTTGAATTGAAATTGTTTGCAAAATTGGTTGAGTTTTGAAATTCACAGAGATAAATTGAATTTATCAAAGGAATTTTGGATATAGAAGGTTTTAAAGGGAATTTTGAAATGTTGAAAGGTTGTTTAAACTTTGGAATTTGTTGAAATAAAATTCAACAGTGTAAGTAAAGTGAAACTGAGTACTGGAATTTAAAATTGAATTGTGTGAAGTTATGTGGAATGGGAAAATTACTCAGGATGGACTAAAGATAATTAATGTTTGGAAATAAAATTTATTGGTTAAATAATGAATTGGTGAATGAATAAATGGATCAAATAATGTACTTATAAAGAGAAATTGATATTAGTAAGAAGGGATTGGAAATTTTAATTCAGCAAATAAAATTTAAACTTAAATTAAATTAAATTGGATATAAAGGTGAAATGTAAAATTTCTTATAATTGCACAAAGAAATTCATATTCTCAAGTTATTAAGTGTTATAATTTGAATTTGTGATTATAAAATGGAAATGGACTTCAGTAAGCAATCTTAACTCTTGAATGGAAGTAAAATTTGAAATTCATTAATGGAAAGAGTTGAATAGGGTGGCAGATTCAGAACTTAACCATAAATGAGATGTAAAGTGTAATGAAGCAAAGTGAGGATATATAAAGGTGGATGTTCTTAAGTTGGCAAATAAGTCTTGACCTTATGTATGGGAAAAATGAAATTTGTTTAGATAATGGAATTTGTATTGTAAAGAATATAATTTTGATAATTTTGATAATTGGTCAAAATTTGAAAGATAAATATAAAGAAAAAAAAATCTAGTGTGGGAATGGGATTTAATTTTGGTAATAAGTATAGGGAGAGTGAAAGAATATTGGTAATGAATTTTAGTAGTGATGGTTGAACCGTAAATAAAATCCAAATGTGTGTAGTGATTTGAAGTGACCTTGTTATTAATAAAAGATTTAATTATTGAACATGGACTAGAATTTGTGAATGCACTTGTGACGATCCGGAATTTTCGAGCATTTAAAATCAGAATATTTAATTGATTTTAAATATTTAATAGTGTAATTTTAACTTGAATTCAAATATCACTAATTATTTGAAAATTAAATTATTGAATTAAATAATTTAAAATCGGGTAAAATATGAAGTCTGGGATTTTAAGCCTGTTAAAAACAATTTGAAGGTTTGTAGAATTTATATTGATAACACTGCAGGTAAAAGAAGTAGTAAAATTGAAACTAACAGTAGTTTGTTCAGCTTTAAAATTTATACTGTTTAAATTGAATTTAAAAATAGCCTTCCGAGGCACAGTCTCGGAATCCGACGAAACCGGTTCCATTGGATCCGTAATATTTTATTTTTATCGGGTTTCAAATTTCGTATTAATTAGAATTAGTGTGTGTGTGTATGAAGTATAAACGTGCTGGAAATTTAATTGATAATAATCCAAGAAAAATTAATTTAAATTGATTAAGCTTCTAGTTTACACCAACGTTTTCCCTTATCTTCTCGTTTACGCCTTGTCCTTCTAACAAGAATCAAACCCTTGTCTGTTTGAACGAAGCCCTTCTTCTTAAAAATAAAAAAGGGGTAAAAGGCGTACGAATGAATTTAGTCCCAAATCGAAAAAATAAATAAATAAAAGTGTAAAACTTCTCGGCCGAAAAAATATATAATAAATGGCGACGTTCAAAACCCCGATACCCCCCTCCTTCTTCGTTCTAGCATTAGCCGTTCACCTCAAAATCAATTGTTTTCGCTCGAGTGAAATAAATCGTCGCTTTGCCCTAATTCGAATTCGAATCAGTAAAGGGGGGAGGGGAAGGCCACTCGCGTCGAAGCGACAAATGTTGGAGGTCAAGTGATGTCGATGGTGGCTGTGTTCGCGATTGTGGATGAGGTAACGATAGGCGTCGCAAGGCTAGGGTTTCAACTGGAAGTAGGGTTGCTCGTAGTCGCGATGCACTCCGGCAGTAGTGGCGGCACGATTCGTGAAGGCTTGAAATCAAGCTAGGTTTAGGCAGTGAGGTACCTGCTGTTTCTTTTTCATTTTTTTTTTCAATGTACTAATATATTTATGTATGTGTATAACAAAAAAAAGATTTTAAATCAAGATCTTTATTTTACAGTAAAGTAGATTTCTATTTGTTATTTACAGAAAAGGAAATAAAAATATTTTAAAAACAACAAGTTATTTTATTTACTGATTGAAACAGCAAATGTATATATACACATAAGATTCAGAAATGGGAATTATAAATGGGAATACAGATCATTGTTATAAATATATATGTAGTTTCAATAAAAGGAAAATGAATATACACATATCTATTTTAAATTTAAATCACTAGTTAAAAATATAATTTTGGGTTGATTAAACTGTTAAACGGTAATTGATTGTTTGATTTATTCAAATATTAATAAAAATCATATAATATTTATACAAGGTTTGAATCTGAAAGAAAATAAGCTGGACGGGAATGAATTGCATTCAAAGTTAAAGGTGAGTTAATCTCACTCAGTTTAAATTTTGATTTAAAATGATTAAATTTAAATAATTGTTTGAACTGGTTGAATTGATTTATGTGCTGTAGTGTGGTATATGTAATTGGAATTGGCATTTTATATTGTGTTAACGTCTGTGGATGCAGGGAGAACAGGTTGGAGGGATCTAACTGGACCCCCCAACTTTATTTAATTATTTAATATTCTCTGTTCTGAATATTTGATATCCTGTAGTGAAGTATGTGAAAGTATTGAATGCTATGGCTTGATTGTTGTAATCGGGCAATAATGAATTACCAAAATATAATTAGAGTTTGGAAATGGGAAAAAAAGAAGTGAAATTGTAAGTAAATAATTATAGAAAAGTTGAATAAATTTATAAATGAACTGGGAAGAAAATAAAGTGACTCTAAAATTTTAACAAATAAATTTTGAGTATGGTAAGGAAAATTTAAAAATAAACAGAAAGTTAATGAAACTTAAACTTCAATGTTTTTGTTTAAAAGAACAAAGCATTTATTTTGAATTTAGGATTTAAATTATTTAAGAAGAATAAAGAAGAAATTGCGAATAACCTGAAATTTGTATATTTCAGCTAAAGGATTTAAAAATCAAACTGAAATAACAATAAAGTTCATAATTAATGAATTTCGAAATGAACTGATAAGTAAAGAAATTTATTTCAAATGGAATAAATTGGGAATCAATTTGGAAAATTGATCTAAGTGATTGAGATTGGAAATTTCTCTCTGAATAACCAAGTACGTTTTCAAACTAAATTTTTAAAAATAAATTAAAAGTTTAAAGTTGTTTTAAGAAGTAGGTTTTGAAAAATTACTATTTCTAAATATTTAAATTCTATATTATAACAATAATTAGTTAAAGAGTGACTTAGTATTTTATTTTTAAAAATGAAAATCTAGTTTTATATTTTATTTAGTAACCTTATTTTCAAATATTCATATAGTATGTATTTTCTTACAAATCATTGAAGTAGTTTTAAAATAAATGTTTTAAAGTATATTTCCAAGTAAAGTATTTTTAAATTATTTTAAAATCTAGTTTTGTGCTTGGTGATTCAGAGGAGATAGAAAATAATTGGGAAGTTTATTCTGAAAGGAAAGATGGTTTTGGAACTGTTTTCAAAGGATTGAAAATAGAAAAATATCTTGTGAAGATATTTTGAGGTTAATAAATAATTTGGGAAATTATTTATTGTTGGATGGATGTTTGTGAATATTAATTGATAGTTAAATCACCGACTATCAATATTGGCCAAATGCGTTGATCGTTTCGATGAGACCGGGATCGAGATTTATTTCTCGAAATCCACTTCGATCCGGTTTGTACGTTTCGTGAAAAACGAATTTTGGATTCGAAGATGAAGCAGTGAAGTGCAAGGGCTAGTCGCTACTAATCCTGAGGATATTTTCTAAATGGATGTAGTAGGAATAGTGCCTTCGGTTCCGTTCGGACCCGGAACGGACTTGTATGGATGAATGCTTGCGAAACATCGTCAGGTGGACGATGGGCATTCTAAGGGATATATTCTATAAAAGGTAACGCTTAGCCTCAAGCCTCATCAAATGGGAATGGCTGAAAATCAGGGGATATGCAGCAAGGCTTCGTGGGTAGCCCCCACTGGAGGGTGAGGTCATCCCTGTCTAGATGTCCCTTTTATTTCGGCTTAGTGGGCGGTTGCTGATCCCAACCGCAGGGTGATCTTGCTCGGGACTGTCAAGTAAGGGATGGTTCCGGTCTTGTGTTGCAGGGGAGTTAGGGTGGCTCCTCGGTACGCTGATCTAGACCAGGTACTGTGACAGGTGGTACCCCAGTGCCTAGCCATTAGTTGGAATCCATTTTCCCTACGCACCCGTACGGTTTTGATTGTGCCCAACTATTGCTGAAACGTGAGATGCAAGCATTTCATCTAGATTCTATTTTACTTTCTATAGACACTATTATAATATCAGAGGACTTTAATAAAAATGTTTTAGCTATCGTAAGGTAAAAACCCGACATGTTTATTTGTGGCGTGGTCTTACTAGATGCTTTTGTTTTCAAAGGATTTTTGAAACTTTAATAATCAATTGGGTGTGATTTTCTCACGCTGGTATTCCAGACCGACTCGGGTATTATTTAACTGTAATGCTCGGGTCAGACCGAGTATTATAGAACACAGGATATGGTGCTGTGGAGCTCAGGAGACGAGCAGGATGGCGATACGTACTCCCGTACTTGTATATATATACATATTCCACTGTGTTGAGTTGTTGTGTATCCATTTGTATGTTATCGATGTTGATGTTGAGCTGTGATTGATGTACTCTGATAATGTAATATATAAACAGAGATATTTGGTCCTTGAGTAAAGATTATTCATTATCTATTATATTTTATTCCGCTGCGATGGTTAGATTCTGATGTTGTTTTCTATTTTCTTCTTCTTTAACCCAAATGGTTCGTATTTCTGTACAACTTGAGTTAATTGATGTTGAATAGTGTTAATTCAAGGGGTACGGATTTGCGGGCTATCACAGTTGGTATCAGAGCATAGGTTGGTGATAACCTTGGCTCTGGTGGGAATTACTCATTTAAATTAGAGTCTGTAGTACTCTATAATGAGTTTGAGTGTATTAATAGATATGAGTGCGTATTTGTTAGTGAACATAAATTGTTTTAATATCGCGTTGATTGATTCATTGAGTGGCATATGAACCTTCGTCGACACAGTCTGCGCAACTGTATCAAAGGGGTTTCTAAACACTTGAATAGAACAATTGACACTGTATTGTTTTAAATGCGGGTAAATGAAATAATTTTACCCAAAATATATTTTGATATAAAGGAAAGTTTTTTAAAACTATTTAGCTAATATATGGTTGCTTGGATGTTAGAAATGATGATATTAAAGTATTATCATTGTTAAGTGAAAATTTTAACTAGAAATTATAAATATAATTAAAGATTGAGAAGATAAGTCCAATTATGAAATGAAATTTATAAATATGAATTATAAATGTAATTTATGAATTGAAATACAATTAAATGGAAATTTGTATAAGCATAAAACTGTGCAAATGAATTATAGTTAAATTTGATTTAAGCAGGATTTGGAATTTAAAATCCCGGAAATTTGTAAGATTTTTGAAGATGAAAGATGGCATTATTGTTGGGGGTATTTATGAAAGGAAAGTTGTTTTAAATGGATTTTGAAAGTGAAAAAGCATTGAAATCACTTGGTTTATTGGAAAATAATTCCGATGATGACGGCCGCATCATCAGTATTCATTTTCGAATTTCTAAGTGACGGATTGCTGCCAAATTGATTTGTTCAGGAAAAGTGAGTTGTTTCTGAAAATTTCAAAGGAAAGTTGTTGGGAATAAAACCGGGATTGGTTTAAATATTTGAAAAATGTGATTTGAGATGTTGGAGATTTCAAAATAATTTGAAACCAAAGGTCGGGCGTTTAAAAATCCCGAAGAGATAAGTGGTAGGCTTATAAATTGAGATGATTTTTAAATCAGGAAGGAAATATTAGCTTTGAATGTTGGGAATTTAATTTTAAGTGTAAATCTAAAAATGAAATAAGCTTGGATTGGAGAATAAAATTTAACTGGATTGAAATAAATCGAATAAGCTGAAAATAATATCCAGTTGTATTCGAACTAAGTTGAAATCGAATTGAGTTAAATAAAACTGAGTTAAAATAAAATTGAGTTGGAATAAGAATTCAATTGAATTATTGAATGGAATTAGATTCTTACCTAAATAAAATAAGTTAAGTTGGATCAGAATTGGGTTGGAGTAAATAAATTTGAATAACTTATGAAAGAATTGAAAATCCATGGAATAAAAATATGCTTGGGTTATAAATAAGTGTAAATTTCAAGTTAAAAATAAAAGGAGGATATATCCAAGCCTATAATGAATGGAATTGTGTAAATGATAAGTTGTGACTGATAAATTTATAAGTGGAAATGAAAACCCAAAATTAATATTATTGATGAATTGGAGAATGAAATAAAAATCAAGACTTGAATTATAAACTAAATTGAGCTAACAAAATTAAATGCAGTGATATTTGGGATTAAAATTCAAGTGTTGGATTATAGATAAGGGAAGAACTAATTGATAATAAATTAGTGAATGAAATGTGTAAATGGAGGTCGATGTAGTTAAATAGAAGCTGAATTGTAAGCTAATAATGAAGATTGGAAATAAAACTCAAGTTATATATTGAATTTGACTTAAAATGTCAGTAAAGTAAATGTGATTGAATTGTGAGTTCATAAAATTGGATGGTAAATTGAAAATGGATAGTGGATTCGGAACTTGAGTTATAAATCAAAATTTAACTTGAAGTGTTAACAGATTAAATATAGTTAGGAATGTGTCGAATAAATAAAAATGTAAATGAATTAAAATAGTAAAGATTTGAATGTGTAAATGAAATCCAATAAGGGGAAATAAATTGGAAATGGCCTTGGAATCAATTGAGTTAAGTTGAGTATAAAAGAGTAAAATTTGCTGGTGAAATGAAAATGAGCTTAAGTATAAAATTTGAATAAATTGAAGTAAATTGACTTAAGCTGAATAGATGGAAGAGAGTTGAATTTAAATCAACTTGAATTAAGTTTAATGATATTGGATTGGATTTAAATCAAGTGAAAATAGATTCAAATCGAAATAAAATTCGGTGAGTTGCCGATAATATTTAATGGAATGAAATTTTTAAATAAATAATAGTAAACCATTTCAATTGTTACAGAATTGAAATAATTAGGGACAATAAGGAAATGGAATGTTTTAAGTTAATAGAATGGATTTAAATGAATGCGGATAAGGAATGAAACACTATTGAATATATCGTGCATAACATTGGAATAGTTATTGGATGAAATAGCTTGGATTGTCTTCGAGCTAAATAAAACAGTTTGGAATAAACAAATATGGAATGAAATGTAAATAAATGGATTGTAAATGAAATTTAAAAGGAGTGTGTCGAGCTAAGTAAATGGTTGTAAATGGATTAAATAAAAAGGGAAATTTAATTGGCAATTAAGATGAACCTAGGTTGTATATGGTTTGAATGAACTAGATGGTTAATAAAATGAAATGCAAGTGAATGTATTCGAATTTGATATGCAATGAAATGAGAATATATAGATTGTGAAAAAAAAATTTGAAAGTGAAATAGAATTAAGTATAAATCGAGTTGAAATCCATTTAAATTGGTTATAAAACATAAGTACTTATTTATTCACATAAATCTCGTCGAATTGCATGGGATAAATTGTCGTTTGGATGTAAATGGAAGTAATTAAAATTCTATGTGTTGATAAGGGTAAAATGAATTGATTTTGAAAGCAATTGAATTAAATATGAGTTCAGTTTGCTTAAGAATAAATTAAATGTAAGCGATTGAATTTTAAACCATTCAAATTAATGAAGTTATATACGAATGGATTGTAAACCATTCAAATTGAATGAAAATGGTTTGTAAATTAATTGAAACAGTTGAATTACTATGAAGTTGTAAAAATTGCTTACGGAAAATGTTGGATGTGCATTTCTTTAGAATTCATATGTTTTAACCATTGCAACTAAGTGAAATATAGTTAAACTGCATACATTTGGCACTTACATGTTCAAATTGAGTAAGTACAGATACCTGGAAGGCGTGTGGCTGGATTTGGTAGGGCTATTTGCTAAAAATAAATAAGCTGCTTGCTTAAAAATGCTAAATAAGGTACGCCTACGCAATAAAAATAGGAAATATGAACTGTTTTTGGTTTTTCCGACCATATGGGTCGATGTATATATATTTATCTCTTTTGTCAAATTGCAAAAGCTCCTCCGTACAAAGGGGACTCTGTCAAAAATTTTCAGAAATTTTCGAAGTTAGAAAATTTTAGAAAATTTTGGATTATTTTGTTAACGACAAATGTTTTTTTAAAAAAAAATGGAAATTGAAATAAAAGTGTAAATGAACTAATGTAAAATAATGATATGAATTAGTAATAAATGACAAATAAAATTTATATATGCAGACTTAAAGATAAATTGAATTCATATGGAAATGAAAGAATCAATTTGAATAGAAATGATATAAACTGAAGTGGTAAGGTGATAATGAATATAAAAAGCATAGTAAATACTTATACCATACTTAAGAAAGGAATAGTGAATTCTTAATTGGAAATTGATAATATAAATATATCCCAAGTTAATATTTGGGTGAATAAATATTGGCATTTTGTGAAAAAGTCGATAAAATGTTTTGGGAATATTGTAATTGGATATTAGTGCTAAGCAGGATATGCAGGTATTATAAAAGGGAAAAGGAAATTGGATTTGATTTCAAGAGATAAATTTGAATTGCCCGACAAAAGTAACGTATTTAAATTTGGTATGGAATTTGATTAGAATTTGGATTTGGATTTGGATTGAGCCACTTGGCTTTTTGTTTTCTTTTTGGATTTGGGAGGCCGCAGAGCCATTTTTGTAGTAGTACCGAGCTAGCCGCGCAAAGGAGACGCTGACAAAAAATTTCGGAAATTTAGGGAGTTAGAAATTTTTTGAGAAAATGATGATAATTCAAAATTTGGTTTTTAATTGAAACTTGAATGGTTAAACAAATAGTATAGTTTGAAACTAAGGAAAGGTTTGGAGAGTTAATAAGAATAATAATGGGTCTTTTATAAAAAAAATAGTTGGTAAGATGTTGAATTGGTATAACCTTTTTGATTTTGGGGAAAGGTAAACGGGTTTTAGACCATCCTTCCTAGTTAGTAATTTCGGGGACGAAATTCTTTTAAGGGGGGAGGAATGTGACGATCCGGAATTTTCGAGCATTTAAAATCAGAATATTTAATTGATTTTAGATATTCAATAGTGTAATTATAACTTGAATTCAAATATCACTAATTATTTGATAATTAAATTATTGAATTGAATAATTTAAAATCGGGTAAAATATGAAGTCTGGGATTTTAAGCCTGTTAAAAATAATTTGAAGGTTTGTAGAATTTATATTGACAACACTGAAGGTAATAGAAGTAGTAAAATTGAAATTAACAGTAGTTTGTTCAGCTTTAAAATTTATACTGTTTAAATTGAATTTAAAAATAGCCTTTCGAGCCATAGTCTCGGAATCCGACGAAACCGGCTCCATTGGATCCGTAATATTTTATTTTTATCGGATTTCAAATTTCGTATTGATTGGAATTAGTGTGTGTGTGTATGAAGTATAAACGTGCTGGAAATTTAATTGATAATAATCCAAGAAAATTTAATTTAAATTGATTAAGCTTCTAGTTTACGCCAACGTTTTCCCTTATCTTCTCGTTTACGCCTTGTCCTTCTAACAAGAATCAAACCCTTGTCCGTTTGAACGAAGCCCTTCTTCTTAAAAATAAAAAAGGGTAAATGGCGTACGAACGAATTTAGTCCCAAATCGAAAAAAAATATTAAAAAATGTAAAACTTCTCAGCCGAAAAAATATATAATAAATGTCGACGTTCGAAACCCCGATACCCCCCTCCTTCTTCGTTCTAGCATCAGCCGTTCACCTCAAAATCAATTGTTTTCGCTCGAGTGAAATAAATCGTCGCTTTGCCCTAATTCGAATTCGAATCAGTAAAGGGGGGAAGGGGAAGGCCACTCGCATCGAAGCGACAAATGTTGGATGTCAAGTGGTGTCGATGGTGGCTGCGTTCGCGATTATGGATGAGGTAACGATAGGCGTCGCGAGGCTAGGGTTTCAACTGGAAGTAGGGTTGCTCGTAGTCGCGATGCACTCCGGCAATGGTGGCGGCACGATTCGTGAATGCTCGAAATCAAGCTAGGTTTAGGCAGTGAGGTACCTGCTGTTTCTTTTTCATTTTTTTTTCAATGTACTAATATATTTATGTATGTGTATAATAAAAAAAAGATTTTAAATCAAGATCTTTATTTTTGCAGTAAAGTAGATTTCTATTTGTTATTTACAGAAAAGGAAATAAAAATATTTTAAAAACATCAAGTTATTTTATTTACTGATTGAAACAGTAAATGTATATATACACATAAGATTCAGAAATGGGAATTGTAAATGGGAATACAGATCATTGTTATAAATATATATGTAGTTTCAATAAAAGGAAAATGAATATACACATATCTATTTTAAATTTAAATCACTAGTTAAAAATATAATTTTGGGTTGATTAAACTATTAAACGGTAATTGATTGTTTGATTTATTCAAATATTAATAAAAACCATATAATATTTATACAAGGTTTGAACCTGAAAGAAAATAAGCTGGACGGGAGTGAATTGCATTCAAAGTTAAAGGTGAGTTAATCTCACTCAGTTTGAATTTTGATTTAAAATGATTAAATTTAAATAATTGTTTGAACTGGTTGGATTGATTTATGTCCTGTAGTGTGGTATATATAATTGGAATTGGCATTTTATATTGTGCTAACGTCTGTGGATGCAGGGAGAACGGGTTGGAGGGATCCAACTGGACCCCTCAACTTTATTTAATTATTTAATATTCTCTGTTCTGAATATTTGATATCCTGTAGTGAAGTATGTGAAAGTATTGAATGCTATGGCTTGATTGTTGTAATCGGGCAATAATGAATTACCAAATATATAATTAGAGTTTGGAAATGGAAAAAAAAGAAGTGAAATTGTAAGTAAATAATTATAGAAAAGCTGAATAAATTTATAAATGAACTGGGAAGAAAATAAAGTGACTCTGAAATTTTAACAAATAAATTTTGAGTATGGTAAGGAAAATTTAAAAATAAACAGAAAGTTAATGAAACTTAAACTTCAATGTTTTGGTTTAAAAGAACAAAGCATTTATTTTGAATTTAGGATTTAAATTATTTAAGAAGAATAAAGAAGAAATTAGGAATAACCTGAAATTTGTATATTTCAGCTAAAGGATTTAAAAATCAAACTGAAATAACAATAAAGTTCATAATTAATGAATTTCGAAATGAACTGATAAGTAAAGAAATTTATTTCAAATGGAATAAATTGGGAATCAATTTGGAAAATTGATCTAAGTGATTGAGATTGGAAATTTCTCTCTGAATAACCAAGTACGTTTTCAAACTAAATTTTTAAAAATAAATTAAAAGTTTAAAGTTGTTTTAAGAAGTAGGTTTTGAAAAATTTACTATTTCTAAATATTTAAATTCTAACGTAAGTATTTCCTTTTAATCTATTATAGCAATAATTGTTAAAGAGTGACTTAGTATTTTATTTTTAAAAATGAAAATCTAGTTCTATATTTTATTTAGTAACCTTATTTTAAAATATTCATATAGTATGTATTTTCTTACAAATCATTGAAGTAGTTTTAAAATAAATGTTTTAAAGTATATTTCCAAGTA
This sequence comes from Allium cepa, assembly GCA_030765085.1. NCBI lineage: Eukaryota > Viridiplantae > Streptophyta > Magnoliopsida > Asparagales > Amaryllidaceae > Allium > Allium cepa. The sequence goes on from CM060944.1 coordinate 438,716,261, forward strand.
AAGTGTTTTTAAATTATTTTAAAATCTAGTTTTGTGCTTGGTGATTTCAGAGGAGATAGAAAATAATTGGGAAAGTTTATTCTGAAAGGAAAGATGGTTTTGGAACTGTTTTCAAAGGATTGAAAATAGAAAATAATCTTGTGAAGATATTTTGAGGTTAATAAATAATTTGGGAAATTATTTATTGTTGGATGGATGTTTGTGAATATTAATTGATAGTTAAATCACCGACTATCAATATTGGCCAAATGCGTTGATCGTTTCGAAGAGACCGGGATCGAGATTTATTTCTCGAGACCCACTTCGATCTGGTTTATACGTTACGTGAAAACGAATTTTGGATTCGAAGATGAAGCAGTGAAGTGCAAGGGCTAGTCGCTACTAATCCTGAGGATATTTTCTAAATGGACGTAGTAGGAATAGTGCCTTCGGTTCCGTTCGGACCCGGAACGGACTTGTATGGATGAATGCTTGCGAAACATCATCAGGTGGACGATGGGCATTCTAAGGGATATATTCTATAAAAGGTAACTCTTAGCCTCAAGCCTCATCAAATGGGAATGGCTGAAAATCAGGGGATATGCAGCAAGGCTTCGTGGGTAGCCCCCACTGGAGGGTGAGGTCATCCCTGTCTAGATGTCCCTTTTATTTCGGCTTAGTGGGCGGTTGCTGATCCCAACCGCAGGGTGATCTTGCTTGGGACTGTCCAGTAAGGGATGGTTCCGGTCTTGTGTTGCAGGGGAGTTAGGGTGGCTCCTCGGTACGCTGATCTAGACCAGGTACTGTGACAGGTGGTACCCCAGTGCCTAGCCATTAGTTGGAATCCATTTTCCCTACGTGCCCGTACGGTTTTGATTGTGCCCAACTATTGCTGAAACGTGAGATGCAAGCATTTCAGCTAGATTCTATTTTACTTTCTATAGACACTATTATAATATCAGAGGACTTTAATAAAAATGTTTTAGCTATCGTAAGGTAAAAACCCGACATGTTTATTTGTGGCGTGGTCTTACGAGATGCTTTTGTTTTCAAAGGATTTTTGAAACTTTAATAATCAATTGGGTGTGATTTTCTCACGCTGGTATTCCAGACTGACTCGGGTATTATTTAATTGTAATGCTCGGGTCAGACCGAGTATTATAGAATACAGGATATGGTGCTGTGGAGCTCAGGAGACGAGCAGGATGGCGATACGTACTCCCGTACTAGTATATATATACATATTCCACTGTGTTGAGTTGTTGTGTATCCATTTGTATGTTATCGATGTTGATGTTGAGCTGTGATTGATGTACTCTGATAATGTAATATATAAACAGAGATATTTGGTCCTTGAGTAAAGATTATTCATTATCTATTATATTTTATTCCGCTGCGATGGTTAGATTCTGATGTTGTTTTCTATTTTCTTCTTCTTTAACCCAAATGGTTCGTATTTCTGTACAACTTGAGTTAATTGATGTTGAATAGTGTTAATTCAAAGGGTACGGATTTGCGGGCTATCACAGTTGGTATCAGAGCATAGGTTGGTGATAACCTTGGCTCTGGTGGGAATTACTCATTTAAATTAGAGTCTGTAGTACTCTATAATGAGTTTGAGCGTATTAATAGATATGAGTGCGTATTTGTTACTGAATATAAATTGTTTTAATATCGCGTTGATTGATTTATTGAGTGGCATATGAACCTTCGTCGACACAGTCTGCGCAACTGTATCAAAGGGGTTTCTAAACACTTGAATAGAACAATTGACACGGCATTGTTTCAAATGCGGGTAAATGAAATAATTTTACCCAGAATATATTTTGATATAAAGGAAAGTTTTTGAAAACTATTTAGCTAATATATGGTTGCTTGGATGTTAGAAATGATGATATTAAAGTATTATCATTGTTAAGTGAAAATTTTAACTAGAAATTGTAAATATAATTAAAGATTGAGAAGATAAGTCCAATTATGAAATGAAATTTATAAATATGAATTATAAATGTAATTTATGAATTGAAATACAATTAAATGGAAATTTGTATAAGCATAAAACTGTGCAAATGAATTATAGTTAAATTTGATTTAAGCAGGATTTGGAATTTAAAATCCTGGAAATTTGTAAGAGTTTTGAAGATAAAAGATGGCATTATTGTTTGGGGGTATTTATGAAAGGAAAGTTGTTTTAAATGGATTTTGAAAGTGAAAAAGCATTGAAATCACTTGGTTCCGATGATGACGGCCGCATCATTAGTATTCATTTTCGAATTTCTAAGTGACGGATTGCTGCCAAATTGATTTGTTCAGGAAAAGTGAGTTGTTTTTGAAAATTTCAAAGGAAAGTTGTTGGGAATAAAACCGGGATTGGTTTAAATATTTGAGAAATGTGATTTGAGATGTTGGAGATTTCAAAATAATTTGAAACCAAAGGTCGGGTGTTTAAAAATCCCGAAGAGATAAGTGGTAGGCTTATAAATTGAGATGATTTTTAAATCAGGAAGGAAATATTAGCTTTGAATGTTGGGAATTTAATTTTAAGTGTAAAGCTAAAAATGAAATAAGCTTGGATTGGAGAATAAAATTTAACTGGATTGAAATAAATCGAATAAGCTGAAAATAATATCCAGTTGTATTCGAACTAAGTTGAAATCGAATTGAGTTAAATAAAACTGAGTTAAAATAAAATTGAGTTGGAATAAGAATTCAATTGAATTATTGAATGGAATTAGATTCTTACCTAAATAAAATAAGATAAGTTGGATCAGAATTGGGTTGGAGTAAATAAATTTGAATAACTTATGAAAGAATTGAAAATCTATGGAATAAAAATATGCTTGGGTTATAAATAAGTGTAAATTTCAAGTTAAAAATAAAAGGAGGATATATCCAAGCCTATAATGAATGGAATTGTACAAATAATAAGTTGTGACTGATAAATTTATAAGTGGAAATGAAAACCCAAAATTAATATTATTGATGAATTGGAGAATGAAATAAAAATCAAGACTTGAATTATAAACTAAATTGAGCTAAGAAAATTAAATGCAGTGATATTTGGGATTAAAATTCAAGTGTTGGATTATAGATAAGGGAAGAACTAATTGATAATAAATTAGTGAATGAAATGTGTAAACGGAGGTCGATGTAGTTAAATAGAAGCTGAATTGTAAGCTAATAATGAAGATTGGAAATAAAACTCAAGTTATATATTGAATTCGACTTAAAATGTCAGTAAAGTAAATGTGATTGAATTGTGAGTTCATAAAATTGGGTGGTAAATTGAAAATGGATAGTGGATTCGGAACTTGAGTTATAAATCAAAATTTAACTTGAAGTGTTAACAGATTAAATATAGTTAGGAATGTGTCGAATAAATAAAAATGTAAATGGATTAAAATAGAAATGGTTTGAATGTGTTAATGAAATCCAATAAGGGGAAATAAATTGGATATGGCCTTGGAATCAATTGAGTTAAGTTGAGTATAAAAGAGTAAAATTTGCTGGTGAAATGAAAATGAGCTTAAGTATAAAATTTGAATAATTTGAAGTAAATTGACTTAAGCTGAATAGATGGAAGAGAGTTGAATTTAAATCAACTTGAATTAAGTTTAATGATATTGGATTGGATTTAAATCAAGTGAAAATAGATTCAAATCGAAATAAAATTCGGTGAGTTGCCGATAATATTTAATGGAATGAAATTCTTAAATAAATAATAGTAAACCATTTAAATTGTTACAGAATTGAAATAATTAAGGACAATAAGGAAATGGAATGTTTTAAGTTAATAGAATGTATTTAAATGAATGCAGATAAGGAATGAAACACTATTGAATATATCGTGCATAACATTGGAATAGTTATTGGATGAAATAGCTTGGATTGTCTTCGAGCTAAATAAAACAGTTTGGAATAAACAGATATGGAATGAAATGTAAATAAATGGATTGTAAATGAAATTTAAAAGGAGTGTGTCGAGCTAAGTAAATGGTTGTAAATGGATTAAATAAAAAGGGAAATTTAATTGGCAATTAAGATGAACCTAGGTTGTATATGGTTTGAATGAACTAGATGGTTAATAAAATGAAATGCAAGTGAATGTATTCAAATTTGATATGCAATGAAATGAGAATATATAGATTGTGGAAAAAAAAATTTGAAAGTGAAATAGAATTAAGTATAAATCGAGTTGAAATCCATTTAAATTGGTTATAAAACATAAGTACTTATTTATTCACATAAATCTCGTCGAATTGCATGGGATAAATTGTCGTTTGGATGTAAATGGAAGTAATTAAAATTCTATGTGTTGATAAGGGTAAAATGAATTGATTTTGAAAGCAATTGAATTAAATATGAGTTCAGTTTGCTTAAGAATAAATTAAATGTAAGCGATTGAATTTTAAACCATTCAAATTAATGAAGTTATATACGAATGGATTGTAAACCATTCAAATTGAAAGAAAATGGTTTGTAAATTAATTGAACAGTTGAATTACTATGAAGTTGTAAAAATTTGTTATGGAAAATGTTGGATGTGCATTTCTTTAGAATTCATATGTTTTAACCATTGCAACTAAGTGAAATATAGTTAAACGGCATATATTTGGCACTTACATGTTTAAATTGAGTAAGTACAGGTACCTGGAAGCCATGTGGCTGGATTTGGTAGGGCTATTTACTAAAAATAAATAAGCTGCTTGCTTAAAAATGCTAAATAAGGTATGCCTACGCAATAAAAATAGGAAATATGAACTGTTTTTGGTTTTTCCGACCGTGTGGGTCGATGTATATATATTTATCTCTTTTGTCAAATTGCAAAAGCTCCTCCGTACAAAGGTGACTCTGTCAAAATTTTTCAAAAATTTTGGAAGTTAGAAAATTTTTGAAAATTTTGGAAAATTTTATTAACGACAAATGTTTTTTTAAAAAAAATTGGAAATTGAAATAAAAGTGTAAATGAACTAATGTAAAATAATAATATGAATTAGTAATAAATGACAAATAAAATTTATATATGCAGAGTTAAAGATAAATTGAATTCATATGGAAATGAAAGAATCAATTTGAATAGAAATGATATAAACTGAAGTGGTAAGGTGATAATGAATATAAAAAGCATAGTAAATACTTATACCAAACTTAAGAAAGGAATAGTGAATTCTTAATTGGAAATTGATAATATAAATATATCCCAAGTTAATATTTGGGTGAATAGATATTGGCATTTTGTGAAAAAGTCGATAAAATGTTTTGGGAATATTGTAATTGGATATTAGTGCTAAGCAGGATATGCAGGTATTATAAAAGGGAAAAGGAAATTGGATTTGATTTCAAGAGATAAATTTGAATTGCCCGACAAAAGGTACGTATTTAAATTTGGTATGGAATTTGGTTGGAATTTGGATTTGGATTTTGATTGAGCGACTTGGCCTTTTGTTTTCTTTTTGGATTTGGGAGGCCACAGAGCCATTTTTGTAGTAGTACCGAGCTAGCCGCGCAAAGGAGACGTTGACAAAAATTTTGGAAATTTAGGGAGTTAGAAAAATTTTGTGAAAATTTTGATAATTCAAAATTTGGTTTTTAATTGAAACTTGAATGGTTAAACAAATAGTATAGTTTGAAACTAAGGAAAGGTTTGGAGAGTTAATAAGAATAATAATGGGTCTTTTATAAAAAAAAATAGTTGGTAAGATGTTGAATTGGTATAACCTTATTGATTTTGGGGAAAGGTAAACGGGTTTTAGACCATCCTTCCTAGTTAGTAATTTCGGGGACGAAATTCTTTTAAGGGGGGAGGAATGTGACGATCCGGAATTTTCGAGCATTTAAAATCAGAATATTTAATTGATTTTAAATATTCAATAGTGTAATTACAACTTGAATTCAAATATCACTAATTATTTGATAATTAAATTATTGAATTAAATAATTTAAAATCGGGTAAAATATGAAGTCTGGGATTTTATGCCTGTTAAAAATAATTTGAAGGTTTGTAGAATTTATATTGACAACACTGAAGGTAATAGAAGAAGTAAAATTGAAATTAACAGTAGTTTGTTCAGCTTTAAAATTTATACTGTTTAAATTGAATTCAAAAATAGCCTTTCGAGGCACAGTCTCGGAATCCGACGAAACCGGCTCCATTGGATCCGTAATATTTTATTTTTATCGGATTTCAAATTTCGTATTGATTGGAATTAGTGTGTGTGTGTGTATGAAGTATAAACGTGCTGGAAATTTAATTGATAATAATCCAAGAAAATTTAATTTAAATTGATTAAGCTGCTAGTTTACGCCAACGTTTTCCCTTATCTTCTCGTTTACGCCTTGTCCTTCTAACAAGAATCAAACCCTTGTCCGTTTGAACGAAGCCCTTCTTCTTAAAAATAAAAAAGGGGTAAATGGCGTACGAACGAATTTAGTCCCAAATCGAAAAAAAAAATAAAAAAAAATGTAAAACTTCTCAGCCGAAAAAATATATAATAAATGGCGACGTTCGAAACCCCGATACCCCCCTCCTTCTTCGTTCTAGCATCAGCCGTTCACCTCAAAATCAATTGTTTTCGCTCGAGTGAAATAAATCGTCGCTTTGCCCTAATTCGAATTCGAATCAGTAAAGGGGGGGAGGGGAAGGCCACTCGCGTCGAAGCGACAAATGTTGGAGGTCAAGTGGTGTCGATGGTGGCTGCGTTCGCGATTGTGGATGAGGTAACGATAGGCGTCGCAAGGCTAGGGTTTCAACTGGAAGTAGGGTTGCTCGTAGTCGCGATGCACTCCGGCAGTGGTGGTGGCACGATTCGTGAAGGCTCGAAATCAAGCTGGGTTTAGGCAGTGAGGTACCTGCTGTTTCTTTTTCATTTTTTTTCAATGTACTAATATATTTATGTATGTGTATAATAAAAAAAAGATTTTAAATCAAGATCTTTATTTTTGCAGTAAAGTAGATTTCTATTTGTTATTTACAGAAAAGGAAATAAAAATATTTTAAAAACAACAAGTTATTTTATTTACTGATTGAAACAGTAAATGTATATATACACATAAGATTCAGAAATGGGAATTGTAAATGGGAATATAGATCATTGTTATAAATATATATGTAGTTTCAATAAAAGGAAAATGAATATACACATATCTATTTTAAATTTAAATCACTAGTTAAAAATATAATTTTGGGTTGATTAAACTGTTAAACGGTAATTGATTGTTTGATTTATTCAAATATTAATAAAAATCATATAATATTTATACAAGGTTTGAACCTGAAAGAAAATAAGCGGACGGGAATGAATTGCATTCAAAGTTAAAGTTGAGTTAATCTCACTCAGTTTAAATTTTGATTTAAAATGATTAAATTTAAATAATTATTTGAACTGGTTGAATTGATTTATGTGCTGTAGTGTGGTATATGTAATTGGAATTGGCATTTTATATTGTGCTAACCTCTGTGGATGCAGGGAGAACAGGTTGGAGGGATCCAACTGGACCCCTTAACTTTATTTAATTATTTAATATTCTCTGTTTTGAATATTTGATATCCTGTAGTGAAGTATGTGAAAGTATTGAATGCTATGGCTTGATTGTTGTAATCGGGCAATAATGAATTACCAAATATATAATTAGAGTTTGGAAATGGTAATAAAAGAAGTGAAATTGTAAGTAAATAATTATAGAAAAGTTGAATAAATTTATAAATGAACTGGGAAGAAAATAAAGTGACTCTAAAATTTTAACAAATAAGTTTTGAGTATGGTAAGGAAAATTTGAAAATAAACAGAAAGTTAATGAAATTTAAACTTCAATGTTTTTGTTTAAAAGAACAAAGCATTTATTTTGAATTTAGGATTTAAATTATTTAAGAAGAATAAAGAAGAAATTGGGAATAACCTGAAATTTGTATATTTCAGCTAAAGGATTTAAAAATCAAACTGAAATAACAATAAAGTTCATAATTAATGAATTTCGAAATGAACTGATGAGTAAAGAAATTTATTTCAAATGGAATAAATTGGGAATCAATTTGGAAAATTGATCTAAGTGATTGAGATTGGAAATTTCTCTCTGAATAACCAAGTACGTTTTCAAACTAAATTTTTAAAAATAAATTAAAAGTTTAAAGTTGTTTTAAGAAGTAGGTTTTGAAAAATTTACTATTTCTAAATATTTAAATTCTAACGTAAGTATTTCCTTTTAATCTATTGTAGCAATAATTAGTTAAAGAGTCACTTAGTATTTTATTTTTAAAAATGAAAATCTAGTTTTATATTTTATTTAGTAACCTTATTTTCAAATATTCATATAGTATGTATTTTCTTACAAATCATTGAAGTAGTTTTAAAATAAATGTTTTAAAGTATATTTCCAAGTAAAGTGTTTTTAAATTATTTTAAAATCTAGTTTTGTGCTTGGTGATTTCAGAGGAGATAGAAAATAATTGGAAAGTTTATTCTGAAAGGAAAGATGGTTTTGGAACTGTTTTCAAAGGATTGAAAATAGAAAAATATCTTGTGAAGATATTTTGAGGTTAATAAATAATTTGGGAAATTATTTATTGTTGGATGGATGTTTGTGAATATTAATTGATAGTTAAATCACCGACTATCAATATTGGCCAAATGCGTTGATCGTTTCGAAGAGACCGGGATCGAGATTTATTTCTCGAAACCCACTTCGATCCGGTTTGTACGTTTCGTGAAAAACGAATTTTGGATTCGAAGATGAAGCAGTGAAGTGCAAGGGCTAGTCGCTACTAATCCTGAGGATATTTTCTAAATAGATGTAGTAGGAATAGTGCCTTCGGTTCCGTTCGGACCCGGAATGGACTTGTATGGATGAATGCTTGCGAAACATCGTCAGGTGGACGATGGGCACTCTAAGGGATATATTCTATAAAATGTAACGCTTAGCCTCAAGTCTCATCAAATGGGAATGGCTGAAAATCAGGGGATATGCAGCAAGGCTTCATGGGTAGCCCCCACTGGAGGGTGAGGTCATCCATGTCTAGATGTCCCTTTTATTTCGGCTTAGTGGGCGGTTGCTGATCCCAACCGCGGGGTGATCTTGCTCGGGACTGTCCAGTAAGGGATGGTTCCGGTCTTGTGTTGCAGGGGAGTTAGGGTGGCTCCTCGGTACGCTGATCTAGACCAGGTACTGTGACAGGTGGTACCCCAGTGCCTAGCCATTAGTTGAAATCCATTTTCCCTACGCGCCCGTACGGTTTTGATTGTGCCCAACTATTGCTGAATCGTGAGATGCAAGCATTTCAGCTAGATTCTATTTTACTTTCTATAGACACTATTATAATATCAGAGGACTTTAATAAAAATGTTTTAGCTATCGTAAGGTAAAAACCCGACATGTTTATTTGTGGCGTGGTCTTACGAGATGCTTTTGTTTTCAAAGGATTTTTGAAACTTTAATAATCAATTGGGTGTGATTTTCTCACGTTGGTATTCCAAACTGACTCGGGTATTATTTAACTGTAATGCTCGGGTCAGACCGAGTATTATAGAATACAGGATATGGTATTGTGGAGCTCAGGAGACGAGCAGGATGGCGATACGTACTCCCGTACTTGTATATATATACATATTCCGCTGTGTTGAGTTGTTGTGTATCCATTTGTATGTTATCGATGTTGATGTTGAGCTGTGATTGATGTACTCTGATGATGTAATATATAAACAGAGATATTTGGTTCTTGAGTAAAGATTATTCATTATCTATTATATTTTATTCCGCTGCGATGGTTAGATTTTGATGTTGTTTTCTATTTTCTTCTTCTTTAACCCAAATGGTTCGTATTTCTGTACAACTTGAGTTAATTGATGTTGAATAGTGTTAATTCAAGGGGTACGGATTTGCGGGCTATCACAACACTAATTTGAAATTTGACATTTGATAGAATGTATAAGCTAGTTGGATTAAAATTTGTAAATGGTTTGATTGGGTAAGGATAAATTAATAAGGAAATAAATTGAGATATTATGGAGTTGAAAACTTTTAAGAAAATGGTGAGATGGTTATGGTTAAGCTTATGAAATAGCTTTAGATGAAATTTGTTTAGATGATGAAATAGAAATGAAGTGGAAATGAATTGAGCTGGAAATCAATTTAAATTTTGCTATAAAACTTAAGAAATAAAATTCTATGAATTGGTAAATGTAAAATAAAATTGATTTTGAAATCAACTGATTTGAATATGAGCTTGTTTGAATTAAATATGAATTGAAATTGTATGGAATTGGATCAAAATAAAAAAAAATTGATTTGAGATGAAAACAAATCCAATTGAAGCATGAATTGAATAACCTTCTTATTAATAAATTCCACAATGAATTGTTAATGTAAATTAAAATTGAAAAGTGGATAAAAGAACAAACTAAACGAACAAATTAGTAAAATGGTTGGGATTTGATTAAAGGAAAAATCAAATCAAAGATTTGAAGGGGAATTGATTGAATAAAATAAACTTAAGTTATAGAGTGGAATAATTGAAGAAAATAAAATAAAATAAATAACTTAAGTAAATTGTGAGATGGTTATATTGGTTGTCGAGTATGGTAAAATAGTTTAGAATAGAACTCTTTGGATATGAAAGAAATGCAATGAGAGTTTGTGAATAAATTAAAATGGGATGGGATCAAGTATAAATTGAGTGGGAATCAATTTAAATGGTTATAAAGCTTAAGTAATAGTTTATTCACACAAATATTGACGAATGACATGAGAAAATGGATCGTTTGATGCAAACGAGATTGGATAAAATGCTATGAATTATTAGAAGTAAAACAAAATGATTTTGGAATCAATTGGAATGAATGTGAAGTTGTTTTGCTTAAAATGAATTAAATATAAGCGTATAAGTTGTAGATTACTTCAACTGTATGGAATGGTTTGAGAATTGATTATAAGAAATTGTAGTAAGTGTTGGAACCTTTTATATGCTTATGGAAATTGATTAACATGCATTTTATGTGAAATTTATATATTTATGCCAATATATCACATGCATTGTTACATAATCGATGTTATAGCTATTTAAATTTAAGTGAAATGCTATAAACCTTATATATATAGTACTTATATGTTTAAATTGAGTAAGTACAGGTACCTGGAAGCCGTGTCGCTGGATTTGGGTTGCATTAACTGCTAATATTAATAAGCCGCTTGCTTAAATGCTAAATAAGGTACACCTACACAATTAAAATAGAAAATATGAACTGTTTTTGATTTTTCCGACCGTGTGGGTCGATGTATATATATTTATATCTCTTGTCAAATTGCAAAAGCTCCTCCGTACAAAGGGGACTCTGCCAACAAATTTCAGAAATTTTGGGAGTTAGAAAATATTTGAAAATTTTTGGAGAATTTTTGTTAACGACAAAATGATTTCAAATTGGAAATTGAAATAAGTTAGTAAATGAAACTAATTAAAGTAATGACATGAATTTGTAATAAATGACAAATAAAATTTATATATTCAGAGTTAAAGATAAATTGAATTCGTATGAAAATGAAAGAATCAATTTGAATAGAAATAGATATAAACTAAAGTGGAAGATGAAAATGAATATAAGAAGCATATAAAATGCTTAAACTAAACTTAAAAGGGAATGGTGAAGTCTTAAATGGAAATTGATACTACCAATGTAATTTAAGTCAATATTGGAATGAATAGATGTTGACATTTTGTGAGAAAGTCGATAAAATATTTTGGAATATTGTGTTTGGATATTGGTGCTAAGCAGGTATGCAGGTATTATAAAGGGAAAAGAAAACCGGGTTTGATATCAAAAGATAAATTTGAAATGCTCGAAAAAGGTATGTATTTAAATTTGTTATGAAATTTGATTGGGATTTTGGATTGAGCCACTTGGCATTTTGTTTTCTTTTTGGATTTGAGAGGCCGTAGAGCCATTTTGTAGTTGTACCAAGCTAGCCGCGCAAAGGAGACGCTGGCGAAATTTTTGGGGAATTTAGAGAGCTAGAAAATTTTCGAGAAATTTTGGAAATTTTAAACTCGGTTTTGAATGATAATTTGAATGGTGAATAAGTATAGTTATTTAGGAACTATGGAAAACATGGAAAGTTAATAAGAATAATAATGGGACTTTTATAAGAAGATAGTTGGTAAGATGTTGAATTGTTAGAAACTGTTGGTTTTGGGAAAAGTAAACGGGTTTTGGACCATTCTCCTAGTTAGTAATTTCGGGGACGAAATTCTTTTAAGGGGGGAGGAATGTGACGACCCGGAATTTCCAAGCATTTAAAAATGGAGAATTTAATTGATTTTTAATATTCAATAGGGTAATTTAAACTTGAATTCAAGTATCACAATTTATTTGCTGATTAAATTATTGAATTTAAATAATTTGAAATTGGATAAAATATGGAATCTGAGGTTTTAAGTCTGTTGAAATATAATTTGAAGACTTATAAAATTTATATTGATAGTAACGAGGATAATTGAATTTGTAAATTTGAAATTAACAGTGGTTTGTTCAGTTTTAAAATTTTATAGTTTAAATTGATTTTAAAAAAAATAGCCTTTTGAGGCACAGTCTCGAAATTCGACGAAACTAGTTCCATTGGATCCGTAATATTTTATTTTTATCGGATTTCAAATTTCATAGTGATTGGAGTTGGTGTGTGAGCGTATGATATATAAACGCGTTGAAATCTTATATCGAAAATTTAATTTAATTAATATATTTAGATATTTAGTCAGCAGTGAGAGTTCTTTCTATAGCCACCATTCTTTCATTTCAGCCATCTTTTTCTAAAGTAAGCCTAGGAAGAAACACTTTTGTATGCTAACGTCTTTTCATTGTCGCTTATCTTCTGAGGAAAGCCTATACTCTATTCTATAAGTCGCGTCTCCCTCTGGTATATCTCAAAGTCATTATCATTTCAAGCAGTAAAAAAAAGGGGAATGAAAATGGCAACTGCTCCCTTCTTCTAAATCGCGGCCTCCCTTCCCTGTACATATCGATTTCGCATCTTAAAAAAAAAGAGTAGGATTCGTGAGGTCGGCGAATCATGGCAATCGAGCCTTCCCTTTTGCACGCGATCGTGGATGAAGGCGTGGGTAGTCGACTCACGCGATAGTGGAGCAGCGAAGTGAGCTTGAGGCGGTGCATCTTCGAGGGGAAGCCCGAGTTAGGGTTTGATTTGCGAGGGTTGGGATTGTGGTTTGGGCAGTAGCTGTCGCGATGGTGGCACGGCAGTGGGATTCGTGTGGTGTTAGCGACTTAGGGCAGGCCGCGTTGATCGAAGAAGTGGCAGAAGGTTGTTCGCGAGTTCGATCTCCTGAAGGGTTGTGTGTTTCAAACAAATAGGTAACCTCTGTTTAATTGATTTCCCCATTTCAGATTAATTTCGAATATATCCGTTAAAAGATATAAATGTAGAGATACTAGAAAATATTTAAATTGTAATTATGTACATGTATATAGGTAAGAAAGAGATTTATATTTTTATTTGGATATTAAAGTAAAAAAAAAATGCAGAGAACAGAAGGATATAATACAGTAAGTTATGGGCTGTTCAACCTTAATTTGATGTTTTAAAATTATGTTAAGTAAAAGTATAATTTGACTTATCGTTTATTTAGACTATTAGAAGTTTCAGTAAAGGGAGGTTTACAGGAAGAAGAAATGAAAATGATAATAATACAATTTACCAATTTATTTTAGTAATTAATTTGTCTAGTTAACTTATGTTAATTATTTCAGTAATTAGAAAATATTTTATTTTAAAAGGGAGTTAACTTAAACCAAATTATTCGTTAAATGAAAGGAAGAAATTACGGGTTAATCCAAGTATTAATAAAACATATAAATTGTTATACAAGGTCTAAAAATAGTAAGGAGACTAATTAGTGTAATTAACTTATATTAATTATTTTGAAATAAAGGGATTTTTATAGGAAAATTATTAGTTAAATTAAAATTAATAAATAGTAATAGATTATCTGATTATCTCATATATTAATAAATTACGTAATGTTATTCAAGGTCTAAAATAGAGAAATCAAGCTGGATTGGATCGGATTGCAAATTTAAGAGCAAAGGTGAGTTAATCTCACTCAGTTAAATTTAAATGATTAAATTTAAATAATTGTTTGAAATGATGGAATTGATTTATGTGCTGTGGTGTGGTATATATTTGGAATTTGCATTTTATGTTGTGCTAACATCTGTGGATGCAGGAAAAACAGGTTGGAGGGATCCGACTGGACCCCTCAACTTTATTTAATTATTTAATATTCTCTGTTCTGAATATTTGATATCCTGAAATGAATTATGTGGAAATATTGAATGCTATGGTTTGATTGTTATAATCGGACAATAATGAATTACTAAATATATAATTTGAGTTTGGGGATGAAATAGAAGGAGTGAAATTGTAAGTAAAATAATTATAGAAAAGTCGAATAAATTTATGAATGAACTGGAAAGGAAATAACATGACTTTAAAATTTTAATAAATAAATCTTGAATATGGGAAGGAAAATTTAAATAAATAGAGAGTTAATGAAAACTTAAATTTCAATGTTATTGTTTAAAAGAACAAAACATTTATTTTAAATTGGGGATTTATATTATTTAAGAAGAATAAAGAAGGAACAGGGAATAATCTGAAATTTGTATATTTCAACTAAAGGATTTAAAAATCAAACTGAAAATAATAATAAATTCCATAATTAATGAATTTCGAAATGAGCGGATAAGTAAAGAAATTTATTTCAAATGGAATAAACTAGAAATCAATTTGGGAAAAATTGATTTAAGTGTTTGAAGTTGGAATTTTCTCTGGGTGACCAAGTACATGTTTTTTAAAAGTAAATTTTAATGTAAATTAAATGTTTTAAAGTTGTTTTTTTTAAAGAAAGCAAGTTTTGTAAAATTATTATTTCTAATATTTAATTTCTAAAGCAAGTATTTCCTTTTGATATATTATGGCATTAATTATTTAAAAGTGACTTAGTATTTGTTTTAAAAGTGAAATCCTGGTTTTATATTTTATAAAGTAACCTTACTTTCTCAAATTCATATAGTATGTATTTTTAACAAATTATTTAAGTAGTTTTATCCTAAATGTTTTAAAATACATATTTCAAAGTGAAGTGTTTTAAATTATTTTAAAAATCCATTTTTGTGCTTGGTGATTTCAGAGGAGATAGAAAATATTTGGGAAAATTGATTCTGAAAAGAAAGATGGTTTTAAAACTGTTTCAAAGGATGGAAAATAGAAATATATCTTGTGAAGATATTTTTGAGGTAAATAAATAATTTGGAAAATTATTTATTGTTTGATGGATGATTGTGAATGTTAATTGATAGCCAAATAACCGACTATCAATATTGGCCAACTGCGTTGATCGTTTCAAAGAGTCCAGGATCGAGATTAATTTCTCGAAAACCACTTCAATCCGGTTTTTACGTTTCGTGAAAACGATTTTGAATTCGAAGATGGAGCATTGAAGTGCAAGGGCTAGTCGCTACTAATCCTAAGCATATTTCCGAAATGGATGTAGTAGGAATAGTGCCTTCGGTTCCGTTCGAACCCGGGACGGACTTGTATGGATGAATGCTTGCGGAAACATCGTCAGGTGGACGATGGGCATTCTAAGGAATATATTCTAAAAAGGCAAGCCTCATCAAATGGGAATGACTGAAAATCAGGGGTTATGCAGCAAGGCTAGGTGGGTAGCACCCAAGCAGGGTGAGGTCATCCCTGTCTAGATGTCCCTTTTTATTTCGGCTTAGTGGGCGGTTGCTGATCCCAACCGCGGGGTGATCTCACTCGGGATTATCCAGTAAGGGATAGTCCCGGCCTTGTGTTGCAGGGGAGCGGGCGTACTCCTCGGTACGGTGATCTAGGCCCCGTACTGTGGCAGGTGGTACCCCAGTGCCTAGTCATTGGTTGGAAATCCATTCTCCCTACGAGCCTTGTACGAGTTTTGTTTGTATTACCCACTCTGTGGCTAATAGCTGGAATTTAATAATGTAACAATTTCGGCTATTTTATAAGTATTTGTATATAGACCCTATTATAATATCAGAGGAGTTCTATAAAAATTGTTTTAGCTATCGTAAGGTAAAAACCCGACATGTTTATTTGTGGCGTGGTCTTACGAGATGCTTTTGGTTTTCAAAGGATTTTGAAACTTTAATAATAAATTGGGTGTGATTTTCTCATGCTGTTGTTCCAGACTGACTCGGGTGTTATTTAACTGTAATGCTCGGGTCAGACCGAGTATTATAGAATACAGGATGATGCTATGGAACTTAGGAGACGAGCTGGATGATGACACGTACTTCCATACTTATTTATATACATATATTCCGCTGTGTTGAGTTGTTGTGTATCCATTGGTATGATATTGATGTTGAATTGTGATTGATGTACTCTGATGATGTAATATGTAAACAGATATATTTGATTTTGAGTAAAGATTATTTACTATCTATTATATTTTATTCCGCTACGATGGTTAGATTCTGATGTTGATTTTGTTTTCTCTTCTTCTACCTCTTCTTCTTAAACCCAAATTGTTCGTATTTCTGTACAACTTGAGTTGATTTTTGTAGAATATGGTTGACTCAAGGGGTATGGATTTGCGGGTCGTTACAGGAGCAGAGCTTAATTTGTTTTGGTTTGAAGAAGTTCGGTGAAAGGCCAGAGGTGGCCAGTGTCAGTGAAGGCTTTGTGTCGATGACTACAGAAATGATTTTGGCTGAGTGGATGAAGTATGTGGAGGCCGTTACTCTATGCAGTGGCAACAAGGGATATGTGTAGATGATGTTATGAAGGGATTGTCGAGGCAGATTGCTGTATTATTGTCGAGGCAGTGTCAGTTGTGCATTGTGTTGAATTTCATGAAGGGAGAAGTTTGTGGGATGAGCAGTGGAGGAATGTTGTATGGTAGAGGTGATGGAGTGGTATTGCAAGGGTAGTGACTAGTGGTCAGCAAGGAGGAATATATAGGGGGAGGCTGTTGTATTGTGACAGTTTTGAATTGGAGATGTTGTTTGGTGATTAAATGCAAAGCAAAGTAGTTTGGTATGTGGAGCTGTGAATGGACTGTTTGTTGTTAGAAAGGCAGAAACAGTGAACAGTAAATGCGAATTGGAAATGTAAATTTTGCAGAAAAGAAAATTTGTACAAAGAAATTAGATTATCAACCTTCTTGTTTTTGGTCAGTCTTGAATAGACACTGGATGTAATCTGACTCAGTCCGTGTGACATAAGTATTAATTAGCACTAATAGATGTTGCATTGAATCTTGAATGCAATTCATTATCCAACTTTGAACTATTTCTATTCTATTATTTCGAATATCAAAATAAAATTGGTGAATGTTTGATTATCTTTCTAGCTCAGACTTTGAAATGCAAAGTCAATATAATGTTTTATGCTTTGTACGAGTTGGCAACACTTCTTTCAAGTTGCAAATATATAATGTTATAATAATTTTTAAACACAGTTGTTTTTTAGTTTGAGAGGCATTGAAGGAGAATATAATGGGCTTCAACCTTTTTTTTGGAAGGTAAAAGATTTACTTCCTTGTATTTGATAAATTGTCAATTATCTTGTAAACAAGACATACCAGGACAAAATACACATGCATTTGCATATGCAAATTTCATATACAGCAAACAAAAGAAAATCAGCAATATATGCAAAGAACAAGTCAGAAATATCAATACCTCCGACTAAAGATATCGTATCAAACCCTTTTGATGGCTCACATAACCTCCGGCTCCAACATCCCCAAAGGTCTCGGTAAATTGTCGACATATTTTGACGGCTAGCTCATCCGACAATAAAATTTTGTCCAACAACACTTTTTCATATGTGGGTGGTACTGGTTTTCCATGAATTACTAATGTTGTGGAATCTCGGCATATAGTACCTGTTATATAAGCATTTCTGGAGTGAATATATGGAATCACATTTACAGAACTAACAAGCTCCCAAACATTTAAGAGGTGGTATATATGGGCACAAAAGCATAAGTGTGCGCATGAAATAATTTCAATGCAAGGATACGCATATATTAGAGGTGGTATATTTGCATGCTTCAGGGACACTACACACTCTATCTCCCATTATGAACTCAGATTTCTTAAATGAATCAAATGTAACGACCCCTTCCCATAACTGCTTTAACTTGTCTATCAAAGGTTCTAAATAAACATTAATATCCTTCCCCAGTTGTTTTGGCCTAGAAATCAACAGTGTTAACATTGAGAACTCTCTTTTCATGCACAAAGACGGAGGAAGGTTATATGGTACTACAATTACTGGCCAACAGCTGTAAGGGTTAGTTAAAGAAGCATTCGGACAGAAACCATCTGTTGCTATTCCAAGCGTGATATTTTGTGGTTCAGCAGCAAACGAAGAATCAAAAGAATCTGTAGTTTTCCATTGAGAAGTATCACGTGGATGACGTATTACGGTTGTACCGGACTTGGCACGACCATGCCAGGTCATCGCTTCTGCTATCCATGGTACAGTATACAGTCTTCTCAGTCTAGAAATTAAAGGAAAACGTCTTAAGGTCTTTCGAGGTACTGTGGTAGCTTTTCTCTCTTCGTCGAATGATGTCTTATATCTTGGTGCATTGCAATTTGTACATGAAACTTTGTTCGCATTATCTTTCCCGTATAAGATGCAGTCATTAATGCATGCATCATAAGTTATGTAATTCATCCCAACTTGCTTAATGATCTTCTTCACGTCAGGGTACTTTGACGGTAGCGTGTTACCTTCGGGGAGTAACTCCTTTATGAATTCGAGTAGTGCAGTCACACCATTGTCTGAAAAGCTGTATTGGGTCTTCAAGCTATTCAGTTTCACAATGGCATACAACTTTGTAATCTCTTTTGGACAAGAAGGATACAATGGCTCTGTTGCAGTTGCACTATCAAAAAATGATTTATCCGTAAACTGCTCACCAATATTAGCATTATCATGCAACTGACTTGTAGGTTGAAAATGATGGAATCTATCTGCATCATTGATCAAATCCTCCATCCTAATATGTTCGGACTCATCAGTATTTGTGGCATGACTAACCAGTTGTTGTTTTGGCTTCTCCGGTATTCTTTCCCCGTGAAAACACCACATGGTATATGATTGAACAATACCATATCTAAGCAAATGAAAATGAATGTCATTTAATTTGAATGTATCTTCATTTTTGCACCGCGTGCAAGGGCACGAATACTTTTTCTTATTGCCACCGTTTTCAGCAACAAATTTAACGAAATTTCTCACACCTTCCACATATTCTGTATTTCTTCGATTAGTTTGATTCATCCATTGTTTGTCTATACTAAAAGACATACTGAAAGAAACTAGCAAGAGCTAATAAGAAATCATGGGTAACAATATCTTATGGCTTTCCACCAAGTTCAACTCTGATATTAACTAAACAGATGTATATTCTTCTGATTTCACTTGAAATTTAACATTAGCATCAAATTGTTTCTAAAAAATTTGCCATTACAACGATGCTATTTTGTAGCACCAGAGTATTGTCTATGCATTACCCTCTCTTGATACTTGGCTTGCGCAATTAACAACAATTTTATCCACTTACTAAATATGGTCTCATATTTAGTAAAACCAAATTCATTGCATCAACTTATACTCTAGCAGTCACTATAAGCAGCTATGTCTAACTAGCATGCAGTGCAGTACAGTACATTACAATTTGTAAAACAAATCATATATAAATGTAAAAAGATCATCCCTTGCATAACCAATTGTTTCTTGGTTCTCTAACACTGTACACTTAAAACATCAAATATGTATTCTGATGGTTCAGATTAGAAGGTGCATCTCTACTTTGGCAAACTGTTAAAGAGTAGTAGATATTGACTATAATCAATCCCCAAAAACTTAATGAAACATCAATCCTAAAAGTAAGGGCGGCCCAAAGAATCGGTTGACCAAGCCCAATGTGAATTTTTTTGCCCCTTACTATATAACATGTCAATTTTTATTTATTTTCTTTTTCATATATAAGCATAAAATCACATATAAAACTATAACATAACAAAGTACCAACTTTTTATACAAAAGTTGCCACATTAAGTGGGCTGCAATACTTATAGTCTCAAATAGTTTACAAAATAGTGTATTTAATTTTTAACGAAATGCATCAAGTTTACAAACTAGTGTATCTAGTTAAGTGTACAGGCAAATCATATTGGGTTCTGCCTAAATGTTTGCGGGTAGACATACACACACTGCAGGAAAAATAGTACATCAATGTAAGTATCAGTTCCTAAATAATTATTAGTTTTTTAGCTTCAGCTTTCAAATTTCAATTCCTAAACGATTATTTACAGAAAACTAGTTATTTATAACTAAATACTAATAAGTTATTAGCTTCAGGCGTTTTCAAGGTTAATGAAATCTAAAGCAGTAAAAGGGCGACTCAATTTTAGAAAATTAGACAACTCAAAACAAGAAATTCGCATACTTAATTAGCAGTGGCAGTATAGAGACTGTAGCAGGACATCAAATCAGCAGTAGAAAATATCGCGTAGGAGGCAAGCATGAGCCGACGATGGCTGATGGAATAGCCGAGTATGCAGCGATGATTATTTAGAAAGCGTTGATTTTTGAAACCCTAGTTTTTTTGGGTTCGAGCATCGCCAACATGGAGATTGCTATTGAGCTGTAACTTTGAAGTAAAATAGATTTTTGGTGTTGCCCGCCTCAGTTGGTTGCCCCATCCCAGGGGCTTGGTGGGCTTGCCCCTGGGCCGTCCCTGCCTAAAAGATTTACGACGGTTACAAACCGTTGCTAATTAGCCATGGTTGAAAAGCGTTGCTAATTGGAACGAAGCGCGCCAAAAATTATGGCGTGAAAGGATGAAATTCACCGCCATCATTTGTCTCCAAAGAAGCTACGGTTAGTAACCGTTCCCAATTAGCAACGATAAAAAACCGTTGCTAACTGAACCAAGACGGTGATTAACCATTGCTAAATGGCAACGGTTAATAACCGTTGCCAAATGCGCGGATGGTTAGTTGCAAATCTCAGTATTTGGTGTAGTGATATAAAGAAACTCCATAGCTCGAGCAGCAATGTGACGCCCCACCTCTATACCCACGCTAGCCAAGAACATTATGGTGAATGCTGTCAACTAGCACGGAGAATAAGGCTGTTGAGGATCGACCATCCGTGTAATTGCTTTGCGCGAGCATCGATATGTCAGATAGTATAACATGCATTTCTTTATCAAGAGGGAAATCCGACATACCGACACAAACTCAAAGCTACTACACAGTGGCTATAATATCTTCAGAAACAAATATAGAAATAAACATAACATAAATCAGTCACAGACAATTCATATCACAAAGGCGGAAATAGATATGAATATTACACTAGGAAGTGTACATCAGAGTAGTGGTCAAAAAGATCCACAATAATACAAAAGAACAGCAACACGTGCTATACAAAATAATGCAACTATGAGTCTATATCTCAAGTGTATACAACAAAATAACTACTAATCTAAGTAGTTAGCCAAAAGTCAGAGAAATCAATCCCAAGTGAGAAGTCAAGCTGAAGCACCTGTAATATCTCGGTCTGACCTGAGTATTATTTAATAAGAAAATAATAAACGGATCAGTCTAACTATAAATATCAGATGAAACGATATAGAGAAAGAGATATGACTAAACACATAATAATCACAATGTCAAGCTGTGATATATATAAGTAATTGAAAATCAACAAGTGATTAATCAATATCACAAAATCTACACAAGAATCAAAGAAATGTCATACTCCTTATTTCGTTCACCAAACCATAAATATTGACAATTATATCAATGTCAATCACAAAAGTCAATGACACACAAAATTCACCAATGCACAAATATTGATAAAACTTATCAATGGAAATCACGAAAATTGGTGAAACACAAATTCTAGAAATCATCTCAAGAAATCCAGAAATCACAAAAGGGGGGAGGCCTATCACAAACGGGAGCAAAAAGCTCACCAACACGTGTATCACAAATGGAACGCTAATTCCATGGTTGCTAACCATCATAAATTGAGCCGAAGCTCCACAAACGGCCCGAAGACCATGGGTTGCTACCCCACCAATTTGAGTGGAAACTCCACAAAACGGGGTTTAGTCTCCCTCGCAGACAAAGAGACATCGCACATTGCTAGTCTAAATCACAAAGATGATCGTCATGCTCAACGAGAAGTGTCAATTACACTAAGCTAGTAAATATATGAGTTTAGCCTCATGTCCCATAACCACTTGCTTAACTTAAATATTTACGAACAAACTGTAGATCTGCACTATAATATTGTCACAAGAGATTCAATCGAACAAGTCCAAGAATTAATCGACGAAGTAAACGCAATCGTTTCATACCACTCGTTTTACTAAGTCGTTTAATTAGATTTCTCATACGAGTGAGGTAAAGGTTTGTATATACTAATAAATTGGAAAACGGTTTAAGAAACGAGCTTTGTACTAAAAAAATGTTGAAATCATTTGAAGAAAGAGTTTTGATATTTACTACTAGTATAGAAACCTTTATATTTTTAAAGTGACAAATCACAAAGAAGATTGTAGGAACAATCAATCACTAAAATTCACATACGAAGATGTGAATTAAAAATCCAACGAAACCGATAAAGAATCCATCGGAATGAATATTCAAAAATCCCTAAAAAGGAGTCATCAAAGTCATAATAAATGATAACAACACATAGGAAACAACACGAATCGATTAAAGTTGGAAATTCAAACAACTATGCGAAATAGGCAAAATTGCACCAGGTCGGTCGGCCGGCTACAGAGCTCGGTCGACCGGACCTTGTTTCAGAAATTTCTCGGGAAGCAGGTCGGTCGGCTCAGCCCTGTAGCCAGTCGACCGAACCAGAGACAGAAAGGTGCTTATGCAACTTAGTAGCAGGTCGGTCGACCGGCCCAGAGGTTCGGTCGGCCGACCCTGATGTTCTGCAAATTGAAACCCATTTAATTGATGTGCAACTCCACCAATTCGCAACCGAACGAGCACGGACGATAGGGAATTATGCCCAACGGCTACCCGATCTTATTGGCTCCTCGATGCATCACCAAAAACGCATTTGAACATCAAAGCTATGATTTTTAAGGATTTGAACCCAAAACACTAAAAATTGGAATATTCACCAAATCAATCCAAACCAAAAGCAATTGCACACGAATAAGTGTTAGGATATCATAGCTAACAATCGAAGATAAATATAAGCATAGATGTGAGATAAAAATCTCACCTTTGAACCCAACAAATGAAGAAGAAGCTTTAAAAACAAGCTAAGACCAATTCCTCTTCAATAACAACTCAAGAAGCTTCAATCTAAGTTAAAAGAGAAACATTTCCTAAATTAGGTTTAGGAAATTTCTGAAATCAAAGAGAAAATGAGTTGGAGAAGAAGAAGAGAAGCTTACCAATGGGTTCTTCTATTAGTTTGGAGCTAGAGTTTGATTTGCAAAAGAAAACTATGGTTTTGGAGTTTTAATTTCCCATCTCTCCCACCATTGATGCTTTAGAACTGAAAAGAGGAGAAAGTGAGGGTGAATGGGGAAGAGCGGCTCAGATTTGGGTATAAGTTAAACATAGGGCTGAACCCAAACCCAAACCCAAAGTGAAAAAGTAGCAAAAATCAACTTTCTCCAAACATATCGAAGCTTATACTCAAAAAGGTAGCAAACGGCATTTTAAACTCAATGGGAGTGGTCCCGAGTCCTATTTCGACCGTATGCAAAAAGTAGCTTTTCGGACTAAATTCCGAGTATTGATAAAATATTTAAATAAAATATTTAAATATAAAATCGACAAATATGCGGGTTGTTACAAGCAATCCAAAGCAAGATATCTACAACCTGTAATAACTCAGTCTGACCCGATTATTAAATTCAAAAGAAAATAATACACGGGTCAGTCTAATTCAAACTCAGTTATTAGTGCACAGAAGCAATAATAATTAAGTAACAAATAGACGACAGTCACAATAAAACTCCTCGTCTATCCGATCCTTAAATAAAGAAATCGAATAACGATAATTATAACATGTAACAGTGTTAAACAACAAACCAGCAGATTCAAATCATCAATAAAGATAAATTAAAGGAATTATCAATGAAGATAATTTAGAAAACAACAGAATTGCCTAAATGGAAATTAACAACAAAATCATCAAATTAAACCAAATCAAATACAATTTCAGAATATTGAATTGGACATACAAAACAATTCAAGTAATTGAAATATCACTAAAATCAATACTGTTTTGGCTGCAGAACACGCTCGCGTGCACTGCCTCGCCATTACAGTGATAAATTACACCAAAGCCCAATGAATCAAAATGCAAAAGAAATGTCAATAAAAATCAATACTGTGTGGCTGCAGTACAGGCTCGCGTGCACTGCCTCGCCACTACAGTATATGATGTCATTATAACTCCAATATTAACAGCAAGTCGAAACTGCAAAGGTCAAGTCACGGCTATCATGACTCAACACAACTGCTAACAAAATGAAACTGCACCAAAGGAATGGCATCAAGGGAAACAGTAAACCAACAATGGAAACAAAGTTCAAATGGACAAACTATGTAATATAAAGATGGAGCAGTGCATATACAAATAGGTATAACTACAAACTATATGGTAATACAGCAATGAGCAGTCGAGGCAAGTCAACCCTCACATCAATGGTGCACATGCACATCAAATTACTAACTGTACATGAGACAGCAAGCTACATGAAGACCAAACAAAAAAATGCAAATGGGCTCATGTTGGAGAAGCGAAGACAACAAGTTTACACGATAGTAAAGTATGAATGCCACGACATCATAGACGACTTCAACATAGCAGTGACAACAATGCAGGCCAGACTACAGTGATGCAATATACAAAGGGTTAATGACATACTTATACTATCAATATGAATTACTGGAGAAAATGCAACAGCAATGCAACTTGACATACAACATGAATTGCTGGAGCAAATGCAACAAATATAGGATGCTATGCACAGCAAAGATTACATGTGCAACAGCCTCAATAATGAAATAGGCATGTTCGAAACCCAATACAGGGAACTACATGATGAATAGGTATGCAAGTGAATGCATCATGAACCAAAGAAGGCGCCAATAAAGTTAACAAGCCTCGACAAAATCAAAATGCATAATTGCTACATGAAACTGGACAGTGTAAACTCGACCAAAAGCAGTGGACACAAGTGCAGTGGTGTGAACATCAACATGAACAAGGCTCAACTCGAGTTAATGCACCACAACCCAATTCAAACAACAGTACTGAAATAAGGCAACAAGTAATCGATACATTATAGGTAAATGCAATGCTCATATAACCATCAGGTTAAAGCATGCAAGTGAATCATAAACCAAGTGAGTGACATGAACAAAGATATAACATGTCTACACTGTAAAACTGGACAGTGCAAATATCATACTCGAGAACAAAGGTCATAGTACATGAAAATCCAAATATTCTTCACTGTGTATTCTCAAAATCACAAATTTGAATTCTAATATAAACTTCATATTTCTGAAAGTAAAAAAAACATATACTCAGATTCGAGTTTCTGTGCATTTGAAACTGTATATTTTCAAAGTCCCTAATTTTATACATAATTATATATGCAGCAGAGAAAATAACAAATGTAACAGACGCAACCAAAGCCGCAAGTCAATCATGAAACAACAACAACATTGTGATACAACTGTCAAAGACGAAATGGCCGAAGCCCTAAAGCAGCAAGTAAAATCGACAAGGACGAAAGTGCTACCAGAGGCGGTGAACAATATATCTAAAGACGAACAAAAATAACATCGTCAAACTCATATCAAAAATCATCATCATCAAATTATACGAACTCGATAAAGACAGAGAAATTATCAACATCGTAACAAAGTCGAATGACCGAGCGAAGTTAAGCGACCCTCAGTCGAACGCAAAATTAGAAAATTAGAATCAAATAAAAACAGTAGCTTTGATTAGATGTGAGTGAAATCTAAATTCACTCACCTAGATTCGAAGAACTCCACGATCCACATCACAGCCGAATCCATCTCGAGAGATGCCGATTCAAAAATCACGAAGCCCTAATTTGCAAGCGAGCCGCCATTTTTATTCTTTCGTTCGTTTAGGGTTGCGATCAAAAATGATAAAGGGAGTAACGGGTGTGTTTGTCAATTATCACGGCACCAAGTATAGAAAACGTGTGCCAAGATTCGATTAAAAGCCCGCAAAACTCTTTTAACAAATTTTAAAAAAAAATCCAACCGATTAAAACACTCAATAGCAATTAACAACCAATTTAATCGTCATTTGACGATAATTAATTATTACAAAACCTCGGGTTGTTACAAAATCTCTTTTCCGTACAAACTAAAATGGTATATATGGCAGTGTTAATCTCTTTAAAATAGTTTAAAATGATTTATGAATGGATACAAACATTAAACTTCATTTCGGCAAAGTTTTAAAAAGTTTAGAAAATGGAGTAAAAATAAGCTATCACGTTTCAGCATTTCGCAATTTCACGACCTAAAAAGTTGAACGAACGTGTAGAATGGAATATGAGTCGGAATTCTTTGCAGTAAGAATTTATAAACCATACTGAATATATTTTTCAAAAAAGGAAGAAAATCAAGATTTTATTTAGTAAAGTTTGAGATATATCAAAATCAAGTTTTCAAAAACGTCACGCTTTGGTACTTCGAAAGCCAAAGTGATAAAATCTTAAAAATGGATATTCTTAAATCTTTAAAAATATGATATAAATATATTAAAAAAAAATAAAACAGATTTGAGTTATTAAAATTTACATAAGTGGAATAAAATTAGCATTTTGATCAAAGATGCTTTAAAGCACTATTCACAGCACTTTTTGCTAATTTTTGAAATTAAGATTTAAACTTGGGATTTTCTCTCAAAATCTTTTGTAAATATTTTTCAAGTAATAAATCAAGAATTGTAAACAGTTTAGAGTTGATCAAATAACTAGACCGTCTTATGGGTGATAGAGAGATAATCTCTATACCCGAGCTTGGACAACTAGTGTATGAGTTCTGCTCTAGCTATCTGACTAGACCAACGTAGGGGATAGTAAATTTGATTTACTCGAACCACATTTTCCTAAGATAAAAAGTGATTTGGAGCTTTCCAAAAAGTTAAACAAGCTTTATAATAAGATTTTGGTTGTTAAAGAAAACATTCTAGTTAAACTCTGTATCAAATTCCGAGGAGGGAACTCGTACTATCCGTGTGAATTTAAAAGATGATTTCACCATTATTCGATGAATAGTACAGGCTGAATGAAGAAAATAGTGTTGCGTAAAATCAGTCTAAAATTCATGGATCCCTTTTATTCAATACTAAGTGTTTTGGGTTTACGATGAATGATGTCTTTAATAATATTGTTTTTGATCCATTGAAGATATATTTTGAGAATTTTAAATCTTCATTAAGATTTGAATTATACTAATTAAAGTTGAGTTGTTTTGGTTTTTCCAAAGTTAAAAATGGGTTTTAATTAACCAATGGATTTAATAACAGAGGTTTAATTTTCCCGTATATACTAAAATATAATATTTTTTAAAGATGTATACCTGTAAAAGAGGTATTTTACTTAGATAAAAGATAGTTATTAATTGAATAATAATCACCTATATACTTGACATCTTTTATCGATAATTGGTTTAAAGAAACCAATGTTGGATTTGGGTGATTCCTATCCGAAAACCACTTCGAACCAAATATATGTTCGAAAGTGAAAACATGTTGAAGATAATAATTTTAAAGATGGAGATCTTCATGATGTAGGGCTACTTGGCACTAGCCCGGCGATTCTATATTATATACATACGGTGGTAGTAGTGCTTCATTATGGAAATCTTTGATGCAAGGACTATTCGCTACTAATCCTAGGGTCAATTTTCGACAGGATATAGTAGGAAAGCGCCTTCAGTTTATCCTGGGCCTGGAAAACTTATATGGGCGAATGTCTGACATTGCATTTCTATAAGCTACATACATTTGTTTTTACAAACATACATCTGTTTGGTGGTATAGGAGGCAACCCCATATATCTTAACGCCCTTCTCTAAGATGTACGAGCTCAGCGGTTGTATTTTTGTGGAAATCAACTAGTGTGTTGTTGGAAATGGCAATATGGCATTCAAAGTATGATTTGTTCTATGAAAGGTAAAACATTCCCTTAAGCCTCGCATATTGGGAATGACAAAATCATGGTAGATGCAGCAGGGCTGAGTGGGTCACTCCCATTAGGAGATGTTCATCACCTTTCTAGATTATCCTCTACATTTTGGATTTTTTGTATATGATGTGGCCATGTATTGGTCAGGAATGACCAAGGTAATTATGTATTCGACATTCTTTATGGTAAAGGTAGGCCGATATTGTACTGGTAGAGGACAGCGGGGTTGTACCTCGGTACATTCTTCTAGAGATGTATTATCAGAAGATAGTCCCTTACCTTGTCATTGTATGGAATCCATTCTCTAGTATGAGCCTGTACCGTTTTAGTTGTACATCTATTATGCTGGTATTTAACAAAATGTAACAATTTCAGCTTTTGTATTTTTTTAAAAAGATTTTTCAAAGAATGTCATCAAAAATGATATCTCTCATTTTGCTTAGCAAATGGTTTGGTTATCATAAGGTAAAAACCAGTTCGTGTTTGTGTGCGGCGTGGTCTTACGAGATACCCATTATTTTCAAAAATATCCACATTTTAAGCTTTCTCACACCAGTTCCATGACTGACCTGGAGTTTATTTTCTTTTCCTCTTAAACTCATGGTTCCCTATTTTTTTGGGCAACCGAGTAGACCAGGTCTAGCTTAAAGCATTTTGGAGGATCTTGGATTAGGAGCTGGGATTCCTTTATAAATACTTATCCATTTCCATTTCCATTGCATTTGTTTACTGTTTGTATTCAGCATTAGTAGGGGCATAGATTTATAACTGTCTATGCAAAGCTTAGAATATGCTCAGATGTATGTGTTTAGAATTTTCGCTGTAAAGATTTTATATTGAATAATATATGTTATTCCACTCGTGAAAGATTCTGTTCTATTTTTAGTCTTCTTTTTAACCTTGATTGGTCCGCCTTTCCATTCAATTTGAGTTTGGACATGTGTGGTTCATTGTCAACTTAAAATATATGAAATATTCAGGTCGTTACAGCTAGGAAAACTCTATTCACGGCCAATTGCTAATGGGTATAACTTCTTGATCTTACAATTGTTGATGGGTATATATAATAATACAGCAGAAATAAAATACCGTGGCAGGTGAACATCCAGCTCTACTCCATGAGCTCCATGTCCCCCCAATGACAACCTGGAAAAATACTCGATCTGACCCGAGTATAATAGCAAATAACACCCAGATCAGTATGAAAATACCAACATGAGAAAAATCAAGTAATATGATGAAAATAAAATAATTCTATGAGACATAATTCTGTGAGACCATGCCACTAAAAAGGCAATAGGTTTCTACCTCACAAGTACAACACCCATGTATGAAAGAATGGAAACTCAACTAAAATAACCCAAACTTGAAAAAATGGGTATAAACAAGGTCAAAATCAAAACTTAAAGAATGGAAACCATAATTAAACATCAAGAAGAACTCCGGTCACTTCTCGATGCAATTAAGAAAACAATTCAAAGATTTGAATCAACAACAAGAAAAGGAATCTTCCAACAATGACTAGGAGGGTGCGCCTCCTTCACCGAAAGTAAACCTCTAGATAATATACTTGAGAGGGTCATTTTCTCTATGACTCTCTCAAAATGAACTAGGCGGACCCCACCAACCTTACCTAGAATTAGAGTATTTCACATCTTCGCGCGCATACCGCCGAATCCAATCTAGAGTGGATGTGAATATAACCTAATGGGAGCAACCCCATATAGTTAGACATCCACTCACTCTTTGGTTTTATTCATTTTGGAAAAAGGTTATCAACACTTAAATAAGCAAAAATTGTCTTAAGTTGATGATATACAAAGAAGAAAGCCATCGATAGTTAATAAATCAACCATCGAGAATAATTTAAATGATCGCATATGGAAATTAAATTCATACTCACACTACAACTCATCGATTTCGAACTTGTACTATCACTCAGTTGAAAATGAAGCCGGGAAATTTAAGGTAGTGTTACCTCTAACCATTGCCTTGGCAACAAATTTAACTTTCGAGATAGGGACAAGTTTCCATACCTCGACATTTAGTACTAAGAGCACGATTAAATCCTTTCCATGTAAGCGATATCAATTACGGAAATTAAATTTCTTATGCTTTTCGTAATTGAATCAAACTTTTAAAAACCAGAACTTGTGCTTGGTTTTCACATCATAAATATTTATAAAACATTTTAAAAATACTCTTTAAAAATATTCCCATTTAGAGATTTCCTCGTAAAATTTTCATTTATAAAATTCAAACATCATTTGTTATCCCGAAAGATTATAAATCAATTAAAGAACTTTTTATAAATCAAATCCCATTCATAATCCCAAAAGAGTTTTTTTTAATCAACTTTATAACTCCTACAATAAATCAATTAATCATCTTTAAACACCTTTATTAAATCAAATAATTAATTTTAAGCACCTTTATCTAGACCAATTAATTGAATTTACACATCATTAATTAGAATAGTCAAATAATCTTAAATATCATTATTAAAATGATTAATTAACTTTAAACACCTTGATTAAGTCAGTTAATTAGCTTTAATCACTTTCTTTAAATCAGTTAATTGACCATTAAACATCATTAGTAAATTTATGAATTAACTTTATTATAATTAATTAATGATCCAGAATATATTTAAACCCCTAAGTTCTTTCCAAAAGAGTTTACAAACCTTACAAATCCATTTGAATGTAATTTACAAAATCCTTAAGATAAATAACCTTTATAAAACTACAGCAACTTTAATTATCCTTAAAAATAATTAAATCCAATTTATAATCTTTATGAATTTTTGAATGACATTATTTATCTCGAAGGATAATTAATCAAATTTATAATCTCTTTGTAAATTTTAAACAACGTTAATTATCCCCGAAGATAATTAGTTAAATTTATAACTCCTCTTATAAATTTTAAATCAACATTTATCCTTTATTTTCAAAATTCTTCAAATATTTGAATATATGGTTTAAACAATTTTGACAATGTAAAAACATGACCAAAAATTTATTTTGTAAAAATACAAGCTCAAGTTCAACACACAACAAGGGTTTAAGGGATGATAACTTATAAGTGATGTACAACGATAATCGCTGTAATGACACTAATCAATCAATATGTCATAAAGATTTTAAACCAAATGACAATATAAGCGATATAATAATATAAGTAAATTAAGATTATGGAGAAACCCTTTAGGGTCTCTCTTCAAAATTCCTACAAATCACACATATAAATGTGTATTTCGAAGTGTTCCGTAGCGACCTATTGGCAAATATACTCCAATTTTCCTTTTGTTTTGTCTCCTACAACACAATGGTTATTTATGCCATCCACTTCTCAAGTGAGAATATAAAATCTAAACAAACAACTAAACAACAATGTAAACTATCATCTTAGTATTCAGCAATAATTTAAAGCATCACAACGATCTTATAATTTACTTAGAGGCGAGTAAATTCACCAAAATTCTAGCAAACTCTTCGCGTTTTAGTTTAGTCTAAAATCAAATGACAGTCGAGTTTAGCTCGAAAATCAGCTAGCTCCAAGCTCGAACGAACTAATTCCAACGCGTGGTCAACTTCCCTATGAGTCCAACGCAATTGACCACATCCAAAACAGGACCTCGTATGCAATAGTTATTTAATCCATAAGATTTCAAATTTAAATAATTAAATTAATTCACTAATTATAATTTTTAATTTAGTTAATATCACTTAACTCATCTTCCCCAATGCCTAACTACTCAATCCCTTGATACAGGACACCGCCCCTTACCTTGTACATGCATGGCCATTCTCCGCCCACAAGCCACTTACCATCGAACCGACTTCACCATCGTCCCCCACTCTGCCACCTCAACGCGACTACCACCCTTAACCAAAGCCTAGTCAAGCCCACTAAAACATGACCCATAGCCAATTCGCTCGTGAACCCTAAGTCGCGATTCATGGCAGGCAATCAGAATCCAAATCGTAGGTGCTAGTAAGATCATAATGCAAGAAGAAACCCATCTATAACTGCTACATCACCTAATTCCAAATACATAACTTGGAAACTGGAAACCTAGTTTTACAAACACTTTCTCAAAACTATCGAACACCCCTCCCTAACTTGATCGCATACAACAACGAGCGTATAGATTTGAAGCTTAGTCCTAAATAGGTTCAAAGATCCAAACTATTTATATTTTGTTAAGTGTGTGAATTGATATTGATTTTAGAAAGGTGAAGGCATTTCTTTGTTTACTGAAATGAAGAACAAGAGGAACAAAAAAAAAGATGTAAAAATGAGCTAAGTGTTACTTTACTTTGATTTTTATGAACAAACTTTGCTTCCATCTCAAGTTAAATCAAAAATTCAAGTGAACTAAAAGTTATAAGTGACACGTCATATCGTCCTTAAAATTTGACCCAAAATTGAAATTTTAATTTGATTTAAAAGCGTTTTGAAAATAGAATTTTGCGGTACTCCTTTACCTAATTCTCGTTCGGGTACGAATTGCGGATGACGGAAATAAAAATACGACCGTGCACCAGAGTGCGACACAATCATAAATCAACAATAATATACAAAGATTATTTAATTCTGTGAAATTTTAAAAATACCATCGTTTACCATAAAATACGTCAAACGAAAATTTAAATATTTTCCAAATTAAAATTGTAAAAAAATCAAATAAAATTAAATATAAATACATCGATAGAGCCAAGTCGCCTTATTAACAATTGGTTTCCTTGTTATTTATTTGAACTTTTTATTATTGTAAAAAAATTACAAAATGAGTTCACCATTATTTTTATTAAAAGGAGTTAATTAAGGCAATTCATCGATTTAATTAATGTTTAATTCACAATTCAAATATCTAAAAAATCACTATATTTTAATTCAAGTTGTTTATATTTTTAAACACTGGATATTTAAATATAAAATTAATTAAATATTCAAAATCATATAGAAAAAAATTTGGATGTTACATTCTCCCCCACTTAAAAGAATTTCATACTCAAAATTACCAAAGAAAAAAATTGTCTACAAACCCTTAAGTTTAAAAACTATTATTTAAAATGATTTATTTAACTATTAAATAAAATTTCGACAGTAACTCCTTTGCGCGGCTCGAAAAACTAGAACTTGCCAGAATTGTCCTAAGTCAACCAAAGGAAAATAAAAGCCAAGTGGCCTCCTATATCTGAGGCATAAAATCATCAACAAATTTCCAATTTTTAAATCTACTACGTACCTACTTTGCCTTTTATTTATATCTATGCAAGCAAATTTTTATCCTATGTGAATGCAGGTGTGCAAGAAATCAAATAATGATCCCTTAATTCCCTGTACATATCTTGTATTCATAATCCAAAAGAGTACTATGCTACCAAAAAGAAATACACAAATTATTTCTATCATAAGCAATAGCAACATAAATAATATAACAATCACATGCAAAAAAAGTATAGAGATTACTCTATAATAAAATATTAAGCATCAATCTTTTTCAAAGGATAAATTTTAGAACTAAATACCCGAAATTTAATTTTTAAATATATTTTCAAATTTTCTCCAAAGAGAAATATATATATCAAAACCAAAATCAATTATGATAAGGAGGGGGTTCTTCCTACCAAAGCATGGTATAACTCTGGAATCAAAACAACACGGAGCATCCAGGGCTATTCTGGTTCCTCCAAAAACAATAACTAGAGAAAACGAAAATACATGGCTAGTCTTTCAAATTGGAAAACCCCCAATCCTCAACTTTAGTCATAACCAAACATTTGAAAAACCACTTAACAAAAACTCTTTTCAGATATTCTGAAATAATAATACTTCACCAAAGTTTCAAAATAATAATATTATTATTTCTTTCACAAATTCTTTTGAAATCACTTTTTTTCAAAAGCACCATAATTTAAGTCTTAATAAATAACGACTTTATAAACCGTAGTCTATTAAACCACACTATCAGTCTAATCAAATTTCATAAAGGAACAAACTAATACTTAACATCATTAAAAATGTTAAGGGACTTAACAAGCAAGATTTAGAATTTTTCTTAGGTTGATAATTTTCTCGATTGTCTAAGAATATGGATAATTTTCTAAGCATACCATTATGCTCATCAGCCTTTGGTTATTGCTTAAAATGTTATCTAATCTCTTTTAAACAAAATCGGAAGTCGCTTCCTAAACTTTCCTAAACCACACACTAGCATACAAATATACTTAAGCCTGTATGATGTACATAAATTATCCGTACGCATCATCTGATCTGAGTACTCGCTCGGATACATAGACTTCACTTCTGAACTAGTATCACTCACTCGACTTCCCTAGTGCAGACTCCAATTAGGTTCCTTGATTAGAGACCTCTGTTCTCTTTAATAGTTATATACTATTCTAGAAAACCTTAGAATCATATCAAAAATCCAAATCAAATGTTTGCTAACAAGAATCAAGTGAGAAATTCTTTTTTGGATCGGTGTGAATTGCCTCGAAGTTATGTATTTAAATCCTAGATTAAGAACCATGCGAACAAAATGATCTACATATAATTTGCACTTAATTTTATTGGTTTCTTAACTATACCAATATTTTTCTAAAACACCTCTCCTTTTCATTTATAGTATCGCATTCAATACTAGAATTATTTATGAATCATTTCACAAATATTCACTTAAGTTTATAAACATTTTATAAAGACACAACTTTATAAAGCATTACTTTCAAACCTTCCTCTACTATAATATACTTGCTTAATACTCTTCTATATCCTAAGAGTACATACAAAACAACAATTTCATTTTATTTTTTAGAATTTTATATGGAGGTCCAAAAAAAATATAGGCCTTTTAAAGCCGAGTCGACTACTTCGACCTTTTTACCTTAGAGTGTTCTAAGGGAAGGTGTTCATTAGTCTGCCCACTAAAATCAAATAGTTTATGAGACTTAGATGTTTGAACAAAATTATGGTCTTAATAAAACAACGTTTACTAAAATCTTCCTATCCAATCTAAAACTTAAGTTAAATTATCTCTATTCTGTCCAAGGGTTAAAAATGACAAATTATTCATCAAAATACTTTTTTATTTTAAATCAATGACAAGGAAACTTAAGTACTTAATACCCAATTTTTATTTCAAAATCCCTTTCGATATCATACTACATATATTTCAATATATATAAAATAATCTTGATAATTTATTCACTAACACTCGCTTTGGGTTCGTTCGGATTCGGACTCATCTCGATCGCACTATAATAAAGAGAATAATTTACTAAGTGCACTGCAACATTCATATAAGCAAACATTTGATCGTCACTTTGAGGATTATTTAGATATCGCAAAACTAATCGAGATATTTTCCCCGAACCATCCAAAGATAATGTATTTCACTCAAAATTTCTTTTCCAAAATATTTTTACTTGAAAATATTTCCATGTAATACTACCATTCTTTTTTCTCAAAATCTTTTTGAAATCAATTCGAGCGACCGTCGGGATTTAAATCTCAAAAAATCTTTTTACTTATAAAACACATGTATGAATTACATAAATCATTCAATATTCCATACTCATACAAGATATACATTTTAAAATCGACTAATATTATAATAACCTCCCTGTATTATAATAAATTATTTTAAAAACACATTTTATAAACAAAATTTATATGAAGTTTCCTTTATATAAAATCATCTCACCTTATAATAATTATTCTTTATTATAATAATTTTTTCCTAAATATTTACCCTCTAAATGTCATATATTTCGATTTAGATTATATTAAACAACTTTGGTAAAGTTTACTTTTAATTCAACATTATTAAAAGGTGACTTTTAACTGAACATTTTCATTGACCACCCTATAGTTAAATTGTGAAACTTAGTTCATAAGGGGTTCGTTTCAATGCACTTACATTTATCACAAATAATAAATGCCTATAAACTAGTCGAGAATAAATTAATAACCAATAACGATAGTTAATGCTCCTAACTACTCAAGCATGACCAATCAAACAATAATGATAATAAATAAATATTATCATTAACAAACAAACACACCATAAATAACTATACACATTTGAAGATTACTCCTTTAAATATATGAAATATATAATCCTAGGTAAAATATTTCATTTAACAATTTTTAAAAATTAATATCATGTTTTTCTACCTTGTTTAAGTGTTTAGAAATCCTTATAGACACCGTGGCATCCCGTATTTCGATCAGAATTCATAAAAAACTAAATAGACCAATTAACACACTACGTTTTTATAGCAAGACCAAATACACTCTCATATACATAATACTCTCAACTCATTCTAAAGTGTCACTTACCCTATCCCTAATAAGTTTACCCCCCAAAGCCAAGGTTCTCATTTAACTTTTAACTCTGATACCAGCTGTAACAACCTACCTTTTCAATCATCAAAAGTCGATACCAAATATATCCATGGTATTTTAATGTCGAACATCTAATCATCGAAAAAGCAGACTGTTAGGGTAAAAATAAAAGGAAAAGGAACAAGAGAAACAAAATCTCACAATGGAGCGATAACATAAAATATAACAGAGATAGTAAAAGATGTCACCTAAAAATACATTATATATCAGAGGTAAAAAAAATCACATCAGCCTGGATAGTTATAACTTCCTGACCTTTCAATTGCTGATGGGTATATGTACTAGTACAGTGGAAATAAAATCCTACGGTAGGAGAACATCCAGCTCTGCTTTATGAGCTCCATATCCTACCAAAGACTACCTGGAAAAATACTCCGTCTGACTTGAGCATTATAATAAAATAACACCTGGATCAGTATGGAAATACCATTGTGAGAAAACTCAAGTAATATGATGAACATATAATAATTCTATAAGACCACGCCGCTAAACATGGAATGTGTTATTAACTCACAAGAACAACATCCGTACATGAAAGGATGGAAACACAATTACAAACAACCCAAACTTGAAAGAATGGGTATAAACAAGGCCAAAATCCAAACTTTAAGAATGGATACCATAATTAAACAACGAGAAGAACTTCAGTCACTTATCGATGCAATTAAGAAAACAATTCAAAGATTTGAAACAACAAGGAAAGGAATTTTCCAACAATGACTAGGATGGTACCCTTCCTTCACCGAAAGTATACCTCAAGACAATATACTTGAGAGGGTCGTTTTCTTTATGACTCTCTAGGAAATGGACTAGCCGGACCCCACCAACCATACCGGGAATTCGAATATTTCACAAATCCGCATGAATACCACCAAATCCAATCTAGAGTAGATGCAAATATATCTTAATGGGAGAAACACCACATAGCTAGACGTCTACTTTCTCATTGGTTTTAGTCATTTCCAACAAAGGATATCAATGTCAAATGAGTAACAAATCATCTTAAATTGACGATATTCAAAGAGAAAGCTGAATCGATAGTCAATAATCAATTATCGAGCATAACTAAAATAATAGTACATGGAAATTAAATCTCATACCCTCATCACTACTCGTCGATTTCAAACTTGTACAATCCCTCGCTTGAAAATGAAGAAGGGCAAGTTAAGGTTGTGTGACCTCTAGGCATTGCCTTGGCAACAATTTTAACTTTTGAGATGGAGACGAATTTCCATACCTCGACGTCTAGTGCTAAGAGCATGACTAAATCATTTCCATATAAGTGATATCGATTACGAAAATTAAATTTCCTATTCTTTCCGTAACCAAATTAATCTTTTAAAAACATGAACTTATGCTTAGTTTTCACATTGCAAATATTTGTAAAGCACTATAAAAATACTCTTTAAAAATATCCCCTTTTAAAGAATTCCTCGTAAAATTATCATTTATAAATTTCAAACATCATTTATTATCCCGAAAAATAATACATAAATTAAAGTACTTCTTATAAATCAAACCCAATTCGTAATCCCAAAAGAGAGTTAATCAACTTTATAACTCCTATAATAAATCAATAAATAACCTTTAAATACCTTTATTAAATCAAATAATTAATTTTACGCACCTTTATTTGAACCAATTAATTAACTTATACATCATTTATTTAAACTAATTAATCTTAAAATACCATTAGTAAAATGATTAATTAACTTTAAATACCTTTATAAAGTCGATTAATTAACTTTAATCACTTTCATTAAATCAGTTAATTAACCTTTAAACATCATTAATAGATTTATTAATTAAATTTATTATAATTAATTAATAATCCAAAATATATTTAAACCCTCAAATTCTTTCGTAAAACATTTACAATCTATATAAACCCATTTGAAAAGAATTTACAAAATGCTTAAGATAAATAACCTTTATAAACCTAAAGCAACTTTAATTGTCCTAAAAAATAACTAAATCCAATTTATAATCTTTATGAATTTTTAAATGACACTAATTTTCTCAAAGGATAATTAAACAAATTTATAAATTTTAGACAACATTAACTATCCCGAAAGATAATAAGTTAAATTTATAACTCATTTTATAAATTTTAAATCAACATTTATCCTTTACTTTCAAAATTCTCCAAATATTTGAATATATGGTTTAAACAACTTTAAAAGTGTAAAAACATGACAAATATTTATTTTATAAAAATACAAGGTCTACTTCAACATACGACAAGAGTTTACGGGATGATATTTCATAAGTGAGGTATAATGACAATCGCTGTAAGGACACTTACACAATCAATCAGTATGTCATAGAGATTTTCAACCAAATGACAATATAAGTGACATAAGAACATAAGTAAATAAATATTGGTGAGAAACCCTTTAAGCTCTCTCTTCAAAAATCTTGTAAATCACACATATAAATGTGTATTTCAAATATTCCGTTGCAACCTATTGACTATGTACACTCCAATTTTCCTTTTATTTTTGTCCCTTACTCAACATTTATTTATGTCATCCGCTTGTCGAGCGGGAATTTGAAATCCAAACAAACACCCAAATAATAATATAAACTATTAATAAAAAATATTGTCAACACCTCAAAGCAAAATTAGAAGGTGACTGACCTTTTCGAAACCACCTTTCAAATCGGTTGAAGTAATTTAAGACCCCTTCGAAACCACCTTTCGAATCGATTGAAGTAATCTAAGCCCCTTCAAAACCACCATTTGAATTAGTTTAGGTAATCTAAGGTTGTGAACTAATGGGATCTAAAGGGATTTAATTAATTCAGAAGGATCCTACTCCTTTGAAAGGTACCCCTTCAATATGCATTGATACAAGTACTCCATTGCCGAAATCATATATAAGCAGTAAATTTGAATCTATGTATTCGAAAGTACCATGTATTTTCTTTATTGATAATTTTCACGAGTATAAGGGTTTAAGTATTACAAGAAAGTGAAATCTCCAATATTATTTAGGAATTAGGGTTTACAAACTCAAGAGAAGAATAAGTATAGAATAAATGAATTCGGATCCCCAAAATCAAACCACTTTGGTCATATGTATAGGCGTAGGTTGGACCCTTTCGCATTATTCCTTTCGACTTAGTCGGACTGGTGCCTTGATGACCTTCCACCGCTGTTGAATTAAGAGTGCCTCTTTAAAATTGCTTTCAAACGGGACACGGGTGCTTTGGACTCCATCAGAAGGTATAGGAGCAACCCTTATCTTGTTGTTAAAGTATTGGATAAGCAAGAAAGGATGTTTAAAAATGTTCAAAAGGTACACATCCAATACTTGCAAAAGGTGATGATGCTTTCTTTGTTTAAACTTTCAAAACACTTAAATCTTCCTTCCATCATAGGGTGTCGAATCGGTTTGCACTTCACTTATATGCATTTTTGGTAGCTTACGACATCGTCGAAAGGATATTTCCTTGAT
Organism: Allium cepa; assembly: GCA_030765085.1. Lineage (NCBI taxonomy): Eukaryota > Viridiplantae > Streptophyta > Magnoliopsida > Asparagales > Amaryllidaceae > Allium > Allium cepa. The sequence continues at coordinate 438,756,425 of CM060944.1, forward strand.
TTTTAAAGGGCTATAGCATAGTATAAGGCTTCCTAGACTTCTGCATTATTGTTAAGACCCGATGCCAACATGGTATGTTGCTACTTGAATGAGTAAGAAGGGGCATTTGAATGGTTTCGAAAGGATTTAATTGCGAAAGGTCAATTGTAATGGAGGAGGCTTCTTGGTGGACAAAAGATGGTTGCGGAAGGTAGCTTTCGTAAGTAATCCCTATGATTAATGCAGAACTTTTGTTTGATGCCTTCAAAAGGCATTTTAATACATGTGAAACCTCTTTATGCATGCGAAATCGACTGTTACAGAAGGGATCAATTGAAGTGGAAGGGTGGCCTTGTCCCCTTTTAACCTTTTTGGAAGCTCATAGTTCATCTAACATTTGCAGAAGCATCCCTTCGATACTTTTGAAAGTTCTTACTATCGACATTGTTCTTCAAGAAGCCTTATTTGCGTTCTTTTAGGCTTCGACAAGGTTGAAATGATTTTTGATGATAACATTAGCTTCCCCTAGCGAATGGATGCTCTTGACTTTTCAAGTCAACTTTTTTGACACCCATCATTATTTTGGCATGAAGTTTTCCTGCCTTTTGATATTCCCGAATGATGGCCACTTATTTAAATATGATCGAATGGCTTTCCTTGCATTTGCTTTGCTTATAAATCACGTTTCCTTCTTCCCTCCTTTTTATTTACCTGCGATTAAAAATCTTGAAGCAAGAATCAGATATTTCAATCTCTTATTAAATTCATAATTTCACGAGATGTAAGTTCAAATCTATGGTGAGTATCCATTGTTCTATATTATTAAAATTGTTTTTTCATGTTCAATTTTGATTTCAAATTATTTTTTAGGGTTTAATTTCATGCTACTATTTTAAATATTGAAATTGAATCAAATTTTTCGCTCATGTAAGATGATTCTAAATTCCATTTGTATGTTGATTTTGACTAATCTATGGTACCAATTAGAGTTTGAACTTGAATTTGCCAAATTTTGGGGTTATTTGCCGTCGTGGTATGTAGTTTCAAACTCGACACCTACTATCTTCAATTTTAATTTACCTTGGAGAGTATTAAAAGTCAAAAGCTAACTCCCTTACTATTAATTGAATTAAGAATAATATACTATTTGTTATCGTGGAAACCCTTAATCAACCTATCGATTTAATCGAAACGCCAAAAGTGAGATAATCAATTCTATTTGTTATTATTTCAATTTATTGTCGATGCCTCAAAATTCTGTTATGCCCTTTCGAATCATTTGAAACCTATAATAGTTAATTGGAATGTAGCTATCATCACTTTTCCAACATAAACATTGTCGAAACGTCTCAGCGTCCTTTCGTTAATGTAATGCCACTTTCAAGTCTTTCGACCTAATTGGGGTATGACGTTTCGATAATGTACATTTTCAAATTGATGTTGCATGGATAGCTGCACTTATATAATAGAGTAAAATCTATAAGTTTATACGTTGTCGAAGGGTATGTCTAGGTGCATATATGCCATAAAATAGGTGACATTGACATTGGTTTCAGCATTATCGAAAGCCTATTGATTCATATATTTTTAATTACCTTTGACCCCCTTTCGAAGGCATGAAACAAAGTACCACGACGGGTATTTGAGCCATTTTCTAACACATTCAGAAGGTGTTTGTGGTGGAATAAATCATAACTTTGATGGAATTATATCACCTGGTAAAAATCATGGGCATTAAAAGAACTTCTAAGAGATTTGAAAAGGATATAGTCTCAGAGTTATAATCTTCTCTAAAGAAGGTGGAAGAGGCTTCAACGCATTCTCTTATAACTTATCAAGATGAAGTTGATGCGATCCTCAATGACTTTGGGATTACAGGAGTTGAAGCTATTCCTCCTTATGATAAGGACACCATTCAAAGTCCTCCTGAGGGATATTTTGCTTACATTGCCTAACATATTTGGCATGGGGGTTTTATTCCATTTTTAGAGTTCTTGTTGAGACTTCTAAGTCATCTTGGCATAACTCCTATCCAATTATTACCCAATGTATATATATATCTCATCTCCTTGGAGCTCATGGCCTTAGAGTTGGAGATTCCTTCTTTAAGTGTTGAAATTCTTAATCACTTAGTATGGCTCATCAAACTTAGCAGTTTAAATAGCCAGACTTTCAGGGCTAACCCTCTCAAAAAGTTTGTTTCGGAGGGAATAAGCAGGTTTGAGGATTGGGAAATACAATTCTTCTATATCAAATGCTTTCCAAGTATTAATGTAGCTTTCTCTTCTCCTTATAATTAGACCATTAACATTATTTCTATTAACTTGTTTCCTTTTGTTGAATAATGTTTTCTTATTAGGCCCTGCTTATAAGGATCTCGATGACGAAGGCAAAAGAATTGTAAAGTTGCAGACTGCTTCCAAAAAACTCATTGAGAATAGGCTGACATTATTGACTCCCAACAACCTCCAAAAATATTCCCTTCTATTAGAAGGCCAGAGGATTCTTAGACAACCTCCTCTTGGACAACATACTTCAAAAAGCTAATGTTTCCTAGCTTTGGATGACCCCAAGAATTTTTCAACTTTGTCTCCAGTTTGTCCCGATCAACCGGGTAAACTTAAGTGTATTGTTTATAACTTGATGTCGTGTAATTCTATAGATTGTTTTTGCTAATATATTATTTTTGGTTTTAATAGCTACTCCTCCAATTGAATTAAATTCAAGGAATCCACTCCCTCCATCTTCAGAATTTGACGCTCTACTCTAACCTAAGCCATTGTTAGGTCAAGAATGATTGCTAAAAGAAAATAAAGCGGTACCGCGGACTCTGCTCCTAAGAAGGCCATAATGACTCTCCCCCAAAAGAGGGTGAGTTTGTCGGTGCAAGCAAAGCTTTAGAAGGTTCCACTCTTAATCCCACTTCTTCTATGGATGATTTACCTTCTACAATTGCTGATCAAACTAGAATGATTCCTTTGAAAGACGACTTTATGTCTCATATATTTATATTCGATTCTCCAAGCATTATCGAGCAAATGCAAAAGGATTTAGCACTTTAACTCCTTCCTAAGATTTGAATCCTCTAGACCCTCACCATAAGTGCCTCCCAATGTGTCAGGAATGTGATTTTCGACTCACGAAAGTCGACATTAATACGTCCACTGTATCAAATGCTGAACAATCGAATGCCAAAAAACCGAACCATTAGGGTTAAAGAAGAGGTAGAAGATAGAAGAAGGAAGAAAAAAAGAAGCAACAGAAACAATATCAGAATCTCACAATCGCAGCGGAACAACATATAATGGATAAATGAATATCTTTAAAACAAAGAACTATATCAGTTATTACATTACATCACATTACATTAAATTATCAGAGTTTACGACAACAAACAGCGGAAAATAAATACTATATACTAGTTGATACGCCACGCCATCCATCTTGCCTCCAAATCTCTACAGCAACTCCTGAATTCTAGAATGACCTGATAACCTGACACTAGACTGCCAGTGTGGAAAATGATAGGCACCCAGAGTTTAGGAAGGGAACAATAAACTCTAGGTCAGTCATGGGACTGGTGTGAGAACTTAAAACAGTTTATCGTTTAAAAAACAAAGAAATATTTTAAAATAGATCTGCAATGCTTTTAGAAAATGTAACTACCATAAGGCCTCCCGCCACACACACAATGCAAATGCAGAATTGGAGGAGATTTCTCCTTATGATAGTCAAACATGCTTGATACGCAAATTTCTTTGATATTATTACTATAAGTGCAAAGTGTAGAAAAATTTCGAAAATATAATATAAATCTTAGCCAGCATAGGTACCATTATAGTATGCCCACTATAGCTATCATATTAGATGGCAGGTTCTACAACTAAACCGTACAAGGCTCGTATTGTTTCTTTGGATTTTCCAACAAATGGTCAGGCCAAGAAATTTCACATTGCCACATGGGTACGCCTCTGGAAAGACGCCCCAAGAACCTAACCGGATCTCTGCCAACACAAGGCCGGGTTACCTCTAGCTAGGTAACTACTGACACGGGTATGCCATCCCCCGGTCGTAACCAACCTTTATCCCGGGATTCACCAACAACCACAAAGAAATAAATTTGCAGCAACCACATAGGTTAAGTATCAGGGCTCCATACCATAATACCACCTCTATCCAGAAGGAAATGAACATACCCTATGGGGGTGCTATCCCCAGATAACCTTGATGCATTCTTCCTGTTTTGACCACTTTCGAGGTGTGAGGTCCGATGAAGTCTCGTCCACAAAGCTACGCTTTTCATAAAAGCCACGCTTTGATCAACAAATGATCAGCAGCACTCAGCATGCCACGTTACCACATTGGGTATATATCACTAGTAACCATCAACTACATAACCTCTGAACTCGTACGTCTCAGAGAAGGGTGTTAAGCTAAGAGAATAAATTCTCCGCCACCAACAGAAATGTATTTGATAGAAACCCTCTTTACATCTCAAAATGTAATGTTAGACATACAATCTATACAAGTCTGTTCTGGGATCGAACGGAACCGAAGGCACTTCCAAAGAAGCCCTTGCAAATCCGGATATTCAGTAATCACGTCCGGAATTCCCATCACAAAGGGTGATAAAATCTCTATATCGGGGATCAGCCGATGCAGAGACATTCGACGGTAATCCTTTCATTTTCGAAAATATCCGGTCTTCAACACCGGTCTTCAAATGCTATCCATTACGATGTATCACTATTCGGAATGGGATTTATGACCTAAAGGTCCTCTCCTGGTTAAACCGAATAACGAGCGCTTATTCTAAAATAAGTGTAGCATTCAAGTTCAAGCAAATCACAACAAATACCCATTTAGAGGTAAATATTGATAGTCGGTTATTTAACTATCAAAGAAAACAAACAAATATTCAGCAACATAACAATCACTAGGCACTTTTATTAATCTTTCATAAATTAAATAACTTGCAAATATTCACTTCAATTTATCTATAAAAATATATATTCTCTAAACCATTTCAATTTCTATATTGGAAAACATTTTCAAATACTTATTTAAACAATAAGTAATTCACAAATCTATTTATTTTCAATACTTAGAAAATATTCAATATACTTAAAACAGGATTAAGTATATATTTTATTCTTTAAGGAAAACGTTCTCTTTAAACACATTTATTTGCCTCAAAACGAAATGTTGCCTAAAACATCGTTACGACAACCGAAAATCAATAGCATAGGGATTCAAAAATACTATAGATATATAAATCCCAATACTATACAAAAAAAAATTCCTTTCGAAAATCATTTACCATAACAACAGTGTTATATTCCATCTTTTCCTTATTTCTCGAAAACATCTATTTCAACGATGAATGTTGAAATCTATAGTTTCGATCCTTAACACATTTTAAAACAACTTCAAATCGCTTTAATTCTATTTAAAAGATAACTTCGTAAAACATTTCTTTAATATATTATTCACCGTCCAAAATCGTGAATATAAATCGTTTACCAAATTCAACACTTCTACATATTTAATTTAAAGGATTATCCACTGTCCAAAATCGTGGATATATCTCCTTTAAAAAGCTTTCATATTTACTTATCAAATTCAATTGGTTTTGGATTTATAAAAACGTTTATAAATTCACACACACACACACACACACACACACACACACACACACATATATATATATATATATTTTATAAAACTTCAACTTGTTAAATCCCTTAATTAACAAATTCTATTTATATCTCATTTAAACGTCAAAATCCAATTTATAAGTTAATTACTTATAAATATTTTATTTTACAAAATCTATTCATTTTATAACTTCACAATTTATAAATCTATAAATTTCATTCACTTATGAAATCCATTTATACTTCATTTTTAACACTTATAAAAACTTGTTTTATAATTCCAATATTTTAGTTTATAAATATCAATTTTATAAATCTTTTATATAAACCATTTATAATAATTCAAAAATCCCAATTTAAACCATTTTACAGATCAATCAACTACTTGTTTCAAAAATCAAATTTCGGATATATTTCACAAAAATCATAATTTTTATAACATAAAGATTTTAACGTTTATTTATTTAAAATGAATCAATTCCAAAATTTTATAAAATGTATACTTTCAAAAATCACTTGAAAATCCTTTTAAAGTCGAAATCGTTACTTTAACATTTTTAAAACTCCAAAAATAGGCCCAATGCTGTAACAGTACCAATACATCAACCACGGCATCCAAACATCATATATCAATATGATAACAGAATATATCGCAAATATTTGTAAATAAATCAATACTGTTGAGGAATCCAGTTGGATCCCTCCAACCTGTTTCTCTGCATTCGCAGATGTTAGCACAATACCAATCCCGTTTCAAAAAGGAATATCGCGGTACATAGGTTTATATAAAATATTATCCGCTATTATGTGGTGCAATAGGGTCTCATCCGCTATAAAATGCGGGAAATCAACTCCAAGTACATATATAATACCAATTCCATATCAAGGTGGAATACCGCGGTATATGGGTTTAATATAATAACCTCCGCTTAATATGCGACATATAGGGTCTATTTCAATACAACAAATACCAATGTATTATTCAATCACACAATCAAGCAATTTTAAATTTAACTATTTAAAATTTAAACCAAAACAAATTCGACTGAGTGAGAAGTTCTCACCTTGCTTCTAATAACAGTTGCAGTGTTTTATTTCGAATGAAATTAAACGTGTGTTTAATTTTATCCAAAATTCACACTAGCTCCAATCAATCCCAATCCAGATCCATTGCGAAGTGCTCGTCAACACGAACCCGACGCAATTCGTTTCGTACGAAACGGACCTCGTATCTAAAAGTTACAATGTTTTAAAGTTCGAACGAATTTAAAATATATCAATTTATAATTTTTTTTTATAACCTAATTTCAACAGGGCCGTTCGTTTTTGAAGTAGGGAATCTGGGCCGCTAATATCATCTTCTCCATCTCCAAGTTCGAACGCGTGAATATGAACCCATGGCCACCATCTCAAACCTAATTGTCGCGCCATCATCGTCGACATCAATGACGATCAGAAGACATCGTTCCAAGCGCCAAAGCATGCTCCACCAACGACCAGCGACCGGCCGAACTCAACTGTGCAAATACGTGGAAAATCATGCATGAAAGCCACCTATTTGAGTGCAAATTGCCGATGATTCGTTGCGTCATTCACAATCATCACCATATAGATTTGATGCTCTACGATTTGTTAGTTGAATTTTTTTGCTATAAGTGGATGGATAGTAAGAGATTAAAGGAAAAAGAATGGAACAATTTCGGCCATTAAAATTAGAGGTGGCGGCCTGAAACCCTAGCTCGGTTTGTGCAAAATGAAATGAAAGAGGTGCTTTTATAGAAAATATCGAAACACTATTCATCCCAAAATTTTCCGAACTCCAAAAAAAACGTGCCGCCTGGTGTTTATAATGTTTTACCCCCATTTCGAACGCAATGGAATATATATCGAAAGCCAATTCGATCGTATTAGGAAGATAGGTTTTCAAATCGACTATTTTAAATTTAAAATTCACTTAAACCGATTTCTACGCGTTTTAGCTTGTCCCAGACAAACCATAAATCCGATTGATACGAAATTTGTAATCTTACAATAATTTAACATTACGGATCCAATGAAACTAGTTTCGTCAAAATCTGAGACTGTTTGAAAATGACTATTTTTACACGTCAATTAAATATTAAAATATTCAATTTCCACAAATTAACTTTTAATTCAATTTTAAAAGTTCTATAATATCATTCTAACTCCGATATGATTTAATACAACTTTACAAATCAATTTTTAATCATATTAAACCCAATTTCCAATTATTTCTGTAATTTTAAATATTAAATTATCGATTTAATTGTCCAATTAAATCTAGATATTCGAAATAAAATTTATTCGACTTACAAATTTTACTTGTAAATATTAAAAATCAATTAAATATACGAATTTCAAATGACAGAAATTCTGGGTCGTTACACAATGATTTTGAGAATGTTGTACGATCAATTATGAGCTCTCCATCATTTTCTGCTATTCAGCCACCTACCTCTATAACTGATCCATCGAGTCATTGTTGATCTCTTACCAAATAACAACAACTGGTATATTCCATACTGCTTGATTTTCTTATTACTATTTTATATTGACTCCCAAATTACATTTTAATTTTCCTTTCAGATCTCCAAAAGCTGGTACTCTCTTCAGGAAAAAGTCTCTAAGTTCTCTGATGAGACATCAAAGCTCAAAGAAGAAGTCTCAACCCTAAATAATAAGATCACTTCCCCGACTACTACCAAAGATAAAGTAGCGAGGGAATGGTAAAGATTAAGTGCTTCTCTTGCTCAACCAGAATCTACAATTTCTAAGCAGAGTAAGGCTAGACAAATCTTAACCGATGAAGTCTTGGCTTTAAAATTGACTTAGAAAGAGTCTGAGAATGAAAAGGTCATGGTTAATGCTAAACATGTTTCTCTTAAGAAGAAGTATACTTCTTTCAACAAGAAGTTGGAGAAGAAAAAGGATTCTTTATCCAAGGCCATCGAAACCATATCTAAGGCTAAACAATAGGTGTCTCAATTTTTGAGCACTTCTATGAATAATATCATCATGAGTTCTTATGAGGATGCACTCATGTTAGCTTATTCCGATAATATAGAGAAGTGCCTAGATTTATGTTTTCCCTATCTCGACCCTGTGTTGATTAAAAGATTTATGACCAAAATCAAGGAAATGGAGCAAGGGATTAAGTCCCTAATAAAGAAAATTGATGCCACTAGGTTACTATCTATCGTAGTCCCTCGTGTAGAAGAATATTTTGATTCAGACGAGGAGGAAGGTGAAGAGAGCGATGAAGTTGTTGTTGATGAGGATGATAATGACGATGACGATGGCAACACTATTGACGATGATAAAGGTCAGGTTGCTAGTGGCAATGAGGGTGATCGTGATGATTCTCATTGAGGGGGTGATCATGACACTTTTATGGCATCAGATAAAGTTATCCTTGATCCTACTGCCCGCGAAGAGGGTCAGATTGAATTTTCTGACTCCTCTGAACCCCAAAGAGAAGATGCCAATCTTAATGCCGGGGAGCAAAAAGGGAAGAAGAAGACCCTATAAACTTCAATTCCAGATTCTCAGGTATGGAATTCTTTATCAAAATGCCTCTCACTTCCAAGATAACGCTGGCTAATATCTTTAAATTTTAGATAAGGAAGAAATCCATTCACCTTTATAAAAAAAATTTGAAAGGAAACAGGTGGAAATAAATAAACTTTATAGGGAGTTAGATAAACAATTAAAATAACATAATGCACTCTCCAACAAGTATTATAAGCTTAACAAAAATGTTGCAGTATTAGCGCCTTTTATAGATTAAGAAGCGTCCCCTCGATTGAAAAGTGCATGTCTTCATTATGATAAGCTTTTGGAAGAGAACAGAGAATTGATGACACTCTTCTAGATGTTAATCGAAGATAGAGATATCCTGGTAGACAATCTACATAAATCTTATTGTAGATATTCCATACGTGGGTGATTTTGGGTCTACTTAGATACCTATATAAGAGATACTTAAACATATTTCGGTCTGATCCTTACTTGGGGGCTTACTGGACTTACCATGGGTCAACTCAATTCCTTGCACATTGCCTCCAGAAAAACTTAAATATTACAATGATAACTTCATTTTTGAGTTATTTAAAAAAACAATCTTGTATGAACCAGAAGAAAATACGTTATCATGTAATTATATTATTCTATGGCCTTTCTATATTAGTTTTTTTTATATTTAGTTTTATTTTATTACATTATTATAGAGCAAATATCTCTCAAGTGACCTTGTTATTAGGGATTACTTAAGAAAATATGTCAAATTAAGAAGAAATTATTTAGAAAAAGCATCGCTCTTGAAATCCTCAAGATTGGCCAGATATTGCTTTCTTAGAGATTTACAAAAGCTTTATATGCAACATCCCTGACTTCATTTTGATTTTCTAGGCAAAGAAAAGGAAAATCTCTTTATGGAAATTTTGACATACCATATAAAATTAATTTGTGGTCGTGATAGTCCTCCAACCGAAGAATGGGATTATAGCAAATATCCTCCAGCTATTACCCTAGAAGGATTTAATGCCACTTTTGAATTGATAATTACTCTTTTGGCTAACTCTTTAGATGAAGTTAAAAATGATGTTTCTAGACGTTAAGTGTGATAGGGCAAAGCAAGTACTTGATTATAAAAATGATATTGTACCCACCATTTTATTTTATTTTGAGTTGTAACCCCTACTATTGTAATAAAAGAGATTTGTTCTTTGGGTAGTAATTTGTTTTTTGTTTGTTTGAATAGGAAATACATTTAGCGGTTATGCCTCTTTCATCAGATCCCTTATCTCATTTCACCAATCTTAGGGATAGATTGAATATGGATCATGAAAAGAGAAGCCTATCTAAAGATCCTTTGTCTACTAGACTTCAAGGCAATACTCAAGCGTTGGAATGACATCAGAAATTTTTACTTCAAAAGGTGATCATTAGAGACCTTAATGATCAAATCACTAGTCTCGAAGTGGATATCAAGAAAAAAGACGGGATGATTTCTCAATTGAAACGTCAAATTAAATCAGATTCTTCGATTGACTTTGATTATGAGATGTCCAAGCTTTTCTAGCAGGTGAGTGATTTGGAAATAAAATTAAAGGATATTCTAGCTTAATGTAAATCATTGGAAGTTATCATGGGAGGTGATATTCCAAATATTAATTTACCAATTTCACCAATCACTTCAACTGTTGGTAAATCAACAAGGTCGCATTCCTTAAGCATTTAAAAATTCCCTGCTACAACTAACCCACCTTTGGGTTTGGGTGAAAAAGCAATTGGCGAATGGTGCCAAAAAGTCATGTTTGAAATGATAAATATTTCGATAATCAGAAAAAAGAAAAATACTCACAACGTATTAATAGTATACAGCCAAAATTCAAAAACTCAATACGAAAGATATCTTCTTCAAAAGCGTATTGCTGATTTAGAAAGGCAGAACAAGACGCTTGAAGGTGCAAACAAAGCTTTCAACTGTGCTTTGAAGACTCATATCAAGTCTATTGATGACACTGATGAAATCAGGAAGAAGGAAAAGAAACTCAAAGAAATTCTTTGTATAACAATACACTATATTATTGATCCTTTGATTGCTGAAAATTTAGACAAGGTTGTACAAGATATTTAAGACACACTCTTATATTGTATAATATGCTTTGTAATAATTTTGCAGATTATGTAAATTATGTGAATATCACCTGGCTTGTAGCCCTCATCTATACTTATACGGTCATTTTCTAAATCTGCATTTTGATAGCTTTGACTACAGTTTTCTTTTGTGTTTGTTGAATCATTTGGTCTTCCTCATCAATCTTGTTTTCCTGTAAAGTATAAAGTATAAAACATTTATCATTAGTTTGAAGTTTTTGCAAGAATATGTCCAGTAGAATGTCCATATTATTGGTGATAATATTAGACTTTCTAATAATAGAATTCTAGAATTCCAAATTTTGGAGTAATAGAAGTTAATAGATTATTATCTAGAGGTAATAAGTGATGAGAAATCCATTGTTGGGAATCACTGAAGATTGGAAATTCTTGTCCATTAATAATAGAGATCCATATATCCAACTTTAATACTAATGAGAGAAGACCAGAAATTGTACTTTTGTTTATATTAATAGAAGACCTAAAATCCAAATTCGGGTGTTGACAAGTGTTATCTAAAAGTTAATAGTAGACCCGAGACCCAAATTTAGGTATTAGTAAGATAAATCCAGAAATTATAGAAGACCAAAAGTCCATAATAAAGATCTTGGAAATAAAAACAGAAGACCTAAAACCCATATTCGGGCATTAATGAGTGAAGGCCAGAAATCATCTTCAGCAAGTAGCCGAAGGCCATAAATTCGTATGAAAGTAGTCTGGGAATAATCGTCCGCAAATAATAGAAAACTAGAAATTCGTTCCTGGTAATAAGAATGAAAGTTTAAAAAATATTATTTGAATAATGGAAGTTCAGAAATTCTCATCTGAGTCTTTTGTTCTGCACCACTCTTTGGAGTTTGATTGCTTGAATCTTTAGCTTTGTGTCACCTCTCTGGTTCTTGATTTTTGGGACATGTGTCACCCTTTAGGCTTTGTATATTGTTGCTATTTTGTATGCCTCTTCTCGGGCTTGGACGTCTTAATCCATCGTTATCCGGTGCGCTTAGTTAGCGTATCCACAAGTTGGGCCCAAGGATTTACCCGGCCTCCCTCCAGGAGGCGCTCCAGCTAGGTCTTATAGGTTGGACTAAAGGCTTGTTCGATGCCTTGACCAAGCCATAGCATGATGGGATCAAGGGCTTACTCCGTCTTCCTTCTGGGAAGTGCTCCAGCTAGGCCTTATAGATGGGACTGAAGGCTGGTCGATGCCTTGACCTGGCCATAGTGTGGCGCATTCAAGGGCTTACTTTGTCCTCCTTCAAGAGTTGCTTGATCTAGCCATAGTATGGCATGATCAAGGGCTTGCAGATATTTTAACCTGGCGATAGTGTGGTACGGATAAAAGATTACTTCGACATCCCTTCAGGAGGCGCTTTGACCTGGCCATCTTGGCACGGACAAAGGCTTATGACCCTTTAAGGTGGTTTCCAAGTTTAAGGAGAATCTTACTCCCAACCAGGTAGACTTTTTTATTTGAATGAGTCTTCATTGAATTCTTCTAAGATTGCCTTACAAAGCCATTGATCTTTCCTTGTTTGAATAAGTTGATGATCATTCATTCAAGAGCTCTGCATTAATTGGTTTCATGTCCATTCATCATATGATAAAGGCAGTAAAATCCTCCCTGATTCCTTTCGTATTTGGGCCTTTTCTTTTTAGATGGCCAGTAGTTGAGTTCCTCCCTTATTAGTAAGTAGATGTTCTCGATTGACGAAGTCAAGTCGCATTCCTTAGGGAGCCTTGATTTAAAGCTTGTCATTTGAGGCTGATTTCTAGAATGTTTGTTGTTTGATTCAAGAGCTTCACCCTCAATGACCAATTTCCTTTTTAAAATCTTTCGAAGCTCATATAGAGGTATTGGTTCACTTGTTACCTGATGCCATTTTTAGGCAAATGTATAGTAACCGACCATCATTCCTTCTTCAAATATAGTGCTTTTAGTATAGAATTGAATAATCTTCCTCATTTGACCAAACAACTTATCACCCCTACATTTTGCTCCTCCTAAAGCAAAGATGGGTGTAGGGCCAATATTAAATGGGTTTAAGCTTCAATTGTCCGGATCGTAAGGTTCGACTTTCTTCTTTTCCATGATTCTTAAAGCCTCCAATTTTAACATTTGTTCTTTATATAGCTTAGAATCTTCAATAGCTTCATAAGAGAATCCAATCATGTGTGGTTCTGAAGATCCTTGCTTAGACCTTTTGATTTTGCTAAGCATTGTGGTGTAGGATCTAAGGTTAGCTTGGAATGGAATACAGATAGGGTAAAGTAAGGTTGAGAATTCAACAAAGTCGGAGGTTCGAGCCCTCATTCTAGCGCTAAAAATGTTAACAAGCAATCTTGTCAACATCTTAAAGCGAAATTAGAAGTGTGAATGACCCCTTCGAAACCATCTTTCGAATTAGTTGAAGTAATCTAAGACCCCTTCGAAACCACCTTTCGAATCAGTTGAGGCAATCTAAGACCCCTTCGAAACCACCTTTCGAATCAGTTGAGGCAATCTAAGACCCCTTCGAAACCACCTTTCGAATCAGTTGAGGCGATCTAAGGTTGTATCCTAATGGAATCTAAAGTGTTTTGATTGAGTCAGAAGGATCCTACCCCTTCGAAAGGTACCCCTTCGAGCATTGATACACGTACTCCATTGCCGAAATCAGTAAATCAGAATTTATGTATTTGAAAGTACCATATATTTGCTTTATTGTTAATTTTCAAGAATACAACAAGAAAGTGAAATCCCCAATTTGATTTAAGAAATAGAGTTTACAAACTCAAGAGAATAAGTATAGAATTAATGAATTCGGATCCTCAAAACAATACCTATTTGGTCTTATTTATAGACGCAAGTTGGACCTTTCGCATCAGCCCTTTCGAGTAGCCCTTTCGACTCAGTCAAAAGTGTGCTTTTATGACCTTCCACCATTGTTGAATTCAGAGCGCCTCTTTAACATTGCTTTCGAATGGGACTTGAATGCTTTCGACTCCATCAGAAGGTATAGGAGTGAATCTTATCTTGTCGTTAAGGTGTTAGATAAGCAGAATAGGATGTTCAAACGTTTCGAAAGGTACACATCCAATGCTTGCAAAAGGTGATGATGCTCTCTTTGTTTAAGCTTTCGAAACACTTAAGTCTTCCTTCCATCATTGCGTATCAAATCGGTTTGCACTCCACTTATATGCACTTCTGGTGGCTTTCGACATTGTTGAAAGGGTATTTTCTTGGGTTCGAAAGGGTTGTAGCACAGAAGGCTTCCCGGACTTATTTATTATTGTTAAGATCTGGTGCCAACATGATATGTTGCTACTTGAATGTGTGAGGAAGGGCATTTGGATGGTTTTGAAAGGATTTAATGGTGGCGGACGGATCATTGCGAAAGGTCAATTGTAATGGAGGCTTCTTGGTGGACAGAAAATGGTTGCGGAAGGTTGCTTTGGAAGTAATTCCCTTGATTAATGTCGAACCTTTCTTTTGATGCCTTCGAAAAGCATTTTTAACACATGGAAACCCTTTTATATATGCGGGACTGACTGTTTCGAAAGGGATCAACTGAAGCGGAAGGGTAACCCTGTCCCCTTTCTGTTTCTTTGGAAGCTCATAATTCATCTAACATTTGCAGAAGCATCTCTTTGACTCTTTCGAAAAGGATTACTATCGCCATTGTTCTTCAAGAAGCCTTATTTTGCATCTTATAGGCTTCGACAAGGTTGAAATGATTTTTAATGATAACATAAAGTATCATCCAAGCATTCAAAATAATTTATAGCATCGCAACGATCATATAATTTATTTGAAGGTGAGCAAACCCACCAAAATTCTAATGGACGTTTTTGCATTCCACTTTGGTCTACAATCGAGCGATGTTTCGACTTTAGTCCGAAATTCAGCTAGCTCTAAACTCAATCAAATAAATTCCAATGCGTAGCTAACGTCTCTACGAGTCCTACACAACTCACCGTGTCCAAATCCGTCCTCGTGCATAGCTATTAAATTTATAAGATTTTAAATTAAAATAATTAAATTAATTCACTAATTGCCATTATTAATTTAATTAATATCACTTAACTCGTCTTTCCCAATGCCTAACTACTCAATCTCCTAATACATGACACCGCCTCCTTAACTTGTACACGCACAGCCATTCTCCGTCCACACGCCACTAATCATTAAACCGACTTCTCCGTCCACACGCCACTAATCATTAAACCGACTTCGCCTTCGTCCCCTACTCCGCCTCCTCACCGCGACTGCCACCTTAAATCAAAGCATGATCCAGCCCACTAAAACGCGACCTATAGCTGATTCGCTCACAAACCCTAAGTCGCGATTCATGGTAGGCAGCCGGAGTCTAAATCGTACGTACCAGCAGGAGTGTAACGCAAGAAGAAACTCATCTATAACCACTACATCGCCTAATTCCAACTACAAAGCTTGGAAATCAGAACCCTAATTTCACGACAGTTGCTCAAAACATGATTTGAAGCTTATAGATTTGAAGCTTAGCCCTAAACATGTTCAAAGATCCAAACTTTTTATTTTTTTTATTGAGTATGTGAATTGATATTGAATTTAAAAAGGCGAGGGCATTTCTTTGCCGAGTGTTACTTCACTTTGATTTTTACAAACAAACTTTGCTTCTATCTCATGTCAAATAAAAAATTCAAGCAAACTAAAACTTACAAGTAATGCATCATATCATCCTTAAGTTTTGCTATACTCCGTTATTCAATACCTCTTTCGTGTATAAACCACGAACGACATAAATAAAAATACGAACGTACGTCAAAATGTGACACAATCACAAATTAATAATAATATAAGTAGATTATTTAATTTTTAAAATTTCAAAAAAATCATCGTTTGCCATAAAATACGTCAGACGAAAATTTAAATATTTTTCAAATTAAAAATTATAAAAAATATCAAATAAATTAAAATATAATTACGTCAATAAAACCAAGGCGTCTTATTAACAATTGATTTCCTTGTTATTTATTTGAACTGTTTATTGTTGTAAATAAATTTACAAAATGAGTTCACCATTATTATTTATTAACTAAAAGGAGTTAATTAAGGCTATTAATCCATTTAGTTAATATTTAATTCACAATTCAAATATTTAAATAATCACTATACTTGAATTCAAGTAGCTAATATTTTTAAACATCGATTATTTAAATATTTAAAATTAATTATATATGCAAAATCAAGTCGATAAAGTTACAGGATGTTACATCGGTTATTACATTTGGTTTGGGGCAATGATCGTCGAACAACAATTTCTGTTCGGTACCATGATTGCGGAACGACAATATTGTTCGGTGCTTTGGTTGCCAAACAACAATTGATGTTCGGTGCTTCGGCTGCTGAACAACGATTGATGTTCGGTGCCTTGGTTGTCGAACAACGATTACTGTTCGGTGCCATGGTTGCACCAAACAAGGATGGGGCTCCTTTCACCTTCCGTCTCCCTACTTCATCTTTTAACTTCTTTCGAGTTAACACACTCCACTGGATCTTGACATTCTAGACGCGAATGCCCCCAACACTGTAGGTGCATGTTACAACAATGCATAGATTTTTTATTATTTAAAATATCGTTTTAGCAACGGACAAAAACAGTAATAGAAAACTCATTACAACAGACAAAATCAGTTGCAAAATACCTATTACAACTGACAAAACAATTATAAAAGACTTTATTACAACGATTCTAAAGAGTTGTAAAATTCTTCGATCCTATTATAAAGGACAAATTTTCAAAAGAGACCGGTTTTTTAAACTATTGACATAAATATGCTAGTTTACAAACTATTTGCAAGTTTAGGCTAGTTTTTAAAAAAAATACTATGGGGCGCATTTGTGAAATGCGCCCATACAAAATTACACTGGCGCATCTGCCAAATGCGCCAGTGTAATTTTTTGTCCAAACCTAAACAGCAAGCAGCAACATCCTTGCCAAACTAGAAGAACTTGAATCTGACGTCGGTCGCATAAAGTCCAAGTCGACCACCCACGACGAATCCATCATCGAAGAACTCCACTCCAAAGCCTCCTTCCTCCGCAAACTCATCGACGTCGAAACCAAATCAAGCTTCCACAAAAACTCAATCAAAAACACCGAAACTGAAACAGTAGATGCCGAACTCGAAGAGTTTGAAGACAGACTGCACTCGGTCGAAGAGTACGTCCAATCTTTGTTCCTCTGTGAGTGCCCTCATTATCAAGATGAAGAAGTTGATCAGGAAATTCAGATCGAAGGCGACAATGCAGATTACGATTACAAGTCAGAGTCTGTTGAAGACGGAACAAAAGTCGAAGTGGACGAGAAGGTCTTATCGCAAGAGGAATCAAATGATATCGACGAGTTCAAAGAAAGAGTTGAGAAAATAGTTATTGAAGTTATTGAAAAGATGAACATGAAGAAAGAAAAGGAAAACAATTGGAGTAGAAGGCTTGCAAAGATTGAAGTTGTCGTTGCTTTGACGGGATGTAGGTTTGGACAAAAAATTACACTGGCGCATTTGGCAGATGCGCCAGTGTAATTTTGTATGAGCGCATTTCACAAATGCGTCCCGTAGTAATTTTTTTTAAAACTAGCCTAAACTTGCAAATAGTTTGTAAACTAGCTTATTTATGCCAATAGTTTAAAAAACCGGTCTCTTTTGAAAATTTGTCCTATTATAACTTCACATATTAAGACTGACGGCCGATTGTAATATGTTTATTACAAATGGCATTGTCAGTTGCCAATTAGGTATTTTGTTGTAATGGATGAAATTATTAGGCGAGATTAATGTTATTAATGCAGGTTGTAAAAACGATATAGCTAATTGCTACAAAGGTGGGCTAAATCTTGAGTAAGAAGTAAACACATAATTAAGGGTCTAACACTTTACCTCAACCAAAAACGAAACGAGATATTTTGGAAGTATGTATGACGGCTGGAGGGCGATCCCACAAATTTCTTCCTCAGTGGGATTAGTCCACATTTACATGTTAAAAAAAAATTTAATCTAAGCTTAAACGCTTAATAAGAATATAGGTAAGTAGGTCAATGCAAATAAATCTAGTAATCTTGCATATTGTCAAACATGACAATGCACATTTCAAATAAATCTAGTACATTTCAAATGCGGCAACAGCATCAAATCTTTAGAAAACTAACTTCTATTACACACAAGTTGTGCCATGTTCATACAGGAAAATCATACAAAAACAAACAAAAAATACATAACATCAATAAGGACTCACGCAAACAATAACCATATGAGACCAAGCTTTGCTCATTAAAGTGCCCCTAATACACATCTTAACTTAAAAGGTACGTACTCTATTTTTAACTTAGAATCTTCAACAACGATTTCGGTATCTGATTGAACTTCTACCTCTACTTGAGCCGTTTTCAATGCAAAGCAAAACGTTCTTCCCATATGGATGATTTCTAAGTTCAGGTGCATAATGCTCAATTGCAGCCATAAGAGAAGCACGAAGAGCCCCCTGTTGCATCAAAAAATAAAAATGAATCGTAACATATGTTAGTATTACAAAACAAAACAAACGTAAGTTGTTTTAACGAACTATGGCAAACCTTGGTTCTTTTCAAAGCTCTTTGGATAGCGAAATTCCCAAATTCATCTTCTAATACACATAGAAAGAGAGGAGACTCCATGATTTCTTGTATGATTTCAACAAACTGACCCTCTTTGATGCATTCCATGCATTTTTCAACCACATAGCTGCTATGTTTCTTCATCAGTAGATGTGCATATTTACCCTTTAGCTTAGCTAATATAGCTGCAGTTACCCAGGGGATTCCAAGTTCTAGGAGACATTGCACTACATAGTTTCTGTAGAATTGTAAGACGCATATTAGTTTATAAAACGTCAACCGTCTACACATTAATGCACACTAATTAGCAGATTGTGAAATGGATAAAAAGGTTTAGGATGTGTTACCCAAAACGATCTTCAGCCAGGGAAAGGACATAATGTAATATCTGAGTAATCAGCCTTGTCCTTTGACATACATTAAAGGAAGTGATGCACTTTTGAAGAAAACAACAGCCATGGCTATGAGTTGCAATCTCAACACAGTGTGATAATGCAGCATCCAACATAAACTGCCAGTAAAAATATAATGTGAAAATCAAGGGCTTTGCTCAAATTCAACACGTACAGCTAAGCATATAATAAGTTATAAGACATCGGTTGCATTTTTCATTGTACATTTAGTATCTGGATTTCTCATGATGAGTAATTCCAGGCAGATTTGATACTTTTGTTACAGAATGTATATTTCTTTCTTCATTTTTATTATTACCTTGTGTGGTGCCTGGTTTTATAACTAGAGTTTGATGTGTTTTCAATGTTCTCTAATAATTGATCATATCTGTATATGCTATGCTAAATAAAGAGACTCGGTTGCAAATATTAAAATTTTGTACTGTTTATTGTATTAGATATTTTCATTGGTATCGTTTTGTAACAAAATGTTAAGGTATGCTAAAAGGTAGAAACGCAAATATGAATAAATAAAGCCACATGATACATAAAATTACTTAAAATCAATGTAGAAAAATAACTCGCCTCATTTTGCTCAGGCGAAAAGTGCTTTAAACAGGATTGTAGAACACGGCTACCATTGGCATTTTTCATCAAATAAATAATGTCAATATCCAAAGCTGAAATGATCCTATAAATCTGTTCATTTGTTTCAAGAGTTTCAATAAGTTTCTTTACAGGCCGAGCTCTGCAAGTAAAAATAAAACCAAGAAATATTAGAAACATCAACCAAACAGTGTATAATTATGTGTCTGCAAGATATTTAAATTGGATACTCAACTACAACTAAGACAGAGACAAATAACAGAAGCTTCTTTAAGAGACATAAAAGGAAGTAGCAGGATATATTCTTTTAAGAATTGGAGTGCAAGTCAGTAAGTGAATAATTAAGGACAAGGAATTTTTTTCCCCCTCCTCATTTATGGACAGAGATAATACATCAATTAAACCTATGATGAGGGTATACCCCCAAAATCAAGACAATGACCCCTCTTAATAGACACTTCAGTGCACGCATAAGTAAAACTACAGCATTGATAGTACTGTGAATACAATGCAAGAATTGTTCTATGCATAACTTGCTAATTTTACTTCTTTATTTTTCCTATTAAACCTTGCTCAGTTTCCCAATCCAAATAAAGTACATAACACAATTCAATTTGATCCTGACATAAACAGATAAAAACCATAACTTATATGATAAGACATTATAGAATTAATTTGGTTATCTAGTAATATCAAAAGCAAACGATAATCAAAGTGTCTGATTTCAAAGGATACATACCCGTGTCCATTGCAGGAAATTTCAATCAAACTCTCCCTTTCTTTGGTTAATTCATGTACTATCTGTGATCTTTGACTTATGCTACAAAGCTCAATCATTGTATGCATGAGATAGCTACCAAAAGGATCTGTCATAAGCTCCACAACATGATTTATAATTTCACCGAAAACCTTGTTAAAATCATTCAAACTACACTCAGCAAATTTTCTCTGTAAATAGCGACATCCGCATGGGTCCTTTGCCATATGGTAGATTCTTCCCTCAACATAATCCATTGAATTATATTTACCTTGTATCGATGATGTTGAGGCGTTAGATTCATTCAACATATTCACTTGAGTGTTGATGAAACTCTTGCTTGCGTTGTTTGGTAAAGAACTAAGCCTAAGGGGTTTTACTGAATTCACTCCATTTGACCGTGACATAAACGATTGGTTTTGATATTCTTCGTTACAATACGGATTTCTGTCACCAGTGAACCTGGGGCAATGCTGCATGCAACATACACCTGAAGAATTTGTAGCTTTCATTATTTTCTCCAATTTATACTTTTCTTCCTCCACTTTTTGCATTTGCACTTTGATGGCATTGGCGTAATGATCGAGTTTGTATGAATAAACTCCAGAACATAATGCTTCATTATTACAATCAACATACTTGTCTTCTTCTGCTTTTTGCATTTTCATCCTAATGGCATGGGAGTAATGATCTAATTCGGATGAATCATGAACTCTAGAACATGAAGCTACATTACAATCAACATACCGATCGTCCTCCACTCTTCGCATTTGCGCTCTAATGGAGTTTGGGTAAGGATCCAGTTCGGATGAATGATGAACTCTAGAACCTGGTGCATTACAATCAACATACTTCACATTATCAGAGGTATTCTTGTAAGTGTTGTTATGCAAACCATTCAGAAAAGTATGATTGTCATTTAGGCTTATTCTGTTTAAGTCGGAATAAAAACTTGTGTCAAAATCATCAAGAACGTCTAGCATACAATTTTCCATGTCCTGATCCAACATTTCGCTGATGTCTGAATCGTAAACCAATGGGTTGCTATTGAAAAGATTCCGATCATCATAAGGTGGGAATATGCCAGCTATATTAGGATTTGAGAAATCGTATTCAACAGACCCTTGTTCACTTTTTGATTTTTCCATCTTAATTACCTACAAAGAGAACAAACAAATTGCATACGAACATATTATAGCATGCTGAATGTGTAAGTTTTGTTATTAAAAAGAAAAATATTAATTTACCTATTTAATAAAGAATCAAAGATCTTAACAAATTAAAATAATTGCATGTATACGTAGACAATGATTTGAATAATGTAACAGTATACAATTTGGGGTTTTACCTATTATATATGACTCCAAATTAAACGAAATCGGAAGGGACAACATGTGCTAAACAAATTAATTCATACAATGATATGTTTCTTGTAAACAAATCACTGTGCTAATCCTGATAAAATAAAAAACAGAAATGCATGTTAAATATTTCCTTTACTGAATCAAGATAAATTTAATAATGACCGCTGAATGAATTAGACAATAACACATAATACAAATTACCGAATGTAGCGATCATACACACTACGAAGAATAAACTGGTTAAACCACAAATAAATGTACGTAATGATAAACCCTAAAAATCTTGGATGATCCTTAAAAAACCCTAAATTATTGCAGCACAAACTTTATGATAATCGCTGTGAAAAAACACAACGCTTTTTAACAAGAAAACATTCTTGATTTTTTCAGCAAGTAATGCGTAAAGTGAATAGTAATACACAAATTATGTTCGAACTACATCAAACCAATCTGCATGTATTCCATTATACGGTTAAAGAATTCAAATAAAAGATTAGAGAAAATATAAATACCTTAATTAGATGCAGTAGCACAAAGCATACTATTCCAATTTTTAAAAAGGAAAAAGAAAACCTCTAAAAGATAAAGTAAAGAAACTATTACCAGATAATATTTTGGAAAATTTGGGTATGTATATATATGCAGGACATGAGTTTGTTAGACTAAGGAAAAAGTCTGAATTGAATTTATAGCAGCAAGCGGTCAACCCGATATTTTTAGAAAAATAATACGACAGAACTACCAAAATTCACGAAAATTCTTGTAAATCAGGTCCCTATAATTAATTTACTGAATAATCGCATACACTTATGCAATTATTCAACGAATAATTACAGACATTTATGCAATTATATCAAAAAATTAAAGACATTTCTACCATTATTAACTGAAAAATTGCGGAAATTTTTGTAATTTTTTCAAAAAATTGCGTAAAATTCTGCAATTATTCATCAAGAAATTTGTGAAAATTTCCGCAATTATTCACGAAAAAATTACGTAAATTTATGCAACTTTTGGATATAATTGCATAAATTTATGCAATTATTCAGTGAATAATTGCATAACTATATGCAATAACTTAGTAACTTAATTTTAGAGACCTAATTTACATACTTTTTTTCACTGCGGATTTTGTGTATTTTGAAACTTACCAGGGGCCTGAGCCTAATATTTACAAAAATAATTGTATAAACATTTTCAAAAAATTGAATTTATCATGGGTAAATTCGTTAAAATATTGAATTATGTACCAAATTTAGTAATTTTAAATATGTAATTTTTGTCATGTAAGTTATGATTTTTATATTTGTATAAAAATTAAATTGTCCTTTTTGTATGTAATAATGAGTTAGATATTGATTTATTTTTTTCCATCTAATATTTGTTAAGAATATAAATAAAAGTTTGTATTCTTAATTGATTTTATTAATAAATTTCAACATATAAATATTTATATACATAAAATTGGAGTTTAATATTTAACTTTTAGTACATTTGTTTAAAAGATAAATGATATATAGATCGAATTTCAATATTACTTAAAAGAATGACCGAAAACCGAAAAATAAATGTGTAATAATAATTAATTGGTATATTTTTATGCATTTAAAGCTCTTGTAGATAATATCAACATGATAAATAAGTATATTATCATTCTAAGTAATACAAAATATTTGTTGAAAGTGGATACTTAGGTAGCAGTGTATATTAGTACTATAGGTCTTAGGTAGTATACAACATAGTACATGTCAATGTATGTCCAATAGTTCGAATCACGCTACGCAAATTTCGAACATGTGACCTATTGCACCAAAGTCTGAGTATCTAACCACTATGTTTATGGAAATATTATAATTGTAAATTGTAATTTCATATCCCAATAATTTTAATTTATAATAAACCTTTTCAAAAAAAAAATTAACATTTGCCTCAAAAGAACAATAAAATACCGAAAAATTCTTGCTAAATACTGTATTATATCTTTTAATTAGCATAAATTACAAATACGAATAATTAAAATTTAACACTTTCACAAAATGTATTACTTGAAAATATTCAATGTTTTTCAAAATTACAAACTACATTATTCATCGCCTGTAATTAATTTAATGTCATTCTTTACGAAAATAAATTTTATTAATGATAAAGATTCGCTTGATTTACCAATTTTGAAAAGAATAAACATTAAATATGTTTGCAATAATATTTGTTTCAGAAAGAAAAAACCGTGTATATGTTTGTTTATAATAAATAATAAATTCAGAAAGAAATAATATGTATATTTTTCTTTGTAGTTAAGTACTAATTTTAAAATGAAATAAATGTAAACTTGAATTAGAATATGTAAGAGAACTAAAGATAATTTTGTAAATAATTATAGATCTTTTGCGTTATATGGATTGAATAAAATATCAGTTCTACAATTTTCGTCAGTATAACTACATCGAATTATCTTCTATTTGGACTTGTTAGACCAAATAATGATTAATAGTTACTTGGATTTATTTTTAAAAGTTCAAATTTTATATCACTTAATTAATTTAAACACATGGACTTGAATGTAAAATAATATAATAAAACTTAGAATAATTTTGTGAATAATTATAAAAATTATTAGATATTGATAGTTAAATGTAGAATGATAATTGAGAGGATTAGTAAAAATGTGTAATAATATTGATAAATCGAAAGGAAAATAAAATATCTAGAGAGAATTAAGGAGAGAGGAGGAAACCCCCTATAATCAATAACAAAGCTTTAAATTTTTCTGCTTTGCTATTATTTAATAGATAAAAAATGATATAACGAAAGCATATAAAATTAAATAAATGCTAACTAAACCTAAAAAATTTCCACATGTGCGCCGCTTATTATTTTTAAGTGGATAATCATTTTCAAACTTACTCTACCTCTCAACTAAAATCAATCATCAAAAATGGTTTGTTGTCCGTCTATTTTCATTTTGTTTTTTCATTTTTTTGTACTTTCGTGTTGTTCTATGGGCAATTTTGTCTGGACGAAAAATAGATGTTAAAAATGACAAATCAAACGGAGGTCTTAGTTTCCAAATATATGCTCTCGTCTTGGGGTAAAATTGGCTCCTGAAAATGGTAAAATTTTGTTGCTGTAAATATTTAGTATACCAACTAGAAATTGTAAATGTTTATAGCTGTTTATATTTTTTAGCAATTTGAAGAAGTAAAGTGGGTATTTTTGATTGATTTGAAAAACAGAAAGTTTCATCGAAACTATAGACATATAAATCATGCAAAATGATCATAATATTAATGATTTTTTATAAGAATAAAATTCCATCTTTTTTTCGAAACATATAATTAGGATTTCATATGTTAGATGTGAATGTGGTGTTCATAAAGTGATACGTTCCTATTAGGTACTTTATCAATAAGTTGTGGAACAAGAGACTTGAACCCTATTTTGGAAGTTTTAAGAAACTTCAAACAATTGAATTTTATTTCATAACTAATCGAATATTTTTAGTGAGTGGTGATACCAAA
Source organism: Allium cepa (assembly GCA_030765085.1). NCBI lineage: Eukaryota > Viridiplantae > Streptophyta > Magnoliopsida > Asparagales > Amaryllidaceae > Allium > Allium cepa. Next base: position 438,781,990 of record CM060944.1, read on the forward strand.
GGCGGGTGTTTGTAGCGACCCCTTATATCACCAGCACCAATAGTATATAAATAGTGCGACGTGCGTGCCCAGTCGATATAGGACGATCATCAAGATTGAAATAAACTAATAAAGCATATAACCTGTCATATCTCATATTACATGGATAAAGTATATTAACACTGATATAACAGAAGAGACAATAATAACCATGTGAACAAATTATCATCAGAACAATAGACCCAAAAGGGTATACATCAAATGCAGTAGAGCTTATACAATAGAAATAAACTCATATAAACTATCTCAAAAAATAGAAATAAGCAAGCACTGGCATGGGCTCTACAGCGTTGCTCAGCGAAAAAGTGTAGAAATCTGTATATGTATATTATACGAGATAGCTCCATCTAGCTTGTTCTTCGAACGGCTACTGCGTCACCTAGACCTGTTATCTAGTCTACTCATTTAAGAGTACCTAGAATAATATGAAACAAAGCATAAAACCTTGGTTCGGACAATAGTCTGGTGTGAGCAGTAAATGAGTCTTAAAATACTATACAGGTAAATACGGTAAGAAACAAGAGTACACGAACCATACCTGACATGTCCCATGCAACTAAAGAGTTAGCATATAACACTATAATATGCTACTCTACAATATCATAAAGATATACCATAAACCAAATAAAGGATGTCAGTCTTTCAGGTATTTCTATCTCCAATACCTACTTCCCTAATACCTATGAGTGATAGCCTACTAAAGAAAGCAATCAAAGCAACCACATCATCTAACATACAATCCTATTTATCACTCCATGTGCTACGAATATATGATAACTTGTATGATCCCCAAGCCAAGGACTAAATGAAATCCTGGTTCTCTGTTTTACTCTTGTATCTCATAGCTCAAAGTTAGATATGTGTGTCATAGCAAAATGCTGGACACTAGACCCAAAGCATCATGTCCAAGGTATACAGGACCCTTTATTGACCCATAGGCATCCCCACTTATAATAACCCTACTTCGAGTACAACTAAAAACTCTTTGAGTCATCAACGATTCCTTAACATACATACCCGAGCCCACATTTGTTCCATTTGGATACCAAGCCCTTCCTGCCCAATCCAGTTTCCATTATTCACGAGGAACCTTCCCCGATCATACATCCCCCCTCCTTTATGAGCTGCCATCTCTGAAACCTACTCCCAACACGAGTCAACATCTGAAGACCATAGCTTTTCATCATATTGTTATATCATCAACCAACCTAATATGAATGAGCCAACACCTCCAGCACGATCTATAGAACCTCCACATCAGTCCCTAGAAGCTCCAACTTTCACGCTGATAACTCAGTTAGGCATAACTCAGTACTGAGTTATATACTTAGCCAACTGGATGCTAAGTTTTCTTCATTCTGCTAGTACTCTTCTTTAAGTTCTTTAGACCCCGACTCATCTCTCCTTGATAACTCGACCCTAATCTAAAGCTCCTTCTTCTAGTTCTAGAGATAAGTCGATGATGCACCCAACTCTTAGCGAAATCTTTGCATCTTTGATATTGAACACCTCATCTAGCCATGCTCTATCCATCCATGTCGACCATCGACTCATAGCCTTCTTCCTCATAACTCATTGCAGAGTCATAGGCATAACTCATTTCTAACCTAACTTGATAACTAGTCATAAACTCAAGCACTTAGCCAATCTTCCAAAACCTTGCCATAGATAACCTCTATTAGCCATAGCCTTCCAAGTCATCAAGTCGACCATCACCCACGATCTACCGCCATAACTTTGGTCCAATTACCCCTTTAACTCAGCACCAACCTATCACTTTGCATCCAATCGAGGTGTGAGTTATTCTATAGACTTCTGCCGTGCTTTAGAGCCTATCCACTATGTTTTATCCAATTTCGACCAACTTTGCTTTTGATTGGCTCAATCTCCGACCTAAATTTCTAAGAAATCACAATACTAGCAAACAACATCAAATCGTATCTTCCAAACATAGAATAAAAAGTAATTTCATCCAATCAATCTTGCAATCCATCAAAATAAGATAAACAAGGCAATTTCTAATATATATCAACATATATCATGAATATATGAACATAAATCAAGGTGATTTCTAATCCATCTATATCATATGCATGTATTTATATGTCATTATAGTTAGAAAAGATTTTTATAACAAAAATCAATTTAAAACACTTTGAATCCTATTAGTATAGTGAGAAAGCATAAACCACTCACTAATTACCAAATTTAACCAATTTTTATGCAGATCTAATCCGAACAGCAAAGATAGCACTCCAAATTAAGCACATCGACAATCTCTATTTTCTAATTGAGTATCCAATCTCTAATCCGCAATCTAGTTTGATTTAGAGAGCAATTTAGGTGATTCTGAATGAAATTAGGATGGATCTATGGATAATAAGGGTTTAGATCTAATTTAGAATGAGGGAAAAAAGTTTTAATTTGACTCTTCAGCCCTTTATTTATAGTGTTCTCTAATTAGACTAATGAACTCACTAATGGGCTTAATAATTATACACTAATCCTGGCCAATACCTTTAAAAATTTAAAATAGGCATAACTTTCTAACCGTAAGTCCATTTTTCTATTATTACCATTCTACGAAATGGGAAACCATCATACAAAAGCAATGGAACAAGTTTGAGACCCTAGTTCAACTCCTATCGAAAGTCATAGCTCAAACAAGATTTTTAGGGTTAAAATTGTCACATAGGAATTCGGAAAAAATCAAAGGTGTGTAAAATATCTCTAAAAGTTATATCTCAAAATTGTAGAATCATATAACCTAATAGGAACGCAATAAAAATACTCTACAATTTTTCAATATGTAAAATACGGTCATTACATACCCCCTTTAGGAATTTCGCCCCCGGCATCCCCAAAGAAGCCAAAGTATAAGCAGTCATAGTTATCCCACATGCCTACCAATCATAAGAAACCATCACACGTCTCAAACAAGCAGCCATGCAATCAATAGTATAGTTAATTTATCCTAGCATGTAGATACTAACCTAGCAAATATAGTATACAATGGTGAAAGTAAAAACGATAAATGGTGAGTCTTACCATTCAAAGAGCTCTGAATAAGAAGTCCTCATGCTCTCTTCCATCTCCCACGTACAATCGTCCTCACATGCGCTCCATATATCTTAATTAGCTTCACCGTTTTTCTCCTAAGCTGTATCGTATCATACCCAATAATACGAAGCGGCTTATGAGATATAGAAATTTTCGGTTCTACCTCAACATCTTCTAGATGATCCGATGTAACCTTTACATTTGAGTCGTGCACAACATTCCGTAGATAAAAGATATGAAAAACTTGTGTATGCCCGATATCTTCTGAGGTAAGTCGATTGTATATGCTAGCTTCCCGATTCCTTAACTATTGGAAAAGGTCATACGAATCCTGGTGCCAACTTCCCCTTTCTACTGAATCGAACTACATTCTTCAGAGGAGAAACCTTCATAAACCCCATACCTCATATAGAAAACTCTTAATCTCTTATCCGGGTAGCTTTTCCATCGATCCTGAGCAGTTTCATTTGTTGTCCAATGACGTCAATCTTCTTTGAAGTCTCTCTAATCACATCTGGCCCAAGTATTAGTTTCTCGTCTGCTGCCCACCAACAAGAAGGGGCGTTACATGGTTGGCCATACAATGATTTATATGGATCCATACCAATATTCGACTGATTGCTATTGTTGTATGCAAACTCTGCCAAATGTAAATAATCATTCCATGATTTACCAAAGTCTATAATGCATGCTCGCAAGAGATCTTCCAATATACGATTTACTCTTTCGATCTGCCCATCCTTTTGTCGGTGATAAGCTATACTAATATGCAGCTCCATCCTTAACACCTCTTGTAAGCTCTTTCAAAATCCACTAGTGAACAATGGGTCTCGTTCGCTCACAATGCTCTTTGGCACGTCGTGAAGTACTATCCACTTTACATACAACTCTACCAGCTTGGATGTTATTCTACTTGACTTAACGGGTATAAATCTCACACTCTTGGTCAATAGACCTATTATGATCCAAATGGAATCGTACCATGCTCGAGTCCTCGGCAATCCATCAATAAAATCCATCGATACTTACTTCTTTTTTCATTCAGGAATCTCTAATGGTTGCAACAATCCACTAGGTTTCTTCTACTCTTCCTTTACCAACTGATAGTTTATACATTCGAGATGAATGCCCCAACATCCCTCTTCATACCTTCTGTTAACAACAAATCTTATCAGCACCCCAAAGTAGAGTTTTTAGGATAAGGTCAATTCCTTGTGGTTTCTAAGAATTGAGAGGAGTGGAATGTATGTATTTACTTTGGTATTTTTTCAAAACAGGTTGTTATAATGAAAGCTTGCTTAAGCCAACCTTTTGACTCGGTCAAAATGATTATTTCCTTTCCTTATTATCCTTTCAACTTTGTTGAAACAAATTTGTTTACCCTTTGAAGGCTCTCCTTTCGGTGTGGAAACAAAGTTCAAGTAGAAGGTCTTTAGGATCACTAGATGAAGGTTGATGTGAAGGGTTTCAAGCCTGTCGAAAGCTTAAGTTGTTAAGTGAATTGGGCTTTGGTCAAATATCCAAAGCAGGGGTTTTTGACCTTATCGAAAGCTGTGAGCTTAGATGTCTTGGATTTGGACTAGAAGCCTTTGGTTAAATCAGTCTTAAAAAAGGTTTCGACCTTTTTGAAAGCAAGGTCTTTAGGTTTCTTGACTCAATTTAAGGTTGAAGTGACCTATGATTTGGTTTTGACCTTGTCGAAAGCAGTAGCCCGAGAGGTTTCGACTATGTCGACAGGGACCTTTCGATGTACGTGACATCCAAAATACAAGAGTGAACTGACAAAAGCCTTAAAAGGAGTAAAGTAATATGAAATATTTGAGACTTCCCTTTCGGGAGCCAAAATATGATTTTATTACTTACAATCCCTAGATCAATTTAGTAATTAGGGTTTACAACATTTTTGATCAAGAATATACAAGTTTAGAATGGAAAGAATCGGGTCCCCACACCTTGACCCCTTGGATCTTATTTATTGATGCGGGTCAACACCTTCACCATTGTTGCTTTTGACATGGTTGAAAGGTGGCTGCCGAATGACTCAAGTATGTTGTCGCCTTTGTCGAAAGGTATGGTTGCGCCTCCCTTCTTTGTGTTGCTTTGTAAGTGCTTCCAACTCTGTCGATAGGCTTTGTTCAATGGTTTTGATGATGTTAGTTACGTCTGTGCTCTTGTTTCTGATTTGATGCGGAACCCTCCTAGATCACATTGGCTTCAGCCGATTCGAAAGGCTTATCATAGCTTTCAAAGGGGTTGTTCAGGACAATGCTTGCTTTCGCATGGTTTAATGAAGGCAAAACATTTGGTTTCGAAAGGTTTGACGCATATGCAAAGAGCTGTTCTTCACTGTCTTCGAAAGGTGCTGCTTTGACTCAATCGAAAGGTCATTATGCATATGGAAAGTCCCAGTCGAAAGGTGGCTATTGAAGGCAGAAGGGTGATTTCGACTCCTACGACTCCTTCAAAAGGTAAGAACCTTATGAATCTTAATTGCAGAAACCCTTTAAAACTTTCGAAAGGTCCTGTAGCTTTGAAAACTAGGCGGTAGCATCCCTTCAACTCCTTCGAAAGGTCTAGCTGGAGCTCCTCTCTCTTGTTCTCCTTTGTTCTTTGGTTAAAAAGGTTTCGACTTAGTCAAAAGGTGGATTTTAGGAGTAACATTTTCCCCCTTTGCGAAGGGATGCACTTGACTTTCCAAGTCAACTTTGTTGAAACCTGGAACCATCCCGCCTCTTGGCCTTCCCACGTGAATCTGGGCCGTCCATTTAAATTTGATCTAGCGGTTGATGGTTCTTGGTGACTTTTCTTATAAAGTACACTCTCCTTCTTCTTCCCCTTTCACTTTTCTGCAAAACAAAAATTCAAGTATGAGTAAAAGAATTCAAAAAATTCTTAACTTTCGTTTTCCTGAATCAAAGATTAATCAGATACAATTGTAAGTTTGGGATTATTTATGCTTTTGAAATCTTCATCTTCTTTTCTTTACTTTTTATGTTTCATGGTGGATTGTTTGAATTTTCAAATCATATAATCAGGATTTTGGGTTAAATACTATTCAGATTTAAAAGCATGTTTGATTTTAAAAGTTTATTTATGAGAGATTTCGTGATTTTGTTTCATGAATCGATAGAATTCGTTATTCGTTTGGAATTTACTTCAGTGTTTTGGATTACTCTTACTTTTAAGAGAATTTGAATTCTTATTTCTAATTTTGAAATTGAAAGTTGCTAATTCATGTTGAAATCCATCTTCGTATCGGGTTTGGTTCGTTTGTTTTAAGAAATTTTGAAACCTTGGATTTGCAATTGGGTTTGAGGAAGACAGAAGCATCTTTTTTCTTCACCTAGAAGTTTCAAGTGTATGGATGAAACATTGACACCATAAAATGTTCTTTCTACCCATTCGAAAGTGATTGAGGTGGAAACATTGATTTTGCTTCCTTAGCCCCTTTCGATGGTGTTGAAAAGTGTTGTAGCGTGAATTCAATCAACCTTGTCAAAAGGCTATGTAGTTAAGTAGAATGTAGTCACCCATCTCAAGAGCAAAATGTTTCTACTTAGTCGAAACCTTTTGTTTCGATTGCAATCCATTTTCTTTAGTTAACCTTCGGAACCATAATGCCCCCTTGACCCTTTTGAATCCCTTTTATCTAATGAGTCGAAACCACCTAGAGTTATTTTTGTCCAGCATTGTCGAAACATTCTAAGTGCACATGATCTTAACTTAGGACCTTTCGACTCGGTAAGTATATAAGGTTTCGACATCATTCATAGAAAATATAAGTCATAGGTTTCAATAGTGTCGAAGGGTTTTGTTATCTTGTTTATGAAATATTTGCAATGTATATTTTTGTTCAAGTTTTTAAGTTAACTTTAACTATTTACTTTTAACAACTTGGTTCCTATGGAGCTTTCGACATTGTTGAAAAGTTCCAATTGAATGAACATTTTGACACTTCCTTTGGACCGTGTCAAAAGCTTAATGAATACTCTGATTTAGGCTTTGGACACTGTCGAGAGGTATTTGCTAAGTGTTAATGTATCTTTCCCTTTCGACTTTGTCGAAAGCTCAACGTCTCTAACATTTAAGTTAAACATTTTTTGAAATTTGAAGTGTCTTGTTTGGTTCTTTTTTAAGTTATTTAAGTACGTTTTTTACTAATTTTTGAAAGAATGCTACGTTCGTAATAAATTTGAAAGTTTTATCTGAAATGTTTTCACTTGGTAGAATCATGGTCTCTCTGAACAAACTCGACGCCATTTCAAATCAATCCTTGATATCTTCATAGGATGGGGTTGATGCCGTCCTCAAAGACTTTGAAATTACTGGTGTGAAAGCTATTCCACCCAGGGAAACAGATTCCATCAACAACCCTCTCGAAGGGTTCTTCGCTTACACTGCCGTCCACATATGGCATGGAGGATTTCTGCCTTTTCCTAAATTCTTGTCCATATTTCTTTCACACCTTATGATTTCTCCAATCCAACTGTCCCAAAATGTCTACATCTACCTCTAATCTCTAGAACTAATGGCACTAGAGTATGAACTCCCCTTCTTAAACGTTGAATTTCTGAACCATTTGGCCTGATTAGTCAAACTTAGCACTCTCAATAGCCAAACATTCAGAGTGAACCCCTTGAAAAAACTAATATCTGAGGTGGTTAATAAGTTCAAGGACTGGAAGAACTAGTTTTTCTTTGTTCGATGTTTCCCAAACATTAGTGGGATCTTTTCTTCTTCTCGTAAGTTCAATTTTTTGTTGTTTTCCTTCTATCTTGGTACTTTTCTCGTCTAATCTTTGTCTTTTTCCAGGCGTTCTGCCAAAGAACTAAGTGTGGTTGATAAAAAAACGGTGGACTATTTAATCATAGCTTCTATTAAGATAGGAAATCAGTCGAAGCTGCTAATCCCTTCGAACTTGAGGAAACATTCTCTTCTTTCCCCTGGTCAAAGGGTTTTGGGGCTACTCCCTTTGATCCATCATACATCAAAGGGAAAACGCTTCCTCTCCTTGGGAAATTCTAAACATTTTTCTCCTACGTCGCCCATTTGCTCAGGCCACTCGGTAAATTATATGCACAACATTTGTTTTCTATCCCTATTGCTTTCTGAATTATTTTGCTAATTTTTAACCTGCCTGGGTCCTTTACAGCTGCATCTCTGGTTACAGTGCCTGTTAGTGGTGTTGCTTCCCTTCCTACAACTTCTGGTGTGCTTTCTATTATTCAATCTTTCACCAAAACTAATAAGGCCATCAAAAGGAAGTTAATGCTACCAACCGAAGCGGAACCTCCTTTGAAGGCTACTAAAATTATTGACATAGAGGAGGAGGATCGATCATCTTTCGATATAAATCTAGAGCGCCCGCTTGAAGAAGTTCCTAAAGAGAAACCATATCAAACTCCTTCTGTCATTGATACCCTTTCTCGCATTTTCGTTTCTGACTCTTCGGCTTCTCTCGCTCAAATGCAATTAGCTTTGGAGACACCCCTTACTCTAAAGTGCATTCCTTCCAAGCCAACATCTTCTTCTCCTTTATTCAATTTTGAAGAGATAACCCAATCTATCTTAAACTCTGAGTCCTTTACCTTTGTCCACCCACGTTCCACTGTTTTTGACTTGGTGGGGCATTACCGCTCATTGATAGAGCAAGAATTTTTGGTGAGTTTTACTTCAATTGGCCTTATCATTACTAGTTTTCTTTAAATCTCTAACTCGCATTGCACTTTCTTCTTTCAGATTTCTAAGAGTTGGTTAACTTTTCATGAGCATGCATCCAAATCTTCCATTGAATCCTCCAAGTTCTAGGAGGAAATCTCTGCTCTTAATAATCAAATATCTTCCTTGTCTGTGGCAAAAGATGAAGCGACCTCCAAATTGGAACGATTAAGAGCTCCTCTTGCCCAGAAAGAATCTGATCTCCTAGAAGAAAGAAGCACTCGTTAATCCTTGCGGATGAAAACTTTGCCATGGATTTGACCTTGGAAGAATCCGACGAGGAGAAGGCCCGTATGTCTACTAAGAATGCTTCTTTGAAAGAGAAGTTCAAGAAAAATAGGGCCTCGCTGAAACTCGCTGTTGATACCATCTCTGACTCCAAGCAGCAAGTATCTCAGTTTCTTAATACTAATCTTAGGGAGATCATGCCGAATTCTTATGAAGAAGCCCTAGTGCTCGCCTATGCTGATAAATTTAAGAAGTGCCATGTCTAAGCTTCCCCTCGCTTGACTCTGCCCTTACTGATAGAGTAATGGGCAAAATCATTCAAATGATGCAAGGGATTGAAGCTACAATAGAGTAGGAAATTGACACCTCCAAAATTCTTTCTTTCGACATCCCTTCTTTCGAAATCGAATTTGACTCTGATGTCGAATTGGACAAGGATATTGTTGTCGAGGAGGAGGGCGATGGTGATGAGAATGATGATAATAATGATGACGACGATAACCTTACTGACGGTGGTTTAGGTGGTAATAGAGGGGGCTATTCAAGAACTTTTGAGAAGGATGGTGATGATAATGCTAAAGCTCCTGAAAATGAGCCATCTCATCAAAAAGATGTTTCGCCTGAATCTACTGGGCCTTTTGCTCCTTAAGAAGGAGTATCTGCTCCAGTTAATGTTGAAGAGCTAAAAGGAAAAGAGAAGGCTTCCCAGACTTCTGTCCCGATATCACAGGTATGGGCTTCTCTTTTTAAATATCTTTCACTTCGAAGATAATAATAGTGCAAATCATTTATTTTAGATAAGGAAGAAATCGGTCCTCCCCTATAAAACCAAACTTGAGAGAAAACAAGTAGAGATAAACAGGTTATATAGGGAGTTAGAAAAGCAAATAAAAGAGCACAATGTACTTTTAGATAAATATCATAGACTTGATAGAAGTGCATCAGTGTTGAAATCTTTTAAGCATTAAAAGGCCGCCTCCTTACTAAAGAGAGCACGTCTTTGCTACAATGCATCTCTTTAAAAAAAATCGAAAGTTAATCACCCTATTTTGGATGCTTTGAAGAAAGAGATATTTTAATCAACTTTTTATATAAGGCCTATTGTAGACATTCAATTATTGATTTTTCATATTTAGGCAAATTTAGCGGGGGTCTACTTAGATGTTTTCCTAAGAGATACTTGGATGAATTCAGATCTGACCCTCTCCTTGGAGCTTGTTGGAACTTACCATGGGTTAGATCGATTCCCAAAGATCTCGCCGGTCGAGAAGTTTAAGTACTATAGGAATAAATTTGTATCTGAGTTATTTTCTAAGTCCGTTTTGTATGAACCGGATGAGTAATTGCAAACATGTAACAATGTATTTATTTATAAATATTTATTTTAGTTCTGGCTTTTATGCTTAGCTTCAATTTATCATATTAATTCAGAGTGACTGTTCATTAGGTCGACTTGTTTCTAGAGACCATTTGAGCCAGTACGTTAGACCAAGAAGATTTTATCTTGAAAAGGCATCAATTTTAAAGTCTTTGAAATTAGCAAGATGTTGTTTTCTTAGAGATTTACAAGAACTCTACTTAGAATATCCTCGTCTTTTCTTTGACTTCCTTGGTGATGAGAAAGAAAAACTTCTTAAGGAAATCGGAATAATTCATACGACATTAATTTGTAGTCGCGATAGTCCTCCGGTTGGGTAGTGTGACTATAGAAAATTCCCACTAGTCATTACTCCAGAAGGAGTCAATATTCCTTTCGATTAAACAGTTACCCTTTCTTCTAACTCACTAGATAAAGTTAGAAAAGTAGTTTCTCAGCTTTAGATGTAAATCAATTGTTTATCGTATCTTTCAACTTGGTTGTTGTTTGAGTTGTAATCTTTTATTGCAATAATAAAGAGATTTTTCATCTTGATCATGACTTTATTTTGTTTCTTTTTACTTAATTAGGAGCTGCAATTATGTACAGTTTCTTTCCCCCTTGATTTATCATCACACATCGCTACTCTTAGAGAGAAACGGTTAAAATCATGTGGAAGGAGTGGACTCGGTGATGATATTTTACTGGAACGCTTTGGTGGCAACACTAAAGCCTTGAAATGGCATAAAAGATATTTTGTTCAGAAAACCGTTGCTAGCAATCTGAAAGAACAAATTTCCTATCTCAAGATTGATATTAAAAGCAAAGATGAAATGATCCCATCATTGAAGTGACAAGTAAAGTCGAACCCTTCAATCGATTTCGATCATAAGATGTCAGAGCTTATCCAACAGATTAGTGACTTAGAATTGAAATTGAAGGACAGTCAAGCTCAGTGCGAATCATTAGAATTCATCATGGGAGACAAGATTTCAAGTATTGATTTTCCATTTCCTCACACTACTCCCTCAGTTACTAGACCCACAATGTTAACTCACCTCATTGCTCACAAATTCTCTACTATGACCAACGCTCCCTCAGGCTTAGACGAGAATGTTGTGGGGAATTGTTATAGGAAAGTTAAGTTCAAAATAGTTAAGTATTTTGACGGGAAACAAAAAGCAAAATATTCGCAAAGTATTAATGAGTATACTGCTAAGATCCAAAAGCTTGAACACGATAATTACTTCCTTCAAAAGCACGTTGTGGAGTTTGAAAGGGACAACAAGACCCTTAGAGGCGCATACAGAGCTTTCAACCGCGCTCTGAAGACAAATATTGATGCAATTGATGACCCGGATAGGATTAGGAAAAAGTAAAGAAACTCAAAGAAGTTCTCTGTGCCACAATTTGTCACATAATTGATCCTTCAGTCACTGAGAATCTTAACACAACTGCTCAAGACTTATGACATATTTGTATCTTCGAAATGTTTATATTTGTCTTCTATATATGTGAATAACTTCATAGTTTTAAATAATTTCATGATTTATGTAAATCATATACTTTATTTGTAATCCTTTTCTATAATATCACTTCTGTAATGCTTTTTGATAGCTCGTACATTGATTTTTGTTCTTGCTGAATCTTTCATTTCCCTTTGCTTTACTGATCTCCCTAAAAAGTATGAAGCAAATAATATTTCTAATTTTTAGCTTGAAATTGACACACCAGTCTACTTATATCATTTGCTGATAACAAATCATCTTGTTAATTGCATGATAAGTAGTTTATATTAAACATCTAAATCCCATTTTCAACTGTGATGAGACATAATCAAAAATTTAACTTAAACCATTTGGTTTGAATATCTAAAAAAATTCCCATCCTCAAACAGAGGTATAAATGTTGGAAATTAATCTTCAAGAAATATTTAATAAAGAGCTAAATCGAGGAATCATTATCTGAATGTTTGTAGTAAAAACCTATTGACTCATTCTCGGGTATCAATGAAATTAGAAAACATAGAAATCCGAGACCCAGATTTGGGTATTAACAGAAATGTATAGTAATAATCTTCTTGAGAGTATTCTTTAACTCAGATTCGAGCATTTGTGATAGAAATCCACAATAGAAATTCATAATAGAAATTCCCAGCCCAGATTAGGGCATTGATAAGTAGTAGCCTCATAACCCAGATTCATGTATAACAAAGATAGTTAATGATCGATAAAGACCCGAAACCTTAATTCGGGTATTAGAAAATGAAGTTCTAAAATGAATATCCCGAAACCCAAATTCAGGTATTAATTGATGAAATTTAATTATGAGAGACCCGAAACCCATATTCGGGTATTAATAGATGATTTTCAGAAATGATAACCCCGAAACCCAGATTTTGGTATTAATAAGTAGAATTTTCTTTCACTCCTTTGATATATGAACCCTTCAGGTTTTGTATAGAAGTAATTTGATTAGTTTGCCCTCGAGCTCTGATGTCTTAGTCCATAGTTAAATACGTTGTTTCTCGGGCTTGAACATCTTAGTCCATTGCAGAATGAGCCTCCTCTTGGGCTTGTATGTCTCAGTCCATTATTGAATGGGCCTCCTCCTGGGCTTGGACATCTTAGTCAATTGTTTGATGGGCCTCTTCTTGGGCCTGGACGTCTTAGTCCATTGTTTGATGGACCTCTTCTTGGGCCTGGGCATCTTACTCCATTGTAGTCCGGTGCTCTTGGTTAGCTTATCTTTGAGGCTGGAACCAAGGACTTACCTAACCTCCCTCCAAGAGGCGCCCTGCCCTGGCCATTTAGCGACGCGGACAAGGGCTTGCTCGGTGCTTTAACCTGGCTATCTTATGGCGTGGCTAAAAGATTACTTTGTCCTCCCTCCAGGAGGTGCCTTACCCTGGCCATAGCATGGCGCGACTTAGGGCTTGTTTCGTGCTTTACCCTAGCCAACTTATGGCACAGATAAAGGCTTACTCTGTTCTCACTCAAGGAGGTGCCTTGATCTTACCAGAGGCGCGACCAAGGGCTTATCTGGTGCTTTAACCTAGCCATCTTACGGCACGACTAAAGGCTTGCCTGCTCTCCCTCCAAAAGGTGCTCTGCCTTGGCTAACTCGGTGCGGACACAGGCTTTTTACCATCTTAGGTTACCATCTTCGGTAATATCCACATATAAGGATCATTTCAATCCCAACTATGTATATTTCTCTTAAAAAGGTATCTCTTTATTAATTTTTCTTCAAGTTCTCCTTATAAATTCATGAATCTTTCATTTTCTGAAGAAATTAATGATCATCCCCTCTAGGGCTTTGCAATGATTAGTTTCATGGCCATTCATCATGTGGTAGTAACAGTAGGATCCTCCCAGATTTCTTTTATGTTTTGGTTTCTTTTTCTATGATGGCCAATAGTTAAGCTCATCCTTTGTTAGCATGTAGTCATTCTCCATGGATGTCGTCAAGTTGCATTCTTTGGGAAGTCTATATTTGAAGCTTGGTTCTTACGGATGACTCTTTGATATATTTTTTGTTCCTTGGCCGTATAGTTTCGTATTCTTTGATTGCTTTTCTTTTCGCCACCCTTTGGATTTCTTGAGTTGGAAGTGTTCCCGTAGCAGTTGGTTGCCATTTATGTGCAAAGGCATTGTAATTATCCATTATTTCATTTTTAAAGATTGTGCCTTTAGAATAGTGGTGGATGGTTCTTCTCATTTGACTGAATACATTATCACTTCCATTTGTTCTCTTTCCTAATGAAAAATAGGGTTGGGGCTAATATAAAGGGATTTAAGCTCCGTTTCTCAAGATCGTATGATTCTGCTTTTTTCTTATTTATAATTCTCAGAGCTTCTAGCCTTAATCTTTTTTCATTTTGATTGGAATCTTTGATGAATTTTGAAGGAAACTCTATCTTATGAGGCTCAGAGGATCCTTGTTCAGATCTTATGATTCTCATAGCCATGATTCGACCATGTAGATAAACTTGAGATTGGGTTAAGTGGGATTAGGGATAAGTAGTGTTGGGTGTTCAACCAAGTCAGAGGTTCGAGCCCTCCTTCTAGTGCCAAAATGTTAATAAGAAATCGTGTCAACACCCCGAAGTAGATTTTTTAGGACAGCTCAATTTCTTGTGGTTTCTCTAAGAAGAATTGAGAGGAGTGGAATGTATGTATTTACTTTGGTATCCTTTTGAAACAGGTTGTTATAATGAAAGCTTGCATAAGCCAACTTTTCGACTCAGTCGAAACGATTATTTCCTTTCCTTATTATCCTTTCTACTTTGCTGAAACAAATGTGTTTACCCTTTGAAGGCTCTCCTTTCGGTGTGGAAGCAGAGTCCAAGCAGAAGGTCTTTGGGATCACTAGTGAAGGTTGATTTGAAGGCTGTGGACCCTGTTGAAAGCTTAAGTTGTTAAGTGAATTGGGCTTTAGTCAAATATCTAAAGTAGGGGTTTTCGACCTTGTCGAAAGTTGTGAACTTAGATGTCTTGGATTTGGACTAGAAGCCTTTGGTTAAAGCAGTCTTAAAAAAGGTTTTGACCTTGTCAAAAGCAAGATCTTTCGGTTTGTTGACACAATTCAAGGTTAAAGTGACTTATAATTTGGTTTCTACCTTGTCGAAACCAGTGGACCAAGGGAAGATAACTTGAAACATATAAACTATAGTTATTTGAATCCAAGAGGTTTTGACTATGTCGCCAGGGACCTTTCAATGTAGGCGACACCCGAAATACAAGAGTAAACTGACAAAAGCCTTAAAAACAATAAAGTAATATGAAATATTTAAGACTTCCCTTTCATGATCCAAAATACGATTTTATTAATTAAAATCCCAAAATCAATTTAGTAATTAGGGTTTACAACACTTTTGATTAAGAAGATACAAGTTTAGAATGGAAAGAATCAGATCCCCAAAACCTGACCCCTTGGGTCTTATTTATAGATGCGGGTCAGCATCTTTCGGCCCTGAGCTTTTGACTTGGTCGTAAGGTGACTGCCGAAGGACTCAATTACGTTGTCGCCTTTGTCAAAAGGTATGGTTGCGCTTCCCTTCTTTGTGTTGCTTTGTAAGTGCTTTTGACTCTGTAAATAGGCTTTGTTCAATGATTTCGATGATGTTGGTTACATATGAGCTCTCGTTTCTAATTTGATGCGGAATCCTCCAAAATCACATTGGCTTCGAACGATTCGAAAGGCTTATCATAGCTTTCGAAGGGGTTGTTTTCGCATGGTCTAAATGAAGGTGAAACCTTTGGTTTCAAAAGGTTTGGTGCATATGCAAAGAGCTGTACTTTATTATCTTCGAAAGGTGCTACTTGGACTCGATCGAAAGGTCATCATGCATACGGAATGACCCAGTCGAAAGGTGGCTACTAAGGCGGAAGGGTGCTTTCGACACCTTCGGCACCTTCCGAAGGTAAGAACCCAATGAACCTTGATTACAGAAACCCTTTGACACCTTCGAAAGGTCCTACAGCTTTGAAACCTATGCGGTAGCATCCCTTCGACTCCTTTGAAAAGTCTAGCTGGAGCTCTTCTCTCTTGTTCTCCTTTATTCTTTTCTTAAAAAGGTTTCTTTGTAGTCGAAAGGTATATTTTAGAAGTAACACCTTCCTAGTAGTAAGTTTACTTCATATCTTGGTACATCTTGTTACCACCGGGATGAATTGCTAACCTAGTGATGTGGATTCAAAAGTGGACCAACATCCGGTTTGGATCTAAAAGCACCAACCCTTTTCTGACAGAGAAATATCATAGAAAAAAAGAACAGTAAAAGATAGTAGACAGAGAATTTTTATAATGGTTCAGCTACGTCCACTTCATAGTTTTATTATAGACTATTTGCTGTTACAAAGGATGTATGATTACAAGGCTTTGTTTGTTTCCTAGCTAGATTGAATCTCCAGAGTTGGAATCCACTAGAGAATCACAGTGTATTCCTTTGGAGATTGTTATGAGAGAGGTAGAAAGTGAAGAATAATTCTAGTAGAGTTTGCATCAACTAGTCCGGAGTAGATCCCGATCTTGCAGGTAGGATTGTACTTATAGAGATTAAAGAGCTTCTAGGCTCACTAGCTCATAGGTAGGTGATAGGCAAACTAGGCTGACTTTGGCTCACAAAACGAGTCAGAACTATGGTTCGCTGGCGACCTATGGACTTGGTTCGTTTTGCGGGCCAACATCTTTCCTTTTTGTAGTGTTCTATAGCTTGTTTATTGAAGGCTTGAAGAGAAGCATGGGTCACTGATGATCCGACCACTTAAGATTTCTGGAATCTAGACTGAAGATGTTTCCATAGCCTTTTATCATTGTTGTTACATATTGATGGCAAGTCACTAGCATCTTACATTCCACTACTGATTGGACTAAAGGAATGCTGATCTCTCAGCTTCGTTGATCCCGGTTGTTATCCTAGTGGTATAGCTTGGCCATTGCCGATCCTTTGACTTAGCTTTCCTGGTTAAGTCCTGAACCATTCTGTCTACACATGATTGTTCTGTTTTCTATCGGTTTCTACTAGGTTAAAACCCGGATAACATTTCCCCCCTAGCGTATGTCTCTGTTGTAAACAAGGCGTGCTTTGGAATTTATCGCTTTCAATATCCATTTGTTGATTTCCTAGTGATTGCATTGGAGCTTTATGAATACGCTATCTCAATGTTGTTAGTTGTCTTTCTTTAGTTCTGATTGATCTTGCTTACCATAACGTATCACATTTCTGCTCGTAGTTTCTTAGCATGCTTTGGAATGAGGAATAGTTATAGTCGATCGAGTTTGAGATGAATAGATGAAGCACTCTCTTTTCTTCCAAATATATATGTATTTATTATTATTTTTTATCATTATTTCATTTTAGCGGGTTGCTGGCAATCCATGTGGGATGGGTTGCCAGCGACCTATCTGCATAGAGCATTTTTTACTATAGGGTTAGGTCGGGTCACTGGCGACTCATGATGGGTCGGGTCATGGATTGCCAACGACCCTATTACTCGGCAAAAAACTTTTGTTCCTATCCTGCCTATTTAAATGCTCGAATCGACCCAGAGCACTCCACTTGACCCGAACCGTTCTTGCATCTTTACATGACCCAATCCCTCAGAGATTCAACTCCAGGCGACCTAATCATTTCCTCAATTTGATCCATCACTCCATTCATCATTGGTTCCTTCGAGCACTCCCCATCTCATGAAACCCTAGCCGACTGATCACCTTACCTGAATCCATGCCCTAGCTCACTTTCAATCTGTAGCCGATGTTATCTTGTCACCGACCATAAGTTAGCTTGCCATCGATCCACTCCATATCTTGCTATGTTTGATTCGTGATTCTTCTTGTGCCTTTAAATCAGTTTGAGGTGGGTTTGCCTAATTGGTTCGTTTATTTTGTGTAATGATCTGTCGATAAGAATCCATTTGCTACGTAAATTACAAAAACCACGAGTTGATTATGATTTGACGGGTCGAAATAGCCAGTCGAGTCTTAAATTTCTCTCAGAAACGACATTCGAGCTATGGTCCAACACTTTACGCGTTTTGCTATTTTAGTCCGTTAAACCAGAATTGACTCGCATCTAGTTTATGGCTGTTATCGCACGTCACACACATTCACCAGTCGATCTCAATTTTTTCCAAGGATTCCGACTTATCTTGGTCACTCGTTGTATGTTCGGCGTTCTTGTAAAGAGAAGAGTTTTCAGCGTCGTTTCGGATAACGGATCCATTACCGATCATTGATCGATAATAGGTAAGTGCACAAGGAGTAGAAACAAAAATGAAAAACGAATTGACATGGGAAGTTAATTTCTTATTCTACTGCGAGCGAACTATCTACACGAGATAGAGCATTTAGAGTGTACCGAGCACCGAGTTTATCCCATATAGATAGCACACTGCACTTGCCCCAGTTCGCACTCGACGTGTTGATTACAAGTTAATGTCTCTTCGAAATTCAAGTGCGATAGGGGAGACTTATGAATTTAGGATAGGTTTACCTAACTACTTTTGGTTGCGGGTTCTGTTATATAGAATGAAGTGGCCATCTGCACGCCATAAGTCATGCGGGCGAAGCCCGGAGCTCTTCGAAGCGGAATCATCATCCTCCTGGTAAGCCCAGTAAGGTCGATTAGTTCTGGTTGGGCCCATCATGGACCGTGTGCCTCCTAACTTTGGAAACTTGCTTAATCCATCTGAAAGAATTCCGTCAGTGGTTTTCGCTAAGGTTCTTCATAATACATGTACACAGCATGGGATTCCTAAAGAGGACATGCGTCTGCCCACAAAAGGCGAATCTGCTCATATCCCCCTCGGGGTACACTGCTTGTCATCGAAACATGTGTTTGAACAGTGCCGTGCCTCCCTTCAATGATTTTCTATGTGAGGTGCTCTCGAACTTAGGAATTCTCCCATTCCAGCTTCATCCAAATGGTTACGCCATCCTTACTTGCTCGCATGTCCTTTTCACGTGGATGTTCAACATCACTCTAAGTTTCGATAAGTTGCGGTATTTTCTGCGTTCAAGAGGAGATACGATTGTCCCTCGTTGATTATAATAGAGGCCCTTCATTTGAAGTGACAAAACTTATAAATTATTAGCACTTTAGAAGTTAATATAACTTTAAAAATTAACAGAACCTAGAGAATTTTTGTTTTAGAAATTCATAAAACTTCTAAAAACTCTAAACCTCTGAAATTTCTATTCAGAATTTTAAAACAGATATACTTTTTTTGCAAGTTCATAAAACTTTGAAATTGAACTTGTAAACTTATTATTGTTTGGAGTGACGGAACTTGTGAACTTATTGTGTTCATGTGTTTCTATCTCAGTACAGGTATGCCCCCTAGTTCACAGGGCTATTTACTTCAAACAATTTTCAAGTATTCTGTAACTTAGGGATTAGATAATCTTTATTAAAAATTTGGTTAAGTCATGACTTGATTTCCTTTCTTCAGAAGTTTTGCGACCATAGCATATAGTCTCGGTTTCTGATAGTATTCAGGTAAGTATGCAATTCATGCATGTGTATGTATTGTCAATCATTGAGTACCTTCCTTATAGCACCAACTATTCCTGGCTACGCATGGTGTTTCTCGCGCTCCTTGTTGTTGCCCATCTTTGGATCATGTGAGGGGCTAATATTTTGTGATTTAGCGCACCGCTTGTGTAGTATGCGGCATTCGGTGCTCCTTGACGTCGCCCATCTATGAGTGACGTAGGGAGCGTAAGTTGGGCTACTTTTCGGCGTTGCCTATCGCCGGGCAACGCATGAAGTTTATTTTGAGCTTCCTCGGCGTTGCCTATTTCCAGGTAACGCAAGAAGCTGGTTTTCGATGCTTCTCGGAGTTGCCTATCTTCGGGCAATGCAAGAAGTTTATTTTGAGCTTCCTCGGCGTTGTCTATCTCCTGGCAATGCAAGGAGTTCGTTTTTGACGTTCCTCGGTGTTTCCTATCTTTGAGCAATGTGAGGAGTTCTTTTTTGATGTTCCTCGGCGTTGCCTATCTTCGAAAAATGCGAGAAGTTCATTTTTGATGTTCCACGGCATTGCGTACCTTCGAGTAACGTAAGGGGTTTCAGCTTGAGTATGCGCCTTATGATATGCGTGACTTTTGATGCTTCTTGGCATTGCTTATCTCTGGGCAGCGCAAGGAGTTTAAATTTGGGTGCGTGGATTATGAGATGTGCGGCTTTCGATGCTCCTTGGTGTTACTATCTCCAAGCAACGCGAGAAGTTTTAGTTTGAATGTGCGGCTTATGAAATGCACGGCTTTGGACGTTCCTCGGGGTCGCCTATCGATGGGCAACGCGAGGAGTTTTAGTTTGAAGCGTGGCTTTTGATACTCCTGGGCATTGCCTATCTCAAGGTAGTGCAATAAGTTTCAATATGGGTGCGCGACTTACGAGATGCACATGCACAACTTTTGGTGTTCCTCGGCGTTACCTATCTCTAGGCAACGCGAGAAGTTTCAATTTGGGTGCACGGCTTCCGATGCTCCTCGACGTACCTATCTCTGGGCAATGTGAGAAGTTCCAATTTAGGTGAACGACTTACGAGATGCATGGCTTTTGATGCTCCCGGTATTACCTATCTCTGGGCAATGTGAGAAGTTTCTTTTAAGGCTCCTCGGCGTTGCTTATCTCTGGGCAACGCAAGGGGTTCATTTTTGTTGCTCCTTGGCATTGCCTATCTCTGGGCAACATGAGGAGTTAGTTTTTTAGGTGTTCCCTAGCGTTCCCTATCTCCGGGCAATGCAAGGACTTAGCTCTTGACCTCTCGGGGTTAGCAGGGCAACACCGGTTTTTGGAGAAGCAAGGATCGAGTTCCGCTGATCCGACAGTTTGAGTCAATTTGCTTCCGTCGACTCAGCAGGTAGTTATTATGAACATAGTTTAGTTGGTTCAAGAAGTAAACTTTATTAAGGAAAGTATGGCAGATTCTTTGCCTATTTACAATTCCACTGGTATTTTTGGGATGGCTTATTTGCTAAAAAATAGAAAATACATAGAATAGTTTCTTAAATGAAATAACAGTGGAGCGATTCTCTTTTGCAGGCTCTGGGAGCTGCGATCCCGTCCATGGTTGTCATCTTGAAAGTCCCATCCTTGAGCTTTTGATTAACGACGTATGGTCCTTCCTAGTTTGGTACAAAGGCTCCGGTACAGGGTAAACCCACTTGAGCACAAGATCTCCAACTTTGATGGTCTGACTATGAACTTTGGAGTTGAAGTACCGTGCAACCCTTTTTTGGTGGGCAGCCATTCTCAATTTTGTTTCTTCTCTTTTTTCATCTACCATGTCTAGTGATTCGAGCAGAAGCTGCTAGTTTTGTGCTTGATTAAAATTCTACCTTCGATGAGGGTATTTCTAAATCAACAAGAATCATTTCTTTTGACCATATACTAATGTGAACGGAGTGTGGCCAGTTGCCGCTTTTGTGTGTTGTCCTATATGCCCATAGTGCGAATGAAACTTCATCAACCCAATTTCTTTATGCTTTTGTTAATCAGTTTTTGGTGGTGGATTTGATGATCTTTTTTATTGCTTCCACTTTACCATTTGCTTGTGGATGATCCACTGTGGAAAAGGTTTTTTTGATTCGGAAGTGCCCATGGGAATCTTTGAACTTGGCACTTTCGAATAGGATTCCATTGTCAGTGATGATTTTTTGAGGCACACTAAACCTGCGAATGATGTTTTTAGTGACAAAGTTAATAACTTTCTTTGTGGTTATGGTGGCCAGTAGTTCCGCTTCGACCCATTTTGTGAAATAATCTACGAAAACTATAGCGTATTTGGCTCCTCCTTTAGCTATTGGAAGGACACCAATCAGATCAATCCCCCATATCACAAATGGCCATAGGAGACCATTGTGTTAGTTCCGTTGAATGGATTCTATTAATTTTGTTAAATCTTTGATAGTGATCGCATCTTCTGGCGTGATCTATGGTGTTGCTATTTATTATTGGCCAAAAAAACCCTATCGAAGGACTTTCTTTGCCAACATTTGCCCCCCCCAGTGTGGTCTCTGAATTCGCCTTCATGTACTTCCTTCCGGATTCATCGTGCATCATCATCGGTCACATACCTAAGAAGAGGGGTTGAGAATCCCCTCCGATAGAGTATCCCATGCTGTATAATGTACGATGGCACCTTATGGAGGAGCTTCTTCCATTGATTTCGGTCAGTTGGTAGGGTTCCTGCAAGTAGATAGTCCTTTATCGATGTCATCCATGTATTTGGCTCGCGGTTGTCTCTAGAATCCAGGCCATTTCATCTATGCTCGAGTTGGTTGGCATTTCGACCGGAACTAATCCCAATGACTGGGATTCTCTGGAGCTTGCCTGCTTGGCCAAACAGTCTACCTTGGTGTTTTGCTCTCATGGGATGTGAGTTGTGGTGCAGTGCTCGGTATCACTTAACAACTCTTATACTTTGGACAGGTATGCGGCGAGATTTTCTCCACGCGCTTGGAACTCCCCTTTCACTTGACAGACGACCAGTTGGGAGTCACTGCATATGTGAATAGATTTTATCCTTAGTTCCTTCACAACCTTTAGTCCAGTGATCAAGGCTTCATACTCTGATTCACTATTTGTTGCTGGGAATTCCAAGCGCAAAGCATAACTAATGGCTCGCCCCTCTGGGGTTTCAAGCACTACCCCTGCTCCCGAACAGAGGTTGTTTGATGCACCGTCAACGAAGAGCTTCCATTACGTGCCTGCTTCCGACTAAACTTCCTCCTCGTCATCCCTTATGATAAATTCAACAGTGAAATCGGCCAACGCTTGCCAATTGAATTCTTTTCTTGGATGGTATGTGGTATCATACTAGCTCAACTCTATATTCCACTTGAATAGTCGTCCAGAAGTTTCTAGCCGGTATAAAACCTGCTTCAGGGCCTGGTCAGTCAATACTTTAATCGGATGAGCCTGGAAGTATGGTCGTAACTTTTGGGAAGTGATCAGAAGGCAATACGCTAGCTTCTCCAGTTTTGGGTAGTTATTTCAGCCCGTGTGAATCATTTGCTAAGGTAGTAGACGCGTCGCTAGATTCTTGCTTCTTCTCGCACAAGAGCAGTGCTTAGTGCATGGAGGGAAAATGCTAAATAAACGAACAAATCTTCTCCGCCGGCTGGTTTTGAAATGATCGGGGGAGTTTTCACGTGTTATAGAAATTCCTCGAAAGCTGTTTGGCAAGCTTCACTCCATTCAAAGTTTTTATTTCCCTTCTTTAGCACATTGAAGAATGGTATACACTTGTCCATAGCTTTTGGGATGAATCGACTCAATGCTGCGACTTTCCCATTCAAGCTTTGAAGTTCCTTCTTATTTTTAGGAGCTCGAACTTCTCGCAATGCTTTTATTTGCTCCGTATTCACTTCGATGCCCCGAGCGCTTACTATAAATCCTAGGAATTTCCCAGAGGCTACTTCGAAGTGACATTTAAGCGGGTTAAGCTTCATTCCTTATTTGCAGAGTATTTCGAACATTTCAGCGAGATTGTCTAGATGGTTAACAACTACTCAGGACTTGACTAACATATCATCCATGTAAACTTCCATAGTCTTCCCAATCTGGCATTTGAATATACATTTTACTAGCTTTTGATACGTTGCCCCTGCATATTTCAAACTAAATGGCATTACTTTATAGCAGTACTGTCCCAAATCGATGATGAAGTTAGTGTTTTCTTGGCTGGTTCATGCATCAAGATCTGGTTATATTCGAGTACGCATACATAAATGACAACAGCTCATGTCCTACTGTTCCATCAACCAATTGATCAATTCTAGGGAGCGGGAAAGCTATCCTTTAGGCAAGCTTTGTTAAGGTTCGCGTAACCAATACAGTTTCACCATTTTCCATTGGACTTCTTGACTAGGACCGGGTTCGATACCCATTCGGGGTAGGTTGCATCTCGAATGAAGCCATTAGCCATCATTTTATCCACTTCTTCTCTCAATGCCTTGGACCATTCAAGGCCCAAGCTGCGCCTTTTTTGCTTAACTGGGTGAATTTGGGGTCAATATTAAGGGCATGACAGGCAATCTTTGGTGATACCCCACACATATCGAAGTCTGTCCAAGCAAATACATCAAAATTAGCGTGGAGGAACTTGGTTAGCTCTAACATCATCTTGTTTCCAAGATGCGACCCAATCTTCAGGACCCACATTAGGTCATTCATACAGACCGGGACATACTCCGTCAGTTCTACCTGTGCTGCCCGATCCTCCCCTAAGATCTTCTTCCTAAGATCCAAAGCCTTGTCGAATCAGTTATGGTCCCCAAGCCAGGGGCAGTTTTGTAATTTCTATTCGTAGGGTTCATGGATGTGGAGTGTCATCCCCATATCCTTTCCATTTTCCTTTCATCTTGATTCATGCAATTCCATGATGTAGCATTCCCTGGTGACGCTTTGATCCTCCTTCACGATTTTGAATCCATGCTCGGTAGGGAACTTCATTATAAGGCACTATTGGGCCAATGCTATTCTGAAATTAACTAACGCGGGTCGTCCCAAGAATGCATTATATGCTGATATTTCATCCACGATCACAAAAGTCTGAATGAGGGTGACTCGTCACTCACCCTCTCCAAGCTCCATAGGTAGGTCGATTATTCCCACCGGTTGCTTGGGTTCTTCGGTAAACCCCTGAATCTTAGTCTAGCACGCGGGCATGCTTTTCATGCCAATCTTCATTTGGTCAAAAGTACATTTGAAAAGTATGTTAACTGAACTACCACTACCAACCAGCACTCGTCGGACTACGGTAGGACCGATTTCTACTGTCGCCGCCATTGGGTCAAGAGTTGGAGCTTCAATCCCTTCAGTGTCCCAGTTGTGGAACACTATGTCATCTCTCAGAACCTTTTTCTACTTGGTCAGAGTTTCATCATCTATTGCTAAAAACGATTCCTTTGAGGAATTCTTTAGTGAACTCGCATATCGCTCCATCCCTCCCTAACTTCTCTGCACGAGATGTGGTCTCCCAGATATTGTTTCGATAATAAGCATTTGGTCAGTTCGTTTTGACCTTTCTTCGCTAGTTCCACCTTGATTTCTTTGTTCTCTAAGAGGTTGAGGGCCCATAGTTTGATTGGGGATTTGTGGCTTTTTCATATATTGTTGAAGTTTTTGTCTCGGATTAATCCTTCAATGAGGTCCTTAAGGTGGCGACATTCGTTTGTATTATGCACATGCGTCTCGTGGAAGTGGCAGAATTTCCCTGAGCGCTTTGCTATTCTGTTGCCCCCTTCTAAGATGTTTCTTTTACTCTTCAATTTCTTGTGTTGTGAGATAAATATTCTCCGGAGTGTCATTCAGGGCAGTATAGCCTTCTTGTCTAAACCCTTTAAATCTTTGGTTGTTGCCACCATTATTTCTTTTATCGGAGTTCTGGTTTCTTCTCTTTTGATTCTCGCTCTTTTTTGTGACTCCTTAAGTAATTCCAGGATCTCCCGTATTTTGATTTTCCGCCACGTCATTTTGTCCAGCATTCATCTGTTGTGTACCAACAAACTCTCTTTTCAGCTCCTGTACTTCCTCTAATCTCAAGTACTGGCTTGCTTTATGGTTGAAGTCTTTCATGTTTGTAGGTTGCTTCATCTTAATCCATTTTTCGAACTCCATTTCTGGATGAATACACGGACTAACGCCATAAAAATCATATTCTCATCGGGGTTGCTTACTTCCATCACCATGGTGTTAAACCGGCTCATGGATGATTTTAATGACTTACTACGCCCTTAGACCAATCCGGATAGGGACATGACGTCCTTTTGTTGTGCGATGTGAAGCCTGAACTGGTCACGGAATTTCGTCCCAAGTTGGTCAAAAGTAGAACTAGATCTTGGGGAGGAGTCTGGTGAACCACATAGACGCGACTCCTTCTAGAAAAATTGGGAAACATCGGCGGCGAACTGCCTCTAGAGCATTAGCCCCATCCATATACCAACCATACTTGTACAGATGGGGTTTTGGGTCCTTCTTTCCGTCATAGGAGGGGATAGTTGACATAGTGAATTTGTCTGGGTATCTTACATTCGAGATCTCATCGGTAAAAGAGGTCCGACTTGGGGCAGATACCCATTCATCATCCTTTCGGTCCTTACTCTCATCCACTAAAACAAATACAGCCTTTTACAACTTTTTTTACAACATTTGTATAAAAAACGTCGTAAAAAGTCTCTTTTACAACTTTTTTAGAAAAAACATTGTAAAGTGCATCCTTTTTACAACGTTTTTTAAAAAACATTAGAAAACATGACTTTTTATAACATTTCATCCTAAAAGGTTGTTAAAAATTAATTTTTTTTGCAAGATTTTTGGTAAACGTTGTCACAGTGGCCTTTTAACAAGTTTATACAAATGTTTTCAAAATGTTGATTTTTCCAACTAGATGTTAATTAAGTACAACTTTTTTAAAAGTAGTTTTACTCACAATTTACCACCACTGATTATTAATATATATAATTACCAACTAGAATCTTTATTCAACAATTATTTTTTATGTTTGATAATTAATAAATATATTAAACAATAAAATCAATAAGTATTTTTTCTAAAATTCAAAAAAATATTCTAGAATTCAATAATGCAAATTTGCACTGATTATATTTAATGATTAATAGTTGATAATTAATAAATAATAATTAAGAAGAAATGTTTAGTCTTTAATAATTAATAATAAACAATCACTATCAAATAATTAATAATAAATACTAATTTATTATTTGCTGGAAGTTTTTCATAAAATTGTTTAAACTGATTGCCACTACGAAGGGGAGGTCCAGGGGGTGGCAACCCCCCTAGTTGGGGTTGCGGGGGCAACACCCCCATTGACGGCGGTCAACCTATATATACTTGGCAGCCATCGTTTTTGAAAAATAACAATAAAACTTTTCTATTATCTGAATCAATAACTCTATTAGCATCATCTGATGAAATTCGAGTGCTATTCTGATTTATGCAAGTAATCATAGCTTGCGCAAAAACACACTCTACTGTATCCTGAAAGAACATTTTTTGAAAGCCTTTGTGATCCGAGAATTGTAAAAACACTCTTGAAAGAAAGCGATTCAATCCTACCTGAAGTGATATATCTATATAATACTACAACATTATTATTAGTAATTAATCTGGTAGTAATTAATATTTATTATCAAATAATTAATAATTATAATAAATAATTAAAAAAATAACTAATATATACTATTTAATAATTAATTTTTATTAGTTAATAAGTAAGCATTAATAATTTAGAAGTAGCACTTAGACTCCATTCTTCAGCTATTGGCTCCATTTCTCAAATATTCGCCCTTCAACTTTTGGCTTCATTCTTCAAATTTTGGCTCCAATCTAAAGTTTCGGCCTTTTCCCTCCATTCATCACAGGAAAATGCACTTCCTCACTTCCTCGGTACTTTTTTTTCCCATCATCTCCGAGCGTGCTAAAATAAATTGAATACAACGAAAATGACGTGGTTAAACTCCAAAACCTGATTCAAGCAACCTACCCCTTCATCTCCAATCTCAAACAACTCACCCAATCTCCAACCTCACCAGATCCCCAAGCTTTTCTAATCCAAACTCCTTACACCTCCTTCTCATAAGCTATCTCTATCTACCACTCCTCCGTCACAAAAATCCTTTTCCAAAATTTTATTCATACTTTTCCAAAATTATGAAAACCCTAGCCATGTTCTCGACTTCTACACTCAGGCATGGAATGTTGTGCTTAGTTCGATTGGTTTGGGCAGCCGGTGGTGCTGCAGTTAGCGAGGAGAGATAGTCGAGGGTGTAGAAGGGTCAGAAGGGAGGGGAGAATGTGTTTGGAATGCTAGCCTGGTGTTCGATGAAATGGGTAAGAGAGATATTATTGCTTGGAATGTAAGAATTTAAGGTTAATGCATATTTTGGTTACTTCTTTTTTTTCCAGCAAGTTAATGGTATATTAATTATACAAAAAACTTATTAATATTTCATTTTTTGATGCATATTTAGTGTTAAAAGTGTTATGCTTGAATTACGAATTTCAGTCACCCCTTTGAATATTGTTATTATCGATACTAAGGCAAACTACGCATATGGAGTTTGTCCTATTTGTCGTTTAGATTGATGCACTATTAGAAATTTATATTTTGATTCAACGTTGACGTGATATCAGAAAATGGCGTCAGAAACTAATATTGGAAATAATACCTTTGCCAAATATTGAGTTTTAGATTAGAGTAGAAGAATCATAATTACGATTGGAAGTAGTACTTCTGTTGGACCTTGATTTGAAAATCGCTGAAGGTGAAAATTAATTTCACATCACAAATCATGGCGCATGGTGATGCATAAAAGCACACGGCATTATAGTTTACATTATCCACGTTTGATTATTTATGTTATGAAATGTTTCCCATTTTGAAATTAGTGCCAAAATTGTGGACCTGCCCAAGGACTATCCGTTGTTATAAACTAAATAGAAAATAACAGGTGTTGAAAATAAATGGATGTGGTTAAACTAAGCATTGCATTAGGAAATGGATAATGGGTTCAATTGCATAATAGCACTGTAATCTTAGTTAGAGTTTTGGCAACGAACGAATTACATTGATTAGGAAATAAATAGGTGATCAATATTTATGATGAAAAATTGTATTTTGAATTTAAGTACATAAGCGATATGGAAGGAAGCTGAATTTAAAGGCAACATCAAAATAAAATAGCTGCAGTTTTACAATTCTTTTATTCTATTACGAGAGTAACAGATACGGTTAGGTGGTAACTGTATGAGCAACTTCTAAACGAAAAGCAAGGGTATTTTTGAAATTTCAAAAGGACACCGCGTAAATTAGTTCAACAAATTTTCTTTAGTAGTTATAGAGATTATTATGCATATTGATTTCAATATTGTTTCCAGTAAGCTACATTTGTTTATCAATATTGTTATGCATGTTGATGCATATTTTAATCATGTCAAAAGCATTATTATAACGCATGTTGACATGCATATCAATTTCAATCTCAGGTGGTGGAGATTGCAGGCATATTGGGTATGAAATTGCCTTACATGCTGCACACGAATAGCTTATGGATTATCAAGCATCAAAAAATTACTGGAAACAAAATAAATTGCATTTAGAAACATATACGATGATTGTAGACAGAGGTATGTGTTAATTGTAGACATAGGTAAAGAATACTTATATGTTGTGTTAATGCATATAAAAGTAAACTGTTCAATTATAAGGAATTACTAGTTATAATAACTCAGGTATGGGTGATAATTGAAACTATTTGAATAAATTGTTCATTATAAGTTGAAACATTAATTTAACTTATCATTAACTTATCACCTTATTAACTGATATTTTACCTTCTTATAAGTTGGTGGGAAAGACATAAATAGCAAGAAGTAAATAATAAATTGTTTCAGCTACTGCATAATTACCATAAAAATATACTCATGTTGAAGGTTTTACGATAGGATTTCAACACAAAGCTTTCAGATTTTAGGCAGGCTAAAGGTACGCTCGAATCGCTTTAAAATGATGAAGAAATGATGAAGCATGTAATCATTTTTAGATAAGTGTTTTGTTGGGTGAGGCAGTAGTTGCATGGTTCAATATACTGTTTTGTTAGTAGTGGATGTGGTATAGTGTGAGTGCTGTTGCATCATTGTTTGTATGTTATGTGTAAAATGAATGGTATATTATATGTAAAGTGTTATTGGTTGAATTGATGAATTCTATGTATTTGAATCGATAAATTTTAATTATTTCTATTTTTGAAATGTTAATTTATTCTATTATCTAGGATGTGTAAAATATTTATTTAGTTTTTTTATAAAATGTTGTATATATTTTGCAACATTAAAAAAATGTTGTAAAAATATTCTACAACTTTTAAAAAAAGTTGTAAAACGAAAAAACAAAAAATAGTTGTTATTTGTCACCATTACAACGTTTTTTGCAACATCTAAAAAACATTGTAAAAGACATCGGCCCTATTACAACTTGACATAATACTACTTCTGTAAAAACATTGCGAAATCTATATTACAACGTTTTTTTGATGTTGAAATAGGGTATATTTGTTGTAGCGGTCCATCTGCCATTTGACCATGTCTGCTACGTATGCCTTTGATGTTAGGTAGTCCTGAGAGCGGCAATTAGTCACTACATCAAGTGTTTGGTTCTGCAAATGGTCTTGACGCGTGGATTGGAGCCTAGGCCCTCAGGCCACTCCCATGGGACCCCATTGGCCTGCAACTGGCCTGACTGTGGCATTTTTGATGTTTCTAGAGAATTCATTGATGTTCTCTTCCATCTGATTACCTTGCTCTCCACCTTCTGAATCGGAGAGATTGATAGCTATATCTTTCTATGGGTTTTGACCCCTTGATTCAAATTCAAGATCGATTGCCTTACGCCAGGTGGAGTATTCTCATTCTCCTCCACGTTGCATCCTGTTGTTAACCTTCTTTGTGGCTGCTTTCCATTCCTTCTATGCAGGTCGAAAACAGAGGAATTCTCTTGTTCTACAGTAGTCATTGCTTCAGGCACAGTCCTTGGAGCGGGGTTTGATTGTAGGGTCAACAAAGTGTTGGGCTTTTCAATTAGAACCTTTTGACTATTTTTCATTTTCTAGCTGATCTCCACAGCCATCTTATAAAAATTATAAATTATAAAAATTAATCGCGTAAGCTTATAAAATAATTTTAACACAGATCACAGAACAATAGTAGCACAGATAATAGCAGAATAATAAATGCAGAAATAGAACGACACAGAATTTACCCAGCTTCGGCAAAACCCTGCCTACGTGCCGCCTCCAAGGTTTCTACTAGAAATTTGATAGTCCCTTGCTTACACACATAAACTCGCGACACCCGCTATCGACTAAATCTAACTCTACGCTCAAAACTCTGTCACAACTCAGCCACTGAGTTGCGAATTCTCAAGCTACGCCACGTAGCTTGTCCCCTAGTCACACGACTAGAAATTTAAACGGTTTAAAAATGAAAATACAAAACAAAACAAATTAAAAATAAAAAAACCCTATTTTTAAATTCTTATCCCTTTATGTAAACAAGGCCGGCCCAATTGGTTGATTTCCTTAACCCGTATCCTTTTATTATTGTCGACTCCTTCTCTTCTCTGATAAAATCAATGGCTGCTGTGTAAATTGCTCTCGAGAGATTTGACTTAGGGCTTCGACTTTTCATGAAATTGAATTAGGGCTTTGTTCCTTCTTCGTTCCAATTTAGGGTTTTTGATTTAAAATTGAAGCGCTGCTTCAAGATGTTCGATCGAAACAGATGATTATTTTCGATGCTAGCTTGTTCGATCAGATGTTACTTTGAATTGCAGACAACTACTTCAATTCGATCAAGTTCGAATTATAAATGGTATGCTAACTTTTGCTTTTGCTTTTACTGGTTTTTACTTGCTTGAACTTGATGGTTATGCCGATGATGATCTTAGGGTTTTTATATGGGTTCGTAACCCTTGTTTTGCGTTCGTATATTCTCTGTTTGAATTTGTCAATAATTCTCCTCGGCCACTTGATGATGCTTGAACGATCGGTGATTAATCTGACTTTGTCAAATTCGTATCTTTCACGTTTCTTGGTTGACACGGTTTTGAATTAATTTTTGTGATGACCACGACTTGAATCTGACTTTAATTTGTGACTTTGAACTGGTCGTTGATCATCTTGACTTGGCTTGACACTTTGATTACCACTTGATGTTGAACTCGGTCTTCACTGATCATGTTTACTCCAGCCATTTGATTTGAACTTGTAAATTTTGACTTTGTTTTAAAAAAAAACTGTTACATGACTTCGCTGTGTAGTCTGCACATATTGATTCCATTCATGTTGCTGGACTGGACATTACTGGTTGCTTTGGGATTTAACTTGAGCTTTGTACATCCACTCTTGATACTGCACTGTTCACTGTTGCACTCGATCATATTGACTTCAGTTGTATTTCTTTGAGATGCTTTTTGCCTCTGTACAATTGTTGTTTCCCTGAC
Organism: Allium cepa; assembly: GCA_030765085.1. Taxonomy (NCBI): domain Eukaryota; kingdom Viridiplantae; phylum Streptophyta; class Magnoliopsida; order Asparagales; family Amaryllidaceae; genus Allium; species Allium cepa. Next base: position 438,813,928 of record CM060944.1, read on the forward strand.
CTGTTGCATACATGACTGCTGTATGGTTGCATATTTGTAAGTTGTTCAGTTTGCATCATTTCTGGTTGGTTTGGCCTGGACTTCACTTGACCATTGCTCCATGTATACTTGGTGCTTGATTTGGGTTCATACTTGTTCATGTGTACGTCTGTGTGTCTTTTGCTCTATTCTCACTAACCATGTGGTCTGGAATGATTTCGACATTGATTTTTGTGTTGTTTGAAGTTACCACTTACTTGACCCTTATATATGCCTTCTGATAAATGTTTGGACTAGCTGTGCATTGTTCATGACTGTTTCATGCTTGTTTGTTATCTGGTAGCACTTGAGTCTCTTGGCACTGCTGTTAGCTTTGGTGTATGGTCAGTGATGCACTTGGTTTGAATTCATTTCTTTTTTTACTGGATTGAACTGCACTGATTGATTGTCAATGATTTTTGGTCGAGACTGTTTTTCCATACTTGCTCATTTTTGAGTGCACCTGTGTTAAATCCAGTTTCACAACTCGGGTTTGACCTTGTGCTGAAGTCGAGAGTTTATTTATGTTGCACCTGAGTTGAACCCGTCTTTTTATTTGGGTTTGACCTTGTGCTCACCTGTCCCTGTAACATTATCAAGTGTATATCGGTGTGCACGGCCTTGTGGCATATACAGTGATACACTGTGTATGTCACAAGTTGTTCGTGTATGACGAATTCAAATATGAACGATGACGAACAACCCAAATAACCGAGGCAAATATTATTTTCAAAAACCATATTTTATTTTATATCGCAAAAATATTTTCTTTTCAATTTTACTGCGTTAGTGAATATTTTTGCAGATTGCTCAGATGCTGGATTCTAACTGGAATGAAGTTGAAGATTAACTACGAGTGTGAGTGATATGTAGTGAGGAATTTATTGAATTGTGATGTAATTGTAATCAAAATTGTATATGTATAGTGAGATCTTGAATTTGTACTATCAAAATTGTAATAAATATTTATTTGAATAAAATATTCGTTTGAATTCAAATTCAGTGTTATTTATTTTATTCAGCAAATATTTATTTATTCTATGAAAAATAAAATAGTACATTAACAAATACATTTAAACGAATGTATATATGTTTATTATCATCAAACAAAAATCATATAAGCGCATATTCAACATGTTGATCTCGGTTGTTGTCCTAGTTGTATAGCTTGGCCCTTGCCGATCCCTTGTCTTAGCTTTCTTGGTTGAGTCCTAAACCATACTGTCTACATAGGGTTGTTCTATTTTCTATCGGTTTCTGTTGGGTTAAAAACCCAGATAACAAGTGACGCCCTCTTGGCACTTCATCTCGTAATCCATCAACATTGAGAACAAACAATATCTCGTCTTTACGAAGCCAACCTTCTCGGTCGAGTTCGTATTGCTTCACATCTTTAGATTTTACTCCTTCCTCTATCTTTGTTATGATCTCTGCTAGCCTAGCATCTCGTTTCTGACTAGTACCAATCCTTTCAATTAGAGTAGGTCAATTGATAAGCTTGCCAACATTTCAGATTCAATCTCGTAGTGAGGCTTGAATTCAAATCCAACAATATATTCCATCTGCTTCCATACCAAGAATATTGCTCCCAACCTAGCATGTCTTCTACTCAATCCATCGGTGACTGCATTTCTTTTTCCCAGAGTGTAGGAAATATTGAAATCATAAGAGGCCAAGAACTTCAACCACCATTACCGTCGAAGGTTGAGATCCTTCTGAGAGAAAAGGCAGTTAAAGGATTTGTGGTCCGTAAACAACTCAAACTTTTCTCCAAAAAATAGTGCCTCTACATCTTCAAAGAAAAAACAATTGCAGCCAATTCCAAATCATGAGTCAGATAATTACTTTCATGCAGTTTTAGCTGTCGACTAGCATAGGCAACAACTTTCCCTTTCTGCATCAACACCGCACCCAATCTAGTACCATAAGCATCACTGTGAACTATCAACCCTTCATTTCCATTTGGAATGGTCAACACTGGTGCACTCCTCAACCTCTCTTTCAGACTCAAAAATGCATGCTCACACTTCGCATCCCATAAAAGGTCTGGTTCTTCTTCGTCAAATTGATCAATGGTGCTGCTACCTTCGAGAAGTCCTTTATGAAGCGTCTGTGGTATCTCGCCAATCCTAGAAAACTTCTCACATCCGTAGCATTCTTAGGCTGACTCCAATCTTGACCATTGCCACCTTCGTAAGATCCACTTCTATACCCTGTCTTGAAATGACATGACCTAAGAATCTCACTTCTTCTCTCTAGAAGTTACACTTAGAAAGCTTCGCCCTCCACTTATACACTCTCCATATCTCTAGCACAATCGTCAAGTATGTCTTGTGTCCTTCTTCAGTCCTGGAGTAGATCAGAATATCATCCACAAACATAAGCACAAACTTATTCAATTGGTCTTTGAAAACCCAACTCATGAGATCTACAGAGTATGCTGGAGCGTTGGACAATCCAAATGGCATCTCCAACCACTTATAAAAAACTAATAATGTTCGAAACGTAGTAATAGGCATAATCTCCTTCGCTACTCTCAACTGGTGAAATTCACTCACCAAATCTATATAAGAGAACACCTTCACACCATGCAGTTGATCAAACAAGTCATCAATGCATGAGAGCATTATTTAGCTCACGATAATCCACACACAACCTCAAAGAGTCATTCACCTTCATTGCGAACACTACAGGTGCACCCCACTCAGATATGCTCCTTTGAATGAACCCTTTCCTCAATAGATCATTCACTTGTACCTCCAAATCTTTTTTGCTCTTTGGGTGCCATACACCTTAAAGACATAACTATCGATCTTGTTTCCTTCATCAAATCTATCCGATACCCAATCCCTTTATGCATCGACTATCCTGTCGCTTTCTCGAAGACATCTAGATACTCTTTAGTAATAGGCACTGATGATAATCCCTCCTGTGGAACCTAAAAAAATATAGAAGGCTAACCATCATCCCATCCTCTAGTAGGCAGCTAATCACTACCGTTCGTCTGTCTGCATTTTCGATTGTTACCAACAGCTTCTCACTATGGCTGCATACGTCCTAAGCCAATCCATACCAAGCTAATCCCGAACCAAAAAAAGTTTGAAACAAAATAATCACAAACCAGAGAACATCCATGAATCGGTAAAACTAGGCCATGACAAACCATGCAAAGACTAGTGAAGCCTCTAACAGGGTCCGTCATAGTTAGGGGTCGGTCTTCTATCTCAGTTCCTTATCCTAATATATCTACTAGGTCACTACAGATGAATGAATGAGAAGCATCGGTATCAAACAAAACTCGAACAGAAACATCACCAATAGAAAGCATACCTTGAATGAAGATTCCTTCCCCTTCTCCTTCGTCGAGGGAGCACTCGACGAAGTAAAGACTGCGTTCAAGGCATATGCTTTCACAATGTGACGACCCGAAATTTTCGAGCATTTAAAATCAGAATATTTAATTGATTTTAAATATTCAATAGAGTATTTTTAACTTGAATTACGAATATTACAATTTATTTGATAATTGAATTATTAAATTAAATAAGTGAAGTGAGTAAAATATTAAATCTGAAGTTTTAAACCTGTTAAAAATAATTTAAAGGCTTGTAAAATTTATATTAATAACATTAAAATAATAGAAGTTTTAAAATTGAATTTAATAGTGATTTATTCAGTTTTGAAATTTCATTGTTTAAATTGGATTCAGAAATAGCCTTCCGGGACACAGTCTCGGAATTTAACGAAACCAGTTCAATTGGGTCCGTAATATTGAATTATTATCGGATTTCAAATTTCGTATTAATCGGAGTTAGTGTGTGAGTGTACGATATATGAACGCGCTGAAAATTTAATTGATAATAATCTAATGAAATTTAATTTAATTGATTGAGCTTCTTGTGTACGCCATCCTTTATCCATTCCTCAGCACGCTACCCTTATCTTCCAGTATAATCCATTTCTCACTTTTATCAAAGCCCTTCTTCCTGTAAAAAAATAAAATTAAAGCATGGCCGCGCATTCATAATAATGCTCGTTTTCCCCAAATCATCTCAGAGCAAATCAATTCGATCCTTAAAAAAAAAGCAAAACAAAAATGGCCGCAAGCATGTTTCTTCCCAAATCGTCGCGATTAACATGATCGAGGGGCGCTCGGGTCCTTGAAGCGAATCGAAGGATTGAAGCCGCATGCGAATTGGTGTTGTCGCGATTAACATGATCGAGGGGGCGGCGAATGCAATCGCGAGCTTCGTCTCGCAAGAGTTCGCAACGTCGAGCATCGGATTTGAGGGTTTGTCACGTGTTGATTTCGAGATGGGTCTCGCGATCTGGAAGGTGAGGACTCGGCGCAGTGGAGATGGCAGCGTGGAGGGAGGACGGTAGTGACGTACCGCTAGGGTTTCGACTCGATTGGCTAAAGTCAGTGAACCACTTAAGTTCATATCGCTGTGTCGATGATTGAGGGCTCGTCATCATTCGATATCGGAAGGGTGGTGAACGGTGCTCGTAAGTAAGGTACGGTCGAGGTGAGATATTCGTTTTTACTATTAATTTTAAATTAATAGATATGTATATTTCTTATTCGATTTGAATATAGGAAGTTTGTGTGTAGAAAAAAAAGAAGAGAGAATAAAAAAAGAAATTCACAGAGAAGAAATTTCTATTTAATTTATTTATGTGAAGAGAAAAAAATATATACAGTGAAATTATATTTCAATAAATGTATATACATAGATAAGCAGAAAAAATTTAGTTTTGAATTATAATTTGAATAGTTGAACAAGTAAGTTATCTGAAAACTATAGAAGGTTTTGGAAAAGTTTGGAAAGTTAATAAGAAAGGTAATGTATCTTTTATTAAAAAGATAGTTGGTAGGATGTTTAATTGTTGGTTTTGGAAAAATAATAATGGGTATTAGACCATTCTTCCTAACTAGTAATTTCGGCGACGAAATTCTTTTAAGGGGGGTGGAATGTGACGACCCAGAATTTTCGAGCATTTAAAATCGGAATATTTAATTGATTTTAAATATTCAATAGAGTATTTTTAACTTGAATTACGAATATCACTAATTGAATTATTAAATTAAATAAGTGAAGTGAGTAAAATATTAAATCTGAAGTTTTAAACCTGTTAAAAATATTTTAAAGGTTTGTAAAATTTATATTAATAACACTGAAGATAATAGAAGTTTTAAAATTGAATTTAATAGTGATTTATTCGGTTTTGAAATTTTATTGTTTAAATTGGATTTAAAAATAGCCATCCGGGGCACAGTCTCGGAATTTAACGAAACCAGTTCAATTGGTCCGTAATATTGAATTATTACCGGATTTCAAATTTCGTATTAATCGGAGTTAGTATGTGAGTGTACGATATATAAACGCGATGAAAATTTAATTGATAATAATCTAATGAAATTTAATTTAATTGATTGAGCTTCTTGTGTATGCCATCCTTTATCCATTCCTTAACACGCTACCCTATCTTCCAGTATAATCCATTTCTCGTCACTTTTATTAAAGCCTTTCTTCCTGTAAAAATAAAAATAAATTAAAGCATGGCCGCGCATTCATAATAATGCTCGTTTTCCCCAAATCATCTCAGAGCAAATCAATTCGATCCTTAAAAAAAAAAAAAAAAAACAAAAATGGCCGCAAGCTTGTTTCTTCCCAAATCGTCGCGATTAACATGATCGAGGGGCGCTCGGGTCCTCGAAGCGAATCGAAGGATTGAAGCCGCATGCGAATCGGTGTTGTCGCGATTAACATGATCGAAGGGGCGGCGAATGCAATCGCGAGCTTCGTCTCGCAAGAGTTCGCAACGTCGAGCATCGGATTTGAGGGTTTGTCACGTGTTGATTTCGAGATGGATCTCGCGATCTGGAAGGTGAGGACTCGGCGTAGTGGAGATGGCAGCGTGGAGGGAGGACGGCAGTGACGTACCGCTAGGGTTTCGACTCGATTGGCTAAAGTCAGTGAACCACTTGAGTTCATATCGCTGTGTCGATGATTGAGGGCTCGTCATCATTCGATATCGGAAGGGTGGTGAACGGTGCTCGCAAGTAAGGTACGGTCGAGGTGAGATATTCGTTTTTACTATTAATTTTAAATTAATAGATATGTATATTTCTTATTCGATTTGAATATAGGAAGTTTGTGTGTAGAAAAAAAAGAAGAGAGAATAAAAAAAGAAATTCACAGAGAAGAAATTTCTATTTAATTTATTTATGTGAAGAGAAAAAAATATATACAGTGAAATTATATTTCAATAAATGTATATACATAGAGAAGCAGAAAAATAATTTATTACAGTAAGTATAAACCATTTTCTGTTTAATATAAATGCTTGGAAGAATATTTTTATTTATTTCCATTTGGATTTAATGAATATATAAGTTTACAGAACTAAATGTATGCGAACACAAGATTTAGAAAACAACAAAATAAATGCAATAAATTTAGGCGATTAATTTATCAAATGGAAATTAATTATTCAAATTTGTTCGAATATTAATAAAATCATCTAATATTTATTCAAGGTCAAAATCTGAAAGGAAACGGGATGGTTGGGTTGGACCACAAACGGAAGCAAAGGTGAGTTAATCTCACTCGGTGGATTTAAATTTAAATTTAAATGATTAAATTTAAGTAATTGTTTGAATGGGTGAATTGATTGATGTGATATAGTATGATATTTTGGAATTGGTATATTATATTGTGCTAACGTTGTGGATGCAGGGAAAAACAGGTTGGAGGGATCCAACTGAGTCCCTCAATGTTTATTTAAATTATTTAATACCCTCTGTTGTGATTTATTTGATATTCTATGATGATCTTTATTGGAAAATTGAATGCTATGGTTCGATTGGATATAATTGGGTATGATGAATTACCAAAAATATATAAATTGGAATTTGGAAAGATAATAAAGGAAGTGAAATTGTAAGTAAAATAATTATAGAAATTTGAAGAAATTTTTAAATGAATTGGAAAGAAATAAAACGACTCTAAAATTCTAATAAATAAATCTTGAGTATAGAAAGGAAATTTGAATAAACAGAAAGTTAATGAATTTTAATCTTCAATGATATTAATTAAAAGAATAAAACATTTTTTTGAAATTTAAGATTTAAATTATTGAAAAGAATAAAGAAGAAGTTGGGAAAAGCTGAAATTCGTATATTTCAGTTAAAAAGGTTTAAAAACAAACGGGAATAATAACATTAATAATAAGTCCATAACTAATGAATTTTGAAATGAATTGAGAAATTAAAGAAACTTATTTCAAATAAAATAAATTGGAAATCAATTTTGGGGAAATTGATTTAAGTGACTGAGGTTGGAATTTTCTTTGGATGGCCAAGTACATGTTTTTAAAAAGTAAAATTTGTAAATATAAATTAAATGTTTTAAAGTTGTTTTTTAAGAAAGCAAGTTTTGTAAAATTTATTATTTCTATTATTTTAAGTCTAAAGTAGGTATTTTCTTTTAATCTATTTTAGCAGTAATTATTAAGGAGTAACTTAGTAATTTGTTTTTTAAAAAAGTAGAAATCTAGTTTTTATATTTTATTAAGTAACTTTATTCTCAAATGTTTATATAGTAAGTATTTTTAGTAAATTATTAAAGTAGTTTTAACTTAAGTGTTTAAAGGTAAATTCCAAAGTAAGTATTTTTGTTTAATCTATTATCATAATAATTGTTTAAAGAATGATTTGGTCTTTTGTTTAAAGTATTATTATAAATTAAGTATTAAAGTAAATTTTTCTAAATTGAATGTTAAATATATTTTACAATAAAATGTTTTCAAATTATTTTAAAAATCTAAAATTTTGTGCTTGGTGATTCCAGTGGAAATGGAAATACTCGGAATTTATTCTGAGAAAAGGAATATAGTTTGGAAATTGTTTTCAAAAGGATTTGAAAGTGAGAATATATCTTGTAAAGATATTTTGAATAAATAAATAATTTGGGAAATTATTTATTGGTTGATGGTTGTTTGTGAATATTAATTGATAGTTAAATCACCGACTATCAATATTGGACAATTGCGTTGATCGTTTCGAAGAGACCGGGATCGAGATTTATTTCTCGAAAACCACTTCGATCCGGTTTGTACGTTCCGTGGAACGATTTTGGATTTGAAGATGGAGCAATGAAGTGCAAGGGCTAGTCGCTACTAATCCTGAGGATATTTCCAAAATGGATGTAGTAGGAATAGTGCCTTTGGTTCCGTTCGAACCCGGGACGGACTTGTATGGATGAATGCTTGCGAAACATCGTCAGGTGGACGATGAGCATTCTAAGGGATGTGTTCTAAAAAGGTAACGCTTAGCCTCAAGCCTCATCAAATGGGAATGACTGAAAATCAGGGGTTATGCAGCAAGGCTAGGTGGGTAGCACCCAAGCAGGGTGAGGTCATTCCTGTCTAGATGTCCCCTTTTATTTCGGCTTAGTGGGCGGTTGCTGATCCCAACCGCGGAGTGATCTCACTCGGGATTATCCAACAAGGGGTAGTCCCGGCCTTGTGTTGTAGGGGAGCGGGCGTACTCCTCGGTACGGTGATCTAGGCCCCGTACTGTGACAGGTGGTACCCAGTGCCTAGTCATTGGTTGGAAATCCATTCCCCCTATGAGCCTTGTAAGAGTTTTGTTTGTATTACCCACTCTGTGGCTAGTAGTTGGAATTTAATCATGTAACAATTTCGGCTATTTTATAAGTATTTGTATATGACCCTATTATAATATCAGAGGATTTCTATAAAAATTGTTTTAGCTATAGTAAGGTAAAAACCCGACATGTTTATTTGTGGCGTGGTCTTACGAGATGCTTTATTTTCAAAAGGATTTTTGAAACGTTAATAATCAGTTGGGTGTGATTTTCTCACGCTGGTATTCCAGACTGACTCGGGTATTATTTAACTGTATTGCTCGGGCCAGACCGAGTATTACAGGATACAGGATATGATGCCGTGGAGCTCAGGAGACGAGCAGGATGACGATACATACTCCCGTACTTGTATATCTATATATATTTCGCTATAATTGAGTTACTGTGTATCCATTTATATGTTATCGATGCTGATGTTGAGCTGTGATTGATGTACTCTGATGATGTAATATGTAAACAGATGTATTTGCCTTTTGAGTAAAATGTATTTATTATCTATTATATTTTATTCCGCCGCGATGGTTAGATTCTGATGTTGTTTTCTATTTTCTTCTTCTACCTCTTCTTTTTAACTCAAATGGTTCGTATTTCTGTACAACTTGAGTTGATTGTTGTAGAATAGTGTTAACTCAAGGGGTACGGATTTACGGGCTGTTACACACTACCTACTTATCCTTAATTGGTTTTAGACAATTCTTCTTCAAATACCCAGGCTTGTTACAGTTGTCACATTACATTTTCTCACTTGCCTTGCAATCTTTAATCAAATGACCTTTTTTGTTGCTTCCAAAGCAAGTAGGTCCCCATTAACCCTTTTTCTTATCACCCTTTGACAGAGTCTGCTTTTTTTATGTTACACTTCTTCTTGACTTCACCATGATGCTGCGGCTTGGGCTCTTCTTTCTCAACAGAAACAAAAATATCAGCCTTAGCCTTAGGGTACAAGCTCATGGCGAAGCGCCTTCTCTACAAGCTTCTCAAACGGCTCATCTATATGGTCCACTAGCTTTTCTCCCAAGTAGTCATCCAAACCAATAATGAATTCTCATTCTTCATCAATGGAGTATTGATGAATGACATCTCGTACTTAGAAAAAGCATCAAATTCTGCTAAATATTCAAAAACTATCATCTCTCTCTACTTGAGATCATTATATTTTCTTAACAGAATCGACTTTTGAGCAACCAAAATAAAATTATCCTCAAACCTCATCTTAAATTGATGCAAAGAAATCTAGTCTTCTGGAGTAGCAATGATGATATCGTTCCACCAATTCATAGCTCGGCCCTGAAGCTGCCTTGAAGACAATTTTCCCTTCAAAGCATCTTCCACCTCCATATCACAAAAGATGTGCTTAAGTATCCAACCAATCTTGCACTTCTAGGACTGACTCCGTACCATGGAATGACTTTCCTCCAAGATTTGGATAATCTTTATTTAAATTGGCAAAATCAACCCTAAGCATTTGCATGAGAGCACCTCTACCTATCACTACTCTAGGTGCATTACTCATCATATTAGCCATCATAGCTCTGAACAAAGCTTGGACATCAAGCGTAGCGGCTCCTGATCTCGCTCCTTCCTCTACTCCTGAAATAGATTTCCTCACAGCGTTCCCTGTATGCCAGCTCATTCTTATCTGTAACAAGAATGATCAGTCTCTCATAAAGAAAACTGTTCCCATGGTTGAATTATACTATACAATATATTACTATATAGTTTTGAAAACAAAACTTATAACAAGTATGCTCTCTATCATGTGTGTATTTATACACACACATACACTCTCGATCCAGTCTGAGGCGATAACACCTTCCTTATCTCTACTGGATCATGGTATCAACTCCAGTTAATAGTGTAACCAAAGCTCTTGTAACAAGCCCATCACAATGCCCAGTTTAGCAAAGAACATTACAAGTAATGTCATCTGTTAATCTAGAGAACATTACAAAGTAATAAACACATCGACTAAATTTTCGGAACAATATATAATATAGATAAATCAGAATCAGTGTCATAGATCACCGCAGAATAATATACATCATCATATACATAATAGAACACGACTCTACAAAACATGAGTACTAGAACCACATAAATATATACATCATGTCTAAAATCTTGTATCAGGTACAAATTCACCATTAAAGAATATATATGACATAAACTTCTAACTGTCAATATATACAAGTATGAAGTAAACTAAACTACTCAAAATAGTCAACTTCAATGCTAGCCCAAAATCCAAAAGTCAACTTATCCCTGTACCCCTAGAGTTTCGACCTGAGCCGAGTATTATAAAATAAACCGGTCTGATTATATCTAACAGAAAGGCGAGATGATACAGATATCATTAATATATGACTTAAAATAAATAAGCCATAATAAAAATATGCCAAAAAAAATGATTTTCATAGGGCATATTAAATAAAATCACCATTTCAAAATTCCATTTATGACTTAGCCATAAAATAAGTCATCTCAAATTTTGCCTAAAACCAAATAACCGGAATAAGGCGCATCAAACAAAATCATCATTTCATAATTCCATATCAAGTCTCAAATAGACTGTTAAAAATATTGTAATAACAAATTCAAAATTCTTCAGAGCCCAAAAGATACTAAATATCTATCCCAAAATATCTGAAGAAATGGTCATCACTACGGAATAATAATGATAGTCAACTATTAATGTGATACAATACGACGCGGGGACTAACTAAAATAAATAAACCCCACCACGTAGCGCAATAGTCTAATGAAAAGAAACAGACTACCAAGTAAAAACCCCAACTCCTAACGAAAAGAAATAGGCAGCCATGTTTATGGCAAAACTATGTGAATTTACTGAACGAAAATAAATAGGTGAACATTGTCCAGCTATGAAATAAACCAATAGAGCTGCAATATAACATCTGTCTAGATAACATAAAGGACAGCTATATTATACCAGAACAGACCTAACCCCAAGAAATTGGTGTACCTACCTAAATCTAAAAATTTATCGATTCTTAGATTGATGAAAAATGAGTTATCCTCCCTCGGAGATCTATCGGTCTGAAATCCGGACACCCTAAGATAATACAACTCTAAAGTGTTAATTACTACCACTCCAGTAATCACAAAAATTTAACTAACTGTACCACCAGATAGTAAATTCAAGTACTTACTAAAAGCTAGTAAATTCCACTCAAACTCTATTTAACAAATTATAATAATAACCGAAAGAATTGTATGAAAAGTCCCATACTTCTAGAAATTATACTTTTTTGACCCATCTTATGTTTTGTTTAAACATTATATGTGGCAATTCCGCCAAGATCTCTTCGTTAGTTGGGGGAAGAATCAGCACGAATCGGATTTTTTGAGGAACGTATCGAGAGAGAATTGGATTTGATTAGACAATGTGTGGTCGGTAAACAAGGATTGGGCTTTTAACAGGGATGGAATGTATTGTCCCCGGCGACCGAAGCCCCGGTGAAAGGCGGCCGTAACTATAACGGTCCTAAGGTAGCGAAATTCCTTGTCGGGTGAGTTCCGACCCGCACGAAAGGCGTAACGATCTAGGAACTGTCTCGGAGAGAGGCTCGGTGAAATAGACATGTCTGTGAAGATGTAGACTACCTGCACCTGGACAGAAAGACCTATGAAGCTACACTGTTCCCTGGGATTAGCTTTAGGCCTTTCCTGCGCAGCTTAACTGGAAGGCGAAGAAGGCCTCCTTCCGAGGGGGCCCGAGCCATCAGTGAGATACCACTCTGGAAGAGCTAGAATTCTAACCTTGTGTCAGGACCTACGGGCCAAGGGACAGTCTCAAGTAGACAGTTTCTATGGGGCGTAGGCCTCCCAAAAGGTAACGGAGGCGTGCAAAGGTTTCCTCGGGCTGGACAAAGATTGACCCTCGAGTGCAAAGGCATAAGGGAGCTTGACTGCAAGACCCACCCGTCGAGCAGGGACGAAAGTCGGCCTTACTGATCCGACAGTGCCGAGTGGAAGGGCCGTCGCTCAACGGATACCAATCCGACAGTTCAATCGTTTATTAAAATTCTCTATTTCATAGAAAAGCATGAAATCCAATTGAAATGGAAATCATTTAATTTTCCCATTTAAAATCCAATCAGAACCAAAAATTTATTTTAAAATTTTAAAAATTTATTTTGATTTAAAATTTTAAAATAATAAGAAAACCTCTTTCGAACTATATAAATATATTTATTATTAATAATTTTATTAAAACCTTTTAATTTAGTATAAATCTCTTTTTGCTATTTATAAATAGATGAAATTTATAATTTGCTAATATATAAGAAAATCATTTATTTTCAAACAGATTCCTAATATATATATATATATATATATATATATATATATATATATATATATATATATTAAATCTCTACTTTTCAGATATTTTTATTTCTATAAGTATTTTCTAACAATAATACTTTAAATTTGTAAATATGATCATAAGTATAATTTATATACTTAACGAACCGATTTCATAATATATATCTTATAGAAAAATGATTTTCTAAAACTATTCTTTAAAAATTCCATAATTTAATATCTATGTAAAACATTAGTTTTACTAAAAAAATACTCAATTTCATAGAATAGAAATTCTATTTGCCTCAAAATTAAACAGTCAAGTGCAGCAAAGAATCGAGAAATTCAAAATGAATCATTTAGAGCCAACATCGCTGTATATAAAAGATTATTCCAATCATGGAATTATTTAGCAATTTTTTTTCCAACGACTACAGTCACACTAACAACGTTTGTCCTTTTATATAAGTTAGTACAATTCAATTTGCAATTGAATAGAATTTTGTTTGCAAATTGAATTCTTTCAATCCATATAACAATCCATATATTATTAATAATAAACTTTCGATATTTCAAACCAACAATTCATTCAACAATCCAATCAATTCAACCAACCAATGTAATCGATTATCGTGATAATTATATATATATATATATATATATATATATATATATATAACAAACGTTGGAATAGGTAAAAATGTATGAGTTAAAATAGATTAACTCACCTTAACACTGCGAAGAAAACTGTCATACGAAGCTAGCATCAACCGCTGCCTCCATCTATTCGACGACCACACCTAAAATCACCTTAGCCATAATCTGGATCTGTTAGCCACCATTGACCACACTGCCTATCCCAGGACCACGTGACCCTATCTTCAAACCCAAGCGACTCCAGTTCGCATCACGAGACACGCTGATGCAATCATCTTCATCTTGCCCTAGACATGCTCAAACGCCTCCACCCAGGTCGCACACTCATCCCCATTTCATTGCCACGAACGCGAATCGTGTACCTCCTCCACGAACGCACCAAAATCAGGCCGCGATCGTAATTGCCTTTATCGAATTTTTACACCTCCATCAATGCCATCCTTATCATCGCCGATTCAGCCTTCCTGTTTCGTGCGCCTCAATGGCCATCGCAATTTTGATTTTTTTCTGTGTTGTAATTTGATTACGAATTGGGGCTGGGTTAATGAACTAATTTGTAGGCTTTAGAAGATAGGATGCGGGTTATTGGGTTTGATAACGAAGAATGGCCGATTTTTGGGTCTTGGCTTTTGTTTGAGTCTAGTTTCAAATTGGTAAACATAAATTTCATTTCTTTTAAATACCCAATTGTTTATTTGTAAGTAAATTTTAGTCTAATTGAAATTAACCTACCGTTCATTGTACAAATTATAATTTTATATCTAGACAACTACAAAATTTTCATTTAATAGAATATTGTTTCGCTCTATTTGATTATTCAATATATTGATGTAAAAAAATAAGTTTATTCATCTTCGTCAATTTATTAATTTTACCGAATATCAAATAAATCTTCTATTTATCTATCTCAATTATACAAAACTATTTATACTTTTAAAATATTTCATATTAATAACACACTTTATTTGAATTTTAATATATTATCGAAAATGAAATTTATTAACTAAACCAAATTTTTCTATAACAAAAATTCTTTATTTAATAAAATTTAATTGAGTAATAATTTGATTCTAAAATATTAATTATCCAAACCGAATTTAAATACTACTATTTTAATTAAAATTTTAGAATAGCACAACTTTGAAAACAAGGTTATTACAGGCTTCCCTCTTATAAAAATTGCATCCTCGCAATTTCTTGCAGGGATACATCACACACAACATAGCCATTACCTCTCTTTCGAAAACTACAATTAAATTAAAACTTATTCAATTTTCTAGTTGGTTAATATTAAAATCAAACTTATCATAAGTTATAACTTAAATAGACTCATTTACTGATTTACATTTCTTTACAAACGAAAAATTATCAAAAAATTTCTAAGTGTTAATTTTTTTTAAATTTTTTAATAGAGTCTACTCTGTACGGAGAGCTATTTGCAATTTCACAAAATAATATATAAACAATATACATTGACCACACGGTCGGAAATACAATATATACCAATATTTTTAACATTTCTGTATTTGATCCAAAAACGTACCTTTATTTTAGCATTTTATGCATTTCTACTTAACTTTTGCATGCATATAAGCGAGCATGCACCCTAAAAACATTGCACAAAATCTTCATGTATCTTTGCTTAACTCAAATTAAACAAGTAAGCTTCATATATCTAAAATTTAATAATATGACTTTGGAGGTTGTTGAAATGAAGTCTAGAATGCTAATTTAGTTTCTTAAACCTTATTACAACTTTATGAAAATTTAAATTAATTAGTTGTGCATGCCTTCTACTAAGCAAGAATGAATTATAATCTGTAATAGTATAATTATTACTTTTGGTTGGAAACGGTTGCAAAACATTGAAGAACTAACATCATAGCAAAGACGTACAAATGATGTACAAGTATCATAACAGAAATTCCATGTCCCTTAACTAAATAAAGGTCAAGTGAAGTCCTTTAACCAAACAATTTGCAATCTAAAAATAGAAGCATCGTTATATATATATATATTCTATAGTTGAGTATATGGTGATTTGTTGATGGTAATACAACTTTAGATGATTAGTCCATAGAATTTTCGGAGCAAAAATATTAAATGTTTTCTGATTTAACTTTAAATTTCAATAAAGCAGGTAACATATAATTATTAGACCTAGATCTTTTTTTCAATTTATGTTTGAAATTTGTATTAACTTTAATCCTCTTCGTGACCAATATTTGTAACAATTTAGTATCTAATGAAATCATGTATTTCCTAAGAAACGTGAGATGAGTTGGTCTTCTTTCCAAATTTATATTCATCTGTTATTAGTTATGCATGGCATTTCTATCCACACACACACACACACAGATCAGGTGTAAAATTATCACCTTATTTATCATTTAGCTGATATCTTTAAGAGATTATCATAGTCAATGGCATCTGAGTTGCATATGTTTCGAACACTTGCAGCATTTTATAAAATTCCCTTGTATTCATTGTCTTTTGCATAATAAATAGATATAATCAATTGATCCACACTATTTATTTAGGTATCTAAAGCTTTTGATATGTCCTTGGTTAGAGTACCTTTACAAAGATGTTGCGAACAAGAATGTATTAGGAGGATTGACTTTCGAGGATTTTTTTGTTTGAGGTATGTAGTTATGATATCGTTTCTCTTATTTTTCTAGCATCATAAACTTCCTAACAGTAATATTTGAAATTATTCGACTATTTGTTGTTAGCGTTATATATTTGGGATGGTCATTTTGTCTTAATTCTCTTACGATTTTTTTCTTCTTCACATCAACTATTTTGTTGCAAAAAAAATCTATAACATCCTAACATCAGGCCATAAAATTAAATAATATGATATATGCCAATGCATAAAAGAGTGGCAACATGAATTTCAGAAATCAATTGACAGTCCACATCTTTTCTAACCTTATAATTTTCTTAAAAATGTATATATTTCAAATAAATTTATTTATTCTTTGTAAATCAAGTTACGACTTATACTCAAGCATATGCCATCAATTTATAACAAATGATAGTCAGGGACTTCATTTAACGATTGTAAATTGTATTTTATTGTTGGTTTCAAGGTTTTCATTAAAGCATGACTTCCCTAGAGATGCATATAATAATTTCTCACAAAATAATAGCTTAAAGTGTTATCATCATCCTCTTAGATTAAGCAATCCACAATTTAGCAACTCTAGTTATCTGTATTTGTAATGATATCAAATTAAGGACTATTATTAAGAAAAGAACAACTATAATTATATATATGACCAGGGTTTAGAGTTTTCAAACCGATTTAAAATAAGAACAACTCGAATTTCAAAACTCAACAGTACTTCTTTAAACACAAAACTTATTAATGCATAGTTTATAAATTTGCCTCCTAAAGAAAATGTATAGAACTAAATTTAAAAAAATAGTGCGCAAGGATCAAAATTCATAAAGCTCTAAGTGTTTAGATTTAAAGATCAGAACACACACTTAAAAAATCATCAATATTAAAAATATTCAGTCAATACTTATATATTTTTAAAATATTGAATCAATCATTTAATATTCGCTTATGAAGTATATAACTCATTACTAAAGTATTATAGTATGAAACTGCCTGCAACTCATGAATTAATTAAATTGATAAGTTTAAAGATTAATTCTCCATATTGTAAAACTAATCACTGTGATTAAATTTCAAAATATATCATGTGTAATAACTACTCCAACATCAAATTATCAATTGAAAGAGCAAAGTTAAATTCAAAACAATTTCAGATACATTTAAATTATTATAAATTTTCATATTACATAATTTCTAGATTTTCATCTCTTAATTCTTCATTCACAATATCATTTTCTTGAAAATTTCATTTCCTCTTCGAAACTTCTTTCTCTGTAATTGAATACATAACATTTTACAAATGCCAAATTTATTCAAAATATAAATCCTACTCTCATTTTATATATTTTATTTTACTTATCAAAATATCCTAAAGTATCTCCTTCAAAAATATAATTTATACACTTCTATAAAATATTATTTTACTTCAAAACAGTCCTTCCAAACCATCCATTTCAATATTTAGTGTCCAACTTATTTCAAAATTATATCTTTATTACAAAATATTATATACTTACTAATTATACTTAAAGCATTTTATTGTCCAAAACACAGTGTTCAAATATCTCGTCCTAGTGTTAGGAATCCCTATTGATAAAGTTGATCAGGTCCATCGACCGGAATTCTTAAAGCACTCAACGGGTAGTTTAACACAAATTATTTTCTATAAGATATACATATATCTTCTGGGGTTTTACACTTTCACCAAATTTTGCTTGCTTAAAATAATACAATCAATGTTATTCATATATATCCTTTATCACAGAATTTGATCCAATTTAATATTTGTTTTTATAATCTTTCAGTCCATTTCAAAATTTAAATCTTAATAAATTTCAATTCCACTGTGCATCTTTGTATTTATTCGGTTGCAGTAGTAATTGCAATTTCATTTTATATAAAACAAGGTTTTCATTTTCTTTTGCAGTAACCAAACTAATGAAGATGCCGTAATGTTTAATAATTAATATCGAGCATGTTATGAATTTTCAAAGGAAAATTCCTACCCAATACTAATTGAACAATTATTTAGAATTTTCAAATCAATCAAACATTGGATAACCAATCAATTTTTTTTCCTTACTTATTTTATTTATTCAAATTCCAAATTTAATTAAATACATATTATTTATGATTTATATTTAATAACTATTAATTACTTAGACATATTTATTATTTCCCAGCAATTCTATTTATTAGAAACCGCTAGTTTTTATTAATGATTGGATTTGTGCTGATTCAAATATGATTATAAACATCCATTAACCAATCAATTTTTTTCCATTACTTATTTTATTTATTCAAATTCCAAATTTAATTAAATACATATTATTTATCATTTATATTTAATAACTATTAATTACTTAGACATATTTAGTATTTCCCAACAATACTATTTAGTAAAAACCGCTGGTTTTTATTAATGATTGGATTTGTGCAGATTCAAATATGATTATAAATTCTTAGGGGATAATGTCTTATTCAATTACACATTTTAAGCTAAGGATAAATAAAAATAAACATTGATCTAAACAACATACATTTTGATCAAACAAACAAACAATTGCCTTTAGTGAAAAGCTATCTTCCAGCTTCCACAGTGCAACTTTGATCACTAACAGATCTGGTCACAGTAGTTCAATTTAAGCCATCTAAGGACTTATTAATGCTATTTATTAAATCTCACTCTTTACAGAAGCGAGTTCCAAATTTAAAAACCATTTTCATAACAATAATTTGTTTAAGTCAAAAAATTTCAAATACGTCCCAATGATTATTCTCAATAATTATTTATATTTCAATTTCTAATAGTTAATTAAGTTACTAACTACCACATATCCAAGGGACGGGACTCTAGGTCATCTAGGTTTAAATCTCGAATTTGCATCAATATATTCTATAATGTTCTAAACTCAGCTCTGTTGCCAAGCTGTAACAACTCCACCGCCATGTCCAGTTTAGTAAAGAACATTACAAGTGATGTCATCTGCTAATCCGGAGAATACGGTTTGTTAAGGGCGATCGAATATGAATATATCTTTATACTAACACTGACACGTCTTATTTACCTTTTGGAGGATCTGAATTGAAATTTGGACGTGTACAATATTGTTACAAAGTAATAAACACACCAATTAAAATATTCAGAATGGTATATAATATAGATAAATCAGAATCAGAGTCACAGTCATAGCAGAATAATATACATCATCATATACATAATAGAATGTGAGTCTACAAAATATGAGTACTAGACCCACATAAATATATATACATCATATCTGAAATCTTGTATTAGGTACAAAGTCACTACTAAAGAATATATATGACATAAACTCCTAATCGTCAATATATACAAGTATGAAGTAAACTAAACTGGTCAAAATAGTCAACTTCAATCCTAGCTCAAAATCCAAAAGTCAACTAGTCTCTGTACCTGTAGAGTCTCGACCAGACCCGAGTATTATAAAATAACGGGTCAGACTACATTTAAAAGAAAGGTGAGATGATACTGATATCATAAATATATGACCTGAAATAAATAAGCCGTAGTAAAAATATGCCAAAACAAATGATTTTAATAGGGCATATTAAATAAAGTCACCATTTTAAAATTCCATTTATGATTTAACCTGTGATAACCCGAATTTTGGACATATGATAAGTGGATAATTAACTGGTTTATTTAGTTGAATAGATAAAATTCTGATATCTGGAAATATAAATAAATTTGAATAATAAATATTGAAATATAAATATCTAGAAATAATAAATTTTACAGTAAATTAATATATATATATATAATAGATATATTCAAAATTGCATAATGTTGGAAATCTTAAATGTATACATATATAAATTCATTGTGAAATAGTAAACATATTAATATAATTCAAACAATTTAAATTGTGATAATCTCATTTATTTATTATTTAAAAATTGGCAAAATTTGATATTTCAAACTATAATAATGTGTTGTTTATATATATATAGATTTTAAATAGAATTATCATTTACAAATTGAATTTGTGTTTGTTTATATATATGTATATTTGAGTTGATCTTAAATTTGATTTTTAAATTTGAATTTGGATTTAAATTTGAAATTTAATATATATATATCTTAATTATATTTTGGATCTTTAAAATATATTATATATGATTTATTTAGGATATAATTAGTTTTTATTTTATTTTCTTTAAATAATTTTATTTATATATTTAGAAAAGTATTTATTAATTAGAAAATAAATTCAGAAGCTTTTTATTAGCATTTAAAAATAACTAAAAATACATAAAAGACAAGTGTTAAGATTTTAACACACAAATTAACAAATGTAAGTCATTAAGCATAGAAATAGACGAGTGTAACAATTATAATATACATTTGAACAAGTGTCATTTATTTTAATTATTTCTAATAAAAAGAAAATGAGATTATATAATATCTTTACTATCCTCTTTATCATTTTCTTTCACCTTCACATTTCAAAACTAAGACCTGGAAAGAAACTAAAAACAAGAAAATTGTAACGACCCGTAAATGTAACCGGTTTTAGTAACGTTATTAACTGAAATTTTTGTGAAGTTTTAAACAGTAAAAATTTTGAAATAAAAATTTTATACTTGGAATGCGTCTAGTTAAACATAGCAACTGGTCAATTTTCGTCCGAAAATATGAAAGTTTATTTCGCGCGTAAATTTACTTTAATTTAATCAGTTAAAAAAACGATGAAAATAAAACGTTTTCAAAACCAAAATATTTTTACGTAGAAAATTTCTAAATCATCTTTTGAGCAAGTTGTCAGTTTGTCGTTTTTCCAAATTCGGACATCTTTAGCTCCGTCGATCTTATTTTTCTACGATTTTCTTGCATTTTTCGTAGTAGAAAATTTGAAATTTTTATAATTCAATCGTACCACCGATATTTGTATGCTGTTTTGATCATCTTGTCGTACTGATCTTAACAATATATTCCGTTGTATATTTCGGTGCTAGGTGCACGGCTAAACGTACGAAACAATAACCGGTATCGGTATCGGTTCTGTTTCTTTTTTTGTTTGTGGTCAACCACCTTCCGCCGTTTGAAAAAAAAATCCGGGTCAACAGAATTTAAAAATCAGTTGCAAATCAATATAAGAAAATTTAAAGGAATTCATGCAAAATCTAAAATATAACGTAAACAAGGTTAGTTCTGAGTTACACTATAAATATAAAAGAACTTTAGCCTATATATGAAGTGGTCACGTCTATAAAAAAAGTACTAGTTGATGCTAGTATTTAGGATAACATGAATTAGTTTTAAGGTTACAATATTTCCAGCATTCTAAACGTTTGGCTCATTAACCTAAAAATCACATATAAATTTACTAACAAAACAACAAGTGCATGGCCATTCCACTTCCCCCTATAGCCAGCTGGTTCCCTATATTTTGTGAATTCCAATAGTGCAGTATGTACCCCTTCATTTCATTTGGTTAATCCCTCTTTCCTTTTCTCTTCCCTCTTCCCTGCTTGCATCACCGCACAAGATCCTCACCACAACTTCGGCTTCCTCCCTCCGCCCTACCTTCCACTCCACCTCACGCTCTAGACATGGCTGCAGTCGAACCTTTTACACCACTCGCCTCGGCAGTTGCCTCCTCCGCCGAGTTTTTCCAACACCACACCCATTGTTCCCTTCCCTGTAGCCGAGACCGCCCATCACCTCACAGCCTCCATCATCCTTGCCGCCTCCTCCCATGACCACTCGGCTGCCGTGCTTGCACTCCATTGCTCCTCTACCTTCATGCGTTCAAGCACCCACCGCAACACATGCAAGCAAGTTGGTGCTCAAATCTTGTTCCTCTTGCCATGCTAGTGAGTTTCTTTGTGTTCACATGTTTTTCCAAACTTATATTTTGCATGACTGTCCAAGCTTGTATACGTAAGTTTATAAGTCAGTTTGTTTTTTTCATGAGCTTACTTTGGTTTAGTTATTATTGTATATATTGTTGTAAATGTTATGAAAGTTGTACGTATGTAAACTGTGTTAGGTAATCTTCACTCGATTGTTTTTAAAGTCATATTGTTTTATATAAAAAAATATTTCGTATATAAAAGTATGAGTTTATATTTATAAGTGTAAACCTGAGAAACTAGTTTAGATTTGCTTTTCGAATCCAACATATTATCCTTTGCTGTGAACCATTAGATTTTG
This sequence comes from Allium cepa, assembly GCA_030765085.1. Classification (NCBI taxonomy): domain Eukaryota; kingdom Viridiplantae; phylum Streptophyta; class Magnoliopsida; order Asparagales; family Amaryllidaceae; genus Allium; species Allium cepa. The sequence continues at coordinate 438,836,429 of CM060944.1, forward strand.
CAATATAAGTTACTATTTTGAAAAGTTTCGTGGGGTTATGATTTTTAAAATATTTGATTTTGAGATTATATAAAGCTGTATGCGTATAAGTTGCAGCAGCCATTCCATTTTCTTCCGGTGATCGTACTAACCGTGCTCATTACATTATTATAAATGACATAGTACTTTTTATAGCTGTTATTGTATGTATAGTGTAGGCAAGGTTGTTTTAATTTTATATTTGTGTCGACGCAAATATGCTTCAGCTTGGAATTTTTTTTTAGTATATAATAGGATGTTATAACATGCCAGTATATTTTTTTTAATACTTATGCAAATATTTTTAGCCGTATGTTACATATAGGCTATGGATATTTATATATTAGTATATATAGCATATGTATGGTGTGTCTACGTTTTATTGACGTTATAAGTTTAATGTGTTATAAGAAAAAGGAAATGATTTTTGAAATATAGTTTTGTCGTGTTTGAATTCTAAATATAATTTTCTATATAATTGTATATAAAAGTTACTTATACCAATTTCTTCATCGATCTTGTTCTGATGTGTTCAATCGATTTCTGTCATCAGCTTTGATCGTTGAATTCGTGCCGATTTGCTTTGCTTGGATTCGTAACTCAAATTCCGTGTCCGTATCGGGGGGCGTATCCGGGTCATCTTTTCGTGCATCTCTAGCCTCGAAAGGCGAGCAATCACTCACGATTTATGTTCTTTTATTTATTAAATTTGATTTCAATTGAAACGACAATTGAAATATGTTGCTACTAGTCATTTACACTGTTAAATATATACTATTACCTGTATCAGTTCACCTGTGACATCTGACACCATTATCTGTTAATTTTACGATGATAATCCTGTTTGGTTAATAATTGATCGATTGTTTGTTGTTTATATTGGATGTTAAATTGTAATGTATAAAGTGATAAATATTATGAGATTGAAATTGACGTAGAATAGTTAACAATTTGGAATCGATATGTGTTGAAGTTGATTGGTTAAATTTTTATAATATGACCCCTTTGAATGTTAAATAAATTGACACGTAGGAATAGTGTTAACGACACCTTGAACCATTTAAATGTATGTTGTATAAATTGATGAAGTTTGAAATTGAATAATAAATATCGTGAAGAACAGTATAAATATTACTGTAATAATCTTTAATCTACATGGAATGATAGTGTAGATTCTAGAGATAATTTTATTAATTCGCACAAACAACAATGCGAATTAATACGATTATTTCGGGATTATTTGAATGAATTATTGGATTGTTATTGATTGTTGTTATTGCTTGTTTATTTACTTTGACACCATCCCTGTTATCACACTGCAAGTTCCCTTTGCTATGCTTTGATTTTTGAATTGAAATTGGAATCGGGTTGAAATGATATATACCCAAATGAATTTGACCTAGGATAGAATTAAATAAAATCCGATTGGTCAATAAATTGATTGAAAAATAAAATAATTATTTTATTCGAGCAAAGAATAAGTTTGAAATGAAGTTGGAATTTGAATTTTATGAAAGAAAAATGTGAGGATTTAAATCTGAAACAAATATTAACGTAGTAATTGATGAAAGAATTTAATTATTTAATAATTAAATTTGGAATTATTAATAAATAATTTGGAATTAGCAATAATTGAGTTTTGAAATTATTAAGCTTGAAATCATTTAATAATTAAATTTAAAATTATAATTAAGTTTGGAGTTATAATTAAGTTTGAAATTGTAAGTTGAATTTATAATTAAGTCGAAATGATTTGATAATTAAGTTCGAATTCATAATTAAGTGGAAAAGATTTAATAATTAAGTTTGAATTTATAATCAAGTTTGTAATTATTAAGTTTTGAAATTACTAATAATTCAGATTGAAATTATTTAAAAATTTAATAAGATTTAATTATTTAATAATTGAATAAAAATTGAATTCTTTAATAAGAGAAATTGTACTTTTGAATAAGTGCATTTGAACTTCGTTAATAAATGAAATTGAGTTTCTTTGTTTATTAAAGTTTTGGAGAAATTATTTAAGTAAGTGAAATTGAAATTTCTCGATTATGTGGAATTTAGTTCTTTATTAATTGAGTTGGAAATTTGTAACGAAGTCAATAAATAAGTGAAAATTGAATTTCTTTAACAAGAAATAAAATGTGATTTATTGAAATGAATGTGATTTATTGAAATTAACATAAGACTTGTAATCTAAAGAATTGATTTGACGAATTTAATTTATTTCAATTTGAAGTTTTGATATAATGAAGTTGAACTTAAGTAACTGATTTAATGAATTGAAATTTAAATAGAAGTTGTTTTGAAGGATAAATTTACTTAGCGAATATTGAATGAAATCGATAAATGAATTTAAATTGATTTGAATGAAAATTAAACCATTTTGAATGATTTCGAAATGAAACTTATATTCGAATTTGAATCAATATTTGTATTGTTTAAATAAAAGTTGAAATCGGATTATAAGATTCTGAAATGGTAATTTGGAAGTTTTGAAATGTAAATTTTTGAAATTGATTTAGAAGACAAACGAAATGTTGATTTATGAATTGAAATTGAAATTGATTTGGTTTGAAATATATTAAACAACCAATCGGTGTAATAATTACGAAAGTTATTAAAGAAATCGGAATCGGTTATGGACATACTCTCTGTCTAAACCGAAAACTACTTTAATAACTATACGCGGAGTTGTGATCCAGAATGAAGTGGTTGGAATGTTGCACGTGATGACTGAAGAAAGAGAACGATAATGGATAGCCTTGACACTTGTGTCATATTGGAAATGAATAAAATCAGGAGCCGTGTCGGGCCAAATGGGGTTAGCCACCTCGAGCGAACACACTTCTTCGTAACTACTACTCATTACTTGTGATTGATTGGTGCACCCTCGGAATTTCAGGAGTGTTGTTTCGTGGTGTTGCGATCGTTGCGGCGATGCGTTTTCACCAGTCCGGATCAGGCAAACGGTAGTTTCACTACCTTAGGTATTGCCTCATGTGCCTTGTCATACTTGTATCCCTATAAACGCGACCACTACGAATTTGTTTTGTGTTATACCTATGGAGTACTCCCTGATATCCCACCAGTTTACGGTGGAGTTTACAGTGCTGTATAGACTATAACGCTTATATAAAATGTGTTAAGGGGGATAATGGTAACGCCTTAACACTATTTTGATATTTATATTACTGATAGACATTATCTATTTAGCGTACACTACTACATAGTAGATAGTTTAACGGATTCCTAAAGGATGGTTATTCCAACATCCTTTGAGTTACTTGTATTTCAATTGCTATTTCACTTGTGTTGGATTTATTGATATTAGAATATTAATCCTGACTCGAGTGTTTTTTGTTTTGCTTTACGCTCGGGTCAGACTGAGTGTACTAGTATTCGAGGCTCACCTTTGGAGTTGGAGCTTTGCTTGAAGATCCAGCCATCTATTCTGCTTTCAGTATTCGATGGTTCCAGTGATGTATTCTGATTTGTAATTGATGTATCGTATTTCTCTTTTGTTGTAAACTCTGATGTATCTTATATATTTATATAGTAGCTTCATGAACTACTATCTCTTTTACTTCCGCTGCATATTATTACTCTGTGTCTATGATTCTGTGATTATTTATTTACTGTATATCTGAGTTTTGCCAAATTTAAATTAACAATTCGGTATTTTGAATTATTCAAGTTCGACATGTACGGATGCGAATAGTCCAAAATAGCGGGTCGTTACAGTTGGTATCAGAGTTTTTGGTAGCTCTAGGCAAACTTAGCATATAGGGTAAATGTATTTACAGAATCACTCTCATTCGAGTTTCAATCTCTTCCTTTTGTCTCAATTCCTTTGAATTTTGGAACGTTCCCTCGGTTCCGAAATTCATTCTTGTCCCTCACTATTCGCATTCGTCTGGATTCTGGAGTATTCCATAACTCCACTTCAAATGATCTTGATAATGAATCGGCGGTCTCGCCAAACTTTGAATGATTTATAAATGGGAGAAACCCTTTACAATGGATATCGATTTACCAGAGATTTCTGTATCCTCGGTTTATGATGCTATCTATCTCTTGCTATACCTGAATTCTATCTCTTGTGATCGAATGTAGATTTGCCTCGAAATTCTGCATTGACCTTATTCTTGAAGTTACGGTCGACCCAGTTAAGGTTTCCCGTGAATTAAATAAGCTTATCCATCTCCCAATTCTGTTAATTGTATTATCTTATCTTCTGTTTCGAACTTATTATCGAATCAAAATTCTCTTTGATTTAATTTCCGTCAAATTTGAATCTCTATACTTATTTTGAAATCCATTATTGTATCGTTGAGCAAGTAAGTGTATTTGTAAATTAATATTTAAAATGTTTTATATATTGTGTTGTTTGAGTTGTTGATGTTGATTTGGGTTTTCGATCGACTCGTCTGATCAACGCTATCGATAGGATTTCCATAATACTTGAACAGAACAAACTGACACAATATTGTTTTCAAATTTGGTAAACGAGATAAATTGTGTATGATTATATTATATATATGTATAACAAAATTTTCTGATAATTATTAAATGAATGGGTTAACTAAATGATGTTATTTGATTTTCAATTACTGTTTTGTAAACCACTGATTTGCCAACAAATAAATGAACAGAGTTATAAAACTTAGTTAATAAATTGACTTGGAAATTTAAATGAATTTAAATCAGATATTTGAGAATTTGATTTCCGGTGATTTCAAACTTTGATTTTAAATTTTTAAAGCGTATAGTATTTAAATTATTTTCAAATAGAAACCGTTCAAAGAATTTTAATTGGTTAAATCTGTACTCTCCTATTTTGTCGCTGGAAAATAATTTCGGTGATGACGGCCGCATCATCGACATTTATTTTCTAGTTTCGAAGTGGAGAGACTATTCTGTAGCTTTGCTATGGTTTGTTTTGAAAATAAATTGATTTGAATTTCTTAAAGTATGATTTGATTTGTAGTATATATTGATGTATGGTTTAAAAATTTGATTTGATATAATATATATTTATTTGTCTCTAAATAAATTTGAAGTTACTCGAAAATTTAATTCTTAAATTTATGTTAAAGGATAATTTAAATTATAAAATGAAATCGAAATTTTAAATATAAGTTTAAGCCTGAATAATTAAATTAGAAAATTTTACGAGTGTCATATTCAATTGCATTATATATAACTTACCTAAAATTTTCAAAAGTAACTATGTAATTGAATACAATACAATATAAATGAGATCAAAGGAATTTTTTAATAAATTTGAGTATTTATACTAGATGTAAATATACTTAATATGAATGTGATAAGATATATTAAGTAGAGTAAATTTAATAATAATCTGAATAAAAAAAAATTAAACTTGTCGAATAAAATATGATTATAATAAATGACTATTCAAATTTATGATCTTTGAAATTGTTAATTTAAGAAAATTAGATAATATACAATATAAATTGTCTTTATAAATAAAATGTGAGTGCGTATAATAGATGTTATACACTTAAAATTTTAAGTTATAAAATGTTTATGGAGATAAATAGAATAATAAGTTAAATAAATAATAGGTATGATTAATAGAAGAAAAATTTGTTTTGAAAGTTAATAAATTGAATTAAATCAACTAAAAGGAGTATCTCAAATTAATTGAATTTAAATTGAATTTCATTTGAAAGGAACCTTTTGTACCTAACATTAATAAATGAGAAATCAAATCAATTTACTGAAAATCCTGAATTTAAGAAAAAATTGTTGAATATAAATTGATTTAAATTGAAATTTATATGGTTTAAATTAATTGTTTATAATGTAATTCAAGTCTATTTTTTTTTGGTTGTTTCTATTCTCCTACCTCCTTCCTTTTCGGGGACGAAAAGTTTTGAGTGGGGGAGAGTGTAACAACCCGTAAATGTAATCGGTTTTAGTAACGTTATTACTGAAATTTTTGTGAAGTTTTAAACAGTAAAAATTTTGAAATAAAAATTTTATACTTGGAATGCGTCTAGTTAAACATAGCAACTGGTCAATTTTCGTCCGAAAATATGAAAGTTTATTTCGCGCGTAAATTTTCTTTAGTTTAATCAGTTAAAAAAACGATGAAAATAAAATATTTTCAAAACCAAAATATTTTTACATAGAAAATTTCTAAACCATCTTTTGAGCAAATTGTCAGTTTGTCGTTTTTCCAAATTCGGACATCTTTAGCTCTGTCGATCTTATGTTTCTGCGATTTTCTTGCATTTTTCGTAGTAGAAAATTTGAAATTTTTATAATTCAATCGTACCACCGATATTTGTATGCTGTTTTGATCATCTTGTCCTACTAATCTTAACAATATATTCCGTTGTATATTTCGGTGCTAGGTGCACGGCTAAACATACGAAACAATAACCGGTATCGGTATCGGTTCTGTTTCTTTTTTTGTTTGTGGTCATCCACCTTCCGCCGTTTGAAAAAAAAAGAAGCCGGGTCAACAGAATTTAATAAAAATCAGTTGCAAATCAATATAAGAAAATTTAAAGGAATTCATGCAAAATCTAAAATATAACGTAAACAAGGTTAGTTCTGAGTTACACTATAAATATGAAAGAACTTTAGCCTATATATGAAGTGGTCACGTCTATAAAAAAGTACTAGTTGATGCTAGTATTTAGGATAACATGAATTAGTTTTAAGGTTACAATATTTCCAGCATTCTAAACGTTTGGCTCATTAACCTAAAAATCACATATAAATTTACTAACAAAACAACAAGTGCATGGCCATTCCACTTCCCCCTATAGCCAGCCGGTTCCCTATATTTTGTGAATTCCAATAGTGCAGTATGTACCCCTTCATTTCATTTGGTTAATCCCTCTTTCCTTTTCTCTTCCCTCTTCCCTGCTTGCATCACCGCACAAGATCCTCACCACAACTTCGGCTTCCTCCCTCCGCCCTACCTTCCACTCCACCTCACGCTCTAGACATGGCTGCAGTCGAACCTTTTACACCACTCGCCTCGGCAGTTGCGTCCTCCGCCGAGTTTTCCCAACTCCACACCCATTGTTCCCTTCCCTGTAGCCGAGACCGCCCATCACCTCACAGCCTCCATCATCCTTGCCGCCTCCTCCCATGACCACTCGGCTGCCGTGCTTGCACTCCATTGCTCCTCTACCTTCATGCGTTCAAGCACCCACCGCAACACATGCAAGCAAGTTGGTGCTCAAATCTTGTTCCTCTTGCCATGCTAGTGAGTTTCTTTGTGTTCACATGTTTTTCCAAACTTATATTTTGCATGACTGTCCAAGCTTGTATACGTAAGTTTATAAGTCAGTTTGTTTTTTTCATGAGCTTACTTTGGTTTAGTTATTATTGTATATATTGTTGTAAATGTTATGAAAGTTGTACGTATGTAAACTGTGTTAGGTAATCTTCACTCGATTGTTTTTAAAGTCATATTGTTTTATATAAAAAAATATTTCGTATATAAAAGTATGAGTTTATATTTATAAGTGTAAACCTGAGAAACTAGTTTAGATTTGCTTTTCGAATCCAACATATTATCCTTTGCTGTGAACCATTAGATTTTGCAATATAAGTTACTATTTTGAAAAGTTTCGTGGGGTTATGATTTTTAAAATATTTGATTTTGAGATTATATAAAGCTGTATGCGTATAAGTTGCAGCAGCCATTCCATTTTCTTCCGGTGATCGTACTAACCGTGCTCATTACATTATTATAAATGACATAGTACTTTTTATAGCTGTTATTGTATGTATAGTGTAGGCAAGGTTGTTTTAATTTTATATTTGTGTCGACGCAAATATGCTTCAGCTTGGAATTTTTTTTTAGTATATAATAGGATGTTATAACATGCCAGTATATTTTTTTTACTACTTATGCAAATATTTTTAGCCGTATGTTACATATAGGCTATGGATATTTATATATTAGTATATATAGCATATGTATGGTGTGTCTACGTTTTATTGACGTTATAAGTTTAATGTGTTATAAGAAAAAGGAAATGATTTTTGAAATATAGTTTTGTCGTGTTTGAATTCTAAATATAATTTTCTATATAATTGTATATAAAAGTTACTTATACCAATTTCTTCATCGATCTTGTTCTGATGTGTTCAATCGATTTCTGTCATCAGCTTTGATCGTTGAATTCGTGCCGATTTGCTTTGCTTGGATTCGTAACTCAAATTCCGTGTCCGTATCGGGGGGCGTATCCGGGTCATCTTTTCGTGCATCTCTAGCCTCGAAAGGCGAGCAATCACTCACGATTTATGTTCTTTTATTTATTAAATTTGATTTCAATTGAAACGACAATTGAAATATGTTGCTACTAGTCATTTACACTGTTAAATATATACTATTACCTGTATCAGTTCACCTGTGACATCTGACACCATTATCTGTTAATTTTACGATGATAATCCTGTTTGGTTAATAATTGATCGATTGTTTGTTGTTTATATTGGATGTTAAATTGTAATGTATAAAGTGATAAATATTATGAGATTGAAATTGACGTAGAATAGTTAACAATTTGGAATCGATATGTGTTGAAGTTGATTGGTTAAATTTTTATAATATGACCCCTTTGAATGTTAAATAAATTGACACGTAGGAATAGGGTTAACGACACCTTGAACCATTTAAATGTATGTTGTATAAATTGATGAAGTTTGAAATTGAATAATAAATATCGTGAAGAACCGTATAAATATTACTGTAATAATCTTTAATCTACATGGAATGACAGTGTAGATTCTAGAGATAATTTTATTAATTCGCACAAACAACAATGCGAATTAATACGATTATTTCGGGATTATTTGAATGAATTATTGGATTGTTTTGATTGTTGTTATTGCTTGTTTATTTATTGACACCATCCCTGTTATCACACTGCAAGTTTCCTTTGCTATGCTTTGATTTTTGAATTGAAATTGGAATCGGGTTGAAATGATATATACCCAAATGAATTTGACCTAGGATAGAATTAAATAAAATCCGATTGGTCAATAAATTGATTTAAAAATAAAATAATGATTTTATTCGAGGAAAGAATAAGTTTGAAATGAAGTTGGAATTTGAATTTTATGAAAGGAAAATGTAAGGATTTAATTCTGAAACAAATATTAACGTAGTAATTGATGAAAGAACATTGTTTGAAATTTAATTATTTAATAATTAAATTTAGAATTATTAATAAATAATTTGGAACTAGCAATAATTGAGTTTTGAAAATATTAAGTTTGAAATCATTTAATAATTAAATTTAAAATTATAATTAAGTTTGGAATTATAATTAAGTTTGAAATTATAAGTTGAATTTATAATTAAGTCGAAATGATTTGATAATTATGTTCGAATTCATAATTAAGTGGAAATGATTTAATAATTAAGTTTGAATTTATAATCAAGTTTGTAATTATTAAGTTTTGAAATTACTAATAATTCAGGTTGAAATTATTTAAAAATTTAATAAGATTTAATTATTTGATAATTGAATAAAAATTGAATTCTTTAATAAGAGAAATTGAACTTTTGATTAAGTGGATTTGAACTTCGTTAATAAATGAAATTGAGTTTCTTTGTTTATTAAAGTTTTGGAGAAATTATTTAATAAGTGAAATTGAAATTTCTCTATTATGTGGAATTTAGTTCTTTAGTAGTTGAGTTGGAAATTTGTAACGAAGTCAATAAATAAGTGAAAATTGAATTTCTTTAACAAGAAATAAAATGTGATTTATTGAAATGAATGAGATTTATTGAAATTAACGTAAGACTTGTAATCTAAAGAATTGATTTGACGAATTTAATTTATTTCAATTTGAAGTTTTGATATAATGAAGTTGAACTTGAGTAATTGATTTAATGAATTGAAATTTAAATAGAAGTTGTTTTGAAGGATAAATTTACTTAGTGAATATTGAATGAAATCGATAAATGAATTTAAATTGATTTGAATGAAAATTAAACCATTTTAAATGATTTTGGAATGAAACTTATATTCGAATTTGAATCAATATTTGTATTGTTTAAATAAAAGTTGAAATCGAATTATAAGATTCTGAAATGGTAATTTGGAAGTTTTGAAATGTAAATTTTTGAAATTGATTTAGAAGACAAACGAAATGTTGATTTATGAATTGAAATTGAAATTGATTTGGTTTGAAATATATTAAACGACCAATCGGTGTAATAATTATGAAAGTTATTAAAGAAACCGGAATCGTTTATGGACATACTCTCTGTGTAAACCGAAAACCACTTTAATAACTATACGCGGAGTTGTGATCCAGAATGAAGTGGTTGGAATGATGTACAAGATGACTGAAGAAAGAGAACGATAATGGATAGCCTTAACACTTGTGTCAAATTGGAAATGACTAAAATCAGGAGCCGTACCGGGCCAAATGGGGTTAGCCACCTCGAGCGAACACACTTCTTCGTAACTACTACTTATTACTTGTGATTGATTGGTGCACCCTCGGAATTTCAGGAGTGTTGTTTCACGGTGTTGCGATCGTTGCGGCGTTGCGTTTTCACCAGTCCGGATCAGGCAAACGGTAGTTTCACTACCTTGGGTATTGCCTCATGTGCCTTGTCATACTTGTATCCCTATAAACGCGACCACTACGAATTTGTTTTGTGTTATACCTATGGAGTACTCCCTGATATCCCACCAGTTTACGGTGGAGTTTAAAATGCTGTATAGACTATAACGTTTATATAAAATGTGTTAAGGGGGATAATGGTAATGCCTTAACACTATTTCGATATTTATATTACTGATAGACATTATCTATTTAGCGTACACTACTACATAGTAGATAGTTTAACGGATCCCTAAAGGATGGTTATTCCAACATCCTTTGAGTTACTTGTATTTCAATTGCTATTTCACTTGAGTTGGATTTGTTGATATTAGAATATTAATCCTGAATCGAGTGTTTTGTGTTTTTCTTTACGCTCGGGTCAGACTGAGTGTACCAGTATTCGAGGCTCACCTTTGGATTTGGAGCATTGCTTGAAGATCCAGCCATCTATTCTGCTTTCAGTATTCGATGGTTCCAGTGATGTATTCTAATTTGTACTTGATGTATCGTATTTCTCTTTTGTTGTAAACTCTGATGTATCTTATATATTTATATAGTAGCTTCATGAACTACTATCTCTTTTACTTCCGTTGCATATTATTACTCTGTGTCTGTGATTATGTGATTATTTATTTACTGTATATCTGAGTTTTGCAAAATTTAAATTAACAATTCAGTATTTTGAATTATTCAAGTTCGACATGTGCGGATGCGAATAGTCCAAAATAGCGGGTCGTTACAAAAATATTCTTTAAGTTCCAGTTGAAAATCAAATTGCAAAAACTAAATCAAAGCAAGCAGATCAACTCGTTAAAAACAAATCTTAAGACCTGAAACCTGAAGTAAATCAAATGATCAAAGCAGATTCAACTCAAATCATAAAATCAGATGAATTCAAAATTTAACATCAAGTAAATCAAACAAGCTTTAGTTTTGGACAAAGACATCTCAGATCAAAGTTCTTTCCTCTGTTTTCTGTTCAAGTTATATAAAGGTGAGTAAACATTTAATTAAAAAGGCTTAAGAAAGTAAAATCTGTTGCATGTGGATACTTGAGATAAATTTTTGCATACATGTGTTTATAGAAATGTAATCTCTGTATATATGAATATTATTTGATCTGTGCATGTTTGTTATGCCTGTTCTTCTCTGTTTCCAGATTACAGAGCTTAAAAACAATTCAAAAATTCAAAACTCTTTATCTAATCATGGTTTGGCTTTATGATTCAAACAAAATATGTTGGATTAAACATAAATATAGTTTAAATTTTTATTCAAGCAAAATAGTTTTGAATATCTTCTGAAATTGAGTAAAAATAGTAAGATTTTTAAAAATTAATAAAAATCAAACAATTTAATTTACCGATTCAAGTATGCAACTTGATTCGTCTCTGGAAAACTTGATTTTTAAAATAAAAATTATGAATTTTAGTTTGGGTTTGAGGTAGCATTTCAGTGATGACCAGAAAAGTGATTTTGGGCAAAATCTGGTGACTGGGCGATCTCTGGCGGTCGGGGTTTCGATTGGAGGTAGGGGAAGGCTCGGTGAACTTGGCAAAAATACCTGGAAAGTGGCTAAACCACCGTGGTAACGGCGGTCGATCGATTAATGTTTTTAACCTTAACTTGGGTCGTGGTCGGGAATGGGTTAACTGTGCCATCTCTGGTGCATCGAGTGGTGTTGGACCGGGTGTGTTGGTGGCGTGGAGGTCTGGCGAGGCTGAGGGTGGAATTCCACGACCTCTAGTGTCGACATCAGGAGTTCGAAGAGTTTTCAGGTAAGGCTATTGTTCCTGGAATTGTTCGAGTTACCTCGATTTTGTTATTGAGTTTGTTTGAGAGTTTGGATGGTCGGAAATAGTAGAGTTGGCGATCGACGATGTGTGAGGGGTTGTCATCAGTGGTCAGAAAAGCGCTAATTGCCAGTGCATGTGCACAGGGTTGGTCTGTGTGTCAGTGGGTTGGAAGAGAGGGATGGTCTCGAAGAGGAGATCAGGTTTGTGGGTTGATTTCTCGAGTTCATGCTCGGGTGGTTGTGCGTGAGTTGAATCATGTAACAGTTTTTAAAACCTAACTAAATTTTTGTAAAAGAAAGGGAAGAAGATGAGAAACTTGAGTCAGGACTCGAGCCAGGGTCAGGTTGAAACCGAACCGAAGCAGAGGTTTGAAAATGTTTTAAAATCGTTTTGAAAAGAAAATTTTAAATTTAAATTAAAAATGGTATAAACTATTTTATAATAAATGTTCTAAACTATTTTAATTAAAAAAGTTTTATGATTTGTTAACTTAAAGTTGAGAAATGCTTAAGTATTTTAAAAACTTAATTTTCAAAAGTAATTAAATATAAATTAAAAGAATGAAATGTTTTAAAAACATGTATTAATTAAAGTTAGGTAATTAAAGTAAACGATTTATCTTGAAAATTAATTAAGGTTTTAATGATTAATGACTAATTTAATTTAAGTTGATTTATTAAGGAAGATAATTAAAAGATGGTTAAGTATTTTGAGTTAATCACTTAATGAAATTAATTAATGACAATTACTTAATTAAGTAATTATTGAATAATTACTTATTGTCATTAATTAAGGTGGGTAATTGATGGATAATTACTAAATGTGATTTATAAAAAGATAATTACTTGACGTAAGTAATTAAAGGGAAATTACTTAATGAAGTAATTAAGATAAATTACTTAAAGTAAGTAATTAAAGGATTGATTAATTAAGGAAATTAATTAGGGGTTAGTTAATTAATGAGTATGATTAATTAAAGGATAATTAATCAATGTAAGTGATTATAAGATAAGTAATTTGAGTAATTAATTAAGGATAATTACTGTAAATGGTTAAGGATAATTAATTCGTGAATTAATTAAAGGCTAATTACTTAATGTAATTAAAGTATAAATAATCAAGGATGATTAATTAAGATGGATAATTATTGAGTGATTAATTAATTGGTTTGTAATTAATTAATAAGCCGGATTTAAAAGTAATTGAAGTAATTAATTTGATTCATTTGTGGTTAATTAAATTAATTAGAGAGGTGTGGTTGATTAATCTTGCTTATAAATGATTGAATGATATTGTATGCCCTAGATTAGTTGATATCTCTGGTGTGTGATGTGTGATGCTATGTGATATAATATGTTGGGTTAAAACAGTGACATCCTGTATTTAAAGTTTGAATTGTATTTCGTTTGAATAACTTGGGTTAAGCTGACATGGAATTCGAAGAGACCGGGGTCGGGTATTAGTAAATACCCGAAACCACTTCGATTCTTTATAAATTTGAGTTTAGAAGCAAACAGGCTAGAATGAAATAAGTTAAGTATCATGGATATTTATACAGGATAATGATTCTTGGATATTGTTTTGAGATAAATTATTGTCTTAAATCAGAATAGAACTCGTAGAAAAGTATGAGTTACCCTAGTAATTCACTGGAGTTATATAGCTTGGTATTTCACATTTTATGGGTTTACTCACGTTGGTTTCTAGCCTGATCTGGGTGTTACTTTGATGCAATGCTCGGGTCAGACCAAGTATTACAGATTTTCAGGTAAGGATGTTCTGAAGCTCAGGAGGCGAGCTGGATGGTAGGAACGTATGGAGTGTAACCCGCTGAGTATTATTGATTTGTATCTGGAACATGTTGCTTTAACTGTTCAGTGTTTGTGAAAATGTTGTAACTCTGATGTATTGATGTAAATTAACTAATACAATTTTCCTTTGTAAATTTCTATTTTATTTGATATTATATTTTGATCTGCTGCGAATGTGAGAATCTTTGTTTTGGTGTTTCTATTTCTTCTTCTTCTTCTATCTCTTTTCTTTTTTCCTAACTATCTGGAATTTTCGAGATCGGCAATTCCGGGTCGTCACGTTTGGTATCAAAGCAGAAGGTTAAGCGAGAACCATGGCTCTGGTGGATTTACTCATTAAGGATAGGGTCAGTGGTACACTAGAATGAGTTGAGTGTGTGTGTATATATATATATGAGAGCGTACTTGTTATTTTCTTATATAAAGGTTTTAAAATGGTTTTAATGAATGATTTTTACAAAAGCTTATATTTTATATATAAAGCAATAATGGTTGTTGGTTATTGAAATTGAATAAGAATTAAGTGATATATATATATATATATATATATATATATATATATATATAAATGGGAATTGAATAGATTGAACTATACAAATAAGATGAATTAAAATTGGTTTCAAACCAGAATATAAATGGTTATTGATGGGATTATTGTTTTCCAATAAACAATGATAAAGCAAAATGAAAAGTTTTAAGGGAGTAACAATTTAGATAAAATTGACTTGTAAATGGAAAAGGATTTAAATTGTGAAGTTTTAAGTCAAGAAAAGAATTTGGAATTCTTTCAAAGTGTTAAAGGAAATAATAAATAATATTATTCAGACTATTTTGAATATAGTCTTGTTTTAAAATAAGAAGTTGTTCGAAAACTTTAAAAGAATTTGTTTTGAATTAAAACCAAGGGTGGTTTAAATTTTAAAATTTGGCTTGGTGGGCCAAGAAGTAAATGTTTATGTATTTGTGGATATACAATAAACTCTAAAGTGATGAGTTTTGATTTTCCCTGAAGTGTGATGTAAAACCCAAAGTAAAATAAGTTTTAGAATTTTTAAGTGATAGAAGTTTGAAATTTGAAATGGAGAATTCAAATTTTGAGTGAGATTAATGGGATTAAATTGAATTTAACTTAGAAAAAGTTAAATAAGTATGAATGAACAACCTGATTTGGAAATTTCAAGATGAAATTGAGATTTAACTTGGAAAGTTAAATGGTTGATTTGAATGGGGAGTTTGTGTGATCTCAAAATGTGTTTGAGATCTGGAAATTGAAAATGGATGTATATTTTAAATAATTTGGTTGATATCATCCTGTTGTCATTAATAATCTTTGAACTATGAATTGGATTTGTTTAAATGAATGAAGAAATGGATTCTGGTAATATATCCACTAATGAGATAAAAGGGAAATTAAACTTTAATTTGAAATTAAGGATATGGAATCGGTTTCAAGGTTGAAAGATAAATTTGTTTTGAACTCTTATTTGAACTTTGAAATAAGTTAAAGTAAAGATAATTTAAAATGGAATTTTGAAATTTGGACTCATAATTAAATTGTTTAAAGATCTAGATTGTTGATTTAAAGAAATAAAGGTTGATTTGATTTAAGTGGTTAAATCAACATTTAAAATTTAACTCGAATTTATATAATTCAAGATGGTTTAAAGTTGAGATTTAAATTGCATTAGTTCAAATTGAATTTGGTTTGAATTAATTAGAATTGTGATTGAAGATGGATAAGTTTAAAATTCAATTGGAAAATTTGAATTGGAATAATCCGAAAAGAAATTGAAAATTGAATGAGTTCAAATTCAAATGGGAAGTTGATTTGAATTTGGGATGGGTATGGAAGTTAATTTAATTTTAATTGATATTGAAAGTTAATTGGAAATTGGCAATTGATTGGAATTAGAGATTGGAAATTGAACAGTTTAGCATAGGACTATTTTTAAAATAAATTGTTTTAATGTAAACTTTCTTAAAAATCTATTTTTTCCAAAGCTATTTACCATATACAATCTTTATTTTAAAAGCCAAACTATTTTATACTTATTTTATAATATTTTTGTAACTATTTAACTATTTTACAACTGTTTTATAAACTAATTACTATTTTTCAACTACTTTATAACTAATTACTATTTTACAACTATTTTGCAATTATCTAACTATTTTATAATTATTTGTCTATTTTATAACTACTTAACTATTTTACAAACTAATAATTATTTTTCAACTATTTATCTATTTTAAACTTTTCAAGCTATTTTTTAAATCTAAGCTGGACAGAGTTCAAGCTGTTTATGATTTATTACCAGCTGAGATAAGAATTGAAGTGATAATCTAAATGAGGATTGAAGCAACTATGAATAAGTGAATAGAATCATAAATGAATGTGAATAGAAAGGGAATTAATTTAGCTAATGATCAATGAAGATAAATATGTAGGATGTACGTATATTGTTTTATTCGTATAATGATTTGATCCAGATTCGAGCACAGAATTTCGAGATAGTATATCGATCCGATTTGGAATTTTTCACTCGATTTTCGACGGTGAACCTGGATATGGATTTTTAATTGATTTTGGAGATTCTCTATCATAGTTATGGCTATGCAAGGAGAATGACGGTTTCTGATCAAGAAACCAGATCTGAGTCCGCACTAGAAAGTTGGGTGGGCGATATTAGTTCGAAAGAGAAATTGTATGATCGAGTGAGCGATCAGATTGATATTGCGTACGGATGATATGTGTACATCGTACGGGTTTGAATGAAATTGGTATTGAAAATTTGTAGATTAGAAATGTAAAATGATTTTTGAAATAGAAAGTATATTTTGAGATATATGATGAAATAAAGTGGAAATTTGATATTTCTATCATAGAAATTTACTTTATGGATGTAAGTAATGTGGTAAGTGACTTTATAAAGTATCAAGTTCGAATATTGATTTGGAATAAACAAAGTTATATATCTTTGTCATATAAGATAAATCTCCCCTTGTTGAATCTATTGCCGGAAGAAAAGGGTTTTTGATATTATTTGAAGTATAAAAGGGAATTTATACAAGTATGAAGTGATCCAAAGATTTTCTAAGTTATATATATATATATATATATACGAAGGATCTTATGAGAATGATTTTGGAAAAAAGGTTTTTTGAACCTTTGGATTTGCAAAGGCTTTTGATTTTTGGGAAAAATCAATTTTGGAAATTTGGAAAGCCTAGTTTGAGAATTATCGATTTTGGGATAATCGATTTTGAGAAAGGAGATTTATATGAGATTCATATTAGGTGTATGATTTGAAAAATGCTATACGTGTATAGTATAAAGTGTTTTGAAAATAGCTCTGAAGAAAAAGGCGCTCCCTTGAAATGAACTTTTTAGGAGTACTATAGGTTGGTACTGCCTTGAGCCCTAAGGGGGGTTCTTAAGTGGATCCTGTGAGGAAGTCCGGACAAACTGAAGTTTCTGAGGATTATTGGGTAGCGAAAGTCGAGGGCGCTGATTCCTACAGAGACATTTGGGTTTTGCTGGGACGATAGTGCAACTCGATGTCGCTACGATCTACTATGGACCATAACGGAAATCGTGTGGAGGTGAGTGTCAACGGTCTACGCTTGATTTTGCCAGGAAGGCAACGTAACATCGGTAGGCTGCGATATATGGTCGAATGGAGTGGAGAAGTTTCATTTATTTGGCAACCGAATTCGAAGGCACTGATTCCTATAGTTATATGGGTTTTTGCTGTGATAGCAACGGAACCTCAGATGTAGCTGCGATCTATAGCGAGTTCCATGGCGTAATCGAGGGGAACGGAATGCCTACAGTTATCTATGGATTTTGCCGGGATGGCAACGTAACCATCGGGTTAACTACGACATGGATGGGGGTGATGATTGCTAGAGCATTCTCACCAAAAATGTTTCCTTGATTTCAAAAATGTTTTCTATATTTTTAGTAAAATTATTTTCTATTTATTTTCACTATATGTTGAAAATGGGTTTACTGAGTACTTATAGATTTTCAATCTTACACCTGATCAACGTATGACCTAATTTCTGTGATAACAAGGATGGACCGATGGAGACATCGAGTTATAAAAGTATCTTTATAAAACTTTTTATAATAATTTAAAGTGTTTTAAAATCTATCAAAGAGTAATTTTTCTGATAATAATCATTTTAAAAAATTCTGGTTTCGTTTCTTTTCGAGGACGAAAAGATTCCAAGGGGGAGGAATGTGATAACCGGATTTTGGACATCTGATAAGTGGATAATTAACTGGTTTATTCAGTTGAACAGATAAAATTCTGATATCTGGAAATATAAATAAATTTGAATAATAAATATAGAAATATAAATATCTAGAAATAATAAACTTTACAGTAAATTAATATATATATATATATTAAATATATTCAAAATTCCATAATGTTGGATTTTTTTTGAAAACCCTACTCCGGAGAGTAGAGCTAGGGAATACAACTGTCTGCCACACCGACCCCCCTTTTAGCTAGCCCAGCGCAAAGATTTGATGCCCCCAACTAGTTTATAGGATTAACAGGGACCCACCCCCTCGCCTTGAAATTGGGAGCAGGGCAGATGGGAATCGAACCTGCGACCTGCTTACCAGGAAGCAAGTATCATACCACTACTCCACTAAATGTATACATATATAAATTCATTGTGAAATAGTAAACATATTAATATAATTCAAACATTTTAAATCGTTATAATCTCCTTTATTTATTATTTAAAAATTGGCAAAATTTGATGTTTTCAAACAATAACAATGTGTTGTTTATATATATAGATATAAATAGATTTTAAATAGAATTATCATTTATAAATTGAATTTGTGTTTGTTTATGCATACATACATATATATATTTGAGTTGATCTTAAATTTGATTTTTAAATTTGAATTTGAATTTGGATTTAAATTTAAAAGATATATATCTTAATTATATTTTGGATCTTTAAATTATATTATATATGATTTATTTAGGATATAATTAGTTTTTATTTTATTTTCTTTAAAGAATTTTATTTATATATTTATATTAGTATTTATTAATCAACAAATAAATTCAAAACATTTTTATTAACATTTAAAAATAATTAAAAATACATAAAAGACAAGTGTTAAGAGTTCAACACGCAAATTAACAAATGTAAGTCATTAAGCAAAGAAATAGACAAGTGTAACAATTACAATATACATTTGAAAAGTGTCATTTATTTTAATTATTTCTAATAGAACGAAAATGAGATTATATAATATCTTTACTGTCCTCTTTATCATTTTCTTTCACCTTCACATTTCAAAACTAAGACTTAGAAAGAAACTAAAAACCAAAAAATATTCTTTAAGTTCCAGTTGAAAATCAAATTCATAAACTAAATCAAAGAAAGCAAATCAACTCAATAAAAACAAATCTTAGGACCTGAAACTTGAAGGAAATCAAATGATCAAAGAAAATTGAACTCAAACCATAAAATCAGATCAATTCAAGATTTAACATCAAGTAAATCAAACAAGCTTCAGTTTTGGACAAAGACAGTTCAGATCAAAGTTCTTTCCTCTGTTTTCTGTTCAAGCTATATAAAGGTGAGTAAACATTTAATTAAAAGGCTTAAGAAAGTAAAATCTGTTGCATGTTTATTAGCTGGAAACAGATAATATTGTTTGATCTGTGCATGTTTGTTATGCCTATTCTTCTCTGTTTCCAGATTACAAAGCTTAAAAACAATTCAAAAATTCAAAACTCTTTATCTAATCATGGTTTGGCTTTGTGATTCAAACAAAATATGATTGATTAAACATAACATATAGTTTAAATTTTTATTCAAGCAAAATAGTTTTGAATATCTTTTGAAATTAAGTAAAAACAGCATGATTTTTAAAAAATGATAAAAGTCAAACAATTTAATTTATTGATTCAAGTATGCAACTTGAATCGTCTTTGGAAATCTTGATTTTAAAAGTAAAAATCATGAATTGTAGTTTGGGTTTGAGGGAGCATTTCTGTGATGACCAGAAAAGTGATTTTGGGCAAAATCTGGTGACTGGGCGATCTCTGGTGATCGGGGTTTCGACTGGAGGTGGGGGAAGGTTCGGTGAACTTGGCAAAAATCCCTGGAAAGTGGTTAAACCACCGTGGCGACGGCGATCGATCGACTTATGTTTTTAACCCTAATTTGGGTCGTGGTCAGGAATGAAATGACTATGTCATCTCTGGTGCATCGAGTGGCGTCGGACTGGGTGCGTTGGTGGCGTGGAGGTCTGGCGAGGCCGAGGACAGAATTCCACGACCACTTGTGTCGGCGTTAGGAGTTCGAAGAGTTTTCAGGTGAGGCTGTTGTTCTAGAATTGTTCGAGTTACCTCGATTTTATTATTGAGTTTGTTTAAGAGTTTAGATGGTTGGAAACAGTAGAGTTGGCGATCGTCGATGTATGAGGGGTGTCGTCGGTGGTCAGAAAAGCGCTGATCGCCAGTGCATGTGCACAAGGTTGGCATGTGTGTCAGTGGGTTGGAAGAGAGGGATAGTCTCGAAGAGGAGATCGGGTTTGTGGGTTGATTTCTCGAGTTCATGCTCGAGTGGTTGTTCGTGAGTTGAATCATGTAACAGTTTTTAAAACTTAACTAAATTTTTGTAAAAAGAAAGGAAAGAAGATGAGAAACTCGAGTCAGGACTCGAGCCAGGGTCGGGTTGAACCCGAAGCAAAGGTTTGAAAATGTTTTAAAATAGTTTTGAAAAGAAAATTTTAAATTTAAATTAAAAATAGTTTAAACTATTTTATAATAAATGTTTTAAACTATTTAAATTAAAAAAGTTTTATGATTTGTTAACTTAAATTTGAGAAATGCTTTAAGTATTTTAAAAACTTAATTTTCAAAAGTAATTAAGTATAAATTAAAAGAACGAAATGTTTTAAAATCATGTATTAATTAAAGTTAGATAATTAAAGTAAATGATTTATCTTGAAAATTAATTAAGGTTTTAATTATTAATGATTAATTTAATTTTATTTGATTTATTAAGGAAGATAATTAAAAGATGATTAATTATTTAGTGTAAATCACTTAATGAAATTAACTAATGACAATTACTTAATGAAGTAATTATAGGATAATTACTTAATGTCATTAATTAAGGTGGGTAATTAAAGGATAATTACTAAATGTGATTTATTAAAGGATAACTACTTGATGTAAGTAATTAACGGGAAATTACTTAATGAAGTAATTAAGGATAAATTACTTAAAGTAAGTAATTAAAGGATTTATTAATTAAGGAAATTAATTAATGGTTAGTTAATTAATAAGTGTGATTAATTAAAGGATAATTAATCAATGTAAGTGATTATAAGATAATTAATTCGAGTAATTAATTAAGGATAATTACTGTAAATGGTTAAGGATAATTAATTTGTGAAATTAATTAAAGGCCAATTACTTAATGTAATTAAAGTATAATTAATCAACGATGATTAATTAAGATGGATAATTATTGGGTGATTAATTAATTGGTTTGTAATTAATTAATAAGTAGGATTTAAAAATAATTGAAGTAATTAATTTAATTCATTTGTGGTTAATTAGATTAATTAGAGAGGTGTGGTTGATTAA
This sequence comes from Allium cepa, assembly GCA_030765085.1. Classification (NCBI taxonomy): domain Eukaryota; kingdom Viridiplantae; phylum Streptophyta; class Magnoliopsida; order Asparagales; family Amaryllidaceae; genus Allium; species Allium cepa. The sequence continues at coordinate 438,858,314 of CM060944.1, forward strand.
TCTTGCATATGAATGATTGAATGATATTGTATGCCTTAGATTAGTTGATATCTCTGGTATGTGATGTGTGATGCTATGTGATATAATATGTTGGGTTAAAACAGTGACATCCTATATTTAAAGTTTGAATTGTATTTCATTTGAATAACTTGGGTTAAGTTGACATGGGATTCGAAAAGACTGGGGTCGGGTATCAGTAAATACCCGAAACCACTTTGATTCTTTATAAATTTGAGTTTAGAAGCAAACAGGATGGAAAGAAATAAGTTATGTATCATGGATATCTAAACAGGATAATGATTATTGGATATTGTTTTAAGATAAATGATTGTCTTAAATCGAAATAGAACTCGTAGAAAAGTACGAGTTACCCTAGTAATTCACTGGAGTTATATAGCTTGGAATTTCACATTATATGGTTTTACTCACGCTGATTTCCAGCCTGACCCGGGTGTTACCTTGATGTAATGCTCGGGTCAGACCTAGTATTACAGATTTTTAAGTAAGGACGTTCTGGAGCCCAGGAGGCAAGCTGGATGGCAGGAACGTATGGAGTGTAACCCACTGAGTTTTATTGATTTGTATCTGGAACATGTTGCTTTAACTGTTCAGTGTTTGTGAAAATGTTGTAACTCTGATGTATTGATGTAAATTAACTGATACAGTTTTCCTTTGTAAACCGCTATTTTATTTGATATTGTATTTTGATCCGCTGCGAATGTGAGAATCTATGTTTTGGTGTTTCTGTTTCTTCTTCTTCTTCTATCTCTTTTCTTTTTTTCCTAACTATTTGGAATTTTTGGGATCGAAGATTCCGGGTCGTCACATAACCCTAAAATAAGTCATCTCGAATTATGCCTAAAACCAATTAATCGAAATAAGGCATATCAAACCAAATCACCATTTAAGTCCATATCAAGTCTCAAATAGACTATCAAAAATATGGTAATCATAAATTCAAAATTCTCCAGAGCCCAAAAGGTACTAAAAATCTATCCCAAAATCTCTGAAGAAATGATCATCACAAAGGAAATAATAATGGTAGTCAACTATCAGTGTGACATGGGGCCTAACAAAAGTAAATAACCCCGTCACATAGCGCAGTAGTCTAACGAAAAGAAATGGACTACGAGGTAAAAACTTCGACTCCCAACGAAAAGAAATAGGCAGCCATGTTTATGGAAAAACTATGTGAATTTACCTAATGAAAATAAATAGGTAAACATTGTCCGATTGTGAAACAAACCGATAGGGTTGCAATGTAACATCTTTCTAAATAACAAAAAGGACAGCTATGTTATACCATAATAGACCTAACCCCAAGAAATAGGTCTGCCTACCCAAATCTAAAAATGTATTGATTCTCAGATCGATGAAAAATGTGTTATCTTCTTTCGAAGATCTATCGATCTGAAATCCAAACACCCTAAGATAATACAACTCTAAAGTGTTAATTATTGCCACTCTAGTAATCATAAGAATTTAACAAACTGTCCCATACCAGATAGTAAATTCAACTACTTTCTAAAAGCTAGTAAATTCCACTCAAACTCTATTTAACAAATTATAATAAAAATCAAAGGAATTGTATGAAAAGTCACATATCAATTCGACAGCTCAATCGTTTATTAAAATTCTTTGTTTCATAGAAAAGCACGAAATCAAATTGAAATGAAATCATTCTATTTTCCTATTTAAAATTCAAATTATAATTATTAACCAAATAATAATTTTAAAGAAGGATTTAAAAAAATTATTTTGATTTAAAATTTTAAAACAATAAGAAAACCTCTTTCAAACTATATATTATATGTGTTATTAATAACTTTATTAAAACCTTTAAATTTATTATAAAGCTCTTTTTACTATTTATAAATAAATAAAATTTATAATTTGCTAATATATATGAAAATCATTTCTTTTCAAACAGATTCCTAATATATATATATATATATATTAAATCTTTGCTTTTAGATATTTTTATTTCATAAAGTATTTTCTAATAATAATACTTTAAATTTTATGATCACAAGCATAATTCATATACTTAACAAAGCGATTTCAAACTATATATCTTATAAAAAAATGTTTTTCAAAGACTATTCTTTAAAAATTCCACAAATTAACAACAATATAAAATATATGTTTTTACTATAAAAATTCCTAATTTTATAGAATAAAATTTCTATGTGCCTCAAAATTAAAGAATCAAGTGCAACAAAGAATCAGGAAATTCAAAATGAATCATCAAGAGCTACCATTGCTTTATATGAAAGGTTATTCCAATTATGGAATTATTTAGCGATCTGAATTGTTTTCCAACAACTACGGTCATACAAACAACGTATGTCTTTTTATATAAGTTAATACAATTCATTTTGCAATCGAATAGAATTTCATTTGCAAATTAACTTCATTCAATCCACATAAAAATCCATATATTATTAACAATAAATTTCCAATATTTCAAGCCAACAATTCATTCAACAATCCAATCAATTCAACCAACCATTGCAATCGATTATCGAGATAATTATACATATAGCGAACAATGGAATAGATATAAATTTTGAGTTAAAATAGATTAACTCTCCTTAACATTGCGAAGAAAACTATCACATGAAGCTAGCATCAACCGCTGCCTCTATTCATGCGATGACCATGCCTAAAATCACCTTAGCCACATCTCTAAACTGTTAGCAACCGTTGACCACACTGCCTGCCACAGGTCCACGTGACCCCATCTTCAAACCCAAGCGACTCCAGTTCGCATCTTGAGGCACGTCGACGCAGTCATCTTCGTCTTGCCCTGGACATGCTCGAATGCCTCACCCCAGGTCGCACACTCATCCCCATTTCGTTTCCTCGAACGCGAATCACATACCTCCTCCACGAACATGCCAACATCTAGTTGTGATCGTAATCGCCTTCATCGAATTTCTATGCCGCCGCCAACGCCATCCTTATCTTCGCTGATTCCGGCTTCTAGTTTTGTGCGTTTCGATGGCCATCGTGATTTCAATTTCGATTTTTATTCTATGTTATAATTTGATTTCGAATTGAGGACCTAATTTGAGTATACAGGCTTTAGAATATAGGATGCAGGTTATTGGATTTGATAATGAAGAATAGTTGGCTTTTGATTCGGGGTTTTGTTTGACCCTAGTTTCAAATTGATAAACATAAATTTCTTTTCTTTTAAATAACCTAATTGTTTATTTGTAAATAAATTTTAATTGAAATTGATCTACACTTCATTGTACAAATTTTATTTCAACATCTAGACAACTACTGCAATGACCCAATTTTTCGACTTACGAAAGTCGACATTAATACATCCACTGTATTAAATGCCGCACAATCGAATGCCGAAAAACGGAACCGTTATGGTTAAAGAAGAAAAAGATAGAAGAAGAAATAGAAAACAATAATAGAATCTCACATTTAACAGCGGAACAATATATAATAGATAAATGAATAATCTTTAAAAACAAAGAACTTTATCAGTTTATACATACATCATCAGAGTTTACAACGACACGATACAACACTATTAGTTGGTATAATTTGACTCACATGAAAATTTTGACTTGCACCAACCCAAACACAACGGATACTACATAATGTAATGATACGCTTCGCCATCCAGCTTGAACTCCAAATTTCCACAGCAACTTTTCTGACTTCGCTCCAGAATAATGATAACCTGACTCTAGGCTGCCCGTGTGGAAAATTATGGGCACCCAGAGTTTAAAAGGGAACAATAAACTCCAGGTCAATCGTGGGACCGGTGTGAGATATTAAAAACTGTTATTTTCGCAAAGAAAGGAAAGGAAATCCGCTATGCTTTTGGAAAATGAAACTACCATAAGGCCTCCCGCCATACACACAATGTAACACAGAATTGGAGGAGATTTCTCCTTATGATAGTCAAACATGCTTGATACGCAAATTCTTTTTAGTATTATTATTAGTGCATAGTGCAGAAAACCTTTCAAAAGTATAATATTAATCTTAGCCAGCATACAACCACTATTGTATGCCTACTATAACTACCATCTAAACAGTGGGGCCCCACCATAAGTAAATGGCGGGTTATACAACTAAAACCCTATAAGGCACGTATTGAGATTCGATTTTCAACAAATGGTCAGGCTAAGGAACTTCCTACTGCCACATGGGTACACCTTTGGAGGGATGCCCCGAGAACTTAACCAGCACTCTGCTAAGGAACTTCCTACCGCCACATGGGTACACCTTTGGAGGGATGCCCCGAGAACTTAACCAGCACTCTGCCAAAATAAAGCCGGGTTACCTCTATAACTAGGTAACTACGACACGAGTATGTCATTCTACGGTCGTTTGCGACCTTTATCCGAGGATCCTCAACCACAAAGTATAATAAATTTGCAGCAACCACATAGGTTAAATATCTGGGCTCCATACCATGATACCACCCTTTTCCAAAAGGAAATGACATACCCTAAAAGGCGCGACCCTCATAACCTTGCCGCATTCTTCCTGTTTTGACCATTTTCGGGGTGTGAGGTCTGACGAAGTCTCGTCCACAAAACTACACTTTTCACAAAGTCATGCTTCGATCAACAAATGATCAGCAACACTTCGTATGCCACATTACCAATTTGGGAATATATCACTAGTAACCATCAACTACATAGCCTCTGAGCTCGTATGTCTCAAAGAAGGGTGTTGAGCTAAGAGAATAAATTCTTCGCCACCAACAGAATGTATTTGATAGAAACCAACTTTATATCTCAAAGTGTAACGTCAGACACACATCCATACAAGTCCGTTCCGAGACCGAATGGAACCGAAGGCACTTCAAAGAAGTCCTTGCAAATTCGGATATTCACAAATCACGTCCGAAATCTCCATCACATAGGGTGAAAAAATCTCTGTACCGGAGCATGCAGTGACATTCGACAAGTAATCCTTTCGTTTTCGAAAATACCCGGTCTTCAACACCGTCTTCAAATGCAATACTATTTCGTCGTATCATTATTCGGAATGGGTTTTATGACACAAAGTCCTCTCCTGGCTAATCCGAATAATGAGCGCTTATTTTTAAAAATAAGTGTTCAATCAGATTTCAAGCAAATCACAATTTTTTTTCACTTTGATCTTTAAATTAATGATCCAACACAATCACAAAGGTTCGATGTGGTTTTCGAATATCCATTTGGAATCCGACCCCCGGTCGCATCGAAATTCAAATGCCATTAAAAGGCCAATATTTCTAGTCGGTTATTTAACAATCAATCAACATTCACAACAATTACCGAATTTAAATAAATTTTCCCAATTATTTATTTCCAAAATACTTTCGCAAGATATAATTTTAACACTTCAACCATTTGAAAACAAATTTCAAATCACTTTTCACTTTCCAAACCTTTGAAAACAAATTTTCAAATCAATTTTAACACTTCAACTATTTGAAAACAAATTTCAAATCACTTTTCACTTTCCAAAACTTTGAAAACAAATTTTCAAATCATTTACCTCATGGGGAATAAATTTCCAAATATTTATTTAATTCCCCTGAAAATCTACCATGTTCAAATATTTTAAAATACTGATTTTAAATATTAGCTATGAAAACTTTATACCAATATCTCATATAAAACTTAAAATCCAAACTAATTTTTAAATAAAATTAGTAGATAGGGTATAACTACTTAAATATCCATTTTCTAAATTAAATATCAATTTTAATCTTTAAAATACTCCCTTCTATAATTAGTTATGTCAATCTTTACTTTAAAGATTTGAAACCGGCTTAAGAAAATAATTTATCCACAAACATCCTTTTTAAAACCAACTTCAAAACTTTTACTTTTGAAAGCAACTTTAAAATAAACTCGGCTTTCTAGGGAAAATACACCTTCCATTTCAAAATGGACCATTTAAATTAATTTATAAATCTTTTTGGATTTATTTTAAATTTACGTTCCAAATCCGTAAATTCCTTTACACACTTTTAAAAATAACCAAATGCTTATTTTTAAACAAATTTCCCTTTCCTTTATAAATTCCCACAATGAATTTAAATTTTCAAATATCCATTGATATACAAGTTTTAAATCGATTTCCAAATATTCATGTTCAACACCAAATCAATTTTTTTAAATTGATTTCCAGTTTTATTCTCCAATATCGAATCAAATTTTCTAAATCGATTTCCCAAAGAATTATTTTAAAACACCAAATCAATTTCAAATCAATTTCCCAATTTATTTCCAAAACACCAAATCAAATTTCCAAATCGATTTCTAAATTTATTTCAAAAACACAAAATCAGTTTTATATCGATTTCCCAAAGGTATATTTTTAAAGACTAAATTAATTTTCAAATTGATTTCTTAAATCATTTCAAACACTAAATTAAATTCCAAATTAAATTTATAAAATTTATTTCCTTTAAAAATAAATCCCTTTATCTCTTTCAAACTATTTAAAATCCGTATTTTAAATAAATTCTTTAACTTTTGAATAATATGACCCAAATACAGTTATTAAAATCCTTCCCCATATTTTTGGAATTTATTCAATAGGATTTCACTATGGATTTTCTAATTAAATTTTAAAAATCAAATTTTATTTATTTTCGGTATCCTACGATACCAAAAATATATTCGGCTAAACTATAGCTGTAACGACCAGTAAAATTTTCGATAATTTAATTGTTAATTATATTAAATGTGTGTTATCTAATATTGGGAAAAACAGAAATTTGTGACTCATTAATGGAATAATAACTTAAATGAGATTCAATAATGCTAATCTAAGTTAAATATTAACTATTTGAATGAAGTACAATTAATGGAATTAGTGTAAAGACTATACTAGGCTATAAATCGAATATAAGAAAACAAATGTAAATAGTGAATTAATTAATGAATTAATAATTAATAGTAATTGAATAAAATCATTATCCTGTAAGTAATTATAATATTGTTTGGAAATGATAACTTATAAAGTAAGATTAAGAGTTAGTGGCAACAATTATTATAAGTTACCGATATATTTTAATCCATTAAATTGAATTGGAATCAATTGCAATAAATCTAAGTAAATTATTACGTAAATGTAAATTAAGGTAATATTTGAGAATAATGTAATATTATCCATAATATGACAATTTGTTGAATTTAAAAGAATGGAAATGAAGACTTATCAATTTAATGGGATTTGAACTATAATGATTGGATTTATTGCAATTAAATGAAATTAAATATCTAAATATTACGTTAATTGAAATTAAGATGGATTGTGAGAATATTAATGTAATAGTTTGGATCTAATGTTAAATTCATCTATTTGACAATAATGAATTGAATAATAGAATGAAAAGTAATTAAATGGAATTATTGGAAATTAAATTTACAATTTCTAAATTTAATGAAATTGAGGTAAACACTGAAATTGTTAAACTAATTAACTCTAAATTGGCATCTAAATTTGGTTTAATTAGTGTGAATGATTTAGAAATATAAAAATGATAAGAATTGTCAATTTTAGAATTGAAATTGAAAACTTGATTTAATTAATCAATTATTAATTTATTAAATTAACTAGAAAATAGCCATTTTGGCCACCGACTCGGATTTCGACGAAACCAGTTTCATCGGATCCGTGACGGTGAATTATTGTAAGATTTCAAGTTTCGTGACATCGGACTTGTCGTTTGATCGTACGGACTCGAAACGCCCACAAATCAGTTTAATTGAAATCAATTTGAAATAAATTGATTTTAGCATAACTTCTTCATACGATGGACTTTGGACTGGAAATCTGTTCCATTGATTTTAAAATATTTAAAAATGTCTATTTTGATATATGGGTTGACCCAATTTCATTCCGAAGTCAGAACGGGCTATTTGGGCCAATTATCGTTCAACTTCTATCCAAATCAATCCGGTCCATTCTAATTTCAGCTTTGCATATATATATATATATATATACCTCATTATAAACCCTAGCCTATTTCTTATGTTCATTTTTTGTCCGTACAATTCCAATTGCTCCTCTTTCTCAATGACAGACAAACTCTAAATTTCACATTCCAATTTCAATATCAAATTCAAATCAAAATTTCAAACTCCACAAACTATATCAAATTTTATATGGATTCAAAACCCTCGGCGAGCACATCTCAGATCTGCAATTCATTTTTGGTTTGGAACCATCGTTTGTCCTGAAATCGCAAATCAATTTCCGGCTGTTCATTTGTGGTTGTGTGTTTTAACAGTGGATCTTCAAAGTTGACTCGATCGGAAGGCATGGGGCGTAGAGGGTGACTAGGTGAGTCGATCCATATGGTTGATTTGTCTAGGAGGACGGCCGGTTCACCAGAATCGATGATTTCTTTTTGGGGCGACGACAACCGGATTGGCGACCGGAGGTGGTTCGCTTGGGGCCAGCACATGCGGCGCGGCCTGGGTATCGTGATGGCGAGGTCAATCGAGGAGAGGGCGTGGGTGATGGCAGCAGTTGGTGCTTGATTTTCGACAGCTGATGGTGTTAGGGCTTCGTTCGCGTTTTTTCGTGCTGTATGGATTCAAATGTGATATGATGAGCGGCGTGGCGCTCTGCTATTGGCCGTGTTTTTGTTTAGTTTTTCTTTTATTTTTAATTTCATTTCAATTTAAATCGTTCTAATGTACATAACTTTTACACACGAGGTCCGTTTCAGGCGCAGTTTTCTCCACTACGATCCTAGTAAAATTCTGGACATTTTGGCCCTAGTTTGGTCAGATTCTGAGACTTTTCATTTTTTGGTTTTAAATTGGATTTAAATTCAATTTAAATTCAAAAGGTGAGTGTTTTAAGCCACTCACAACTTCTAAAATTTCTTATGTGTGTTAAATTAATTTCTGATGTGATTAGAAATTTATTTATTATTGTTTGGTATATTTTTATCATCATTCCAGTTCAATTGAATTTATTGAATTAAATTGTTATTTAATTTATTATTGCATATAAACTGTCAGTTAAATTAATTTATTATTGAATATAAACTGCCAATAATTACCTGTTATTTATTATCTGTTCTATATGGATGTCATTGTTTGAATTGGATGATGATTGTGATAAATGGTTGATGATCGATATTGAACGAATGGATGTTGTATTTTACATTGTTATAAACTGCAAGTTGTTATGCATTTTTATTTCATTCGGGATTGCGGTTTGAAATGATATATAACCGTATTTTTATTTTAAATTATGGATTGAAATGATAAATATCCGTATCACTTGACCATAGGGTAGAAAATCATACACAGACACCTTGGTCTATATCTAAACAATTTTGAAAATGATTTCTATGGTTTTGGAAAGAAATATATGGTTTAATGAATATTGGTTTTTGATATTATATAAATATTATTTTTATATATAGTTAAATGCTTGAATTTAAGCTATGTATAAGTTTGTTAAATAAAAATTAAGTTTAATAATGGAGTTTGATTTTTATTAAAATAAATGTGAGTAAGTATTTAAATTTTATTTAATATAGAGTGTATAATGATTTAAATAAATTGAGGCTGGGAGATGGATTGAAGATTTATTTGAAATTAAATTTATTTAAGAATTAAACTCAAAAGGGTTGAAATTAAATGATTATTTCAAGTATAAATGAATTAAAGGAAATATTTAGTTATTTGTAATTTTAGTTTTATTTAAATGATAAGGGATTTATTATGTAAAATATTTCAAAACTAAATAATAGAAAATTTAATTGTTGAATCGAAATTATCAAATTTAGTTTTGAAATTCTGGAATATTTAAAGCCTTGAAATATATTGAAATTGAAATGTTTTATCGAAATTGAAATGTTTCGAAGTTATGAATTTCAAAGTATTCTGTTTTAAAATTGTTATAATTTCAAATGTTTGGTTTCGAAGTGTATAAATTTGCAAGTGCTGTGATTTTTGGAAAAGGGATATATTTGAAATAAGAATGATATTATATTGATTTGGGTTTTAATAAAAATGATATCATATTGATTTGGTTTTTTAAGTGGAAATTTTATCGTATTTATATGGTTTTAAATGGATATTATATTCTGGGTTTGAAGTATAATTATTTTGAAAAGACCGTTGTGTTATGATAACGTTTGGTTGTTAAAGAGACTGGGATCGGAAGTTGTCATACTCTCTGCCAACTCCGAAAATCACTTTAACAACCGTGTACGCGGTGGAGATTCCAGAATGAAGTAGGATGGTGGCGGTGCTCCTTTGAGGTGTGAACGTGGACCCGACTCCCGTAAGTTGTCTTAAGGTGGCTAAAACAGGAGCGATCTCGGGCCAGTGAGGTAGCCCCTCTTATCGGACACACTACTTCGATACCATTCTATTACTCTGTGATTGATTGGGCCTTTGATTTTTGAGGGTGTGGCTCGAGGTGGGCGGTAGCTGCGCACTATGCGTCACCACCAGCCCGTGTGCGTAGTTGGTATATCTACCCTGGCATTGCCTTGTGTGCCGTGTCACCTACCCTAGCGAGCTTTACTACGAGTTTGATTTGTGTCGTACCTATGGAGTATCTTCTCGTAGTCTCCCTATCAGGAGATATGCAGGTACTGTATAGACTAATGACACTATACGTGTTAAGGGCTATATGGGCAGCCCCTTAACGCTATTTTAAAGTAAGTTTATTTTACTAATAGAAATTATTATAATAGCGAAATATTATTACATAGTAAATAGTTTAACGGATCCTTAGGAGAAGTGAACCCCGAGCATCCCCTAAGTTACTGCACTCATGTTTGACACTAGATAGGAGATGTCAAATCCCGTAAACATCTCTGACACCGTTACACTCATATTTACTTCAGTTGATTTAACTTGCATAAGATCTTTTAGTTCTGACTCTAGTGTTTTATCTTTTCAATTCGCTCGGGTTAATTTGAGCATTACAGGATTTGAAGACTTTATTTTGGAGGACGAAGACGAAGATATTATTACCATTTATTATTATAATTCACTGCATCATGTATTCCACTGCGTTTTTATTTATTATTCTCTGGTATGTGTAACTCTGATTTGTATTGTATAAGTATAATCGAATATTTGTAAAACAGCTTCATGAACTGTTATTTGATTATTATATTTTATCGTTTCGCTGCAAGATTCTATTTTGTTTTTTTCTTTCTCTGCTTTTTCTTATTTACCCATAACAATCCGCCCGTCTATATGGTTTAAGTATGACGTGTGTGGTTTATCGTCGATTTAAAGCGTACAAACGGGCGGGACATTACATCTATTATCAGAGCTTTGGTTTAGCGATAAACCTTAGCTTTGTGGGGTCTGACTCTTTATCAATAGGGTAGTAATACCCTATGGTGAGCCTTTGAGTGTATATATACGAGAGAGCATATTTGTTAGTGTTATAAAAAGTTTTGTATTGTGTTAATTTGTTCCGTTTTGTATTTATAAATTCCGGTTGATGCATAGGACGCTATGACATCAATTGAGATTTCTAAACACTTAATAGGACAGACCGGCATAATATTTTGGAAAATATATGTTGTATATTGTTTTATTTGATATTATAATTTCTCTCGAACCTCTCCATACAAAGGGGAGACTGCCGAAATTTTCCGTAAATTTTGGACTTAGAAATTTTTTGAAAATGTTTTCCGAACTTTATCAATTTAAGTATAAAAAGATTTAATGGTTATAAATTGGTATATTTTATTTAAATTAATTGATTTTGTAAATTTGTTTGTTTATAAATTTAATATTTTAAGTAAGATATATTGATTTCTTAATTCTTTATTTTCCCTTCTTTTTCCTTTTTGGGGACGGAAAGTTTTGAGTGGAGGAGAGTGTAACGACCCATAAAATTTTCGATAATTTAATTGTTAATTATATGAAATGTTTGTTATCTAATATTGGGAAAAACAGAAAACTGTGACTCATTAATGGAATAATAACTTAAATTAGATGTAATAATGCTAATCTAAGTTATGTATTAACTATTTGAATGAAGTTACAATTAATGGAATTAGTGTAAAGGCTATACTAGGCTATAAATCGAATATAAGAAAGCAAACGTAAATAGTGAATTAATTAATAAATTAATAATAATAAATAGTAATTGAATGTCCTGTAAGTAATTATAATATTTTTTGGAAATAATAACTATAAAGTAAGATTAAGAGTTAGTGGCAACAATTCTTATAAGTTATCAATATATTTTAATCCATTAAATTGAATTGGAATCAATTGCAATAAATCTAAATAAATTATTACGTAAATGTTAATTAAGGTAATATTTGAGAATAATGTTAATATTATCCATAATAGGACAATTTGTTGAATTTAAAAGAATGGAAATGAAGACTTATCAATTTAATAGGATTTGAAGTATAATAATTGGATTTATTGCAATTAAATGAAATTAAATATCTAAATATTACGTTAATTGAAATTAAGATGGATTGTGAGAATATTAGTGTAATAGTTTGGATCCAATGTTAAATTTATCTATTTGACAATAATGAATTGAATAATAGAATGAAAAGTAATTAAGTGCAATTATTGGAAATTAAATTTACAATTTTTGAATTTAATGAAATTGAGGTTAACACTGAAATTGTTAAATTAATCAACTCTAAATTGGCATCTAAATTTGGTTTAATTAGTGTGAATGATTTAGAAATATAAAAAAGATAAGAATTGTCAATTTTAGAATTGAAATTGAAAACTTGATTTACTTAATCAGTTATTAATTTATTGAATTAACTAGAAAATAACCATTTTGGCCACTGATTCGGATTTCGACGAAACCAGCTTCATCGGATCGTAACGGTGAATTATTATAAGATTTCAAGTTTCGTAACGATCGGACTTGTTGTTTGATCGTACGGACTCAAAACGCCCAGAAATCAATTTAATTGAATCAATTTGAAATAAATTAATTTTAGCATAACTTCTTCATACGATGGAATTTGGACCGAAAATCTATTCCATTGCTTTTAAAATATTTAAAAACATCTATTTTGATATATGGGTTGACCCAATTTCATTCCGGAGTCAGAACGGGCTTTTTGGGCCAATTATCGTTCAACTTTCGATCCAAATCAATCCGATCCATTCTAATTTCAGCTTTGCATATATACACCTCATTATGAACCCTAGCCTATTTCTTATGTTCATTTTTCTATACGTACAATTCAAATTGCTCCTCTTTCTCAATGGCAGACAAACTCTAAATTTCACAGTCCAATTTCAATATCAAATTCAAATCAAAATTTCAAACTCCACAAACGATATCAAATTTTATATGGATTCGAAGCTCTCGACAAGCGCATCTCAAATCTGCAATTCGTTTTTGGTTTCGCATCATCGTTTGCCCTAAAATCGCAAATCAATTTCTGGCCGTTCATTTATGGTTGTGTGTTTTAACGGAGGATCTTCAAAGTTGACTTGATCGGAAGGCATGGGGCGTAGAGGGTGACTAGCTGAGTCGATCCATACGGTTGATTTGCCTAGGAGGACGGCCGATTCGCCAGAATCGATGATTTCGTTTTGGGGCGACGACAACCGGATTGGCGACCGGAGGTGGTTCGCTTGGGGCTAGCACAGGCGGCGCGGCCTGGGTATCGTGATGGCGAGGTAAATCTAGGTCAGGGCGTGGGTGATTGCAGCGGTTGGTGCTCGATTTTCGACGGCTGATGGTGTTAGGGCTTCGTTCGCCTTTTTTTTATGCTGTAAGGATTCTAACGTGACAAGGGCGAGCGACGTGGCGCTCTGGTATCGACCGTGCTTTTTTTAGTTTTTCTTTTATTTTTAATTTCATTTCAATTTAAATCGTTCTAATATACATAACTTTTACATACGAGGTCCGTTTCACGCACCGTTTTCTCCGCTGCAATCCTAGTAAAATTCTGGACATTTTGGCATTGGTTTGGTCAGATTCTGAGATTGTTCAAATTTTGGGTTTAAATTGGATTTAAATTCAATTTAAATTCAAAAGGTGAGTGTTTTAACCCACTCATAACTTCTAAAATTTCTTATGTGTGTTAAATTAATTTCTGATGTGATTAGAAATTTATTTATTGCTGTTTGGTATATTTTTATCATCATTCCAGTTAAATTGAATTTATTGAATTAAATTATTATTTAATTTATTAATGTATATAAACTGCCAGTTAAATTAATTTATTATTGAATATAAACTGCCAGTAATTACGTGTTATTTATTATCTATTCTATATTGATGTCATTGTTTGAATTGGATGATGATTGTGATAAATGATTGATGATCAATATTGGACGAATGGATGTTGTATTTTATATTATTATAAACTGCAAGTTGTTATGCATTTTTATTTCATTCGGGATTGCGGTTTGAAATGATATGTAACCGTATTTTTATTTTAAATTAAGGATTGAAATGATAAATATCCATATCACTTGACCATAGGGTAGAAAATTATATACAGACACCGTGGTCTATGTCTAAAATATTTCGAAAATGATTTCTGTGGTTTTGGAAAGAAATATATGGTTGAATGAATATTGGTTTTTGATATTATATAAGTATTATTTTTACATATAGTTAAATGCTTGAATTTAAGTTATGTATAAATTTGTTAAATAAAAATTAAGTTTAATAATAGAGTTTGATTTTTATTAAAATAAATATGAGTAAGTATTTAAATTTTATTTAATATAGAGTGTATAATGATTTAAATAAATTGAGGCTAGGAGATAAATTAGAGATTTATTTGAAATTAAATTTATTTAAGAATTAAACTCAAAAGGGTTGATGTGAAATTTATTAAATTGGAAATTTTAAAAGGTATAATTATTATAACTTTATTTTGGGTCAAGGTGAATTAAATGATTATTTCAAGTATAAATGAATTGAAGGAAATATTTAGTTATTTGTAATTTTAGTTTTATTTAAATGATAAGGTATTTATTGTGTAAAATATTTCAAAACTAAATCACAGAAAATTTAATTGTTGAATCGAAATTATCAAATTTAGTTTTGAAATTTTGGAATATTTAAAGCCTTGAAATATATTGAAATTGAAATGTTTTATCGAAATTGAAATGTTTCGAAGTTATGAATTTCAAAGTATTATGTTTTAAAAGTGTTATAATTTCAAATGTTTGGTTTCGAAGTGTATAAATTTGAAAGTGCTATGATTTTGGAAAAGGGATATATTTGAAATAAGAATGACATTATATTGATTTGGGTTTTAATAAAATGATATCATATTGATTTGGTTTTTAAAATGGAAATATGATCGTATTTATATGGTTTTGAATGGATATTATATTCTAGGTTTGAAGTATAATTATTTTGAAATGACTACGGTGTTATAATAACGTTTGGTTGTTAAAGAGACCGGAATCGGAAGTTGTCATACTCTCTGCCAACTCCGAAAACCACTTTAATAACAGTGTACACGGTGGAGATTCCAGAATGAAGTAGGATGATGGCGGCGTTCCTTTGAGGTGTGAACGTGGACCCGACTCCCGTGAGTTGGCTTAAGGTGGCTAAAACAGGAGCGATCTCGGGCCAGTGAGGTAGCCCCTCTTATCAGACATACTCCTTTGATACCATTCTATTACTCTGTGATTGATTGGGCCCTTTGATTTTTGGGGGTGTGGCTCGAGGTGGGCGGTAGCTGCGTGCTGTGCGTCACCACCAGCCCATGTGCGTAATTGGTATATCTACCCTGGCATTGCCTTGTGTGCCGTGTCACCTACCCTAGCGAGCTTTACTATGAGTTTGATTCGTGTCGTACCTATGGAGTATCTTCTCGTAGTCTCCCGATCAGGAGATATGCATGTAGTGTATAGACTACTGAACTATTACGTGTTAAGGGCTATATGGGTAACCCCTTAATGCTGTTTTAAAGTAAGTTTATTTTACTAATAGACATTATTATAATAGCGAAATATTACTACATAGTAAATAGTTTAACGGATCCTTAGGAGATGTGAATCCCAAGCATCTCCTAAGTTACTGCACTCACGTTTGACACTAGATAGGAGATGTCAAATTCCGTAAACATCTCTGACGCCATTACACTCATATTTACTTCAGTTGATTTAACTTACATAAGATCTTTTAGTTCTGTCTCGAGTGTTTTGTCTTTTCAATTTGCTCGGGTCAGTCTGAGCATTACAGGATTTGAAGACTTTATTTTGGAGGACGAAGACGAAGATATTATTACTATTTATTACTATAATTCACTGCATCATGTATTTCGCTGCATTGTTATTTATTATTCTCTGGTATGTGTAACTATGATTTGTATTGTATAAGTATAATCGAATATTTGTAAAAAAACTTCATGAACTGTTTATTTGATTATTATATTTTATCGTTCCGCTGCAAGATTCTATTTTTTTTTCTTTCTCTACTTTTTCTTATTTACCCCTTAACAATTCGCTCTTCTATATGGTTTAAGTCTGACGTGTGTTTTACCGTCGATTTAAAGCGTGTAAAAAGGCGGTATGTTACAATAGCCTTCAGTGATTTCAATCACAAATATAATCACACACAAATTATAAATAATCAGCACCCAATATTGAAACAAATTCAATTATTTGAGGAATCCAGTTGGATCCTCCTGTTTCTCTGCATCCACAGATGTTAGCACAACAATTAAATACCAATTCCACTTCGAGGTGGAATATCGCGGTATATGGGATTTATAAAATATCAACCGCTATTATGCAGCGCATAGGGTCTCATCCACCATATAATGCGGAAAATCAATCACTCCAAATACATATATAATACCAATTCACTTCGAGGTGGAAAATCGTGGTATATGGGTTTATATATACTATCATCCGCTATTATGCAGCGCATAGGGTCTCATTCGCTATATAATGCGGGAAATCAATCACTCCAAATACATATATTATACCAATTCCGCTTCAAGGTGGAATATCGCGGTATATGGGTTTATATATAATATCATCCGCTATTATGCGGTGCATAGGGTCTAATCCAAAACAACTGATAATAACTTATCATCCAAGCACACAATTAAATATTTTTAAATTTAACTATTTAAAATTAAATCAGAAAAAACTGATTGAGTGAGAAGATCTCATCTTTAACAATGCATGCAATCCGTTTTCCATCCAAGTTTTTTTTCCACGATCTTTACACCTTGTATAAACATTTATACAATTTATTAATATTTGAATTAGTCGAACAGTTAATCACTATTTATTCATTTAATTTGGCTAACAAAATTTGGGTTTAAACTAATAATTTATCCTTAATTTTAAATTTTAATTTTTGAACTAATATTTTTCTTTAAAAATCTTTTAACAACCAAAAATAATTAAATTGGTAAATAAACAAATGAATTGCCCTTTTTAAATTTAATTAGCTAATGACTTAGTTCAAAACTGGTTTTTCTTTAATAAATCATTTTAGCGACAAAAATAAATTAAATAAGCTTGTCAAACAATTTAGTCTCCATATTGATTTAAAAATACGAATATTCTTACTGTTTTTGAAATAGAACATACATGTGGATTTATATATATATATATACATATATATCCAAATTAAAAATTTAACTTAATCATTAAAAGCTACTTAACAGAAAAATGAATTTTTTTTCTTTTGCTGTAAATTATTTTTCTTTTCTCTGCTTCAAACTTATACACAATTCTCAGCAAATAACCAAAATAATTTTCTGCTATATATATACATATAAATTAAATTTAAATCTAATAAAAAAATAAAGATTCGAACCTCAACTCCCTCGTCCCTCGAACACAACGCGACCACCCTGAGATGCTACTGCCACCACCGCATACACTGTCGTAAAATTTGATTTGACTACCATGAACAACTCCACCTCGTCGCCTGCAACACTCGATTACGTGCGCGCCCCCACCTCAGCCTTCGCTGCCGCCATAGTCTCGGTCATGATCGAAGCCTTGCGACGATTCGACTCCTACTTCCCAGTCGTTCGACTTCCTACAGCGCCACCCTACGCCGCTGCCCTACGTGAGCACGAATCGAAGCATTCGACTACGACCTTGATTTCATCGTTCCTGTCCTTCGACAGGCGACTCACAATCCTCCCGTGCCTTTTTTCCTTTTCTGTGTGGATTTGATTTTGATTCAATTTGGTAATCAAAGAAACGAGCGGCCATGGCGCTGGATTGGGGAGGAGAGCATGCGATTCAACTAACCATAGTTTCATTTTATTCGCCGTTCGATTGTTCCGCCATTCTTTTTTTTATTGTGTTAGATTTTTTTTGAATTGGAAGAGAGAGAAAAACTCGGCATTTCTTTTATTTTTATTTTTTCCCTTTTGAGAGACGCATGTTAATCCTAACGAACACGTGTTTGAAATTTTTTTCAACGTGCCTGATGCTACAGTACATAGTGAATTTATATTAGTAATATTTGAATTTTAATTCAAATTTTAAATTGTCTTGAAATCGTAGCTTAAAATTTCGAACTCCGACCGAGGTGTGCCATCAAGCATTTGTAATGTTATACGCCAATTCCGAACGCAATGAAAAAGGTTCTGAGGCCAAATTCAATCGTATGGAGAAGATAGCTTTCTAAACCAGTTAAAACATCGAATTTTCGATTTAAATTTCAACGCGTTTGCTTATCGTACGATCACACGATCACTCCAAACACTACAAAAACTGAAATCCGATAATAATAAAATATTATGGATCCAATGAAATTGGTTTTGTCGAAATCCAAGACCGTGCCTCAGAATGCTATTTTTGAATATCGATTTGAACGACATAATTTCAAAATTGAACAAAACGTTTTCAAATTCAATTCTAAAGCTTCCATTATCTTCAATATCATCAATATAAATTTTCTAAGCCTTGAAAATATTTTTAACAAGCATTAAACTGAAGATTTAAATTTTTATCCAACTTCAATAATTTAATTACCAAATTCATTCTGATATTTGAAATTCAATTTAAATCAACCTCTAAATATTTCAATTTCAAACGTTCAAAGTTTCCAGGTCGTCACAACTACAAATTTTTCATTCAATACAATATTGTTTCACTCTATTTGATTATTTAATTTATTGATATAAAAAAATAAATTTATTCATCTTTGTCAATTTATTAATTTTACTGAATATTAAAGAAATCTTCTTTTCACCCATCTCAATTATACAAAACTATTTATACTTTCAAAATATTTCATATTTAATAACACACATTATTTGAATTTTAATATATTATCTAAAAAATGAAATTTATTAAATAAATCAAATTTTTCTATAACAAAAATTCTTTATTGAATATAATTTATTTGAATAATAATTTGATTGCAAAATAATAATATCCAAACCAAATTCGAATACTAATATTTTAATTAACTACGTAGAATAGCACGACTCCGAAAACACGGTTGTTACAGCTCTAACACCAAATGTGACAATGCTCTATACCACCGACAACAATAGTATATGAACACCGTGTTGTCCTTTCCCGACCGATATAGGATGATAACTAAGATTGAAATAAACCAATAAAGCATATAACGTGTAATATCTCACAATGCATGGATAAAATAGAATATCACAGATGTTACTGAAGATAGAGTAATGACTATTAAACAAACCGTCATCAGAGCAATAGATCCACAAAGTTATACAACAAATGCAGTACAGTTTATACAACAGAAGTAAACTCAAATAAACCGTCTCAACAAATAGAAATAAGCAAGCACTGTCACAGTCTCCATAGCATTACTCAATGAAAAAGCATAGAAATCCATATATGTATATAATACGAGATAGCTCTATCTAGCTTGTCCTACGAACAACTACTGGGTCACCTAAAGCTGTTATCTTGTTTAATCATTTAAGAGTACCCATGATAATAAGAAATAAAGTATAAAACCATGAGTCAGAAAACAGTCTGGTGTGAGCGGTAAATGATTCTCAAAATATTATACACGTAAATATGGTAAGGAATAAGAGTACATGAACCATACTCGACTTTTCCATGCAACCAAAGAGTTAATATATAATACTATAATATGCCACTCTATAATATCATAAAGATGTACCATAAACCAAATAAAGGATATCGATCTTTCGGGTTTTCCTATCTCCAGTACCTATTTCGCTTGATACCTATGAGTGATATCTAACTAAAAAAAGCAACCAAAGCAACCATAGCATCCATCAAACAACCCTAACTATCACTCTATATGCTCTTAATATATGATAACTCGTATGACTCCCAAGATGGGGCTAGTGGAAATCCCAATTCTCGATTGTACTCTCCTATCTCACAGCTCAAAGCTGGATATGTGTCTCAAAGCCACATCTAGATACTAGACCCAAAGCAACTTGTCCAAGGTATACAGGTCCCTCTATTGACCTATGGGCATCTCAACTTACAATACCCCTGCTTCGAGTACGATATAAACTCTCCAAGTAATCAACGATTCCTTAGTATATGCACCCAATCCCACCTTAGCTCCATTTGGATACTGATTCCTTCATGCTCAATCTAGTATTCATTATTCACGAGGAATGCTTCCACATTCCATGATCATACGGCTCCCTCCTTTACGAGCCACCATCTTCGGAACCTACTCCCAACGAGAGCCAACATATGAAGACCATAGCTTTTAATCATGTTGTTATATCGTCATCCAACCTGATACGAATGAGCCAACACCTCCTACACGATCTATAGAACCTCCACATCAGTCCTCAGAAATTCCGCTTTTCACCCTTTCCCCTGATAACTCAGTACCGAGTTATAGCCATAACTCAGTGCCGAGTTATATATTAGTCAACTAGATGCTATGTTTTTTTTATCATGCCTCTAATACTATTCTTCAATTGCTTTTGACCCCGACTCATCCCTTCTTGATAAATCGACCTCAATCGAAAGCTCCTTCTTCTAGTTCTAGAGATAACTTGGTGGTACACCCAACCCTTAGCAAAATCTCTACATCTTTGATATAGAACACCTCATCTAGCCATGCTCTATCCATCCATGTGGATCATCGACTCATAGCCTTCTTCCCTATAATTTGGTGCCGAGTTATAGGCATAACATATTACCAATTTAACTTGATAACTCATCGTAAACTCAAGCACTTAGCCAGTCTTCTAGAACCTTACCTAAGATAACCTCTACTAGCCATAGCCTTCCAAATCATCAAGTCGACCATCACTCACAAGCTACCACGATAACTCAGTTCCGAGCTATCCCTATAACTCGGTACCATCTTATCACTTTTGCATCTAATCAAGTGCGAGTTATCTATAGCCTCCTGCTATGCTCCAGAGCATATCCATCAAGTTTCATCCTATTCCGACCAACTTTACCTCCAATTTGCTCAATCCTCTGACCTAACTTTCTATGCAATCACAATGCTAGCAAACAACATCATCCAAACATAGAATAATAAGCAATTTTGTCAAATCAATCTTGAAATCCAGTAAACATGGCAATTTCAAAAATAGATCAACATATAGCATGGATATATGAACATAAATCAAGATGATTTCTAATCAACCTATATCATATGCATGGATTAACTTGTCATTAAAGTAATAAAAGGTTATTATAGCCAAAAATCGATTTAAAATATGTTAAATCATATATTTCCACCATATAAACATGTGTAGTATAGTGAGAATGCATAAACGACTCACCAATTACCACATTCACCCAATTTGTGTGTAGATCCGATCCGGACAGCGAAGAGAAGCCTCTTAAATAAAATAAATGATACAGCAAAAAGAGACTCTTAAAACGTGTATTGTAAAAACAATACCCTTTTTAAGACTTTATTACAAAAATGTTATGAAAACATTATTTTTTACAACTTTTCCCTCGTAAATTAACTATAATAAAAGTTGTTTTACTCATCTGTCGTAAAAATCTTTGAGGAAACATTCATTATAGGAAAATACCAAATTAACATTAATTTTTCAAAATATTTACTATTGCTTTAAATATTATAATAATTAATGATTAATAATTAGTGATGTAATGATCCTTCTTTTCGACCCCCAAATGTCAACACGGATACATCTAGGGTATTCTTGTGTCAAGCATACAAGTGCTGGAAATACATATGGGAAAACAAAAAGAAAAGGTAATGCTTGACATAATAAAAGCATATGATTCTATCCACTAGGATTCTATTGTCAGAATCATGGCCTATATGAACTTCCCTATGCACTTTATTGCATGGATTCATGCATGCATGTCAATGGCTAAATTCTCTATAGTTGTCAATGGAAGTCCCAATAGCTATTTTGGAAGCAAGCAAGGTATTAGGTAGGGTGATCCTATGTCCTCATACCTGTTCATTATCATCATGGAGGTTTTGACTCAAATGCTTAATGGTCTGGTCGTATTTGGTGCATTTATTCTTCACCCTAAATGCAAGAGTCCACAAGTTATTAGTCTTATGTTTGCTGATGATCTTATAGTATTTAGCAAACCAACAATGTCATCTATTACTAGTATATTGGATGTGCTCAGTCAATTCTATAGTTTGACTGGCCTTAAGATTAACCTATCTAAGTCTAAGATTCTTATGGCTGGTGTCCCACAATAGCTTTATAGTGATATTCTGCATATCACTTCCCGAAATCCCAGTCATGACTCTATGTCTTACCTCGGGATCCCACTTGCCACCTTCAGGATAACTAAAGTTCAATGTATTCCCATGTTTGAGAGGATCATGGCAACATTTAATTCCTGGACCAATAGATTTCTGTCCTAGGCAGGTAGACTAACCTTAATCAAGTCAGTTATATTTCCTATGGTAGTGTACTGGAGCAGATCTTTTGTACTTCAAATCAAGCTTCTCAACATGATCAAAGTGCCATGATTCAATTCTTCTAGATAGGCAGAATGTTCACCAACAAATTGTCCCCTTGTTCGTTCAGGAGGTTGGAGCTCCCCCATAGCAAAGCTGGACTTGGCATTAATTTACTGGAAAAAAGCTGCCTTTGGCAGGCTTGTTAATGATGTTCTTAGCAAGAAGAATTCTGCCTGGGTTCAGTGGACCATCAAGCATAACCTGGTTAATAAACACTTTTGGTCTATGGACACACCACATTTTTGTAGTTGGACTTGGCGAAGTTTACTTAAACTTAGGCCAATTCTTTTACCTCAAATCCATTATGCAGTTTTTATAGGTGGAAACGTGAGTTTTTGGGACGAACCTTGGCTCAACCATGGTGTCATCCTTAGTAAAATATTCACTCATTAGCAAATATCTCAAACTGCTATTGGTTTAAATGCTAAAGCACATGAGTTTCTTCGTGGTGGCCATGTCATATTTCTCTACTCTTCTAACCAGATTATTAGACATCTCTGGACATATCAGGAGGAGTGCGTTTTATAGACTGTCAAAGATGTCCAGTTCAATATTAGTGTTCTGTATTATGCAATCATGAATACTAACTCTTTCCTGCAATTCAGTGAGAACAAAAGAGTTTGGTGCAAACATAACAATGAAAGAGAGAATCTAACCTTTCGGAAAATTTTAAATAATTTTGTTCATACTAAGGCAAATCTTATGGCTAAAGGGTTTATGATTGACCAGAATTGTGTTCTATGCAACAGTGCTATAGAGGACATCTTGCATATATTTTTTAACAGTCCATATGTTTTCGATCTTTGGTCCAATCTTATGCCTCGGATTGGAAGGCAAAATTGTACGAGAATTGGTTTGAGGGAATGGAATGTCATATTTAAAGAACCAGGATGGAAAGGGATGCAACTTATGTACTTTTTGTACTAAAGAAGTTTGTGAAGGTTATATGGATAGAGAGGACCCATGCTTTATTTAATGGGAACTTGAAATCCACTGTTCAAATGAAGAATATATTGCTGCATGAAATTAGGGAGGGGATGGAACTATGTCCTTTTGACTTCCATTCTCACATCAAGCTATGCTTTGCTTGATTGTCTTTGCCACCTCTTTGTGCTTCTATCCTTTATTTTGCTTTGTATTTGTTTCTTTGTTTATTGCAGTGTTAGTTGTAGTGTTTTTTTTCTTTATTTGCTAGTTGTTGACCTACTTGTTTTGGTCACGGCTACTTTTTTATTTTTTCCTTATTTTCTTTGTGTTCTTGCATGTACTCTGTTTGTCTAGCTCTGCAATAAAACTGGTGGGGATCCGGTTAACCCCACTGGCTTTGCAAAAAAGTGAAAAAGAAATTGAACAAGAAAGAAGGAACAAATATTTGTATCTCACAGTGGAACGATAACATATAATATCAAAAGATAGTACAAAACTATCACTCTAAGATATATAGTATTTCAGAGTTACAATTCTAAATACTATCATCAGCTTGGACAGTTATAACAACATCTCCTCACAAATGCTGATACATACATAATAGTAATGCAACAAAAATAAGAATATGATAGGTGAAACATCCAGCTTGTCTTCTCGAGCTCCAATGAACATCCAACTAAAACCTTCCTTTCTCAAACTACTTGAAAGAGCACATGGGGAATTTAGAGAAAACTTAAACCATGTGTTGGACATAAGTTTGGTATAACAAACTCAAGAAATACGTGATCAACATATAATAGTACTTTTAAGATCGCACGGAATGCCGTTATGGTTATCCCCTCAAAAGAACCACTCCTCTATTAAGTACATAAAGTGATGTAATAGACAATGTCTAGGGTGAAGAATATAAATTAGAAAATAGTTGTGCCGTTTGCGTCTCACGACACAACAATATTAGAAGTACATCTAAAACCGCTAGGTACGTTCTTATAATGGATTTTTCATAGAAATCTCTTCGGTCAAGATGAATTCAGTTTCCTGCGCAAGGGTTTGAAACTACATTCGAGCATCATATATCTCTAAATGTAATATATCATAAGGTAAACATAGCTAGACCATGACTAAAAACGTAATCCTAAATATCATCACCTCTCGTGTGCAACATCGATAAGCATACTCTTAATTTGGAGTGATACTAACCTTTGGCGGGTTAGCTAAACCCCAGACTATGAGGTCTATTCCGTTTTCTATCATTTTCGATGTCGAAGTCACGTTCGGCATCTCTTACACGAGTCTTCATCACTTAAACAGAACACAAATCCCCAATTGGATTCCAACATCTCAAACAGATCACGAATCTCTCGATTCGAGCATTTCGAACAGATATCGAGTCTCCACATGGATCTCTGCATAAGTCATTCAATGAACGATAATGCTGACCTCTCCCTTGAACATAACTACAGGATAGGAAGTTCATCTCTATAACATTCCATTCACAACCAATTCCAAAACATAGAACACGTATACTAGTTTTAAAGTGGTATTTGATAAGTAAAACACTTACCGATCCCAGTCTCTTCAGAACTAATTTGAGGAATTTGGTTAATTCCAACAACAATGAAAATGATCGCATATGAAAACCAAGTCTTATATACTTATCACTTTTCTAATATTTTCAACTTACACTTTCCCTCGGTCAAGAGTGAACCCAAGTAATTTAGAGCACTAGTTACATCAGACATTTCATTCTTAACTCTCACAGATGGACAAGCCAACTTCGTCGGCTTTTAGTGCTAAGTACATAACTAAATACTTTCCATAAAAGAGTAACAACAATGGACGATCAAGTCATAAAAACACGATTAAGTCACATAAGCGACTTTTAATCCCCTTCTTGTTTAACTAATTCCTTTATTAATTAAAACTTCTTTTTATACTTGTATATACATTTAAGATGCCTTTATAAAAGATATAAACATGCATTCACTTCTTCACAATTCATTTGCACAC
The DNA here is from genome assembly GCA_030765085.1 of Allium cepa. NCBI lineage: Eukaryota > Viridiplantae > Streptophyta > Magnoliopsida > Asparagales > Amaryllidaceae > Allium > Allium cepa. Next base: position 438,884,123 of record CM060944.1, read on the forward strand.
TTTTTAATACTTTGAAAGTATTCATATACCTAACCCAAATATTATAAGTATATTCACGAATCTTTAACAAGGTTTCTTAATTTAAACCTTTACTTTTTTCTATCTCTTTCTAAAAGATTTCATACTTTTTATTTCCTTAAAATATCCATTTTAGAGATCTAAGTACATTCACAAATCTATTTCAAAAGGTTCATGAAAACTGTTATGTAAACATTGCCACAACAAAACCAAAACCATTTCACTTATGCTTATCTTTAAAACATTCTTTTTAAAGATCTATTTACATTCATAGGGATATAACCAAAAAGGGTTAAAGACGAATATTGTTAACACAATTGTCACAGCAAACCCAAAACTATTTTATACTTGTTATTATCTTTAAAAACATTCTTCTAGAGATCTAAGTATGTCTACATTTATTAAACAAGGTAATATACTTGTAAATAACTTTGCAAAACCATTTATAATATAAGTGTTATAATCCAAAACTTCCTTACTTTCTAAAATACTTAACTTACTTATCCAAAACTTATATATATATACACACACTTTTAAAAATACTTATAAATAGGTTTTAAATATCTATATAAAATATTAATTGAGAATAACTAAATTATAATTTAATGGAAATAAATAAAAAAGCATGTTTTATATTATAAAATTCCTTTAATTTCAAAATTCATAAATAATTATTAAAATTATATATAACTTTAACCCAACTTTAAAATACTGGAATGTATATTAGAAGACATCTCTAAAATATTAGGGAAAAATAACAAATATAAATATCATTTTTAGATACTTAAAACCCTAACAACTTACTACGACATTTATAGATGCTTTTAAAAATCTTGTACAAAGAACAACATAGAAAAGCATGAAATTGCGACTAGATTCACCATTTAAACAAATGATTTTAGACTTGGAATTTTTATAGTAAGCATTAACCTTAGGTTACTTAAAAAATGGAAGGAAACCCCTAATAATACCTTTTAATTTATTTATAACAATTCTTTAAAATAAAGTATGCTTCAAAGTGTATTTATAAACACCCTTTTGCTCTAACTTTAGCCACTTTGTTTGACCAGTTATACGATATTTTAAATGTTGATTTTTTTTCCAATAATAAGTGTACGTATAATACTTATCAAAAATGTGAAGAAACCTCAAAAGACATCTTTCAAATCAATCACAAAAATTTCCATAAACAAGGTATTTTAAAGTGCTTATATAACAACCTTTTGACTATAATTTTTTCCAACTTTGTTTCTCAAATTAGTGAACGATTTAAAATTCCATATGTAATGACTTGCCTTTCCAATCCACAAAATAGACACTAATACATCTATGGTATTCACGTGTCGAGCATTCAAGTGCCGAAAAGACCAATTATTAGGGGAAAAAGAAAGAAAAGACAGAGCAGAATCTCACATCATGACGAATATTATGTAATATACCGTAGATCTGTGCAAAAGGAAACTATAATAATATAAACATCAAAATCAAAGTACCGTAATCTATCATTAGCTTGGACAATTATAACAATTTGTCCTCACAGTTGTTGATAGATACAAACAACAAATGTAGCGGAAATAAAATATACGTGAATATGTCCTGGAGCTCGTCTCTCAAAGCTCCAAAGCATCCATAACTAATCTGAAATATGATCGGTCTGACCCAATCTTATAAGAGAATTACATCGGATCTGTCTGGTAAATTAGTATAAGAAACACACCTCAAATAGATTTTAATGCCGTAAAACCTTTCAAAATAAAGATATCTGGTAAGACCACACCGCACATAAACACGGATGGATTTTTACTTTACGATAACCAAACCATTTTATAGGAAATCTTCTAATATAATAATAATGTCTAAGACTTAAATAAATATGAAATCATAGCCGAAGCTTTAACATTAATTAAATTCTAGCATAATAGGTATACAACTAAGTGCGAAGGCACTTATTGGAGAATGGATTTCATATAACGACAATGGACCGGGTTATTTCCTACCATAATACACCTCTAGAAAATGTACTAAGGGCCTCACATGAACCCCCTACCAACATAGGAACGACCTACCCTTTACTGGATAGTACTGAATATTTCATCACTTCAGTTGCTTTGCAACCTATTCCCAAGAGCACTCATGCACAACCAAATCCATAAATATACATTTTGAAGGGTGATGACAATACCCTAATGGGTGCGACCCACATAGCCCTGTTGCATATCCATGTTTTAATCATCTTCGATTGTTGATGCTTGAGATTACAATTTACTTTTATATAGAAATTCCTCTTGGAATGCTAACATTGCCCTCCAGGCGGCAATGCAATGCTAGCATTGGAAAAGAACAAACCGAAAGCAGTATTTCTACTACATCCATTTTGGAATCACCCTCAGGAAGTAGCCCTTGCACTTCAATCTTCGATTTCATCATCTTCAAGATATCATCCATTTGAATGCTTGTGGCGGCTCAAAGTGGTTTTCGGATAATATATCCAGTCCCGGTCTCTCCAAACCGATAATGATAGTTTTATAAACCGGCTAACATTTGATAGTCGGTTATTTAACTATCAAATAAACAAAAAATCAAATCGAAGATTTAATTTCACAAGGACACCAAGCACAGTTAAGCACATAAGCAACCACTAAGCCTTTTTAATTAATCTTTTCATTAATTAAGCTCACTTCGTAAATCCTTGTATTTAAATAAATTTTCAAAGATAAACTCATAATCTTCTCTGCTCGTTTCACTACTTGAAAAATATCAATATACTTATCTCAACTATATAAGTATACTAACAAAACATTTCCCTTGAAAACTTGAAAACCTTTCCGTATACTTATATTAACAATATAAGTATATATACAAAAAATGCTACATTTCCAATACATTGAAAATGTACCCATATAGTTATCTCAACGGCATAAGTATATTTTATGAATCTTAAGAAAGATTCCATTTTCAAACCATACTTATTTGGGTTAAAACAAACGTCGTTAAAACACTGATAAAAATAAAGCCAAAACACTTTCCTTTTGGTGTAAGTAAACATATTATATGGAAATTAGAATAATATACTTACCAACAGATCCCGATTTCAAACGTTACTATCCCTCAATTAATAATGAGATCAGACAAGTTAAAAACTATCACTGCCTCGATACACATTCTTAATTCTCATGATAGAGACGAGTTTCCATACCTTGGAATTTGGTGTTAAGTATGGGAAGAACATTTCCATACCACCATAAGTTGGAATGATTGTTTATGGAAAGAATATCAACCACAATAAACATGTACCTATTAGTCGTGCGACAAACTCTACTCATGAAACCAAAAGCAGCAAGCTAGCATTTGCTTCCATGAACATGCATCTCACTTATAAATGATATCCAACCATATAACTTGCACTATCTAATGTCAAGACATATAATTCTATCAAAGCTCGTATGCTACATATGTTATCCATGCACAATATCAAATCCGACCACTCACTGAATCACACGACTTCACTTTCGAACTAGTATCACTCATTCAACTTCCCTAGTGCAGACTCTGATCAGGTTCCTTGATTGAAAACCTTCGTTTTCCTTATATACACTATAACAGAAAACTTTAGAGTCAAATCAAAAATCCATATCAAGTGTTCTCCGTTAAGAATCGAGTGGAAAATTGTAATACGGACTAGTATAAATCTCCTCAAAATCGTGTACTCCAATCTAGATCAAATAACTATACGAATAAAATGATCTACGTACAACTTACATATTTATTCCAATTGGTTTCTTAATTAAACTAAACTCTTTTTTTTTCTCACGTTCATTTTAAATCACAATTCATTACACCAATAGTATTTCATTTAATACAAAAATCATTTATGAATCATTTCATAAAAACCTACTTAGGTTTATAAACATCTTATAAAAATTAACTTATGTTTATTAAGACATTTGACTTAAGTTCATATTTGTATAATATTGTTCTACATCCTAAGAGTATACATAAAAATCTAGATTTTGTTTTATTTAGCTAGGATGTTCGACAAATTCAAATTTTGTTTGATTTACTAACTTCTCAAATTATAAGTTACAAAAAAATATTCTCTTACATTTTCACAAAACACTTAGCTTTGGTTTCTATATTAATTTGGAAGTTTTCTACTGTCCAAAATCGTCGAAAATTCCATTTCATTTTAATAAATAGGAATTACCAAATAACAATCAAGATTAGATGCATCAACCAAATTACCTAAATGCGTAAGATAAATGAATCCATATAATTACTTAACTGCAAATTTCAGGACTAAACTCCCGGTTTTTACTTCAACTCGATTGGAAATAATAAAATACATATCCCATTTTATATCAAATCACTCTTTTGGGACTTCTTAATCAAAATTTGTTCACAACTCTATAGCAAATTACCATGGTTCCAATCTACTGCTTAGAAACTCGAAAATAAACGCCATGATGTTACAATCAGCACCAAAATTATTTCCAAGGACAAAAGTGAGTTCAGTGCTTTCTATTTCTTTTAAAATCCTTTAAAATATTTCTATTCATAAATACTGTCAAATAATACCATTATTAAGTTCCTTAAAATTTTGGAAAATAATTTCCAAAACACCAGGAAATAGATTTTCAAATTCTCAATTTAAATCCTTTTTATTTAAACACTATTTACAAACCACACCTATACCAATTTGCTTTCTTATATAAAACATTCCATAATTCTTTATCTTTGTATAGATTATAACCAATAACTTTTATTAACAATGTTATTCTCGACTGCCTTTTAGTCAAACTATGAAACACAATTCATAAGGTATCCATATTTAATTCAAATCAAAATAATAAATGCGCATAAAGTATTTGAGCATAACAATCAATCAACAAACAATAGACAATTCTCTTAAACTGGACGAAGATGATTAATAAAACAATAAATGATAATAACTAAAATTATCATTTCATAACAACGAAAGACATTAAAAATTTACTATTTCAAATACTAAAAATTAATCTTTTCATGTACAATGAAATCTAGGTGAAATTATTTTATTTTCCAAATTCAAAACAATACTGTGTCGGTTTGCCTTGTTTAAGAGTTTAGAAACCCCTATCGATACAGTTATTCCTTCTGTATTGACTAGAATTTATAACCACTCAACCGATAAATCAACACAATATTTTTTTATAGCACTAACGATTACATGCTCATATATAAATAATACACTCACACTCATCCTAGGGTCTCACTTACCCTATCACAAATGAGTCTACACCACCAAAGCCTATGTGTTCGCTCAACCTAATCTCTGATACCATTTGTAACGATTCGCCTTTTCAATCCTCTGAAGTCGACACTAATACATCCATAGTATTCATTTGCCGAGCATCCAAGTAATGGAAAGATAGTTGTTGGGGAAAAAGAAAGAAAAGACAGGCAATAATCTCACACCGTGACGAGTAATATGCAATACAGAAGGGATCCTTACAAAAGGAAACTATAATATACATATATCAAAATCAAAGTACTCTAATCTATCATCAGCCTGGACACTCATAACAACATATCCTTATAATTGCTGGTAAATACAAACAACAAATATAATAGAAATAAAATATACATGAATACATCTTGGAGGCATCTAGCTCGTCTCCTAAAGCTCCAAAGCATCCATAACTATATCTGAAATGTGCTCAGTTTGACCCGGGCATTATAAGAGATAACACCTAGATCAGTCTGGTAAACCAGCGTGAGAAACACACCTCAAATGGATTTTAGTCATAAAACCTTTCAAAATAAAGGTATCCCGTAAGACCACACCGCATATAAACATGGAAGGGTTTTTACCTTATGATAACCAAACCATTTCATAGGAAATCTTCTAATATTATAATAATATCTTGGATTTAAAATAATATGGAATCATAGCCAAACTTGTAACATTAACTATATTCCAACGTAATAGGTATACAACTAAATCCGAAGGCACTTATTGGCGAATAGATTCCATATAACGACAAGGGATCGGTTACCGCCTACCCCAATACACCTTTAGAAAATGTACCGAGGGACTCACATGGATCCCCTGCAAACATAGAACCGGCCTATCCCTTACTAGACAATATAGAATATTTCATCACCTCGGTTGCTTTGCAACCTTTTTTGAGAGCTCTCATGCACAACCAAATCCATATATATATATATATATATATATATATATATATATATATATAAAGGTGATGACAATAACCTGATGGATGTGAACCACATAGCTCTGTTACATATCCCCTGTTTTAGTCATTCTCGGTTATTGAGACATTAGCCTACGTTTTACCTTTTATATAGCAATCCCACTTGGAATGCTAACACTTCCCTTAAGGCGACAATGCAATGCTAGCATTCGTCCATACATGTTGTTCAGGATAAGAAAAAACTAAAGGCGGTACTTCTACTACATCCATTTTGGAATTACCCTTGGGATTAGTAGCAAGTAGCCCTTGCACTTCAATGATTTCCATCTTTGATTTCATCATCTTTAAGATGTCTTCCATTTGAACGCTTATGCCTGTTCGAAGTGGTTTTTGGATAATATATATGATCCCAGTCTCTCCAAACCGACAACGATAGTTTTAAAAACTGACCAACATTTTATAGTCAGTTATTTAACTATTAAACAAATAAACAATCAAATTGGAGATTTAATTTCACAAGGAAACCAAGCACGGTTAAGCACATAGGAAACCACTAAATATTTTAAATTAATCTTTTCATTAACTAAACCCAATTCGTAAATCCTTTTATTAAAGTACATTTACAAAGATAAACTCACAATCCTCTTTACTCTTTTCCGTACTTGAAATATCGATATACTTATCTCAACCGCATAAGTATACTCACAAAACATTTCACTTTTAAACTTAGAAAACATTTCCACATACGTAAACAATATAAGTATATTCACAAAAAATTCTACATTTCCAATACTTAGAAAATATACCCATACATTTATCTCAACGGTATAAGTATATTTTACGAATCTTAAGAAAAACTCCATTTTAAACTATACTTATTTGGGTTAAAAAAATATCGTTTAAAACACTGATAGCAGTAAACCCAAAACAATTTCTTTCCGGTGTAAGTAAACAGTTCGTGTCGAAATTAAACCAAATACTTAGCACCTTCCCTATTTCAAATAGTACTACCACTCGATTAAAAATGAGACCGGACAAGTTAGAAAACCATCCTTTCCTTGATATACATTCTTAATTCTCAAGATAGAGACGACTTTCCATACTAGTGTTAAGTATGGAAAGAACATTTTCCATAACACCATATGTTGGAATGATCAATTATGGAAATTAGTTCTCGTTCTTTTTATAAATCCTTTTTTATAAAATTCCTTTACAAAACTCCTTTATAAAACTCATTTCCATTTATAAAACTCCTTTTGTAAACTCATTTATTTTTATAAAACTCCTTTTTTAAATCTCCAAATATAATAATAAAATCCTTTATAAAAATCCCTTATAAAAATGCTCTATATATCCAAACCCTTTTTTATAAATCTTATACCCTGAACATAAATCTTCATTTCCAAAATAGAACCAAATACTTTCATTAAACGATCATTTCCTATATCATCATAAATTCATAAATGTAATTAGTTGTTCCAATTTATCAAAATGATACTATTTTCCTTTTTATAGAATATCATTTATAAAACCATTCTTTTATTTATAAAACATTATTTACAAAACTAACTTTTACTAATTATATATATATATATATATATATATATATATAAAACTATCCCTTTATATAACATTATTAATAAACGTTTTACAAATATTTATTCCAAAATATTTCCATCTTCTCTCTTAAACCAGAATCACTTTAAAATAATGGATAAACCTATTTATTTTCTTTTAAAATAAACAATCATTATTATAATAACATTTCTATAAATTTAAATACTTTTCAAAATAATTTTAAAATATTTCCATATATACATATATTTAAAAAGAGTAACAAAAGAAATTGAAGTAAAATAGAAATGTATAGAAACTAATTTTGTATCAAATATCATAGAAAATCCAAAAGGTCGTATTAAATATCAATTTTCAAATCTGAATCCGTTTCTAAATCAAATAGTAATTGATAGTACTTTTCAAAATATTATATCGAGGCCAATAGTTACTATAGCATTTAAGCAATGCTATTTCGACCTTTTTCTCTTAAAAGGTTCAACTTTTAACACATGTCAATGTCATATACAATATGTCCAAACTATCAAATTTCAGCATTTAACAATCAATAAAACAGGTATAATACTAAAATTAAAATCAACAGGTATATAACTGGAATTAGAAATCACAACGACAAGAAATCCAGATTTATCTCTATAAAATTTCCATGCATTTTATTTTAAATGTCAATCATATTTTAAAAGCGAATATTAAACCAAACCAAACCTAAACAAACAAAAAATCATCCAAACACAAACAGTAAATTTTATCGACTATATATCATACTAATTATCCAAAAAGGTGAGTTAAACTCCGTGAAACTCCAACGGATGCTTAGGCATTCCAGTTAGTACTAAAATCGAACGATGTTCGATTTTTTGCCAAAAATTTCACTTACTCCAAATTCAACGAAACCAGTTCCATTACATAGCTATTGCCATTACAAGTGCAACACAAAACTGCATCTTGATTGTACCTCCTATGAGAGAGTATTGATCTTATAAGATCAGAGAATTTTAATAATATAATTTTTTTCTCTTAATTACATCATTAAGTTAATTACTCAACTAAACCTCCTTTTCCCCAAATTAAAAAAATAACTCCGCTCCCAAATCCCATCACCTAGGCTTCGACCAACGACCTCTCACGCCACCCTAGACTTCCATATCTCCTGCCATCGTCGTTGACGCTCACGTCAAAGTGAGACGGACCCATCCACGCTTAAAAATCCATGCCCGAACCCTCCTAGAAAATCATGACACCCCTCACCCTGACCTGCTGCCTCACCCAAATCGATGCGACCACCACCTGACCATCGAGCTCCCTTAAATCGTGGCCATAGCCGCTCCTCGACACCACAAACTACACTATACCGTCCGAAACACCAACCGACGACTATAGATTCTGCAATCCTAAACCTTAGTTCCTAAATCCCCATGTTCAACACTATCAAGCTCCACAAAATGATGTCGCACCCATCACAACCTATACCATATTGTAGATCGCCTCAATACGAATGCAAAGATCCGAACTTTATATCTTTCTGTTGAGTGGATTTTGACTTTTTGATTTTTGAGGTGGTTGTTTTGTTTTGTTTTACTGTTGGATTGAAATAAGGGAGAGGGAGAAAAATAAATGCGTTGAATTTTGTAAGGGGTTTGTTTTACTTTATATCCTAATTTCAGACACGTCACTACACATCATTTCGTTCACATACGAACTGTGACCGACAAAAAAAGTACGATCACGCACAAAAATACGATATGGTTCCAAAACAATAATAATATACACCGGGTAACTGATTCTATAAAATCATAAACATATCATGACTAGTCGAAAAATCTTCAAATAAAAATTTAAAAAAATTCCAAATTAAAAATTATGGAAAAAACAAATAAATTAAATTAAAAATACATCAATAAAAATTGAGTCGTTATAATAATAATTAATTTTCTTATTATTTATTAAATATGAATATTTAAATAAATTAAATATTCCTATTCGAAACGTTAAAATTTATGGGTCGTCACACCATATCTTTTTGGTAATAAGTAATCTTATGACGCTTATCCAAAATGCAAGAAGCCCCTAGGATGTCTCTTAAAATTGACTTTGAAAATCGCCGAATATAAGGCATTTTCAGAGTGCATTCATAGCGACCTTTTCGCTTTTAACTTTCATAATTTCTATAATTTCCAAACCGTTTCTTTACTGTCCCTTGCACCAAAATATGTGTAGAGAACAACCAAACCAAATTATCCTAATTCAAATCATAAATTTTTGATTTACACAAGTAAAAGTCAAGAGATATCGAAATGCACTTATAACAACTATTATCGCTTCAAACACTTTCAAATATACTTCAATTCAACATACAAACCTAAACAACCATTTAAACATTAAGTCAAGGTCGCGCCACATGTTATAGAAGGTAATATGATGATTTTATATAATATAAGGTTGTCATTTGCTTTCAAAGCAAGAGGGTCCAAAATTTATGACTTTAATTAGTTAATGCTACTTTAACTTTACATTTGCAAACACATATGTACACACACAATATATACATACAAGATAGTGAGATAAATCACTTAAATCCAAGCCAAACACATGTTCAATCACTCCCAAACTCAGAAACCACTTCCTACAATCTTCAAAAGCATAAATATCCAACCTTTAACACATCCAACTAAGCCAAGCCTCCTCCTCCTTATCCATGCTCACGGCCCAATCTAGAAATTTCCCATCCTCTTCATTTCTTACACTTTTTCTTTGCATTCCATGCTTCCTAAAGAGACCTAAGGATATGGTGAAATTTTGGTGGAGTTTGGAAGAGATTTCAACAAATGGGAGAAAAATTAGTGAAGAATAAAGTGGATTAGTGTTAATCCACTTTCACCGTTTTTGATTTTTTATTACATATGAAGCTTTAGTGAACTAATAAATGAATACATATGTCTTAGCCCCTTCTTTATGCGGCCAAGACCTCCCCATGTTCCAGTCATGCTTATTTTACTTTACACCTCATTTTTCTTTAGCAAATTACCATTTTACCCGTACACAAAAATATCTTCCCATGGCATCACCCATGACATCATCAAATATTTTCTTTCCATAAATGGTGAAATATGATTATTTCATATTAATGATTTCCTAAGTAAATAAGTGTATGAAATTTTTTTTAACAACCTCTGAGGAGTAAAGGCTGTTTATCGATGAAATGATTTTCAGTCACATTGTCGATATTTCTTCGAAGTATTTATTTTTGTAAATATTTTTTAAAAACAAGTTTATCATCAATAGTTATGATTTAAAATAGGGTTAGAAAGGTTATTAAATCATTCAGTCCCATTTAATCCAAGATTCAAATATTCAAATAACTCAGATATTTAAATACGAAGTGGCCTAAATTTCGCATCGTTACATTCTCCCCCACTTAGAATATTTTGTCCTTGAAACTCAAGCACATGCTTCAATAGGAAATGATCACACAACAATACTTAACAGTGTTCAGAATACTAGCAAAAAACCCATGGCTTGGTCAAGTTCAAAAATCCTTTTATCGTATAAGGATGACAAACAACATACTAAGCTTATCTTCCGCTCAACAACCTCAGGTTATAACTTATTCAATCGTTCATGCTACCTCATGATAAATCGAAGATTCACCAGAACTCTCCATAAGCTAAAAAATATATAGCAGGCATATGTACTAAAGCTCGTATGATATGCATGGATCATCAATACACATATCAAATACGACCACTTGTTCGATCATATAGTTTCATTACCATACTATTATAGATAACTTGACCTCTCTAATATGCACTCCGATCAGGTTCCTTGATTAGAAATTTATATTCTTCTTACATAACCATATACTATTATAGAAAACTTTGGGATCTTCTCAAATATCCTTATCAAGTGTTCGTTGTGAAGATTCGAGTGAAAAATCCTTGTTCAGATCGGTGTAAATCACCTCGAAATCATTTACTCAATATTGAAACATGAACAATCATGCGAATACAATGATCTATGTACAACTTACGAATTTTCCTATTGGTTTCTCCACTATACCAATTATATTTTTATCACATTCATTTATCCAAATAGTATGTCATTCAATACTAAGATCATTTATGAATCATTTCATAAAAAAATAATTTTAAGTTTATAAACATTTTATAACTTAAGTTCATACTCTTATAATACTCTACTACATCTCAAGAGTATTTACAAAACATCGAATTCATTTTTTTCTTAACAAGTATAGCAAATTTATACTTGTTTTAACTTACTACCTTCTCAATTTCAGAGTCACAAAAAATCAACTTTTATATTTTTTACAAAAACTTAGTTTCAAGTTCTATAATGATTCATAAGTTTTCGACTGTCTAAAATCTCCGAAAATTCTGCTTCATTTAAATAAATGAAAACTACCAAACATATCATACATGATGCATATATCATATTGCCCTAATGCATAAGATATATATGTCCATAAAATTAACCGAATATAGTTTCAATTATTTATTTGACATATTTACCAAATAATGAAAACATGAAAAGGTTTCATAATTTTTTTGGGCTATGCCACCACCACTCGCCTCCCTCCTCCCCTCCATAGTATACATATAAAACATTTCTATACCAAAAAGTTCATAACAAATTTCTTTAGGAGAACTTTAGAAATAGAATAGGTTTTAGTTCAAATCATTTTGAATTAATTATACATATACATACATACATACATACGTGTATATATATATATCTTTTGCATATCAAATCACAGTTTTGGGATTAAATCATAATCTAATTTACTAAAGCAACCCTGTAGCATCCACTACTTTGAAACCCAAAAATGAACGTCGATGATGTTGTAATCATCAATGGAATTATTTTCAAGCGACAGAAGTGAGTTTATGCAGATTATACCTTTCGAACTTAACTAATATCATTCCCAAAGTGGTATCAAATACTTCATATGATAGTATTAAGTATCATGATCTCAATTTTGTAAACCAATTTTCAAAATATTTACTTTCAAATAATACTACTATTATTTTCTCCAAAATCTTGAAAAACCATTTTCAAAGGCACCGGGATTTAAGTCCCCAAAATACTAGTTTAAATCCTCTTCGTTTATAAGCTATATTTTATAAGCTATACTCATATAAAATCTTTTCACAAATATTTATTCTTAAATATCTTATCTTTCCTTCAGATTATAACAACATCTTTTACTAAACTTATCTTTTAACCCAACATTATCATCGAACACATTATAGTCAAACTATGAAAATAAATTCACTAGGTATTCGTTTCAATACATCTACAGTACCGTCTACCTAACTCATGAAGTAGAAAGGTAAAACTACTCATAAACTGGTAGAGCAAAAATCAATAATAAGCAAATGATAGTTAGTACTCATAAACTGGTCAAGCATGACTAATCATTTAACAAATGGTAATAAAGCTCGTAAACTGGCTGAGAAATATTAAGCTACTAATTCTATAAATGATATTAATGCTAATAAATTAGTAGAGCATGTCAAATCATTCTACAAAGACACCAATGCTCACAAACTAGTCAAGCATGGCTAAACTAATTAATAAGGAGCAATGAATGAGCATTATTAATCCCTACATTAATTAAACTACACTTTAACACTCAATACTTATATAAGTTACCTTATATAAGATCTTTAATTTTTGTAGTTGGAATTATCTTACAAGTACAAGTTTATAACAAATACAATTACGTGCTCATATGTATAATACACTCAACTCATGCTAGTACATTCCATTATCCTATCTCTTATTGGGTCATACCTAAGAAAACTTCAAGGTTTTCACTTAATCTTCAGCTCTGATACCAGATGTAACGATGTGCCTTTTCGACCCCTAAATGTTAACATTAATACATTCACAATATTCTTGTATCGAATTATCCAAGTGCCTAAATGACATATTATTATGGTAATATAAAAAGAAAAAGAAATAGAACAAGAAAAGAAGGAACACAATATCAGATCTGATAGTGGAACGATAACATATAATATCAAAAGACAGTACAAAACTGTCACTCTAAGATAGACAGCATTTCAGAGTTACAATTCTAAATACTATCATCAGCCTGGACAGTTATAACAATCTATCCTCATAAATGCTGATACATACATAATAGTAATATAGCAAAAATAAGAATACTACAGTAGGTGAAACATCTAGCTTATCTCCTCGAGATCCAATGAACATTCAACTTAACTTTCCTTTCTCAGACTACTTGAAAGAGCACATGAGGAATTTATATAAAACAAAACCACTTGTCAAAAATAAGTTTGATACGAGAAACTATAGAAATATGCTATTAACATATAATAGTACTTTCAAGACCGCACAGAATGTCGTTACGGTTACCCTCTCAAAAGAATCACTCATCTAATAAGTACAAAAGGTGATATAAAAGGTAATATTTAGGATGAAAAATATAATTCAGAAAATAGCCGTGTTGCTTGCATCTCACGACACAATGATATTAGAAGTACATCTAAAACCCCCATGGTATGTTCACATATTGGATTTTCCACAGAAATCTCTTTGGTCAAGACAAATCCAATCTCCTGTACAATGGTCAGAAAGTAACTCTGAGTGTCGTATATCTCTAGATTGAATATACCATAAGGTAAACATAGCTGGTTCATGGCCAAAAACGTGATCCCAACTATCATCACCTCTCGTGCACAGCATCATTAATCAATCTCTAGATTTGGAGTGATAATATCCTTTGGCGGGTTAGCTAAACCCCAAACTATAAGGCCTACTCTGTTTTATGTCATTTCTAATGTTGAGATCACATTCGTCATCTCTCACACGAGTCTTTATAACTCGAAACAAACACAAATCCCCAATTGGATTCCAGCATCTAGAGCAGATCACTAATCTCTACATAGATTCAAGCATCTCAAACAGATCTCTAACATAGATCCTTGCATAAGTCATTCGACGAATCCTAATGTTGACCTCTCCCTTGGGCTTAACTGTAGGATAGATAGTTCAATTTTATAGCATCCTACTTCACAACCGCTTCCAAAACATAGAACATATATACTAGTTTTGAAGTGCTATTCAATAAGTAAAACACTTACTGATCCCTGTCTCTTTGAAACTAACTCTATGAATTTGGTTAAATTCAATAACAATGAAAATGATCACATATGGAAACTTAGTCTCATATATTTATCACATTTCCAAACTTTCAATGTACCCTATCCATCGGTTAAGAGTGAAGCCAGATAAGTTAGAGCATTGGTTGCATCAGACACTTAATTCTTAACTCTCACAGGTAGACAAGCCTACTTCATTGGCTTCTAGTGCTAAGTACATGACTAAATACTTTCCATAAACGAGTAAACAAACACAACACAATCAAGTTACACAAAGCGTGATTAAGTCACATAAGCGACTTCTAATCCTTTTCTTGTTTAATTAATTCCTTTATTAATTAAACTTTTTTATACTTATAGATACTATAGAATACCTTTATAAAAGATAAATACATGTATTCTCTTTTTCACTATTTATTTATACTCTTTTCAATACTTATAAAGTTTTCATATACATATCCCCAAAGGCGTAAGTGTATTCACAAATCTTTAATAAGGTTCCCTACTTTAAACCTTTACTTTTTTCTATTTTTTTCCAAAAAATTCCATACTTGTTACTTCCTTAAAATATCCATTTTAAGGATTAAAGTACATTCATAAATCTATTTTGAAAGGTTTACGACAAATGTTACTTAAAAATTGTTACTTCAAACCTAAACCCATTTGACTTATGCTTATCTTTCAAACATTCTTTTTAAAGATCTATTTACATTCATAAGTATAATTAAAAAGGGATAAAGGTGAATGTTGTTACCACATTGTGACAACAATCCAAAAACTATTCCATACTCATTGTTTTGTTTTTAAACATTCTTTTAATGATTTAAGTATTACAATTATTAAACAAGGTAATATACATGTTAATAACTTTGCAAAACCATTTATTAAAAAATAAGTATTAAAATCCAAAACTTTCTTTATTTCTTTATAAATACTTAACTTACTTTTCCAAAACCTACATATATATACTTTTAAAATACTTATAAATAGGTTGTAAATATCAATTTAAAATGTCATTTGAAAATAACTAAATAATAATTGATGAAAATGAATTAAAAAAACATGTTTTATATATAAAACCCCTTTACTTTCAAAATGCATAAATAATTATTAAAACTATATTTAAACTTCAAAAAACTTTAAAATATTGGAAAATATGTTAGAAGACATGCTTAAATAGATTAGGGAAAAATTCTAATTTAAATATCAGTTTTAGACACTTAAAACCCCAACAACTTACTACATCATTTATACTGCTGCTAAAAGTCTTGTACAAAGAACAACACATAAAAACATGAATTTTGCGACCAGTTTTTCACCACTTTAACAAATTATTTAAGACTTGAAACTTTTATAAGAATTACTACCATTAATGTACTTGAAAACCATGGAAAGAAACCTCCAAGAAACCTATCAATTTATTTATAAAATTTTTCGAAAACAAGGTGTATTTATAACCACCTTTTTGCTCTAACTTTAGCCACTTTGTTTGACTAATTCTAAAATCTTTTAAACTTTGATTTTTCTTCCAGTAACACCTATACATATAGTAATTAATTAAAATTGAAAGTAACCCCTAAGGATGTCTTTAAAATCAATAACAAAAATTCACAAAAATAAGGTATTTCAAAGTGCTCATACAACGACCTTCTTCTCGCTATAACTTTCTGCATCTTTGTTTCATAAGTTAGTGAATGATTTAAAATTCCATATTTTTATAATAATAAGTACTCTTATAATAATTATAAAAATTCAAAGAAGCCCCTAGGATGTCTCTCAAAGTTGACTTTGAAAATCGTCGAACATAAGGCATTTCTAAAGTGAATCCATAGCGATCTTTTTGCTTCTAACTTTCATAATTTTATTTCACAACTTCTATAACTTTTCAATCCATTTCAACATTATCTGTAGAGAACGACCAAATTAAACTATCCCAGCTAAAGTTCATAAATCTTCCATTTACATAGGCTATGTTTAAGGGATATCGAAGTGCACTTATAGCGACTATTCTCGCTTCAAACACTTTCAAACATACTTCAATTCAACGCACATCCCAAACAACTACTACACCACATATTGTAGAAGGTAATAGGAGTGAAGTTATAAAATATAAAGTTGACATTTTCTTCCAAAGCAAGAGGGTCCAAAGTTTATAACTTTAATTAGTTAATGTTGCTTTAACTTTATATTTACACACACATACAATATATACAAACAAGGTAATGAAATAACTCACTTAAATCTAAGCCAAACACATGCTTAGTCACACCCAAACTCAAGAACCACTTCTACCACCTCCAAAATCATAAGGACACAACCTTTAACACATCCACGCTAAGCCAAGCCTCCTTCTCCTTATCCATGCTCATGGCCTAAACTAGCAGTCCCCTATCCTCTACACTACTTCCACTTCTTCTCCGCTTTCCATTCTTCCTAAGGAGATCTAAGGCTATGGTGAAAGTTTTGGTGGAGTTGTGAAGAGATTTGAACTAATTATAGAAAGATTAGTGAAGAATAAAGTAGATTAGTGCTAATCCACTTCCACCATTTTTAATCTTTTATTATATTTTAACTTCAATGAGTTAATGAATGAACGAAAACATATGCCTTAGTCCCTCCTTTACACGACCAAGACCCCTCTTATGTGTTATGCGCGCTTATTTTACTTTACACCTCATTTTTCCTTAGCAGATTACTCCTTTACCTTACACACAAAATATCTTCACATGGCATCATCCATGACATCATCAAATATTTTTCTTTTCGTAAATGGTAAAGTATTTTTATTTTATATCAATGATTTCCTAAGAAAATAAGTATGCAAAAAAAATTTGAACAAATTTGACAAGTAAAAGTTGTATGTCAATAAAACGATTTTCATTCACATTATAGATATTTCTTCAAAGTATTTATTTCTATAAAAAAATTCTAAAACAAATTTACCATCATTAATTATGATTTAAATGGAGGTTAACAAGGTTACTAATCATTTTAATCACATTTAATCCAAGATTCATATATTTAAATAATTTAGGTACTTAAATACGAAGTGTTCGAAATTTCGGGTCATTACAAGTAATTTATAATTAATAACAAATAATTAATATTTACTTAATAATTTAAAAATGGTAATTTATAATTATAAACGACGACTTATATAGATCATTATTTATAATTTATCGTAATTAATGATTATTAATAAATAATTTATAATTATTGATTATTATCTATAATTAATAATTATTTAATTTATAATTTATTATAGTTAATTATTAATGATTGGTAAATACTTTTAATATTTATTAACTACATTTAGTAATTAATAATAAAATAATTAACAATTAATTATATAAACATAATAACTAGTACTTTAATAGTTAATTTTCCCTTATAATTAAGAATTAATAAGTAATAATTGATAATTAATGACTAGAAAATAAGAAGTGGTTTTTTATAATTAATAATTATTATTAAATAATTTCTATTAATTAATACTTAAGAATAATATCTGATAATTAATAAGTAGTTAATATTTAAAAATTAAGTGGTAATATTTATTATTTAGTATTAGGTATTTAATAATTATAATTAGAAACAAAATTTTGAAACTTTTCTAAAATTCAAAAATGAAAATTTATATTAAAGTTTGTTACTCCAATCATTTTGGTCATCCTAAAATTAATGGTTAACATAATAATTTCCCTTGTTTCTCGCCCTTTATTTCCCAGTAATTTTCTTTTCCCGCTTAATCTATTTTTCTTTGATTAAGGATTCCAAATTCCATCTCAAATCGTAAAAAAACCAAACTAAGATGATGCTTCATGTTCCCAACGTCAATTCCTAATTCCCATCCTGCCCATTGGGTCTCACTTCATCATTTGCGACTTGGAGGCTCTCATCATTGGTTCGCATCTTCAATTCCCAATCCTTATAATTTTTAAAGAGACCGTTAAATTCGAACACTTTGTCTTCAAATATCAAAACGGTTTGAAGTATAGTTAAGTGTAATAAATATAATTTTATAACCTTGTTAAACATCTTTTAATTAATGAATAATAAGAAGGAACATGCTTTTGAATTTTTTTCGAAAAAATGTGTTCTTCAAAGAAATATTGATAATGTAACCAAAAATCAGTTTATCGATAAACAACTTTTTGATCGATATAAGTTGTTGAAACTCTTTTACACTTAGCTAATGAACATATGAAGACATTATGAACTAATTAACATACTTTGTTTCATGAAGTAATTAGAATATTCTAGAAGCTTCTAATAGTAAGAGGTGTAAAGAAGAAGTGATGGGAATATCGAGGGGTGAGCCTTCTATGGCATGATGGGGGAGTAAGAGCAAGAGTATGAACACCATCTTGAGCCTATATAAGAGGGGGCATACTACTTGAAATGATTTATCTAATTTATAGAACGAAATCAAACTATCTTCTTATCTTTCTCTACTAAATTTCCTAAAAGAAAATAATATTAAAACAATTCCAATTCAAATCAAACTTGGACTAGATATGGACTAACTTACTCTAATTCAGCTCCTAGCTACTTGGATATAGAAAAATTAATGCACGTCTCACCCCAACACGGGCTAATAATAGCCTAGAACAAGTGAAAAGCTAAGGAGAAGGTAGGAAGTTAGTGTTTTAAAGGAAGTGGTTGCTTTAACTTGCTTGTTTACTTGCTTAAGGGTGAGCTAACTCATCATCTTGAATGAAAATATATTGTGCATATATGCTTGTGATTTATTTATTCTTTGTGATTGAATGGATGGATATATGTTGTAACATTGATATATATTTGTAATATTCTTTCAATTCTTGTTTTTTAAAGTAAATGGCTTCAGTAATCCATATATACGGGTTTAAATGGACTTTTATGACTTGTAGCATAGCTTTGGAACAATGCACTTTGGTTGTAGTTGAACATAGGTTTGAAGTGGACTTGGATTTGAAAGTGCTCTTACAGTGATAGTCGCTATAGATGCAGTTAGAAATTGTTCTGTGTTCGGAAATTTCTATGGAACTTTACATATCCTTAGGGGTTTCTCATCATATTTGTGATATTTTATATATATGCTTGAGGCCATGAAAAGTCTGAATGTGAAATGGTTAAGTAGCATATCCTCATTGGTTTGAAATTTTTATGAATTTTAAGAACTAGTTATGAATTTTTAAAAAGGAGGGTTTATTTTAAAATATATAGAAAACATGTTTTTTTCCAAGTTTTTGAATATTTTGTAAACTTGTTATTTTAAAGAAATATTTTGAATAAATGTTTTAAAACCTATTATAATTATTTTAAAGCATTTTTATCCTATATAAATATCTCATCTTTTAAATAGTTTTCAATAAATATCTAGTTTTATAAATAAATTACTATACATATATCTATATATCATTTTAAATGGCTTTAAATCATAAACAAAGGTTTTAGAAGGGGATTAGTAATTTATTAGTGGCTAAATCATTGTTTGTTTGATTATTAGTTTGAAAAGTAATTTACCATGCTTAACACTAAAAGCCGACGAGGTAGACTTGTCTATTTGTTGGAGTTAAGATTGATGCTTGAGTAGAGATAAAAGCAATAGTGCTCTAACCTATTGACTTCCCTCTTAACCAAGGATAGCTAAGTTGCAATGTCGAAAATGTGTTAATCTTGTTGATTACTTACTTTTTTATGGAAGTCATTAATACTATGCTTAACACTAAAAGCCAATGAGGCAGACTTGTCTATCTATGTAAATCAAAAATAAAGTATCTAGGCAAGGCTTTGATATGCAACCAGTGATCTAGCTTCGCTCTTGATCGAGGGATAGTATAAGTTGGAATGTTGGAAACACGTTAATATACGAACCTTGATTTGTATAAGCGATTGTTTTTGACCAGATAATCAATTAGTCGACTATCGAACTTGACCTAATATTACTTAGGAAGCATCTAAAAGCTTCACGGTTTCATACCCTTTGAGAACCCCCGGGGAGGAGCATTGGTATAAAACGTCTCTAGCTTTAAGAACTTATATATACGAGATCCCCAAGGGAGGACTCCTCTTTATATAGTTCGCTTACTTCTCAAAGAACCGACATTGAATTTACCAAAAATTCATTGAATTAGTTTTGAAGTGACCGGGGTCGATAAGTATTTTACTTATCAAATACCACTATAAAACTAGTATACAAGTCTATGTTTTGGAAGAGGTTGTGAAGTTGAATGTTGTAGAGTTGAACTATCTATCCTTAGGTTAAGTCTAAGAGAAGGTCAATGTTAGCATTCGTCGAACGACTTATGTTAGAAATCCTTGTAGAGATTCGTATTCTATTCGAGTAATGAAGACTGATGTGAGAGATACCAAGACATCGACATTGAAAATGACAATAAACATAGCAAGAGCAAAGCCAATGAGGTTTAGCTAACCCATGAGGTATATCAGCTCCATATCTAGAGTATGATTATGGATGTTGCTAGCAGGAGCTGATGTTATTCGGGATCACAAGTGTTTATGCATGGACCAGCTATGTTTACCTTAATGATATATTTTATCTAAAGATATATGATGCTCAAAAGGTAGTTTTTGACCCGTGTCAGTAGGACAACTAATGTAGCATCACAGCTATTTGATCTGATTTATGTTCTACACTCTAGATATTATCTATTATATCGTATATTACCTTAGTGAGTGGTTGGTTTTTTTAAGGGGAAAACCATTACAATAGTACGTATGTCCTCAATAGTTACTGTTACATGCTCCATGTATCTTGAGTTCTTTCATACCAAACTTATATCTGACATGTGGTTTTTGTTTTTCTTTAATTCGTTGTGTACGCTTTCGAGCGGGTTGAGTAAAGCAGGTTTTACTTTGGATAGAGTTTAGAAGACGAAATTGAGGCTTCCATTATTTACCTATTTCTATTTCTATTGCATGGTATTATGTATGCATGTATCAACATTGTGAGAACATACAATTATAGCTGTCTAGATTGATGACGGTGCTTAGGTTTTGTAACCCTTAAATTTCTGTATTCGAAGTAACATATTGTAATGTTCTTTTAATATTATATGTTATCGTTTCACTGTGAGATTTTGATATTGTGTTGTTTCTTTCTTGTTCTATTATTTTTCTTCTATTTTACCTTAATTATTCGTCTTTTTGGCACTTAGCTGACATGAATACCGTGGATGTATTTAGAGTCGACTTTCAAGGGTCGAATAGTCTCAGGTCGTTGCAGTTTTCTTCATGTCGGATTGTTATGCCTGGAGTAAATCTCTCGTCGAATCTTCCGGAACTTGTAATGTTAAATTTCGGTGGAGTTAGAAGTGCTATAGGCTTGGGTATTGTGGCAAGACTCGCTTGTATTGAAAGGTAATTTTAAAATTGAAGCAAGCAAAAGAGTCGCTCTTATTGGTGAAAGTGGATAAAGGTAAATTTTCTTCTTTTGCTAGGAATGTAGTCATTCTTTTAGGAATTTAATACTACTTTTGGTTGGAGTTTTATGTAGCAAGAATCATATATTCTTTGATTTAATATTTATTCTAAATTAGTCTAATTTAATATGTTCTTTATGTTATCTCCACTATTTAATTAATGAATTTGGAATCATTTCCTTACATGGAATTGATGAATAGAACTTCATTCTTCAGTTTAAATTTTATACATATAAATGGACAATTGCATCCTGAAACATTTCATTAACTGCACAATAAATAGGGGTAGGAAGCACGGATTGCCTCCTATACAAGCTTTGATTTTTCTTGCTATAATGGTGTCGGTATTAGTGATATTCAGTATTCAGTAGTTGAAAAAGCAGTAATCTCTGTGAATATGGAAGATCTTCAACTTTTGGCTGTAAGTGGTGTTGGTATTTGGTAGTTGAAACACCCCACAACCTATAATATACCCAAAAAGGGAACATTAAAGAATATGGTGCGTTTTCGGTCTATCTAACTGTAAGATTCACAAGACAAAATAAATAAAACAGAGGAAACATTAAAAAAAAGCAATAACCTATTAAAAATTAAACTTCAAAAAATAAGTATAATCAAAGTAAGTCTCAAAATACCAAATACATATCTTATGGAAAACATCATCTTAGTCACAATATCAGAGTACATACATAAAACCATCCATCTCAACAAGTGCCAGTACACGAAAATAAAACTGAAAAGAAGAAGAAGAATGTTTGCGCCAAAATTGGTCACAAACACCCAATACCGTGAAAGCACCAGTGTATGAATATAAATTAGTGATATTCAAACACAAACAACAAATCTCAACAAATAATAGACAGCAATCCAAAAGTAAAGAACAGAGATACAAGTTTTATAGTGGTTCGGCTATCTCCGGCCTACGTCCACTCCAATTTCTTTTTTTTTATTGATTATCCTTGAAGATTACAAGTGATTACCACAGTTGTAGTGACCAAATCTAAAGAAAATTGCAGTAATGATGCTATGGTATAATTTTAGCAGCGTCTGGGCTTGCCTTTCCTCTCCAAATTTTACGACCCCTTTTCTGAATGACCAGGGGCTCTATTTATAGGTGTGGAAGGCCGAAATCCCGCCTAAAACCTGGGGAGACTGCTTGGCACGTGAGGGGGGCCCACAGGCCCGTGTTCTCGGAATCCGTGCCCAGTTTGGGATCGATTCGAAGTGACGTTCGAATCGATCAAGAATCCATCCAATTGAGCTGAAATTTGGTGTGAACATTCTTCAACATGTATGTAAGCTCCTGTAAAAATTTCATTGCATTTGGATCAACGGTTTGGAAGATATGATCGATCCAAGTTCAAGAATCCGTGCGTCCTGAATGGTTCGAACCCATGCTTCGAAACCATCTACTTCGAAACCATCCTCTTCGAATCCATAGGGCCGACTCCTTCGAATCCATACCCTTCGAACCCATGCTGTTCGAATCCATGCTTTCTGAAGCCGCCTCCTTCGAGTCCATATCCTACGAGTCCATATCCTACGAGTCCATCCTCTTCGAATCCATCCCTTTCGAATCCTCGTCCTTCGAATCCATGTCCCTTGCTTCGTATCCATCATCTTCGAATCCATGTCCTCTTCGAATCCATCCCCTTCTTCGAATCCATGTCCACTTCGAATCCACCTCCTTCTTCGAATCCATGTCTACTTCGACTCCATCTCCTTCTTCGAATCCATGTCTACTTCGACTCCATCTCCTTCTTCGAATCCATGTCTACTTCGACTCCATCTCCTTTGCATTGAAGCTACTCCTTTCGAACCCATCATGTTCCCATCGATTCGAAGCGTCATCGATGCGAACCTCCTGGGTTCGAACCTGATGGGTTCGAACCTGATGGGTTCGAACTACGTACTATTCCTACTTTGAATCCGTCATATTTCCTTCATACGAACTCCGATTAACCTGAAATTCGAAACATAGCCTTTCATAGTCCTTATCATCATTTCCAATCAATTTCGTCCTGATCGGAGTTCAACAAAATTTTGACGATATCCATTGTAGCCTTATCTCCAGTCCTGATATCCATAATTCCTTGCCAATTTGTTGATATTCCAGTTTTGACCAAAAAATGGGATAACATTTTGCCCCCCAAAACATGCCTTGTGATAACAAGGCGTGTTTTGAATAATTACGAATCCAATATCCGAAGTCCACAGCCATATTGCCAGAGTATATCGTCCTTGACTGCTTCGAGTCGATGTCCAATTCCATATCCAATAGCCAAAGCCTTAGCCAATTCCGTATCCATTCGAACTCGACAACCAAGTTCCAATCCATCCTTATCCAATAGCCAATAACCGGAGCCAGGACCTCTCCGGGTCGATATCCAAATCCATAACCTCTGTGGGTTCCTGTCAAGCGTGATCCACATCCGACGACCGTGGTCCAGTGTCCCTGGACGTTGAGTTAACCTCTCCGGGTTCTTGCCAAGCGCAATCCATACTTGACGACCTTGGTCCAGTGTCCCTGGACGTTGAGCCAACCTCTCCCGGTTCTTGCCAAGCGCAATCCATACTTGACGACCTTGGCCCAGTGTCCCTGGGCGCTGTAAAATGCCATGGCTTAAGTCCTAAGCCGAATCCTAATCTCTCCGGACCCTTGCCGAGCATAGTCCATACTCGACGACTGAAAATAATAAATGATAATAGAGGGCCTAAGTCCTAGGCCGAATCCTGGTCACTCCGGACCCTTGCCGAGCATAGTCCATACTCGACGACCTGAATGAGTCAATTTACCACGTTCGGGCAAAGCGACTCACCCCTTGCCAGGCATAATCCATGCCCGACGACCATTTACCAAAAACCAGATAAAAGTCCAACCAAAATTTATTCCAAAGTCCAAATCCGAAATTCAAATTCGAAATCCAAATCCAAAATCCAAATCCAAATCCAAAATTCAAATCCAAACCAGAAAACCAGAAATCCAAACCAGCATCCAAAACCAAAAACAATCATCCAAAGGAAAATCCAAATAAAAAAGCAAGAAAAACCAGGAGCTCAATCCAAGCTCCAAAACCAAATCCAAAAAAGAAAAGCAATGTCCAATCTAAAATGCAAGAAATAAATTTCACAAACCATAGCATCCCGGTTTATCATCATTCAGAGCATGCCTAGGGGCTATCTCCGTCCCCGTACATGTGTAAATGACTTTACCGTTTGCTAGTAGCTTGCTACTTATTCCATATTATCCTGGTCAATGGATGATCAATCGACGATCATCCCTGGGCCTCCCATCATCACGGCGTGAAGTGGTCGGTGGTTGCTCCTGCTCCACCGTTGCATCCCGAGTTCCAACGTATTGCTGTAACTGTCCATTCCTTACATGCTCCTCGATTATGTCCTTTAGGTGCCTGCAGCTGTTGGTATCGTGTCCATCCAGATCATGGAAGAGACAGTGCCTTCCTGATGTCCTCTCACGTTCTGTTGGTTCCCTCCTAGCCGGCCTTCGGTAGGGAAGGCGATTCCGAGTTTCCAAGTATATCCGTTCCAGCGTCTCGTTCAATCCAGTGTATGTGGAAAACTTTGGATCCTTCCATCGTTTTCTAGCGTTTCCAGAGTCGTCATCTAACTTCCTTTTTCCTTTATCTTTATCCGAACCGTTTTTGGATACCGCTCCAACCTCGATTGCATTAGCCTTCTTCACCTTTAAATCCGTACTTGCATCTTCTTGCCGAAGGAACCTTTCTACCTCATGAAAGAATTCGTCGAGATTTTGCGGGGGATCTCGTATCAGAGATACCTTGAAATCCGAATTCTCCTTGACTCCTGATACTGCTGCCATTAAAACCATTGATGGATCAGGCCGATCCACCGAAGCGACTGCCGCACTGAATCGAGTTAGAAAAGCTCTAAGCGATTCGTCCATCCTTTGCTTCACCGATGTTAAAGTCATTACGTTCTTCGGCCTCTTGACGTGAACCCGGAACTGTCCCAGAAACTTTTCCACTAATTCCTTCCAAGTCCTGATAGATTCTTCTTCCAGCTGCCTAAACCACATTGCAGCTAAGTCCTTCAAATACAAAGGGAAACATCGGGCCATCACTTCCTCCGATGCCCCCAGCACCTCCATGTGTCTGGTGTACCTCATTAAGTGATCTGTTGGATCCGTCTTACCATCATATACCTCCACGCTAGGTAGCTTGAACTTAGGTGGGTTCCGAGCCATCCTTATCTCCCGAACGAATGGACTTCTATTCACTCCTTCCAAATCTCCGTTTGTCAAACCACCTCGCACAGTCTTCCTAATCATTTCTACTAATCCTGTATTGTCTGGTAGGGGTTGCCCCCCATGCCCCCGAGGGAATTCTGGTACATATTCCTCGTGTGGCTCACTAGCGGCAATGTTAGCCCTAGCTTGCTGAATTCCTTCCAAAGGTTCTCCTGCATTGAATCCTGTGGGCCTGCCCCCAAGCCCTTGTTGATTGCCTTCTGGCTCCGTATCCTGTCCTTCATTGGGTTCCACAACCCTAGCTCCTTGTCCTACATCCGCAGTTGCTGTAGCCGTTCCTAAGTTCTGCATCCCTGTAGCTCTCATTTGTTCCAAGAAAGTTTGCATCATTTCCTGTTGACTTTTCAACAATCTCTCCTGCAAAGAATTGGCCATAGCTTCCATTTCATCCCGAGTTATGTAGACCGAAGCCTGTCCTTCCTCACCTCCGGAGGATGCATGTTGACTTCCTCCTTGTTGGCTTCTCTCAGCCCTTAGCCTTCTGCTATTCTTCCTAGTCATTGTCTTCCAAATCCAAATTCCTCAAACTCTTCAAATCCGATGTAGCAGGTGCTAGTTGTTCTCAGTGAAAGCACCAAAATGTTTGCGCCAAAATTGGTCACAAACACCCAATACCGTGAAAGCACCAGTGTATGAATATAAATTAGTGATATTCAAACACAAACAACAAATCTCAACAAATAATAGACAGCAATCCAAAAGTAAAGAACAGAGACACAAGTTTTATAGTGGTTCGGCTATCTCCGGCCTACGTCCACTCCAATTTCTTTTTTTTATTGATTATCCTTGAAGATTACAAGTGATTACCACAGTTGTAGTGACCAAATCTGAAGAAAATTGCAGTAATGATGCTATGGTATAATTTTAGCAGCGTCTGGGCTTGCCTTTCCTCTCCAAATTTTCCGACCCCTTTTCTGAATGACCAGGGGCTCTATTTATAGGCGTGGAAGGCCGAAATCCCGCCTAAAACCTGGGGAGACTGCTTGGCACGTGAGGGGGGCCCACAGGCCCGTGTTCTCGGAATCCGTGCCCAGTTTGGGATCGATTCGAAGTGACGTTCGAATCGATCAAGAATCCATCCAATTGAGCTGAAATTTGGTGTGAACATTCTTCAACATGTATGTAAGCTCCTGTAAAAATTTCATTGCATTTGGATCAACGGTTTGGAAGATATGATCGATCCAAGTTCAAGAATCCGTGCGTCCTGAATGGTTCGAACCCATGCTTCGAAACCATCTACTTCGAAACCATCCTCTTCGAATCCATAGGGCCGACTCCTTCGAATCCATACCCTTCGAACCCATGCTGTTCGAATCCATGCTTTCTGAAGCCGCCTCCTTCGAGTCCATATCCTACGAGTCCATCCTCTTCGAATCCATCCCTTTCAAATCCTCGTCCTTCGAATCCATGTCCCTTGCTTCGTATCCATCATCTTCGAATCCATGTCCTCTTCGAATCCATCCCCTTCTTCGAATCCATGTCCACTTCGAATCCACCTCCTTCTTCGAATCCATGTCTACTTCGACTCCATCTCCTTCTTCGAATCCATGTCTACTTCGACTCCATCTCCTTCTTCGAATCCATGTCTACTTCGACTCCATCTCCTTCTTCGAATCCATGTCTACTTCGACTCCATCTCCTTTGCATTGAAGCTACTCCTTTCGAACCCATCATGTTCCCATCGATTCGAAGCGTCATCGATGCGAACCTCCTGGGTTCGAACCTGATGGGTTCGAACTACGTACTATTCCTACTTTGAATCCGTCATATTTCCTTCATACGAACTCCGATTAACCTGAAATTCGAAACATAGCCTTTCATAGTCCTTATCATCATTTCCAATCAATTTCGTCCTGATCGGAGTTCAACAAAATTTTGACGATATCCATTGTAGCCTTATCTCCAGTCCTGATATCCATAATTCCTTGCCAATTTGTTGATATTCCAGTTTTGACCAAAAAATGGGATAACAAAGAAGAATACATAAAGAAAAACTCCGCAGCTGAATCTCCAAGAAAATCCGAAATATGTCCCTGCCTTAGCTGGCCTATGGGGGAAAAGGGAAAATAGAGGAGTGGGCTAGACTAAAAATATGGCAAATGAAAGTAATTACTATTATTCTTAAGCAAGGTAAAGATAATAGGCTTTGCAATAATTCTAGTGTAAAAGGAAATAAAGGAAAAGATAAAGCTGGAATAAAATACGGTTTAACTGTTTACTTTACTTAGATAGTTGATTGGATTGTTTGCACTTTTCTAAAACTACTTTTATTAGGCTGAAATTTCAATCCTAGTTTAATTAGGATGAAGTCCTAATTCTACACTCTGTCGACCTTCTATCTCTATTGTGCCTACTGCGGGCTAGTGTCATCCTATGGGTCCCATGGAAAAAGACACATGTTTAG
Organism: Allium cepa; assembly: GCA_030765085.1. NCBI lineage: Eukaryota > Viridiplantae > Streptophyta > Magnoliopsida > Asparagales > Amaryllidaceae > Allium > Allium cepa. The sequence continues at coordinate 438,913,174 of CM060944.1, forward strand.
TGCTTGGAACTCAATAGCAACTTATCTCCCTGCACCGAGGCCACACATTCGACCACTATTAGGCTCGTGCTACCTATTGCTCTCTCTTTGGACCACTTATTTAACCTAAATAGCGTAAGCATGCTCAGCCTTACCTTCGCGTGTTGTGAAACCACCAGTTCCTGACTGAAGATGAATGCTACCGATACGGGTCCTAACAAACAAAATCTAGTTGCATCCCTTGTCCAAATCCCCTGATTTAAGCTTCTAATTATTGACCACTTATCTACCTTAAACAGCATAAGCGTGTCCTAAGGGAAATGCTGCTGATACGAGTCCTACTCCTATCTTTGCTTATTAACTTAGTATAAGTCTTTAAAATAAGCCTTTTCTGTTTTGTCTCTAATTATAACCTGCATGTTATAACTTTGCTTCTTTTCTTAACCTAAGGCCTAAGTTTAAAAATAAGCTACTTCTCCTATTTCTTCTATTTTCCCTTTTTAGTTATAATTACATGTTATAATTATGCTTGGAAAGTCTTAAATTCGCCTATTTTAGTCTAAGTCTAATTTTTTACAGTTCTCCTTATTTTACATCCCATTTTCTGTAAATTTAATGTTTTTACATTTTAGTTCATATTATCGAATTATTTTCTTCTATTTATCCATTTGCGTAAAAAGGCAATTAAAAAGAAACCGACATTTACATAAGAAATCCCAACGTAGAATAGATGTAAATAAAACGTAGATAGCTGTAAATAACTGTAAATACTGTAAATAACTGTAAATAATTGAGAAAACTATAATTAACAGTAAATAATTGCAAATAAATGAAATAGAATAGCTAAAAGAAAATAGACTGGAAAATAAGTCTAAAATTTACTTAAAAATAAAATGTAAATAACTTGCATAAAGGTTATCCCAAAGTTGTATAAAAACTACAACTATTGAAAACACTATTATTTTAAATTACTAAAAAACTAAAATAATTACTTAAACACTCATCTGTGATCTTTTGGCTCTTTCCTTTGGCTTTCCGGGTCCACTTGAGGGTACAAAATATTTTAATTAAAAAGATCCTCTCCTTAGAAAAATATTCCTTTTACGGTCTAGCCCCAGGCAATGAACCCAGATGGAGAAAATATGAATGAGAAAAATAACTAGGCATAGGTTCTTTTTTATAGTGTCGCTTATGGATCTTAGACCGTTGGATTTGGAGACTAAATCTGGTGCAACCACATCATAGGCTCGATAGAAACCGTCGGATGGAAGCACAGACGCAGGAGATGGAGTAAAAATAGCAAAATGGTGCAAAAGAATGCACACGGGTCGACCTAGGGTCGACCAACCACTTGCTTGGGCAAACCTATAGGTCAACCTAGCCATGGTGAGGGTCGACCTTGCATACATACATACATGAATATATATAAATTCTTTTATTTTCTCGTTTCTTGTTTATTCCGTAACTTCTTCGTTCTAGCTCCGATTTCGACAATCTATATATGAAAATTGACCAGAATATTACGATAGAAATAATGGTGCAACTCCCGTGGTCCAGTCCTGATAATTTCACAAAGATATTTTATTACTTAATTAATACTTTATTTAATTACTATAGCTTAAATTTTGGTTTGTTACATTCTCCCCTCCTTAAGGGATTTCGTCCACGAAATCTCTAAAGATGGAAGAATGAAATAAATGTTTTCTTGCAAGTTCTACAACCAACTATTCAACCATCATCCATTACATCCATTGTCCTTAAGTTTTTCTAATGCAATTTATGATACATATGCAATTAGTGTAGCGTTAATTTCCCTAATTAATGCAAAAGATTAGGTGGTCTACTAATTTAGTTGATCTTCTTTTATGCAATCATGTCCGTGTCATGTATCCAAATAAATGCAAATTCCCTAATGATATCTGATAGTTCTATATGCGTGATACAATCATTATCCAAATGCAACAATCATGTGATAATCATCCATTTATAGCAACCATGGAATAAAATAAATAAAAATACAATTATGCACACATCCATATGCATATTCCCTAGTGTCCTACTTAGGCCAATCCCTAAGAGATAATAGTGCCTAACGTAAGTATATGAGTCCATTAGCATCCACTAACAACAACTTGCAACCACTAGTATCCATCATACATAACATGTTCTAGTAACATGTTTGCATCAAATCCTACCATTCATAGATTAAATCATATGTTCTACCCTTCCAAAGGATAATAAAGGAAAGAGCCTATTCAAAACTAAAGATGGGAATAGGAAATTCTAAAACTTACTATCAAAGAGATGCAGATAAGAGGTACGAATATTCTCTTAAAGCTTCCCACGTACCATCTTCAACATCATCTCCCCATTGTACCTTCACTAACGGGACTTTTTTATTCCTAAGCTTGTTGATGTCACATCCAATGATCTTGGTAAGAATACGACGAATCGATGCTTCTCTCTCCACTTCAACCTCCTCCAGTTGATTAGGCTCCATATCTCCGTGGAGACATGTAAGCACTTTCTCAAGTGCGAAACATGAAAAACATCGTGTACTCCCACAAGCCTCCGTGGTAGCTTTACTCGATATGCCATTTTCCCTACTCTCTATAATATGGAACGGTCCTATGGATTGGGAGCTAGTTTCACACTCGATCCAAACCTCACCACCTTCCTTAGCGGGGATACTTTAATGAAAACTAAGTCTCCTACCTCAAACTCAATGTCCCTTCTCCGCTTGTCTGTATAAGATTTCTATCTATCTTGGACTGTTTTCATCCTCCTTCTAATCAAATCAACCTTCTTTGAGGTCTCCCTAACCATGTCAGGACCAAGTAGCAATCTTTCCGTAGACTCCACCCAACATGAAGGTGGCTTGCAAGGTCTCCCATAAAGAGCTCCAATAGGTGCCATCCCAATACTAGCTTGAAAATTGTTATTATATGCGAATTCCATCAAAGGAAGATGCTCCTCCCAAGTTCCTCCAAAATCAAGAATGCACATCTTCAACAAATCCACAAGCACTCTATTAACTCTCTGTGTTTGGCCATCCATATGATTGTGATAGGCCGTACTCAATCTAAGCTGCATCCCTAAAGCCTCTTGCAAGCTTCTCCAAAACTCGCTAGTAAAAATAGGGTCTCTATCGCTCACTATGCTAGAGGGAATTCCATGAAGTTGGACTATCTCATGAACATATAAGGATGCCAAATAAGATGTCGTCGTCTTACTCTTGACTAGAATAAAGTGGACGCTCTTAGTCAATCGATCTACAATCACCCAAATTCTAGTATTCTCCTTCCTAAACCGGTGTAAACCATCTATGAAGTCCATTGAAACAATATCCCACTTCCATTCGGGTACATCCAATGGCTGAAGTAATCCACCGGGCTTCTGCTGCTCTACCTTAACTCATTGGCACACAAGACACTTAGCTACAAACTCCACCACATCCTTTTTCATGCCACTCCAATAAAACATTATCTTCATGTCCCTATACATTTTATCACCACCCGGATGAATAGTTATTCGAGAATGGTGTGCTTCCTTTAGAAACGTTCTCAACAAATCACTAGTGCGGGGGACACAAAGTCTTCCATCTCTCCTTAGCCACTCTTTGATATCTATGGAATAGCATTAGAGATGTCTAGAGACGTCTCCTCTTCTAATCCTCTCTAAAATATCCATAAGCTTTGAATCCTCTTGCTGCCTCGAGCCAATCTGATTTATGAGGGTAGGCTTAACCTCAACTGCTGCCAACAATCCCGAGGTAATGTCCGTAGGGGGCTTAAAATCAAAGGTGGAAATAAACTCTAGGCTCTTCCACTACACAAACATAGGACTAAGGGTTGCTTTCTTCCTACTCAACACATCCGCAAACATGTTTCCCTTGCCTAGGCATAAGCTATCTCAAAGTCATATGATGCCAAAAACTCCATCGCTGCTGCGACAAGTTCAAATCCTTATGTGAGAATAGGTACTTCAATGACTTATGGTCAGTGAAGATCTTGAACCTCTCTCCTAGCAAGTTATTCCTCCAAGATTTGAGTGCGAAAACTATAGCAGCTAACTCTAAATTATGGGTAGGGTATTCGTCTCATGCATCCTCAACTGTCTACTCCCATAACATACCATCCTCCCTTCTTGCATCAACACTACTCCTAGACCCATCTCACATGCATCAGTATATACTGTAAAAGGCTTAGCTCCATCGGGTAAAACTAACATTGGTGTACTAGTAAGGGCTCTTTTTAGCATCATGAAGGAATCCTCACAATCCGCGTCCCACGTGAATGCTTATTCTTCTTAGTGAGGCGAGCAAGAGGTGCTGAAATCTTAGCAAAATTTTTGAACTTCCTATAATAGCCAGCCAATCCTATGAAGCTTCTAACTTCAGTAACGTTCTTAGAGGCCTTCCATTCTTGCACTGCAATTACTTTAGCGAGATCAACACTTAAACCCTCTCTTGAGACTATATGCACTAAGAAACGTACCTCCCCTTGCCAAAAGTGATACTTCGAGAACTTTGCCCTCAATTGATGAACAAGAAGTGTACGAAAAACCTCCTCTAAATGAATAGCATGCTCCTCCATATTCTTGGAAAACACTAAGATGTCATCCAAAAATACTACTACAAACTTAGTTAGGACATCTCTAAAATGCGGCTCATCAATCCACAAAATAGGCTGAGGCATTGGTTAGCCCAGAAGGCATAATCACCCACTCAAAGAATCCATTAGGTGTCCTAAATGTCATCTTATCAATTCTATTGTCAGCGACCCTAAGATGATGAAATCTAGTGGGCAAATCAAGCTTAGAAAATATTGAAGAGCCAACTAACTATTCAAAAAGATAATCTATCCTAGGAAGTGGATAATGGTTCTTCTTTGTGAGCTTATTCAACTCTCTATAGTCTACGTAAAGTCAAAGTGAACCATCTGCCTTAGTAGCGAAGATGACTGGCGCTCCCCACTCAGTTATGCTCCTTCTGATGAAGCCTTTCTCCGATAGCTCACGAATCTACTTGCTTAACTCCTTCCTTTCAGTAGGTGCCATGTGTCTCACGGGAAATGCCATTGGCTTAGAATTGTCATTCAAATTAACTCTGAAGTCGACCTCTTTCTTACGGGGTAGTCCTCTAACCTCCTCAAAGACGTATGAGAAATCTATGACGACCGAAACAGAATCTAACTCTGCTGATGATGAATCGAGGGAATAAAGGAATCTCAACATGACTGACCCCTGTGGGTTGCAAGAAACCTCGAGAGTCCTACCGCTGCATATCTCTAGTCTAATGACCCTCCTCTCACAGTCCAATATCGCTCCATCTGTGGATAGTCAATCCATCCCCAAAATTATCCTATTCCCCAAAAATCCCAATACATAGGCGTCACAATCAAACTCTACGCCTAGGATAAAAAAATTTGAAACCCCTACAAATCATAGATAAATGTACCGATCCTCATATGGGGTTTGAAACTACTATGGGGCCCGCCACTAAGGAGATATTTAAGTACAAACAATCAACCAAAGAACTAGAGATGAAAGGGTGTGACTTTCCTACCTCTATCCGGTCCGCTGCTGGAAGGTGCTGCATCCAATGCCTGAATCTGTGCTGCTGATGCACCCGCTGCATACCCAGTCTTCTAAGGGCAAAATCTACTAATGTGACCGGGTTGTCCATAATTATAACATTTTACCTTCATCCCTGCTTTCTTACAGTCTTTCACGTAATGACCAACCATCCCACAACTATTGCACTTCCCTCCTTTCTTAGTCTATTTCTGAGGGCCTTCTCCTTTCTTATTACCTTTATTATTCTTCCACTATTTCTTCTTAGAACCTTCCGTCTCAGGGACCTCCTAGACTCTCCATCCTTAGTTGCATTAGACATAAGCACTATCTCCACCAGTGACTCATAGGTAGCTCCCATCGATATGTGAGTCAATAAAAACCCTTGAAGCGACTGATTCAGTCCCTTCGCGAACTTCATGGCTTTCTTATACGTTGTATTCACTAACTCTATCCCAAAACGTGACAACTCATTAAATTAGTTGACATACTCCTTTATTGAAAGAATTCCTTGCTTCAAGCTAATAAACCTTCCAACTGCGTACTCTCTTCTACTTGTGACAAAATCTTCCTCTTAAACCTCTCTCGGAATCCAAACCATCCAATGTCTCTTCCTTCCAACTCAACAACCTCCCACTAATAAGAAGCCTCTCCTTTCAGCTGCCAAGATGCAAGCTGAACTCTCTAATGATCCTCCAGTCCAAATAGACCAAATATCCTCTCTGTACTCCTTAAACCAAGCTCTCGCCTCCACAAAATCTTCTGTACTGGAAAATGTCTTTCCTCCTAAATTGGCGAAGTCCTTGCGTTACTTAGAGAAATTGGTTCCTATGGGTGGATTGATGGGATTTTCACTTATTGGTGTTGGAATGGGTGCTTTCCCTTGCACCTCTGGAGTTGTAGCTTGAAGGTATCTATAAAACCAGGCTGAGACTTGGACACCCTTAGCAAAATTAGGGGCATCCGCTATTCTATGCAAAGAAAAAGAGAATTTAGGCTTGAAAGAATTAAAGGAAGATTGAACTAGACTTTGAGGGGATTTTTATACTTGAAAACTTTTTCTAAGAGATTCTTTTTGAAAAATACTTTTAAAACAAGTTATTTTTTAAAAATACTTTACTTTTTAAAATAAATTTTTAGGAATCCTGTAACCTTAGGCTTTGATACCAAGTAAAACACCCCACACATCTTAATATACCCAAAAAGGGCACATTAAAGAATATGGTGCGTTTTAGGGATAGCTAAAAACGTACAATGACTAAGATTCTCAAGACAAAATGAATAATACAGCGGAAACAATCAAAAGACAATAAAATATTAAAAATCAAACTTCATAAAATAAGTCATAAGCAAAATAAGTCTCAAAATACCAAATATATATGTCTTATGGAAAACATCATCTTAGTCACAATATCAAAGTACATGCATAAAACCATCCCTCTCAACAAGTGCTAGTACAATAAAATAAAACCGAAAAGAAGAAGAATACATGAAGAAAAACTCCACAGCTGAATCTCTAAGAAAATCTAAAATATATTGTCCCTACCTCTACTGACCTAATAGGGAAAAGGGGAAATAAAGGAGTGGGTCAGACTAAAAGTTCAATGAATGAAAGTAATTACTAGTATTCTTAAGCAAGGTAAAGATAATAGGCTTTACAATAGTTCATATAAAAGGAAATAAAGGAAAAGATAAAGCTGGAATAAAATATGGTTTAACTGTTTGCTTTGCTTAGATAGTTCGATTGAATTGTTTGCACTTTTGTAAAATTGCTTTGACTAGGCTGAAATCCCAATCCTAGTTTAATTAGGCTGAAGTCCTAATTTTCCCTTTGATCGGGCTTCTATCTCTGTTGTGCCTACTATGGGCTAGTCCCATCCCGTGGGTCCCACAATGAAAGACACCGGTTTAGCGCTTGGAACTCAATAGCGATTTATCTCCCTACACCGAGGCCGCATACTTGACCCCCGTTAGGCTCGCGCTACCTATTGCTTCCTCTTTGGACCTCTTATTTACCCTAAACAACATAAGGGTGCCCAGCCTCACCTCCGTGTGTTGTGAGACCACCAGTTCCTGACTGAAGGGGAATTGTGCCGATAGGGTCCTAACAAATAAAATCTATTTGCACCTCTTGTCCAAATCCCCTGATTTGAACTTCTAATTATTGACCGCTTATCTACCTTAAACAACATAAGCGTGTCCCAAGGAAAATGCTATCGGTACGGGTCCTACTTCTATTTTTGCTTATTAACTTAGTATAAATCTTTAAAATAAGCCTTTTCCTACAGAAGAAATCCCAATGTAGAATGGATGTAAATAAAACGTAGATAATAGTAAATAACTGTAAATACTGTAAATAATTGTAAGTAATTGGGAAACTGTAATTAACAGTAAATAATTGCAAATAACTGAAATAGAATAGATAAAAGAAAATAGCCTGGAAAACAAGTCTAAAATTTACTTAAAAATAAACTATAAATAAACTTGCATAAAGGTTATCCCAAAATTGTAGAAAAACTACAACTATTGGAAGCCCTATTATTTTAAATTACTTAAAAATCCAAAATAATAATTTAAAGCACTCAACTATGGTACTTAGCTCCTTCCTTTGGCCTTCCCAGATCAACTTGAGGGGTGTAAAATATTTTAATTGAAAAGATCTTCTCCTCAGAAAAATATTCCTTTTAGGCTCCAGCCTCAAACAATGAACCCAAATGGAGAAAAACTAAATGAGAAAAATAGCTAGGCCTAAGGTCTTATTTATAGTGTCACTTGTGGATATCAGACTGTTGGATTTGGAGATTAAATCTGGTGCAACCATCTCATAGGCTCAATAGGAACCGTCGATGGAAGCACGGACACACTAGATGGAGTAAAAATAGCAAAATGACGTGTTGAAATCGTACTGGACTACGCTAGCGAAAGAATGCGCGTGGGTCGACCTGGCTGTTGACGTACCACTTGCTAGGGTTGACCTACAGGTTGACCTAGCCATGGTGAGGGTCGACCCTATGGTCGACCTTGCCTATATATATATATATATTCTTTTGCTTTCTCGTTTCTTGTTTATTCCGTAACTTCTTCGTTCTAGCTCCGATTTTGACAATCTATATATGGATATCGACCAAAAAATTACAACAGACACAATTATGCAACTTCCATGGTCCAATTCTGATTATTTCACAATGTTATTTTACTATTTTATTAATTCATTAATTAATTACTATAGCTTAAATTTCGGGTTGTTATAGTAGTTGAAAAGGAGATACAACTCTATGGCGATTGAGTTTTACTAATAGCTTGTAGATGATCACATAACACTTTTTGAGGAAACGTTCAGTATAGGAAAAGGTAGAATTGGCTTTAATTTTTTTAATATGTTTACAATTGTTTAAAATATCATAATATATAACAATCGGTAACTAAAAATTAATAGCTAAAAATATTTAAATGATAATTTATAAATGATTACTAATATAATTAGCAATTTATAATATATTGTAGTTGATTACTAATGATAAATAATTTACAAATAACACTAATTATTTTTAACTAAAATTTTATTATAATTATTATTAATAAAATATAGTTAATTATTTATAAAAATAATGTATAGATAATAAAATATACTTACTGCTTAATAATTTATAATTTTTCATAATTAATGATTTATAATAGTGATTTAGAAATACTAATTTATAATTAATGATTAATATCTAAAATTTTGGCATTTATTATATAATCAAAGATTTATAAATAATAATCTATAAATAAAAATTTGTATTTAACAATTTATAATTTCCAATAGTTAATAATATAAAATTAGTAAATTATAGTTAATAATTTATGAATTAAGCTAGAATCTAATAAAAATTTAACCCCTACCTTATTTGGCTCTACAATTTTTATCCGCCTAAAACCTTAGTTCCCATTTGGTTTGCCATTTTTAATTTTGTATTTTCGTCCAAAAATTGTGCATCCAGCGCATGTATTTTCCAAAAATAACCAATTTGGAGAATTACGTTAACATAAAAAAATAGAAATATAATTTATTTTGTTTTTCGTATGTTTTGTGAAATAAAAAAAGAATGGAAAATATTCAATCCCCTCCACCATCCCTTCATTCCCTCCTTTGTCCCTCTATCGTGGTCATAATGACCTAAAATTACAAGTTTTCCTTCTGTTATTCTCATATTTTGTAAAGAACGTTGAGAAAGCAAAACGCAAAACATAAAATGAAACCAACTAGGCACTTATTTTTTTCCTGAAACCCTAAATCCCAAATTGCTCATACCTACCTCTCCAATCAAAATTTTTGATCCCTCCTCTCTTCGATCCCTAAAAATGTCGCTGCTCTATTATAATAACAAAATAGATCACCGAGGCCATCAACAATGACTAATCAAAGCTACCTTCAAAATTCCATTGACGTGAACATCAGCAGCGAGGCATTTGCTCCAACTTCGGCGCTTGCACCGCTCCAGCTCCACTACTCATGGTTAGGAAATCACTCCAAAGTGACCATGGACTTAGCAGCTTCCACCATGCATGACCGCTCAATTCCGCTATTTTAGCTCAATCGCGCGTTTCTATTCCACTACAATACCGTAGTGACATAGTGCATCAAATTAACTTGCTAAATTTCTATGTATATTTTCATAATGTGAGTATTGATTCTTGTTAGTTAAGTGTCATTTTTATTTTCATGATGTGAGTATGGATATCGTAGTTAAGTGTCATTTTTTAATTTTATTTTCATGATGTTGTAGCTCATCAGATTATTCAATCATTCCCCAACTTCTTGTTCCAAATATCGAAAAACCATATTTGGCATGTTTTAGGTATGGTTGTAAGTATTGTCGTTATATATGCCTCGGCCAGTTTTTGGTATAAGAAACACAGATTGCTTCAACGATGAAATTTCTAGGAATATCTTGTGCATCCTTAGGTGAAATTTCTATGCATATTCTGTACGCTGATAAAATTTTGAATTTTTAAGGCTTTTACGGACGAGAAATTTGGTTTTGATACATAATCAAATTGGTGACAGTATTGTAAACCTCATAATTACTTTATTTCACTCCAAATATAATGTGAGCTAAGAACTTGACTTCTTTAATAATGCGTGAAAGATAAATTTGAAGTCTTAGAGTCATGTAAGAATGTTGCATACTAATATGTTCTAGGATAGAGTTATATAATCACTTGTTGGATGTATATCATTTGAGTTCATAAGCTTTGATCTTGAAATTCGTGTTACTAAGTAACATGTCGCATTTCGCACTTCAATGCAAAAATTTACTTGATGAATTAAAATAACAAACTTAGGATATATTATGAGACCTTTGGCGTCATTTATATTCTTATGATTTAGCTACTTGAAAAACTTGTTTGGTGTTGTTTTGAGTTTAATTGTGCTATAATTAGGAATAACTCAATTGAATTAATATACTGTATTGTGGCTCCTTGGTAGAAAGGATTCCCCTATTATTTGTAGAATCTTTCAAAAGCATGGTTCAGGATCACAAATGGAGCTCAGTATGATGCATAGTTTACTATGAAAGAATGGGAGGATATTCAATAATAAAACTCTAGAATGTGCAGAAAGCTATGGTAATGGCCATGATGCGGCATTGATGTGTCTCACTAATAAAAGCCGTTACGGTCATCATTTTTTGAAGTCTGACAAGCTACAAATAAGTCCTCTGGGATATCTCATAAAGATATAATTTATTCTTAAGTTTATTTACTCATGCAATAATAAGTACAACTTATCTTCAATATTTAACTTGTCATGTTGGTTTATATTTCCATTGTAGTACCTTTTTGATTACATTGACATTATGAGAGCTATAAACCATGGAACATACAAACTGGTAATAAAAAATTTCCATTACCAACCCTAAAGCTGCTCTATAGAAGACATGAAGGAACTACCCTTGTTTGAATGCTGGTGGTAGGATAGTGATATACTACAATGATTAGATTTATTTATCAATGTATTAGGGACTAAGCCTAGTGTCTATTTAAGGTTCTTTCGTTGGTGGTGGATGTGATATAATGTGGGTAGTGGTATCATTGTTTAAACATTATTGTATGTAAAGCGGTATTGTTTAAATCGATGAATTTTATATGTTTACACTAAAAGGTGGCACAAATACCCAAATATGAGAAATAGATAATTAAATGAAGAATGTGAATCAAAAATATGAAATAAAAGAACACACAATAATTATAGTGGTTTGGCTAATCGTTCACTTATGTCCACTTAAACTTTGTTGATGATTCCGATGAAATGTATATAAGATTGTTCTCACAGATCTGTGATGATCCTTGTAATTACAAGAATGATACTAGAATTATTGTAACAACCTGCCCTGAAATGGACTGAAATTCCAACGTAGAAATGACCCATTGAAACTTAAGATCATCTCAAAGCTGGTTGTTGGTTGGTAAAAAGAACATTACATAGCTATTTATCTACACATCCAGAATCTCACGGTAAAAGGATAAAATACAATAATAACAATACCCATTTTATTCAACTTCAAAATGTCATAAAATACATAACACGATACATATCTGTAGCACAACACTTTCAAAATACATCGTTATACTTTAATGGGTATATCAGAAAATAACATAAGTAGATAAATAGGTAAACTGCCATAAATTTTCTCCATGCCTTCGCCTTCAACATCATCATCTTTCTAACCTATGTTGTAATAAGGATGTGGTCAGAACAACATATGTCTAGTGAATAAATATCTCGAGCCTTACTATATTAGTGCTTCGACAGTATAATTAAAATGAGAATATGTCTTTCATTTCTACCCACAACATAAGTCTTCTTGAATATAAGCCCAAAGACTATTCTCAAACTTAAATAAAAGACTTTCCAAGTATAAGTCCATAGCCAACGTGCAATCATCCAAATAATCCATATTTATCATCAATAATGCCCTATCGATGTAAGAGCTAGTACTCAAGTCACTTAATACCTTCTAATGGGAATTAGCTAGACTTGGACCATTTAATACCTTATTTAAGGTAGGTCCGTGTCATTTACTACTTATAATCCTAAGGTGGGCTCCTTAACAGTAACTATATAGTTAACATTGCTTGAAATCTTTTCAACCACTTAATACTTCCTATTGAAGCAGACTCTTTCTCAAGATATCCTCTACTGTGCCTAATCCATAATCCTGAACATTTACTATTTCCTATATAGAGAAGGGACGAGCCCTTACACAACTACTTAATACCTTCAATCTCTGAAGTAAGTCCATTGTATTATGACCTATACCCTATGGTGACGTCTCATATTTGTCCGACTATTCGTAGGTGCTGATAGCCAGATTAGCTGGGTAGATCTACCCTATAAAATTTTGGACTAACCTTACGTTATCGTAGTTACATATTATATGTGATGTCTCGCATCAACCCTAAAGTCACAAGCCAGATTAGCTGGGTAGACATCGGTTTGCTTTTCACTGACCTCACATCCCTATAACTTAATCATAATCTATACCACTCTTTGCACATGTTGTCACACATCTCAACGTTTCCATAATCAAGACCTTATAAGAGATCTTTCTTGTTTTGTCTTTAACATTAATTACCTTCCTAAGGAGGATTTAATAAAATTAATAACCTATTTAACTATGCAATCATACGTTTAATTGTATGTTAATTATGCTAATATACACACACACACGCTCCTAGTAATTTCTAAACTTCCGGAATATACACCCTAAACTAGTATTTAACTATTAACTTTCTAAACAATTATACAAGTCTCATTCCATATTGACAACAATACCATTTTGATATTCATATCCAAAAATTCTAATCAATGGACTTATATACAGTTAGAATTTAAACTCGATTTATTACATCAAAATAATGGAATATATTAACAATAAAAACATACAATTAATACTTTTACCCTCTATTCGACTCCTTTTTCACACAGAAATAAACAAAGAAATTTCTATTTAATTTATGGGAATAAGCAGTGCAAATTACAAATAAAATTCGTACCTTACACATTACTCGTTAATCAGAATTCTTTAATTGTCCGCGCCAAAATTGGTCACAAACCCCCAATATCATGAAAGCACCAGTGTATAGACACAAATCAGACCACAAATCACAAATATAGGTAACGTGGAGAATGAAAAATGAAGAATAATAAACTTAAAACCGAAAGAAGTAGATAGAGACACAAGATTTATAGCGGTCCGGCTTTCTCCGGCCTACGTCCACTTCAAAAGATAATCTTTTATTGACTTTGCTCATTGGTTACAGCAGATTATAGTAGTAACTTTTGAGTACAATAGTGAAGTTTGAGTACAATGGTGATTTCGGTAGAGTCTGGACGTCGTAGGATCCAAAAAGTCCCTTTTCTATAGGCTTTGGGATGATATTTATAGGCGTAGGCTGCAAATATCTCACTCAGATCTCGGGAGACTTCTCCTGGCATGTGAGTGGGTCCACAAGATCGATCCCAGGCGATTTCGACTCGATCCGTGATCGATACGAACGAATTTCGTATCGATCAAGATTTGATCCATTCGAGTCGAAATTTGGCAGGAACATTCTTTAGGTTGTACGCAAGCTCCTGTGAAAATTTCATAGCATTTTGACTTATAGATTGTGAGTTATGATCGATGCGAGTTCATATTTTCTTTAAACTGCTTCGTTCGAATCGATCTGTTCGACTCGATCTCGAGCACGTGCATGTAAGATGACATGGTGCAAGATTCTTGGATCGATCCACTCTTTGTGCCGAACGACCGAGTCTTCCTTGTGTGCTTGCCTCGCTCGTATTGATTACCACGACGTTATTCGTATCGATCACTTATAAGGGAATGATGTACCATTCGTATTGATCTATCATGGTTCTGTTCATATCGATCGATTATCGGCAATGCGATCGATATGAATTAGTGGTTTGATAGGCTGTGAATCGATACGAACAGCCAATATTCGATGGATGCGAATAAGGCCCTTAATAGATTGATACGAACAGTGTAGTTGTTGAGGAGTGCGAACAAAACCGTTGCGAACAGAATTGATGCGATGACTCTCTAAATGGATTCGAACAAGGTGTCGGGATGGATATGAACGGCATGTTCTCCTTAATTTGTATCAATCATATCTCGAGCATACGAACTCGGATTGACTTAAAATTTGAAATATTGGCTTTTATGGCTTTTCTTATCTTGTCTTGTCAATTGTAGCCCATTCCGGGTTCGAACAAAATTCATCGATATCCATAATGAACCCATGTACAATCAATGTTTGGAATGAACGATCATTGATTTTCAGTTAATTTCTCGATATCTTGGCCTGGCCAAGAGGCGGGATTACATTTGGCTCCCTAAAACATGCCTTTTGGTAAAAGGCGTGTTTTGAGTAGCTTCTAGTTCAATATCACGAGTTCATATTTTATTCATAGCTATAATATACTTAATCAAGTTCATGGCTATTCGAATCCAAAGCAGTATCCCTTTCCTCTTGTAGAAGTCAGTAATCGAATTCTATAGCCCCTCCGGGGTGTTGATGTTTATTTCGGGCCCTTGCTGAGTCCATTCTAAACTTAACGATCGAATAGAAAGATCCTACAACACTCCGGCGCCGCTTTCTATCCCTTGCACTCTGGCTCCAGCGAGAGCATATAGCGGTGTCTTGTTCCTTCTAGACCGATCATAGCC
Organism: Allium cepa; assembly: GCA_030765085.1. Classification (NCBI taxonomy): domain Eukaryota; kingdom Viridiplantae; phylum Streptophyta; class Magnoliopsida; order Asparagales; family Amaryllidaceae; genus Allium; species Allium cepa. The sequence continues at coordinate 438,928,446 of CM060944.1, forward strand.
TCTCCGAGCTCTTGCTGGACCCTATCCTGTCACTCTCCGGTGAAGCAGAAACAGCGTCGAGTGAGCCGATCCTATCACTCTTTAGCGATGAGGCAATACCCCCAGCACTCCGGTTCAGCATCCCTGCACATTAAGCAATGTCATGGCCTGAATCCTGGGTCGATCGTAGCCACTCCTGGCTCTTAACGAACCCCGATACAATCACTCTCTGGTGAATGGGGAACGACGTTAAGGAAGTTGATCATGTCGCTCTTTGGCGAGGCAACCCAATTCTTGCACTCCGGACCCTACCTCTCTAGGTAGGGTCATAAAGCGACTAATTTCAGGTTGACTTTCAATATTCACCCTTTAACTCTCTGGTTAAAGGTTTGTCTTATAAAACTCAAGTACATTTATTAAATTCAAATTCCAAATGTTCAATCACAAACAAAGGAAAAGTTAAATACTGCCTCACAGTGTAGAGCGGTCTACTGCCATCTTAGAGCATGCCTGGGGATCTCTCCGGTTCCCTTACACGTGTAAGTGGAATAGCCGTTTTATTTTGAAATCAAATCTAAAAAATTTATGCAACCGACTAAAGTTCTTCAAAACTTGGCCCTTGCCATCATGATCAATTAATGACGATTCTAGATCCCGACCCAGGATTAGTTCTGTTAGGTGGTGACGGTAGTTGCTCAGGTCCTACGCCACTGTTCGATCTCTGGTGTATTGTGGCAATCTACCACTTCTGACATGCTCTTCCACCTCATCCTTCAGATGGTGGCACTCATCGGTAGTACGCGCTTCCATCTCATGGAATAGGTAGTACTTTCCACTTCTACGTTCCCATTCTATGGGATCTCTCCTTGGAGGCTTTCGATAGGGGAGCTGCCCTCGAGTTTCTGTGTAAATCAGTTCTAGGTTTGCCGTCAAGTCCGTGTACTGTTTGAACCTGGGTAATCGAAATTTCTTCCATTTTTTAGGACCATTGTATCTTTCATCCTGCTTCCGCTTTCCTTGGTCTGTTCCAGAATAATCTTCAGAGGTTCCTTCACCTTACATAGCATTTGTTTCTCACCTTTCAACGCGTGAATCTTCAAGCCGAATGAATTTTTCAGCATTATGATAGAATTCTCCAAGGTCTTGTGGTGGATCTCTTGTTAAAGAATCCTTAAATTTCGTACCTTCCGCAACTCCTGCTACCGCCGCCATCAAAATCATCGATGGATCCGGGCGGTCTACTGAAGCCACCGTAGCGTTGAATCGTAATACAAAATCTTTTATGGACTCTCTGATCCTCTATTTTATCGATGCTAAGGTCATCACACTTTTGGGTCGCCTTACGTGGACCCGAAACTGCCTCATGAAGCATTCCACTAGCTCTCCCCATGTTCTAATTGATCCATTTTCTAGCTTCCTGAACCAGAGCGCAGCCAAATCTGCCAAATATAAAGGGAAACATCATGCCATCACTTCCTCGGATGCCCCCAGCACTTCCATATGCCTGATATGTCTGGTAATATGCATGGTTGGGTGTGATTTTCCATCATGAGTTTCCAGCATGGGTAACTTGAATTTGGGGGGTTTCCTTGCATTTCTGATATTCGGAGTGAACGGACTCTGACTAACTTCCTCTAAGCCTCCGCTTGGCAACCCCCATAATTCGTCGCACTAGTCCAGCTATTCTTTCGTCTCTATTCAGGGGTTGTCTCCTTAGCATGTTTCCACCTACCTCCCATGTCTCGAAGGGTATTCTGGGTAATATTCTTCATGTAGCTCATTCATATTGGCTTTGGCTCTAGCCTGCCGAGCTCCATCTATGGGTCTTCCAATGCCAGATCCCGAGGGTACACCCCCAGGTCCTTGTTGATTACCTTCATGTTCTTCGTTCTGATCTTGAATCTGACCTCCATTGGTCTTTGTGACTCTACTCCTTATCCTGTGTTTTGCAGCCACTGTAGTCGGTCCAAGGTTCTGTGCTCCGGCTGCTCTCGTCTGCTCAAAGAAGCTCTACAACATTTCTTGTTGACTCTTCAACAATCTTTCATGAATTGAATCCATGATAGCCTTCATCTCATCCCTAGTGATGTAGATCGTAGCTTGACCTGCTCCAGCTCCAGAAGAGGCCTCTTGACTTCCCTCTTGATTTCTCCTTTCCGTCACTTGCTTCTTTGCCGATGGCCTTGCCATTGCTTCTTAGAATCCAAGTTTCTAACTCCAAAATTCCCAAGTGTTTGCCTTCTCAGTGAAAGCACCAAAGTGTTCACGCCAAAATTGGTCACAAACCCCAAATATCGTGAAAGCACCAGTGTATAAACACAAATCAGATCACAAATCATAGATCTAGGTAATGTGGAGAATGAAAAATGAAGAATAGTAAACTGAAGACCGAAGGAAGTAGACAAAGACACAAGATTTGTAGTGGTTCGGCTATCTCCGGCCTACGTCCACTTCAAAAGATAATCTTTTATTGACTTTTCTCACTGTTACAGCGGATTACAGCAGTAATTATTGAGTACAACAGTGAAATTTGAGTACAACGGTGATTTCGGCAGACGTCGCAGGATCCAAAAAGTCCCTTTTCTATAAGCTTTGAGATGCTATTTATAGGCGTAGGCTACAAATATCTCACTCAGATCTTGGAAGACTTCTTTTGGCACATGAATGGACCCACGCAATCGATCCCAGGCAATTTCGACTTGATCCGTGATCGATACGATTGAATTTCGTATCGATCAAGATTTGATCCATTTGAGTCAAAATTTGGCAGGAACATTCTTTAGGTTGTACGCAAGCTCCTGTGAAAATTTCATAGCATTTTCACTTGTAGATTGTGAGTTATGATCGATGCAAGTTCGTGTTTTCTTTAAACTCCTTCGTTCGAATCAATACATTTTGTATTGATCTGTTCGACTCGATCTCGAGCACGTGCATATAAGATGACGTGATGTGAGATTCTTGGATTGATCCACTCTTTTTATCGAAGGATCGAGTCTTCCTTATGCGTTTGCCTCGTTCGTATTGATTACCACGACGTTATCCGTATCGGTCACTTATAAGGGAATGATGTACTATTTATATTGATCGATCGTGGTTCTGTTCGTATCGATGGATTATCAGCAATACGATAGTTACGAATTAGTGGTTTGATAGATCGTGGATTGATACGAACATCCAATGTTCGATGGATGCGAATAAGGCCCTCAATAGATCGATATGAACAGTGCAGCTCTTGAGGAGTGCAAACTGAACCATTGCGAACAGAACCGTTGTGATGACTCTTTGGATGGATTCGAACACGGTGTCGGGATGGATACGAACGGCATGTTCTCCTTAACTTGTATCGATCATATCTCGAGAATATGAACTCGGATTGACTTGAAATTTGAAACGTTGGCTTTTATGGCTTTGCTTGTCTTGTCTTGTCAATTGTAGCTCGATCCGGGTTCAGACAAAATTCATCGATGTCCATAGTGAACATGTGTACAATCAATATTTGGAATGAATGATCATTGATTTCAGTTAATTTATCGATATCTCGGCCTGGCTATGAGGCAGGATAACATTAGTCAAATTCAAAAAAGAGGAATAAGTAATGAAATAAAAAGTAAAATTATAAAAACTGCAAATCTACACAATTTTCAGTATTTTGTCATAAACAATTGAGATTTCACAATAGAATTGACATTTCGCATTGAAGGAGTTTTGGGGTTTATAATATAATGTTTTCACAAACCAGAACTCCTCAAGCATATTCAAACCCAAATTACACTAATCAATTACTACAATAGTAAAGCTAAGGTTTCCACTCAACGTTTACCCTTGTTAATACCTCAGATATTAATTTTGATGATAACAACCTTGATAGCAAAATACAATCATATAAAAAATTGGCATTAATGTTTTCCTAAGTTATATAGTATATAGTGCAGGATATTATATAGGTGTTGAATTGAAGACTATACAGTATAAAGACTCAAAGAAAGGACATGAATGCTCATGAAATTAAAGACCAAGATATGAAGATTTCAAGACTATAGTATAGTATATAGAGTCATAGAATATTGTTAAAGTCCTTGGTAGCAATCTTTGATCTTTATTTTCCATTTTCTCATCCTTTATTTTTAAAACAAAATATATTTTTAAAATATATTTTAAAAAAAATTATAAAAGTTTTTCTATGTATAAAATATTTATAAACTATGTTTAAAATATTTTACAAAGTAAATATTTTGCATAGCATAAAATTTTCAAAAACATTTAAAATAAAGTGTTTTCAAAATATACATGGGTATGTCGACATATACCCTATGAGTATGTCGACATATATGCCACCAATTAGTTTTTTAAATTTTGACATGAAGTGTCTATTCGTTGTAACTCCTCACGAATGGACACATTTGTTGATTCACTACATGCAGAGGGTCTCAAATGGATTTCTTATTAATTGCTTTCTTATTATCTTCTCTCCTCTTACTCCCTCAAAAAGTTTCTAGAAAATTATCCTTATCTGCTCAAAATTATACATAATCAATTCAAACTTCTTTGATTTAATTCACTACTATTTATTATCATTTCACAATCATCTCTCTCTATCAAAGATCAAAGTGTTGTCTAAGAGGCTATAGTATCCATTGTATCCAAAGTTCAAGAAATTATCTTTGAAAATCCGAGCGGGTGTACTTGTAGCCCATCCAGTAGGTGTACCATAAGCCCAAAAAATCAGGAGGGTGTGTCTCTTAGCCTTGGAATCGAGATTGTAATTTGGTCTGTCTTCTACTCGTTTAAAAATTGGCATTTGAAATGAAATCTGTACAGGAAATTATATGAGACTAGATGTAGAATTCAAACTAGTATAAAATCTCTAGTGTCATCTCTCTAACTCTCTAATTTACTTTATTGCTTTCATGTATTTGCATCTGTGATTGATTGTTGATACATTATGTGTTGAAAATCTGTGATTTAATATTAAACTTAAAAGAAAATTAAAAAAGTTAGGAAACACTATCCACCCCCTTTAGTGTTTATTTAGCCTTCGAGTCCATAATTACGCAACCTACACTTAATATCAGCACATTCGGTTTTCACAAACCCATAATTTGATTTTTGAGAAGTTTTAATGGCTAGCAACACTATTATTACATTTGTTAATGCTTTTGTTGAAGGACAATCTGCTGCTAGATTCCCACTTTTTTAATGGCAATAATTACACTTATTGGTCATGTAGGATAAAGATCTATTTACAATCTAATGGTTCAGACATTTGGAATGTTACACAAAATGAGTACACCGAACCACGTACTAATTTGGCACAATAGATTGCTGACCAAAAGCAACTTGCACAAAATAATTCTAAAACCATGAATATTATGTTTTGTTCAGGGTCTCTATCTATAAGTCTGTATATGAAATTCGGAGAACACTACAAATTACACATGAGAGCATTCGTAAAATGAAACAGACTAAAATTTCCATGTTAACTAATTAGTTTCAATTTTTTAAAACAAATCCAGTGAGTCTATTTCTGACATGTATTATAGATTTCAAGATACAATGTATACATTAGTTACGTTAGGTAAAAACTATTCTGAAGAGGACCAAGCTAGAAAAATCCATAATTCACTCTCTTCAAATAGGATCAAAAGAAACTAGAAATTAAAGAGGCTAATGACATTAGTACTCTGAAAATTGAAGAATTAATAGGCAATTTAATTTCCTATGAAGCACAATTGCTGGGCAGAAGAGAAAGCAAGGCAACAGAAAAGAAATCGATCGCTTTGAATGTAATAACTGACGATCATGATTTAGGCAATGATAATGATGAAGAAATTGCTTTCGTGACCAGAAATTTCATAAAATTCTTGAAGTATAGAAAAATGAATAACTTTTGGAAAACTAAAAACAAAATTTCTTGAACTGTAACTAGCTGCTTCAACTGTGATGAACCTAATCATTTTCAGATAGATTGCCTGCATTCGAATAAATCAAAGATCTCACTAGCAAATGATTCATCCAGAAAAAGAAAAGGGACTTATATAGCAACTTTGGATGATTCAGACATTCCTCAAGTGACATTGAACTAGGTACTGAAAAATGTGAATTTGTGTTTCACGGCTATAATAGACTAATCAGAACCAAACAACTAAAAGCTACAAAAACAGAATTTTCTTTTAGTTGATTTTGGTTTTTGGGAAGAACATATAGATTAATAATAATATTGGATGAATATAAATATATAAGTGTATACATATATAGGAATATATTAGCTTAGATTTACTTTTGAAAATTTCGGACTATATGTTGACATACCCCATGTCATATGTCGACATACATGCCAGAAAACTAAAAGTTGAAATTTTAATTCAAAATTCAATTTCAAACTTCCCTCTCTTTGTGCATTTACTTCCATGCTCTGAAAAGGCACCATTTTGACCAGAGAACATGACTCTCACTCTCTATTAACTAAATTTATCTCTATCAATTCGTTCACTCATTTTATTTCAATTTTCAAATTTCAAGTATCTCTTCATTATCTTATCTCCTAAAAACTCAAAAATGGCTTCCTCTAGTCAAAATCCTAAGACCATAATGTGCTCTAAGAAACCTAAAGTTTTTCTCTTCAACGAGAAAGACGTCATTAACGCCTATATGGAGTATATTACTTCCGGAAAAGTTTCTCCCAGAAGATTTGCTAAATTCATAGATTTTTTATATTATAGGTTACATGATCATTGTTTTGAAAATGAATCTCTTGATATAATTGAATCTTCTCAAAATGATGTTGTTTATTATCCGGATTTGGTCAAAAAAATATGCGAATTTAAACAAAAAAATTTATCAAAGAGAAGGAGGTCAAGTTTGGAGCAACGTTAATGGTACTCAAATTGTTTCAAATTGTGAATTTTTGTGTAATATTCTTGGTTGTAAATATATTTAAATCGAACTCTCTACCATTCAAATTGATGAAAAAATCATGAAGTTTTTCATAATAATTTTGAAAGTGATGTTACATTTGAATTTAAACCAAGAAATTTCGACCAAAATTGAGAGTTATGAGTCTCATTTTACAACAAAGTATCACTTCATGGATGGGTAATTGTAATAACCCTACTAAAAAAGATTTTAAAGCTCTTTCGCTATTTATGGTCATTACAACATCAATTGAACACAAGTCATTTTAGATGACTCTATTCAAAAGAACATTTCTAGACATATGAACACACTCTTCCATGGTGTGTATCTACTAGAATGTTCAAATATTTTTATGTTGATTTAAGTGGAGAAAAATCTATTCTTTGAAAAGTTTCGATAAAGCCAATATCCTTCTTATGCACATTCCACCATTTTTCTAACCATATGAGACACTTCCTAAAAAGGAACAAAGATTGGCATGAGAAGAAGAATAAGAAATTCAATAAGAAAATGAAGGCGATGAAATGGAAGTTGGAATAAGAAGAAGAGGAAGAGGAAGAAGATGTCACTTCCTTAGAAAGTTTTGATAACCTATCACATCGCTCCAACAAAGAGATCCTAAGGAAACAAGAAAAGCTTTTTAAAAACGAAAAGAAGCTTAAGCGATCATTTAGTAAAAAGTTCACCTTCCAACAAAGTGGACAAATACTTTGGAAAGATCATTTACAAACTTGGCGGCTCTTCATCATTATCAATATCTACATCTTACTAATCTATCTATGTTTTCTTAAGATATATAGCTTTGTATTATGTGCTTTGAGTTTAAATTCAAGTTTTTTTTATGTATTTTCTTTTATTAATCATGAAAATCCATGTAACCTTCAATTCTAAGTAATGAAATATATCCATTATTGTTCTATATTGACCAAAGTCTTTGGAAGTTATAAAAATATAATGGTGTGAGATAACAAAAAAAAATAACAAATACACAAATTTTGAATATTTAGGTATGTATGTAAACATACATGTAACCTGTATGTCGACATATAATGGTAAATAGCAAAAAATTTAAATTTCAAAATAGAAGTTACCACCACCCATCCATTCATTCCAAATGAATTTCTACTCCTATATAGGCCTATTTCTTCCAAAAAACTCACTCATCATTGTATTCTATACTTTCTTTTCATCCTATAATATATTTTTACGAATATGTTTTCTCCACATCAAAAACTATATGAACATCTTGAACAAACTCTTTAATATTTTTTAAAGATATTATCTCTTTTATCTTAGGAAATCAAATGTGACGCCCCACCTCTATACCCACGCTAGCCAAGAACACTACGGAGTAATGCTGTCGACTAGCACGGAGAATAAGGCTGTTGAGGAGCGACCATCTGTATAATTGCTTTGTGCGAGTACCGGTATTCCAGATAAAAATATAACTTTTCATCTCTAGAGGAAATCCGACATACAGATACACTCAAAGCTATCACACAGTGGCTATATAAAATCTTCGAAAACAAATATAGAAATAAACATAACACAAATCAGTCACAGACAGTTCATATCACAAAGGCGGAAATAGATATGAATATTACACATAAAAGTGTATATCAGAGTAGTGGTCAAAAAGATCCACAATAATACAAAATAATAGCAACACGTGCTAGACAAAAGAATAAGTATACATCATAGAGTCTGTATCTCCAATGTATACAACAAAAACTACTAAACTTAAGTAGTTTGCCAAAAGCCGGGATGATAGTCCGATGAGGAGTCAAGCAGAAGCACCTGTTAAATCTCAGTCTGACCCGAGTATTATTTATAAGAAAATAATAAACGGATCAGTCTAGCTATAAATATCAGATGAAGTGATATAGAATAGGAGATATGACATAAACATATAATAATCACAATGCCAAGCTGTGATAAATAAGTAATTGAAAATAAACAAGAGATTAATCAATATCACAATAATCTACTCAAGATAAAAAGGAATGTCATACTCCTAATTTCATTCACCAAGCCACAATAAATGACAAATATCAATGCCCATCGTAAAAGTTGGTGAAACATAAATTCCAGAAATCAACACACGAAATCCAGAAATCACAATAAAAAGGAACAACGACGTCGTACAACGGGACATCCGATGAACCAAATCACAATAAAAAGGATGGCCAAGACATTGATGTAGTACAAACGGTACATCCAATGAATCCAAAAGCCAAAACATCGATGTAGTATAAACGGTACATCCGATGAATCGAAACACATTAGAAAGTACATGGGTTGCAAGCCCACGAAGAAATGAGACGAAGCTCCATTTAATGAGGTACGGTCCTCCACATAGACAAAGAGACATCGCGCATTGCTAGTCTAAACCATAAAATGATCGTCATGATCAAAGAGAAGTGTCAATTACAATAAGCTAGTAAATATATAAGCTTAGCTTCATGTCCCATAACCACTAGCTTAACTTAAATATTTACGAACAAATTGTAGATCTCCACTAGAAAATTGTCACAAGAGATTCAATCGAACAAGTCCAAGAATTAACCGACGAAGTAAACGCAAGCGTTTCATACCACTTGTTTTACTAAGTCGTTTAATTAGATTTCTCATACGAGTGAGGTAAAGGTTTGTATATACTAATAGATTGGAAAACGGTTTTCTAAACGAATTTGGTATTAAAATAGTATTGAAATCGTTTGAGGAAAGAGTTTTGATATTTACTACTAGTATAGAAAACCTTTATATTTTTAAAGTGACAAAGCACAAGGGGGATTGTAGAAACAATCAATCACAAAGATCACATTCGAAGATGTGAATAAAATCCAATGAAATCGATAAAGGATCCATCGAAGTGGATATATCTAAAATTCCCAAAGAAAATAAGTCATCAAAGATGATAATAAATGATGACAATAAATAGGATCATCATGAATTGATTTAAATTGGAAATTCAATCCAAAAAGGCAAATTGGACTCAAACAGCAGGTTCAGTCGACTGAACAGAGTTTTCAGTCGACTGACCCTGTACCTGGAAATTTTCCAGGTTCAGGAAACTTTCTGTTTCCAGTTTCAGTCGACTGTGCAGAATTTTTCAGTCGACTGAATCATGCCTGGAAACTCTCGGGTCTCAGGTTCAGTCGACTGAACAGAGTTTTCAGTCGACTGAATCATGCCTGGGCTGTTTTTCAGCCTTATTCAAATGAAGAGCAAACTCTTCCAAAATGCAACCGGACGAACATTGGCTCTAAGGGTTTATGCCAATCGGCAACCCGGCCCTATATGCTCCTCGGTGCATCACTAAAAGCATGATCAAACATCCATAAAAGGATTTCACACAAATTTGACTTAAAAACCCAAAAATTGGAGTATTCACAAAACCAATCCAAATCAAGAGCAAATGCACATGAAGAAGTGTTAGGAATTCATACCCAACAACCAAGATAATTATAGTCATAGATGTGAGATAAAAATCTCACCTTTTCACAAAATCAAACAAAAAGAACTTGAAAGAAAATGGAGAATCACCCTCTCTTCAACACAACCCAATTGAGCTTGAATCTAAGCTCAAAAACAAGAACATTCCCAAAATTAGGTTTAGGAATTTCTGAAATTGGTAAGAGAATAAGTTGGAGAAGAAGAGGAGAAGCTTACCAATGGTTCTTCTATAGTTTGGAGCTAGGAATTTGATTTGCAAGAGAAACTAGGGTTTTGGAGTTTTAATTTCCAATCTCTCCCACCATTAAAGCTAAGAAAACTGAAATGAGAAGAGAATGAGAGTGATTGGGGAAGAGTGGCTCAGATTTGAGCATTAGTTAACATAGGGCTGAGCCCAAAAACCAAACCCAAAGTAAAAAAGTAGAAGAAATCAACTTTCTCCAAACATATCGAAGCTTATACTCAAAAAGGTCGCAAACGGCATTTTAAACTCAATGGGAGTGGTCCCGAGTCCTAATTCGACCGTATGCAAAAAGTAGCTTTTCGGACTAAAATCCGACTAACGATAAAATATTTAAATAAAATATTTAAATATAAAATCGATAAATATGCGGGTTGTTACAGACTCCCCTCCTTAAAGAAATTGCGTCCTCGCAATAAGTAAGAAGGAAATATAAGAAGTAACAACCATAAAGCATATTAACACAAAAGAAAATTTGAAATAGGAAGTTCACCATAAAGTGCACGAAAGAGTTAGCAAGAAATCTGGTGAAACTTCAATTTCCACAATAACACCGGGCTCAAGAATGAAAACCGGAATCCCTAAGGCATTCCCGTAGATAAAAGATGTGGGGAACGTCAAGAATAGCAGAAAATTGAGCCGGTGCAATGGCGTAGTACAAAAACGGTACGCCCGAAAAACTAGAAACTCAAGTTGGGACATCAGCGTAGTACAAAAACGGTACGCCCAATGAACCAAAGCAAAGACATCGACGTAGTACAAACGGTACATCCGATGAATCAAAAAGAAAAGACATCGATGTAGTACAAACGGTACATCCGATGAATCAAAAGAAAAGACATCGATGTAGTACAATGGTACATCCGATGAATCAAAAGCAAAGACATCGATGTAGTACAACGGTACATCCGATGAATCAAATAGCAAAGACATCGATGTAGTACAACGGTACATCCGATGAATCAAAAAGAAAAGACATCGATGTAGTACAACGGTACATCCGATGAATCAAAAGAAAAGACATCGGTGTAGTACAACGGTACATCCGATGAATCAAATAGCAAAGACATCGATGTAGTACAACGGTACATCTTGTAAGTGCGGTGTGTATACAATTATATGTGCTAATATAGTACACACGGATCGTGTAATATGGACTACAATATAAATGCGGAAATAGATGATAATAGCATAGTAAATAAAAAGAAAAAAGAAAAATCACACCAGAGATTTTCATACTGGTTCGGAGCACCGTCCTACGTCCAGTCCCAGACTTCTATCTGGATTTTCACTATTAACTACCTCGCTTCACCCGGAGGAACAGGTTTACAACACCCGAACAACCGAACGGGATTTCACGCCTCTAATACACTGAGGACTTCAACACTTGCCTCTTACAACACAGAGGACTTCAACACAAGAACAAATACAATTGTTGTTGACAACTTGTGTTCTTGAAAACACGGATTTGTCACTAGTAGTACACCCTTCCTATAATCTTATCCTCAAAGTATGCGAATGATGTTTTGAAAAGATTAAGGAAAGTATATTACTTATTGAATCAAAAGATATGAAATAGTTTCAATGATTCAATAAATAATCGAGAGCTTTTAGAATGCAGGAGTATGTAGAAAGTAAGTTCAGAGATTAGATTAAAAAGCATATATAATCATGTTATATTAATCAACGAATTAGATGAGTTTATATAGATAAGAATGATTGTAACTCTTTGTGAGCAGTTGCCATTAAGAGATATGATCTTTGGTGAAAGGTAAGAGATGCAACCTTTGGAGAAGAGAAGTGTCTTTTGGAAAAATTGCTTTCTGTTTAAAAACGGTCGACAGGTTAAAAAGTGACCAGTAGACAGGAATTTAAATATATATACGTTATGTGCATGTGTGCACGTTCAGTGTGCAAATTATGCAGGAACGGTCGACCGCCTATATTGTGACCGGTCGACCGGTCCCTGTAAAGTTGTACACTGAATGTGCAACTATATTCTAATCGTATATATATTAATTTTCTTGAAAATGCATGATTATTTGAGGATAGATTTTAACAAGTTTATCACTAATATAATATCAAATAATCAATCTACAATCTAGAGTACCATATGTAGTTCTTTATAGCCATAATGACCTTGTTTTGTCGATCGCCTTTAGTTATTTGTCAGAAATCAAAACCTTCATAAAACTTGTGACTCAACATTCTCCCCCTTTTTGATTGATGACAATATATATCTGCAAATCTAAATCTCCCTCTGAATATGTGATCTCTCTCTTTGAATTCTTATATATGTACGTTCCTGCAAACAATTGTTAGCCCTTTCTCCCCCTTTGTCATCGACAAAAGGAGTAACAGACACTAGAATAGTAGAATGAATATGATATGCATAGCAAAATAAATCATTAAAACAGCCAAAACATAACAGAGTATTCTACAGATCATAATGTCAAACGAAAAATAAGAATAACGACACTATTTAGTACAAGTGTCGATGAATGTTTTTAAAGTGCTAAACCATAATAGAATCTAAGATGAAGCAGATCGTATCTCCTCTTCATCATCATCATCGTCGTCATCATCATCATCATCTTCTTATTATTCCTCATCATTGTTCCCTCTAGATGATTCTCCATGTCCATGACCACTCATACCAGTAGACTCGTCAGATGATGTCCAGGTAAAAACAGGAGCAGCGGGACGTTTTCCTGGGTCTTGTGCTTGAACAGAGGTGGATGTGGAACATGATATAGCATCCCATAGCATACCAAAGAATGACTTGACCTTATTGAAGCGCTTATCAATTTTAGAGTCCATTCGCTTGAGACGTGATTCAAGCAAAAATTGGTTACGCGCAATTGTTTCAAGTGATTCTTTTGTTGATGATTTTGATTTTAATAGTTTCACTTCATCGGAACGAGGACGAGAGGAAGTTGCTCTTTGTTTTCTTGGTCCTCTTTGTTGCCATTCTTCAAAAGACATAATTTCAAGATAAGGTGGAGGAAGCTTCATTCGTTTGATGGTTATTGAATCAATGCATTTTGGTTTTGAGGTTGCAGAATCAGGAGGATTTACTCCGCAAGCTAACAAAAGTCGCATGATATTTTTATTGTAGAAGAAATGAGGCCGTGTAGAGTTATTTACCTTGAGAATTTCATCAAAAAGCATGTGTACCCAGTTGATTTGGATTTCCCCATAAATAGCATAGAGTGCTTTGAAGTTTTCTTTATATACTGCATCATAATTTCCAAGTCTAGGAAAAAGAGAATGCATCAAAACACGATGAAGTAGTCTAGTTGTCGGTCGAAGTCCAATAGACTTTGTGCCATCACTATTGTCTTCTATGAACTGATAACTAGTACTATTTCGAGTGAAGACTTCGTAGAAGGTAGATGAAAACTCATCGCCTCGATTTGGTATACCAAGTATAGAGGCAATTCTAGCATGAGTAAGAAAAATTTGCTTACCACAGACCACAGACCAGATTACTCCGTTTGGATTATCAGGTTGACATTCGTCGAGATTCATGTTGGCGTAAAACAATTTAATCATCAAATGATTTATCTCCACATTATTTTCTGAAAAATCTATCAATGGAGTAATGTTGGCATTATTGGCTAACCTCCGAACGCCATAAGCCGTGAAATCATCAAATTTGATAAAAGAGCCTGGATGAAACTTGTAATTTGTCATCTGATTCCATCTTGTTACAGCAATTGGACTTTGAAGCCACTTTTTGGCGGAGATGCTTAGAGATGAAGTTTCAGAGGTTGTTCCTTTCTTAGATTTCTTTTGAGGAGGAGCCATTGTTGGAAGATTTGAGATTTGGGAATTGAAAATAGGAAACTAGGGTTTGTGATTTTGGGAAAAAGAACAGCTTGAGTCAAAAGAGAAAGAGGGTAGAAGGAAAAATGACGCATAGGTATATATAAAAACTGAAAATACGTCAACCGGTCGACCTATGAAATATGGCCGGTCGACCGTTTTCAACCAGGGAGCAAACGGTCGACCGGCTATATATGGGGCGGTCGACCGGTTCTGGTCTGCTGAGAATAATATGTTATTTTGCAAGTTTTTATCATATATCAACCTATATATATTATATTTCATTCTTAATACAAAATATAACCGCTATTACACAAGTGATAGATAAAGATATAATAACTATATATAAATCTAATGAGAAGGTTCGTCATTAGAATTATCGTTGTTTCCTTCAATACGTTTTGACCATGGACTCCATTGTTTCTGAGCTCCTTCATTCTTCTCATAGTTCCGATCCCACGAGTTAGGACTTTTAGATGTTGATGGCCTAGACGGCATTGGTTCATGCACGTCATGCTTGTTGGAACCGCAGAAAAATGTTGCCAACTTTTCTAAAACGGATAATCGTGCCGATGTCCGTTGTTGCTCGTGATAAAGTTGACTTTGCCCATAATGGAGCTGTCTCTGAAGGTCTATCTGATGTTTCTAGTAGTGGTGTATTTCATCGATTTGTGCTTTGGTACGAGGAGAATAGAACAGTGTCCTCTTCACTCGTTTTGAATTTGGAGTTTTATCAGACATACAAGAGCATTGATGATGACAACTTGGTTTTTGTTTTGGTGTAGTAGGAGAATAATATTCCTCCGACTCAGAACTCGTAATAGAAATGTATGATTCTTGAGCACATTTATCACAAATGTGAGCCATAGGGAATGTTGTATAGAATATTAAGGTTAGATAAAAAAGATGAACAAAATATGAAATTTTTTGCAAGCTTATATACAAGTTTCTTATGTATAAACCTATGGATGTAAGTTAATGGAAAATTTTAACCAAGAAAACATATGCAGAAATTTTTATTTTAACTCTAAAAATAGCTTTCCTTTTAAAACTGAAATTATAAATTAAGAAAGGAAAGGACGATCACTAAAAGAAAAGAATGAAAAAATGAGTAAAGAGAATTAACCATTAAATCAAGCAGTGGCTTATATTTAATGTAAAAAAAAAGTTTATGCAAAAGTTATGGTTAAAGAATAACTAAAAAGAAGACGTTCTTTAGAAATTACTTAGTCAAGATTTTTCCTTGAAATTAAACCAAGCTCTCTTCGTAATCTAATAAAATTAGATTCGAGCAGAGGTTTAGTAAAAATGTCCGCTAATTGATTGTCAGTATGGACATATTCAAGACATATATTTCCTTTGTCAATATTATCTCGAAGGAAATGATGACGGATATCAATGTGTTTGGTTCTAGAGTGATTTACTGGATTTTTAGAGAGATTTATAGCACTGGTGTTATCACAGTATATAATAGAATTTGATAAATGAATATCAAAATCTTGAAGTGTTTGTTGCATATATAGTACTTGAGTACAAGCGAGAGCTGCTGATATATATTCAGCTTCACATGTTGATAGTGAAACACAATTCTGTTTCTTACTGAACCAGGAGACAAGTGATTTTCCAATAAAATGGCGCCTACCACTTGTACTTTTTCTATCCATTCGTGAGCCACCGAAATCAGCATCACTATATGATACTAATTCAAATGGACATTCTTTTGGATAAAAAAGACCGAAATCTTTGGTATTATTAAGATAACGAATTATACGTTTCACTGCTCGTAGATGTGATTCCTTTGGATCGGCTTGAAAACGAGCATATAAACAAACACTCATTATTATATCCGGACGACTAGCTGTAAGATAAAGAAGAGAACCAATCATGCTTCGATATAATTTCTGGTCAATATTCTTACCACTTTCATCTTTTTCAAGATGTCTAGTGGTACTCATAGGAGTTGGTTTACCAGATGTATTTTCTAATCCGAAGCGTTTGATAAGGTTTTCACAGTATTTTTCTTGATTGATAAAAATACCGTTTGAAAGTTGCTTTATTTGAA
Organism: Allium cepa; assembly: GCA_030765085.1. Taxonomy (NCBI): domain Eukaryota; kingdom Viridiplantae; phylum Streptophyta; class Magnoliopsida; order Asparagales; family Amaryllidaceae; genus Allium; species Allium cepa. The sequence goes on from CM060944.1 coordinate 438,944,924, forward strand.
GTCCAAGAAAATAAGATAGTTCTCCCATATGAGACATTTCGAATTCTTTGTTCATAATACTTGCAAATTCTTTGCAGAGTTTATCGTTTGTTGAACCGAAGATGATATCGTCTACATATATCTGGATAACTAGAATATCTTTTCGAGAATGTTTAATAAACAAAGTTTGATCGACTTTGCCTATTTGAAATCCTGAGTTAATAAGATAGCTACATAGTCGTTCATACCAAGCAGGAGGTGCTTGTTTTAGACCATACAAAGCTTTCTTAAGTTTGAACACATGGTCAGGATATTTTTCATGTACGAACAAAGGAGGTTGTTCGACATAGACATTCTCTTTGATAAATCCATTGAGAAAAGCACTTTTGACATCCATCTGATAAAGTTTGAAATTATGGTGACAAGCAAAAGATAATAGGATTCTAATAGCTTCTAGTCAAGCAACTGGTGCAAAAGTTTCTTCATAATCGATACCTTCTTCCTGATTATATCCTTGTGCTACTAATCTTGCTTTATTTTTGGTGATATTTCCTTGTTCGTCGGCCTTATTTTTATAGACCCATTTAGTACCAATTACTGACTGATCAGTTGGTCGTGGAACAAGTTCTCAAACGTCATTGCGCTCAAACTGATTTAGTTCTTCCTGCATGGCAATGATCCAGTAATCATCTGTAGCAGCTTCTTTTGGATTCTTAGGTTCGATATTTGAGAGAAAAGCGACATGACCCATTTGATTGAGTTGACTTCTTGTTCTGACATGTGATGTTATTTCACCGATTATATTTTGAGCCGGATGGTCTCTTAATATTCTTGGTGGTGATTGTAACTCACATGTTTGAGGAATATTCTCAATAATTATTTCCGAGTCAGAATCAATATTTGTGATGATTTGATTGTCAGTGACTATTGATTCGTCGTCATCTGATATAGTGTGAGGGTGCTGATAGATTTCATCGAAAGAGACATGAAGTGATTCTTCAATAGTTTTGGTTCGTTTATTAAATATCCGATAGGCCTTACTTCGTTCCGAATAACCGACAAATATTCCTTCATCGGCTTTTGGATCGAATTTGCCAAGCTGGTCTTTCGTATTTAAAATAAAGCACTTGGAACCAAAAACTTTGAAGTATGAGATTTTAGGCTTCCTTTTGTTAAATAATTCATAAGGAGTATTCTTGGTAAGAGGTCTTATGGATACACGATTTAAAACATAACAGGCAGTTGCCACAGCTTCCGCCCAAAAATGTTTTGGTAAGGTGGTTCCATTCAATAATGTTCTTGCACATTCTTGTAAAGTTCGGTTCTTCCGTTATACAACTCCGTTCTGTTGTGGAGTTCTGGGAAACGAAAAATTATGATATATACCTTTCTTTGTACAAAAATGTTCAAATTCATTATTTTCAAACTCTCCGCCATGATCACTTTTTATATTTTTAACTTTAATCCCTTTTGATTTTTGAATTCTTTTGACGAAAGATTTGAAATGATCGAAAGTGTCACTTTTATTTTTTAAGAAAATTGTCCATGTATAACGAGAGAAATCATCAACAATTACAAGCACATATTGACTGTGATTTATTGATTGAACCCTAGTAGGTCCAAATAAATCCATGTGTAGTAACTCAAGTGGTTGTAATGTTGATATGACTTTCTTGGATTTAAAAGATGATTTGGTCAATTTTCCTAATTGACATGCATCACAAATGTTGTTAACTTTAAAACTCATTTTGGGTAGTCCTCTAACTAAATTGTTTTTGGCTAGCTTGTCAATAGCTCTGAAGTTTATATGACAGAAGCGTTTGTGCCATAGCCATGGATCATTGTCATTAGCCACAAGACACATATCTGAATTATGATTAATATTCATATTCAGAATATATATATTTCTGTCTCTATAACCTTCGAAAACCAAATTATGGTCTTTATCTAAAATACTACACTTATTATTTGAAAATGAAATTATAAATCCCTTGTCACATAACTGACTAATACTAAGCAAATTGTGTTTTAAATTTCTAACTAGCATGACATTAGTAATAAGAGGTAAGTTAGATGTACCACAATTGCTCACATCGCCTTTGCCGATGATATAGCCTTTTGAATTGTCTCCAAAAGTGACGGAGCCACCATCTGAATATGTAATATTTGTTAATAGACTCTTGTCTCCTGTCATGTGCTTTGAGCAACCACTGTCCAATATCCACTTTCCTCTTTTCTTAAGTGGGACCTGCAAAAAATAGAATTAAGTCCATGGTACCCACTTTTTATAGGGTCCTAAGAGTTAGGTCTTAGGAGTCCAAACCCATATGGGTCTGGTATCCCCTTTATATATATAATTTTTATTAAAATGCACAGTATTCATGAATTGCTGAATGTATTTGTTCCTAATCAAATTGTTATTTGTTTTAGGAACCCATATTTTGATAGTCTAGACATTTTTCTTTTGAAATTTCACAACTGGTTTTGGTTTGGAATATAATAAACTAAGATTTTTCTTAGCTTCAGTTTTTTGTACTTTCTTCTTCCGTTTATTTCCAAGGTATTTCTTGGTTTCTTGTTTGTTATATCCCAATCCTTGTTTGTCTGAAATAGATTGTGAACTTTCAATTATTTTTGTCAAATTTTCTCGACCTTTGTTAAAGTTAGAAACATTTTGAGTAATGTCATCAAACTTTGTTTGTAAGCTAGCCTTTTCTAGGTCTAGAATTTTGACTTTTGCTTTAAGCTCATGATTTTCAGTAGTGAGAGCATTATTTTTCTCTTTTTGAGCTTCTATTTCTTGACTCAAAAGATATATTTGAGAGTCAACATTAGATGATGATTCTTGAATATTTTCAAGTTCCTCTTCTAATATTTTCTTCTCATCTTTTAACATATCTCGTTCAAACTCTGCTCTACTTAAATTTGCTTTGACTACTTTTAATTGACGTTTTATGTCTTTATATTTGACTATTAATTCAGCATTAATATCAAGTAATTCATCAAATGTAGGAATTTGTACCTCATCTTCTGTTGCCATAAAACAAACATTAGCTTGTTCATTCTCTGAATCACTTTCACTTTCTGATGAAGATGACTCTGAATCATCCCATGTTACTGAGAAAGCTCGTTTCTTAGATTTGTCCTTCTTATATTTGAATTTGTCATTTTCTGACTTCTTCTTTTGTTCTGGACAATCTTTCTGCATGTGTCCCTTTTTGTGGCAGTTGAAACATTCTATAGCAGATGAAGATGGTTTGTTTGATCCAGGTTTCCTTTTATTGTAACGACTGGCTTTTCGATATTTTAGGAATTTTTTAAATCCTTTCGCAATGAATGCCAAATCTTCGTCTTCAGAATCTGATTCATTTTCATCTTTCTCAACATGAAATGCTACATTTTTCTTTTCTTCTTTCTGTTCCTTTCTAGCCTGCAAATTTGCTTCATAGGACATTAAATTTCCTATCAATTCATTTGGCTTCATGACGGAAAGGTCATTAGCTTCTTCAATTGCTAATACTTTTCCTTCCCATTCACTAGTCAGAGAATGTAGGACTGTTGAAACAACAACGAAATCAGAATACTTTTGTCCTAAGCCAATAAGTGCATGGTGAATAGTTTGAAACCGTGAATACATGTCATTTATTGTCTCATTTGGTTTCATTTTGAAATTTTGAAATTGACTTTTCAGCATGGCTATTTTGGCTTGTTTAACCTTGTTAGTACCTTCATGAGTGATTTTTAGTGTTTGCCAAATTTGATATGCAGTAGTGCAGATACTAACACGGTTATATTCATTTTGGTCTAATGCACAGAACAACATATTTATTGCTCTTGCATTTACGGCTGCTGCCGTTTTCTCAGCTGCAGTCCATTCTGAATAATCAGTTGTTGGATTCACTATTTCTCTTTGAGTGGCATTCCAAGCATCATAGCTATTTGATTGCATAAAGAATGACATACGTGTTGCCCAATAACTATAGTTAAGACCATTGAAAAATGGAGGTCTTTGTGTCGATTGACCCTCCGTGTAAGTAGTGTTTTGAGTGCTAGTACTTACGTTATTTGCCATATTACTATAATATATCAAATAACTGTGTTACGGTTATATGATGACCGTGCTCTGATACCAAATGTAAGTGCGGTGTGTATACAATTATATGTGCTAATATAGTACACACGGATCGTGTAATATGGACAACAATATAAATGCGGAAATAGATGATAATAGCATAGTAAATAAAAAAATAAAAAAAATCACACCAGAGATTTTCATACTGGTTCGGAGCACCGTCCTACGTCCAGTCCCAGACTTCTATTTGGATTTTCACTATTAACTACCGCGCTTCACCCGGAGGAACAGGTTTACAACACCCGAACGGGATTTCACGCCTCTAATACACTGAGGACTTCAACACTTGCCTCTTACAACACAGAGGACTTCAACACAAGAACAAATACAATTGTTGTTGACAACTTGTGTTCTTGAAAACACGGATTTGTCACTAGTAGTACACCCTTCCTATAATATCCTCAAAGTATGCGAATGATGTTTTGAAAAGATTAAGGAAAGTATATTACTTATTGAATCAAAAGATATGAAATAGTTTCAATGATTCAATAAATAATCGAGAGCTTTTAGAATGCAGGAGTATGTAGAAAGTAAGTTCAGAGATTAGATTAAAAAGCATATATAATCATGTTATATTAATCAACGAATTAGATGAGTTTATATAGATAAGAATGATTGTAACTCTTTGTGAGCAGTTGCCATTAAGAGATATGATCTTTGGTGAAAGGTAAGAGATGCAACCTTTGGAGAAGAGAAATGTCTTTTGGAAAAATTGCTTTCTGTTTAAAAACGGTCGACAGGTTAAAAAGTGACCAGTAGACAGGAATTTAAATATATATACGTTATGTGCATGTGTGCACGTTCAGTGTGCAAATTATGCAGGAACGGTCGACCGCCTATATTGTGACCGGTCGACCGGTCCCTGTAAAGTTGTACACTGAATGTGCAACTATATTCTAATCGTATATATATTAATTTTCTTGAAAATGCATGATTATTTGAGGATAGATTTTAACAAGTTTATCACTAATATAATAACAAATAATCGATCTACAATCTAGAGTACCATATGTAGTTCTTTATAGCCATAATGACCTTGTTTTGTCGATCGCCTTTAGTTATTTGTCAGAAATCAAAACCTTCATAAAACTTGTGACTCAACACATCCGATGAATCAAAAGAAAAGACATCGATGTAGTACAAACGGTACATCCGATGAATCAAAAGCAAAGACATCGATGTGGTACAATGGTACATCCGATGAATCAAATAGCAAAGACATCGATGTAGTACAACGGTATATCCGATGAATCAAAAAGAAAAGACATCGATGTAGTACAACGGTACATACGATGAATCAAAAGAAAAGACATCGATGTAGTACAACGGTACATCCGATGAATCAAATAGCAAAGACATCGATGTAGTACAACGGTACATCCGATGAATCAAAAGAAAAGACATCGATGTAGTACAAACGGTACATCCGATGAATCAAAAGCAAAGACATCGATGTAGTACAACGGTACATCCGATGAATCAAAAGAAAAGACATCGATGTAGTACAACGGTACATCCGATGAATCAAATAGCAAAGACATCGATGTAGTACAACGGTACATCCGATGAATCAAAAGAAAAGACATCGATGTAGTACAAACGGTACATCCGATGAATCAAAAGCAAAGACATCGATGTAGTACAACGGTACATCCGATGAATCAAATAGCAAAGACATCGATGTAGTACAACGGTACATCCGATGAATCAAATAGCAAAGACATCGATGTAGTACAACGGTACATCCGATGAATCAAAAAGAAAAGACATCGATGTAGTACAACGGTACATCCGATGAATCAAAAGAAAAGACATCGATGTAGTACAACGGTACATCCGATGAATCAAATAGCAAAGACATCGATGTAGTACAACGGTACATCCGATGAATCAAAAGAAAAGACATCGATGTAGTACAAACGGTACATCCGATGAATCAAAAGCAAAGACATCGATGTAGTACAACGGTACATCCGATGAATCAATTAGCAAAGACATCGATGTAGTACAACGGTACATCCGATGAATCAAATAGCAAAGACATCGATGTAGTACAACGGTACATCCGATGAATCAAAAGAAAAGGCATCGATGTAGTACAAACGGTACATCCGATGAATCAAAAGCAAAGACATCGATGTAGTACAACGGTACATTCGATGAATCAAAAGAAAAGACATCGATGTAGTACAAACGGTACATCCGATGAATCAAAAGCAAAGACATCGATGTAGTACAACGGTACATCCGATGAATCAAATAGCAAAGACATCGATGTAGTACAACGGTACATCCGATGAATCAAAAGAAAAGACATCGATGTAGTACAACGGTACATCCGATGAATCAAAAGAAAAGACATCGATGTAGTACAAACGGTACATCCGATGAATCAAAACCCTAATGATTTTCGGAACACCGACGTAGTACAAAAACGGTACGTCCAATGAACCGAACACAATAAAAGGACATCAGACGCTAGTCCTTAAAAGGAATGAGAAAACGTCCGATGAACTTGATAGAAAAATAATTCCATTCAGATAACATCAAAGAATCAACCACTTGTTGCCTATGACAAAGCGCATTGGCAACACGATTTCCCTTCTCGGAAATAAAAAGAATATCAAGATCATAAGATGGTAGGAACTCGAGTCAACATAAAGTTCCTAATGAGAAAATAATTATTCCAAAGATTTATGATCGAGGTAGAGAACAAATTTCTCATCCAAAAATGATGATGCCAAATTCCAAAAGTAAAAACAATAGCCGCGAACACTAGACCAGGAGTGGCATATCTAGTCTCGATAAGCTATAAAGATTTAGAAGCACAAGTGATAGCACGTTCTCCTTTGCAAGAGAATGGCATTCCAAACCAATAGGTACAAATAGCAAAGTCTTGGTTCCCCTTCAGGAATCACAAGAATAAGAGTATTGAAAGGAAGGGTTCTTTTAAATAATTCTCTTCCCCGAAAAGTTAAAACTTTCAAAATTACATTTTTACTTTTATGTAATAATCTTTCTACAAAAATTTACATTTTTACAAGTCATTATATCGTGTCTGATTGTCACATCAAAGCGTTTAGGAAATTCCTATCGATAACGTTGATCAAGCGCATCGACCAAAATTCTTAAAGCACTCGACGGGCAATACAATCACAAAATCATCTTTTATAGGATAAATAAATCTCTTAAAAAGTTTTTAAGAATATTCTTTGCTCGTTTTAAGAGCAAAATCAAATTGCACTTATAATTAAATCTTACGAAAAAGATTTGCAAAATTTTAAATTTCTATTTTCATCCAAAATCAATAAATACAAGAATGGTCTCATCGAAATATTCATAGAATATTCGATTTATAAAATGGATGAAATAAGCTAGACAAATTGAATGACAAAATAAGTCATTCATAAGAATCATAACGAGTGCGGAATGCGGTAAGTGGAATGCTAATTTCCGCAACTCGTAGCAAACGAAAACCAGTGGTAAAGTCAAACTGAAGAGACCTTAGCACCACACAAAAGATTACTTAGGTGATAATCTTAAGACAAGTCAAATATACCGGAAAATTCTCAAACTATTTAGATGAGAGAAATAACACTTTCCTCACCATAAGGACTTTAAAGAATAAAATGATGCCATCAAGATGGAATCAAAATCACAAAGAAAAATAGAAATCTGCTTAACAGATTGAAAATGTCGAAGATGAATAATCCACTCGGAAAAATAGGATATGGGCTTCACAATGATTAAGCCAATCCTTACAGAAAGGTCAATTCCGAACCCAAAGCAAAAATGTCGGCTCGGAAAGGAAAATCACATAAAACAATCTCGACATCTAAACAAAAGCAAATTGAGTGTTGCGGATCTACCATCCGGATTCACAATCCTCAAAGAAGTCATCAAGCCCAAAATATTCAAAGAAAAAGAATCGACAAGTTCTTTTGATATAAAAATAATGAGATGAAACCCATATCAAAAAGAACTCAAATAGAAAGTTCACGAATTAAAACAATGCCATCGAGGATTGAATGAAAATACCTTGACCAAAAGTTGCAGCTTTCCTTCTCACTTGCTTGGAAGCTTAGGACACGAAGATAAAAGATGACCTGAACCTTTGCAATAACGGCAAAAGAGGGGTTTCGGGCACTCCTTTACTTGGTGGTCTGTTGAACCACAATTGTAGCATTGTCCACTACTAGAGGTAGGAGTCTTTGCTACCGAAATTTCTTTCCTCCCTTTCTTGTTGGGAATGGGGACTTTGAATTTGATTGGCCTCTTTGAGTTATTGTTGAAGTTTTGTTGGGCACGCACAACCTCAACATCACCTTCATTATCGGCCTCTTCAAGACGAAGAGCGATATCAATAAGCTGATCAAATGAAATCTCAAGTTTCAGAAGTAATGGCTTCTTAAGATTCTTATTCAAGCCATAAACAAATCTTTGATTTTTCTTCATCGGGGTATTAATATACTCAACCCCGTACTTAGAGAGAGATTCGAAAGATGCGACGTAGTCCATCACAGAAGATTCACCTTGAACAAGGTCTATGAAACGCCGGGCTAAAGTTACTTTTTCAGCCTCCGGCACAAATTTCGATTCGAATCTTTCCCGGAATTGCTCCCAAGTGAGATCCGCCTCAACGATTTCAGAAATTAAAAGCTCATACCAATCTAATGCTCTTTCTTGGAGCATGCTAGAAGCCACTTGGACTCGATGTAGATCAATAAGGTTCATGCGAGAAAAGATGCGATCGCATGATTTGAGCCAAGCTTGAATTTAAATAACACTCTCGGATCCCTTGAATGGCCTTCCACCCAAATCGGTGTAGTCTCTGCACAAGCGTGCAAAATCGGATCTAGGATGAGTAGGCTCTAGATTGGGTCCGGCAGCTTGAGCGTTCTTCACGATATCCAAAAGCTGCTGAGCAGACATGAATACTCCATCCTGAGGAGTAGCACTAGATTGACCGGCGCTGGAACGGCCTGGTCTAACCATTTCTCTTCTTTAAGAAAGAAAGAAAGAAGAGGAAAAAGTTATTCTCAAAATAAATATCAAGCAATCTTGATCGATAAAATATGGAATCATAAAAGAAAGTAGGATAGAACGGTACGAAGACCCGAATAAAATCCTAAAGCACAACTCCTAAGAAAGACTTAGGACATGATCCTTGCTAAATTATTCTACATTGTTCCGAAGTTTGGCTCTGATACCAAGCTGTGACGCCCCACCTCTATACCCACGCTAGCCAAGAACACTACGGAGTAATGCTGTCGACTAGCACGGATAATAAGGCTGTTGAGGAGCGACCATCTGTATAATTGCTTTGTGCGAGTACCGGTATGCCAGATAAAAATATAACTTTTCATATGTAGAGGAAATCCTACATACAGATACAAACTCAAAGCTATCACACAGTGGCTATATAAAATCTTCGGAAACAAATATAGAAATAAACATAACACAAATCAGTCACAGACAGTTCATATCACAAAGGCGGAAATAGATATGAATATTACACATAAAAGTGTATATCAGAGTAGTGGTCAAAAAGATCCACAATAATACAAAAGAATAGCAACACGTGCTAGACAAAAGAACAAGTATACATCATAGAGTCTGTATCTCCAATGTATACAACAAAAACTACTAAACTTAAGTAGTTTGCCAAAAGCCAGGATGATAGTCCGATGAGGAGTCAAGCAGAAGCACCTGTTAAATCTCAGTCTGACCCGAGTATTATTTATAAGAAAATAATAAATGGATCAGTCTAGCTATAAATATCAGATGAAGTGATATAGAATAGGAGATATGACATAAACATATAATAATCACAATGCCAAGCTGTGATAAATAAGTAATTGAAAATCAACAAGAGATTAATCAATATCACAATAATCTACTCAAGATAAAAAGGAATGTCATACTCCTAATTTCATTCACCAAGCCACAATAAATGACAAATATCAATGCCCATCGTAAAAGTTGGTGAAACATAAATTCCAGAAATCAACACACGTAATCCAGAAATCACAATAAAAAGGAACAACGACGTCGTACAACGGGACATCCGATGAACCAAATCACAATAAAAAGGATGGCCAAGACACTGATGTAGTACAAACGGTACATCCAATGAATCCAAAAGCCAAAACATCGATGTAGTACAAACGGTACATCCGATGAATCGAAACACATTAGAAAGTACATGGGTCGCTAGCCCGCGAAGAAATGAGATGAAGCTCCATTTAATGAGGTACGGTCCTCCACATAGACAAAGAGACATCGCGCATTGCTAGTCTAAACCATAAAATGATCGTCATGATCAAAGAGAAGTGTCAATTACAATAAGCTAGTAAATATATGAGCTTAGCTTCATGTCCCATAACCACTAGCTTAACTTAAATATTTACGAACAAATTGTAGATCTCCACTAGAAAATTGTCACAAGAGATTCAATCGAACAAGTCCAAGAATTAACCGACGAAGTAAACGCAAGCGTTTCATACCACTTGTTTTAGTAAGTCCTTTAATTAGATTTCTCATACGAGTGAGGTAAAGGTTTGTATATACTAATAGATTGGAAAACGGTTTTATAAACGAATTTGGTATTAAAATAGTATTGAAATCGTTTGAGGAAAGAGTTTTGATATTTACTACTAGTATAGAAAACCTTTATATTTTTAAAGTGACAAAGCACAAGGGGGATTGTAGAAACAATCAATCACAAAGATCACATTCGAAGATGTGAATAAAATCCAATGAAATCGATAAAGGATCCATCGAAGTGGATATATCTAAAATTCCCAAAGAAAATAAGTCATCAAAGATGATAATAAATGATGACAATAAATAGGATCATCACTAATCGATTTAAATTGGAAATTCAATCCAAAAAGGCAAATTGGACTCAAACAGCAGGTTCAGTCGACTGAACAGAGTTTTCAGTCGACTGACCCTGTACCTGGAAATTTTCCAGGTTCAGGAAACTTTCTGTTTCCAGTTTCAGTCGACTGTGCAGAATTTTTCAGTCGACTGAATCATGCCTGGAAACTCTCGGGTCTCAGGTTCAGTCGACTGAACAGAGTTTTCAGTCGACTGAATCATGCCTGGGCTGTTTTTCAGCCTTATTCAAATGAAGAGCAAACTCTTCCAAAATGCAACCGGACGAACATTGGCTCTAAGGATTTATGCCAATCGGCTACCCGGTCCTATATGCTCCTCGGTGCATCACTAAAAGCATGATCAAACATCCATAAAAGGATTTCACACAAATTTGACTTAAAAACCCAAAAATTGGAGTATTCACAAAACCAATCCAAATCAAGAGCAAATGCACATGAAGAAGTGTTAGGAATTCATACCCAACAACCAAGATAATTATAGTCATAGATGTGAGATAAAAATCTCACCTTTTCACAAAATCAAACAAGAAGAACTTGAAAGAAAATGGAGAATCACCCTCTCTTCAACACAACCCAATTGAGCTTGAATCTAAGCTCAAAAACAAGAACATTCCCAAAATTAGGTTTAGGAATTTCTGAAATTGGTAAGAGAATAAGTTGGAGAAGAAGAGGAGAAGCTTACCAATGGTTCTTCTAGAGTTTGGAGCTAGGAATTTGATTTGCAAGAGAAACTAGGGTTTTGGAGTTTTAATTTCCAATCTCTCCCACCATTAAAGCTAAGAAAACTGAAATGAGAAGAGAATGAGAGTGATTGGGGAAGAGTGGCTCAGATTTGAGCATTAGTTAACATAGGGCTGAGCCCAAAAACCAAACCCAAAGTAAAAAAGTAGCAGAAATCAACTTTCTCCAAACATATCGAAGCTTATACTCAAAAAGGTCGCAAACGGCATTTTAAACTCAATGGGAGTGGTCCCGAGTCCTAATTCGACCGTATGCAAAAAGTAGCTTTTCGGACTAAAATCCGACTAACGATAAAATATTTAAATAAAATATTTAAATATAAAATCGATAAATATGCGGGTTGTTACATCAAAGGCGTTTAGAGTTAAGTCAAATGCAGATGACCAATGAGCAAGAGAAGCATTTCGATGTCCATTAATCCACTATTTCTTCCTTGACCAAAGACAAACCAAACAACAACCTAGAGTGCACTATAAATAAGGATAATGAAGATTGGGATGCAATCAAAGTAGATTCAATCTTTGGGTCTGACGGTTGGGTTGAAGTTTCATAAAACGCCTAGTTGTTAGGTTTGGATTTTATATGTATATGTATGTATGTGTGTGTGTATATGTATATGTTTATGTATATGTATATACGTATATATACATTTGATTGATTTGATATGTATTTAGATTAGATTTGATTGGTTTGCATTTTCTAGACAAAGGATTAATATTTGGATTTGATGATTATATTTGGATTGTTTTGTTTGTATGTTGGATTTGTATAGTTTGAATTGGATGAATCAAATCAGATTTATAAGTCTTCATTATCATATTAAATCATGTTTAGTATAAAATGCATTGTTTCTAAGTACATCATATAATCATCATAGATCATAATCATACATATCATTTTTAACTTAGTTATTTATTTTGAATGTATAGTTTTAAGTATTTGTTTTAGGGGGTATGTTTAGATTTTCACCCATTTTTGATAGTGAGAAAGAGGGAGAAAAATATAAAATATGCATATGCATATATTCAGGGGAAGTTATATAACTCAAGGTAAGTTATATCATATTTCATATATATGAGATATTAATGGTTGTCATCATCAAAATGAGGAAATTGTTAATACCTTGGTTATTGATTTTGATGATAACAACCTTGATAATAATATATATTTATATAAAATATGGATACTAATGTTTTGCCAAGTTATATAGCATATAGTGCAGGATATTATACAGGTGTTCAATCAAAGACCGAACAATATAAAGACAAAAAGAAAGGACATGAAGACTCATGAGTATAAAGAATAAGATATGTAGATCTTAAGACTATAGTATAGTATATAGAGCATAGAATATGGTTAAAGTCCCTACTATCAATCTTTGATCTCTATTTCCTATTTTCTTATCCTTTATTTTTATACAGAACATATTAAAAATATTTTATAAAAGTTTTTCTGTGCTTAAAATATTTATAAACAATGTTTAAATTATTTTACAAAGTATAAAAATATTTTACAAAAGCATAAGATTTTCAAAAACATTTTAAAATAAGATTTTCAAAAATATACATGGGTTTGTCAACATATACCCTATGAGTATATCTACATATATGCCGCCAATTGATTTTTCAAATTTTGAAATGAAGTGTCTATTTGTCATAACTCTTCGTGAGTAGACACATATGTTGATTTACTATATTGTGGCTTTCCAACGAATTTTTTATTAACTAGTTTCTTATTATCTTCTCTCCTCTTACTCTCCCAAAAGATTTCTTGAAACTTACTCTTATTTCTACTCAAAATTATACAGAATCAAAATTCTTTGATTTGATTCACTACTCTTTGTTATCAATTTTCAATCATCTCTCCTCAATCAAAGATCATAATGATGTCCAAGAGGTTATAGGATCTATTGTATCCAAAGTTTAAGAAATTATCTTTGGAAAAACTATCAAACTCTAGTTTTATTTTCTTAGATATGATTGTATCACGTTCCAATCAATTGGGTATGCATGGTAGCACAGAAATTCAAGTGGATATGCTTGTAGGCAAACTAAATCAAATGGGTGTACCCTGAGCCTGGAAAATCAAGAGAATGTCTTGCCTTAGAATCGAGATTGTAATTGAGTTTGCCTTTTGTCCGTTTAAAGATTGGCATTTGACAAGAATTTGTACAAGCGATTTTACGAGACTGGATGCAGGAGAAATCTAAATCAATATAAAATCTCTTATGTCATCTCTTTGACTCTCTACTTTACATTATTGCACTTACCTATCTGTGTTTGCATCTATGATTGATTGTTGAAATAATTCTATATTGAAAATCTGTCATTTAATATTAAACTTGGAAGAAATTTAAAAAGAGTTAAAAAGGTTAGAAAACACTATTCACCCCCTCCTTAAGTGTTTATTTAGCCTTAAGATCCACAATTCCACAAGCTACAATCCTTGGCTTTGCCTTCTTTGGATTTGACATCCCTTTGTCAATCTCTATCAGATATATTCTTTTAGATATATACAAAATAAGTTTTGTATGTATATATGTATATGTGCACACACACACACATATATATTAGATTTAGAAAGTTGGAGAAGAATGGGTTGGGAAAATAAATAGGAAAAAAAGATATGTAGAATTTGTTACCTGAAACCCTAATTGAGTTTTTCTGAATCTTAGAAGGGACGAACTGCCAGAGCTATGCTAGGTTCCAAAACTATTTTGTGAATAAAAATGAGGAGACTAAGTCCTATTTATAGTGGTGAAAAAGCACCTGAACCATTAGATTAAACTAATTATATTCGGAATGTCCAAAATTAAATACCCTAGTATACACTTGATAAGGAGTGGTCAACCACCCCTATGCTACCGGTTAACCAGTAGAGGTCAAGGTGTCGACCTCTCTGTATATTTTGGGAAGGGATTGTGCCGTTGTTTTATATATTTATTTTCTTCCCTAATCACCCTTTAATGTCAACGTTAATTTTAACGTTTACTTAACCACCAAATTTAAATACTATTTATTTTTGAATTTCAAATTTGAGAATTAATTAATCATTTGAATTTGAATTCTATTTAAATTATTTTGAATCTAAAAAATTCAAACATCCATAACTTTTCCATTTGAGCTCCGTTTACATTATATATGTGTAACAACCCATATTTTTCACTACAAGAACAACAGTATATTCCGACAACAGGTACCGTTGGACACCGACGGCTAACTTTCGACGGTTTTCAATGGCTAGTATATTTTGGACTTTGTTACGAATAAAATAATTAGCCGTCAGAAGCCGTTAGAATTTTGCCGTTTGCAGTTGTTGGCAGCCATTGGAAAATCACCATTATCTTCTTTCCCTGGCCGAACCATAAACATTTCACTTCCAAAATCACCAAACCCTCTTCCACCATTTCCATCTCCACCTTCAACGCCCGAAATTCTGCCGAAATCACCTCCTTCTTCGTTAATTCGAAATCACATCTCCTCCAAACCCCTAATCTCCTCTATTTTAGGTATTATTCATAAACCCCAATTTCATGATTTGCTAATTTAGGGTTAATTTGTTAGTTTAATTGTTCATATTATCTCATTGATTGTGTAGTATAGTTTATTGAATATTAATTACTGTTATTATCCATAAATGTTGAATACTAACTTGTTTAGTTTGTGCGGTAAGAAATTAATGTGCATTAATTGAATAATTTAGTGCTTTTACACCTTACTTGGGTTATTTAGTGCGGATGAGCATAATTTAGGTTATGTGTTTTCTAAAACGTCGAAAACGATAATTAATTTTATATAACGTATGTTTAGTTAATTAAAGTTTTAAGCATGTGCGTATATGATAAACTATCGTATACGGTAGTTTAACTTAAGTTAAATGTTAATCAATTTAATTTAAATGTTGAAATCCAATTTTTTTTAAAAAATATGAAATATGTAATATACTTTATTCATAAAACCCTTAGTGTGTTTTTTGCCCCATATGATAAGTATTGTATATGATCGTTATGTGGATATTTGTTTTTTGTCACAGAACGAACATCTATATTCATCATATACAATATTTGTTGGATTTGACCTTGTATTGGACAAGTTACAAACACAGTAACGCAATTACATATCATAAATAATTCCATTTAAATGATTCACAAAATTTCGACAACGCTTCCTTTATGTTCCCTGTGTATGCATAATTGTGTACAACTTCGGAACAAAAGGGAAGTGCTGCCAAAATTTTGTTGAATCATTTAAAATAAAATAATTTGTGAGATTTAATTACGTTACTGTGTTTGTAATGGGAGTAGGATGACCCAGCAACAAAGTGTCAATGATCAATTAATGTAAAACATTAAACTGTAAAATTGTATTGAAAAATAAATTGTCAATGTGGATTTAATTTATATCGTATTTTTTAATTAGTAGAAGAGATGATTAATTATTTATTGATCGAAGCTGGATGTACTAACAATGAAGGAAAATTGGAGGCTCAATAAGTGAACATTTTAATAATGGTGTATACGTATTTATTGATGTCGCTATAAGTAATGATGCAAATGACGAAGAAATCCATTGTCCATATAGTAGGTGCAAATTGTTGAAGCATTTGATACTAGAAATGGTTAGAGTTCATTTGCGTCAGTACGGTTTCTTGTCGAACTATTTGGTATGGGATCGTTATGGAGAACTTGTAGCACCTAATCCTGTACGGTCAGACGATGTGGTGAGTAATGAAATTGTTACGACGAATCTCATAGAACATATGGTTGAAGATGCAGCATGTTCAGTGTTCCCTACTGCACAATTTGTTGATGACGATGTTAATGTTAAAGAAGAACCAAATTAAAGCAAATTTTTTATGATTTATTTGATTCCGCGAAGAAATACCTTTCGGAAGGTTGTACAAGCGGCACCCAATTATTAGTAATCGTAGAATACATTGCGATGAAATCTAAATACAACCTCACAGAAGCTGGATTTACAGCTGTTGTACAAGCCACGAAGCGGCATATGCCACCCGATAATTTAATGTGCGAAAATCATTATGAAGTAAAAAAAACTTATGTCGGTTTTGGTTTACCGTATCAAAAATTAATACATGTTTATGTTTTGGAAAGAAGTTGTCAATCATAAGAATTGTAAAATATGTAATCAGGAAAGCCGCAAACCAAGAATGAAGAAGGGAAAAGAAGTCCAGTATAAATGTATGCATTATTTACCTATTACTCCTAGGCTTCAAAGGTTATATGCATCTTCTGTAACACGCATCATATGAGATAGCACAGTGTTAGAACACAGAAAGAAGGTACGTTAACACACCCAACTGATGGGGAAGCATAGAAGCATTTTGATCAGAAATATCCCGATTTTGCAGCGGGGAGCCATGTTAGACTTGGTTTATGTACGGATGGATTTTAACCATTTTTTCGATGTGGTTCTAAATATTCATGTAACGGCCCACCTTTTTGGAGGGTTTAAATTAACAATAAACAACACAAATCAGGCTCAAACCATTCAAAAGGGAGGATTGTTATGGGGTAAATAAGAAAAACCAGAAAAAGAATGAAACAAACATAAAGTCCCACAATGGAAAGAAAAAATATAATAATCAAATAAACAGTTCATGAAGCTGTTTACAAATAATATTTGATTATACTTCTACAATACCGATAAGAGTTACATATAATAGGAATAAATAAATAAATGTAGCAGAACAACATAATGCAGTTGAATAAATATAATAAATAATAATAGTATTAAATCTTCGTCTTTGTCCTTCAAAAAAGCAGTTTTCGATAAACAGAAAAGCTCAGACTGACCCATGAGAATAAAAAACAAAACGCTTGAGTCAGAACTAAAATATCTTATGTAAGTTAAATCAACAGTAAATAAATATTGGTGTAAAGACGTCAGAGATCTTTGCGAGTTTTGACATGTCCTATCCAGTGTCAAACGTGAGTACAATAACTTAAGAGATGTTCGGGATTCCATCTCCTAAGGATCCGTTAAACTATCTACATACATAGTACAATACACTATTATAATAGTGTCTACAGTAAAGCAAAGTATTAAAATAGCATTAAGGCATTACCCATATCCTCCTTAACACACTTTATATAATTCCGTAGTATATACAATACCGTAAACTGGTGGGCTATCAGGGAGCACTCCATAGGTATGACACAAACCAAACTCGTAGAAGGCGCGTTAAGGCATGTGACAAGGCACGCGAGGCAATGCCACGGTAGGATTCTACCATTTGCACTCCTGGACTGGTGATAACGCATAGCAGTTACTACCGCCCACCTTGGAACACTCCCATAATCAATCACAAAGTCATAATATGGTATCGAAGAAATGTGCCCGATCGGAGGTGTGACCTCACTTGGCCCGGTATATTCCTGTTTTAGCCACATCAAGCTGCCTCGTGAGGAGTCAGGGCCACGTAAATACCTCATGCAGAATCGTTCATCAAACCATCCTACTTTATTCTGGAATCTTCACCATGTACACAGTTGTTAAAGTGGTTTTCGGTATTAGCAGAGATTATGACAATATCCGATCCCGGTGTCTTTAACAACCAAACCTTATTTTACAACGGATGGTTCTTTTACATTTCCAAAATCAATTCATAATTGATACCAAAACATCATATTCTCAAAACCATATCACTTTCGAAATCGTATTCACTTTCGAAATCGTATCGATAAAAATTGGTTAAATCTCATTTCAAAATCATCATATTTAACCAAATATGTCATTTCACATATGCCATTTCACTAGAAAATATCATTTAAATCCCAAATTAGGTTATAACATCATTCCATATTCGCTTTAATCAAGGATTTAAATATAGCACTCCAACCTGGCACCGTTTTATTTTAGAAAATATTTTCGATAGTTTTAAAAAAGTTTTAATAGTTTTAATATTTTAAAGTAGTTTAAACAGTTTAAAATACATTAAAATAGTTTGAAATAAATTATAATAGTTTAGGTGGATTTAAGATAGTTTAAACAGATTTAAAATAGATTAAATAGATCTAAATAAATTAAATAGATTTGAAATGATTTAAATAGATTTAAAATTAATTTAATAGATTTAAAATAAATTAAATAGATTTAAAATAAATTAAATAGATTTAAATAAATTAAAATGGGTTAATTAGCTTAATTTGGTTAAAATAGATTAAGATAAATTAAAATAGTTTAAATATAATAAAATAGTTTAAATTAGATGAAAATAGATTAAATTGGTTTAATAGTTTCAAAATCTTAAAATCGGGATTTTTAAAATAATAAATCTCTGAACGGTATATATATTAAAATAATTAAGTTTGAAATTGATATCAAAATAAACCATTTCTTTCATTTCAACATATCTGAACCATATCCAAATTCAACAAACTAAATTTCCTTTCAATTCAAATTCCCGAAATAATCATTTCAAATTATATCTATTTCAAACTCATGTTTGAACTAAAATTTTTAAAGAACATAAATTTCATAGATTTCAAAGTTTAATTATTCAAACATTTCCAATAACTCCATTTCAATAACTTTTAGTTATATTTCAAATTCAACTTTGAAATTTTCATTTTTATTCTTTTAAATAATTCATTTAAACCAATTCCAATTTCAACATTAAAAACTTGGATTTTCGAAAATAATTCAGTTTATATAAAACATATTTATTTCGAAATATCATTTACTAAATTCAAAAATCAAGGATTTAAAATCATTTAATTTAACCAACTTGGTGTCCATATATAACTTTCTACCCTATGGTCAAGTGACACTGATATATATCATTTCAACCGGTAATAATTTAAATTTACGGGTATATATCATTTCAACCCGCAATAATTTAAATTTACGGGTATATATCATTTCAACCCACAATTCCGAGTTAAATTAAAATCCATCAAATCCTTGGGTCTATCATTTCAACCCATAACGATGTTTCCCTAATCTATAGATCGTTCGGGTATGTATCATTCAACCCATAGTGGTTTTCCTAGCAATAACTAAGGGAACTTGTAGTGTGATATCAATATATATAAATAACATAACATCCAATCATCTAATATCAACAATTTAGCAGCCATCACAATCATCATTCAAACCAACCAATAAACATCAGTAGATAACTGATTATCATTAACAAGTATAAACTGGCAAATTAAACTTCAATATTAAATCACTTGGCGATTAAATTCAATAAAAGTCATATTTTAATGGAATGACAATTAAAATGTACCGAACATCAACAAATCAAATTCTAATCACATCATAAATTCAATATAACCAACATAAGATAATCTAGTAGTTGAGAGTGGGTTAAAACACCCACCTTTGGTTTCAAATCGATTTGAAATCCAAAATAGGGTCCAAATTTGAATAGTCTCAGAATTTGTCCAAATAAGTTCCAAAATGTTCGAAATTTCGATATGATCCCAATGGAACAAATCTCGTCCAAATCCGAGTTTATATACGCAAAAGTTATTAACATTGGAACACTCGTAAATTAAAATTAAAATTAGAAAATATATAAAACAACACCCAATACCACTCTGACACATCATCGTCTCCCACTTCCCAGGAAAACAAACACAGCACACACGAACACAACCCTAGGGTAGCCGCCACCCAACCCTTCTTCGATCGATCACCGTTCAACATGCCGCTCCACACAACTCGAACGCATGCCACCATTCACGAAGCACCGCGCTCCTGCGAACGACCACCGTCAGTCAGTCGCGACCCCAAAACAGATGCAGCCGCCCCTTAAGTTTCGAACCCCAAATGCATTTTTCGAGGCGATCAAGCCACAGATAGACAAGAAACCATCACCGATGAAAAGTGCGCGACAATCGCCACAACACCATACCCTCTGCTTGAAGATCCATTGTCGTTGATCATCCTCCCATTGAACGTCCAAGATTAATCCCTTAAATTATGGACACACAAAGACCCAAATCGAAAAAAAACTACAGATCTACCTTGCGCTCATCGAGAGCTTCGAACCGGTATATAACATAATAGGGTTTCGAGAAGTTTGAATTTTAAAATTGATTTGAAATTTGACATTTATTTGGAATTTAGGGTTTCATATTCTGACGTTTAAGAAGGAGGAACTGGTAGAAAAAATAGTACGTACATAAATAAGAATGAAAACAATTAGGGTTTATAACTGCCTATATATAGGCAGACCTGTATTAGAAATTAATGAACCAGATTGGATGAATCGAAACGACTACGCGACCCAAAAAGCACATTCTGACTTCGAAACCAAAGTAGCTTATCACATATATCAAAATAGATGTTTTCGATAATTTTAAACTCAGTGGAATATGTTTCAAGTTCTAATTCCGTTGTATGAAGAAGTTAGCTTTTAAAATCAGCTTATTTCAAATTGATTTCAATTAAATTGATTTATACACGTTTCAAGCACGTACGATCAAACGGCAAGTCCGTTTGCTACGAAACTTAAAATCCTAAAATAATTCACAGTTACGGATCCGACGAAACTGGTTTC
Organism: Allium cepa; assembly: GCA_030765085.1. Taxonomy (NCBI): domain Eukaryota; kingdom Viridiplantae; phylum Streptophyta; class Magnoliopsida; order Asparagales; family Amaryllidaceae; genus Allium; species Allium cepa. The sequence goes on from CM060944.1 coordinate 438,966,209, forward strand.
ATCAAAATCCAAGACAGTGGCTAAAATGGTTATTTTCACATTAATTAAATAAACTATTATTAAATTAATTAAATAACCTTTTAAATTTTATATTTAAAAGTCAACAATTTTTATCCTTTTGACTACATATAAACTTATAATCCTTTAAAACAAATTTTCCAAGTCAATTTCAATTATTAATATTAGTATAGTTACAACATTCCAATTTCAATTGCAATATATTCATTATTATAATTTATGAATCAATAATTTAATGTAATTTGATTTCAATCTTTTTATCCAATCAACCATTAACTTTATGGACATAATTAATATTGGTTTACATTTCATTACATCAAAAATCTACGGTTATCATCTTTTGCCATATTAGTTGCAATATTTTAAATATATTGAATTTTTGTCGATTTTCACATTAATTATAATTTAAAATCCTAATAAGTTCATTTATCTTGGTTTCACTCTATTATTAATTCAGTTATTGCCTTGTGAATATAATTGACATTTCTATACATTTTATTACATTCATAATTTACAGTTATCGTCTTAACTCATATGAACGTAATATTTAATTACATTTAACTGCAATTGATTTCCAATTTAACTTAACAGATTAAATCAATAGCTAACGAAGAACAATTTTCACTTTTTTCTTAATTTAATCACTTTTATAAGTTTATTATCTACAACCAATGTTATAACTACTTACACATCACTGATTTCATTTTCAATATTAGCCAATTCTAATTTATTACATAAAATTTCAACATTGACCCCAATATTAAATTTTATTTCTTTATTTACAATCTATAACCAATTTTAACTTTACAATCATTTCCACTAATTGGACTTACATTAAAATAGTTATCAATTTCTTTAAAGTGAACATTATTAAATTCGTTATAGTTATATATTTTTCATTATTAAATCTTAATTTTTTTAATTTTCACAACATTAAATTCCAAAACATATTTAATTAATAAATTTAATTATCGAAAATTACGGGTTGTTACACTCTCCCCCACTCAAAACTTTTCGTCATCGAAAAGGGAAAAGAAGGAAAAAGAAGGAATTAAGGAATTCATATATCTTATTCAAAGTATTCAATTTATAAACAATGTATTGACATAATTAAATTGTTTAAATAATATACATCAGTTTATAACAATTAAATCCTTTTATATTTAAGTTTAATAAAAGTATGAAAAACATTTTCACTTTCACAAAATTTTCTAAGTTAAAAATTCATGGAAAATTTCGGCAGAGTCTCCTTTGTACAGAGAGGTCTGGAAGAAATAGTAATATCAATAATAACAATATATGTCTCATATTTCAAAATAACATATCCCAAAACATGGAAAGTATATAATATCGCTAGAAAACCGTAAGCCGAAAATGTACCTATTTGTCGGGCAAATAATGCTTATTTATAAAACCAAAAACAGTAGCTATTGCTTCCATAAATCTGTAATTCACTTACATAATCCAAAGAAGTTAATAATTATATAAAAAAGAAATATTTAGTTGTTTCAATAGCAAATCAACACAACATAACAACAATCACTTGCAACCAAAAACATACAATCATCACATGCAATCAAAGTAATCAACCACCCATCCATAGCAACCAAAACAAATGGTTTATTCGGGTTTAGAAACTTTTAATCTATAAAACGATAAATAAACTACTAAGAATGTCATACACTCAACAGTCTTAGATAAAACTTAATAGATTATCTATGCATCTTTATGCAGTTAGAAGTATCCCTTCCCAAACATCCCATAAGCCAAATGTTTCCCAAGGGATTGACCAGGCAACTTAGTACTCGGCTTGACCACTGCTCGGCCTCCCAGGAAGGTTCGGCATCCAAAGGGTACTCGGCTACCCAAGGACGTTCGGCCAAAGTGAACGTTCGGCCTCTAAGGAGTACTCGGTGTAAAGTGTGTTCAGCATTCATAGGAACACTCGGCATCATAAGGAACGCTCGGCATCAAGAGATCGTTCGGCACTGAGTGCAGTTCGGCCATCAAAGATTGTTCGGCCTCCCACGTACGTTCGGCATAGGAACGTTCGGCATCCCCGAACGTTCGGCCAACAAGTTGTTCGGCATCCCAGCCTCATCCAACCTACATCCCTCACTCAACAGCATACCTTGTTCGACATAAAAAGGAAGGCTCGGCATACCTCGTTCGATATAAAGAGGAAGGCTCGGCATGCCTTGTTCGGCCTCTCTGGTTCGGCGCATAGTACTTACGCTACTTGGACCGAGCTATTCAGCCACCTGGCCCACCAGGGAAGTCCAACCCACTATCGTCTATAAATAGGGAGGCAGGGGCACAGAAAAAAGGGAGAGATTTCAGAGAACATGGGGGAGACTCTGCCTCATCCAAACCTCATCCAAGACTTCTACTTTTATTTCACAATTGTATTCGAATGCTTAAAAGCGGATTGTATCTGTAATCAAGTTTAAAGTGAAGAAATAAAGGATCAACTTCAAAGTGGACGTAGGCTACAACGCCGAACCACTATAAATTCTGTGTTCTTATCTCCTGCATTTTAATTTATGTTCTCTTCTCTATTTTAATTTATCTTATTCATTAATCTCTCTGCACAAACTCTCTAAGGGTGTTAGTGACCAATTTTGGCGCTAACATTTTGGTGCTTTCATTGAGAGCCGAATTCTCAGGTTGTGAGGATCTACTTTGTAGCTACTGGATTGCATAAATCCCCCGAAGAAGATCCGTAGTTATTCATAAGGCATCTGTTGATTCTACTCAGAGTTACAGCCAACGACTCTACCATGGGAAGACCACGAACAAGATCGACCTCCCAAAATGTAGATGCCCGCGAAACCGCTAGTGTTCAATAGCTTGGACCTAACGATCAACAAGCAATTCGAGGCACGGGGCCCTCCAGCCAAAACCAAGCAAAAGCTGTTTCACGAGCAGAATTGAATGACTTGATAAAAGAGCTTACGGAAAGCAGAAGGCAACTCGCTGAGCAAATGCAAGTTAATGCTGACCTCATGACCCGACTTGCTCAACAGCAGCATCAGACTGCTAGAGGTAGACCTGTCCCTTACTCCGAAGATGATAGCTCAACTTCAACTGATGAACCTCCCAGGCGTAGACACCGCAAGGATGAAGATGACCAAGCAGGCGCCACCGATCGCTCTACTAGAAATCAAGCCCGTGGAGCGGAACCCAACCTTCCTCCTACCATGCAAACCCCGGATTTGACAGCTATGGTCAGGCAGTTGATGAGAGAGAATCAAGGTTTGACTAATGAAGATTGGGGAATGTCTAATAGTCATACTCCCTTCACAGATACCATTCTACAGGCTGAATACCCAAGAAAGTTTAACATGCCCACCATGCCCGCCTATGAAGGAAAAACTGACCCTAGACAACATGTAATGAGGTATGGATGGATGATGGATTCAGCAAGGGCCAACGACGCAACTAAGTGCAGGTGCTTTCCAATAACTCTGTCCGGAATCGCCACCATGTGGTTCACTCGACTTCCTCCACGGTCAATCTCAAACTTCGACGAATTAGTAAGGAAATTCATAGAACAATTCAAGATACACGCCACTCGACCCAAGGATGTGATGTCCTTATCAAGCGTGACCCAAGCTCCTGGAGAATCACTGAAAGTATACTTGCAGAGATTTTATATTGCCGCTACTGAAGTGAGTAATCCAAACGACCACGCGATTTTGATGGCAGTAATGCGTGGAGTGGATCCAGACTCTGAATTTGGGGATTGGTTGACGAGAAAGCCACCAGCTACGTTGGAGCGTTTCTATTCGAAAGCCCACCAGTTCATAAGGAGGGAAGAAGCTCGGTGGATAAGGAAAGACAAGGCACCAAGGTCCGTTCAGGAGTCTGTAAAGGGCAACATCGCCATGAAAGCAACCAATGATAACCCTGGAAAGGCTCAGGCCAGCGTCCAAAATAAGCCCGGGCAGTCTAAGGGAACTGGAAGTGGAAATCCTGGAAAGAAGAAGGAAACGGGGAGATGGAAGTCAAGGATCCCAACCTACAACGAATACACTCCACTGAATGCGTCTCTTGAAAACATCTACTTATCGACCTGCAACACTTTTCAATACAGAAAACCACGCCCTAAGGAATCGACAGAGGAGCAAAAGCGGACTGAAAAGTATTGCCGCTTTCACGAGTCTTATGGGCACAACACAGACGAATGCAGGCATCTCCATGACGCTATTGAGAAATTGATTAGGCAGAAGAAGCTGCAGGAATTCGTCAAAAATACGCCAGAAGGAAGACAAGAGACTTCAGACCCCGGACGTGGCCCAGCTCTACACCAACCAGAGCAACCTACTCGAACAGTGGGAAGATTGGTTATTAACACAATTGCTGGTGGACCTCATCCTGCGGATAAAAAATGGCAGGAAATGGAGCGATATGCTAATTCCTTGAGACATACAGAGCATGAGTGCTGTTCAAATGTGGAGGATGGAACTCCCACAAAGCAGCAACGCACGATGCACGACGATATTGTATTCAGGAATAGAGACGCGGATAAGGTGGAAGCTCCCACCATCGATCCATTGGTCATATCTGCAACCATCGGACCGGCATTCGTAAGGAGAATCCTGATTGATTGCGGAAGTTCCGTTAACATCATCTTCAAGAAAGCGTATGACCAAATGAAGCTGGAGACTAAGGATTTGAAACCATCTAAAGCCCGAATCTATGGCTTTAATAGCGCAGCCACAGACGCAGTAGGATATGTGGAGTTACCAGTTGAACTGGGACAAGGTGAATGCAGGAGAGTGCGAATCCTACCATTCATAGTGCTGGATGTTGATTCACTATACAACGTGTTTTTGGGACGACCAGCCCTCGCAGATTTCAGGGCAGCCTTGGCCCCGTGGTGTCTCACACTGAAATTCCCGACGGACAAAGGAGTTGGCGTAGTGCATGGCGACCAAGCAACCGGACGTGCATGTTACATGGCTGAGCTGAGAGAGGCCCAGCGCAGAGAAAAGGGGAAGACTGCGGACAGCATCGCCCGCATCCCGAATTCTGATGATTGACAATTAGCGCCCGAGCCCTGGCTCGGGCGACATTCTCGGATCATTGGAGACATAGATCCGAGAGATGACAAAGGGGAACCCAGGGATCCTGACTCAGCACCGGCTGAACTAACAATTGATATTCCAGTTAGCCACAACGACCCGACACGAGTTCTTAAAATTGGGTCACAGCTCGATCCCCTAATGGCAGAGAATTTATCTGATTTCCTCCAGCGAATCTTGATGTCTTCGCCTGGACACACTCTGATATGCGCGGGATTTCCCCTGCAATTGCGAGCCATATGTTGAATATAGACCCGAAACACGTACCTGTGAAGCAAAAAAGGAGAGGCATGGACCCGAAGAGGTCTACAGCTCTCAAAGAGGAGGTGGACAAACTCAAAGCCAATGGGTTTGTCCGCCACGCCCTCTACTCGGAATGGGTGTCCAACCCTGTGTTGGTAAAGAAAGCAAACGGGAAATGGAGAACCTGCGTTGACTATTCTGATTTAAACAAAGCATGCCCGAAAGATAGCTTCCCGCTACCACGAATTGATCAACTGGTCGATTGAACGGCAGGGCACGAGTTATTGTCATTTATGGATGCATATTATGGATACAACCAAATTCCGATGCACATCCCAAACCAAGAACACACCAGCTTTGTCACAAATGTTGGGTTATACTGCTATGTAGTGATGCCCTTCGGACTGAAGAACGCCGGAGCAACTTACCAGCGTCTGGTAAATCGAATGTTCAAAGATCAGATTGGGAGAACAATGGAAGTCTATGTGGATGACATGCTTGTGAAGTCACGGCAGTCAAACGACCACATTCGAGACTTGGCGGAAATGTTCGATATACTAAGGCACTATGGGATGAAGATCAATCCTTCAAAGTGTTCATTCGGCGTGGCATCAGGGAAGTTCTTGGGATTCATTGTGAATGCACGAGGAATTGAAGCTAACCCGGAAAAGATCCAGGCCATCCGAGATATACAGGCACCTAGAACCATAAAACAGGTACAGAGCTTGAACGGAAAAGTATCTGCGCTCAGTCGATTCATATCCAGAGCCACAGATAAGTGCGTTCCTTTCTTCGATGTCATAAAGAAAGGAAAGAGAAACTTCGAATGGACAACTGACTGCGAGGAAGCATTCCGAGCCCTGATAAGACACTTGGAAAGTCCTCCAGTGTTATCAAAACCAATAGACCACGAGACGTTGTACGTATATTTGGCTGTGTCTCAACACGCTATCAGTACAGCCCTAGTTCACGAAGAAGACAAGGTTCAAAGGCTGGTGTACTATGTTAGAAAATGACTGACGGGGGCAGAAAAGAATTATCCCAAGATCGAGAAACTTGCCTATTGCCTGGTGATTGCATCACGCAAGCTTCGTCCCTACTTTCAGGCGCACTCAATCAGTGTTTACACTGACCAACCCTTGCAACAGGTAGTCCAACGACCGGAAACTTCTGGTAGGATGCTAAAGTGGAACATCGAGTTAAGCTAGTTTGATATCACCTACCTGCCGCGAAGGACCATCCAAGGGCAAGCATTAGCTAACTTCGTTGCTGAGTTCACCATTCCGGATGAACCAAGTGAAAATCACAAAGTAATCCCTCCTGTCCGATGGAAGATGTTCACTGACGGGGCATCTAACGACCGTTGGTCGGGAGCTGGGATAGTTCTGGTAACTATCGAAAACCAATCGATTTTCTACGCTTTGAAGCTCGAATTTACAGCGACAAATAACGAAGCCGAATACGAAGCACTGATTGCTGGCTTAAGACTTGCCAATGAACTGAGGGTAAAGTCCATCGAAATCTTCTGCGACTCACAGCTGGTGGTATATCAGGTACGAGGAGACTACCAAGCGAAAGGGTAGAGACTGGCTTCTTACCTTGCTCGAGTCCGGGAGCTACTAGTAAACCTGGAATATTATGACATTTCGCATGTCCCGCGCGAACAGAACAGGGAGGCAGACTCGTTGGTTAAATTCGCGAGTACTGGCGATGCACAACAGATGGGATTGTTCCCTGTCGAGACTCTGCTTGCTCCCAGTATAGACATGATGGAGATAGATCTCGTATTGGAGACCGAACTCGAAAGGGGATCATGGCTGACCCCGATCAAACAATACTTGCTATACGGGGACTTACCTGAGAAAAGAAGCGAAAGACGCCAAGTCCTTCGTAAGGCTTCGTGTTATGTAATGCAAGACGGGATAATGTATCGGAGGGGATTCTCGACCCCCCTACTCCGGTGCGTGGCCCATGATGAGGTAAAACGGGTGTTGGAAGAAGTCCATGAGGGAGAATGTGGTGATCATACCGGGGGGCAAACCCTGGCGAGGAAAATCCTCCGCTATGGATATTATTGGCCGACTGTAAATCGGGATGCTGCAGACTATGCGAGAAGATGCGACAAATGCCAGATATATGCAAAGATACCAAGAGCTCCGCCAACGGAACTCACACAAATGGTTAGTCCCTGGCCATTTGCAATGTGGGGAATCGACCTAATTGGATCTCTGCCTATAGCCAAAGGAGGCGCGAAATATGCAATAGTGGCAGTCGATTATTTCACCAAGTGGGCGGAAGCAGAGCCAATGGCCACAATCACCACCAAGAAAGTCATTAATTTTGTTGTACGAAATATCATATGTCGTTTTGACCTCCCACGAACCATCATAACGGACAACGGAACTCAATTCGAAAGCAAGGAATTCAAAGAGTTCTGTCAGAGGTATGGCATTGAGAAAAGGTTCGCAGCAGTTGCTCACCCGAAGGCGAATGGGCAGGCAGAGGCCGTCAATAAAATCATCAAGTCCATATTGAAGAAGCGTTTGGAAAAGGCTAGAGGCAAGTGGGTGGATGAACTCCCAACAGCGCTTTGGGCCTATAGAACTACCCACAAGACCGCGACTGGCCACACACCATTCGCACTGGCGTACGGCACGGAAGCCGTCATACCCATAGAACTTGAAGTTCCGTCAAAACGGGTAATCTAGTACGATCCTGCGTCAAACCAGGATCTCCTATTGGAATCATTAGACTTCATTGATGAGAAACGCGAAGAAGCTGATTTGAGAGCAGCCTCATACAGACACCGAGTCGCTAAATATTATAATGGAAAAGTCCAACCAAGAACCTTTAGTGTGGGAGATCTCGTTTTGAAACGAGTTTTTCCAACCCCTTCGCACATGAATCCCGCATGGGAAGGTCCATACGTCATCGAACGGAGGCTTGGAGAAGGAACTTTCAAGCTAACGACCGTCGATGGTGCGACACTCCCTCGAGCATGGAACAGCGAGCATTTGCGGCGTTATTACACTTAGTCCATTTCCTTTATGTGGTAGTTGCATTTATTTCCAGTATGCTTTCTTCTTGGAATGTAATAAGATAATCTAGCTTGTTTTCATCAATAAAGGCTTGAAGCCATCTTTCCATGAATGACCAATGTCTCTTCGTATGATCTTCCTATGACGTGCAATTAAAAATTATGATATCCTGGCTAGCGTACGAACGCTTATAATAAACGATTCAAAATCTCCAAGTCCCCGGAGTGTGGACTGGAGTACTCTAAGTCCCCAGAGTGCGGACTCGAGTATAAACGATTCAAAATCTCTAAGTCCCCGGAGTGCGGACTGGAGTACTCTAAGTCCCCGGAGTGCGGACTTGAGTATAAACGATTCAAAGTCTCCAAGTCCCCGGAGTGCGGACTGGAGTACTCTAAGTCCCCGGAGTGCGGACTCGAGTATAAACGATTCAAAATCTCCAAGTCCCCGGAGTGCGGACTGGAGTACTCTAAGTCCCCGCAGTGCGGAATCGAGTATAAACGATTCAAAATCTCCAAGTCCTCGGAGTGCGGACTGGAGTACTCTAAGTCCCCGGAGTGCGGACTCGAGTATAAACGATTCAAAATCTCCAAGTCCCCGGAGTGCGGACTGGAGTACTCTAAGTCCCTGGAGTGCGGACTCGAGTATAAACGATTCAAAATCTCCAAGTCCCCGGAGTGCGGACAGGAGTACTCTAAGTCCCCGGAGTGCGGACTCGAGTATAAACGATTCAAAATCTCCAAGTCCCCGGAGTGCGGACTGGAGTACTCTATGTCCCCGGAGTACGGACTCGAGTATAAACGATTCAAAATCTCCAAGTTCCCGGAGTGCGGACTAGAGTACTCTAAGTCCCCGGAGTGCGGACTCGAGTATAAACGATTCAAAATCTCCAAGTCCCCGGAGTGCAGACTGGAGTACTCTAAGTCCCCGGAGTGCAGACTCGAGTATAAACGACAAAAATCTCCATGTCCCCGGAGTGCGGACTGGAGTACTCTAAGTCCCCGGAGTGCGGACTCGAGTATAAACGACAAAAAATCTCCAAGTCCCCGGAGTGCGGACTGGAGTACTCTAAGTCCCCGGAGTGCGGACTCGAGTATAAACGATCCGAAATCCCCAAGTCCCCAGAGCGCGGACTCGAATAAAAATGACTCGAAATCTCCAAGTCCCCGAAGCACGGACTGGAGTACTCGAAGTCCGGTATATAGACTTAATTACAAGCAGTTCGGACCTCCGAGTTCCTTGAATAGGAACTACGACGCAAATGACTTGGATATGTCAAGTCCCCAACATACGGGCTATAAAATATTCTAAGCGCTTGAAGCACCAAGTGGAGATTGATCAAATCCAGGGAAGCTCCCAAGCCATGTAAAGACGAACCAAGAAGTCTAAGTTACCCATAACAATTCAGATTTCAATCACAACCATAAAAGAAACTGAATAATAAAAGTCTTTTGAGAAGACAAAAGTGAAGAGAAAATTTTATTCGCAAAAAGCTTATTTACACAGTCTACAAAAATTAGTACATAACTTAAGCTAGTTCTCGTTGAACGGGGACGACTGTCATTTCTTGTGTTTCTTTGACTTCTTCCCGGATGGTTCCTTCCCAGAGCGCTTACTCTTGGAATCCTTCCCTGACGGAGGGGTGACGACCGAAGACGTAGGAGGAACATCCATGGGCTGGGACTTGCCAGGAAGGATGACCTTCAATGGTTTGTTCAGAGGATCGTCCAGGTTCACTTCACGCGGCTCGACCTTGACTGAGATCGTATCTCTTTTCTCTTTCTCGAGCCGTTCCTTCATGCTCAAGTCGGATGTGTGCTCAGAGGCGCCTGTGGTTTCTACTTCGAAACTCTCTGAGGAAGAGTCAAATTTGCCTTCATCCAGCGCCCCGATTACTTGAGCATCTGGACCAGGATCTCCGCCGACTTGAGTAGCCTCACTCGCCTTTATCTCCACCTCCTTGGCGGCATCGCTCCTCGTAGAGGGCTCGGGGTCAGAACATCCTGCACAGAAGACACGAAATTAAACAAGTGTTAGAACACAACAACTTCTGAGGGAACGAGAAAGATCTTTGTGAAGCCCAGAGGTTACTCACCAGATGCCGGTGGGTTCTCAGTCGCCAGGGGTGTCCCGCCCTCCGGGATGGGAGATAAAACATGAACGTCAAGCCCGGGGGCTTCCGGGTCATAACCAACGTGCTGCTCGAAGGGGTCAAGTGTCGACCGACTGGCTGGTTAGGTAGGCACGTGAACTGGGGGCACAACGCCGGAAGGATCCGTAGCCACCTCTTTCCCTTTCCTGGAGGGAGAACCTTTGTTGTAGAGGGCTTTAGCCGCCGATAAATCTGAAGGCTCTTTTCCCCTCAGGAATTCTTTTATCAATGCTTCTTCGTCGACCTCATCGGCGTCGCTCTCAACCTTCCTGATCTAAATCAGGGTCTCCCATGCCTCGGCCAATGACTCAAGGTAGCCGTCGTCCAGAAAAGTTAGATCTCGATGCATGAGAACTCGGGCATTGAACTCAGCGATTAGCGGGTCGAATTCGGTCTTTATCTCCTCCCTGCCTTCTTCCCTGGCCGCCTCGAGGCGAGAGTCGATGTCGACAGTTGCTGCCCTTTTACCTTCCTCACGGGCCTCATTCCTCAGTGCCTCGATTTTAGAGAGATCGTCTTCAAGTTTCCCCTTTAAGAGCCGGGTGGCGACGATCTCATCACAATACTGCTGTGCCTCAACCTGGGCGGCCACTTTCTCTTCCTTCTCCTTATTGAGTTGCTCCTCGAGCTCCTTAACTCGCCTATTAAGCACATCTCGCTCCTTCTGAACGGAGTCTTTCTCCAAAGCTAATGCCCCACACCGTTGAACCGCTTCATCGAGCTCTTTCTTATGAGTCAATTCAAGGCGGGAAACAGCCTCGGCGGTGTCCTTAGCGCTCTGACGAGTAGCTTCAAGCTCGGACTTATAGGCGGCAATTTCTTCATCCTGGGCCTTAATGATATCCCTGTCATGTATAGCTTCAAGCTTTAGGCGGTTAATTTCGTGCTGGCGCTCCATAGAGACTTCAGAAAGTTTCTCAGCCAGATGGACGAACGCGTCATGTTGCACGTAGACGTCATTGGTACAGGCGATAGCATATTGTTTGACATCTCCGGGAATAGGATGAATCGCCGGGAGGAACTTTAACCCATCAAAACAAATCTTCGGGAATTTAGCCTTAAGTTCGTTCAATCTCTCCGACACTGTCGGGTCTGTTACGGGAGCGGGAGGAGACGGCTTTGAAAGTTCGCCCTTCCTATGAGAATCTCGGGAGTGCCGATTAGAAGAAGAGTCAGAGTGTTGGTCCCGGGGAGCATCAGAATGCGACCTCTTATGGCCACGTTTGTCTTTGCTTTGCTCCTGATAAGAAGAGGTCTCCTGGCGGTGTTCGGGCTGATAATAAGTTTTCTTCCGGGATGACGAGTCCCGGGCATGATAATCTCGGTCGCTGTCACTGTCTCTGTCTCGGCGCTTCCCGAGGCCCAAATCCCGACCAGACTGGCGTAAAGTCGACGAACCGTGGAGGCGGTCATATCCATGAGAGCGCCCCATGTCACCTGCAATCAAACAATAGCGAATTAGCAAAAAGAGCAGAATGATGAAAGAAAAGTAGGTGCAAAGTGAAATGCATGCGTCTGTGTGTGTCCTAGTGCTACCCCCCTCGACGGACTAGTGGCTTTGCTAACGGGAGTCTTTTCCCCATGGATCGGGGCCGGGACGCCCGCATCGCCCCTGACGGGCGAGCGAAACTTAAACAGCTCCGGGTCGTTGAAATCATAGTTGAGCAAGTCGTCGGGAATGGAGAGGTTCGATAAGCCCTTAAGAGAACTTTCAACGCGCTGTGAAGAAGCCTCTTTCTCTGGCTGAATAGGCGTAACTTTGGAAGTCCCATCAACTTTCTCCTTCCTCGACTTGAACGCCAGCTTCTTTTTCCCCTTCGAAGGGCAAGATGACGTTTCAATATCATGAACTTCGGCTGCAGAGCCTAAATCCTCACCTTGCTTTTCAGGTGGCTCGCTTGAAATTTCCCCCTCTTCCGGAGCTTCAAGAGAAGGGCGAACGGATGATTCAGGCAGTTGTTTCCCTCTGATGTGTACGGGCTTGGGAAGCGAGGCGCCCTCTGGAAGACTAACCCGGCGGCCAGGGGCTAGCAAACCAAACTTTGATAATGACTCATTGGAAATGAGGGCTCGGATATCTCGCTCTTCAGCAGGAAGAGCTCTAATAGCGTCGACATCATCGGAATACCCCCGGCCCTCGGGACGTGGGACGAGATCTGAAAAAATAGAACAATGAGTTAGGAGAAGTTCAACCTCAATCGGGAATGGGCATCAACTTAGAGAAAGGACTTACTTCCTTCAACCCACCGTCTCGCAAAGCCTTGGGGGCAGCGCACGTAAAACCACTCCTGTTTGTACAGGGCGAATTTGCTACTCCACGCGCTAGTGAAAAGTTGGCACTTCCGATGTGGCTCAAGAAACATGTAAGAGGGGCTTTCTCCCCGTTTCTTGGTCATATAGATGTACCTTATATCGCCGGGAGTTGGAGGCCTAGAGAAAACGGCCATGAAAAGCATGTACGTGCCATAAATGAAAGCGTGACCAATTGGATGAAGTTGAGACGGGGCGACGTCCAGATACTGCAGCACGTCGCAAAGGAACAGATTGAAAGGTGGCACGCTACCAACCCAGCACATGAACTTGGTACACGCCGTATATCTCGCTGGGGGCAGATGTGGGCGGTCATGCCCCGACGGAACGAGCACGTCAGCAAACGGAATGCCATGAATAGAACATATCCGCTTAAGAGCAGCCTCAGTGACTCTCGAAGCCTGTGAGTCAACTGGGTCATCCAGTAAAATCGACGATTCCAAAGTATCGGGAGCCCAGTCATGAGCGGGAGAAACTGGCGGGCCAGTTGTGTCGGGAGCCGTTCGCTTAGAAGACGGCCCACGTTTGTCGGAAAGTGTAGCAGAACTGGATCTTTTGGACATCTTGAATAAATAGAAAACCCAACCAAGCACCTGTGTGAACTATACTCGAAAAATATTCGACGTTAGAATTAACAACGCAGATAACCCCCCCGTGTGGTGTGTGAACTAGTGCAGTCAAATGTGCATAAGCATTTAATATAACGTCAAGCCTAAAAACATCGCTTCCGAAAACCGTCATCGCTGACCGTCCCCGAAAGCCTTCTGGATAGCGACTGCAATAAGACACTAGAGGCAATTGTCTGATTATGCCAAGTAAAGACCAGTTATGAAATTGGGCAAGGAGAGTATATTCGGCATTTATGTTTGGTTCGGCATCTATGTTTGCCCGGCCTAAGCTATGTTCGACAGTTATTTTTGGTTCGGCATCTATGTTTGCCCGGCCTAAGCTATGTTTGGTAGTTATTTTTGGTTCGGCATCTATGTTTGTCCAGCCTAAGTTATGTTCGGCAGTTATGTTTGGTTCGGCATGGTCGGTCTGGCATCTATGTTTGTTTGGCTTAAGTCATGTTCGGCCGGTAGAGTATGTTCGGCACTTATGTATTGTTCGGCTAATATCGCTCGGCACGATTGGTTCGACATTTATGGTTGTCCGGCATTGCCATGGTTCGGTACTGTCCGTTCGGCCAAATTGACGTTCGACAAAGCAATCGTTCGGCCAAACTCCCATACCGCCGAAACAACATTCAACATCCTCCAACGCTCGGCACTCCTCCCATACTCCTTCTTCCACCTGGTTCGGCACAGGAAAATTATGCCGAACTACAACGTCTCTCCCAAACAACACAAACCCTATAAGGTGATCAACCCTCACCACTCCTCCTTGCCTCAAGTTGCTTGGCCATGGGAACATCCAAATCAAGGTTTGGATCATCCACCCGCATAGCCCGTACAACCTCCATTCTAGCCTAAGCCAATCGAAACCCATCTGGAAAAGAAGTTAGATGAAGGGATTTTACCTAATTCGTGGATCGAACGTTAGAAAGGGCTGAGAAGTACGAAGAGTCAAATGGTAGGGGTATTTCAAAATTGCAGTGGTGGAAGCAAAGTAAAGAAAAGTGGAGGAAGAAGAAGGAGACGGGTTTTATAGGGGGAAGAGGAAGTCGAAGAGGTTCTGACCGGCTCTACCGGTCAAAACAATATCGACCGTCCACCTCAGTTCGTTCGGCTTGGGCCAACTTGGATCTTCCAACACTTGTCTCGTTCGGCTCGATTGGTCGGCATACCCTACTGCGTTCGGCCAAGAGAGCTTTAAAACAAGGATGATGACCAAGGTTTGATCAAGGCGTATCACGTTCGGTCACGTAACACACTTTGGGGGGCAAGTGTTTCCCAAGGGATTGACCAGGCAACTTAGTACTCGGCTTGACCACTGCTCGGCCTCCCAGGAAGGTTCGGCATCCAATGGGTACTCGGCTACCCAAGAACGTTCGGCCAAAGTGAACGTTCGGCCTCTAAGGAGTACTCGGTGTAAAGTGTGTTCATCATTCATAGGAACACTCGGCATCATAAGGAACGCTCAGCATCAAGAGATCGTTCGGCACTGAGTGCAGTTCGGCCATCAAAGATTGTTCGGCCTCCCACGTACGTTCGGCATAGGAATGTTCGGCACCCCCGAACGTTCGGCCAACAAGTTGTTCGGCATCCCAGCCTCATCCAACCTACATCCCTCACTCAACAGCATACCTTGTTCGACATCAAAAGGAAGGCTCGGCATACCTCGTTCGATATAAAGAGGAAGGCTCGGCATGCCTTGTTCGGCCTCTCTGGTTCGGCGCATAGTACTTACGCTACTTGGACCGAGCTATTCAGCCACCTGGCCCACCAGGGAAGTCCAACCCACTATCGTCTATAAATAGGGAGGCAGGGGCACAGAAAAAAGGGAGAGATTTCAGAGAACACGGGGGAGACTCTACCTCATCTAAACCTCATCCAAGACTTCTACTTTTATTTCACAATTGTATTCGAATGCTTAAAAGCGGATTGTATCTGTAATCAAGTTTAAAGTGAAGAAATAAAGGATCAACTTCAAAGTGGACGTAGGCTACAACGCCAAACCATTATAAATTCTGTGTTCTTATCTCCTGCATTTTAATTTATGTTCTCTTCTCTATTTTAATTTATCTTCTTCATTAATCTCTCTACACAAACTCTCTAAGGGTGTTAGTGACCAATTTTGGCGCTAACACCAAAACAAATAATAACTTCGAATGTTATTTGCGTTTTATTCTTATTACTTTCTTTTCACATCATTTACTGTTCACTTCTTTTTCATTCATTCATACCATGTTCGTTTTATTAATTTAACTTCATTACTAAAATTCATTTCCCATTCATTCATACAATGCCATTCTTCTTGTCATTACTTTACATTCATTGCCTATGTAAGTTAATTTCGTTTCAATTATTTAGGTTATCTATTATTATGTAAGTCTCTTTACACTTTTATTCACTATTAATAAATTATTTCTTTTTCACATTCAGTTCTTCCATATGTAGTATTATTGAATATTAAATCCATTTATAAATCATTTCACATTTTCTAAAGTCCTAATCATTCAATTAATATAGCATTCACTCTAATTTTAGATGGCCTCAGCGTTAACTTAAGTTTTATGACGTTTTTTAACATCTAAATTTTCATTTATAGAGATAATTCTATTGAACACTTTCATTATTCAAGTTTTACTTGTATAATATTCTATTACATATTTTTATTTAACATTACAACTTTTAACATTTTGGTAAGTTTTATATATATATATATATTTGTGTGTGTGTGTGTGTGTGTGTGTGTGTTTTAAGAATGCAATTGAATGTTACACAAGTTTATCTTATTTACTTTAGTTAACAAAATGTTCAACACTTTTCATCTTCTTAAATTTCATTATCTTTGATTTACAAGTTACAAATTTTCAATTTCTTATATTTTTCATTAATCACTTAACATCAAATTTCTTAGTCTTTAATTTAGATGCTTCCAATTATTAAAATTGTTTAGGATTTTCATTCATTATACTAATTAAAATTTTTAACTTACAGAGATTTAAGAACTAAATACCTGGTTCCATCTCAAATCATTTAAAATAATATATATACACCTATATCTTTTATATATATCAAATTAAATTTTAGAAATTAAAATTTATTTATCAAAACAAATGTGCAGTAAAACTACTACCATAGTTTTCCCACTTTGAAACTCGAAAATAAACGTCGATGATGCATGCACTCATCATCGAAATTATTTTCCAGTTATAGAGAGGGAGTACATAACTTATTTCCTTTCAAAATTTCTTTAGACATTTTTTCAAATCATATTGAAATATTTATATCAGAAAAAGATTCCAAATAATACTAAAATTATATTCCAAAATCTTTTGAAAGCCAAATTCAAAACCCCTAAACTTACGTTCTTAAATTTCCAATTTATATTTACTTTATTTGTAAATTTAAAATTTCACTACCTAATAACAAACATTTCAAATCCAACTATATCATTTATAAATTTTCTTCTACATACGAAATATAATACTAGGTAAAATTATTTCATTTACCTATATTTCAAAACGAATATTGTATCGGTCTGCCATTTTAAGTGTTTAGAAATCCCTATCGATGTCATAGCGTCCTATGTACCCACTAGGATTTATAAATACTAAACAGAATAAATTAACACAATATAAAAACCTTCTATAATACTAACAAATATGCTCTCTCAGATATATACACTCAACAACACATTATAGGGTATTACTACCCTATATCTAATGAGTTAGACCCCACAAAGCTATGGTTATCACTAAACCAAAGCTCGATACCAAATGTAACGGCCCACCTTTTTCGATGGTTTAAATCGACGATAAATCAGACATGCTAGGCTCAAACCATTCAAAAGAGAGGATTTTTATGAGGTAAATAAGATAAAGCAGAGAAAGAAAGAAACAAACACAAAATCTCACAACGGAAAGACAAAATATAATAATCAAATAAACAGTTTATGAAGCTGTTTTATAAATAACCTTTGATTATACTTTTACAATACTGATCAGAGTTACATACGACATGAATAAATAAATAAATTCAGTGGAGCAACATGATGTAGTGGAATAAATACAATAAATAATAACGGTATTAAATCTTCTCTTCATCTTCGTCCTCCAGAAAAGCAGTCTTCGATACATTGAAAAGCTCAGACTGGCCCGAGCGAACTGAAAAGACAAAACATTCGAGTCAGAACTAAAAGATCTTATGTAAATTAAATCAACATTAAATAAATATTGGTGTAATAGCGTCGGAGATGTTTACGAGTTTTAACATCTCATATCCAGTGTCAAACGTGAGTACAATAACTTAAGAGATACTCGAGATTCAATCTCCTAAGGATCCGTTAAACTATATACATACATAGTACAATACGCTATTATAATAGTGTTTACAGTAAAGTAAAATATTGAAATAGCGTTAAGGTGTTACCCATATTCCCCTTAATACATTTTATTTAATGTTGTAGTCTATAAAGTATTGTAACTCCACCGTAAATTAGTAGGTTATTGGGGAGCACTCCATAGGTACGACATAAACCAAACTCGTAGAAGGCACGATAAGGCATGTGACTAGCACATGAGGCAATGCCAGGGTCAGATTCTACCATTTTCACTCTCGGACTGGTGGTAACGCATAGCAGCTACTACTGCCCACCTCGAAACACAGTCCCATAATCAATATCGAGGGGTGGCTACAAAATCAATCACAAAGTTATAATATACTATCGAAGAAATATGCCCGATCGAAGGTGCGACCTCACTTGGCCCGGTATAGCTCATGTTTTAGCCACATCAAGCAGACTCATAAGAGTTAGGGCTACGTAAATACCTCATATAGAATTGTTCGCCAAACCATCCTACTTCATTCTGGAATCTCCACCATGCACACAGTTGTTAAAGTGGTTTTCGGTATTGGCAGAGAGTACGACAATATCTGATCCTCTTTAACAACCAAATGCTTATTTTACACCAGATGGTTCTTTTACATTTCCAAAATCAATTCATAATTGATATCAAAATATCTATTT
This sequence comes from Allium cepa, assembly GCA_030765085.1. Taxonomy (NCBI): domain Eukaryota; kingdom Viridiplantae; phylum Streptophyta; class Magnoliopsida; order Asparagales; family Amaryllidaceae; genus Allium; species Allium cepa. The sequence continues at coordinate 438,984,688 of CM060944.1, forward strand.
CCAAAACCATTTCACTTTCAAAATCATATTCACTTTCAAAATCATATGGACAAAATATGTTAAATCTCGTTTCAAAATCATCATATTTAATCAAATATGTCACTTCACCAAAAAATATCATTTAAATCCCAAATTAGGTTATAAGGTCATTTAACCATGCTTTAAATTAAGGATTTAAATATAACAGTCCAACATTGCACCTTTTTATTTTTAGAAAATAGTTTTGATAGTTTTAAAATAGTTTAAATAGTTTTAATATTTTAAAATTGTTATGTAATGACCCGGAATTTTGGTCGTTTATTTTTGAACATTTAATTTATTTTAATTGTTGAATTTAATTTTTTTATTGATTTTGAATATATAAGAATTTCTGAAATGGTTTAGAATTCCAAATATAGTGATTTATTTGATTTGGTGAAATAGTAATTTAATATTTGAAATTAGGCAAATACGGGAATCTAGAGTTAATTGTGAATAGAAATGATTTATAAGTTGATTTTAAACTCTATTTGAATTAGAGTGATGGTGTTGGACTTTTGAATGGGATTAAAAGGTCGATAAGTTGAAATTGGAAATTTATATATAAATTTAATAGTGAAGTTAATATATGGGATTAATGTAAATAATCGAATTTTGATTTCATATAAATCAAAATGATTTCTAATACGGATATAAATTCTGTTTGAATTAATGGAGTTAGTAACTTTTAATAATTGTAAATTTAAACGATTTTGGTGATTTTGAAAGCCGCTAGATTTAATCGACGAGTTAAAATAGCTTTCTGGGGGCAAAGTCTCGAAATTCGATGAAACCAACTCTATTGTATCCGTAATAGTGTAATATTATCAGATTTCAAATTTCATAATGTTTGGAGTTACCATTTGGTCGTACGGGAGAGAAACGCGTTGAAATAAATATCAAAAATTTAATATTTTAATTCGATTCAAAAAGCTATCTTCCATATACGATTGAATTAAGCCCCGAAACACATTTTATTGTGTTAGGAATAAAGGTAAAATGTTATAAATGCTAGGCGGCACGTCTCGTTTAGGGTTCCTTTTAAAAAAGCACGTTAATTTCAAAAATAATAGTGAAATATTACATATATACGCATGTAAATAACCGTAAACAGTGAAACCCTAAGCAAAAACAACGTAACAGCCTCCTTTAATTTTCAATGGCCGAAAAGCTGTATCGTTTCTCCGTCAATTTCTCCTAATCCATAAACATCTAGCAAAAATCACCAACTAGGGAATGGAAGAGCTCATCGAGCCTGACGTATCCAACAGTTGATCGATCTTGGATACGATGGCTCGAGGAGGTGGGTTAATCAATTGGATAAAATAAACGGTTCTGAAATTTGTACTTAACTTAATGGGGATTGTGAAGAGGATTTTGGAATAAAAGTATATAATAAAGGAACTTTAAGTAAATAAATCCGTAAATGGTACTTGTTTAAAATATAAAGGGTCTAAAATCGAGATTTTAAATATTTTGAAGATAGAAGTGAATTCGGGAAATAAGAATAAAATTGGTTAAAGTGGAGTTTAAGTGAGATTTCCAAATTTACGAAATGAAATTGGAATCGAGGAATTTGACTTATTTTAAAAAGAGGATTTTTAATTATTGATTTGGTAAATTTGAAAGTGTTAAAATATTCTAGAAATTGTTATATAATTGTTTTAAATTGTTTAAAGCATATTTAATTATAAATTAGTAACCTTATAATGATTTTTAAAGGTTTATTATCATTTAAGAAATAGTTAGCTTTTTTGTTTTAAAAGAATAAATTATTAATATTAGTATGGCTTTGTATAATAACCTTTATTTAAGTATATTTGTCTAGATTAAAATTGAAATTTATTTTATAATTTACAAGCATTATTTTGAGAAATTTTAAAACAAAGTTTCGGAAAGTAATGGTATACTCATGTGGCGTAAACCGAAGGCAGTTAGTGCCTACAGTTAAGTTTTAGATTTTTTTTTTGGGATAAAGACGTAACCATTGAGCTATTCTCTAAATGGAAATCAAATAGAAATAGAGACGTCACCACTATTCAATTTATCTAATTTCAGAACCATTTATTTTATCCAATTGATTATCCCAAATTTCATTATAAACATTTAGCTTCAAAATCCTTTTCAATTTTCTTTTCCAATTTAAAACATATTTTACTGGTATGTAAAAATACCAAAATCTAGGTCAAAACCTGCCATAGCATTTAATCAATTCAAATCACACAACAATCTATCACATACTATTCCAATATAACATATATCACTATATGTGAAATTAAATACAACATTTCTGAGGAATCCAGTTGGATCCGTCCAATCTGATACCTACATCCACATATGTTAGCACAACATAAAAATACCAATTCCGCTTCATGGCGGAATATCCCGATATATGGATCATCCGCTATTATGCAGAGCACATAGTGTCTCATCTGCTATATATATGTGGGAATATCAATCACTCCATTATATATATACTACTATATCTAATATCCATCCAACTGATAAAATGCATCAATTCAACCAATCAATCATTCATTAATTTTAACTATTTAAAATTAAAGCCAACAGTCCAAAATTGAGTGAGATTAACTCATTTTGAGCTTTAATTCGCCACGCTCGAATTTTAAATTAAATCGAACACGTTCGATTTAACCTAAAATTTTCACTCGCTCCAAACATCTCCAGATCGGCTCCAGAGCGTAGTGGTTGTCGCTGCGTTCCGACGCCGCTTGTTTCATCCGATTCTGACAACATATGCAAAAGTTATGAATTTTTAAAGGTTGAATATATTATTATAAATAATTTTTATTATATATATATATACCGAAAAAATCATGGCCGTCAATTCAACGTGAAAATCCAGGCTATTCCCTTTAGCTTTCTTCCTCACACGAGTTCCTTCTAGTTTTCATTCGAATAACCCACCATCACCTAATTTTCGAACCGCCGCACCTGCCTACGTCGATCATTGAGATGATTGGTGATAATCAATTGGATAAAATAAATGGTTCTGAAAATTGTACTTAACTAAATCGGGATTGTGAAGAGGAATTTGGAATAAAAGTACATAATAAAGGTTTTTAAATAAATAAATCCGTAAATGGCGCTTGTTTAAAATATAAAGCTTTTAAAATTGAGATTTTAAATATTTCAAAGGTAGAAGTGAATTTGGGAAATAAGAATAAAATTGGTTAAACTGGAGTTCAAGTGAGATTTCCAAATTTACGAAATGAAATTGGAATCGGGGAATTTGACTTGTTTTAAAAAGCAGATTTTTAATTATAGATTTAGTCAACTAAAAAGTGTTAAACTATTCTGGAAATTGTTATTTAATTGTTTTAAATTGTTTAAAGCATATTTAATTATAAAGTAGTAACCTTACAATGATTTTTAAAGGTTTATTATCATTTAAGAAATAGTTAGCATTTTTCTTCTAAAAGAATAAATTATTAATATTAGTATAGCTTTGTATAATAACCTTTATTTAAGTATATTTGTCTAGATTAAACTTGAAATTTATTTTAGAATTTACATGCATTATTTTGAGAAATTTTTAAAACAAAGTTTTGGAAAGTAATGGTATACTCACATGGCGTAAATCGGAGGCAGTGAGTGCCTGCAGTTAAGTTTTGGATAAAGGGATTTAATTTATTTAAAAATTTCATTTAAATAAGACGTGGTTTTTTCAGTGAAAAATATGTATTTGGGTGAATTGATTGTTTATTTGATAGTTAAATAACCGATTATCAAATTTGGACCTAAATATAACTCTTGAGATATCTAGAAGAAATAGAGGATTATATGGTACAGTTATCATTCGAGGTGCTATACTGTACGTATGAACTGGTTTTGTTCTTCTAGGGCATTGATAAGGGAATCCGTCTACTAACAGTTAGGAGGTGATCTCTGATATTATTTTCATCTTTTTACTTCATAAAGAACCAGGGTTAAGTTTATTGGAAAATAGCGAACGTTGTTTTCGAAGAGACCAAGATTGGATTTTTTTATTATCTGAAAACCACTTCGATCCAATGAGTATGTTTTTCGAAATGAAGACAAGAGCATGGAGTTGAAGATGGAGCAGTGAAGTGCAAGGGCTATTCGCTGCTAATCTTGAGAGTGATTCCAAAATGGATGTAGTAGGAATAGTGCCTTCGGTTCCGTTCAGACCGGAAATTGACTTACATGGGTGAATGCTATAAGTACATTGTCATTGAAGGACAATGATCATTCTAAGTGAAAATTCCTAAAAGGGCAATCGTGGCCTCTAGCCTCATCAACCGAGAATGACTGAAAAGCAGGGGAGATGCAGGAAGGCTAAATGGGCAGCACCCAATCAGGGTCTGTTTATCGGCTTTCTCGATACCCTCAGATATTATTACTACGATTGTGGAAGGAGCTCGAAAAAGGGTGGGAGCACCCAGGGTGATAGCATCTTCGGTCTATCTAGGTTAGGGATAGTCCAATCTTGTGTAGCAGGGGATCTCGGCGTGGTCTTCGGTATGCTATTCTAGACATGTACTGTGACAGGTGGTGCCCCAGTGCCTAGTCATTCAGATGAAATCTATTCTCCAATAAGCACCGTACAGTTCCCAACTATGCTGGAATGTAAGATGCAAGCATTTCAGCTATTTGTATAAGTATTTGTACTTAGGTACTATTATAATATCAGAGGAATGAAATGTTTTGGTTATCGTAGGGTAAAAACCCATCGAATTTATTTGTACTGTGGTCTTAAGAGATACCTTTTATTTTCAAAGGATTTTGACAACTTTAATAGTTCAAAATTGAGTATGTTTTCTCACGCTGGTTTTCCAAGCTGATCGGGTATTATTTTATTATAATGCTTGGGTCAGACCGAGTATTTCAGATTCAAGTTAGGCTGCTATGGAGCTCAGGAGACGATCTAGATACAGAAGACGTATTACCCATACTTGTTATTTCCGCTGTAGTGTTTTGTTTGAAATTGCCAGCAATTGTGAGGGCAGGTTGTTATAATTGTCCAGGCTGACGATTATTGACTTGTGTACTCTGATGTAAGATATGTATATTACAGTTTTGATTTGTGTAAAGAACTACTATATCATATGTTATTCAGTTCGCTTTGAGATTCTGTTTTGATTTAGTTTCTTCTTCTTCTACTTTCTTTCTTTTCCCTCAACAATCTGTCTTTTTGGCACTCGATCGTTCGGCATGTTATACGATGAGCGTATTTATGTCGATTTTCGAGGGTCGTGAAGGGCTTGTCATCACAAGTTAAAATAGTTTAAAATACTTTAAAATAGTTTAAGTGGATTTAAGATAGTGTAATTAGATTTAAAATAGATTAAATAGATTTAAAATAAATTTAATAGATTTAAAATAATTTAAATAGATTTAAAATAAATTTAGTATATTTAAATAGATTTAAAATAAATTTAATAGATTTAAAATATTTTAATTATATTTAAAATAAATTAAGTAGATTTAAAATAAATTAAAATGGTTAATTAGCTTAAATAGGTTAAAATAGATTGAAATAGATTAAGATAAATTAAAATCGTTTAAATTTAATAAAATAGTTTAAATTAGTTGAAAATAGATTAAATTAGTTTAATAGTTTGAAAATTATAACAACCCAAAATTTAAGGAGAAATTAATAAATAATTATAAGTGAAAAGAAATAGTTTTTATAATTAGAATTCATTTTAAATTAGTATTGAAACTATTAGCAGTAGATTTATTGAAATGTTTCAATTAGAAAGGGGAAAATGAATTAATTGTAATGATTGAGTTTAACATAAGAACTTGCATTTGTGTCAAAATGGAATGAACATTTCAAATAAAAATAAATGCATGTTTTGAGATAAATAAAATAAACTTCTCATTTTTGAATATATATATGATTTTATAAACGGGGAGTTTGTTTTGTTACAAAAGAGAAAAAAAAAGTATAACAATGTATTTAAAAAGAAGGCATCCACTTTATAAATTTAGATGACGGTGTTCAAATGTGATGGGTTATTATAAATGAGAGAAAATATAACCATATATTTATAAAAAGAAGGCATTTAATAAAATAGACGTTATATTTTGAAAAGGAAAGGCAAGAGTGTATTATGGAAGGATTACATTTCTTACAGAAAATATAAGGTATTTTATTTCTTTGTTAGTAAATAATAAGGATCAGTTTGATTTTTAAAGGTAAAAACATTAATACCGATCAATTAATGTACCTGATTGCTCAATTTAAAGGTAAAGAATTAGGTACTAATTAATACACAACATATATACACGTTTGTAGACATATGTTATTTATCTAATTACAACAGATGTGAATATGGAAAAAAATGTAGACATAACAATTCACATGTTATTTAATGAATTCATATTTGAATATATAGAATATAGACATAATAAATCACATGTTATTCATCCAATTAGTTCAAACGTGAATATGTACAATACTGGCATAAGAATTTCCAGTTATTTATTAATTTATTTTAGACATAAACAAGGAGAAATATTAACATGTTAATTTACTTATTTCATATGTAAACGTGGAAAGATAATGATGTGTTGTTTATTTATTTATTTCAGACATGAACATTAAATTAATGGGATATTGGAAACTGAAATGAAAAATGTGAGTAAAGAGAGATGCATGGAAATTTAGTGTGAAATAAAATGCCACAAATTAGAAATTAATTGACGAGAAGAAAATGTTATTTATAGTTTTATATTATTGAGGGTGTAATTAATTAAATTAAATATAAGACATGGCGCTGACACGACGCATTGTAAGATTTGACACAATAATGATTCAGCAGAAGTTTCTAAAGATTCTAATCTACGGTTGAAAGCACACCTAAAACACTATAAATAGGACCTAAACTAACCTAGGTTTTCACTCTAAAATTAAAACCTAGCCTCCATTTCTCTCTCTCTCAAATATTTACCTACATTATTCATTTATAAAATAAAATTATATTATACTATACATTCAAATAAAAGATGGAGATCGTACAAATTAGAGGAGATTTCTAGAGAATTTTGGTTGTTGTAAAAAATGGAGGGATTCTAGCTTTTGTCTCGGGTGAGTGGTTGTAATTATTTTAAAGATTTCTTTATGTGATTTAAAATAACAGGGTTTCAAATAATTGTAGTTTTACTAAGAATTTTGAAATAAACTTTTTAGTAGTTGATTTACAGTTTTTGGAATTATTTTCAGTCTATTTCTTTTAGCTATTATTTTTAGTTAATTTTAGTTTATTTATGTTAATTATGGCTTTTCCATTAATTTACAGTATTTTGATTTATTTACTGTTATTTATGCATTATTTACATCTTCTTCCTATGCCTTGGGTTTTCTTCTATTTTCAGTTTTTTTATTTCTCCTTCTTCTTTGCGTATGGTTTAGAATAAAATTAACACGAAATTGGATTAAGTTATAAGAATTCTGAAATAACGAAAGGTAAGATGTAAATTATAAAGACTGTAATAACATGGAATTCAGACTGAAATTATGCCTAATTATGATATTAATTAAACTGAATTAAAGAGATTGGCCTATTTATAATTATGAGATGTAAATTATAAAGACTGTAATATAAATGGAATTGGACTAAAATTATGTCTAATTATGATTAGAATTGGAATAATTAATTGGCTTAGTTATAACGTAGAATTATAACTAAAAAGAGTAAAATATGAAAGAGCTTATTTTAACACTTAGACCTTGGGTTAAGTAATAAGCATGATTATAACGTAGGTTATAATAAGAAAAAGAATAGAATGGGGATTATTTTCAGAACATGGATAAACTAATAAGCATGGAAAGTAAAAATGATAATAAAGGCTTATTTAAATAATTTATCTAAGTTAATAAGCAAAAATGAAAGTAGGACCTATACCAAATAGCATTCCCTATTATACCAAAACGGTGTCTCATATTAGTCTGAAGTGAGATGAGGGTAAGCTTATGCTAAGAATGGTAGTAATTGGTGAAATATAAGTCAAAATCATGAAGGACTTAGGTAAGGGGTGCAACTAGATACCGTTTGGAGGAAGGGCCAATACCAACAGCATTTCCCCTATTTTCTATGGACATACGACGATCTCACATTAGCCTGAAGTGAGATGATGGGCACGCTTATGCTGGAAGTTTGAGGTAATAAAAAGACCCAAAGGTGGAGCAAAATGTAGCATGGGAATAGTGGCAGTTACGCGTGCAACTTCTATTCAAGTGCACAGTAATAGCTATGAGTCTAAGTGCTTAGTATGAGTGTCTTTCATAGACACCATTGCCTTCTATATAGGGAGCTATATATTTGTCGTCCGGATCCACAATGATTGCTTTATGCATCTTTCGTAGATACCATTGGTTGCTGTGTTGGGAGTTACATAACGGCTGGTCCGCAGTAAGGTCTATGGAGTAGCAGGCCGATCAAAAAGGGTAGAATTAGGATTACATCCTAATTACAGTATTAGGAATTCATCCTAATCAAAGCAGAAATCAAGGACAAGTGCAAGCAATCGAAGTTAACCTATCTTATAGTTAATCGTATTTATTTCTGGTTTATCTCTTTCCGGTTTATCTCTTTCCTATTTCCTTTGTTTCCTCTTTATATATTAGAATTGTTGTAGACTCTATTACTTTTACTTTACTTAAAGGCTCTATTAATTACTATCATTCACCGGACTTTTAGTATGACCCACTCCTCTATTTCCTCCCTTTCCCCCTTTAGGCAATCAAGGGAGAGGATAGTAGATTGCAGTTGCTTGGAGATTTCTAAGAGGAGTTTGCTTAATGGATTAGAGAAAAGTTTTCAGCGGTAAGTATAATGATTAGGAATGATAAACCCATTGTATAAGGCATAAATTTTGAAACTGATTAATGGACTATTTGAGCTTAAGTCTAATTGCCTGCTAATATGCCATAAAAATGTTCAAACTTCAAATAGTCTAATCAAATAAATCGTGTGGTTAAATATCTTTTATGACCCTCCATGGAAATGAAAACCATCAAATCATTCATTATTTAGTTGTTTTAGACCCTAATTTGGATGCTATTAAAAGTTATGGCCTTTATAAGTTTTTAGGGTCAAAACTGTCCATGGTTTATTCTAGAGGTCAAAAATTTCGATAATCAACATACTAAAAATTTTATAGTTTATTTGGACCCAAGTTGGTTGTAAAAATAATATTACTACAAATCTGCCAATACATAAAATATGGAGGTCATCACATTCTCTCCCCCCCCTTGGAATTTTACCCTTAATTCCAACCAAACAAAACATAACTAAACAATGTAGATACTAAGCATGCCTAACAATTACACAAGCATAGTAATCATCAATCATGCGCATACAAACTAAAAACAAATCCTATTCAAATCCTAGCATGCATGGACTAAACTTAGCAAATAAAAATGCTATATAAGAAGACGATCTTACCGAGTAAAGAGCTTCGGATAAGTGGTCTACACGTTCTCCTCGGCTTCATAAGTGTTATCGCCTTTGATTTCTCCTCATGGACCCTTTACTAACTTCACCGTCTTCCCTCTAAGCTTCTTTATATTCTGTTTGACTATATGAATAGACCTGTAAGGCCTTGATGTTTAAAGTTCGACTTTAATATCATCCGGTTGATCAGGTGTAACTATTTCACTTGAGTTGTGATAACTTCATAAGATGAGAAACAATGAACACATTATGCACACATGTCCTCTTGTAAGGTAATTTGATCCTATATGCTAGGTTTTTAATCCTATATAGTATTCATTAATGGAGAAATCTTGATAATCATCAAATCATTGATAGAAAACTCAAGGTCATGTCTTCTCTTGTCAGCTTAGCTCTTCTGTCTATCCTATGTAGCTTTCATTCATTGCCGATCTCAATCTTCTTCAAAGTCTCCCTGATCATATCTGGTCCAAGTATTGGTTTCTCACTTACTTCCCACTAGTATGAAGGGGTATTACATGGTTGGCCATATAATGCCTCAAATGGCACTATACTAATGCTCGATTGATAACTATTGTTGCATGCAAACTCGACCAAATGCAAGTAATCATCATACGAGCCCCAAAGTCAAGTATGCAAGCTCACAACAGATCCTATAGGATACAATTAACTTTATCGATAATACTGTCATTTTGTGGGTGATAAGCTATGCTCAAATGCAGCTCTGTCCTTGATGCCTCTTGCGAGCTCTTCCAAAATCTGCTCATGAATAATGAGTCTCGATCACTTATAATGCATTTCAGCACACCATGGGATCATACAATCCATTTCACATACAATTCAGCCAAATTAGATGCCATCCTACTGGACTTAACGGGTATGACTTAGGCACTCTTTGTTAATATATCAACTATGACCCAAATGCTATTGTGCGCTCCTCTAGTCCTTGGAAATACATTGATGAAATATATTGCTATTTTTTCCATCGAGGAACTTCGAGCGGTTGTAGAAAACCACTCGGGTTCTTCTGCTTAACCTTCATTAACAGACAGTCCATACATTTTGAAATGAATTTCCAAACGTCCTTCTTCATTCCTTCTTAATAAAATTTCAGCTTCATATCTTGGTACATGTTATTGCCTCCAAGATGTATAATTTATCTCAAACGATAACAGTCACTAGCACTATATCCTTGAAAACATCGACATAGGTACAAACTATCTTCTATCCTTACAGAACCAACCATCTCAGTTCAATCTATACTGCTTCGTCTCCTCAAACTCTACTCCTATCTCAAACTTAGTAATGATCTTTGCTAGCCTAGCGTCATGCGTTATACTAAAACCGATCCAGCCAACCAGAGTGGGCTTAATAATCAGATTTGCCAACACATCTAGCTCACATCTTACTCGAATATCATAACTACCAATATACTCTAACTACATCCACTCTAGAAGCATATCTCCCAAGTTGGCTAGTTTTCTACTCAACGCATCAATGACTGCATTTCCCTTACTAAGCCTATCGAAAATGTCAAAGTCGTAGAATGCTAAGAACTCTAACCATCTCTTCAAACAAAGGTTAAGATCTACCTATGAGAACAGGTAATTCGATGATTTGTGGTTGGCGAATCACTCAAACCTTTGCCTAAGCAAGTAATTCCTCCACATCTTCAATGAAAACACTGTAATATCCCCATTCCGGGGCTCAAAAATTGATACTATTGATTCTATAATCATCCTTAGCATTATTTTATAGCGATTGAATGAGATCCGTTATTGAATCATTAATACCAATAGCACTAAAATATATAAAATTTTAACAAAACATTTCATTCATTAATTTTCAAATTCATTATAATTCATTTCCATAACCCCATAAGTACATCGTTTGGATAAAATATGATAATTAAATATATAATTCGAAGAGCAACATATAATGATGTTTACTTAGATGATCATAGTTTTAACACCTAAATGGTTGTAGCATCCGTCATTACATACTTTCAACTAAAATAAAAAAGCAATTAAGCCATTGCACAATGGAAATATATAATCTTCTATACAGTAGCTTGCCTTCTACACATCTTCGAAAGCTTATTCATTTCAACCTAAAATACCCTACTCTCAGCCTACTTAATTCCAAATTTAGCACCTGAGGGTTTAGGAGGAAACCAAAACTTTGGGTCGGGCAAAAAGTCTGGTGTGAATAATATTATACCATCTCGAATCAAAATGGACACATAGTGAGACCACACCACTAAGCAGAATAGGTTTTCCCCTTAATAGTACCATTAAAATCATATTACATATGTAACCAAAATGATTAGACATAATTATAATATAATCATGCAATGATGGGTAGAGTGAATAGTCTGTTATTTACCAAGGTAGAAGGGTTACAAAATCCTATATTTAACCAATCCCAAAACAATCCATGACATAGTTTCACAGTGTCGCTACAAACTTATATTAGTTTTCTCAAGCTAACTAGAAACCTATAATAGTTTTACAAGCTGACTGAAAATCTATTAGGCTGACTCAGGCCAATATATGACCATATAATTCACAATCTCTCATCTAAGAGGGTAAATAACCTTGGCTTCTGCCTATAGAAAATACAACGGTGAGCGCTTCTACTACAAGTTCCTTCCTTCGTGTAATCTCAATTTCGCATGTCCCTCGGCTTGGCGCTGCGCAATTGAATCGCAGACCTTACTAGCTGTAACAACCCCACCGCCAATACCCATGTTATTAAAGAACATTATAAGTAATGTTGTCTAATAACATGGAGAAAATGGCTGGTTAAGGGCGATCTAATGTGAAATATCTTTGAACTAACATTGACACATCTTTATTACCATTATGAGGATCCGGACTAAAAATTTAGCATCTACAGTATCAATACAAAGTAGTAAGCACACTGATTTAAAATATTCAGAATAGCATATAATATAAATAAATCAGAATCAAAGTCACATACTACAACAAAATAATATACATAATATAACATAGTAAAATGTGAGTCTACAAAATATCAGTACTAGAATCACATAAATATATACATCACATCCAAATATCATATCAGGTACAAGGTGACTACTAAATAATATACACGACAGGTCGACTCAAGTATCTAGATATAAAATCATGAAGTTAACCCAATATGTCATAGTACTCTCCTCCCGTGCTAACTCAAGATCTAAAAGTCAGCAAGTCCCTGTACTTGTAGAGTCTCAGCCTGACTTGTGTATTATAAAAATAAACCGGTTATGCTATATCTAATAAAAATGTGAGATACTGATATCATAAATATATGACTTAAAATAAAATAATCCATAATAGAAATATGCCTAAAACCAAATAATCATAATAAGGCATATCAATCAAAATCATCATTTCATAATTCTATTATCATAAATATAAGACTTAATAATAAAATAAGCCATAATAAAAATACGCCAAAAATCAAATAATCATAATAAAGCATATTAATCAAATCCCCTTTCATAAATTCATATAATGTCTCAAATGGAGTAATATAAAAAATATAGTGATAATAATTCTAAACCTTCAAATTTATAAAAGAAAGGGAAGGAATTTCATTCTCGAACGCACTTACAACGTCGATAACACCTCTCCAAAGAGTTTGAAAAGGTCGCTTACACTTCTCCAAGCAGTTTGACAAGGTCACTAACAACTCTTCAAGTAGTTTCTTCTAAGCAGTTTGACAAGTTCAATAATACCTCTCCAAAGCATTTTCGTCAGGTCGCTAACACCTCCTAAGCAGTATCGTTGAGTCACTGACACCTCTCTAAGCAATTCCGTCAAGCTCGATGAAAAATGAGTCATCTTCACTTGAAAATCTATCAGTTTGAAATCCGAATACCTAAGATGGTAAGACTCAAAAGTGTAAATTATTTTCGCTTTAGTAATTACTAAAATTAAACTAATTGTCCCACACCAGAAAGTGAAATTCCAGTATTTACTAAAAGCTAGTAACTTCCACTCAAACTCTACTTAGCAAGGTATAATAATAAGCGAAAGAATTGTAAGGAAAGTACCATACCGATTTGACAATTCAATCATTTATTAAATTTCTTATTTCATAGACAAAAATAAAATTGAATAGAATTTGAAATCAAAGTTATTCACTTGTAATTAAAAAGGAAAAGAGTCAATGATTTTATTTTTAAAAATAGAATTTTTTTACTAAAATTAGGAATCAAACTAATTCTTTCTCTTCTAAAATAATAAATTGCTTTATTTTATAAGTTAGACACACACACACACTATTTTCCTAAATATTATCAACTTGAAAATCTTACTCTAATCCTTTTAAAACAAAACTTTATATATATATATATATAAGTAGATATATTTTCTTTAAATAAACATAAAAAAAATCACAACTCATAATAGTCAATTGCTCTTGAAAATCATAAGATAATACTATCAATAATAGGCTCAGGAACTAACAAGTCAAAGCAATCGACGATGAGAACAATTGTCGATAGAAATTGGGTTCAACCTAGAGCTTACTACTCCAGGTTTTATACTTCTAGTCGATGAATTAAATTTCACTCGATTGGTTTAGGTATTCCTAAAGCATTAATGCTACAGGTCCCAGTCAATAGATTGACTTTTGTCGATTTCGGCGAGTTGCAGAACATAGTAGGGATCATATTAGGTCTTTCTAACACTGTGAATATAAAAAGCAATCATTTATGAGCATATAGTGTGTGTTTGTGCTCAAATTAAAACTAACAATACTCATTTTCAGAAGTTGAGATTATACCGATTCATTTTAAGCAATCAATTCATCCATTCAGCAATTAACCCAAGCCAATAAATCAATTCAAAGATACCGATACAAATAGATATAGACGAGTGAGTGTTATAACTCATCTTAACCATTATTTTCCACATTATTTCACTTGTCCTCGCTTGAATCCATGCCACTAACGTTGCTGTCCCAGCAGTACTACAGTCGTTTGCACACATCATCCACTAGAACAGCTCTGTCATCTATGCCTCGTCCGGTCGCTTGCCGCCAACATAGCGATGACATCCACACGCGCACACATGAATCACCACTCCTTGTAATGTCGACAGTGCTAGGCCCGAGTGGCTCGTCGTAGTGTCCATCACACCGCCGCCTGCACCAATCGTGATACCCCTATCTCCTACTGATCAATCACATATATTTCTGAAGTCGCGGGTGCGATTATATTTTTTCCTCTCTTTTCTAGTATCGCGATTATATGATTTAGGGATTTTTAACAAATTTAGGGCTTTCGAATGGAGATAAGCAAAGCATGGGATGGGTGGAAGTAACACAAAGGAATGAACTTAAGCTTTAATAAAGGTTATATTTCCCATTTACTCATTTAGTTTGTGTATAACTATATTTTAATTTAATTTAAACTGATTCACATTTCACTCTGCAAAATATAATTCGATAACTACACGATTATATTCATTTCAATATTGTTTCACTCTATTTAATCATTCATTTTATTGGTATAAAATAAATTTATTCATCTTCGTCGATTTATTTACTAAACATCAATAAAAATTTCTTTTCATTTGTTTCAAGTATATAAGATCATTTTCACTTTAAAATACTTTATATTTAACGCTAACACATTATCCAATCTAATACATTTTCTGAAATTTTTTTGTTAATTAATTCCAATTGTTAAAACAAAAATCTACTATTACATAGACTCCAGTAAAGTAAAATAGTGAATTTAAAATAATAGCTAAAAAAATAGAATATGGTTATTTTTATTTTTGTTAAAATTGTATAATATTACGGCTCCGAAAACTTGATTGTTATACCAACCGTCTTAAGCGGTTGGAGGATAGCGCGCGACCCTACCCCAGTCTCACTTGTAAGTCTTAAATCTTGTTTTAAAATGTCATGAGTCATATCTTTTGATCAGTTCGGGCATCCTAACATAATCTTAATCTTCACAATCTACTGGATGCAATTATACCCACTCAGGAGTTTAATTTTGACCATAACCATCAGTGTAATAACCATAACTGGTAATATATTCACCAAATCCTCATGTCACAATGTTGGGTGATATCAAATACATATAAGTGAGTAATAAAAATGAATATACAACACAACAATCAACTAAATATATATTCAATATGGTAGTCAATTTATACATAAATTACTTTCCCCAGGTAATAACTTCCTTCTTAAAAACTCTTTTTAAAAAACGGACTAATACATTTTCCTTTTCTTTTGAAATCTCATCAAGATACTTAACAAAATGTCATCTTTTTGTTTAAGTAAATTTTAGCTTCAAAATAGAATGAAAATCTTCCTAATATTATAAAATAGTCATTCCTCACTTTTTAAAAACACAGACAAATGTATCTTAAAAATTCATTTATTTTCACACGTTAAAATATAGATCGTCGCGTCTTAAAATTTTACTTATTTTTCATGCGTTAAAATACAGGTCGTGCGTCTTAAAATTTTACATGTTTTTTATGCTTTAAAAGATATGCAATGGTATGTTAAAATTTTAGCCGTTGCATGTATAGAAATGGACCAGAGCCTTCATGTATATTGTTTGAACCCATCGCGTGTAGTCCCATCCAAAGCCTTCGCTTTATACGCTATATATTATTTTCGCATGTTATGATTTGTTGACACGTGTCCCTGTATGATTTTTTGTTTAAGTTCATGCATGTCTTTTTTTCTTGGCCTTCTCCCTCAACTACATTTTGCATTGTGATCATTTTGTGTACAATTGATTGCAGCATCATATTGTGTGCAGGCGGTAATTTATATACATTTCTCATTGTGATCGTTTTGCCTTCGCTTGCATGGGGGCCTTCGCCTATAATATTTGGTACCTGTAGCGTTGGTGAATTTGCATGCATCTATGTTACGTGTGATATATTTTCCTTTTGCTAACCTCTGTATGTCTGTGCGCGCGGTGGCGCACGCACTTTTCATTGGCATGCATATATATTTTTGCCTTCGCATGTTTTTATATGTTTTTCGCTTGCCTTCATTATATTTATTTTCAATACAATGCATGTTACTCATGTATTCATGTGCAGACACGTATATATATGGGCCGTCGTCAATAATCAGCTTGAAGCTGTCGCTGACAGTTATACATGGGCCGTCGTCTGCAACGTTGCTACTAATTTTTTTGTTTTATACTATAATACTAATTCTTCTTCGTGTGTTGTCTAATAATCTTATTTTAGCTTTACTTAGTTTTTTGTTAAACGATGTAAAGTTTAGCATTGGATTATTAGATTATCTAATCAAAACTGTTTCAATGACAGTTTTGTTATTAAATTGAAAACTGATTTATTACCACATAAACTAATTCTTCTATACCAAATCCAGTTTATTGTTGGCTTTTTATCAGCCGGTTCTTTTCTAATTCGAGCAACTTTTCAGAAAATGTTAAGCTATATGATTAACCAAATTTATTAACTAATTAATTTTTTCACAATTAATTAGCATTATTCTTCACTAATTAATTAGTAGAAAACAGAAAATTAACGAGAAAAATTCAAAAAAAATTAGAAAATATCTATTTTATCATTTGGACCTTCTGTAAAAAAATTCAAATCAAAATAATTATTTTTCTTATTTTTAATAATTAATTTCCAAAATTCAACCATTTTCTCACTTAAAATATTCATAAAATATTCATATAAATGTCAAAAATTATGAAATTTAATATGCATCTCCAAAATAATAATTTGAACATTATAGCAAAATTTTAGACCATTTGGACATCATAAAATTAGTTTTTCACATTAAAACCCTTTAGGAAAACTCCTAAAAATTAGATAATTAATATCCACTAATTCAAAAACTAATATCCATGGTTATTCAATCCATATCAAGATATAAGCATCCAAAAATTCAAAATTTCGGCAAATAAATTTTAAATCTCATAAAAACGTAATATGGTTGTATATTGTTCACCATTACCTTTGTTGAAATGTTGAAATTTTCCTTAAGCTTTCTTTCCTTCTTCTTTTCCACTTGGATTTCCTCTCTTCCTAATGGTGGCCAATCTTTCGTTTTCTTTTTCTAGTTTTGAGAATGAACCGAAATGAACGAGGCAGAGGGGAGAGGAGAGAGTGATAGGTTACTTTCTTTTCCTCTTTTTACCCTTCCTTATTCATGTTTACTTATATTTCTTATTAACGCATTCCCTTTATATTTATCAAGGCCAAAAAATATTAATTGATTAATTGATTTGTATGGCAAAGCCCGCATTTCTTAGCTTCACGTTTAATTATCCCACGATTAAATATATAAATTATATGCTATATAAAAAATAGGGGTGTTACAAACACGATCATTACTAACTCCAAATTGTGGGTCGTGTATTTTTTCTCATGCGGTTTTAACTACCGACTAGCATAATTACCTCTTTGCATCAATACTGCTCCCAATCCAGTACCATGACTATGTGTGTGTGTATAAACATACATACTGTCAACTCCTCATTACCACTTAGAATGATTGACTCTAGCGCACTTGTCAACCTCTCTTTTGGACTGACTAATGCATGCTCAAATCACATGTTCCAAGTAAGAGTCTGATTCTTCTTTGTCAAGTTAGTTAAAGTGCTGCAACTTTTGAGATGTCCTTTATGAATCGTCTATAATATCCTCCTAATCTAAGAAAACTCCTCATATCTGTAGCATTTTTTAGTCTTACCTAACCTTGGAATGATGTTACCTTTGCAGGGTCAACCGCAATGTCCTGCTTCATGACAACATGACCAAAGAATCACACTTCTCCCACCAGAAGTGGCTCTTTGAAAATTAGCCTTCAATTGTTGGTTGCTAAACATCTCTAGTACAATCCTCAAGTGCCTTTTATGTTCTTTCATCTAGGAAAAGACAAGAATATTATCAACAAACATAAGTACAAACTTATTTAGTTGATCCTTGAAAATATGGTTCATCAAATCGACAAAGTTTACGTGCTTATTTGATAGCTCGAATGTCATAACCATCCACTCGTAGCATCACAATAGGATGTCAAATGTAGTAATCGGCACACTCTCTATTACCACTCTTAATTGGTGGAACTCTGTCGCCAAATCCAACTGAGAAAACACTTTCACGCTATGCAAATGACCAAACAAGTCACTTACACAAGGGAGTGGATACTTGTTCTTCCTCGTTATTTTATTCAGCTCATAGTAATCCACACAAAGAATCAAAGAGTCGTCGGCCTTTTGGTAAACACAAGTGTTTCCTACTCAAATATACTCCTATGAATGAAACCCTACATCATTAGTTCATTCACATGCACATCTAGTTTATGTTGCTCTTTGGATGTCATACACCCTCAATGGCGTAACTACTAGCCTGACATCTTTCACCAAATCAATGTGAAACTTAGTCTCTCAATGCGGAAATAATCTAGTCCGCTCTTCAAATACATCTGAATACTCCCTCACTATGGTTATTGATGATAATTCGTCATGTGGAATCTTGAGAAAATATACAAAGCTAACCATTACCACATCCTTTTGCATGCAACGAAACTCTAGTCTATGCCCGCTATCTATCCCTGTATTTACCAACGTCCTCTCAAAATCAACCATAACTATGTATTTTTATAGCCAATCCATCCCCAATATGGTATCGAACCCAAAAAAACCAAGTACGAAGTAATAACAAGAAATATTCATCCATTAATCGATAATATAATGACACAACAGACCATATACAAACTAGCCAAACGGCTCATAGGGTTCGCCACTACTACTGATCTATCCAATAAGTCCGGTTTTAATCTTATCTATCTCCTAGGTTAGTAGATATAATGGAAAGTGATGCACTGGTATCAAATAAAACATAAATAGGTATACCATAAATAGAAAACATACTTTAAATAGTAATGCACTTCTCCTTCATTTATGGAGATCATAAGCATCCACAACCTGCTTATTTTTCAATAGCTCGGGACAATCCTTCTTCAGATGCCCAACCTTATCACAATTAAAGCACTTCCTTTCCCCACTCTTTAGGTTCTTGTGGTTCTTACTAAGGTGACCCCTCTTCTTTAAAACAGATGGAATCCCACGTACCTTCTTTCCTTGGAACTGTTGCTTATTCTTATTGTTATTCCACTTCCTTTTTCCACCACCGCTCATTGCAGCTTAGGCTCTTCTTTAGAAACAACAATAGCCTTGGATATCTAATACAAAATCTCATGTCGTAGAGTCTTTTTAACCAACTTCTCGAAGCTCTCATTAATGTGGGCTACAAATTCTTCAAGATAGTATTAAAGCCTATAATAAATTTTTTGTTCTTCTTTAAGGAGTGCTAACGAAAGACATCCCATACTTAGACACCATTTCAAAGTCCACTACATATTCTGAAATAGACATCTCACCCTGCTCCAAGTCAACAAACTTTCTGAACGCAACCGACTTCTAAGCAGCCATTACACTCAAATAGAGATTTATCGTTCCCAAGTACAGTGGTCCTTAGGAGTAGTAATCTTTAAGGCGTTTCAGTAACCCAGAGTCTTTTGTTGAAGTTACCTAGAAGCCAACTTCTACTTTATTCCCGATAGAGTTAGGGATATGCTCTAGGGTAAATTATATAATTTGTTACATATATCTAACTCGATAACCAACCTTATTCAAAATAAAAGGTGTTTTCTTTCTATTATATACTTGTTAAATTGCGATATAATCAACAAAGTAGTTAATTTCAAGTATATTAAATAGAAAATTCTTATATGTTATGTGATATAATTACAATGTGTTATAATCTTGAGAAATTTATCACATTAAAATGATATATTATTTTAAATATTCCTACTTAAGATGTTTCGAGGTAGGATATTGATATATCCATCAAGACTAGTGTATATAATGCTCTCCAATATTGGGCAGTGTATTACTCATAGCTGTTAGGGACACCGTGTAACACCCCATATAATTACAAAAAATTAGTTAAGAAAAATCAATTAATTAATTATGGCGCTAAATATGGAAAATTTCCAAACATCAAAATTTGGCCATGAAACTAGTACCATTATGGTCGTGGCGATTTTCTAAGCAATTTTCATATATACAGCTTCGCGATCAAAGTTCAAACAAAGAAGTTATCGATGTTTAAACGTATTTAAAGTAATAAATATTATTAATATTGACGATAACTTAATGTTAAAGAAACCGTTAGTGTGAAAATGAAATGGGCAATAAATATTTAAAACATTAATGTTTAATTAAAGTAACGAAACAAATACTTATTACCATTTAAAATAATGCTTAAAGCCTTAGCCGTTTAAATGACCTAAATTTAAACTTTTTGAATTATTCTCCATCCAACGATCCTGATGCATCCAAGCAACTATAAATAAGAGGCTATCCCGCTTATTCTTTTCATACAAATCTTAATCCATCAATAACATTTTGACATACTCTTTCTCCACAACAAAGCTTCTTCAACAAAATAAATACATACATGCAAAGATTAGAAGAAGATTGAAAGAATCCTATCGATAGAGAACGATAATTTTATATATAAGTATATGTATACTCTCTTCTTTCCTAATCTATAGTTTCTGAATCTAATATGCGTAGGCAAATATATTTTATGATAAAAAGGAGATAATTTGGAGAAAGGAAAAGGCTATAGAACAAAGCAAATCCGAGCTGGTTCAATTGGAGTTATCTGTAGGTGCAAATCTTAATATTTCCATAATAGTATATTGTATAGTTTCATGTTTTGATTTCTAATGTACCTTGGTGGATTTTGTATGCGAAAATCTATCAACTTAAACCCTAAAATCTCCCAAGAACATGTAAATCTTGAATTGTTGGAATCCTATTTGTTTTATTTTGATATAGTAGGATTTGATTCATTAATATTTACAATAAAAATATTTTGTATCTTACTTGATTCTAGTTTTCAGCCTGTGGTTGAAATGACAAAGAATAAGCGAATAGAAAGAGGTGTGCAAAGTGGGGAAAATGGTATTTTCCTCTTATCTATAGTTTGCACTGCCCATTTCTATAAATAATACTATGATTTCCTTGTCATTCCATAGCTATTCATTTAAAGGTTGAGTGGTATATAAAAGATTTGTATTGTAAATCTACTTATTTGAAAAGAATGACTATAATTCTATTAGATTAACGTAAAGCAATTTTTATGTTCTGGATTCTATTCTAAATATTTATATAAGTCCATTTTTGCGTAGCTAATTTATTTATGGTATTGCCCCTATGTGATTGTTGTATTAAATTGGGACTTGCTTAGTTATTGTAGTTGTGAATGTTAAAATGATATAATACCCTGAATAAATTACATAAATACGCATAAAAACTAATTAGATATTATTGATATCAGGTGTAAATATGAGTATAACTTATTTATTCAAACTTTGAAATTGAAAATTATAATTATAAACCTTATATGTATATAATAAGTAACAAATAATTATCAACTTAATAAAATGAGTTCAGGACAATTGTGGAATTTAATCCATAAATAAAGGAAAAATAAGGAATTCCTTATAAGACCTTTAATGCATAAATATGGGTGAGGTGTATATATAGTCGGTATATGTATGTGTGTATATATATAATATGCAGGCATAGTTCCGTGTTAAATGTTGGAGCATGAAAATATGGTTAAGTTATCATGACGCGAGGTTAGTTTAAAGCGCATAGAAGCCTGCCTAACTAATCTGCTACCAGTACTGTGACTTTTGTAACCAATGTGGGACATTGTCGATAATAAGTATCTACGGTGGACAAAAAATTAGTCCTAATTTTTTATGGTAGGTCTTCCCAACTAATACGGCTACCAACACCTATAAATTGTTGTATTAATGTAAGACGTCATAGTTACATTACGGACCATAAGGTAAAGATTGTCTCTGACATGCATTAGTTAAAATCCCTTGGGGAAGGTCCACTTTGGGGTTAAGGTAATACATGACTGTTAGTAGTCTGCCCTTCCCTATCCAAAAAACAATAAGTGGCCTGAAAGGGGATTGGTACGATGACAGTTAAGGAGTACTAGGAAAGATTTTCTTGTGGTTAGGTATTAATGACAGAAGGGTCTGCCTATTTCCCAATTTAAGGGAATTAACTAGCCTAAGTACTTTCTCTCACATCGTTAGGATATAATTAGACAGACGGTGGGTGGGTTGTTGAACCCGATAAACTCCATAGTTGCATTTCACTTGCTCTTATAGTCATGGAGTAGGATTCATAGGGTCACCAGTCCATAGCTAAAGTTATATATGGAGAAATATAATAAACATATAAGATATAATACTTATTTGAATGATTACTGCCCATATACTATTATTTTAAAACTTGAAGTTTTCATTCACCAAGAATTTTTGTTCTGACTCCCTCCTCATTACAACTTATATGGTAGGAACAACTATGAGTGTGGAGAAGACGGTGGAGACTTGGTAGACGGTTATCTATTGTAGTTACCTATTTATGTTTTTTTGATATACCCAAACTATGCACCAAACATTATTTATGAACTATTATGACATTGTACTCCTATGATTTGGTTATATGAAATGGATTCTTTATTTTATTATTATATTATCCTTTAGTTGTGAGACTTTGAAGGCATAGATAAATGGCTCTGCGTATTATTTTGTCAATTATACTAAGCAACAATCACCTCCGAAATGGACCTAAGGTCGATAGTCTTTTGTTAGGTTGAAACTTAGGCCCGTTTCAAAGAGGGTTGTTACATTTGGTATCAGAACTTAGGTTACCCAATCAATGGGAATAGTAATACACAAGAGTGTATATATATGTTATTTTTGAAAATATTTAATCCTATCACACGCACACATAAGGACATACGCAAACACCCTAGGCAAATTCTTATTTTAGCAGGTGATGCTATCGTATGGAGTCATGACTAATTCAAAATTCCAAACCTACGGATAGTTGAAATTGGTTGAAAACAAGAGATTCGAGGTCGGGAACCACACCAACTAGGAGATACCTATCATGCTGGGTATGCCAGTGTGCTTCCGGTAGTACTTAGGAGTTATAGGGCAAGTCCCCTTTCCCTAGCGAGCTGCACTAGCAGCGTCAGTCGATTCGCCAATCATGCCAGCATTCCAGTTGCTGGACTTCCCTAGGCTATGAAAGGATTGTCAAAGTATGGGGGGATGAGTATTCTTAGGCTTGGAGGAGTTTGTAGGAACCAAGCTTAGATTGATGACTGTGAATTCTGTGATCACATATTCAAGGAACTAGAGTTGGAAGACCGGGTCAGAGAAAGTTAGTTGCATGGAACTTGAAAGGGGAGGCATTGAATTGGTGGACACTAGTGACCATAGAAAAACTAAGGAAGGTATAACATGGCTGAATTCAAGACTCGCTTCGGGCCACGATCTATGTCCAATGCAGAAGTGAATCTACGATTGGGGAAGTTTATTCACCTGAATAAAGACACTCCACAATAAAGGAGTATATTAACAAGTTCATTGAGTTGTCCAAATTTGGGATGAGTTTGATAGACACCCAAGCGAAGAAGGCGATGTAATTTGGAAAGGGCCTAAATTCTCCCTTCAGGGAACTTCACTTAACTCGATTTTCTACCGAAGCCACTTATGGGACGTTGATCAAAGTGGCCTTGCTTTAGACAGTTGGTAAAGAAGAAAAGGAGAAAGTAGGGCAATATGATGACTAAGATGGATCAAAGAAAGGAAAGTTCCGGTAGGATAAAAGGGCCAAAGAAAGGTTCAAGAAGAAAGGACTGACATGCCAAAGATGCCATAAGAAGGGACACGTTGCTAAAGATTGTTGGGTAAGCTTGATTAGGGAGGCATTCTAAGGGAAATGTTATTATTGCCACAAAGAAGGGCATTAAATGAACCTGTGTCCAATGCTCGCCAAGGAGGGATAAGTTGTGCATGCTTTTTCCATTGAAGTTGTACCTATCTGAAGCAAATCTCCTCCTATAGACAAGGGAAAACCTGTTATAGAAGTTGCAACTATTATTTTTGGAAACACTATTTGACCCTATTTGATCTAGGAGCATCACATACATTCATAGGCAGAAATATAGTTAAAGCCGTATAACTAGAAACTCAACTTGTCACTAACCCTATATTCGTTTCGAATCTGACTGAGGTGTCAACACATTATTTTATGATTTGTAAAGACATAGGGGTGGATATATGTAATATAGACTTTTATGTAATTTGTATGTTCTGGGTTTCAAGGGGTATGGTATTATCTTAGGAATGGATTGGTTATCTTACTATGGGGTTGTCCTAGATTTTGATAGGAGGATAGTATGGTTAAAGAGATGTCGAGGGCAAGATATAGATGTTCAATGCATGCCCTAAGGATCCCTGCATTGAATTGTCTGTATCTCTTGGCCACACAAGATGATCTCTCATCTGTACGTACCCGTATTTAGGATTTTTTGGATGTTTTTGAAAAAGTCTCCGGTCTTCCAACCCGAAGAGAAATAAAATTTAGGATTGATTTTGAGAATAACATTACACCAGTCGCACTAACATTGAGGCATATGGCACCCGAAAGAAAGAGGGAATTAGACAAGAAGATTTCAAAGCTATTACAGAATAAGTTTATTCACCACAATACTTCAGAATAGGGATCATCAGTTTTCTCCGATACTAAGGAAGATGTCTCTTTAAGATTATGCGTCTATTACCGATAACTTAATGTTACACCCGTATTTCTCAAACTATGTTGAAAATAGGCAAAGCAATGTATAAAGCTAAGAAAACTACTCTAGCAGTGAAGGTTAAGGCAAAAAGAGAAAGAATTGAAGTAATTTGATCGATACTGCATGAAAAATTGGGAAGTGAAACGAGCCGTGTAGGATTAAGTTCAGGTATTTAATCGAGGCCTTATTCTTGCCATCAAGACTGACTACAAAGTATGATGGCCAACCTGTAGTCATGACACTTGAATCAACTAAAAGATCTACAGCCAAAGAAGTCACAATGAAATACAATACTACACTCGTAAGTAAGGCTATAAAGATATTAGATTTGCACCCATCCCTTAGTCTAAATATTACTTTATGATAATAAAACCAAAATTTGACATAATCACAAGGAGCAGGCAATGATGTACTGCATTTAAAGCCACAATTAATGGATGATTGAACTGCGCCATCAACATCCCCAGAACTTATACTTTGTTAGCACCATCAAAAGTGGATCTGCACCGCACATACGGAGGGCTACCTATTTTGTGCCGCATGGAGTTAGGAGTATCCTAAAGTGGTGCACATAGGGCCACTCAAACAATGCTCCAACACGGATCCACACTTATGGTAGATAAAAGATATAAATCACCATTACTAATAACTCATGCATATTAGCAACAAGTGAAACTCAGATCACAGTCACTCAGATCACGTTTGTACTTGCATTGAACTAACTCCCAGGTTAAGGCGAGGCAGCACAATTATATTTATCCCAACATAATATCACTTAAGAAAGTACAAACTAGATGAACAGCGAAGGCAGTGTGTCCTGTAACAGCAAATCACACACCTTGAAGCCTAAAACAGTACATGACAGTCATGACTAAGTATCAGGCGAGCACCGTAACATCATGCAAGTATCGCACATCAACCAATACAGCCTCACTCCAAATATGTCGCCAGCGCCCCAAAACCAAGTAGTAATTCTTAATGTCCTTCTAAGGCAGTATGCAAACCTTTCACTTCTTCAGATCAGAAATATATAGCCCGTTAAGGTTCGAGTTTCCTTCTCCAATTTCAGATATTCATGCTTCAATTTTAGGATTTTTCACCTTCATCCCAAATTCCCACCCAAAATTAGGTACAGATGAGAGATGTGCCCTAGTTTTGAAGTGCCTTCCCGTAGAACAATTTGTAGGGTTGTGCTTAACTTATATGGAGATACAAAAGATTATCTTAAAATCATGTTTTCTATTTGTTTGCATGGAGTATGTCTTACTAGAGATACATAGACTTCTTGTCAAAATGTGAATTATATGGTTTTAACAGCGCATTTCATTGATAAAGATTGGAAATTGCATAAAAGGATTTTAAATTTTTGTGTGATCACTAGTCATAAAGGGGGAGAACATGGAAAATTTAAGGTTTCTTGCATCAACCAATGGGAACTTAAACGAATAATGTCTATCAAAGTCGATAATGCTGTTGCTAATGAAGTAGCAATTAATTATGTGAAAAATGCGTTGAATGATTATGATGGATGCAATGGTTGTGTTTTGAATGGTGAATTCCTTTATATACGTTGTTGTGCTCATATTGTTAATTTAATTGTTATTAATGGTTTGAAAGAAACTGGTAGCACTATTGCTAGGATTCGTACTGCCGTTAGATTTGTAAGATCGTCTCCGGCTAAATTGGCTAAGTTTAGAGAGGTTTGTGTTTATTTGAGAATTGATGATAAGTCTATGCTTGCTTTAGATGTCCCTACTAAGTGGAATTCTACATGCTAAATGTTGGAAGCCGCTTTGAAATATAAGAAAGTTTTTAATGAAATGAAAGAAAGCGATGGTATATATATTGCCTATTTCAATAATGAAACCCAACCTTCGAATTCGCTACATAGGAAAAATGCTGAATTTTTTGTACAATTTTTGAAATTTTTTATGACATTACTTTAAAGTTCAACAGCTCTTTATCTATTACCTCAAATGTATGTTTTACGGAGTTAAATAGAATTCAAGAAGAATTGCAACAGTTGATTGAAAAAATGGATCCTAATCTTTCACGGATGGCAAGAAGTATGAAAGTGAAGTTTGATGAATATTGGGGGAATATTGGTAGTATGAACAAAGTGTTATTTATTACTTGCGTGCTTGATCCTAGATATAAATTACAATTTTTAAGGTTATGTCTTGAAGACATGTACGATAAAGAAGTGGCAGAAGGTATATTAGCATATGTGAAACGTATTCTAGTAAGATTTTTTGATTTTTATTCCACTGATTCTACATTAGGGATGCATAGTTGTGATGAAAAAAAACTTAGTTCATATATTGCTAGTGGAAGTACCGATAGTGGTGGTAGTGTTTATTCTAGAAGAATAAGCAACTTTCTAAAACAAGTTAAACAACAAGATAATGAAAGTAATGAATTAGAAAGGTATTTAAATGAGCCGGTTGAATTGCCAATAAGTAACTTTGATAATTTATTATGGTGGATGGTAAATAGTCCAAAGTATCATATTTTATCTCTAGTTGCATGAGATCTTCTTGCAATTCCGATGTTTATGGTTGCTTTAGAATCTGCTTTTAGCACCGGAGGATGGGTTTTAGATCCATTTCGTAGTACTTTAAGCCCAAGGATGGTTGAGGCATTGGTTACTACCCAAAATTGGCTAAGGTCTAAACCTATTTTTGTAGATCACCGAATTGAGGTCCCTTGGGACGATGTGAATTATTATGATGTTGTTTTTTTAGGTAATATTTCTTTTTGGTTTGTAAATTATGATTATTTAACCATCACGTACTTAATACACCCTATCATTGACACGTTTGGCTATAGAGTTTGTACATGGGCATGGTTCGAGAACTTCTTTAACTATGGAAACGTCAACGGAGAATCGATCACCATCCATAGGCCTACATTGAGGTAAGTTAAATTTTTATCATTTTGCATCTCTTTTATTTTAGACTGTACATTAAAAATTATGCTTCATTGCTTAGATTTAGGTTAGTTGCTGTTCTTTATTTTTGCCTTTATGGTCTCGCCCAAAAGAAAAAAAATATACCAATCTGCTAGTTTGTTCAACTTAGATTAGTGGATGAAAATGCTAACTATTGGATATGGAGTTCTACAATCGTAAAGTTTGACTATATTCAAGTTTAGATAACTCCATTTTTTATTCTTTACTTAAGAAATCAAGTATTTTGATGTCCTTGAAGATTTGAATGTACTTTACAGAAGCAACAAGTTGCTCTGATAATCTCAACATTAAAATTCATTTATGCTTTTATTTTTTGGATGCTCCGTTTTAAGTAATTAGTGAAGATAAATATTGGTATGCAACAGATGTTAATTGTTGAATATAATATGAGCTCTTTCAGTAGCACATCTCCCGTCCATGGAAGATAATATTACAATATTCAGAAAGTGATTTATGTACTATTATATACTAACAATTCAAGTATATTCCATGTAAGAACCAACATATTAAGAAAACATTTATATCACAGCACTAGTGCACTGTCATGGTAGCTTATATCATAGCATAATTGTTTGATACTGCACTATCATGGTTGATATCACACTTATATCACAGCATAATTGTTTGTCTCTTGCATGATGCTCATCTTCATAGTTCATAAGCATTGTCATGCCTTATAAGTAATTAATTCCCGGTCTACATGAAGCAGATAAGCACTTGCTAGTTGCTGTTGCTAGCATGCTACCTTCACTTCAGCCTTGCACTTGGTGGCTCACTTGGTTGTTGTACTCTGTAGTTGACTGATGCTGTATTATGAACTAATAATTATATTATTGTAATATGTATGTATGCAGTAATGGTATTGAGTATTGAACTATGTCATTGTAATATGTATGCGTGCACCATGAGTGTGCAGTGCTTTGTAGTTTGTAATATGTACGCAGTGTGTATGTATGTCTCTGTAAATCTGTTGGCTTGACCGTGCACACATTTTCGGTTAACCATAGTTAACCGGTTTTCAGTTAACTGATTTAACTGAACGGTTAACTGATACTTTAAATTGGTTAACCGCGGTTAAATTATGGCGGTTCAGTCGTATAAGCTGTTTAAATGCAATGTCGGTTCGGTTAACCGAACCGCGCTTTCTAAGCGGTTAAATCGGTTAGTTAACCGAGCGGTTCGGATAACCGACCAAGCCCACCCTTAATTTGGAATATTAAGGGGGCTTTTTCTTTCTTTGGAGGGAGAGAGAAAACTGTATCTTTCTATCTTTTTCATAAAACACTTCTATCAGGAGAAAATATATAAGGAAAAGACTTGACCCATGGTCCTTGGAGTCAAAGGAATCCAAACCATATAAATTTTTTTGTATCTCCTTACTTTCATGCACTATTATCTGTTTATAGTGCATTATATTGCAACTCATAAAACAAATGCGAATTAGATTTGACATTCTAACAAACAATTGATGTGCCGCTACACAATTATTTAAGCATTCAGCAACATAATTACTATCCAAAGGCAAGCTTAATACATCTTAAGTTTGTTGATTTAAATTTGTGAAAGAATGTTAACAATTACTTTTATAATCAATTGATATGTTGTAGGGCGAAAAATCTCACTAACATTTTGGCGCTAGAAGGAGGGCCTGAACGTCTATTACCCCTTTTAAATCTCTAGAAAATTCGCCTAACCTCAATTTCCCGATCTTCAGTAAGCTCTACCTATATTTCCTCCACCAACCATGTCACCAATCCATCTCTTCTTTCACTCAAAAAAGCCATTCAAATTTTTCAAAGGCCAAGCAAAGGGGAAATACTTTGTTGAAACCCCATTGATCCCGTCCTAACCATGATTCATACCTTCCTTAAACCAAGGAACCAATAGGAAAAAGATATGAAGGAGATGATGGCCGAAAATACTACCCTCAAGCAAATTAATCCCCTACCATCCACATCTTACCGCCTTCATTTACCAGTCGCATTGACTATGCAGTAGGTAAGTAATAACGGCACTCTCAGAAATGGGAAGGGTGAAGCTGGCCCACAAATTTAATCCAACCCACTTGAAATTAACCCATAACTACTTCATAGAAGGACTCAATTTACGATGTTGTATGGAAACAAGTTAAAAGTAAATTACCACTCGATTCTCGTCTTCTACTATCGAACGATGACTACAAGTTAGATGAAAGCATATAAGTATTTTTTAATTTGGACAACGATTCCGAAGATGAAAAGAAACCCAACGCTGGAATCTACGAATCCTCATTGATGTGCTAGGAGGATTTGTAAAAAAAACTCTTGTTTGGTTATTTGGATAAGGACATTTGCACATTCTGCTCGAAAATTGGAAGATTCAACTATTATGCCTTTCAATGATGATCGATATTGAGGCCAAACAACGAGCTAAAGTGATTAAGATGCATGCTGATTTGGAAGACTTGCTACCTTCCTCAGTTGGGATCAAACCCAGTTGATAATGCCTGAGTTATTTAATGCTTCTCACCCAAGCCAGAAGAAACACCTATATTGGAAAGATAGCCAAGGTCGAAGGCATGATGGATTCAAAATCTGGTGGAGGAACTAAAGTTAGAGCATCAACCATAGCCGCAAAAGACAAGTGATCAATACTGCATTGGGTATCCCAAGCGTCATTCCATGTGATCTACATCACTTATGTGATAAACATTGTAATTATTATGAGAAGTAGTAATACAATGAACTAGACGTAGGGATATTAGACGGCCTAAACTTGTATAAAAACCTGTCTGTGTTAATTTCTCTGACACGAAAACTAAACCTAAGGATATTAGACAGCCTAAACCAGTTATCAAAACAGAGCTGCTTATAATGTAACCTGGCTTCTTTAGCTAATTAACTGGATGCATGGATATTAGATGGTCTAAACCAGTATAAAAAAAACCCTTATATGTTAGTTCTACTGACATAGAACACTGGACGTACGGATACTAGACAGCTGAAACCGGTACAAAAAGCCATGCACAAGATTTAAAAGGTTGCAAATATGCGACCTAACTTCACAGTCAAACCTCAATCCTTCCACAAAATGGTGGGGAAGACTGTGCCAAACACACACGAATATGACAAATACCCCAAACAAGGGGAAGATCGTACTAGACATGTGGCAAAGCATGCAGACTAAAAACCAGGTTTAGGAAGCATGGACTATGCAAGAAATTAATATAAAAATGGCAAGGAATAACAATGTATGGAATGCACCGCAACTCATAAATCATGTGCAATTCTAGAAATTAAAGCTTGTCAGGTAAACATCATAAACTAAGATTTACTCAAGCTTACTTAGTTCTATTTTTACTTAGCGAAAATTTTAAGTGTGATTCAATATGCCCGTATTGTATAAAGTAATATTATTCGAAGTGGTCACAATAATACTGATGGGCTTTAATATAGTCATGAAGTTATTTGAAAAGCTCGAGTCAAATGTCCAAGGGTAAAACAAGTAAGCCACATAAATGTGCAATGGTTCGTCATTTGTTCGTTAATGGGAAAAACAGGCAATTCACATATATCACAATCCTTTGTTCATATGTCAATGGTTATAATAGTCATTATGCAAAGTAAACTTTAATTTAGACAAGAGCTTAAGTGGCATTGTTCAAATCATTAATATGGAAGTCTAAATTCAAGTCTAAGTCCAAAAATAAGTCATATGCATATCCATTATTCAATATTATAAAAGATACACATTCGAAGAAATTGGGTTATGCATTGTTTATTGTCCAAGTACTTATATGCAAAAGGTTACAAGAATTATAGATCGGCTCTAAAAGCCCCAATTTGCTTTAGGGTTTACAATTTATAGATTGAGAAGTAGGAAAGAAAAATGATTCCCCTCTCTAAGTGGTGGAGGGGGTCTAGTTTTGGAGGTAGTGTAGGCAAGATGGCTACCACATGTCCATCCAGCTAGATATTCGGTATCTTTTCATATTGTTGATATTCGATACCCCTTTTATATTATTGCTATTCGACATCCTCTTCATATTGTTTACATTCGAAATCCTCTTCGTATTTTGATATTCGACATCCTCTTTGTTTGTGAAAAAGTCAAATCACTTTGTTAGTGTCGAAGCTCATTATTCCGGTAGAAACTTGATATCGTTGGTTGTCTATAGCTGATTTACAATAGTTAGTGTTATAAAGGGTCGATATATGCTATTGTGCCAAAGGAGTATTTTCCACAGAAAGTCGATATGCCTAGTTTGTGGTTAGATCTTTGACATTTGCTTGTGGTGCGGTATCATTCCTTTGTTATATATTATATAACATTTTGATGTTATAGAGGTTTGACAACCCTGCTTTCTTTTGGGCTTGATAACATTTGTTGTGGAAGCTCGATATCCTATGTTCTTCTGGGTCGACTATAGCTCAATATCTATAGGCATTTCATTGATTCATAACCTTTATCACCTTACAGGCTAGATACCTTGATTCATTACGAATACCCAACATCAATTTCTGTTTATAAAATACACGATAACTCTTCATGTTGTATAAGCTCATTACTCCTTTAGGGACTCGATGCTTCTTCTCATGTTATATAACTATTTGAAGTTCGACATTTTCTATTTTGTTAGATGTTCTGCATCTCCTTGTGATTGCTTGAGGTTTGATATCCTTTATTGTTGTATATGCTTAACAAACCTTATGGTTGTCGAGGCTTGACACCATCTCCATATTTTATAGAGATTTGACAACCATTTGTCTTTAAGCTCAACAGCCCTTGTATTTCGACATCTCCAATTATTCCCTAATTCTTTTAAGCCATTTAATTTTTTAATGGGAGCTAGATAATTATCTTCATGTTAGATACTTGATACCCCTTGCTTCCATATCTTCCCATGCTTCCTTTTCACTTGGCTACTTTAGTACATTTGACAGTTGAAAAATATATGGACAATATTTGCCTTCCTTCTTGTATAAAAAGAGCCTTTTTACACTTTAGTATGAAACTAAGTTCAATTAAGAAGGCTAGAAAACCATAAATTCAATTGGTAAAAGACCAAAAACCCATAAATTCATTTGATAGAAGACAAAAAAACCATAAAATCATTTGATAAGAAGATTTGAAACCCATCTGGCAAGAAGATTATAAATTCAATTGATAAGAATACCAAAAATCCATAAATTTATTTGATAAGAAGAACAAAAACCTTCTGGTAAGAAGACCAAAAATCAATCTAATAAGAAGACCATAAATTTAACTGATAAGAAGACTAGAAATCCATAAATTCATTTGATAAGAAGACCAAAAATCCATTCGGTAAGATTCACATTTCAACTAATAGGAGACTGGAAATTCAACCAATAACGAAGATTCCCATTATTTAACAGAATATTTTTGTTAATGAGGTTCAGAATTTCTCAGATGTCCATATTTGACGCTAAGACACTTGGTTTTCGGTAATATATAGTTCTTGACCTTTCCTTCAAAGACCGCTTTAATTCTAGCTTAGAGCCATATTGTTTGTGTTTAGTTACACTTCCTTGTGGAAAATTGCTTTGATCCATTCTCAAGACGTAGTTACATTCACCCTTGATCTCTCTAGCCCCTTATTACTTTTAGTAATGATTTAGGCTTTGATTGATTCCTTTTGCTCCTTATTAAATTTTAGATAGTGATTTAGGCTTTGATTGACTCCCTTTGCTCCTTATTACCTCTTAACCAATGATTTAGGCCTTAACCGAGCCTCTTATTACCTCTTAGGTAATGATTTAGCCCTTGATTGAGTTATTTGTTACATTTTAGCTAATGATTTAGGTTGGTCGGTGCATTTGGTTAGCCATCTTAAGTAGAACCAAAGCCTTACATGTCCACCCGCTAGTAGGTGCTCTGATCAAGCCATATAGGCAGAACAGAAGGCTGGTCGGTGCTTTGGTCAGACATCTTAAAAGGGACCAAAGGCTTACTCCATCCTCTTTCTAGGAGGCTCTCCGACCAGGCTACGTAGGCAGGAACAAAGGCTTGTAGTGCTGTCGCCAGGCCTTATAACCGGGACCCGAGGCTTACTTGACCTCCCTCTTGAAGGTGCGACAGTCAGGCCTCATAGGTGGGACAGAAGGCTTATAATGCTTTGACCAGACCCTTATGGCAGGATCAAAGGCTTTTCCTTTATTTTATGAGTTCCTTTCTCTCTATCGGTTATCAGTTCCATAGATATACTTGTCTCAATTTCTTTATTTGTCCATTGTAGGAAAATAAGGCCTTAGACGATCGACATTGCAAGTTCTTACTATTACATTACCATTTAGTCGGCTTAGTCAACAAGTTCCTGGTGGGATTACTTCGTGGATAACAAGAGGTCCTATCTAGTTTGGTCCAAGTGATCCATCTACTGTATTTTTGGTGTTTTCCATGACATTTTAGAGCACTAAATCACCTTTTGAAATGATTTTCCTTTGACTTTGGAGTTGTAGTACCTTGATCATTTGTTGATATTCGGCCCTTCGTATGGTTGCCTCATCACTTAGTTCATTAATCAAATCTATGGATTCTTTTCTTAACTCTTGATTAGGATCAAAAGCATATGCAATCTTTTGATGAGATATCATCTCCACTTTAACCGAAAGCATCGCTTCATATCCATATGTCAAAGAAAATGTAGTATATCCTATTATAGTCTTAGTAGAAGTTCGATATGCCCAAAGCATAAGTAGTAGTTCTTCTACCCAATTTTCTTTTGCTTTGTCCAGCCGTTTCTTTAATATAGTCTTACTAGTTTTCTTGGCGGATTCATTTGCTCTATTAGCCTTGGGATGAGCTACTGAAGAATTTTTTTTGATTATTTCATTCTTATTGTAGAATCCTGTAAATTTTTCACTTTCAAATTGGGTTCCATTGTTGGAGATTATCTTATTGGGTATTCCAAACAAAGTTACTATGTTCTTGATCACAAACTTTAGCACTTTTCCTGATGTTATATTTGACAATAGTTATTCTTCCACCTATGTGGTAAAGTAGTCCATAGCTACTACTGCAAACATGGATCCACCTTTTGATATAGGCAACGGTCCTATTAAGTCAATTCCCCACACATCAAAAGGCCGTGTACTTTAGATTGGGGTTAATTCATTTTGTGGGATATGTGGGATTGTTGAAAATCTTTTACATTTTCACATTTCTTTACATAATTCACATCATTTATTCATATGGGAAATAAAATTCTTCTCTCATGACCTTTTTGGCTAATTTCATACCATTAGAATAGTCTCCACGGTACCCTTTATAGGCTTCTTTTAACAACTTTAAACCATTCTCCGGACTATCTCACCTTGGATAAGGAGTGAATATTATAAAGTATTCCATTCATTATAGCAAAAGCTGGAGCTTGGTGCCTTATCCTTCAAGCTTCGTTTTTATCTCTTGGTAGTCTACCTTCCACCAAGTACTCAATAATGGTGTCATCCAATTTGTCTCATATGGGCTATTTATTTCATATGAATGGTTCTTCCTTGGTTTTCCCATCATCACCTCTTGATTCATTTTCCCTTTCCATGTGTATAAGAGCTTGGGATTTAGTTAACACTATGGTCTCATTTTCTGGCTCATGGGCTTTTTCCTCAGTACTAGGATTTTTTTGAAAGTGTGTGGTACATTCGAGTTTCTGATGCTCCTCGCCGGTTAACTAGTTTACCCAAAGAGTCGGCTTGTGAATTCTTACCTCAGGGTACTTAGTGAACCGAAAAATCTTCAAATTGAGCTAGCATTTTAAATGTCTTCTAAACATAAAGGACAATTCTCACATCCTCTGTTTGATAAGTTTGATTTAGTTGATTAATTATTAATTGATAATTACTAAAGATTTCAATCCTTGAGATCTTTAGCTGAAGAGCTAAGGTAAGTCCTACTACCATTAATACATATTCAGCTATATTATTGGTAGCGAGGAAACCTAACTTCATTGCATGATGTAACCAACATCCATTAGAGGTAATGATTACATATCCCACACTAGCCTCTTGCTTGTTCGAGGCTCCATAAATGGATTGTTGCCATTTAAGTTTCAGATCTTTTCCCTTTCTCGATTATTCTTCAATAAATCATGTACGTTCATTAACGAAATCAGTCGAAGCTTGTCCTTTGATTGCCACGTGAGGCTGGAACTCAATCTCATACTAAATCAGCTTTATTCCCTATTTTACTAGCCTTTCTAACGTATCTGGTTTACTGAAGATTTTTTTGAAGTGGAAAATTAGTTAAGACCTTGGTTTGATGCGCCTGAAAGTAGGCTCTATTTTTTTAGCAGTGAGAATCAGACAGTATGCTAACTTTTAATAACCGGATGTCTAGCTTCTGCCTTTTCATGCCTTTTACTAGTATAGTACACCAGAAGCTTGGTTTTATTTTCTCTCTTTCTTGAGCCAAACTTACCGCATGTTCAGAGACTACCATAAAAAGGTATAAATTTCTTCCTTCTATGGGACTAGATAAGATCAGAGGTTTTTCAAGATGGTCTTTTAATTATATAAGGCTTTTCTGCAATCTTCTTCCTACTCAAAGTTTTTTTTTTCTTATTCACACCAAAGAAAGGATGCACTTATCAATGGCCTTGGAAACAAATCTGTTTAAAGCTACCACCTTACCATTTAAGCTTATCGCATCTTTACTTATTTTCGGATCTGCCAATCCTTTATTGCTATCGTTTTGTTAGGGTTGGCTTCAATTCCTCGAGCACTAATGATATATTCCAGAAATTTTCTATATTGTATTCCGAAAGTACATTTTTTCGGATTCAATTTCATTTTGTACTTTCATTTTACTCCAAACTTTTCCTCAAGATCCATCAAATGGTTAATCTCTTCTTGGGACTTAACTAGCATATCATCCACATATACTTTTATGTTTCGTCCGATCTGTTCTTTAAACATTCTGTTTAATAATCTTTGATATGTAGCCACCGCATTCTTCAACCCAAAGGGATAACTTTATAGCAGTAAGTTCCCTAATCCGTTATAAAACTAGTGTTTTCTTCATATGGTATGAACATAGGAATTTGATTATATCCTGAGTATGCTTCCATAAAAGATAACAGCTTATGTCCACTTGTGGCATCAACTAATCAGTCTATTCTAGGTAAATGATAACAATCATTGGGCATGCCTTATTAAGATCAATATAATCGATGCACGTTCTCCATTTTCTATTAGACTATTTGACTAATACAGGATTAGCCAACCATTTAGAGTAGAGTACTTCTTTAATGAACCCATTTTTAAGCAATCTTTTAACAATCTTCCTTTAGCGCATTAGCTTGAATTTTATCAAACTGCCTTTTCTTTTGTCGAATAGGAATGATATTTGGATTTATATTTAGAGTGTGGCTCATAATTGCTGGATCTATCCCAACCATATCTAAGTGAGTCCAATGATGAACGTATTTCTCTGCAATTTAAACCGTTTATTTCATATATTTTTATTTTAATAAAGCGGTATTATACGGGTATTTTGTTGTGGTTTTACAGATTATTGATTCCAAAGTGCAACGTTGAAATTAATCGGTTATGCCGTCCATTGGTTCAAAAATCACGCAGCAAAGAGTGCAACATTTTGAGCATTGAAATAAATCAAAGCAATATGGACCAGTTCAAGCAATGATGTGGACGTATATATGTTCTCTTTCACCAATTCAAGCAAAGGACCAGTTCCTCCTAAAAAGTAGCATAATACATAGCCATGATATGAAGCAAAATGGGACACATTCAAAAGTAGCTAACGTATGAATTTGGACCAATTCACATATAAAAGTATTTCAAGCAATGACGTGGCAACTTGACTCTTCACCAATTCAAGGAATGGACCCAGTCAGTACAATTATCTGGGCAAATACTAAGATTAGAACCGGTCCTATTGCTAAAAAGATGGACTGATTTTAGGGGTTGAAAGCCTATATATACAGCATTATACAACACCTTGAAATCATCTCTTACCTCATCACTTTTCTTCAAGTTTAGATTTAAATTCAGCACTGTTTTTATTTTCGAACAGAATACGTAGGATTGTTGATTAGATTTAGCAATTTATTTATTCTTGTTCTTAGTTATTTTCTGCACTCTTTTCAGTTAGTTAATAATTATTTCAGTTGTTTGCTCCGTTATCTTCTTTTCCGCAATTTCAATTTCTGTTCTGATTTTTTTTACAATTCTATATTTTGGTTGCAATTTCGATTTTCGAAATCGATTCGGAGTATATTATTGTTTTTATTTTCTGTTCAAAATTCACCATCGAATTCGTTTAACACGCCTAAGATTTAACTATGGATTTTAATTGTTTTAAAATACAATTCCCTGTGTTCGACCTGCATACTACACGCCTGTGCGCTTGCAGAATTTATTAAAATTTGTGCTTTTCTGATCAATAGAAAAGCCGCAACATCCAACCCAACACATCTTTGCTAAATTGTAGGAATCAGATAGGCTCTCTTCTGAGATTATCGTTCAATTCTTTTGTAAATTTACTGTTTTGGTTAGATCAAGCAAAACTACGCTTACCTCTTCTAGATCTTCGACAGATTTCATTCTTTCTTGCTCACTTCTGCAATCTATTCAATAATGATTTCATCTCCCTTAATCTCATTGGTTATCTAATATACTTCTTTTCTTTCTCTTTTTCTCTTGGAGAGGATGAATCTTTTCAACACATTTGTAGGCCTTCCAACTTGTTATGTTTGTTTATTTTCCTAAAATAGGAGGTTCGGAAAGCTACCGTTCAAGGGCTTCTCAGTTTTAGTTTTTTCGATTTACTTTTCTTTGAGTCATAACAAGAAGTGTCAACTTTATTAAATTGATTTAGCATAGCAAAATATAGTTCCAAGAAGTTAAACTGCTCCTCTTTTATAGTTCCCATCCACTCTTAGTTAAGAACTTCACCATTAGATGTTTAGGTAAGACGAAGGCATTCATCTCGTCCAGAGTAGGCCTCCCATCATTATAATAGGAGGGTTGGTCCATGATTATGAAAAGAGCTTCAAAGGATCTAGAGCACGATGGAGTTTCCACTTGTACAAAGAGCTTTATTTCCCCTATTGGAGTTGATCCTTTATTATTGAACCCAAAGATAGGTTCAAGACTTGGTTCAATCTTCCCCTTTGGAATATTCATTTGGTCAAAAGCGTGTTTGAAAATAAAATTAACTACAATTCCAGTGTCCACCAAGATCTTTGTCACTACAGAGAGTCCAATTTGAGTAGTTATCATTAGCGAGTCGCTATGCAGATAACGGACACCCCTTAGTTTTTGCTGGGTTATTGTCAAGATAGACATTTGAAGTTGGAATCTGCGATTCTTAAATGGTGGTTCTTGTTGGATGTAGAAGATTCCATCCTTTGCTTCTCTTACATATTTGCTCCCAGCCCATTTAGTACACCCAACAATTTCTGGACCTCCATAAACGACATCTATGAGATTAACTAGTGGAATAAAATCTTGTTGGGAATCGTTCTCTAAAAAAGTAGTAGTATTGGTCAAAGGCCTCTGATTATTCTCTTCGGGATGGGACGACTTTTGAGTTTCCTTTACGAACTTCTTAAAAGATCCTAATCTGATCATGTTTTGAATTATACCTACCGGGACACAGCATTTGTCAGTCTTATGCGCCTATTTGCTTTGTGGTAGGAATAATAATCTCTCCCTTTTGGGCTCAGGATTGTTTCTTGCTTTATAGGATGTAGGGATTTTTCCCCCTTCTTTGTCCATAGCAAAAATGTAGGAGATAGGTTTGTTTAATTCTACGTAATTGTTTTGGGGATCTCCTCCCACCTTCCTCTTCTACTTTCATTCCACTTTGGCTTTTTGTTAGAACGACCAAAATTGAACCTTCCTCCCTCTTTCTTTTGTTGATTTCGTTCTAGCATGGTACAACTCATCCATGCGGAGGAATTCATTAGCTTGGAAATGGAAGTATAGAAAATCTCTACACCCATGAACATAAAGCTCTTTCCAAAAAGGAGTCTGTTCAATAATCCCTAAGCGCATTGCCATCAACTTTTCCCTATCAGTCACATTTTCTACTTTTAATGCTTCTGCATTGAATCTTATTGTATACTCATCAAGTAATTCCCCTGGTCTTTGCTTGACATTAACCAGCATGCTGGAATCTATAGTAGGTTCTTTAGATATGCAAAATAGTGTTGAGAATTCATAAGAAATATTCTCCTAAGAATAGATGGTCTTTTTTCAATAGTGTATATACTATTTAAAAGCTGCACCATGTAAAAATGTAGGGAAAAGCCTGTAATGAACTTCCCAAAGGTGTTATGCAAATCCATTTGGCTTGCGAAAGCTAGAAGATGGTCGTCAGGATCCGTAGTTCCGTTATACTTCAGTGAAGGGATCTTAATGTTGGATAGGATTCTGACAGACATTATCTTCTCTATAAATGGAGCCTCTCGAAAATTATTGTTAACCCTTGGGTCAAGGGTGTTTTTCCCCTTAAGGTCAAGCATATCCTTTTCTATTTTGTTGGCTATGTCTTTTAGGTAAGCTTCATCATTATTATAGTCCCCTTCATAAGGCTTATATTCTTTGTACAAGATCGAGCTACTTGTTTGCTGGGAGACCTTCTTACAAGCCTTTCTTTATTCTCTTTGCCACGATTCATTTTAGCTTTATTATCCTCTTTCTCTTGCGATTTTGGAGAATTCCTTGTCTGTCCTTCATCTTGGGTTCCTTTCTTTCTTTGTGAGCCAGTGATACTTTTTCCTTTTTCTTATTTTTGAGTATGAAGGTGTCTAAGTTTCTCTTTGGAGATTCCACCTCTTACCCTCCTTTCGTAGGATTTTTTTAAAAAGATTTTTAGGAAAGAACTTTCTCAAGAAGCCCTTATATAAACGTAAGTCACTATGTTAAATCTTGAATTTTAGCTTCATTGCCTGTGGGCTTTGCTAGGATTGAAGGTTCTCCAATCCCTGTATTCTCTAAATTGAACTTTAGAGTGACATTAACCTCTAAGGTTGTCTGTTTTACTACTTCTTCATTTAGAACATGGACTTTCTTGGTATTTACCTTTTTCATGAAATAAAAGTTTTTCTTAATTAGTTTCAAGGCAAGAATTGGCGAGATGGATGTTCAAGCCCTTCTGTTAGCGTAAAAAATGTTAAACCAAAAATTGACTCAACACCCGAGATGTTGTATAATGTAATATTATTTGAAATGGTCCTAATAATACCCATGGGCTTTAATATTAATGAAGTAATTCAAAAAGCTCGAGCCATATGTCCAAGGGTAAAATAGGTGAGTTGCATAAATGTGCAATGGTCCATTATTTGTTCGTTAATGGGAAAAATAGGCAATTCACATATATCACAATCCTTTGTTCATATGTCAATGGGAATAATAATCACTATCAAAGTAAACAATTTCGTCAATGGCTTAAGTGGCCTTGTTCAAATCATCATTATGCAAGTCCAAATTCAAGCCTAAGTTCAAAAATAAGTCATATGCATGTTCATTATTCAATAATAGTCAAAGTTACACATTCGAGGGAATTGTGCTATGCAATGTTTAATGTCCAAGTCCTTTTATGCAAAAAATTACAAGAACTATAAATCGGCTCTAAAAACCACCAATTTAATTAAAGGTTTACAACTTATAATTTGATAAGTAGGAAAGAAAAATGATTCCCCTCTATGAGTGGTAGACGGGGTCTATTTATAGAGGTAGTAGTAGATAAGATGGCTGTCACATGTCCATCCAGCTTGGTATTACCTATCTTTTCGTATCGCTGATATTCGACACCCTCTTTGTATTATTGATATTCGATATCCTCTTCATACTGTTGACATTCGGCATCCTCTTTGTATTGTTAATATATGACATCCTCTTCGTTTGTGAAAACTCGAATCGCTTTGTTAGCATTGAAGCTCGATATTACCATAGAAACTTGATATCGTTGGTCGTTTGTAGATGATTTACAACAGTTAGTGTTGTAAAGGCTCAATATCTGCCATTGTGTCGAAGGAGTATTTTTAATGGAAAGTTGATGTGCTTAGTTTGTGGTTAAATCTTCGACATTTGCTAGTAGTGTGGCATCCTTCCTTTGTTACATATTATATAACATTTCCATTTTATAGAGGTTCGACAACCCCGCTATCTTTTGGGTTGATAACATTTGTTGCGGAAGCTTGATATCCCATATTCTTCTAGATCTACTGTAGCTCGATATTATAAGCATTTATTGATTTAGAACCTTCATCGCCTACCTTGATTTGTTATTTGAATACCCAACATCAGTTTCTGTTTATTAAATACTCGACAACTCTTCCTACTGTAGAAGCTTGTTATTCCTTTAGGGACTCCATTTTTCTTCTCATCTTATATAACTGTTTGAAGTTCGACATTTTCTTTTTTGTTAGATGTTCGGGATCTCGTTATGATTGCTTGAAGTTAGATATCCTTCGTTGTTTTATATGCTCGTTAATCCTTATAGTTGTCAAGGCTCGACACCATCTCCATAATTTGTAGAGATTCGACAACCTTTTTGTCTTTAAACTCGGCAACCCTTGTAATTCAACATCTCTAGTTATTCCCTATCTAAGCCATTTAACTTTGTATAGGAGGTAGACAATTATCTTCATGTTATATACTC
The DNA here is from genome assembly GCA_030765085.1 of Allium cepa. NCBI lineage: Eukaryota > Viridiplantae > Streptophyta > Magnoliopsida > Asparagales > Amaryllidaceae > Allium > Allium cepa. Next base: position 439,027,467 of record CM060944.1, read on the forward strand.
TATACATTTTGCTTCCATATCTTCCTATGCTTCCTTTACTCTTTGCTTCTCAAGTATATTTGACAGTTGAAAATATGTGGGTAACAACCCCTATGCATACTTCATAAGTAAAAATAAGTAAAAACAATCACAACACGAGATACATTAAATTCACAAAGTTATAGCTCATGGAAAAACAAAAACAAATGCTAAGAATCTGACTCAGGCTCAGAAGAAGAGCTAGATATGATCATTTTGTAGTGGAATGATCTATAGGAATGTAATGTCGGACGTGGAGGAGAACTGCACATCAATTGGAAAATAGGAGGTGGATTATTCAATTCTATAATAACAACTGATGAACGAATAGGGGCAGTACAGCCGTAAGCTATATGAGGGTCATAATTGGAGCCAGCCCAAGTATCATCATAATCTTACGGGTCATACTCCTAATTGGCGTGATTATACGAAAATGACAGGTCGATTCTAGGTAGAAAACATTTGAAAACATCGATCGCACGCCTCCTACAGATTTCTTCCGTTACCTTTTTTAACTTCTCATCACGAAGAAGCCCTATCCATCCCACCTCGGGAGACAGTAATGGAGTCCAGATGAGCTTTGCATGCTAAGTTGAATACCTTATTCTCAAGGGCATTCACACACTCCATGGATACCCTTCTAGTTCTTTCAATCTCATGTAAAAGGTGTTCCTTAGTTTTCTCAGTATTCCTAGATAAGGGGTTAAGGAGCTGCTCCGCATTAGAAATGGAGGGAGAAACGTGATTGCCTAGTGTACCTAATTTTTTCTTATAATGATCCATTATCTCATTAAACTTAGATTCATAATAATTTTTCAAATCATTCTTCTCCTTAAAAACTTCATCGTGGTCAGCCTCAGAGGGGGACGTGGGAGAAGCACCTAGTCTAGAAGAAGTACATGCGAGTGAGGTGGCAAAGGGAGTTTCTTTTGCGTTAATTCGCCTAGCAATATCCCCGTCCAATTCTTCAATTTTTTATCATAAGGCCTTAGTTTCATCTTGGAGTACGATCTTGTATACATTTTCAACATCTTTTAATAAACTTTCTACTCTTGGGGAGAGCAAAATCGAGCTTCTCCGTAGGAATGACCACCTTTGAATCTTGATTGAAAGAAGCCGATTGAAAATTATACAATTTTCTACAATCCAAATTTAAGGAAAAGCACGAGCTTCATGAAAAAATGAAAATGATGAGTAATGCACATAACATAAGCACAATTCTAAATATAGTATCAAACATCATGAATTTATAAAATTGTTTTTTTATCCCAAGGTCAAATAATTAAACACAACAACAAGAAATCCATGAAACGTTGGCTAAAGGCGGGGCCAAGCTAACGAAAAAAGTCTTTGGGGATCATAGCAAGCCCCAACCCAATGGTTTGTAGGTTGTTCGGTGGATACCTTAAAACCCATTATATTACGAAAAAAATCCTGAACCAGCGCAAGATAGAAGTACTATAAGACATCCTTAACGCGTTGCAAGCAAACCTCCCTCTTCTTACTTTTAATTTTTCTCTTGCTTAAGTTTCTCCAAGTAGGAAGAAATCTTGCCTTGAGCGTCACATAGGGAATCCTTGAGATCATGAATCTTTAATATATCCTTCTCCTTTTTTTTATCTAAGGTATCAATTAGCTTAGCCTTAATCTTCTTAGTTTGTCACGAGAAACCACTAAAAAACCTATGGACATCAACTCTCCATCCCTCATCCCACGAATGGGAGAGCCTCCTCGACTCCACTACTATCATCCAATCGGTCTTCGGAGAAGATCGAGAACCCGCAGGAAGAGTAAGAACCATGTCCGTATGAAGTACCACAACCACCTTCCCACATTCGACGGCTTCTTTCCCTCCAATTAGGCAAGTAATCTCTGTAGGTACATCTTCAATGATTTTCTTTTGTCCTGCGATCTCATTCTCATAAACAATACCATAAAGCTTTTCACTATCTTTCATAGACTTTTGCATTCGTTCCAACTTTGACACAGCTTCCTTGTCCCATGTGCACAACTTACTGTTATACAAATGTTGGCTTGTAAGCACATCTGTAGTTTCTCTAAATTCCTTACAAACATGTCCCAACTCTTGTTCAGGGCTTTCATTCTCAACTTTGAGGAAGCTAGCCTCTTCCTCAATGGTAGCATAAGGGTCCTTCACCTCAATCCTAAGTTTAGACACACCTATGACATCGGGACTCTAGATGATGAGGAAAGGAGGAATGTTAGGTTTGTAGGCTTCATTAGCTTCATGCAAAGGTTCAAGGGAGCTAACCTAAAAATTGACTCAAAGGCAATCAATATATACCGAATAAAGATCTTATATTAAATACCCACTATTCACTACATTAATTCAACAAACCTAGGTGCTAATGAAACATATATATAATAACAAGAATAGGAATATTTCGACCCTTTTATAAATTTATAAGCCTAAGGCTAAACCACTCGAAGTGGGGGTTATAAGACGGAAAAGAGTCGCTTTCTAAAGTGTCGCCAATGGCATAGTACAAAGGCACCGTGGGCTTCTTTTTCTTGAACTACCTGGTCAATCCTGGAAAGTGATCTATAGTTCCCATACTTAAGTTTTGCAAAAGACTCATCTAACTCTTTTTCACGCTTGCGAATAGCCACAAAACTAAGACCAAGGCAATCTAAAGTCTGAATTTTAAGCCTAGCTTCGCTCTCCCTCAATTTTTTTGTAAATTTGATTTCTTCAGAACACTAAAACAGACAAAGTAATAGAAATTACATGATCATTCACAAAACAACAACTAAATAAGATAGTAACGAAAAATAGACGATAAGTTTTCATTGCATATTAAAAAGATCCTGGAATTCACATACTAAAAAAATTAGACATCTGTATTAGGGTTTAAAGTAACCTCGGTTCCAGCTATCCTCTCAGCACCCTTTGATATCAAGTCTCCACGATCCTCCTTTGCTTCCTTATCCTCAATCGTGTGTACTGTACGACCAGGAGAAGCATCTTGCCTAGCAAACTCTTTATCCCACTTGACCTGACAATATTGGTAGACCGAGTCAACCACAAATTGATCAACCAGAAAGCTAAGGTCGAACTCTTACTTAAACTAATGCTTGGTAGAGACATATAGATTATAGGCCATGTTTGAAGTGCTCTCCTAAGCTCTTTTTGTAAATTGGCCAGATCTTTTCTCACCTTGGCAGCTCCACCCCTTTCTTCGAAAACTCTTGTACTTTTGAGGTTAGGTCATCCGCCGTAGACTTAGCCTCACCTCAGCCATATCTTGCTACACCCTGAAGTCTTCCTCGATCCTGGCCTTTGTAAAAGCGAGGTTGGCTTTCTCAGCATTAGATGAGGTAAAGTCTGCTCCAAGTTTAGCCACCTGATTAAGAGTGGCGACCTGTTCACATTCCCACTCTCGTGCCTCTATCATTAAGGCACCATGCTAAATGATATATAAAGAGAGTATAATTAGGTAAATTTGACTGCAATAAAATATAAAATAGAGGGAAGATTGCTTACATAAGAACAGGACCTCTCCAGCTCGGACATTAGTTTAGAAGGGTAAAGCTTAGGAAGTGGAAGAGAAAGGAGAGAGAATAGAAAAGACGAGGTAATGCGAGAGAGCAAACCCAGTGTAATCTTCCCCACTCTCTCCACTTGAATGGATATGGCTCCTTCGAGCATTGGATAACAGGCATTTGAGGCTAGACTACTTTTCAAAGGAGGGACAGGCATCACCGTTGAATTAGATGGGAAAGGAACATCTAGAGGAGGACGAGGGAGAGAATTGGCCACTTTTTGGGACCCAAATCAGATCGTGGACCGTATTCTGTTCTCTTTTATAAGTAACCTTTTGCATTTGCTTTCTTGGTTGGCGAAGCGCAGCCGCAATAGTAGCATCCATTTTACCTATATTATTATGTTCAAGAGAAGCTCCCAATAAAGAACACAATCATAAGAATAATAAGTCTAAAATCTATCATCGGCAAGCTATACGCCTAGGATCAGCCGAAGTTTAGGAAGGTTTAAAAATGGAACGAGAAATGTGGTGATGTGGACACAAGAACCTATGCTTTTTCATCATTTGTTCGGTAAAAAATATCCCAAGTTCCCTCTTCTTATCACTTATTTCTTGAATATGAACCCTACGCATCGCATACTTCTTGGTAACTTTATTAGAACAAACAAATTGAGTAGAATGCGGGTAGAAAGAAGAAGGGAAGTCAACAGAGTTGGAAATAGAGAAATACAACTCAGGCCATTTTTGGGTCATTTATGTGATGACCATCACGATCACCTTTGTAAGATCTCGCAATTTTTAACAATTGAATATTTAAACGATAAATTTAAATATTTAATCATTAAGCGACAGAATGCCTCTTATACTTGATTTTTCAAAATGATCGGATTAGGAGTTGAGACCACTTCCATTGAGTCCAAATCGATGTGGTGAACCTAAATGGGTATAAGCATCGATATATTTTGATCGAGGGATTTTTAGTTAGTAGCCTACGCTCGATTCGTAATGTGATAACCTAGATTTTTGTCATCTGATAATTTAATAATTATATGATTTTATTTGGATAAATAAATGGAATTCGGATAATTTAGAAATATCTGGATATATAAATGAATTGGAAAACTATAATAAATATTGAAATGTAAATATTTGGAAATGATAAATCTTGTAGGAAATTAATATATAGAAATATAGGCAAACTTTATAGTGTTAGGAATTTCAAGCATATATATATATAGGTATATAAGGGTGTGTATATAAATATATATGCCATATGAAGTAGTATACATGGAAATTTATACAGGTGTGAGTATATATATAAAATTCAAATAAAATAATGTTTTCAAATCATTATTTTAAGTTAAAATTCTACATTTTCAAAAAAATACTAAAAATAAATATTTAGTTATTTAAAAATATGTTGACCCAAAATAAGATTTAACAAAGATTTAAATACACTTTGTTTTATATTTGAAACTTATGCATCATATATATATATATATATATATATATATATATATATAAAGAAAGGTTTATAAACATAATACATGTTAATATAAATACATATAAAACATAAGAGGTATTTTAATATAAGTTTAAAAATTTGTAAATATCTCATTCTTGCATATAAACACTTGTAAGAAAATGATTTTATGCATTGACAAATGTAAGCTTTGTTTTACAAATGGCATTCTTCTTTTAATTTAAAATTAGATAACATGTATTAAAAAGAAGAACCAGGCTTCATTTTCACATTTTTCAAAAACCTGAGAATCCAAAAGCAAAAAAAGAAATCAAACTCTTGAATTTTTTTTAACCTGAAGCAAGAGATAAATTCAAACAATCTTCTCCATGTTCTTAAACCTAAAACTAAGCAATTTAAACTCAAAAATCCAACAAGCAAATCAAGTTTCCAGATCAAAACATTCCAGTATAAAAACAATTCCAGGCCTCTGTTCTATATAAGGTGAGTAAACTTTTCTATAAAAGCTTATGTTGTTTGAAAGTTATTTGCATGTGATAATACTTGAAATTTTGGTTGGGCAATATGCTTTGCATGATGTTTAGATCTGATTCTATGTGTATATAAATGTTAATATTCATTTTGCATATCTGTATGTATGCTCTGTTCAAGTTTCAGTCTTCAAACCTGATAAATCTCTAATTTTTTCCCCCTGAATATTTCTAGACTTAAGTGTGTAAACAAACTATGTTAGTAACAAAAAGATTTAGGTTTAAAAATGTTTTTAAGTAGGAATTGATGATAGTTTTAACTGGGATGTGAGTATTACAGTAAAAATCTTAATTTTTCAAAATTTCGACCTTAGAGATTTGTTGTTTCAGGATTATAATCTGAATTGTTATCAAAAACTAGGAATTTCAAAAATTAAATCATGATTTTTTAGGTAGTAAATCATGAGAAATCGAGATTTGAACGTTATATGGGTATCGAGTATTTTCTAATGGTTGGCATAACTAGGGTGGTCGGGGTTCTTGTCGAAGGTGGCTTAGGGGTTGATGATCACAAGAAAATTAGTCAGGAATTTTTCTATTGATCGAAAAAGCTAGATGCGATCAATTTAGGGTTCGACGTTTGGACTGGGTCGACAGGACCGACGAAGCCTAAATGTCGTCGAGGGACCACCGGAGGGGATCACGAGGGGGAAAAGGATTGTTGGAGCATGGCGTGGCTTCGGATTGGTCGGCGTGAGTATCGAAGGTTTATGGAGGTAATGCTCGGAGGTTTCTGGTGATAAGTTGGTTCCTGGTTCCATTCGAACAGTTCGATTTCGTTCTGGTGCTCGTTACGTTGTTCTGAAGGTTGAAATCAGAGGTGAGTGATGTCATCGAATTATCAGAGGAGGTGACGATGATCAAAGATGCTCTGACCATCTATGCACGTGTACGAGTGTTTCCTCGTATCTGCTTTTGGCTGGGTTGTGGAGCTCGAGAATGTTGAGTGATGGCCTCGAGATCGGTCTCGAGTAAAAGAAGATTTGTCTCGGTTAGTTTTTGGTACATGAATGGTTTGCCTTTATCAGTTTGAAATATATATATATATATATATATATATAAGTGAAGGAAGTAAACTCGGGTAAGGCCTCGGGTGAGAATCGGGTTGGACCCGAAGTAAACCTAACAATTTTAAAATTTAAATATAAGCAAGTTTTAAAATTTAAAAATGAATCTAGTTTGAACTATTTCTTAAATCTATTCTTTAAATATTATTAAATAGATAATTTAAAAAATTTATATGATTTATTAACTTGAATTTGTTAAATTAATTTTTTTAAGTTATTTTAATGTCACGACCCGTCTTCCACTATCCAGAAAGACGCATCATGAATTAAGAAAGAAAGGGATAGAGAATAGAAAGATAGAGAAGAAAGAAGAAACAACATCAGAATCTCAACAGCGGAACGAATAAATTATATTAATAACATAAGTATTACATAGTATACAACCATTATCAGAGTTATACAGATTATACATCACATACTAGACAGTTATAAACACCTATCTAGTTATTACAACTCAATACAATACAAGGAAACCACTCATAGTAACCAACACAGCGGAACACTATAAATATCTACAACACAGAAGCCTCCTGCTCCATTGCTCCTTCATAATTCGTCATAGCTAACCTGAATCCCTTGGCTACTCGTAAAAATTTGAGTACCCAAGAGTTTAAGAAACAGAAATAAACTCAAGGTCAGACATGGGTCTGGTGTGAGTAACAGGTTAAAGTTGCTTAACTTTTGAAAACCTTTTGAAAAGAAAGGTATCATGTACGACTTCCCACACATAAACATGGAAAAGTTTTTACCTTACGCCAACCAAAACATTTGATAGGAAATCCAGTGATATTATAATAGGTCTAGGGTATTCAAGCAAATAGAAAATAGATGAAATTGTTACATTATTAAATTCCAGCTACTAGCCACAAAAGTGGGTAATACAATCAAAACCGAGGATACTTATTGGATTTTGGATTCCATACAATGGCAGGTCTACCGGGGTAACGCCTGTCATAGCACAGGGCCTAGATCATCGTACCGAGGATCACTCACGATCCCCTGCAACACAAAGTCGGAACCATCCCTTACTGGACAGTCCCGAACAAGACAACCCCGCAGTTGGCCGCGACCCAACTGCCCACACAGCCGAATAAAAAAGGACTTATAGACAAGGGAAAATCTCGTCCTACTTGGGCATGACCCACTTAGCCTTGCTGCATCTCCCCTGTTTTAGCCATTCCCGATTGATGAGGCTTGAGGTTACGATTACCTTATAGAACACATCTATCTTAAAATGCTCATCGTCCACTTGACGATGTTCTGAAAGCATTCAATCCATACAAGTTCGTTCCGGGTTCGAACAATACCGAAGGCATTATCTCGTTACACTCATTTTGGAATCACCCTCAGAGTTAACGACGATAACCCTTGCACTCTAAATCTTTATCTTCACTTGAGATTCACGACCTATCGTTAATTTGGATCGATGTGGTTTTCGGATATCCAAATATGGAAACCCGATCCCGGTCTCATCGAAATCCAAAACGCCATCTTTTAGGTACAAGTTGTTTTAAGTTTAAAACAATTCAATTTAATTATCTATATACACACGGATAGATAATTCACATTATCACAATAGATAATCAACATTATCATCATAAACAGGTATATTATCATCACAAATTGATAATCTACATTATCATCACTCATAGATAATTCATATTATCATCACAATGCAACCAAAGCATTCATATCAACAACAATATTTATCTCATATCTGAGATTCAAACCATTCAAGGAAATCCATATCATCCATACATAAACAAGGATTAATAATCACACCATTTATAATTAATTTAAAATGAATTAAATTAATTATTCCATCACTAATTAATTTAAAGTAAATTAAATTAATTACTTCATTCTATAAATCCTGCTTATATAACCATTATTAATTACAAATCAGTCAATTAATTAATTAACCACTAATTAATCCCCTTGATTAATTATCCTTTAATTACATTCAAGTAATTAATTTCACAAATTAATTATCCTTAACCAAATACAGTAATTAACCTTTAATTACTTATAATCAATTACATTAATCCTTAATTAATCACATTAATTAATTACTTTAATCACATTAATTAATTACTTTAATCACTTATCATTGATTAATTAATCTTAATTAATTAATCCTTAATTACATCATTAATTATATAAATTAATGATCCCTAATTACGTTTTAATTAATTAACTACATTAAGTAATTTAACCTTAATTAAACCATTATTATTAATCACTTTCGATTAATCACCTTCAGTAATTAACTACTCTTAATTACTTCATTGAGTAAAATAATTACTCCTAAATTAATTACATTTAATAATTAATTATATTTATTAATCATCCTTGATTAATCTCATTAGTAATTAATTACCCTTAATTAATTACATCACTTAATTATTTTTCAAATGACTTAATCAATCAATGCTAGAATCAATTACCCTAAGTAATTAATTATTAATTACTTTCACTAAGTAATTATCCTTCATATTAATTACACAAAACAATTAATCCCAAAACTTTTCCATACTTCAATTAATTACCTCAAGTAAATTACTTATCTTAATTACTTCTCTAAGTAATTATTCTTCACTGATTACTTATCAACCAATCCAATGATTATTCTAAATTAATTAAACTTAATTAATTTAAACTAATCAAATTAATTAATTAATTAATTACAATGAGTAATTAATGCCTTTAATTACTTTCATAAAGTAATCATACTTAACCAAATTCCATAAATGATTATCTAAATTAATTAATCCAATTAATTATAAAATTAATTACATTAATTAATTATTAAATAATCTCAAGTTAATGACCTTCATTAACTTATCAACAATTCTTTAATTACTTTTTCTTAAGTAATTAACTTAGATTAATCATCATTAATTACAAATTTAATTAATCTTAATTACTTAACTTAACCTTAATTAATTTATTCAAATCCTTAATTAATTAAATTAATTAATTAATTATCTTATTTAAATTACCTTACTAATTTAATGAATCACAATTCATTAAATTCTTGGATTTATTTTAAAATAACAACATTTCTTATTAATGATTACATTATCATTAACAAAGTAATTTAAAACAATTCACTTTAAATTTATTTTCAAATCACATTTTAAATTTTAGATTTAAAATGAAGTCAAACTTAACTTTAACAAATTTTAAAAACATTTTAAAACCCTTTAAAACTTATGCTAAAGAATTTCTTATTTTATAAAAGAAGTTTAAAGGAATTTAAACCCAAATTCATTTTAAAATGCAAATCATATTTTAAATTACCTTAAACATTCAAAGTTGTTTTTAAATTTAAAATAAAACTTCCTTTATTTCAAAACTATGATTCAAATTTGGATTTGAATCTAGATTTAAACTTAGGTTAAATCTCTTCTTTTATTTTAAAGCTTTACTTTTAAATTAAACTATTTAAACCCTTTTAAGTTGTTTAAACTATGAAAAAATTTTTAAAAAAAACTTTAATTTATTTTAAAACTGAGATTCAAACTACATTTGAATTCAAACTTAACTTTTGATTTAAATCTAGTTTAAGTCTCTACTTTACATTTTAAATCCCAGTTTTAAATTTGTAAACTCTACCGGTTTAAAATCTGTAACAAACATTTTAAAATATACTTTAAACAATTAAAGTTATTAAAACAATTTAATTTATAAAACTTTCTTTAATTCAAAACTAAGATACAAATTAGATGTTGAATTCAGATTTTAAAACTTTGATTTAAACTTTGCTTAAATTTTTGCTTTACATTTTAAAATCTCATTTTAAAATTTTCAAAAACTGACAGGTTTTCAAAACTGTAAACAACATATGACCCGGGGCACCTTCACAATGCTTCGAGTCAAAACTCCCCTAGCTTCGGGTCTCACTCGAAGTTTACTCGAGAAAACTCGAGCCTCACTCTAGAACTCAACCCAAAAGTTCACCAGATACAAAAGTGCACGGTGCACTTGCACCGTGACTTCGATCAACTCTGGCCATCACCCATACCTTCCTCACATCAGCGATCAACCCCAGACCGAACATCAACTAACAGATCTACCAAAGAAACCCGAAATCGAGATTTAGCTCCAAATCCAAAACCTGGAACCAATAATGCAACTAGATCCCAAAACCTGTCAATGACTCGAACTCGCCTCTCCGATCACCAGAGAACCATCACCACTGACCATGGCTTCTCCTGTACTCCAGCTTCCACTTCCCAGAGTTTTGTCAAACTCGATCATCCCTAGACTTCGTGATGATCAAATTCCCAGACCAGCCAAAACTAGGTTAACAGACTTCATCAACCTCCCATCGCCACCATCGAGCCCTGATCATCCTCTTGGCATTTTTGCCACACCCTTTGATCACTCCACTACCACCAGCAAGAACCTCAAACATTCCAATCAACTCGATCACCAGAGTTTGACTATAACCCATTTTTTGTTCAAACAAGAATGCAGCCTTCATTCTAAACTAAAAATTATGATTTTCGTTTTAAAAATCATTTTTTGTTTAAGTTTTCAATTTATAATACTGAATTTATAAATTATTATGCTTGAGTTTTTACCTTTATTTAACATGCTGTGATGTTTTAAATTTACAGAGACAACACCAAATTGTTTTTACTTAATAAGTTTTTAAACTAAAAACTATGTTATAACTAACATATTTGTTTCAGGATTTAAGCCTTAACAAAATTGGGATCAAGAGCAAGTAGATTTTGGATATAAATTTAGCCTGGAATTTGAATAAGAGAAACAGAATCCAAATACATCATGCATATCAGTGTACTTATGTGTATATACACAAAGCTATCTTAAAAATACATTCACAAACATAATTTTCAGATATGAATAAGCAACATAAATATATACTTAAGCTATATAAATTTTTATGTTACTCACCTAACATTGTATGAAACAGAGGCATAGAGATTTTGAAAACTGAAAAAGAGGAATTGCTGCCACTATCGAGCTATTATAATGTAACGTCGCAATTTTTCGTCGCTCGAAAACCGACATCAATACGTCCACTGTATCAACTGTCGAGCGATCGAATGCCGGAAAACTGAAATGTTATGGTTAAAGAAAAAGAAAGAGGTAGAAGAAGAGAGAAAAAGATAGAACAGAATAGAAAGAAACAACGGAACAATATCAGAATCTCACAATCGCAGCGGAACAACATATAATAGATAAATAAATAATCTTTAAACAAAAGAACTACATCAGTTATTACATTACATCTCAATTACATTTCATTACATCATCAGAGTGTACAACAACAAAACAGCGGAAAAGAAATACTATATACTAGTGAATACACCATGCCACCCAGCTTGCCTCCAGCAACTCCTGAATTCCAAAATATCCTGATAATCTGACTCTAGACTGCCCGTGTGGAAATTGGTGGGCACCCAGAGTTTAGGAAGGAAAACAATAAACTCCAAGTCGGTCACGTGACTGGTGTGAGAACTAAAACAGTTTACTTTTAAAACAAAGTACAGGATAATTTTAAAATAGATTCGCAATGCTTTTTAGAAAATGAGACTACCACAAGGCCTCCCGCACGCACACACAATGCAAACGCAGAATCGGAGGAGATTTCTCCTTATGATAGTCAAAGATGCTTGATACGCATTAAAAAGAAACATTTGATATTATTACTAGTGCATAGTGTAGGAAAAATCATTTCGAAAGTAAAGATATAAATCTTAGCCAGCATAGGCATTTCGCACTTATGCCTACTATAGCTACCATGTTCAATAGCAGATTACCGCCACATTCCATGGCAGGTTATACAACTAAAACCGTACAGGGTTCGTATTGTTTCTTTGGATTTCCAACAAATGGTCAGGCCAAGGAACTTCCCATTGCCACATTGGTACGCCTCTGGAAAGACGACCCGAGAACCTAACCGGATCTCTGCCAACACAAGGCCGGGTTACCCCTAACTGGGTAACTACTCACACGAATATGTAATTCCCCGATCGTAACCGATCTATATCCGAGGATCCTCGATTTCCAACAACCACAAAGCAATAAATTTGCAGCAACAACATAGGTTAAGTACCTGGGCTCCGTACTATGATACCACCTCTATCCAGAAGGAATGACATACACTAAGGGGGCGCTACCCCCTAATAACCTTGCCGCGTCCTTCTTGTTTTGACCATTTCCGGGGTGTGAGGTTCGACGAAGTCTCGTCCACAAAGCCACGCTTTATACAAAAGCCGTGCTTTGATCATCAAATGCTCAAAAGTACTTCGTATGCCACATCACCAATTTGGGAATGTAACAGTAGTAACCATCAACTACATAACCTCTAGGGTGTTAAGCTAAGAGAATAAATTCTCCTCCACCAACAGAAATATATTTGATAGAAACCAGCTTTACATCTCAAATTGTAACGTCAGACACACATCCATTCTAACGGGCCGATATTTTCAACCATTCGCATCCATTATAAGTGTATAGGTAGACACTCATGCCGGAATTGAATTGCTCAAAATACAGCGTTGTAAATAAAAATTTGGAAAATCTCAGAATATTCAGTAAATAAAAATCACAGATCACAGACACAGAGTAATAATAATGCAGCGGAAGTAAAAGAGATAGTAGTTCATGAAGCTACTACATAAATATATCAGAGTTACATAGGATACAATAGAAGAAATAAAGTACAATAGAAGTTTAAATATGATAACCAAGTACAAGCTGAATTGAACAACCGAACTGAAAACATGAAACTTGACAAGTAGATAATCTCCAGCGATTCCAATCTCCAGAAAGTGGAAATTCAAATTGTGAATAACTCAGGCTGACCCGAGCGTAAATAAAAATACAAACACTCGAGTCAGGACATACGTACTTATACAATGTAAACCAACTCAAGTGAACTGTAGCAAAGGTACAAGTAACTTAGAAGATGCTTGGGACCGCCCATCCTCTCAGGATCCGTAAAATTATTTACTATGTAGTAATATACGCTATATATAGTAGTGTCTAATCAGTAAAGTATAATCATATAGAAAATAGCGTTAAGGGGATGGTGAACCTTAACGCGGTCGGATCTTTAAAACCAAAATCGTAGTGGGCTCGATATAAGGAGATGACACGGCACGCGAGGCAATGCCAGGGTGGATACACCGTTTGCACTCCCGGACCGGTGGTGACGACAAGCCAGCAGCTTCCGCCCACCTCAAACAATACCCTCGAATCAAAGTGGCGCCACATATCGAATTGCAAAAGTAATAGGATGGTTTTTGATGGAGCATACTCGATGAAAGGGTGCGACCCTTTGTGTAGCACGGTATAGCTCCTGTTTTAGTCATTTATGCCAACTCACGGGAGTTGGGTCCACGTAATATACCTCGAGAACATCGCCACCATCCTACTTCATTTTGGAATCTCCACCGCGTACACAGTTGTTAAAGTGGTTTTCGGTATTGGCCGGCTATAAGACAATATCCGATCCCGGTCTCTTTAACAACCAATCGTTATTATAACCCGTAGTTATAACTTTAGAACAATATTCTATACTTCAAAAATAAAATGTCATTTCAACCCAAATCTTTATCAAAATAAAGATTAAATCATTTCCAAACCATTTCAATATATCATCATACTATATCTTTCAATTCAAATATTTATCAAAATAAATATCAAGTCATTTCTAACCATTTAAATATTTTAAGTTATCATATCCTTTAAAAACTTCCTTTCAAATCATTTTAATACATCAAAATATCATAACCTTTCAAAGCTTCATTTTTCAAATCATTTAATATCAAAATATCATATCTTTCAAAACTTCGTTTCAAATCATTTTAATATATCAAAATATCATATCTTTCAGTACCACATTTCAAATCATTTTAATATATCAAAATATCATATCTTTTCGAAACCACATTTCAAATCATTATTCATGTTATTCAATTTAAAATACCATTTCAATTCATATTTCAAAACAGTTTATATTCCAAAAAAAATCATTTCTAATCATAAAAATGAAGTTATTATGTTAAAAATTAAATTATTAAATTTCCAAAATTTTCAACTTCCAAAGTTCATTTATTCACTTACGTTAATCAAAACAGTGAAATTTCACTTTTCGCAGCATTTAGAAAATGCTACGGAAAGTTACATTCAAAACAGTTCAATTTAACAAAAGACAACATTTTAAAATGTTGTAAAAGGGTTTACTCAAATTCCAAATAAACTTAGTTTAATTCAAAAATTATAGCACTTACAAAATTGCTATAATAGTTTTTAATTCAATTTAGCTTTTTAGTTCATTATCATCATCTACAGCATTTACAAATACTGTAATATCATTTACATTGTAATTAATAGCATTTCAAAAATGCAGTCAATTAACTCCAAATATTCAATATAATTTCTCAACCAATTATATTTTTATTTAAAACATTTTTAACTCATAAAATCATACAATTTCACATTTATAAACATCATTTAATTTTCCTCAAGTTCATGATTTTATAAAGTTAAATTTCCATTCAAAAATCAAGATTTAATAATAATTCACTTATTAAATTGCAATGTTCAATTTTAAATTCATTGCATTAAATTTCAACTTAACAATTAAGTTCAAATTCTCAAATATAAATTAGTTTTATTTTTATTTGCTTAACTAAAGTTCACTTTTAAGTCAATTTCATAAATTTCCAATTTTAGTTATACTTCCAAATTTCAACTTAAATATTCATTCATTTCACATTCAACTTTATCAAAAATCATTAATATGATATAAAATCACTTTAAATTAATTTAAATTCAAAATATCATAAATTTATCATATTTTCAAAGTTAATTTAAATTCCATAAAAAATTAAATCAAAATTTCCAAAATAATTTACATTCATATTTTCTAACTTTTCCATAATTTATTTAACTTATAGATTTCCAAAAAATAAATAATACTTTACAAAAGTTATATTTTTATTAAATTTCAAATCAAATATTATAATAATTAAAATTTTAAAATATTTTAAAATTTTTAGAAAAACATATTTTAACTACGGGCCTGTATATAATTTTCTACGCTAGGTAAAGTGATACGGGTAATATATCATTTCAACCCGTAATTTACAAAGAAAATCCAGGTTTTATCATTTCAAACCCGCAATCCCAAGTTAAAATAAATTAAATAAAAACCGTTCAAGCCTATCATTTCAGCCCATAATGATTTTTCCCTATTCTAAAGTCCGTTCGGGTATGTATCATTTCAACCCATAGTGATTCTAATTTACAGGAAACCTGCAGTGTGATAAACTGATAAAATATACAGAATAGCATGAAATAACAGTAAAATATGATATAATAGGTGTTTAACAGGTGTGAACATCATATGATAATAATATAAGCAGTTATAACATGTTAATATAGTGTTACAGATTCGAAGGGTGTCAATTTACTACTTATATAAGTACATAATGTCTGATGAGAAATGCTCACATTTTTATGCTGGAGATATTAATTTGAATGACACAACGGATCCAGAAGGCACGACCTTTGATTTTGAGTGGAGAGAAATAGCCAAGATATCATCTTGTAAACAACCCCAAAACAAGACAATATAACTTATGAATATTCAACCAAAACAATATAGAAAAAATTGGAAATTTGAAATTAACAAAAAATGATTCAACCTTTCATTAACCATTCAAGTGCTTGGCCATGACATCATTTGGCTCAGCCATGATCATGTCTAGACCTGAAATGCTCATCCAATGGTCAGCAAAAAGAAGGAAAACAATGGGATGTGAAGAGGTAGGAGTTAAACATGAAGCAGACAAAGAGTCAAGGACAAAAGGAGTGGTTTTTGTTGCACACTAGGCTCGGCCTAGTCATTGTTTGGGCTTGGCCATGCTTGCTCCAGATCTGGACAGAGGTCAAGTGATGGCCAGAGATCAGGTTATGGTGGTGGTGGAGCAAGGGGAGGTGGCCAAGGTGATAGAAGAAGGATATAAGTGAAGTTATGTGGTCTAGGCATTGTTTTCAAGGATTGCTTTACAAGTTTGAGGGGTTTGCATCATAGGGAGGCCATGGTCAGATCTTGGTCAGAGGAGGGGAAGGTGGTGCTGCTGTAGATGGTGGTGGTGTGGTCTGTAACAACCCGCATATTTATCGATTTTTATATTTAAATATTTTATTTAAATATTTTATCGTTAATCGGATTTTGGTCCGAAGCTACTTTTTGCAAACGGTCAAATTAGGACTCGAGACCACTTCCATTGAGTTCGAAATGTCATTTACAATCTCCTAAGTATAAACATTTATATGTTTGGGGTTAGTGGAATTTCACCACTTTTTCACTCGAGCCTTTGGTTTGGACTTTTAGCCCATTAGGCCCAAGTTCCACCCCCCTTCTTCTTCATTGCTTCATTTCATTTCCTAACACTAAACCTTCAACAAAAATGGTGAATGGAATGAGAAATTAAAACTCCAAAGTCTTTGTTTTATTGCAACTCCAACATTCAACTCCAAATTCAAGAAGAAGACATCGGATTCAAGCTTGTGGTTGCTCCTCCATTTGCCTTCAAGCTTTGTTCTTCATTTTCATTGGGTTTTGGAGCAAAGGTGAGATTTTTATCTCACAAATCTAGTCTATAACTATATTGGACTGTTGGGAATGATTCCCTATCACTTTTGCATGCACATTTGCATTTGGTTTGGATTGGATTGGTGAAAAACTCCAATTTTTAGCGTTTTGGTGAAATTTCTGCATTTAGGTCGTTCTGGCCATTTTCGTGTTTTCGGAGTTAGGTCGCTCAGGACCTTAGGTCGTAGGTCGCTCAGGACCTTAGGTCGTATGGTCGTTAGGTCGCTCTGCTTTGACTCTGGCCATTTTTGCTCACTCGCAGTTAGGTCGCTCACGACCTAGGACTTAGGTCGCTCGCGAGTTAGTGGCTTAGGTCGTTGGGTCATATAACCCATTAAGTCGCGCTCCTTTAGGTCGCGCCTCTTTTAGGTCTGCTTTGACTCTGGCCATTTTTGCTCACTCGCAGTTAGGTCGCTCACGACCTAGGACTTAGGTCGCTCGCGAGTTAGTGGCTTAGGTCGTTGGGTCATATAACCCATTAACTCGCGCTCCTTTAGGTCGCGCCTCTTTTAAGTCGCCCTTCTCTGGACCTTGTTAGGTCGCTCAACATTGACCTCGTTAGGTCGCTCAACACACCGTGTCGCTAGGTCGCTCGACTCTGGACTTCATTAGCTCGCTCAACCGTTTACCTTTATAAGTCGTAGGTCGTCTCCGACCTTAAACCACTCGGCCGCATTAGGTCGTGTACCTTTTAGGTCGCGTGTTGCACTAGGTCGTATGACCTTAGGTCGTTAGGTCGTATGGCTTTAGGTCGCTAGGTCGTATGACCTTAGGTCGTTAGGTCGTTTGGCTTTTAGGCCGCTTCCACGCTAGGTCGTTCGACTCTTAGGCCGTAACACTTAGGTCGCTCGCTTCTTAAGTCGCTAGGTCGCGTGCCTTTAGGTCGCGTTTCTTTATTAGGTCGCGTGTCTTTGTTAGGTCGCTGACCTTCTTAACTCGCATGACCTAACCCCTAGGTCGTTGGGCCTCGTTTCTTCTTAGATCGCTGCTTCTTATAGGTCGCTCGGCTCCTTAATTTCTTTAGGTCGTTTGAGTGTTAGGTCGCGAACCCATTTTAGGTCGCATGACCTATACCCTTTAGGTCGCTGGACCACTAGGTCGTGCCCCTTAGACCCCTAGGTCGCAACCATTAGGTCGCTCGACCCTATCCCTCTTAGGTCGTTAGACCTCATGTTGTCTTCACTAAGTCGTACCGTTTTGGACGGGGCGCTGCCCCCTGGACCCCCGCGACCTGACCGGGCAGGTCGAACCCCGTAAGCGGTGGCGTTGCCCCCGCACCCCCACCTTGGGGGGTTGCCACCCCCCCTGGACCCCCCTCCGTAGGGGATCTTATCTGAAAAACATTGAGCTGATTTCCTTGGATTTTATTCAGATCTCCGTATGCGATTTTTGTGACTGATTGTTTCTACAATTGCTTCTGTGTTTTGTCACTTTATAATATAAAGGTTTCAATACTAGTAGTAAATATCAAAACTCTTTTAACAAACAATTTCAACTCTATTTTTAATAACAAAGCTCTTTTCTTAAACCGTTTTCCAATCTATTAGTATATATAAGCCTTTACCTCACTCGGATGAGAAATCTAATTAAACGACTTAGTAAAACAAGTGGTATGAAACGCTTGCGTTCACTTCGTCGGTTAATTCTTGGACTTGTTCGATTGAACCTCTTGTGACAATTTTATTAGTGAAGATTTACAGTTTGTTCGTAAATATTTAAGTTAAGCAAGTGGTTATGGGACATGAAGCTAAACTTCTATATTTACTAGCTTGGTGTAATTGACACTTCTCGTTGATCTTGATGATCGCTTTATGAATTAGACTAGCAATTGCGCGATGTCTCTTTCATTGCAAGGTTAGACTAGACACCACTTGTGTGATTCCATTCACACATACCTTTCTGCTTTTTGGTTAGTCTTGACCTCAATCTGTGTGATTCCATTCACACATGCGGGGTAGCTCCCCATGGTCTTCGGACCGTCATGTGATAGGCCTCTTTCCCTTTTTATGATTTCTGGATTTCTCGTGTTGATTTCTGGAATTTATGTCATTGACTTGTTATGAGTACAAGTTTAGGGTATGATGCCCTCTTCGAATCTTTGAGAAGATTCTTGTGATATTGATTATCTCTTATTGATTGATCTTCTGTTGATCATTATTTACATACTTATAGTGGTATGTCGTTATGGATGTTTATGTTTATGCCATATCTTTTATGTTATATCATGTCATCTGATATTTATAGCTAGACCGATCCGTTTATTATTTTCTTAAATAATACTCGGGTCAGACCGAGATGTTACAGGTGCTTCTGCTTGACTTCTTCCCAGGGATTCATCACTCTGACTTTTGGCTATCTGTTTAGATTAGCAGTTTTTGTTGTATACACTTGAGATATAGACTCATAGTTGTATTCTTTTGTATAGCACGTGTTGCTATTCTTTTGTATTATCGTGGATCTTAATGACCACTACTCTGATGTACACTTTCATGTGTTAGTTATATATTCATATCTTCTTCCGCCTTTGTGATATGGATATCTGTGACTGATTTATGATATGATTATTTCTATGTTTGTTTCCGAAGATTATTTATAGCCACCGTGTGATAAGCAATTACATGGATGGTCGCTCCTCAACAGCCTTATTCTCCGTGCTAGTTGACAGCACTACTCCGGAGTGTTCTTGGCTAGCGTGGGTATAGAGGTGGGGCGTCACATGGTCAGTGGTGGTGGAGATGTGGGGCCGAGCAAAGCTATGAGATGTCATGGCAAAAATCAAGCAAATCAAAGAAGAAGAAGTAGAAAAATAAGAGGAGGAAGAGAGGCCATTGCTTATTTTTCTTTCCTCAGATCTGAAATGGATGTGTATTATTGATGGAATGAGAAACTTTCATGTGAATAAGCAAAAGAAAAGGAACGGCTACAATAAATTGATGCATTGATTGAAAAAGAAACGGTGAAACGACTTTACGTTTCTTAGCTTTTAAAACCTTCCATACTTCCTTTTCTTTTAAATCAAGTAAAACAAAATAAACTTCAGCAAGTACATCTAAAAAACGAAACAAAGTGAAATAAAATAAAAATATATAATTAAATTTAAAGAAAATATAAAAAGAATTAAGGAAATTGCTTAAAAATTGAAAACAGGGTTCAAAAATTACAATTAAAACATCAATGGCTTTGGAAAAATATCTAATTCATTTTTAAAATATTCTAAAGTAAAATTTTAAAATAAAATTATTTATTTATAATTTCTAAAATAAAGTAAATAATTAAGTTGGAGAAAAATAGAAAAGAACTAAAGAAAATGTTTAAAAATTGAAAACAAGGCATGGAAATTACAAGAAAAATACTACTAGCTCTAGAAAAATTCCTACCCCACTTCAAAAATATTAAAAGACAAAAACATACATAAAATAGCATATCAATACATATTACAATAAAATATGTCAAAGAAAATAAAATTTATACTATTTAAAATAACAAAATTGCAGAATAAACAAATTGCACTCAATATTGAAATATACATAACTTTCACAATTTAAATCCGTTTCCAACGAAACAAAAAGCAGTGTTCCTAAAATTTTATGTACTTTTAAAATAAAAGAAAAAATTTAAATTTTCAAACTTTTAAAATTTTAAAATAAAAGTCAAAGTTTGACTATTTTGACCAAAAGTTCACTTTTTGGAAAATATTCTTTTTAGTCATGCTTTGGAATGATAATTCATATCAAAACTAAAGTTTATCATTCAAAATAAATAAAATAAGTTTTTTTTAAAATCAAAATTCGATTAAAATAATTAGAATATACAATTAAAAATAATCACAAAATAAAGGGTTGTTACACTCTCCCCCACTCAAAACTTTTCGTCCCCGAAAAGGAATGAAGTACGGGAAAGCACAGAAAAAGATAGAGTGAAACAAGATTAGGACAAGATGACAAGGAGAAGGAAATTATATATGATGGCTATTGTTATAGATAAGTTTTACAAGGTGGAGATGATCTTTCCAAGATTCTCCAAAATTAAGAACACAAGCACGAAAAGGTGGATTCAAAATGATTACCAAAGATTATCAAAGATTATAGAAAGATTTCTAAACAGAAAGATTTTAGAAAGATGCCTATACCAGTCTATAGCAAGATAAGGATGATAAGGACAACCAAAAGACAGTCTGAAAAACAAAATAAGGAAATAAATTTGAAAGCATGGAAATTTCAACTTAAATAGAGAATAAATCTTTTACACAAGTTAAATAAATCTTTTACACAAGTTAAATAAATCTTAACTATCTCAAATTTCATTATCTTATTATCCAATCATCTAAAATTAACAAATTTTAAAACCATGGGTTTGAAAAATAATCATTTATTACACTCCCAATGTACTTAATAAATTTTATTCTTTTTTATTCCTAATTAAAATTAAATTTATTTCTCTCAATATATTTATCACTTATGTTAAACATACTTACACTTATTATAACTGCTTTCTTTTATTCTTAGTTCTTTTAACATTATTTTACTGTAAGTTATTCAATTACCCTTTATTATATTTACCTCTGTTAATCGTTTTAAAATTTAAGTGTATAACATTTATTATAACTACTCAAATTTTATTATAAAATCTTTTTATATTGTATATTATCCAATTACATTGTTAACTTCTGAAATTTAGGTAAGTTATATTTGAATGCAATTGTATTATACAAATAAACTTTCCAATTAAATCATTTCATGCTTGATATTCATCTAAAATTTTGATTGATTTTTTTTATAATTGAAATTATTCTTTAAAATAAAATTTAAGAACTAAATTTCCGATTACATTCAAACCATTTAGAGATAAGTAATAATATATATATAATATGTCAAATCAAATTTCAATCATATATCTATATATATATATATTATAAATCAAGTCATATTTTAGAAATTCAAATCAATTAAATTTTCCAAAACAAAGCTGTAGCAAGACTACAGGGCGGTCTCTTCATTTTGAAACTCGAAAATGAACGTCGATGATGTCGCGATCATCACCGAAGTTATTTTCCAGCGACAAAGAGAAGAGCACTTTAAAATTCTTTGGAAACAAATTCTATTTGAAAATACTTTAAATAGTATATCCCTTTTTTTTTAAAAAACTTTAAACCAAAGTTTGAAATAATCGGAATTTAAATTCTCAAATTCTTGTTTTAAATTCATTTCAGTTCCCAAATAAATTTATAAACAACTATTTATAGATTCATTTATAGAACAATAAATGATAAATCAAGTATTATCATTTCAATTTATCAATTTAAATCAGTTTATTAAGTTTCATAAATTTACTTATATATCAAAATTTATTTCATTAACCAAAATTTTAAAATAATATTGTGTCAGTTTGTTCTATCAAAGTGTTTTAGAAATCCTATCGATAGCATTGATCAGACGAATCGATCGGAAACCCAAATCAACATCAACAACTCAAACAACACAATATATAAAACATTTTAATTTTAAATATTAGTTTACAAATACACTATACATGAATAGATTTCAAAGAAGGATAGAGATTCAAATATGATTAACTCAAATCAAAGGAAATTCTGATTTGAAAATAAGTTAGAAACAAGGATGACATGATTAAATAATAGAATAGGAAGATGGATAGGTTTATATATATCGCGGGCAACCTTAAACGGGTCAACCATGACTTAAAGAATAAGATCGATGTGGATTTTCTAGGGTAAATCTACATTCGATCTCAATAGATAAAGTTTGGAATAACAAAAGGTATTAGCATCTAAACCAAGGATAGATATAAATCTCTGGTGAATCGATGCTAATTGTAAAGGAGTTTCCCCTTTTTTCAATTCAATTTGAAATTAGCGTGACCACCGACTCACTTGAAAGATCATTCGAAGCGGAGTCATGGAATACTCCAGAGTCAAAAGAAGATGAATAGTGAGGGATACGAATGGATTTTGGAACCGTAGGGAACGTTCCAGAATTCAAAGGAATCGAGTCAAAAGCGAAGAGATTCAAACTCAAATGAAAGTGATTCTGTAAATACATTCACTCCATATGCTGAGTTTTTCCTAGAGCTACCAAATCTCTGATACCAACTGTAACAGGCCGATATTTTCAACCATTCGCATCCATTATAAGTGTATAGGTAGACACTCATACCGGAATTGAATTGCTCAAAATATCGCGTTGTAAATAAAAATTTGGCAAATCTCAGAATATGCAGTAAATAAAAATCACAGATTACAGACACGGAGTAATAATAATGCAGCGGAAGTAAAAGAGATAGTAGTTCATGAAGCTACTATATAAATATATCAGAGTTACATAAGATTCAATAGAAGAAATAAAGTACAACAGAAGTTTAAATACGATAGCCGAGTACAAGCTGAATAGAACAACCGAACTGAAAAGATGAAACTTGACAAGTAGATAATCTCCAGCGATTCCAATCTCCAGAAAGTGGAAATCCAAATCTGTGAATAACTCAGGCTGACCCAAGCGTAAATAAAAATACAAACACTCGAGTCAGGACATACATACTTATACAATGTAAACCAACTCAAGTGAACTGTAGCAAAGGTAAAAGTAACTTAGAAGATTCTTGGGACTGCCCATCCTCTAAGGATCCGTTAAACTATTTACTATGTAGTAATAAACGCTATATATAGTAGTGTCTAATCGGTAAAGTATAATCATATAGAAAATAGCGTTAAGGGGATGGTGAACCTTAACGCGGTCGGATCTTTAAAACCAAAATCGTAGTGGGCTCGATATAAGGAGATGACACGGCACGCGAGGCAATGCCAGGGTGGATACACCGTTTGCACTCCCGGACCGGTGGTGACGGCAAGCCAGCAGATTCCTCCCACCTCGAACAATACCCCCGAATAAAAGTGGCGCCACATATCGAATCGCAAAAGTAATAGAATGGTTTTCGATGGAGCATGCTCGATGAAAGGGTGCGACCCTTTGTGTAGCACGGTATAGCTCCTGTTTTAGTCATTTATGCCAACTCACGGGAGTTGGGTCCACGTAATATACCTCGAGAACGTCGCCACCATCGTACTTCATTCTGGAATCTCCACCGCATACACAGTTGTTAAAGTGGTTTTCGGTATTGGCCGGCTATAAGACAATATTCGATCCCGCTCTCTTTAACAACCAATCGTTATTATAACCCGTAGTTATAACTTTAAAACAATATATTATACTTCAAAAATAAAATGTCATTTCAACCCAAATCTTTATCAAAATAAAGATTAAATCATTTCCAAACCATTTCAATATATCATCATACCATATCTTTCAATTCAAATATTTATCAAAATAAATATCAAGTCATTTCTAACCATTTCAATATTTTAAATTATCATATCCTTTAAAAACTTCCTTTCAAATCATTTTAATACATCAAAATATCATAACCTTTCAAAGCTTCATTTTTCAAATCATTTAATATCAAAATATCATATCTTTCAAAACTTCGTTTCAAATCATTTTAATATATCAAAATATCATATCTTTCAGTACCACATTTCAAATCATTTTAATATATCAAAATATCATATCTTTTCGAAACCAAATTTCAAATCATTATTCATGTTATTCAATTTAAAATACCATTTCAATTCATATTTCAAAACAGTTAATATTCCAAAAAAAATCATTTTTAATCATAAAAATGAAGTTATTTTGTTAAAAATTAAATTATTAAATTTCCAAAATTTTCAACTTCCAAAGTTCATTTATTCACTTACGTTTATCAAAACAGTGAAATTTCACTTTTCGCAGCATTTAGAAAATGCTACGGAAGGTTACATTCAAAACAGTTCAATTTAACAAAAGACAACATTTTAAAATGTTATAATAGGGTTTACTTAAATTCCAAATAAACTTAGTTAAGTTAAAAAATTATAGCACTTACAAAATTGCTATAATAGTTTTTAATTTAATTTAGCTTTTTAGTTCATTATCATCAACTACAGCATTTACAAATACTGTAATATCATTTACATTGTAATTAATAGCATTTCAAAAATGCAGTCAATTAACTCCAAATATTCAATATAATTTCTCAACTAATTATATTTTTATTTAAAACATTTTTAACTCATAAAATCATACATTTTCACATTTATAAATATCATCTAATTTTCCTCAAGTTCATGATTTTATAAGGTTAAATTTCCATTCAAAAATCAAGATTTAATAATAATTCACTTATTAAATTGCAATTTTCAATTTTAAATTCATTGCATTATATTTCAACTTAACACTTAAGTTCAAATTCTCAAATATAACTTAGTTTTATTTTTATTTGCTTAACTAAAAGTTCACTTTAAAGTCAATTTCATAAATTTTTCATAAATTTCCAATTTTAGTTATATTTCAAAATTTCAACTTAAATATTCATTCATTTCACATTCAACTTTATCAAAAATCATTAATATGATATAAAATCACTTTAAATTAATTTAAATTCAAAATATCATAAATGTATCATATTTTCAAAGTTAATTTAAATTCCATAAAAAATTAAATCAAAATTTCCAGAATAATTTACATTCATATTTTCTAACTTTTCCATAATTTATTTAACTTATAGATTTCTAGAAAATAAATAATACTTTACAAAAGTTATATTTTTATTAAATTTCAAATCAAATATTATAATAATTAAATTTCTAAAATATTTTAAAATTTTTAGAAAAACATATTTTAACTACGGGCCTGTATATAATTTTCTACGCTAGGTAAAGTGATACGGGTAATATATCATTTCAACCCGTAATTTACAAAGAAAATCCAGGTTTTATCATTTCAAACCCGCAATCCCAAGTTAAAATAAATTAAATAAAAACCGTTCAAGCCTATCATTTCAGCCCATAATGATTTTTCCCTATTCTAAAGTCCGTTCGGGTATGTATCATTTCAACCCATAGTGATTCTAATTTACAGGAAACCTGCAGTGTGATAAACTGATAAAATATACAGAATAGCATGAAATAACAGTAAAATATGATATAATAGGTGTTTAACAGGTGTGAACATCATATGATAATAATATAAGCAGTTATAACATGTTAATATAGTGTTACAGATTCGAAGGGTGTCAATTTACTACTTATATAAGTACATAATGTCTGATGAGAAATGCTCACATTTTTATGCTGGAGATATTAATTTGAATGACACAACGGATCCAGAAGGCACGACCTTTGATTTTGAGTGGAGAGAAATAGCCAAGATATCATCTTGTAAACAACCCCAAAACAAGACAATATAACTTATGAATATTCAACCAAAACAATATAGAAAAAATTGGAAATTTGAAATTAACAAAAAATGATTCAACCTTTCATTAACCATTCAAGTGCTTGGCCATGACATCATTTGGCTCAGCCATGATCATGTCTAGACCTGAAATGCTCATCCAATGGTCAGCAAAAAGAAGGCAAACAATGTGATGTGAAGAGGTAGGAGTTAAACATGAAGCAGCCAAAGAGTCAAGGCCAAAAGGAGTGGTTTTTGGTGCACACTAGGCTCGGCCTAGTCATTGTTTGGGCTTGGCCATGCTTGCTCCAGATCTGGACAGAGGTCAAGTGATGGCCAGAGATCGGGTTATGGTGGTGGTGGAGCAAGGGGAGGTGGCCAAGGTGATAGAAGAAGGATATAAGTGAAGTTAAGTGGTCTAGGCATTGTTTTCAAGGATTGCTTTACAAGTTTGAGGGTTTTGCAATATAGTGAGGCCATGGTCAGATCTGGGTCAGAGGAGGGGAAGGTGGTGCTGCTGTAGATGGTGGTGGTGTGGTCGGTGGTGGTGGAGATGTGGGGCCGAGCAAAGCTATGAGATGTCATGGCAAAAATCAAGCAAAACAAAGAAGAAGAAGTAGAAAAATGAGAGGAGGAAGAGAGGCCATTGCTTATTTTTCTTTGCTCAGATCTGAAATGGATGTTTATTGTTGATGGAATGAGAAACTTTCACGTGAACAAGCAAAAGAAAAGGAACGGCTACAATAAATTGATGCATTGATTGAAAAAGAAACGGTGAAACGACTTTACGTTTCTTAGCTTTTAAAACCTTCCATACTTCCTTTTCTTTTAAATCAAGTAAAACAAAATAAACTTCAGCAAGTACATCTAAAAACCGAAACAAAGTGAAATAAAATAAAAATATATAATTAAATTCAAAATAAATATAAAAAGAATTAAGGAAATTGCTTAAAAATTGAAAACAAGGTTCAAAAATTACAATTAAAACATCAATGGCTTTGTAAAAATATCTAATTCATTTAAAAATATTCTAAAGCAAAATTTTGAAATAAAATAATTTATTTATCATTTCTAAAATAAAATAAAAAATTAAATTGGAGAAAAATAGAAAAGAACTAAAGAAAATTTTTAAAAATTGAAAACAGGGCATGGAAATTACAAGAAAAATACTACTAGCTCTAGAAAAATTCCTACCCCACTTCAAAAATATTAAAAGACAAAAACATACAAAAAATAGAATATCAATACATATTACAATAAAATATGTCAAAGAAAATAAAATTTATACTATTTAAAATAACAAAATTGCAGAATAAACAAATTGCACTCAATATTGAAATATACATAACTTTCACAATTTAAATCTGTTTCCAACGAAACAAAAAGCAGTGTTCCTAAAATTTTATGTACTTTCAAAATAAAAGGAAAAAAGTTTAAATTTTCAAACTTTTAAAATTTTAAATTTTCAAACTTTTAAAATTTTAAAATAAAAGTCAAAGTTTGACTATTTTGACCAAAAATTCACTTTTTGGAAAATATTCTTTTTCGTCATGCTTTGGAATGATAATTCATATCAAAACTAAAGTTTATCATTCAAAATAAATAAAATAAGTTTTTTTTAAATCAAAATTTGATTAAAATAATTAAAATATACAATTAAAAATAATCACATAATACAGGGTTGTTACATCCATACAACTCCGTTGCGGGATCGAACGGAAACGAAGGCACTTACAAAGAAGTCCTTGCAATCCGGATATTCATTAATCACGACCGGACTTCCCATCACAAAGGGTAATAAATTTCTATATCGGAGATCAGCCGATGCAGAAACATTCGACGGTAATCCTTCCGTTTTCACAAATATCCGGTCTTCAACACCGGTCATCAAATGCAATCCATAACGACGTATCACATATTTAGAATGGGTTATACGACCCCAAGGTCCTTTCCCGGCTAACCCGAATAGTGAGCGCTTATTTTAAATATAAGTGTGGCATTCAAATTCAAGCAAATCACAACAAATACCTATTTAAAGGTAAATATTGATAGTCGGATTATTTAACTATCAATAGGTATGCTCAACATCACTAGATTCCAAATAATTTCCCAAATTATTTACTTTCCAAAATATCTTTACTAGATATATAATTTCCACACTCAACCATTTGAAAACAAATTTCAAATCAATTTCCTTAAACGGAAACACTTTCATTTCAAAATGGGTCATTTAAACCAATTAAATAAATCCTTACTGATTTACTTTATATTTACGTTCCAAATCCGTAAATTTATTCCCACACTTCAAAAATCAATCAACGTTTATTTTTAAACAAATTTCCCTTTTTTTTATAAATTCCATAGTGAATTTACAATTCCAAAATATCTATGAATATATGATTTCTAAATCGATTTCTAATATTCATTTTCAACTTATCTTTAAAAGATAAAATCTCACAATATTCACTTCATATTGGAAAACATTTCCATACTTATTTAATAATAATAAGTAATTCACAAATCCATTTATTTTCAACACTTGGAAAATATTCAATATACTTAAGTCGAAATTAAGTATATATTTCATTCTTTAAAGAAAACATTCTGTTAACACATTTATTTAGGTCAAAACGAATGTTGCGTAAAACATCGTTACGACAACCCAAAATCACTAGTATAGGGATTCAAAATTAAGATTGATATATAAATCCCAATACTATACCAAAAAACATTTCCTTTCGGAAATCATTTACTATAACAACAGTGTTATAATCCACCATTTCCTTATTTCTCGAAAACGTCTATTTCAACAATGAATGTTGAAATATATGTATTCGATTCATAATACATTTTAAAAAATCTTTAAATCATTTAGATTCATTTTATAATATCATTTCCCAAAACATATCCATTTTATTTAATAATATATTCACTGTCCAAAATCGCGAATATACTTCACTAACCCAATTTCAATATTTACTACACGTTTTATTTCAAGAATTTATTCGCTATCCAAAATCGCGAATATATTTCCTTTTATAAACTTCTATATTCAATTTATCAAATTCAATTGATTTCGAATTTATAAACATTGTCTATAAATTCCATTTCTATTTATAAACTTCGATTTATAAATCTCCTTTATTAATCCAATTCAATTTATATAACTCAATTATATACCAAAAGTCTATATTATAAGTTAAATACTTATAATTCATTTATTTACAAATCATTCTTTTAAAACTTCACAAATTATAAATCTTATTACTTATAAGATTTCATTTATAGCCTTATTTTCAACATTAACAGAACTCCTTTTAAAATTCCATTATTTTCGATTTATAAAATATATATCTTATAAATCTCATCTATAAACTATTTATGCTTCATCAAAGATTCTAATTTAAATGCAAAAATCCGATTTATAAGTTAATCACTTAAAATCTTTTATTTTATAACATCTATTCATTTTATAACTTCTCAATTTATAAGTCTATAATTTCATTCACTCAAAAATCCATTTGTATACTTCATTTTAACACTTAACAAACTCGTTTTATAGTTCCAATATTATTAATTTATAAATATCAATTTTAAAAATCTTTTATTTACATCCTTTATAATGATTCAAAATTCCAAATTAAACCATTTTATAATTTAATCACTATTTATTTCCAAAATCTCAATTTGGTTATATTTTTCAAAAATCATAATTTTAAATAACATAAAATTTTATAACGTTTTAATTATTTAAACTGAATCAATTCGAAAATTTAATAAAACGTATACTTTCAAAAATCACTTTAAAAATCCCTTAAACATCAAAATCATTATTTTTAAACTTCAAAAATGGATCCGATGATGCAACACACCAAATAGTCAATCACAACTTCCAAACATCATATATCGCTATGATAATCAATCAAATATCACAATATCTAAAATCAAATAAATACTGGTGAGGAATCCAGTTTGATCCCTCCAACCTGTTTCCCTGTATCCACAAACAATAGCACAATACCAATTTCGTTCCAGTACGGAATATCGCGGTGCATGAGATTTATAAAAATATTATCCGCTTAATAGGCGGCGCAATAGGGTCTCATCCGCTACATACTGCGGGAAATCAACTCCAAGTACATAAATAATACCAATTTCACTATATGGTGAAATATTCGCGGTATATATTTTTAATAACTAACCTCCGCTTACTAATGGCGCATAATGTCTATTTTAACAATCAATAGATAACAATCATCATTCAAACATACAATCAAGAAATTTTAAATATAACTATTTAAAATTTAAATCGAAACTATTCGATTGAGTGAGAAGTTCTCACCTTGATTTTAATTCTGTTCTAGCGTTTTATTTCGAATAAAATTAAACGGACGTTTAATTTCACCCGAAATTCAAACTAGATCCAAACGACTCCAATCCAGTTCCATAGCGTAGTGCTCGTCAATACGAATCCAAAGCAACTGGTTTCGTACGTTTTCAACCTCGTATGAACAAGTTATCAATTTTTATACATCGTACAATTTATAATATAATTAATTTACAATTAACATTTCATTTTCTAACCCTAATTCAAATCTGGCCGTTAGATTTTCAAAACCAGATCGTGGCCGTGACCACGTTTTCTTCTTCCTCCCGTTCGTACGCGAGAAACTCATGCGCATGCATCAGATTTCGAACGCCGCACCACCATTTCATCGACGAGAACACGATCAGAGACCCCAACGACGTACGCCGTCTTCCTCCACGCCCACGTGCCAAGTGCGGCCCCCCTAGTTCCTCCTTGATCTCGAAAAACACCACGAAACGCGTGCCAAACGCAGGCCAATTGCACCACGATCGCCGCGAATTAGGTGATCATAGCCATTGATCTCGTAGAGCTCGTCGAGCTCTTCATTTCCGTAGTTGGAAATTCTGTGAATCGAGTTGTGGATTTGAAAAAAATTGAGGAGAAAGAGATGAATATTTTTGGCCATTGAAATTTTCTGGCGGCTGGAGCTCAAACCCTAGGGTTTTGATGCAAATAAGAAAATGTAGGTCCTTTTTATAGAAAATTCACGAATTACTATTCATCCGAAATTTTTCGAACTCCAAATCTCGCGCGGTGACCGGCGTTTCTAGGGTTTACCCCACGTTCCGAACACAATGGAACGTGTTTCGGAGGCTAATTCGATCATCTGTGCGAGTTACGGAAATAAATGATCAAATTTAAATTAAATCGATTTAAACTAATTTCTATGCGTTTTGGCTTGCCCCGGACAAACCGTAAATCCGATTGACAAGAAATTTGAAACCTTACAATAATATCTCATTATGGATCTGATGAAACTGGTTTCGTCGAAATCCGAGACTGTTTGAAAATGGCTATTTTTCAGTCGATAATTAAATATTAAAATATTCAATTTTCACAGATTAACTTTAAATTCAATTTTAAAAGTTATATAACATTATTATAACTTAAATATGATAAAATAAAATTTTACAAATTAATTTTAAATCATTTTAAACCCAATTTTCAATTATTTCTGTAATTTCAACTATTAAATTATCGATTTAATTATGCAATTAAATCCAAATATTCGAAATAAATTATTCGACTTATAAATTCCACTTATTAATATTTAAAATCAATTAAATATACGAATTTTACTTAACAGAAATTCTGGGTCGTTACAAACTTCCCCCCTTAAAAGAATTTCATCCTCGAAATTACCAAGTAAGAAAAATTCACAAAATCCATTAATTTCCCAAAACATAGTTAAACTTCTTACAATAATTTTTTTACTAAGTTTCCAAATCATACTTAGTTATCTTTTCAAATCCAACTACTACTGTTTAAGTTTCAATTGCAAATCAAAGTTATAGTTTTCACAAAATTTTCCAATTTTCTCAAAAAATTTCTAACGCCTTAAATTTTCGGAAAAATTCGCCTGAGTCTCCTTTGCGCGGCTCGATCCGAAAAAAGAAAATGACAGTATATATATCACAAATATACATCTCATCAAGTGATGAGGCATCCCGCAGGGAAAAAAGTGTAAAAGTACGATATTTAATCCGAGATATGTACCTTATATTTTATTAGCGAGCATATACGGCTAATATAGCGCGAAAGCGAGCTCCAAATGCGAAGCAAGCGCAATACGCACCTACTAAACACTCAACAAACCATGAGAATCATGCATATATGAAAATAGTATCAATATACATCATATAGCAACATAACAACTACATGTGCCAACATAGCAAATGCATTCAAAAGCAACAAATGCAACCATCAATCAACTATCATCCAACCATCATCCAACAAATTCATAACCAAATCAATATAAATTCACTTCTCATTAATATTCATTGAATTGGTTTTAATTTTAATCACATTTGATTCATTAACATTGGATTTACTAACATTCATTCACATTCAATTTCAATTAGTTTGCATCCACTAATTTACATTCAAGTTAGTTTACTTTCCATTCAATCAAATTCAATTTTATTCAACTTCATTTTCTTCCAATTTGAATTCAATTACATAGCTTTCCATTTCATTAATTCATTTTCACTAACCCTTAATGAATTATATACAATCGACTGACAATCATATAACAACCAATGTATATCCAATATAACCAAATTTATTCAATTTACATTCAATTTGGTTCAACACTCTTAATTCAATTGGTTGATATTAAATTGACTTCCGTTCAATTATTCAATTTCTCAACTTCATTAGCTTCTAATGAATTAACACTTATATTCATTGTTTGATACTAATTATTTACATTCAATTGATTAATATTTCATCCATTTATTAATTCAGTTGCTAATTCCTTTAATAATATAAGGTTGAATTTCATTTATATAACTCAAGTTTATATTCATCACTTCTCTTGATTAATTTACTTCGATACCAAAATCAACCTTATTCAACTTCACTTAAGTTATATTCTCTTTCAAACATCATTTGTTTAACTTAACTTAAGTTTCCACTTATAAATTAAATCCAGCTTCCAATTCTGAAGAAAATTTTATTTAACTTTTACCAAAGCTAAATTTATTAACTCATATTATAAGTTCAAAACTTATTTCACTTATATTCGTCAATTTCAGTAGCTTATCTAATCCAAATCAATTTATTTATCATTCCTTTAGTTAAATTTAAAATCACATGTCTTTGATGACAACTCAAATTTATTTAAACTTGGATTTTAATTTCAAATTTGTTTATCACAACAAAACTTCAATTTCAATTTACTTTAGTAGAAAAACCATCACACATCAGTATGAAAATGATACTGATGATGCTGCAATCATCATCCTTATTATTTCCCGGCAACAGTAGTGAATTTATGCTTTAAATTCTTTCAAAAACTTTCCTTTTATTCATAAATCATATTTACGAATCTTTTACTTATAGAATTTCACTATTTAACTTTTAATTTTGAAAAATAACTTCCAAAATAAACAGGATTCAAAATTTTCAAATTCATAGTCCAAATTTATTTTTATATCTACAACTCATATTAGTAAATATATCCATATAGTTTCACCTTTATATACAAGATTATATCACAATTGTAAATCATATTAATTATAATTCCATACCTTATAATTAAATTGCTTATACAATTATTCTTTTAATTAACTTATATTCATTTATATATTTATATTTTCAACAACCAAACAATCAATTCATATACACTTTAATAATTTTGAAAAATTATTCCCTTATATATAAAATATAATCAAGGTAAAATTATTTCATTTACTCAATGTAAAATGATACTATGTCGACTTGCCTCGTTTAAGAGTTTAGAAACCCCTATCGATTACGGTTGTATACCCCGCACCGACCAGAATTCATAAACAGCTCAACGGATAAGCAAACACAATATAAAACAATTTCATATTCACTAACAAATACGCACTCGTATCTATTATTACACTCACACTCATTCTAGAGTACTACTGAC
Source organism: Allium cepa (assembly GCA_030765085.1). NCBI lineage: Eukaryota > Viridiplantae > Streptophyta > Magnoliopsida > Asparagales > Amaryllidaceae > Allium > Allium cepa. Next base: position 439,061,991 of record CM060944.1, read on the forward strand.
TCTATCTCTAATGAGTAATTTCCAACAGAGCTAAGGTTGTCGCTTAACCATAAGCTCTGATACCAAATGTAACGTCGCGATTTTTCGTCGCTCGAAAACCGATATCAATACGTCCACTGTATCAACTATCGAGCAATCGAATGCCGGAAAACCGAAATGTTATGGTTAAAGAAAAAGAAAGAGGTAGAAGAAGAGAGAAAAAGATAGAAAAGAACAGAAAGAAACAACGAAACAATATCAGAATCTCACAATCGTAGCGGAACAACATATAATAGATAAATAAATAATCTTTAAACAAAAGAACTATATCAGTTATTACATTACATCTCAATTACATTTTATTACATCATCAGAGTGTACAACAACAAAACAGCGGAAAAGAAATACTATATACTAGTGAATACGCCATGCCACCCAGCTTGCCTCCAGCAACTCCTGAATTCCAAAATATCCTGATAACCTGACTCTAGACTGCCCATATGGAAATTGGTGGGCACCCAGAGTTTAGGAAGGAAAAAAATAAACTCCGAGTCAGTCTTGTGACTGGTGTGAGAACTAAAATAGTTTATTTTTAAAACAAAGTACAGGATAATTTTAAAATAGATTCGCATGCTTTTTAGAAAATGAGACTACCATAAGGCCTCCCGCATACACACACAATGCAAACGCAGAATCGGAGGAGATTTCTCCTTATGATAGTCAAAGATGCTTGATACGCATTAAAAAGAAACATTTGATATTATTACTAGTGCATAGTGTAGGAAAAATCATTTCGAAAGTAAAGATATAAATCTTAGCCAGCATAGGCATTTCGCACTTATGCCTACTATAGCAACAATGTTCAATAGCAGGTTACCGCCAGATTCCATGGCAGGTTATACAACTAAAACCGTACAGGGTTCGTATTGTTTCTTTGGATTTCCAACAAATGGTCAGACCAAGGAACTTCCATTGCCACATGGGTACGCCTCTGGAAAGATGACCCCAGAACCTAACCGGATCTCTGTCAACATAAGGCCGGGTTACCCCTAACTGGGTAACTACTCACACGAATATGTCATTCCCCGATCGTAACCGATCTATATCCGAGGATCCTCGATATCCAACAACCACAAAACAGTAAATTTGCAGCAACAACACAGGTTAAGTATCTGGGCTCCATACCATGATACCACCTCTATCCAAAAGGAATGACATACACTAAAGGGGCGCTACCCCCTAATAACCTTGTCACATCCTTCCTGTTTTGACCATTTCCGGGGTGTGAGTTCCGACGAAGTCTCGTCCACAAAGCCACGCTTTATACAAAAGCTGTGCTTTGATCATCAAATGCTCAAAAGCATTTCGTATGCCACATCACCAATTTGGGAATGTATCACTAGTAACCATCAACTACATAACCTCTAGGGTGTTAAGCTAAGAGAATAAATTCTCCGCCACCAATGGAAATATATTTGATAGAAACCAGCTTTACATCTCAAATTGTAACGTCAGACACACATCCATACAAGTCCGTTCCGGGATCGAACGGAACCGAAGGCACATACAAAGAAGTCCTTGCAGTACGGATATTCACTAATCACGACCGGACATCCCATCACAAAGGGTAATAAATTTCTATATCGGAGATCAGCCGATGCAGAAACATTCGACGGTAATCCTTCCGTTTTCACAAATATCCGGTCTTCAACACCGGTCATCAAATGCAATCCATAACGACGTATCACATATTCGGAATAGGTTATACGACCCCAAGATCCTTTCCCGGCTAACCCGAATAGTGAGCGCTTATTTTAAAAATAAGTGTGGCATTCAAATTCAAGCAAATCACAATAAATACCTATTTAAAGGTAAATATTGATAGTCGGATTATTTAACTATCAATAGGTATGCTCAACATCATCAGATTCCATATAATTTCCCAAATTATTTACTTTCCAAAATATCTTTACTAGATATATAATTTCCATACTTCAACCATTTGAAAAAAAAATTCAAATCAATTTCCTTAAACGGAAACACTTTCATTTCAAAATGGGTCATTTAAACCAATTAAATAAATCCTTACCGATTTACTTTATATTTACGTTCCAAGTCCGTAAATTTATTCCCACACTTCAAAAATAAATCAACGTTTATTTTTAAACAAATTTCCCTTTCTTTTATAAATTCCATAGTGAATTGACAATTCCAAAATATCTATGAATATACGATTTCTAAATCGATTTCTAATATTCATTTTCAATTTATCTTTAAAAGATAAAATCTCAAAATATTCACTTCATATTGGAAAACATTTCCATACTTATTTAATAATAATAAGTAATTCACAAATCCATTTATTTTCAACACTTGGAAAATATTCAATATACTTAAGTCGAAATTAAGTATATATTTCATTCTTTAAAGAAAACATTCTGTTAACACATTTATTTGGGTCAAAACGAATGTTGCGTAAAACATCGTTACGACAACCCAAAATCACCAGTATAGGGATTCGAAATTAAGATAGATATATAAAATACAATACAATACAAAAAAACATTTCCTTTCGGAAATCATTTACTATAACAACAATGTTATAGTCCACCATTTCCTTATTTCTAGAAAACGTCTATTTCAACAATGAATGTTGAAATCTATGTATTCGATTCATAATACATTTTAAAACATCTTTAAATCGTTTAGATTCATTTTGTAATATCATTTCCCAAAACATATCCATTTTATTTAATAATATATTCACTGTCCAAAATCGCGAATATACTTCACTAACCCAATTTCAATATTTACTACACGTTTTATTTCGAGAATTTATTCGCTATCCAAAATCGCAAATATCCTTTTATAAACTTCTATATTCAATTTATCAAATTCAACTGATTTCGAATTTATAAACATTGTCTATAAATTCCATTTCTATTTATAAACTTCGATTTATAAATCTCCTTTATTAATCCAATTCAATTTATATAACTCAATTATATACCAAAAGTCTATATTATAAGTTAAATACTTATAATTCATTTATTTACAAATCGTTCTTTTAAAACTTCACAAATTATAAATCTTATTACTTATAAGATTTCATTTATAGCCTTATTTTCAACATTAACAGAATTCCTTTAAAATTCCATTATTTTCGATTTATAAAATATATATCTTATAAATCTCATCTATAAACTATTTATGCTTCATCAAAGATTCCAATTTAAATGCAAAAATCCGATTTATAAGTTAATTACTTAAAATCTTTTATTTTACAACATCTATTCATTTTATAACTTCTCAATTTATAAGTCTATAATTTCATTCACTTAAAAATCCATTTTTATACTTCATTTTAACACTTAACAAACTCGTTTTATAGTTCCAATATTATTAATTTATAAATATCAATTTTAAAAATCTTTTATATACATCCTTTATAATGATTCAAAATTCCAAATTAAACCATTTTATAATTTAATCACTATTTGTTTCCAAAATCTCAATTTGGTTATATTTTTCAAAAATCATAATTTTTAATAACATAAATTTTTTTATAACGTTTTAATTATTTAAACTGAATCAATTCGAAATTTTAATAAAACGCATACTTTCTAAAATCACTTTAAAAATCCCTTAAACATCAAAATCATTATTTTTAAACTTCAAAAATGGATCCGATGATGCAACACACCAAATAGTCAATCACGACTTCCAAACATCATATATCGATATGATAATCAATCAAATATCACAATATCTAAAATCAAATAAATACTGGTGAGGAATCCAGTTGGATCCCTCCAACCCGTTTTCCTGCATCCACAAACATTAGCACAATACCAATTCCGTTCCAGTACGGAATATCGCGGTATATGTGATTTATAAAAATATTATCCGCTTAATAGGCGGCGCAATAGGGTCTCATCCGCTATATACTGCAGGAAATCAACTCCAAGTACATAAATAATACCAATTTTACTATACGGTGAAATATTCGCGGTATATATTTTTAATAACTAACCTCCGCTTACTAACGGCGCATAATGTCTATTTTAGCAATCAATAGATAACAATCATCATTCAAACATACAATCAAGAAATTTTAAATATAACTATTTAAAATTTAAATCGAAACTATTCGATTGAGTGAGAAGTTCTCACCTTGATTTTAATTCCGTTCCAGCGTTTTATTTCGAGTAAAATTAAACGGACGTTTAATTTTACCCGAAATTCAAACTAGCTCCAAATGACTCCAATCCAGTTCCATAGCGTAGTGCTCGTCAATACGAATCCAACGCAGCTGGTTTCGTGCATTTTCAACCTCGTATGAACAAGTTATCAATTTTTAAACATCGTACAATTTATAATATAATTAATTTACAATTAACATTTCATTTTCTAACCCTAACTCAAATTTGGCCATTAGATTTGCAAAACCAGATTGTGGCCGTGACCACGTTTTCTTCTTCCTCCCGTTCATACGCGAGAAACCCATGTGCACGCATCAGATTTCGAACGCCGCACCACCATTTCATCGACGAGAACACGATCAGAGACCCCAACGACGTGCGCCATCCTCCTCCACGCCCACGCGCCAAGTGCGGCCCCCTAGTTCCTCTTTGATCTCGAAAAACACCACGAAACGCGTGCCAAACGCAGGCCAATTGCACCACGATCGCCGCGAATTAGGTGATCATAGCCGTTGATCTCGTAGAGTTCGTCGAGCTCTTCATTTCCGTAGTTGGAAGTTTTGTGAATCGAGTTGTGGATTTGAAGAAATTTGAGGAGAAAGAGATGAATATTTTCGGCCATTGAAATTTTCTGGCGGCTGGAGCTCGAACCCTAGGGTTTTGATGCAAATAAGAAAATGTAGGTCCTTTTTATAGAAAATTCACGAATTACTATTCATCCGAAATTTTTCGAACTCCAAATCTCATGCGGTGACCGGCGTTTCTAGGGTTTACCCCACGTTCCGAACACAATGGAACGTGTTTCAAAGGCTAATTCGATCATCTGTGTGAGTTACGGAAATAAACGATCAAATTTAAATTAAATCGATTTAAACTAATTTCTATGCGTTTTGGCTTGTCCCGGACAAACCGTAAATCCAATTGACATGAAATTTGAAACCTTACAATAATTTCTCATTACGAATCCGATGAAACTGGTTTCATCGAAATCCGAGACTGTTTGAAAAATGGCTATTTTTCAGTCGATAATTAAATATTAAAATATTCAATTTCCACAGATTAACTTTAAATTCAATTTTAAAAGTTCTATAACATTATTATAACTTCAATATGATAAAATAAAATTTTCAAAATTAATTTTAGATAATTTTAAAGCCAATTTTCAATTATTTCTGTAATTTCAACTATTAAATTATCGATTTAATTATGCAATTAAATCGAAATATTCGAAATAAATTATTCGACTTATAAATTCCACTTATTAATATTTAAAATCAATTAAATATATGAATTTTACTTAACAGAAACTCTGGGTCGTTACACATAGAGATTTTGAAAACTGGTTTCAAAACTTGCACTTGAATGCTTTTACTTCTTTGTTTTAAAACTGAGTTGCTTGCTTTGATTTAACTTGTGTTGCTGTAGTTTAGACTTCCATGCAGGCTTGCCTTGCTTCATATTTTACTTGCTTGCTTAAAAACTTAGGTGGAAAAAAATGCTTTGCATGCTTTAGTTGTTTCTCAGATTTGAAAAATGCAGATGCTCAGGAATAAAGCATGCATGCCTTAACTTCTTCAAAATGATTTGCAAAAAATGAATTTCAGGTAATTGATTTGAAGATGGTTACTGGTTTGATTTTTGAAGATGAACAGAATTGAAAAATGCAGGTAAGTTTTTGATTGAAGAAGAGTTTGCATGCTTGAATTAACATTCTGGTTTTAGTGATGAGTTTGAGAATTGAAAATCAAATTTGAACATGATTTTAGTTTTAAGTAATTGGTTACTGATTTGACTTCAGATTTGAGCTGAAGTCTTTAGTTTTAGAGAATGAAGATTAGAAAAGAAAGAAATTGAAGAAAACATGCTTATATAAGTTAAGATGGTTCATTTTAAAATAAAATAAAAAATTAAAAACAAATATGACACTTGTACTAAATCTTTACATTTGTCAATTAGATTAGATTATTAGTTTACATTTGTCCCATTAGTTACTTAAGATATTAACACTTGTTATATACATATTTTACTAATTTTTATTTAATTTAAAAGTAAATAAAACCCTTTTCTTATTTATTAAATACTTATCTATTTATAAACTACTTTCATATGTAAATCTATATGTGCATTCCCTTTTTAAAGAAAAATGAAATAAAACAAATTATATAAAAATGAAAGCTTACTCATACAATTTAAATATGTTTATTCTTTTAAATTTTCAAAATTAATTCAAATTCAAATTCTACTTAAATTTAAAAATCCAATTTAAAGCTAATTTATAACATATACAAATTTAAAATAGAAATTCTATTAACCTATCTATTTTTTTTTACTTTCTTTACTATTTGAAAATAACATATTTATCAAATTTAAATAATTTATAAAAGAATTATAAATTACTTATCTTATTTAACTTATTTAAATGCATTAATGTTTAGCATATAAATGGTATTTTAAATTTTCATATATAATTTCAAATTATATTTATTAAGCTATATTCAAAAAAGAAATAAAATAAACCTTTGTTTATCTTATTTAAAAATTAAAATTTGAACATAAAAAGAATAGGTTTTATTCTGATGAGAAATTTTTATCCGATATAATTACAACTGATCCAAATGATCTATATAATCATTTTTTATTTTTGAGGATTTGAACTCAATTTTGTTTCCATAATTATGGGAAGAAAGGCGCATTTTTCCAGAAGATAAAAAACTATTGCATTTTTGAACTTCTGCGTAGTTTTGCTGTTAAACAGGCGGTCAAAAGTTTTAAAAAATCACTTATGCTTAAAATATAATTTAAACAATTTAAAACATTTTCCTTAAGTATCTTAAAACCATGTAGTTACTTATTAAATAGTTTTGAATAGTTATATATTAAATAAAATAATAATTTCCAAATTATCAGAGTGAATATTAGAATTTAAAAATAAGATTTTAATTGTTTATTTAACTTCAAATCAAAACTTATATATTTACTATATATATGTGTGTGTATATATATATATATACACACACATTATAAATAGAAAGCATTTTATTAGCTTTTAAAAAATTTAAAATTCACAAATTAAATATCTATTTAATTGGATTGTTAAATCAAGTCAAATTTTATTAACAAAATTTATCAAATCAATTTAATTTTAAATATAGATTATTAAATTGATATTGCTAAAATTTTCGGGATATCACATTTAAACTTAATTTAAAAATGTATTTAAGTGTAATTAAAAGGATAAATGTTTTAAAATATATGATTAGGTAATTTATTAAGGAAATGATTTATCTTAAATTAAGGTTTTGATAATTAATGAAGTAATTAAAGGGTAATTAATTTATTTAATAAATTAATGATTAAGGATTGACTAATTTGTAAATTAAGAGTTATAAGTTAATTTAATTAGAGATTAATTAGTTGGTAATTAAGGATTGATTAACTTGTAATTAAGAATTAATTAATTTGTAATTAAGTTTTATTAATTAATAATTAAGGATTAATAATTAAAGAGTAAGGAATTAATAGCTAAGATATAATTAATTAAGGTTAATTAATCAAGGTAATTAATTAAGGTTAATTAATCAAGGTAACTAATTAAGGTTAACTAATCAAGGATGATTAATTAAGATAGATGATTAAGGAATGATTAATTAATTGGGATGAAATTAATTAATGTTAAGTAAGCAGGATTAAGATATCCAAGTGAATAAAGTTGGTGATTAAATTAATTGGAGATTAATTAAATTAATTAGGTATTATATATCTAATAAATCTTGTGTATGGATGGTTGAATGATTTTTGGATGATTTGGATTGTTGTTGTCTCTAATGAGCGATTGAGATGTGCTATGATATTAATGGGTTGAACTGTGATAATGTGGGTTATCTATTTGAGTTAAATTGTTGTGTGGTATGATATCCTGAATATGAATTTTATTGTTTTAAAACTTAATAATTTGGATTAGAAATGATATTGGAGATGCGAAGAGACCAGGGTCGGGTATCAGTAATACCCAAAACCACTTCGATTAGTAAACTAAGTTCTTTATAAATTGGATTTGTGAAATTATATAGGCTGGAATGGAATGAACTGAGTAACATGGACATTTAACCGGAAAACTGTTGTGTGTGATAAATGATTGACTATAAGAACTCGTAAAAGGTACGAGTTACCCTGATATTCACATATGTTATAGCTTGGTATTTCATATTATATGGGTTTACTCAGGCTGGTTTCCAGCCTGACCCGGGTGTTACTTTGTTGTAATGCTCGGGTCAGACCGAATATTATAGATTTCCAAGTAGGGACGTTTTGGAGTCGGGAGGCGAGCTGGATGGCAGGAACTTATGGAGTGTAATCCGCTGAGTATATTACTGTTGTTTATCTGGGACATGTTAATTCTAACTGTACAGCTTTTGTGTAATGGATGTAACTCTGATGTATTGATGTAAATTAAGTGATACAGCTTTTCTTGGTATAAAGGATATTATTTGATATTATATTTGATCTGTTGCGAATGTGGGATTCTGTGTTTGGTTTTTGTTTCTTCATCTACCTCTTTTCTTTTTTACCCTAACTATCGGGAATTTTCGGCGTTTGAATATTCGGCATTTCTACTATGAACGTATAATGTCGAATTTTTGGGGTCGAAAATTTCGGGTCGTTACACGTAAACCAGTTTAAAGGACTAACTTTTGGGTATGATGGAATTAGGTCCCAATTTTTTTTCCTTAGCTTCGGAATGGCATCCAGGATTTGACTGAGTATAAGGTTTGTTATGTTTGGAGTTAGAATTTTTTAGGAATGAATAGTGTTGGATGGAGAGGATTTGGGCTAAGCCCATTCACTAGCCTATAAGTGACCAATTACTCTCATTTTCTTTCATTCACGTGCATTCCTTCTCCACTTTCTCTAATGTCCTCCTAATTACTTCTTAATCCACTTATAATCCTTAAGCCCTGAACCCATTAATTAAATTTCCTAAAATTAAACAAAATTCACTATAATTCCTCTCTTCTAATTTTTTACAGAACCCATAAAGAAATTAGATTGAATCGGATTTTTAAAGGAGATCTCAACTTTAAAGTAATCTTGGAATTGGGTTTTGGTGCTTTGAAGCTTTTTTTTTCGAAAAGAAGAGGTGAGTGAGATGATGCTCCTTATCAATTTGTATGCTATACTTCATAATTTCTTTATTGCCTAATATTGATTATATGAAGTTGTTTGAAGATTGATTGGGTTAGTTTGGACTTGTCTTTCTGTTGTAAACATGATTAGTTAATCCACTAATTGTTTAAGACCCTAATTACTATATTTCAAAAAGTTAGTAGAATTGATTTGGGGTTAAATTGAGTGATTGTATGTGATGTTATGATTTGATTTGTGATTAATTAGTTAGTATAATGATGTGCATGTCATTAGCAAATATTATCAAATCCATTTCAATTGATTTACAAAAAAGTTAGTAAGCTAATTAAAGGATTTAGGAGTTCTACACCCATCATTAAAATGATTAGAGACCCAATGAGCATTAATTAGTATTTACAAAATGGTTTGAATATTTTATAAATGAAAATTATATTTTATAAAATAGAAATGAGATTTTATAAAATAATAAATGATGAATATTTGATTTTAATGAAGTGATTAAGTATTTTAAAGGGCTATAAAGTGATTTATAAGCAAGTTTGATATTATGTAAAATAGAAAGATATTTTATAAAATGATATAAGGAGAAGTTTCACTTTTATTGAAAAGATTTAGTAAATAAGAGTTAGTTTGGATTTAAGTAATAATTGAATTACTTATCTGAATATACGTATTTGTGTACGAGCGGGTATATATATATACGTGCACTTGGAGTTAAGCAACAATTAAAAAAAATGTTAATATTGTAGTTAGAATCGTTGTGTGATTATTTGTTTATATAGATATGCAATTGTTTGATTATATAGAAATATAATTGATTACAAGTCTGTTGCGGGCATTTCACATAGTCATAATGACTATCATATGCCATATGTTGAGTGAGAGAATGTCGGACCGAGCAATTGTCCCGGTGAAGTCCGAAATGTGGTTTGTGTTTTGTTGTCCATTTGCATGAACGTGTGCGCATAGGCATGTACAAATGAGTGCATCGACAGACGTATGGGCTACGCATAAGGCAAGAATGAAGATTCATATTATGTAAATTCATGGTTTGATGTCTCTAGACTGAAGAGGGGTTCTGCACGATCACAACAGAAGAAACGACGAGTCATTTGGAACTACGGATTGAAAGTTATGGAAATTTCTAGGTTATTCCTACCCATGACAAGCATCCAGACGTTTGACTTTGGTCGCCCTACGTCTAGATAAGTCCTGGGGGGCAAATAGACATAATTAGTGCATTTTAGGGGTTTCTTCACCTCTAAACCTAAATTTAGATGTCTAAAATTAGTTTTAGAAGTACGAATTATGGTTTACATGTCTGAATAAATGTTGTTCGAATTTTGTTGATCGTTCATTCGAAATTTCAAAATGCGATATCTTTCACATATGAAATCCGATTGCGGTGCGGTTTGAACCATTTTTTACCATACTTCAAGTGCTAAACCCATAAAAATTTGGTAAGTTTTGGAGTACTTTGATTTCGAGGTCCACGTGAGACTTACCCTAACACGTATTCCAAAACCGTAGATTTTGAGTTAGACCTGGAGGGTATACTGAAAGAGTATTATGATATTGAAGTCATTTGTTCCATTTAGAATGTGATTCGGGTTATTATAAGGTTTTGTTAGAATTTTCCGGTGGATTTTTAGGCCATGGTGACTGAAGCCGTGAATGGCGATTACATAGTTATATATGAAGTGAGTTCGTACTCTATGATTTCGAATTTAGAGCAGTATACGATTTGTTTGGTGTTGATTTGTTGTGAGACACCAAGGGTATGAACTTATGTGAACTACCTAGGGTATGTGTGACGACCGCCCATGACTCCCGCACCAAATGAAGGGAATAGTGCGCTGAAAGGTGTGCAAGGCAACCATGGACGATAGTCAGGGTAAAATAAAATTCGCAGAATCTATCGTATAACTCACAGCGCATGGATAAAATACAATAGAGAAATATAATATAGTGAAGCCTCATAGAACATATCATCATCATATAAGCAACATAGCCGTTTTATACAATCATCCACACAAATCCATACATGAAAGCCTCACTACAAATCACTCAAATCAAATACAGCAGCGGATACCCAGTACATATAGAAAGAAATAATATGCATAGCCTCCTGCTCGTCTTCGTCATCATCAGCGGATCACTCTAAGCACAGCACCTGCCACCTGCTACCTAGTCTGCCCATCCCAACATGGATGAACAGCCCAAGGTAATAAGAGGAGACATAAAACCTTGAGTCAGACAAAGTCTTAGTGAGCAGTAAATTAACTATCAAACATACCAAAAGAGCATAAGGAATAAAAGGAATAGGAACCAAACCATCCCACTCCACCTCTTCTCACAGTGATAGCCCCCTGACACACACTAAGGAGAAGCAATCATAGCATAGCAGGTAATTAAAATAAAGCAATAATCACTCGAGTCAAGGACGATGTTTTCCAAATACAAACCCCCAAGGCCTAAACCAAGATCAGATAAGCACCCAGAAAACACCGCTCTTGAGACCGAATGATAGTACAATCAAACATCCATGACTCTGGCTATCACTGTATCATTGCCTTGATATCACCGTTAGTTGAATGACCATCCGTCAAGGGCTAATGGTAACCCCGGTTCTAGCCATAACTCCGCACGTCGTCGCAGCCCGTGCCTAGGAATTTTCGCAACTACCCAGAGTACTAGCACGTCGTCGCAGCCCGTGCCTGGAACGTCGTCGCAGCCCGTTCCAACGTACCCTTGCTTTGAGCATGCTAGAACCTTCAACAACGATAAGATCTCAGCCTCCTAGTCATCCTCCTCGACGACTATATCCATACTAGCTCAAGCGCCTCTCAAGCTAACCATTATCACCAACCCGGATCGCATCACCGAGTAATCAACATAACTTTGCACGTCGTCGCAGCCCGTGCTTGGAACGTCATCATGACCCGTTCCATCTCAACATCACACTTTGCTTCATCGCATCATAGCAAAGTCTCATCTCAACATCATGGCTTGCCTTCTCGCATCATGGCAAAGTCCCATCTCGATCTCATACTTCGCCTCTTCGCATCATGGCAAAGTCCCTCATCATCGAATCCATCCATATGAGCTTCCACATCCGCTTCATATGCCATCGGCAGCTTTCAACATTCAAGAGCCTTTCCACTTAGCTTTTGAATCACCTTCAACCATCTTGTTCCAAATCAACTACAAGCTAACTTGGAGCAATCACATCTAACATACATTCAAACATTCAAGCATTCAAACAAGATATATTAAGCAATATCAACTATAATGGCAATTTCGTAATTAAGTGAGCAAAAGTCCAACATATGTGAAATCATAGTTTTTAGCATAGATCTATCAAATCTGAAACATGGGTTTTGTCTCTAATACTTGTTAAATAGCTTCTATAGATAAACATCTTCAAATATGATGGATCTACATGCAGACTTAAGGAAAATGCGAGAAAATGCTAACTTTAACACATAAACATAGTCACCAATCCAATATACTCCTTTGGATCCGCGTGAGAGATAACTACCACTCACCAAATCACCAAAACAACCTAAAATGAATCAACTACAGATCTGGACAGCAAGGACTTGGACTTGATCCGGAGAAATTTCACTTGAAACGGTGAAATCTAGCCTCTTCGGATGAAAATCTTCAACTTTGGCTCTTGATCTTTGATCTTGATCTTCGATCTTGGATGGATGTTAGAATTAGATTGGAATGGAGAAAAGAAGATGAAGAAATGTTGTAGTCGAGTCTTCAAAATGGCAGCACTTCGTCGCTTCAAAAACCGGTGCCAAAAAGTGAGCCAAACCCCTCTATTTATAGGCTGGATCCCCCATGAGTCGTCGCCCATAACTCCTCGCCGACCCAACACCTGAGTCGCCCCCGACTCATCCCATGCCGACTCAACACAAGCCTCACACGACTCAACAACCCAGGCCGACTCAACACCTAGCGACACACGACTCATCAGTCATACGACCTACCCCAGCCGACTCAACTACACTGCCTAACGACTTACGACTCATCGTTAAGTCGTGCCTACCGACTCATTTACAAACGACCTAACAACACAGCCTTATGGCCGACCTAAGTCCTAGCCGACTCAACACCTACCGACTCAAGCTCTACACAGACACGCACACGACAGCATGTACACGACTCAACTACGATGCCGACTCACGACCTAACACTAAGTCGTCTGGACGACTCAACTACCACCCGACTCATCTACCCATGAGTCGGCAACACCACTATGCCACAAACCATTGAGTCGCATACTATCCTAAGTCATCTAAGTCGTATCCTACTGAGTCGGTCATCACTTAACTCGGCAACTCACTAACTCGGCCACACCTACACTCGCTCCTTCTCTAAGTCGGTCACAACTCTAAGTCGTCCAAGCCTATGAGTCGAACCATCCTATGAGTCGTTCACCACTGAGTCGCTCACCTTGGGTCGGTCAATCTACTAAGTCGCTCTAACACTATAGGTCGTTAACTCTCATGAGTCGACCACTATGAGTCGGTCACGACTCAAGCCTTAACTCGGCTATGTTTATGAGTCGGTCACGACTCATCACTTCACTCGAGTTAACTTCTAAACGACTCAGGCTAGAAACAACACAAACAACGCTAACGACCTGCAAATTCTACGATTTATCGACACGTAAAATACGGGTCGTTACATTCTCTCCCCCTTAGGAATTTCGCCCCCGAAATTCCAAGCAAACAAAAGCAATCACAATTATTCCGCATGCCTACCATCCATAGCAATCAACAAACCATGCATCCAATTCTAGCCTCGAAGAGTCCGGGATGAGCTGCCTTCATCCTCTCTTCCTCCTCCCATGTACAGTCGTTAACATCATCACTCCATTGTACCTTGAGCAACGTAATCGTCTTCCTCCTAAGCTGTTTCGTATCGGTTTCAACAATACGAAGCGGCTTACGAGGTCTCGAAACAACAGGATCAACCTCCAAGTCTTCACAGCTATCAGCAAAAACCACCGTAGTTGGGTCGTGCACATACTTCCGTAGATAGGATACATGAAAAACATTGTGCACACCCACCATCTTCTCCGGTAACTCCAATCTATAAGCGAGTTTTCCAATTCGCTTGATAATCGGGAATGGTCCAACAAATCTCGGAGTTAACTTTCCTTTGTTCCCGAATCTAATAACATTCTTCAATGGAGAAATCTTCACAAAAACCATATCACCCACGTCGAATTCCAAATCCTTCCGACGATTATCTGCATAACTTTTCTGACGATCTTGGGCTGCCTTCATTCGTTGCCGAATGATCTCTATACAATCTGAAGTCTGTCGAATCATCTCTGGCCCAAGTATCAGCTTTTCTCCAGTTTCCAACCAACATGTCGGAGAGTTACACGGTCTTCCATATAATGCCTCATATGGTGCCATACCAATACTCGACTGATAACTGTTATTATAAGCAAACTCCACCAAATGAAGGTGATCTTCCCATGATCCTCCGAAGTCCAAAACACATGCTCTAAGAAGATCTTCCAAAACTCGGTTGACTCTCTCAGTCTGACCATCTGTTTGAGGGTGATAAGCTGTACTCAAACACAACTCGGTTCCCAAAACTTCCTGGAAGCTCTTCCAAAATCTACTAGTGAACAATGGGTCTCGATCGCTCACTATACTCTTCGGAACACCATGGAAACGAACTATCCACTTAACATACAACTCAGCCAACTTCGATGCAGTCCTAGTCGATCGAACAGGAATGAATCTTGCACTCTTGGTCAAACGATCTACGATGACCCAAATCCCTTCATTTCCCGCTCTTGTCCTAGGTAGACCATCGATAAAGTCCATCGACACTTGCTCCCACTTCCATGTAGGAACCTCCAATGGCTGAAGCAATCCACTGGGCTTCTTCTGCTCAGCTTTCACCAACTGGCAATTCATACACTTGGAAATAAAATTTCCAACATCCTTCTTCATACCTTCCCAGTAGTAGGTTCTCTTCATATCCCGATACATCTTATTTCCACCTGGATGAATTGTCAACTTCGAGTGATGACTCTCCCTCAGAACTTCATCTCTCAATCCATCTACATCGGGAACAACTAGTCGCCCTTGCTTTCGAAGCCAACCCTCTCGATCGACTTCAAATCCTTTATTCTTCTCTGGGTCCAATCCAGATTCCAAATCTCGGATAACCTTGACAAGCTTATCGTCTTGCTTTTGACCCTCGCCAATTCTTTCCACAAGAGTAGGCCTTATTGATAAGTTTGCCAACATCTCAGGTTCCAATTCGCATCTAGGCCTGAAATCAAATCCAGCCAAATACTCAAGACTCTTCCATTCCGAAAACATGGCTCCCAATCCTGCATGTCTTCGACTTAACGCATCAGCCACTGCGTTACCTTTCCCTGGAGTATAGGCTATACCAAAATCATACGATGCTAAGAACTCTAGCCACCTTTGCTGTCGAAGATTCAAATCCTTTTGGGAAAACAGATACTTCAACGACTTATGATCCGTAAACAGCTCGAATCTAACTCCCAATAGATAGTGTCTCCACATCTTCAAAGCAAACACAATCGCCGCTAACTCCAAATCATGAGTCGGATAATTCCTTTCATGCGGCTTTAGTTGTCGACTAGCATACGCAACAACTTTATGCTTCTGCATTAGCACCGCTCCTAGTCCAGTGCCACATGCATCGGTGTAAACCACCATCTCATCATTCCCACTTGGAATAGTCAAAACAGGAGCACTCGTCAGTCGTTCTTTCAGGATCACGAAAGCTTGCTCACACTTATCATCCCATTTGAACAACTGGTTCTTCTTCGTCAATCCTGTCAACGGTGCAGCTATCTTGGAAAAGTCTTTGATAAACCGACGATAATATCCTGCTAATCCAAGAAAACTTCTCACATCAGATGCATTCTTAGGTCTAACCCAATCCTGGATCGCTGCCACCTTAGCGGGATCAACCGCTATTCCATTTCCAGAAATAACATGGCCTAAGAACCTCACTTCACTCTTCCAGAAGTGACACTTCGAAAACTTAGCCTTCAGCTGATGTTTCCGCAAGATTTCCAAAACAATCCTCAAGTGCGTCTTGTGCTCTCCCTCAGTTCTGGAATAAATCAGAATATCATCCACGAACACAAGCACGAACTTATTCAACTGATCTCTGAACACTCTATTCATAAGATCCACAAAATATGCTGGCGCGTTAGTCAATCCAAACGGCATTACCAGCCACTCATAAAACCCGGATGGTGTCCTGAAAGCAGTCTTCGGCACACTATCCTTCGCCACTCTCAACTGGTGAAATCCCGTTGCCAAATCCATCTGAGAAAACACCTTAGCCTCGTGAAGCTGATCAAACAAGTCATCTATTCTCGGCAATGGATACTTGTTCTTCTTAGTCACCTTATTCAGTTCACGATAATCCACACACAACCTCAACGATCCATCCGCTTTGGTTGCGAACACAACTGGCGCACCCCATTCGGACACACTTCTCCGAATGAATCCTTTCTGCAAAAGGTCATCAACTTGCACCTTCAGCTCTTGCTGCTCCCTCGGTGCCATCCGCCTAAGAGGCATCACAACAGGTCTGGCTCCCTCAACTAGATCGATACGAAACTCGATCTCCCTATGCGGCGGCAACCCTTTGACTTCCTCAAAGACATTCTCAAACTCATTCACAATAGGCACCGATGACAGTCCATCCCGTGGAACAACTAGCGAATACATGAAGCTCATGAAGACGCCTTCTTCATGCTTACATCGTATCACAACCTTTCGCCCTTCCACATTCCCGACTGTCACCTCAAGCCTCTCACAATCAATCCTAGCCGCATACTTCCTAAGCCAGTCCATACCCAAAATAATTCCGAACCCCGCAAAGTTCAGAACAAAGCAATCACAAACAAACGAGCAATCATGACTCGACACAACTAGACCACGGCATAACATACACAAACATGACGAACCCCCTACCGGATTAGTCACAACCAATGGCCTATCAACAATATCCGGTTTCATACCTAACCGGCTTACCAAATCATCACAAACAAAAGAATGCGACGCTCCAGTATCAAACAACACTCTAACTGGAACACCACAAATAGAAAGAGTACCTTGAACCACCACACTCTTCCCCTTTTCTTCAGCAGTCGGAGCTTTTGAAGACGACGGCACAACTCCCAAAGCATAAGCTTGCACAACTTGCCTGTCCTTCCTCGGTTCTGGACAATCCTTCCTGAAATGCCCTGGCTTATCACAGTTATGGCACTTCGCCGGCGCCTTTGGATTCCTACAATCCTTGGAGAGATGGCCCTTCTTCTGACAATTATAGCAGGTCACTTCGCCCTTAGGCTTCTTCTGACCATCCTTACCCTTCTGCTGCTGCTGCTGCTTCCTCTTCCTATTCCCACTCTGCTGTGGTTTAGATCCTTCCCTGGTTACAGCAACAACAGAACTTTCCTTAGGGAACAAACTCTCATGCCTCAGAGCTTTCTCCACCAGCTTCTCAAATGGATCGTCCAGATGATCCACTAACTGCCTTCCTAGATAAGCATCCAGACCAGTCACAAACTTTTCATTCTTCTGGTAGGGAGAATCAATATATGATCTGGCATACTTAGACAAAGCTTCGAACTCAGAAATATACTCCAGAACAGGCCTTCCGCCTTGTTTGAGCTCCACAAATCTCTTGAACAAAACAGACCTCTGAGCAGTAGAGATGAACTTGGCTTCAAATCTAACTTGGAACTGCTCCCAAGTAATCTCCTCCTCTGGTGTATCTATAGTGATAGAATTCCACCAATCCGCAGCTCTCCCTTGAAGCTGCCTCGATGCAAGCTTCCTCTTAGTTGCATCCTCAATCCCTAGATCACCAAAAATCCTTCGGCAAGCATCCATCCATCTCTGCACTTCAATAGTAGACTCCGTCCCCAAGAAAACTTTCCCTCCAAGAGCAGTATAATCCTTGCAAAGCTTGGCAAAATCCACCGGTCTCGGAGCTTGGACTTGAACTCCCACATCCACAGATGATCCTGAAGCTGGTATTCTTCTCATGATCGAAGTCATCATCGCTTCGAACATAGTTCCATAATCAACAGCTCCTTCATCAGCACGGCTTTCCCTTGCAGCTGGTCTCCCTCTTCGACTCATCCTTAATATCTGTAATAAGAATGATTAGAACACCTTAAGAAACAACTGCATAAGGAGTTCAAATCCTTCTAGGCTACTATATTATATATAGTAATCATCCATCAAATTACAATTACGTCTCTCTTACGTAGTTACATCAGCGAGCGTTGGCTAAAATCGACTAACCAAAGCTCTGATACCAAATGTGACGACCGCCCATGACTCCCGCACCAAATGAAGGGAATAGTGCGCTGAAAGGTGTGCAAGGCAACCATGGACGATAGTCAGGGTAAAATAAAATTCGCAGAATCTATCGTATAACTCACAGCGCATGGATAAAATACAATAGAGAAATATAATATAGTGAAGCCTCATAGAACATATCATCATCATATAAGCAACATAGCCGTTTTATACAATCATCCACACAAATCCATACATGAAAGCCTCACTACAAATCACTCAAATCAAATACAGCAGCGGATACCCAGTACATATAGAAAGAAATAATATGCATAGCCTCCTGCTCGTCTTCGTCATCATCAGCGGATCACTCTAAGCACAGCACCTGCCACCTGCTACCTAGTCTGCCCATCCCAACATGGATGAACAGCCCAAGGTAATAAGAGGAGACATAAAACCTTGAGTCAGACAAAGTCTTAGTGAGCAGTAAATTAACTATCAAACATACCAAAAGAGCATAAGGAATAAAAGGAATAGGAACCAAACCATCCCACTCCACCTCTTCTCACAGTGATAGCCCCCTGACACACACTAAGGAGAAGCAATCATAGCATAGCAGGTAATTAAAATAAAGCAATAATCACTCGAGTCAAGGACGATGTTTTCCAAATACAAACCCCCAAGGCCTAAACCAAGATCAGATAAGCACCCAGAAAACACCGCTCTTGAGACCGAATGATAGTACAATCAAACATCCATGACTCTGGCTATCACTGTATCATTGCCTTGATATCACCGTTAGTTGAATGACCATCCGTCAAGGGCTAATGGTAACCCCGGTTCTAGCCATAACTCCGCACGTCGTCGCAGCCCGTGCCTAGGAATTTTCGCAACTACCCAGAGTACTAGCACGTCGTCGCAGCCCGTGCCTGGAACGTCGTCGCAGCCCGTTCCAACGTACCCTTGCTTTGAGCATGCTAGAACCTTCAACAACGATAAGATCTCAGCCTCCTAGTCATCCTCCTCGACGACTATATCCATACTAGCTCAAGCGCCTCTCAAGCTAACCATTATCACCAACCCGGATCGCATCACCGAGTAATCAACATAACTTTGCACGTCGTCGCAGCCCGTGCTTGGAACGTCATCATGACCCGTTCCATCTCAACATCACACTTTGCTTCATCGCATCATAGCAAAGTCTCATCTCAACATCATGGCTTGCCTTCTCGCATCATGGCAAAGTCCCATCTCGATCTCATACTTCGCCTCTTCGCATCATGGCAAAGTCCCTCATCATCGAATCCATCCATATGAGCTTCCACATCCGCTTCATATGCCATCGGCAGCTTTCAACATTCAAGAGCCTTTCCACTTAGCTTTTGAATCACCTTCAACCATCTTGTTCCAAATCAACTACAAGCTAACTTGGAGCAATCACATCTAACATACATTCAAACATTCAAGCATTCAAACAAGATATATTAAGCAATATCAACTATAATGGCAATTTCGTAATTAAGTGAGCAAAAGTCCAACATATGTGAAATCATAGTTTTTAGCATAGATCTATCAAATCTGAAACATGGGTTTTGTCTCTAATACTTGTTAAATAGCTTCTATAGATAAACATCTTCAAATATGATGGATCTACATGCAGACTTAAGGAAAATGCGAGAAAATGCTAACTTTAACACATAAACATAGTCACCAATCCAATATACTCCTTTGGATCCGCGTGAGAGATAACTACCACTCACCAAATCACCAAAACAACCTAAAATGAATCAACTACAGATCTGGACAGCAAGGACTTGGACTTGATCCGGAGAAATTTCACTTGAAACGGTGAAATCTAGCCTCTTCGGATGAAAATCTTCAACTTTGGCTCTTGATCTTTGATCTTGATCTTCGATCTTGGATGGATGTTAGAATTAGATTGGAATGGAGAAAAGAAGATGAAGAAATGTTGTAGTCGAGTCTTCAAAATGGCAGCACTTCGTCGCTTCAAAAACCGGTGCCAAAAAGTGAGCCAAACCCCTCTATTTATAGGCTGGATCCCCCATGAGTCGTCGCCCATAACTCCTCGCCGACCCAACACCTGAGTCGCCCCCGACTCATCCCATGCCGACTCAACACAAGCCTCACACGACTCAACAACCCAGGCCGACTCAACACCTAGCGACACACGACTCATCAGTCATACGACCTACCCCAGCCGACTCAACTACACTGCCTAACGACTTACGACTCATCGTTAAGTCGTGCCTACCGACTCATTTACAAACGACCTAACAACACAGCCTTATGGCCGACCTAAGTCCTAGCCGACTCAACACCTACCGACTCAAGCTCTACACAGACACGCACACGACAGCATGTACACGACTCAACTACGATGCCGACTCACGACCTAACACTAAGTCGTCTGGACGACTCAACTACCACCCGACTCATCTACCCATGAGTCGGCAACACCACTATGCCACAAACCATTGAGTCGCATACTATCCTAAGTCATCTAAGTCGTATCCTACTGAGTCGGTCATCACTTAACTCGGCAACTCACTAACTCGGCCACACCTACACTCGCTCCTTCTCTAAGTCGGTCACAACTCTAAGTCGTCCAAGCCTATGAGTCGAACCATCCTATGAGTCGTTCACCACTGAGTCGCTCACCTTGGGTCGGTCAATCTACTAAGTCGCTCTAACACTATAGGTCGTTAACTCTCATGAGTCGACCACTATGAGTCGGTCACGACTCAAGCCTTAACTCGGCTATGTTTATGAGTCGGTCACGACTCATCACTTCACTCGAGTTAACTTCTAAACGACTCAGGCTAGAAACAACACAAACAACGCTAACGACCTGCAAATTCTACGATTTATCGACACGTAAAATACGGGTCGTTACAGTATGGACTTAGATGACCTACCCAGGTATCGACCTTGTTGTGGTGTACCTAGAATGTTGTTGATGGCCATGACACACTCGACACGGTCTTTTGAAACCGTGAATAACTTTATCTTATTGTGATCGCATGGGCGTTTTTGGGTCCTACAATTATAATCTTATGAACGATTGGTCTTAGCAGTAGTGACCATATACGTTTTGGCGTACCTATTAGGTCTTAGCAGTAGTGGCTATACAGGTTATGGCGTACCTATTCAGTCTTAGCAGTAGAGACCATACACGTTGTGGTGTACCTATTAGCAATAGTGACCAAACATGTTGTGACGTACCTATTCAGTCTTAGCAATAGTGACCATACATGTTAGGCGTAACTTATAGATCTTAGCAATGGTGATCGTTATTTTGGGATCACGGTTTGATCATGGTATATTTATGTAACATCTCTCATCTTGAGACTTGAAACTAAGCGTTATAGACGCTGTAGTCATCTACAGTATTAATTTTCGATGACAAAATGCGGTCATGTTAATGGTATATATAGTATCAGAAGCGCAAGAATATGAAATAAAAGAAAATTTTCACATTTCATTTCAAAGTCATAATTTCATATTCAGTACATAACATTGCCCAGGTTCAGATAAAATATAATTATTACAACATACTCCAAGAGCGACATATGAAGATGCCCCTTTGGTTGATCAATGATGTGCATATAAATGTGCATATTTTTACTTCCATATTTAATCTACTTTTATTTAAATAATTGTTATATTTAGGTATTTTTACATGTTATTACCAAAATCCAAATGTCATCAAATCATCATTCATTCATCTTCAATTTAGAGACAAAATGTTAACTTTGTGCACATATTAATTTTTGAGAATATTTATTTGCACATTTTTGTTTTATTTGTAGGAATTTGGATGGAAAATGGAAGAAGCCGTCATGAAGATATGCACGCACAAGAGAAGAAAGCAAATGAAGATGGAAATAAATGGATTCATGAAATCATGGAGGACCCCACCTACTCACTTACCATAATCTACAATTGGGAGCTAATGCATAAGTTAGTGAGGATTAAAAGCATATACACACTTAATGGATGATTAATTCATGCTAATGATAACTTGGTGGCCACACTTCCTAAGGGGTATTTTGGGTAGTCCACAAAAATATGAATTAAGGTTTAAGGCATGTATAAATAACCCTCTTATGTTCATGTAATAAATGTTTTATCCTCTTATCATATAATGCAAATTGTAGCCTCAAATTAAATAAGAAATCAAATGGCCTCCTAAGCCTCTCTTTTTCTACATGTTCTTTCATCTTGTGTTCATTTTTATTACATGCTTTCTTCATTTTCATGTTAGTAGATTAGCCTTTTTTTATGCACTTAGTTTAATTTTATTTTTATACAAGTAGATTAATTCTCTTTTTATTAGCTTTTACTTTGCTTGATTTTTATGTTGAAATTTTTAAGTGTTGAAATGATAACACAAATGAGTGGCTAAACCCCTTCAATTTAGGGATAATGAAGCTCCCTAAAATTCTGTAAATTCAACATATTTTTATATTTATGATCTCTCTTTTTATGCTTCATGAAGAGTTGGATTTTGATGTAAGTTTATAAAGGGAATTTGATAATCTATGTTGTAATCACAAATGGACTATGCTTAATCCAACATAAACACAATTTACAACATCATCTACTTAAGTGATTTTGATTATGGAATTAAAATAGAAAAAAATTTTGATGATCTATATAACTAATCAAAAATATGATAAATAGATCATGCTTAAAATAGATTTTGTTTTAGTTCTGTATTCATTTTCATGAGAGTTGATAAGTGGTTTTAGTGTTGTATTATATTTTGGTGGTCTAAGTTATGTTAATTAATAACATAATAGACCATACTTATGGTGAATACATCACTAATTCCACTTAAAGTCAAAAATGGAGAGATCGTAGAGTATTTTTGTGTTGATTTATGTATAAATATGAGAATTGATTGGCCTCTAAATTGTTTTCTAATCTCATATTTTCAATCACTTTTTTTCTAGTTTATTTTTACAATTTTTAGCTTAAAATAATTTCAAATTCTTGGGTCAATTTGATTGAGGAAATTTTAAATTCGTTCAACTTCCTATGGATCAACCTATACCGGCCACGTACTAAAATTGTATGTTGAGCGTTTGCGGTTATTTTTATTATCAAATTTTTCGGTGATTTTCTAATTCAACAGAAAATTCATCATTTAACAATCAAAGTTACTAAATAGACAAATACAATTTCTACCAACACATACATACAACAAAATGTCATAACACAGCTGAAATAGTTAATAGGTAGTTTTCTAAATAGCTAACCCTTGCCTCCTGCATGTCTTAGGAAGCTTTATTCGTTGATCCTACTAAACCTGTAAACCCTTACTCTCAACCTACTCAAATTTTGAGCACCCAAAATTTTAAGGGGAAAACATAAACTTCGCGTCAGACAAAAAGCCTGATGTGAATAATAATATGCCATCTCAGTTAATTGATATCTAATGAGACCACGCCATTGAGCAGATCGAGTTTTTCCTCACTAGTACCCTTTTAAAACATACTTTTTGCCAATCAAAACCTACAACCAAACTGGTTAAGGTAAATAATATAAACAATAATATCATTAGGTATGCATGCAACCTAGTTAATCTTCAATGTCTTTCAAATCAGTTGACTATTCTTTCCAACATTTTGTTTTCATAGGATAACTACCAACCTTAGGCCTAACAGATATATCAAATTATGTAACAATCTGTTAGAAGAAAACTAGAAGGTCGGTCCGAAAGTTATTATTCCTTGGGTCAACTGATCCTAATGGTTTTGCGGGCTCACCAATAAACTGGCTCATCTTTTATATTCCTTTCTGTGCGTATACCTACTTTTAGTCTCACCCGCGACAAAGCATTATGTACCAGAATTTTGGACTAATATCAGCTAGGGGCTAACAGCTGAACTATAGGGTGCTACCCTACACCATTCTCATCTAATTTTCTAACCATTGAGTCAATTCATCCTTTCATAATTTACCGAAAGGTGATAAGAACAATAATCTCTTTGGTAAAATTCTAGGCTAAATACCCTTATTATTTCCTTGAAAATACTATTATGATATATATGCTTTAATAAACCATTTGATGAATCGAAGTCATAGGGGGTCTTCGTCCCTTAACACATAGGCCATAAGGCCAAAACAAAAAACCTTGAATAAAAATAAAATGCTACGACCCCATCGCCATTAAAGTCTTCGCCCTCTTTAACATAAAACTAAGCAAAAGCTTTTAACTTTTAAAACGCAAGGCCATAAGGCCGAAGATACACACTTTGCACTTCTTATAGCATCGAAGTCGAAGAGAGTAAACTTGTTTTGTATAATTTAAATCCTTTAAAAGAATAAGCTCGAAGTCATTAGTTTCAGCATCACTGCCTTGAAGAAACTCGCGGCTTCATTAGAGCTGAAGTCATAAAGAGCGGCATCGCTGCTCGTTCCGAAACAGTTAAAAAATTACGGTTGAAGCCATTAAAATGCGGCATCATATAACTGATAAGAAAGTAGACGTCATTAGTGCCGAGGTAGTCATTTCGAAAGACATGGGATCAGCGACACTGTAAAACAAAAAATTAAGTAATGCGGCCTTAACCTCTTCGAACACCATGATGAAGACGATGTCATTACTTGGCTTCCACTGACCAAACCCATGCACTCTATATCAATCGAAGTGATATCCTATTCATTGGTCTTGGACAATGTCGAAGTTCATAGAGGCAGGAAAATATAGTGTCACATCATGACTTTTGGAGTGGTATTACCGTAAGTAAGGTGAAAACTATTTTATTACCATTAAAAGTAATTGCTTTGCACCTAACCCCAATTATTTGTCAAATTCTCATCGGTTAATAAAAACTTTATCACTTTCTTCTCCAGAAAACAGCTGAATACCATGATTATCATTACTAAATCATTTTGCAAAATAGCCCTTTATATTAATATCCCATTATATCAATTAAGCCGTTCTAGCTTAAATAATTTATTAATCATTTTTAAACACTTGGGAAAAATCCCAAAAATCATAATAAATCAAATCTGTTATTTTCTTTAAGATCTAGGAATTTCGAGGCTAAAAGCATATTATAATTATTTTAAATAATTAAACTCGAATTAATCCATTTTACAGATTTAGAAAATTCACAATAAAATCTTACTTGTTAGGAAAATTATGAAATTCGAAACCCACTTCTAAATGATATTTTTGAACCTCACGTCAAAATTTTAGGTCATTTGGTCATAGAAATTAGGTTTTCAGTCTTATAACCACTTAAATAATTCCATAATAGATCATATTATTTATCGTTCAAGCATATAATCATTCAATAATCAAAAAATGGCATAATGGCGTTATAAGTTTCAAATTTTCCCTTAAAACCGAAAATATTAATTAAATCATGAGATGTATATATATTATTCACCTTGAATGGATTAAGAAAGTTGAGATTTCTATTGTTGATTTGAACCCTCAAAGCTTGGATCTTGTTTCTAAGTTCAATTCCTCTTAAACACTTGCTAATGGCCGGCCGTAAGCTTTCTTTAATTTCGATTGTTATGAAGTGATGAAAGTGAGGGAGGAAATGATGGAGCGAGGATTTATGTCTAGGAATTCAGGTATTTTCTCATTTTGCCCTTAAACCATATTCCTCCTTTATATTTTAATTTTAATTCATTCTTTTTAACCCATTCCTTCAAGCACGAGCTCTATTATTTACCAAATCCCAATTTCCATATCATTCTACATTATTTAATTTTATTTATCCAATTAAATACTCTAAATAATGTTAACTAATATTAGCGGTGTTACAGATTCCCCACCTTAAAGAATTTCATCCTCGAAATTACGATAAGTATACACAGCAAACATAAAAGCATAGATCTAAAACATACCATCAAACAAATCATGATAAGTGTCCCTAATCTTGCTCTCTGTTTCCCAAGTATATTCTTTCTCATCGTCACTCCACTAGACTTTTACCAATCTGACTGCCTTGTTCCTTAGCTTTTTATCATTCTTAACTACAATATGTACCGGATATCTAACTATAGTAATGTCCGGCTCCACTACTACATATTCCAATGCAATCGGACTTATAGTAGTCTTTGGATCTCGAACACACTTCCTTAGATGAGAAATATGGATAACATTGTGGACTCCTGCCAAACTGCTCGGTAACTCTATCATATAAGCGAGTTTCTTGATCGTCTCTATGATAGGAAATCGATATAGATATCTCACAGCCAATTTTCCTGTCTTTCCAAACCTTACTACACCCTTCATTGGTGATATTTTGACGAAAACATGTTCTCCAACTGTGAACTCTAAGTCTTTTCTTCTCTTATCTTCATAAATTTTCTATCTAGATTGAGCTTTCTTCATTCTATCCCAAATCAACTCAATCTTTTCTACAGCTTCTCTTACCATACTCGAACCAAGAACTAATCCATCTCCGGTCTCTATGCAACATACATGTGATTTACACGGCCTTCCTTATAAAGCTTCAGAAGGCGCCATTCCTATACTAATCTGATAACTATTATTGTAGAAAACTCAACCAAGTGCAAATGGTATTCCCACAACCCACCAAAATCTAGTACACCGGCCCTCAATAAA
Organism: Allium cepa; assembly: GCA_030765085.1. NCBI lineage: Eukaryota > Viridiplantae > Streptophyta > Magnoliopsida > Asparagales > Amaryllidaceae > Allium > Allium cepa. The sequence continues at coordinate 439,089,278 of CM060944.1, forward strand.
TGTTCAAGTACCTTATTGACCTCCCTGTCTTCCTATTTATCTATGGGTGATAAGCGCTACTCCTCTTAAGCTTGATACCTAATATCTTCTATAGATTTTCCAAAACAACAAGAAATCTCTATCGCTTATTATACCACTAGGTATCCCATGTAGTCTAACTATATTCTTCATGAATAACTTCTCTAAAACAGGTGTCATCCCTGTCGATTTAACGGGTATAAAGTGTGCTCTCTTAGTCAGTCTGTCCATTATAACCCACATACTTTCATTTCCACTTTTCGACCTTTGCAACCCATCCATAAAATCCATAGATATAGAATCCCATTTCCATACTGGTATCTCCAAAGGCTGAAATAACCCACTCGGCTTGTAATGTTCGACTTTTACTCGCTGACAGTTCATACACTGCTTTAACCATTTGCCTTCATCCCTTTTTATTCCTTCTTAAAAGAAACTTCTCTTCATATCCTAGTACATCTTAGTTCCTTCGGGATGAATAGTGAACTTCGATCGGTGACATTCCCTAAGAACTTCTTTCCTTAAGTCTCCAACGTCTGGAACACACAGTCGTCCCTTCTTTCTCAACTATCCATTTTGTTCAAGATAAAAATCCTTTAAGTCATCAATCCTAGTTCCACTTTCTAATCTTCTAATCCATTCAACTAGCAATGGACTGTCTCTTTGTTTAGAAGCAATCCTTTCGATCAATACCGATTGAACTTCCAAACAAGATAACATTGTGGTATTCTGAGTAGAACTGGCAGTCGATCTTAACCAACACCATAAGTAGTCAATGCTTCCAAGTCATTCCATTCAGCCCACATAGCTAACACCACGCTCTGATGTTTCTTGCTAAGTGCATCTACAGCTTTGTTTCCTTTCCCCGATGTGTACTCAATTTCAAAATCATAAGCAGCTATAAACTCCAACCATCTCTACTTTCTCATATTCAACTCCTTCTGAGAGAATAAATACCTTGATGACTTATGATCCATAAACAACTCGAATCTCTCTCTCCCTACAGATAATGTCCCCATACCTTCAAGGCAAAAATTACAGCAGCTAACTCTACGGCAGGAGTGGGATATCTAATTTCATCTGGTCTGAGCTGTCGAGAAGCATAGGCAATCACTTTACCCCCTTTGTATGAACATATCTCCTAATCCTATTCTGCATGCATCAGTATGTGCTACTAAATCTTGGTTTCCGTTTGAAAAAACTAACACGGACGCATTGTCAAGAAATGTTTCATCTTTTGATATGCCTCCTCACATTTATCTGTCCAAACAAACTTCACATCCTTCCTCGTTAGTTTAGTCATTGGTGTTGCTACATGAGAAAAATCCTTAATAAATCGTCGGTACTAGCCAATTAGTCCAAGAAAATGCTTTATCTCAGTCACGGTCTCGAGTCTCTTCCAATTATTAACTACTTCGATTTTAGCTGGATTTACTTACTCTTTCTCTGAGACTACATGACTAAGAAATTTCTCCTTTTTCTTCTAAAAATGACACTTCGAAAACTTCGCTTTTGACTTATGCTACCTCAGCTTCTCAAACACTATCCGAAGATGTACCTCACGGTATCCTTCAAACTTGTAATATATCAAGACGTCGTCTATGAATAATAATACAAACCTATCCAAGTGCTCTCGGAAAATCTAGTTCATTAAGTCTAAGAAGAAAGCAAGAACATTAGTCAATCTGAATGGCATTACTAACCACTCATTACTCCGCCCCCCTTAGTTGATGGAACCATATTGCCAAATCCAATTGAGAAAATACTTTGGCTCTACTCAAATGATTAAATAAATCATCAATTCTTGGCAGAGGATATTTATTCTTTATCGTCTTTTCATTCAACTTATGAGTATCGATGCACAATCTTAATGACTCGTCTGGTTTGTTCACAAAAAACCGTGGTTGCCCCACAAGGCATACTACATGGTCTAATAAAATCCTTTCTGTAATGACCTGTTTTTTTTACGCTTTTAAATTACTAAATTAAATAAAATTTTAATTAAAAATCCGATAGAAATAAAATTTTACGATTATTAAATGGAAATCTCTTTGTATATATGTTACAAATCCAAACAAAAAAACAAATTCGTAGACGACCAATTTCGATAAGACCAATAATGTAATACATATTAAAACGTAATGTAATAATATGAAATAGTCGTAACCAATAAAAGAAACCAAATTAATAATTTTAACGTAAGAAACGCGCGTTTTGCGTTAAATGAAAATTACGTTAAATAAAAATAAACAATAAAATTTCGTAACGGAAACTTGATATTTGGAATGCGTATAGTTAAACATAGCAACTGGTAAATTTTCGTCCGAAAATATGAAAGTTTATTTCGCGCGTAAATTTACTTCAATTTAATCAGTTAAAAAGCGATGAAAATAAAACATTTTCAGAACCAAAATATTTTTACATAGAAAAATTCTAAATCATCTTTTGAGCAAGTTGGCAGTTTGTCGCTTTTCCAAATTCGGAGATCTTTGGCTCCGTCGATCTTAATTTACTGCGATTTTTGCGCATTTTCCGTAGTAGAAAATTCGAAATTTTTATAATTCAATCGTACCATTGATATCTGTATACCGTTATGATCATCTGGTCGTGCTGATCTCTATGGTATATTCATTCGTAGGTTTTAGTGTTCGAGACACGATTTTTTTTTTTTTTTTTTGAACCGACCAATCGTATCCGCTACACATTTACACCTTTCGGCTTCAGTACCCTTTCAGTTCTCCACGACATAGTAACGCACAAACCACTATCATTTATTTCCTAAAATGTACTTTCTTAACTTTTGTGCTTTTATGGATTCTGTAAGTTATTGATGCTTCAATTCCACATGCTAATTCAATGTGACCTTGTTTTGAAATTTTAGAAACTTTATATGAATGGTTGGTAGCTGCTTCCTCTTCCCTACCTTACGTATTAGCCTTTATTCACCCACCTTCTTATTCTTACTTTTCCCCAGATCCTTAATGGCCGATCTATGGCCATTTTCAATTTATAAAAAAAGGGAATGTGACCTGCTTCTCGTGCATCACCCAACATCCAAGTAGTCCGCCTCCCACCCCAGCTCGCCGTAAACTTCCCCCGCCAACCACAGAACCCGTGTCTTCCCTTTGCCTAGCGTCTCCACTATGTTTGCATGCTTTTATTCAAGGTCTGGTGTGCGACCCCCTCACGCACGGCCAGCAACCACCACCTCTGTCCTTGCTCGGCCTCAACCCCGCACTGCTTGTGTTTCCCCAGCCACCGAGTGACGCGTCTCCACCGCTTCCACCACCTGATCCATGCCGAGACCCTATACCTCCACCGACGCAGTGAGACGACCACCAGGCAACCCTACCACCTCTGCCCAAGCAACCGACGTTGCCTCCTCCGCCGAGTTTCCAAACACCATATCACACTCAGCCGATCATCCAAACCCAACAGCCACCATGCTGCACCCACCACCACAATCCGCCCCCTCTTCTTTTGCTCACAAGTGTACGGGTACATTGTTTTTGTAATATGCATTCCTACAGTAATATATGTATGTATATGTTGTAATATGTTTAAGGGTATTAGTTTATATAAAATATTGATTTAAAATTTTATTATATAATATTTGCATATTATAGTATTTTACATTTATATGCCTAGTTATGAGTTATATAACCAACAGCCGTATGCTTATGCTTTAGTAGGTAAGTATATTTTTTACTATCAGAACAAAATTCTATTGCATATATTAATTTAATATGTTGGTTAGGTGAGTTTATATATACTAGTTACAGTTATTCATAATAAATTTAGTTAAAGTGTTATGATTTATTGCATATGTAGATTAGTTGTATATATTGGATTTTATAAGTATGTACATACTAGTTTATAAACATTTATACTGTTAGTATGTATAAATTTTGTTAATATAACATGTTGCGTTAATGAAACATATGTATACAAAGAAATAGGTGAAGTTTATTTTGATGGTTCTGTACCAATAATCATATGCTACAAAAACCTGTGTATTTGCATGTATACTATACTGTATATATGTTTGATTTGTTGTTATATGAGTTATGTTCTGTCAGAATAAATATTTAGTTGATAATATATTTATTAATTAATAATATGTTAGTTTATATATATGTATTATATAATATGTTAGTATATATATTTTAGAAAGTATAACATAAGTTTTGCAATTATATATATATATCGTTTCATATTTACAGATACTTTTAAATTGGAAGAAGTGGTTTTATGTATATATTTAGTTTATTTATCTACATATATATAGTCGACAATTAGTTATATATCTAAATGTTTGGAAATGATTACTATGGTTTTGAATATGTATATAGTTTGGAAAAGAAATTGTATACGTGGTTTCATATAGAAAGTTTATGTAGTACGTTTGTCTGGATATGGATATAAAACATTAGTTTACATATTTATATATAGGTTATATATATATATTTTGAAATAAATTGTTTATTTTAATTTTATAATAAATATTGATATTTGGATCTTCTCTTTATATATATATATATATATATAATTTAAATATGAGTTTAAAATTTTATATGAATTATTAGAGAAGGATATATATGGATATAATATATGTATAAATACAGACTTTATTTTGGTTTGGTATTTAAGTTGAATGCTGATTTTGAGAATTTAAATATATGTAATATATCTTGTTCTCATCGATTCCTATTTACCAGCTCTACCCGTTGAATTCATGCTTACTTTGCTTCGGAACTCGTGCTTGGATTCGTAACTCGTTTCATTATCAAATCTCCTCTAGTCTCGAAAGGTGAGCCATCACTCACGATTAATGTTCTTTTATTTATTAAATTTGATTTCAATTGAAACGACAATTGAAATATACTGTTGTTATTTATTGCACTGTCATGTATGTATCAGTTCACCTTTGACATCTGACACTGTTATCTGTTATGTATGCAATAATAATCCAGTTTGGTTGATAATTGATTGATTGTTTGTTGTTTATATTGGATGTTAAATTGGAACGTAAAAAGTGATGAATAGTATGCAATTGAATTTGACGTAGGATAGTTATAAATTTTGAATCGACATATGTGTTGAATTTGATTAGTTAATTTGAATAATATGACCCCTTTTAATTTTTAAGTTAATTGACACGTAAAAACTTATAAATTACACTTTGAACCTTTGAACGGATATTGGATAAATTGTTGTAGTATTAAATTTGAAATTGAAATTGAACGACAAGTGGAAAAACCGTAATGCAATAATCTTTAGTCTACATGAAATGATAGTGTAGATTCTAGAGATAATTATATTAATTCGCACAAACAACAATGCGAATTAATACGATTATTTCGGGATTATTTGAATTAATTTATTGGATTGTTATTGATTGTTGTTATTGCTTGTTTATTTACTTTGACACCATCCCAGTTATCACACTGCAAGTTCCCTTTGTTATGTTTTGATTTTTGAATTGAATTGGAATCGGGTTGAAATGATAAATACCCAAATGAACTTGACCTAGGATAGAGAATTAAATAAATCCGATTGGTAAATAAATTTATTTAAAAATAAAATAATGATTTTATTCGAGCAAAGAATAAGTTTTGAAATGAAGTTCGAATTTGAATGTTTATGAAAAAGAAATGTAAATATTGAAATATGAAACAAATTTTTACACAGTAATTGATGAAAGAACGTTGTTTGAAATTTAATTATTTAATAATTAAATTTGGAACTATTAATAAATAATTTAGAATTAGTAATAATTGAGTTTTTGGAATTATTAAGTTGAAATAATTTAATAATTAAATTTGAAATTATAATTAAGTTGGAATTATAGTTAAGTTGAAATTATCAAGTTGAATTTATAATTGAGTTGAAATGATTTGATAATTAAGTTGAATTCATAATTAAGTGGAAATGATTTAATAATTAAATCTGAAATTATAATCAAGTTTGTAATTATTAAGTTTTGAAATTACTAATAATTAAGATTGAAATTATTTAATATTTGAATGAGATTTAATGATTCGATAATCGAATAAAAATGGAATTCTTTGATAAGGGAAATTGAACTTTTGAATAAGTGGATTTGAACTTCGATAATAAATGAAATTGAGTTTCTTATTTATTAATTAAGCTTTGGGAAATTTAAGTAAGTTGATAAGTGAAATTAAACTTCTCGAATATATGAAATTTAGTTCTTTATTAATTGAGTTTGAAATTTGTAACGAAGTCAATAAATAAGTGAAATTAGTATTTCTTTAACAAGAAATAAAATGTGATTTATTGTAATGAATGGGATTTATTGAAATTAACGTAAGACTTGTAATTTAAAGAATTGATTTGACGAATTTGATTTATTTCAATTTGATTTTTTGATATAATGAAGTTAAACGTACGTAATTGATTTAAATGAATTGGAATTTAAATAGAAGTTGTTTTGAATGATAAATTAGCTTAGCGAATATTGAATGAAATCGATAAATGAATTTGAAATTGATTTGAGTGTTAAATTAATTTATTTAAATGATTTCGAAATAAAATTTATATATGAATTTGAATCAATAATTGAATTGTTTAAATAAAATTTGAAATCGAATTATAAGATTCTGGAATGGTAATTCGGAAGTTTTAAAATGTAAACTTTAGAAATTGATTTAGAAAGACAAACAAAATGTTGATTTATGAATTGAAATTGAAAATGAATTGATTTGGTTTTGAAATTTATTAAACGACCAATCGGTGTAATAATTACGAAAGTTATTAAAGAAACCGGAATCGGTTATGGATATACTCTCTATCTAAATCGAAAACCACTTTAATAACTATACGTGGAGTGATGATCCAGAATGAAGTGGTTGGAATGATGTACGTGATGACTGAAAAAAGAGAACGATAATGGATAGCCTTGACACTTGTGTCAAATTGGAAATGACTAAAATCAGGAGCCGTGCCGGGCCAAATGGGGTTAGCCACCTCGAGCGGACACACTTCTTCGTAACTATTACTCATTACTTGTGATTGATTGGTGCACCCTCGTACTTTCAGGAGTGTTGTTTCGCGGTGTTGCGATCGCTGCGGTGATGCGTTCTCACCAGTCCGGATCAGGCGAACGGTAGTTTCACTACCTTGGGTATTGCCTCATGTGCCTTGTCATACTTGTATCCCTATATACGCGACCAATACGAATTTGTTTTGTGTTATACCTATGGAGTACTCCCTGATATCCCACTAGTTTACAGTGGAGTTTACAGTGCTGTATAGACTATGACATTTATATAAAATGTGTTAAGGGGGATAATGGTAACGCCATAACACTATTTTGATATTTTATATTACTGATAGACATTATCTATTTAGCGTATACTACTACATAGTAGATAGTTTAACGGATCCTTAGAGGATGGTGATTCCAACATCCTTTGAGTTACTTGTATTTCGATTGCTATTTCACTTGAGTTGAATTTATTGATATAAGAATATTAATCCTGACTCGAGTGTTTTGTGTTTTGCTTTACGCTCGGGTCAGACTGAGTGGTTCAGCTTTTGAGACTCACCTTTGGAGTTGGAGCTTCGCCTGGAGATCCAGCTATCTATCCAGCTTTCAGATATTCGATGATTCCAGTGATGTATTATGATTCTTATATTTGACCGTTCTATTTGAGACTTCTGTTGTAACTTATTTAACTCTGATGTATCTTATATATTTATATAGTAGCTTCATGAACTACTATCACTTTACTTCCGCTGCATATTATTACTCTATGTCTGTGATTCTATGATTATTTATTTACTGTATATCTCAGTTTTGCCAAATTTAAATTAATAATTCGGTATTTTGGATTTTTCAAATCCGACGTGTGCGGATGCGAATAGTCCAAAATAGCGGGTCGTTACAGTTGGTATCAGAGCTTTTGGTAGCTCTAGGCAAAACTTAGCATATAGGGTAAATGTATTTACAGAATCACTCCCACTCGAGTTTCAATCTCTTCTTCTTGACTCGTTTCCTTGAATTTTGGAACGTTCCCTCGGTTCCGAAATTCATTCTTGTCCCTCACTACTCGTCTTCTTTCGATTCTGGAGCGTCCCATAAATCCACTCCGAATGATCTTTATAATGAATCGGCGATCTCGCCAATCTTCGAATCATTTGTAAATGGGTGAAACTCCTGTACAATAGACATCGATTTACCGGAGATTTCTGTATCCTCGGTTTACGATGCTATCTATCTCCTGCTATACCTGAATTCTATTTCTCGAGATCAAACGTAGATTTGCCTTGAAATTCTGCATCGATTTCATTCTTGAAGTTACGGTCGACCCGGTTAAGGTTGCCCGTGAATTAAATAAGCCTATCCATCTCCCGATTCTATTAATTGAATTATCTTATCTTCTGTTTCGAACTTATTGTCGAATCAGAATTCTCTTTAATTTGAGTACATCAAATTTGAAACCCTATCCTAATTTTGAAATTCATTCATGTATCATCGAGCAAAGAAATGCATTTGTAAACTAATATTTAAAATGTTTTATATACGTTGTGTTGTTTGAGTTGTTGATGTTGATTTGGATTTTCGATCGATTCGTTTGATCAACGCTATCGATAGGATTTCCAAAACACTTGAACAAAACAAACTGACACAATAGTATTTTCGAATTTAGTGAATAAAATAGTTTTGAATAATTATATTATATATAAGCATAAATTTTTATGAAATTAAATTGTTAATGAATTTGTTGTTGGAAATAATAATTTTTGATTTCATTTATGGTTGTAAATCATTGACTATTGAATAATATGAAGAATAAATTTATAAAACTTGGTTAAAATTGATTTGGAATCTAAATAGATTTAAACTAAATTTGAGAACTTAATTTCTGGTGATCTTAAACTGTGATTTGAAAGTTTTAAAGTGTATAGTTTTAAAATATTTTCAAATAGAAATCATTTCAAAGAACTTTAAATGATTAAATTAGAGCTCTTCTCTTTTGTCGCGGGAAAATAATTTCGGTGATGACGGCCGCATCATCGACATTCATTTTCAAGTTTCGAAGTGGAGAGACTTTTGTGTAGCTTTGCTATGGTTTGTTTTGAAAAATAAATAGATTTGAGTTTCTAAATTATGACTTGATTTATAAATATTGGTAAATGATTATTGATTTGATGTGATTTATTAGATGTATATATAATTTATTTCAAAATTGTTTGAAGTAAATTGAAAAGAAAATTCTTAAAAATTTATGTTAAGAATGATTTCAATTTTAAAACGAAGCCAAATTTTGAATGAATATTGAAACTTAACAAATTGGATTAGAAAATTAACTTGCATAATACCCAATACATTACAATACGACTTACCAAAACCATCCAAATGTTGAATATGTAATTGAATAATTTACAATGCGAAATGATGTTAAAAGAAATTTAAAATTGGAATAGTTATAATAATTATAAATATGCTTGTTATATGTGATAGGATATATTAGGTGGAAGTAATTTAATAGTAATTTAAAATTAAGAAGAATTGAATTTGTTGAATAAAATATGATTAATTATTAATAGGGTATAATTGGATAATAACACAATGAATAAATGAGATAAATAAATAAAATTTGTTCAGAAGGAATCTTTTGTTATCAAATATTAATAAATTGAATTGAAATCAACTTAATAAATAATCTTCAATTTAAAAACAAATTGTTGAATATAAATTTATTTAAATTGAAATTTATATGGTTTGAATTAATTGTTTTACTCTGTTTTCAATCTATTTTCTTTCTGTTTGTTTCTATTCTTCTACTTTTTTCCTTTTCGGGGACGAAAAGTTTTGAGTGGGGGAGATTGTAATGACCTGTTTTTTTTTACGCTTTTAAATTACTAAATTAAATAAAATTTTAATTAAAAATCCGATAGAAATAAAATTTTACGATTATTAAATGGAAATCTCTTTGTATATATGTTACAAATCCAAACAAAAAAACAAATTCGTAGACGACCAATTTCGATAAGACCAATAATGTAATACATATTAAAACGTAATGTAATAATATGAAATAGTCGTAACCAATAACAGAAACCAAATTAATAATTTTAACGTAAGAAACGCGCGTTTTGCGTTAAATGAAAATTACGTTAAATAAAAATAAACAATAAAATTTCGCAACGGAAACTTGATATTTGGAATGCGTATAGTTAAACATAGCAACTGGTAAATTTTCGTCCGAAAATATAAAAGTTTATTTCGCGCGTAAATTTACTTCAATTTAATCAGTTAAAAAGCGATGAAAATAAAACATTTTCAAAACCAAAATATTTTTACATAGAAAAATTCTAAACCATCTTTTGAGCAAGTTGGCAGTTTGTCGCTTTTCCAAATTCGGACATCTTTGGCTCCGTCGATCTTAATTTACTGCGATTTTTGCGCATTTTCCGTAGTAGAAAATTCGAAATTTTTATAATTCAATCGTACCATTGATATCTGTATACCGTTATGATCATCTGGTCGTGCTGATCTCTATGGTATATTCATTCGTAGGTTTTAAAGTTCGAGACACGAATTTTTTTTTTTTTTTTGAACCGACCAATCGTATCCGCTACACATTTACACCTTTCGGCTTCAGTACCCTTTCAGTTCTCCACGGCATAGTAACGCACAAACCACTATCATTTATTTCCTAAAATGTACTTTCTTAACTTTTGTGCTTTTATGGATTCTGTAAGTTATTGATGCTTCAATTCCACATGCTAATTCAATGTGACCTTGTTTTGAAATTTTAGAAACTTTATATGAATGGTTGGTAGCTACTTCCTCTTCCCTACCTTACGTATTAGCCTTTATTCACCCACCTTCTTATTCTTACTTTTCCCCAGATCCTTAATGGCCGATCTATGGCCATTTTCAATTTATAAAAAAAGGGAATGTGACCTGCTTCTCGTGCATCACCCAACATCCAAGTAGTCCGCCTCCCACCCCAGCTCGCCGTAAACTTCCCCCGCCAACCACAGAACCCGTGTCTTCCCTTTGCCTAGCGTCTCCACTATGTTTGCATGCTTTTATTCAAGGTCTGGTGTGCGACCCCCTCACGCACGGCCAGCAACCACCACCTCTGTCCTTGCTCGGCCTCAACCCCGCACTGCTTGTGTTTCCCCAGCCACCGAGTGACGCGTCTCCACCGCTTCCACCACCTGATCCATGCCGAGACCCTATACCTCCACCGACGCAGTGAGCCGACCACCAGGCAACCCTACCACCTCTGCCCAAGCAACCGACGTTGCCTCCTCCGCCGAGTTTCCAAACACCATATCACACTCAGCCGATCATCCAAACCCAACAGCCACCATGCTGCACCCACCACCACAATCCGCCCCCTCTTCTTTTGCTCACAAGTGTACGGGTACATTGTTTTTGTAATATGCATTCCTACAGTAATATATGTATGTATATGTTGTAATATGTTTAAGGGTATTAGTTTATATAAAATATTGATTTAAAATTTTATTATATAATATTTGCATATTATAGTATTTTACATTTATATGCCTAGTTATGAGTTATATAACCAACAGCCGTATGCTTATGCTTTAGTAGGTAAGTATATTTTTTACTATCAGAACAAAATTCTATTGCATATATTAATTTAATATGTTGGTTAGGTGAGTTTATATATACTAGTTACAGTTATTCATAATAAATTTAGTTAAAGTGTTATGATTTATTGCATATGTAGATTAGTTGTATATATTGGATTTTATAAGTATGTACATACTAGTTTATAAACATTTATACTGTTAGTATGTATAAATTTTGTTAATATAACATGTTGCGTTAATGAAACATATGTATACAAAGAAATAGGTGAAGTTTATTTTGATGGTTCTGTACCAATAATCATATGCTACAAAAACCTGTGTATTTGCATGTATACTATACTGTATATATGTTTGATTTGTTGTTATATGAGTTATGTTCTGTCAGAATAAATATTTAGTTGATAATATATTTATTAATTAATAATATGTTAGTTTATATATATGTATTATATAATATGTTAGTATATATATTTTAGAAAGTATAACATAAGTTTTGCAATTATATATATATCGTTTCATATTTACAGATACTTTTAAATTGGAAGAAGTGGTTTTATGTATATATTTAGTTTATTTATCTACATATATATAGTCGACAATTAGTTATATATCTAAATGTTTGGAAATGATTACTATGGTTTTGAATATGTATATAGTTTGGAAAAGAAATTGTATACGTGGTTTCATATAGAAAGTTTATGTAGTACGTTTGTCTGGATATGGATATAAAACATTAGTTTACATATTTATATATAGGTTATATATATATATTTTGAAATAAATTGTTTATTTTAATTTTATAATAAATATTGATATTTGGATCTTCTCTTTATATATATATATATATATATATATATATATATATATATAATTTAAATATGAGTTTAAAATTTTATATGAATTATTAGAGAAGGATATATATGGATATAATATATGTATAAATACAGACTTTATTTTGGTTTGGTATTTAAGTTGAATGCTGATTTTGAGAATTTAAATATATGTAATATATCTTGTTCTCATCGATTCCTATTTACCAGCTCTACCCGTTGAATTCATGCTTACTTTGCTTCGGAACTCGTGCTTGGATTCGTAACTCGTTTCATTATCAAATCTCCTCTAGCCTCGAAAGGTGAGCCATCACTCACGATTAATGTTCTTTTATTTATTAAATTTGATTTCAATTGAAACGACAATTGAAATATACTGCTGTTATTTATTGCACTGTCATGTATGTATCAGTTCACCTTTGACATCTGACACTGTTATCTGTTATGTATGCAATAATAATCCAGTTTGGTTGATAATTGATTGATTGTTTGTTGTTTATATTGGATGTTAAATTGGAACGTAAAAAGTGATGAATAGTATGCAATTGAATTTGACGTAGGATAGTTATAAATTTTGAATCGACATATGTGTTGAATTTGATTAGTTAATTTGAATAATATGACCCCTTTTAATTTTTAAGTTAATTGACACGTAAAAACTTATAAATTACACTTTGAACCTTTGAACGGATATTGGATAAATTGTTGTAGTATTAAATTTGAAATTGAAATTGAACGACAAGTGGAAAAACCGTAATGCAATAATCTTTAGTCTACATGAAATGATAGTGTAGATTCTAGAGATAATTATATTAATTCGCACAAACAACAATTCGAATTAATACGATTATTTCGGGATTATTTGAATTAATTTATTGGATTGTTATTGATTGTTGTTATTGCTTGTTTATTTACTTTGACACCATCCCAGTTATCACACTGCAAGTTCCCTTTGTTATGTTTTGATTTTTGAATTGAATTGGAATCGGGTTGAAATGATAAATACCCAAATGAACTTGACCTAGGATAGAGAATTAAATAAATCCGATTGGTAAATAAATTTATTTAAAAATAAAATAATGATTTTATTCGAGCAAAGAATAAGTTTTGAAATGAAGTTCGAATTTGAATGTTTATGAAAAAGAAATGTAAATATTGAAATATGAAACAAATTTTTACACAGTAATTGATGAAAGAACGTTGTTTGAAATTTAATTATTTAATAATTAAATTTGGAATTATTAATAAATAATTTAGAATTAGTAATAATTGAGTTTTTGGAATTATTAAGTTGAAATAATTTAATAATTAAATTTGAAATTATAATTAAGTTGGAATTATAGTTAAGTTGAAATTATCAAGTTGAATTTATAATTGAGTTGAAATGATTTGATAATTAAGTTGAATTCATAATTAAGTGGAAATGATTTAATAATTAAATCTGAAATTATAATCAAGTTTGTAATTATTAAGTTTTGAAATTACTAATAATTAAGATTGAAATTATTTAATATTTGAATGAGATTTAATGATTCGATAATCGAATAAAAATGGAATTCTTTGATAAGGGAAATTGAACTTTTGAATAAGTGGATTTGAACTTCGATAATAAATGAAATTGAGTTTCTTATTTATTAATTAAGCTTTGGGAAATTTAAGTAAGTTGATAAGTGAAATTAAACTTCTCGAATATATGAAATTTAGTTCTTTATTAATTGAGTTTGAAATTTGTAACGAAGTCAATAAATAAGTGAAATTAGTATTTCTTTAACAAGAAATAAAATGTGATTTATTGTAATGAATGGGATTTATTGAAATTAACGTAAGACTTGTAATTTAAAGAATTGATTTGACGAATTTGATTTATTTCAATTTGATGTTTTGATATAATGAAGTTAAACGTACGTAATTGATTTAAATGAATTGGAATTTAAATAGAAGTTGTTTTGAATGATAAATTAGCTTAGCGAATATTGAATGAAATCGATAAATGAATTTGAAATTGATTTGAGTGTTAAATTAATTTATTTAAATGATTTCGAAATAAAATTTATATATGAATTTGAATCAATAATTGAATTGTTTAAATAAAATTTGAAATCGAATTATAAGATTCTGGAATGGTAATTCGGAAGTTTTAAAATGTAAACTTTGGAAATTGATTTAGAAAGACAAACAAAATGTTGATTTATGAATTGAAATTGAAAATGAATTGATTTGGTTTTGAAACTTATTAAACGAACAATCGGTGTAATAATTACGAAAGTTATTAAAGAAACCGGAATCGGTTATGGATATACTCTCTATCTAAATCGAAAACTACTTTAATAACTATACGTGGAGTGATGATCCAGAATGAAGTGGTTGGAATGATGTACGTGATGACTGAAGAAAGAGAACGATAATGGATAGCCTTGACACTTGTGTCAAATTGGAAATGACTAAAATCAGGAGCCGTGCCAGGCCAAATGGGGTTAGCCACCTCGAGCGGACACACTTCTTCGTAACTATTACTCATTACTTGTGATTGATTGGTGCACCCTCGTACTTTCAGGAGTGTTGTTTCGCGGTGTTGCGATCGCTGCGGTGATGCGTTCTCACCAGTCCGGATCAGGCGAACGGTAGTTTCACTACCTTGGGTATTGCCTCATGTGCCTTGTCATACTTGTATCCCTATATACGCGACCAATACGAATTTGTTTTGTGTTATACCTATGGAGTACTCCCTAATATCCCACTAGTTTACAGTGGAGTTTACAGTGCTGTATAGACTATGACATTTATATAAAATGTGTTAAGGGGGATAATGGTAACGCCTTAACACTATTTTGATATTTTATATTACTGATAGACATTATCTATTTAGCGTATACTACTACATAGTAGATAGTTTAACGGATCCTTAGAGGATGGTGATTCCAACATCCTTTGAGTTACTTGTATTTCGATTGCTATTTCACTTGAGTTGAATTTATTGATATAAGAATATTAATCCTGACTCGAGTGTTTTGTGTTTTGCTTTACGCTCGGGTCAGACTGAGTGGTTCAGCTTTTGAGACTCACCTTTGGAGTTGGAGCTTCGCCTGGAGATCCAGCTATCTATCCAGCTTTCAGATATTCGATGATTCCAGTGATGTATTATGATTCTTATATTTGACCGTTCTATTTGAGACTTCTGTTGTAACTTATTTAACTCTGATGTATCTTATATATTTATATAGTAGCTTCATGAACTACTATCACTTTACTTCCGCTGCATATTATTACTCTGTGTCTGTGATTCTATGATTATTTATTTACTGTATATCTCAGTTTTGCCAAATTTAAATTAATAATTCGGTATTTTGGATTTTTCAAATCCGACGTGTGCGGATGCGAATAGTCCAAAATAGCGGGTCGTTACACTTTCCTTCTAAGTCCACTAGCTGCACATTTAACTCCTTCATCTCGTAGTTGTCATCCTACTAGGCGGTATACTTACGGATTCAGCTCCAAGTACAAGACTATTCGAAACTCAATAGCTCATTTCAACGGTGGTCCTGTAACAGGCTTAAAACATCTGCAAATTCTCTAACTACCAAAACCCGATTCAACTCATCTTGCTTCTCTATTATACCCATTAAAGCACAACAATCAAAACTTGGATTCTCAATTGAGTATACAATTTGATCGCTACTATTAGGGTGTCTTAGTGCTATTTTCCTATTATGGCAAAATATATTTGCATCATATTTACTTAACCAGTCAATATCCAAAATAATCCCAAAGCCCACGAAAATAAATGCAAACCGCAAGCAAATAAATGACCTAATAATGCAAACTCTAAATGGTCACATCTCATCCCTAGAGTTTCATACCCTCCTATCGGATTGGCAATCCTTAAGAAAGTAATTGGGTATGGGGGTTCTAGGTTAAGCTTATCTACCAAACAATGAAAAATAAATGAATGTGATGCATCCGTATCAAATAATACTCTAATAAGTAAGCCATGAATCAAAAGCGTACCTCCCATCACAACTTTCCCTTTCTCCTCAATTTTTGGTCTCGAGATAGCTGGTTCTAATGCAAACACCTTTCTTTTTTCCACCTTAGCCACTTATGGACATTTATTCTTGTAATATCCCACTTGGTCACAGTTAAAGAACTTAATGTTCTTCTTTCCAATGACTTCCTTTCCCTTGTCATTTCGACACTCATGAGTATAATGCCCATTCTTGTCACACTTGTACCACACAACCTCAGACTTTCCTTTCTTAGCTACTCCGCCCTTCTGAACTCCCTTCTTATGAAAGAACTTTATTTTATGATTCTACCCACTTCAAGCCTCCACTGCCTTATTTCCACCAAAGAAAGCAAGCATCTCCTCATTTTTCAAAGCCATCTCCATGACTACATCGCATGGATCCTTGAGGTGTGGTAAAGTTGCCCAAACGAGCTCAGGTTTTAGTCCACAATCTCATTCCTTTTGATA
The DNA here is from genome assembly GCA_030765085.1 of Allium cepa. Lineage (NCBI taxonomy): Eukaryota > Viridiplantae > Streptophyta > Magnoliopsida > Asparagales > Amaryllidaceae > Allium > Allium cepa. The sequence continues at coordinate 439,106,201 of CM060944.1, forward strand.
ACTATGTTAACGGTAGCATACCTATATCTTAACAACTCCTTAAATCTGTTAGCATATTCAAGCACTGTCATATCTCCTTGCACCTATTCTGTGATCTTCCTCAACAGAATTGACCTAGTGATCTCAGACATAAATCTTTCTTCAAACCTCCTAAATTTAGCCCAAGTCAAAGTTTCCTCAGCCACTCCAACAATAACATTGTTCCACTAGTATAATGCAGCTCCTTGCAATTGTCTAGATGCCAACCTCCTCTTTTGTTCATCATTCAATTCCAGAGCAGTGAAAATTCTTTTACAATAAAGCAAGTAATTCTCCACTTCAATCGCATCCTCAGTTCCAATGAATGGTTTCCCTCCATGTAACATCCCGCCTTTTCGCACGATTTAAACCGACACACGTGCCAGTTCAACCATACGGAAGGGCGGATTGTTATGGGGTAAATAAGAAAAAAAGGAGAAAGAAATAAAAGAAAACAGAATCTCGCAGCGGAAGGATAAAATATAATAATAAAATGTATAGTTTATAAATCTGTTTACAAACATTTATATACTACATATCAGAGTTACACATACCAATAACAATGCAGCGGAATTAAATGATGTAGTGGAATAATATAGTAGATACTAGTAATACAAATCTTCGTCTTCGTCCTCCAGAGCTAAATCCTTAAATCCTGAAACGCTCGGACTGACTCGAGCGAATTGAAAAGACAAAACACTCGAGTCAGAACTAAAAGATCTTATGTGAGTTAAATCAACAGGAGTAAATATGAGTGCAGTAACTCAAGAGATGCTCGGGATTTATATCTCTTAAGGATCCGTTAAACTATTTACTATGTAGTATATTGCGCTATTATAATAGTGTCTAATTGTAAAATAAACTTACTTTTTAATAGCGTTAAGGGGTTACCCATATAGCCCTTAACACAGAATATATTCCCATAGTCTATACAGTACCGTAATCTCCCCCGTACTGGGCGTCGTCAGAGGGCACTCCATAGGTATGGTACAAAACAAAACTCGTAGTAAAGGCTCGGTATGGTAGGTGACACGGCACAACTAGGCAATGCCAGGGTAGATATACCAATTGCTATCCGGGCTGGTGGAAACGCGTAGCCGCAGTTACCGCCCACCTCGAACAAACTCCCCCAAAATCAGAAATAGAAGTGTCCACTGAATCAATCCAAAGTTAAAGTATAATATCGAAGAGGAGCGTCCGATCAGAGGTATGACCTCATTGGCCCGAGAATCACTCCTGTTTTAGCCACCTTATGCCAACTCACGGGAGTCGGGTCCACGTATTTACCTTACAGGAAATGTCGCCACCACCTACTTCATCCTGGAATCTCCACCGCGTACACGGTTAGTCAAAGTGGTTTTCGGTATCGACAGAGAGTATGTCCATATCCGATCCCGGTCTCTTTGCCAACCCATCGTTATTATAACGCCGCGGTCATTTAAAAAGAGTTTACACTTTAAAACCAGAATAAAATTTCCATTTCAAAACTATGAATACGATATCAATTTAAAACCCAACACAATATGATATCATTTTATCTCAAATATAATTCTTTTCCAAAATCATGCTGGTTTAAAATTTAAATATCTGGAAACCAAATATTTGAAATATACTTTCAAAGCATAATATTTCGAAATTCAAAATTTTAAAACCATAACTTCTAAAACTTGAATGGTTTGGATATTCAACGAATGTAAAATAAATGGTTTAACTTTAAAGTTACTTTGTAAAGAAAAATAATTTCCATGGCTTTTCAAATATATTCCTTTATTTAAAGTTAAACCATAATTTAAATATCACTTCAAATTCCAAAAACCCCTTCAATTTCTATATATATATATATATATATATATATATATATATATTTGGAGTATTAATATTTCAAAACTAAAGTTGGATTTTCTTCTTTCAACAATTAATATTCTATTATTTAGTCTTGAATATTCATATAAATTCCATAAATAAAACTCCAATTTCTAGCAATTAAATATTTTCTCAAATTTACTTTATACTAGAATTTTCATTTTTAATTCATCTTGGAAAATCCAGTTATAAATATCATACCTTAAAATTTTCAAACTTAAACATATAAGATAAATTTCCAAATTCCATTATCTCAATTTTTCATTTTTATTCAACAGGTTTATACACAACTTAATTTTCAAAATTTTAACTTCATATGTATATATATCGAAGAATAATATTTTATAAAATATCAAAATCAAATTTTTATAAACCGTATCCCATCCAAACCATAGAAATCACTTTAAAATAATTTATATATAGACCACGGTGCCTGTATAAAATTTTCTATCCTATGGTCAAGCGATACGGATATTTATCATTTCAATCCGCAATTTAAAAATAAAATTTTGCGGTTGTATATCATTTCAAACCACAATCCCGAATGAAACGAAAAATGCATGATAACTTGTAGTTTAATGATATAAAATAAAACATCCATTCATCAACATCATCCATCATCCAAATCACAATCATCAACCAATAATAGTTCAATATCAATATATATCTGATAATATATATCAGGTAATAACTGGCGGTTATATTCAAAAATAAATATAATCAACTATTAAACTAACAGTTTATATTTAGTAATAAATTTTATAAATGTTTACTAGCAGTTCCGATGCAAATAAATAAATTCTAACTGTCAATTAATATGCAATAAATAAAATAAATTAATAGTTAAATTAAATAACGCGATTTAGCAAATATGATGAACAAAACATGCCAAACAGTTATAAATAAATTTCCACTCATATCTAAAATAAATTTAACAAACATAAAAACTTTTAGAAGTTGTGAGTGGGTTAAAGCACTCACCTTTTGAATTTAAATCGAATTTAAATCCGATTTAAACCCAAAAATTCGACTATCTCCAAATCTGTCCAAACCAGTGTCAAAAGATCTAGAATTTAATTTCGATCCTAACAAAAAAATTGGGTGAAACGGAGTCCGTATGTACGAGTTATGATTATTAGAACTAATTGAAATCAAAATTAACAAAAATAAATTAAACAAAAATAAAATACCGTGCCACATCCACTCTTCCCTCGTGAAAAACGCGTATGCTTCTTCTTGATTGCTAACTTTGTTCCGTAATTTTTCTTTTATTTCGATTTACTTTAATTTTCCTCCTTATTATATGAATGTATGCATTTTTAAAAGGTTTGAAAAAAAAAAAGATTTGAAAAAGAAGAATTGAAAAAGAAAATGATTAAAATAAGAACTGAAAATGGAAGAGAAAATTTAGATTTGAAAAGAAAGAAGAAGGTTTGAAATAGAAGAAAATTTGAAAAAGAAGTATATTTGAAGAGGAAGGAAAAATTAAAATCAGAGATAATAAGGAGATTTGAAGGAAAAAAAGGAAAAAAAAGAAGAAGATTATAATGGAGGCTATGGTTTCATTTGCGTCATATCTTATTTATAAGGTTAGAGTTAGGTTTAGGATCGAAGAGATTTGAAAAGAGAGACCGCTATTAATTAGAAATAAATGAAATGACGTTTCAGAAAATGAAGTTGGAAAATGAATGGAAAGAAATAAAGTAAATATGAACAAACTTGGTTTTGAAATATAGTAAATATGAACAACCTTTTTAAACGTAGAAGGTATTAAAAAGAGGTAATTATTTATTAGAAAGGGAATGAATGGACTAACTCTACACTGTAAACATACTTTTAGGATTCAAATTTCAAAACAATTGTTTACTTAATAAATTTTGTTAACCCTAAACACACCAAAATTAACTTCATTAACTCAAGTAATATTCGAATTTCTACGCATTTGGGTTTTTGTCTATGCATAATAATTTTTTATAATTACCTTAAAAATGAAAACATTTGATTTGTTTTTCCCAAAATGATCTCTAATTACCATTAAAACACACTTTTTGTTTACCATAAAACGACGCGTTTTTTTATTATTAAATCTATTAATTGCAATCACCGTTTTCTTTTCTTTTAATTGAAATATTTGAACTACATTAATTGCAATCACACAAAATTAAATTTTAAAACAGACAACTAAAATGCATAAAAATAAAAAAAAAATAAAAAAAAATAGAAAAATTGTTTATGCACAAGAGTAATAAATAGATTATTTTCCTATTCTTGTAATTAGTTTGTAAGCTAAACACAGTTCAAATAAACATATATTTCTTTCTTTAAAAATCAATCTTTCTATATTTTTATTTAAATTAAATTAAACCTACATTCATAGATGAAACATTCATTTTATTGATGTAAATGTTTTTTTTTTTGAATCAAAACTTTTCTTATATTTCACAAAACATAAGCTGCTTTTAATTGGACCTATTACAACTAGTATTCTCTCTCCTATTAATTTCAGTTGATTAAGTTTCAAAATGGGCTAAATGAATGTAATGATAAGTAAAACAATTACTTCCTATTAACGTAATATTTAGATGTTAAATTTTCATTTATTTTGCAATACTTCAATTAAATTAATAAATATTGCTCTCTATACTTAAATCTATATTAACAAAACGTTAGCTTTGGATTAGTAGAAATTGATTTACCAAAGTTTACTTACATAATACAAACTATATTAATTTGCCACCTATTAGTTCTTAATTATATTTTTAAGTTCGTTACACATCCACCTTGATTATAATTCCATCTATAAAGCAAATTTATTTAGCCTTAACATTACTACACTAAATCTACAATCAGTTTCAATTAATATAGAATTATATCTTAAATACTTACCATTTATTTATAAATTAGGTTACCTTCCAATAAATTTTATTCCTAAGTATTTGATTGGATTGCCATCTTTACTATGTCTATTATTAATTAGCTTCAAATTCTGCAATTTCACTTCTTAAATCCACCCTTTTCTATATTATAAATAAAATTTACATTGGTTACATTTCACATAAATGTATCATTTATTTACATTTATTACAAACTTATTTCCAATTCCAACTAAAAATCTAAATAAATGAATAGGCAACCTACCATAAACATTACCGTTACCTTTTTGTCACATACAAAATCTTTTATTACAAAAATCAATTTTTGCATATATTTTCATACTACAAATTCAATTTACTTACGTTCAAATTGTAGCCAAACCTGACTTTTAAATTATTTTATATAAAATTGGGATTTCATTAAGTTTATTAATTATTACCCTTAATTGGCATTTATCACCTTGTATTCTCGTTATCATTTCATATATATGATTCCCAATTCCTTATTATTGACTTAAATTGGCATTACTAACATTGCATTAAACGTTGTTACTTAAATCTCTACCCAATAGTAATTAATACTCTAAATAAATATGCTTACTCCTTTCGTTATTTATTAATTATCATAAGAAACGTTTAATCATTTCAACAACATTGTAATTTCAAATTACCTACATTGATTGTATACGTTTTCCATTATTATCATTTATGTAACAACCCGCATATTTATCGATTTTATATTTAAATATTTTATTTAAATATTTTATCGTTAGTCGGATTTTAGTCCGAAAAGCTACTTTTTGCATACGGTAGAATTAGGACTCGAGACCACTCCCATTGAGTTTAAAATGCCGTTTGCGACCTTTTTGAGTATAAGCTTCGATATGTTTGGAGAAAGTTGATTTTTGCTACTTTTTCCCGCTTAGGGCTTTGGTTGGACTGAGCCAATTAGCCACTTAACTCAGTTCCAACACTCTCCTCTTCATTCACTTCTCTTCTATTTTCCTAACACTCAAGCTCAAGCAAAAATGGAGGAAGAGAATGGGAAATAGAAATTCCTAAGCCCTAGCTTGCTTTGCAAATCCATCTCCTTGCTCCAAAGTTCATGAGAACCCATTGGTAAGCTTCTCTTCTTCTTCTCCAACTTATTCTCTTACCAATTTCAGAAATTCCTAAACCTAATCTTGGGAATGTTCTTGTTTTTGAGCTTAGATTCAAGCTCATTTGGGTTGGGTTGAAGAGAGGTTGATTCTCCATTTTCTCTCAAGCTTCTTCTTGTTCGATTTTGTGAAAAGGTGAGACTTTTATCTCACATCTATGACTATAATTATCTTTGGTTGTTAGGTATGAATTCCTAACACTTCTTCATGAGAATTTGCTCTTGATTTGGATTGGTTTTGTAAATATTCCAATTTTTGGGTTTTTAAGTCAAATTTGTGTAAAATCCTTTTATGGATGTTTGATCATGCTTTTGGTGATGCATCGAGGAGCATATAGGGCCGGGTTGCCGATTGGCATAAACCCTTAGAGCCAATGTTCGTCCGATTGCATTTTGGAAGAGTTTGCTCTTCATTTGTATAAGGCTGAAAAACAGCCCAGGCATGATTCAGTCGACTGAAAAACTCTGTTCAGTCGACTGAACCTGAAACCCGAGAGTTTCCAGGCATGATTCAGTCGACTGAAAAACTCTGCACAGTCGACTGAAACTGGAAACAGAAAGTTTTCTGAACCTGAAAAATTTCCATGTACAGGGTCAGTCGACTGAAATTCTCTGTTCAGTCGACTGAACCTGCTGTTTGAGTCCAATTTGCCTTTTTGGATTGGAATTCCAATTTAAATCGATTCGTGATAATCCTATTGGTTGTTATCATCTATTATGATTTTGATGACTCTTTTTAGGGATTTTTGAATATCCATTTCGATGGATTCTTTATCGATTTCTTTGGATTTTATTCACGTCTTCGTATGTGAATTTTTGTGATTGGTTGTTCTTACAATCTTCTTCGTGATTTGTCACTTTAAAAATATAAAGGTTTCCTATACTAGTAGTAAATATCAAAACTCTTTACTCAAACGATTTCAATACTCTTTTAATACCAAATTCGTTTAGAAAACCGTTTTCCAATCTATTAGTATATACAAACCTTTACCTCACTCGTATGAGAAATCTAATTAAACGGCTTAGTAAAACAAGTGGTATGAAACGCTTGCGTTTACTTTGTCGGTTAATTCTTGGACTTGTTCGATTGAACCTCTTGTGACAATTTTCTAGTGGAGATTTACAGTTTGTTCGTAAATATTTAAGTTAAGCAAGTGGTTATGGGACATGAAGCTAAACTCATATATTTACTAGCTTAGTGTAATTGACACTTCTCGCTGATCATGACGATCATCTTTGTGATTTAGACTAGCAATGTGCGATGTCTCTTTGTCTGCGAGGGAGACTAAACCCCGTTTTGTGGAGTTTCGACTCAATTTGTGATGGGGTAGCAACCCATGGTCTTCGGGCCGTTTGTGGAGCTTCGGCTCAATTTGTGATGGTTAGCGACCATGGAATTAGCGTTCCGTTTGTGATACACGTGTTGGTGAGCTTTATGCTCCCGTTTGTGATAGGCCTTCCCCCTTTGTGATTTCTGGATTTCTTGTGTAGATTCCTAGAATTTGTGTTTCACCAATTTTCGTGATTTCCATTGATAAGTTTTATCAATATTTGTGCATTGGTGAATTTGTGTGTCATTGACTTTAGTGGTTTCTGGATTTCTTGTGTAGTCTTCTGGAATTTGTGTGTCATTGACTTTTGTGATTGACGTTGATATTATCGTCAATATTTATGGTATGGTGAACGAAATTAGGAGTATGACGTTTCTTTGATTCTTGTGTAGATTTGGTGACATTGATTAATCTCTTGATGATTATCAACTAAGTATATATTTATATATATATATATATCACAGCTTGGCATTGTGATTATTATGTGTTTAGTCATATCTCTTACTCTATATCGTTTCATCTGATATTTATAGTTAGACTGATCCGTTTATTATTTTCTTATTAAATAATACTCGGGTCAGACCGAGATGTTACAGGTGCTTCTGCTTGACTTCTCATCCGGGATTAACTCCTTGACTTTTGGGTTAACTACTTAGATTAGTAGTTATTTTGTTGTATACATTTGAGATATAGACTCCTTAATGTATACTTATTCTTTTGTATAGTTCGTGTAACTATTCTTTTGTGATATTGTGGATCTTTTTAGACCACTACTTTGATGTACACTTTCTAGTGTAATATTCATATCTTCTTCCGCCTTTGTGATATGAATTATCTGTGACTGATTTAAGTTATGTTTATTTCTATATTTGTTTCCGAAGATTTTATATAGCCACTGTGTGATAGCTTTGAGTTTGTATCTGTATGTCGGATTTCCTCTTGAGATGAAAATTTATATTTTTATCTGGCATACCGGTACTCGCACAATGCCATTATACAGATGGTCGCTCCTCAACAGCCTTATTCTCCGTGCTAGTCGACAGCATTACTCCGTAGTGTTCTCGTCTAGCGTGGGTATAGAGGTGGGGCGTCACAGCTTGGTATCAGAGCCAAACTTCGGAACAATATAGAATAATTTAGCAAGGATCATGTCCTAAGTCTTTCTTAGGAGTTGTGCTTTAGGATTTTATTCGGGTCTTCGTCCCGTTCTATCCTACTTTCTTTTATGATTCCTTGTTTTATCTATCAAGATTGCTTGATATTCATTTTGAGAATAACTTTTTCCTCTTCTATTTTTTCTTTCTTAAAGAAGAGAAATGGTTAGACCAGGCCGTTCCAGTGCCGGTCAATCTAGCGCTACTCCTCAGGATGGAGTATTCATGTCTGCTCAGCAGCTTTTGGATCTCGTGAAGAACGCTCAAGCTGCCGGACCCAATCAGGAGCCTACTCATCCTAGATCCGGTTTTGCACGCTTGTGCAGAGACTACACCGATTTGGGTGGAGGGCCATTCAGAGGATCCGAGAGTGTTATAGAAATTCAAGCTTGGCTCAAATCATGCGATCGCATCTTTTCTCGCATGAATCTTATTGACCTTCATCGAGTCCAAGTAGCTTCTAGCATGCTCCAAGAAAGGGCATTGGATTGGTATGAGCTTTTAATTTCTGAAATCGTCGAGGCGGATCTTACTTGGGAGCAATTCCGAGGAAGATTCGAATTGAAATTTGTGCCGGAGGCTGAAAAAGTAACCTTAGCCCGGCGTTTCATTGACCTTGTTCAAGGTGAATCTTCTGTGACAGACTATGTCGCATCCTTCGAATCTTTGTCTAAATACGGGGTTGAGTACATTAATACCCCATTGAAGAAAAATCAGAGATTTGTCTATGGCTTGAATAAGAATCTTAAGAAGCCATTACTCCTGAAACTTGAGGTTTCATTTGATCAGCTTATTGATATCGCTCTCCGTCTTGAAGAGGCCGATAATGAAGGTGATGTTGAAGTTGTGCGTGCCCAACAGAACTTCGACAATAACTTGAAGAGGCCTATCAAATTCAGAGGCCCTGATTCTTATAAGAAAGGGAAGCAACAAACTCTGGTAGCAAATGTTCCTACCTCTAGTCGTGGACGATGCTACAATTGTGGTTCCACAGACCACCATGTAAGGGAGTGCCCGAAACCCCTCTTTTGCCGTTATTGCAAAGGTTCGGGTCATCTTTTATCTTCGTGTCCTAAGCTTCCAAGCAAGTGAGAAGGAAAGCTGCAACTTTTGGTCAAGGTACTTTCATTCAATCCTCGATGGCATTGTTGTAATTCGTGAACTTTCTATTTGAGTTCTTTTTGATATGGGTTTCATCTCATTATTTTTATATCAAAAGAACTTGTCAATTCTTTTTCTTTGAATATTTTGGGCTTATTGACTTCATTGAGAATTGTGAATCCGGATGGTAGATCCGCAACACTCAATTTGCTTTTGTTTAGATGTCGAGATTGTTTTATGTGACTTTTCCTTCTGAGCCGATGTTTACTTTGGCTTCGGAATTGATTTTTTTGAAAGGATCGGCTTAATCATTGTGAAGTCCATTTTTCGAGTGGACTATTCATCTTCGACATTTTCAATCTGTTAAGCAGATTTCTATTTTTCCTTTATGATTTTGATTCCAACTTGATGGCATCATTTTATTCCTTAAGCACACTTATAAGGAAAGTGTTATTTCTCTCATTCATGTAGTTTGAGAAATTTTCCGGTATTTTTGAGCTTGTCTTAGGATTATCACCTAAGAAATCTTTTGTGTGGTGTTAAGGTTTTTTTCAGTTTGACTTTACCACCGGTTTTCGTTTGCTACGAGTTGCGGAAATTAGCATTCCACTTACCGCATTCCGCACTCGTTATGATTCTTATGAATGACTTATTTTGTCATTCCATTTGTCCAACTTATTTCATCCATTTTATAAATCGAATATTCTATGAATATTTCGATGAGTTCTTGTATTTATTGATTTTGGATGAAAATAGTAATTTAAAATTTTGCAAATCTTTTTCATAAGATTTATTTATAAGTAAAACTGGATTTTGTTCTTGAAACGAACAAAGAATATTCTTAAAACTTTTTAAGAGATTTATTTATCCTATAAAATATGATTTTGTGATTGTATTGCCCGTTGAGTGCTTTAAGAATTTTGGTCGATGCGCTTGATCAACGTTATCGATAGGAATCTCCTAAACGCTTTGATGAGACAGTCAGACACGATATATTGACTTGTAAAAATGTAAATTTTTCTAGAAAGATTATTACATAATGATAAATGTAATTTTGGAAGTTTTAACTTTTCGGGAAAGAGAATTATTTAAAAGAAGTTCTTTCTTTTCGATACTCTTATTCTTTCTTGTGATTCCTGAAGGGGAACCAAGACTTTGCTATTTGTACCGATACTAGTCGTATTGGTTTGGAATGCCATTCTCTTACAAAGGAGGACGTGATATCGCTTGTGCTTCTAAATCATTATAGCTTATCGAGACTAGATATGCCACTCATGATCTAGTGTTCGAGGCTATTGTTTTTGCTTTTGGAATTTGACATCATCATCTTTGGGGAAGAAATTTGTTCTCCATCTCGATCATAAATCTTTGGAATATTTATGTTCTCTTAAGGAACTGCTTGTAGACTCGAGTTCCTAGCTTCCTATGATCTTGATATTCTTTTATTCCCGAGAAGGGAAATCGTGTTGCCAATGCGCTTTGTCGTAGGCAACAAGTGGTTGACTCTTTGATGTTGTCTGAATGGAATTATTTTTCTATCAAGTTCATCGGAAGTTTTGGTATACTTCGTTTTATTGAGCTTTATCTCATTCCTTTTAAGGACTAGCGTCCGATGTCCTTTTATTGTGTTCGGATCATTGGACGTACCGTTTTTGTACTACGTCGGTGTTCCGAAAATCATTCGGGCTTCGGTTCATTGGACGTACCGTTTTTGTACTGCGTCAGTGTTCCGAATTATTTGGGATTTGATTCATCGGATGTACCGTTTGTACTACATCGATGTCTTTGCTTTTGATTCATCGGATGTACCGTTGTACTACATCGATGTCTTTGCTTTTGATTCATCGGATGTACCGTTGTACTACATCGATGTCTTTGCTATTTGATTCATCGGATGTACCGTTGTACTACATCGATGTCTTTGCTTTTGATTCATCGGATGTACCGTTGTACTACATCGATGTCTTTGCTATTTGATTCATCGGATGTACCGTTGTACTACATCGATGTCTTTGCTTTTGATTCATCGGATGTACCGTTGTACTACATCGATGTCTTTGCTATTTGATTCATCGGATGTACCATTTGTACTACATCGATGTCTTTGCTTTTGATTCATCGGATGTACCGTTGTACTACATCGATGTCTTTGCTGTTTGATTCATCGGATGTACCGTTGTACTACATCGATGTCTTTGCTTTTGATTCATCGGATATACCGTTGTACTACATCGATGTCTTTGCTTTTGATTCATCGGATGTACCGTTGTACTACATCGATGTCTTTGCTATTTGATTCATCGGATGTACCGTTTGTACTACATCGATGAATGTACCGTTGTACTACATCGATGTCTTTGCTGTTTGATTCATCGGATGTACCGTTGTACTACATCGATGTCTTTGCTTTTGATTCATCGGATGTACCGTTTGTACTACATCGATGTCTTTGCTTGGGTTCATTGGGCGTACCGTTTTTGTACTACGCTGATGTCCCAAATTGTTTGAGTTTCTAGTTTTTCGGGAGTACCGTTTTTGTACTACGCCGTTGCACCGGCTCAATTTTCTGCTATTCTTGACGTCCCCCACGTCTTTTATCTACGGAAATGCCTTAGGGATTCCGGATTTCATTCTTGAGCCCGGTGTTATTGTGGAAATTGAAGTTTCACCAGATTTCTTGCTAACTCTTTTGTGTACTTTATGGTGAACTTCCTATTTCAAATTTTCTTTTGTGTTGATATGCTTCTATGGTTGTTACTTCTTATATTTCCTTCTTACTTATTGCGAGGACGCAATTTCTTTAAGGAGGGGAGTCTGTAACAACCCGCATATTTATCGATTTTATATTTAAATATTTTATTTAAATATTTTATCGTTAGTCGGATTTTAGTCCGAAAAGCTACTTTTTGCATACGGTAGAATTAGGACTCGAGACCACTCCCATTGAGTTTAAAATGCCGTTTGCGACCTTTTTGAGTATAAGCTTCGATATGTTTGGAGAAAGTTGATTTTTGCTACTTTTTCCCGCTTAGGGCTTTGGTTGGACTGAGCCAATTAGCCACTTAACTCAGTTCCAACACTCTCCTCTTCATTCACTTCTCTTCTATTTTCCTAACACTCAAGCTCAAGCAAAAATGGAGGAAGAGAATGGGAAATAGAAATTCCTAAGCCCTAGCTTGCTTTGCAAATCCATCTCCTTGCTCCAAAGTTCATGAGAACCCATTGGTAAGCTTCTCTTCTTCTTCTCCAACTTATTCTCTTACCAATTTCAGAAATTCCTAAACCTAATCTTGGGAATGTTCTTGTTTTTGAGCTTAGATTCAAGCTCATTTGGGTTGGGTTGAAGAGAGGTTGATTCTCCATTTGCTCTCAAGCTTCTTCTTGTTCGATTTTGTGAAAAGGTGAGATTTTTATCTCACATCTATGACTATAATTATCTTTGGTTGTTAGGTATGAATTCCTAACACTTCTTCATGAGAATTTGCTCTTGATTTGGATTGGTTTTGTAAATATTCCAATTTTTGGGTTTTAAGTCAAATTTGTGTAAAATCCTTTTATGGATGTTTGATCATGCTTTTGGTGATGCATCGAGGAGCATATAGGGCCGGGTTGCCGATTGGCATAAACCCTTAGAGCCAATGTTCGTCCGATTGCATTTTGGAAGAGTTTGCTCTTCATTTGTATAAGGCTGAAAAACAGCCCAGGCATGATTCAGTCGACTGAAAAACTCTGTTCAGCCGACTGAACCTGAAACCCGAGAGTTTCCAGGCATGATTCAGTCGACTGAAAAACTCTGCACAGTCGACTGAAACTGGAAACAGAAAGTTTTCTGAACCTGGAAAATTTCCATGTACAGGGTCAGTCGACTGAAATTCTCTGTTCAGTCGACTGAACCTGCTGTTTGAGTCCAATTTGCCTTTTTGGATTGGAATTCCAATTTAAATCGATTCGTGATAATCCTATTGGTTGTTATCATCTATTATGATTTTGATGACTCTTTTTAGGGATTTTTGAATATCCATTTCGATGGATTCTTTATCGATTTCTTTGGATTTTATTCACGTCTTCGTATGTGAATTTTTGTGATTGGTTGTTCTTACAATCTTCTTCGTGATTTGTCACTTTAAAAATATAAAGGTTTCCTATACTAGTAGTAAATATCAAAACTCTTTACTCAAACGATTTCAATACTCTTTTAATACCAAATTCGTTTAGAAAACCGTTTTCCAATCTATTAGTATATACAAACCTTTACCTCACTCGTATGAGAAATCCAATTAAACGGCTTAGTAAAACAAGTGGTATGAAACGCTTGCGTTTACTTTGTCGGTTAATTCTTGGACTTGTTCGATTGAACCTCTTGTGACAATTTTCTAGTGGAGATTTACAGTTTGTTCGTAAATATTTAAGTTAAGCAAGTAGTTATGGGACATGAAGCTAAACTCATATATTTACTAGCTTAGTGTAATTGACACTTCTCGCTGATCATGACGATCATCTTTGTGATTTAGACTAGCAATGTGCGATGTCTCTTTGTCTGCGAGGGAGACTAAACCCCGTTTTGTGGAGTTTCGACTCAATTTGTGATGGGGTAGCAACCCATGGTCTTCGGGCCGTTTGTGGAGCTTCGGCTCAATTTGTGATGGTTAGCGACCATGGAATTAGCGTTCCATTTGTGATACACGTGTTGGTGAGCTTTATGCTCCCGTTTGTGATAGGCCTTCCCCCTTTGTGATTTCTGGATTTCTTGTGTAGATTCCTAGAATTTGTGTTTCACCAATTTTCGTGATTTCCATTGATAAGTTTTATCAATATTTGTGCATTGGTGAATTTGTGTGTCATTGACTTTAGTGGTTTCTGGATTTCTTGTGTAGTCTTCTGGAATTTGTGTGTCATTGACTTTTGTGATTGACGTTGATATTATCGTCAATATTTATGGTATGGTGAACGAAATTAGGAGTATGACGTTTCTTTGATTTTTGTGTAGATTTGGTGACATTGATTAATCTCTTGATGATTATCAACTAAGTATATATTTATATATATATATCACAGCTTGGCATTGTGATTATTATGTGTTTAGTCATATCTCTTACTCTATATCGTTTCATCTGATATTTATAGTTAGACTGATCCGTTTATTATTTTATTATTAAATAATACTCGGGTCATACCGAGATGTTACAGGTGCTTCTGCTTGACTTCTCATCCGGGATTAACTCCTTGACTTTTGGGTTAACTACTTAGATTAGTAGTTATTTTGTTGTATGCATTTGAGATATAGACTCCTTAATGTATACTTATTCTTTTGTATAGTTCGTGTAACTATTCTTTTGTGATATTGTGGATCTTTTTAGACCACTACTCTGATGTACACTTTCTAGTGTAATATTCATATCTTCTTCCGCCTTTGTGATATGAATTATCTGTGACTGATTTAAGTTATGTTTATTTCTATATTTGTTTCCGAAGATTTTATATAGCCACAGTGTGATAGCTTTGAGTTTGTATCTGTATGTCGGATTTCCTCTTGAGATGAAAATTTATATTTTTATCTGGCATACCGGTACTCACACAAAGCCATTATACAGATGGTCGCTCCTCAACAGCCTTATTCTCCATGCTAGTCGATAGCATTACTCCGTAGTGTTCTCGTCTAGCGTGGGTATAGAGGTGGGGCGTCACAATTTATTAGAATTCTATTCAACTTTCCATCTTATGCATATAGTTAACCTTTCTATTGATTTTTCCTTCAAAATTTTTAGTTACTTCTTAACTTACAAAAAGGCAATGGTTAATTACATTTAATCGCCATAAATTAAATGCATTGGTAACGAACAATAGTTGTCACCATTATACAATTTATAACATTTGTAATTTATTCTCTACAACAATTATTACCTATCAATATTATTTCGCCCATAAATACAAACTTGCAATTGTTCTTATTATCATATTCCATTTACTGTTAATAATGTTTATTACATTATCTTAGTTTAATATTTTCCTCAAACTCCTCATATTCAACTCATATATAGGTAAAATTCTTTTCACCACTTAAAATCATTTGAATTAACTTCGAATTACTATAAGTAGGTTTTTAATTTATTTTTCTTCTAAATTTAATTACAACTTGTTAATTTAACCAAATTAAATCCATAAAATCTACGGGTCGTTACATTCTCCCCCACCCAAAACTTTTCGTCCCCGAAAAGGAAAAGAAGGGAAAACGAAGAACTAAGAAATCAATATACCTCATTTACACATTAACTTTATAAACAATTAAATTTATAAAATTAATTAATTTAGATAAAATATATCAATTTATAACCATAAAAAAAAATTATATCTAAATTACTAAAGTTTGGAAAAACATTTCAAAATATTTCGAAGTTCAAAATTTATGGAAAACTTTTGGCAGAGTCTCCTTTGAACGGAGAGACTCGGGAGAAAATATAATATCAAAATATAACAATTATATTACATATTTTATCCAAAATATTATATCTCAACCCGGGAAAATATATAAAATAGCGATATAAATCGTAATCCGAAGCGTACCTATTTGTCGGGCAATTTACACTTAATTTATGGAACCAAAAGCAGTAGCAATTGCTTCCGTAACCTGCATTTCACTTATAAACATCCAAAGGTTTAACAATTTATATAAAGCGAAATATTTTCATGGTTTCAACTACTAACAACACCAAATATACAATCATAAATTTCAACAAACAGCTTACACAACAAAACAATCATTCGATCAAACAAGCAAATAGTTGTTCGGGTTCAAAACTTGAAATGGTACGGAATGAAAAATAACTATCCAGTGCATCATTTACTCAACAGTGTTAGATGGGACAGAATAGATTATTTATTCATCCAACTACTTCAAACTTCCTTACCCGACCAACCATAGATCAAACAATGTCGATTTAAACCAACAAATCAAATTAACTTATATAAAAAATTTTACCTCCTACACTAGCTGTTTGCCCTTTTCATTCATATAACAGTTTATCTTTTATTTTCATTTATTTTCACTTATTACTTACAATTATTTATTCAGGTCATGCAGATTTCTTTTATTTGTATTATCTTTAATACACTTCTCAATTTCAATCATTTATTAAATGCTTACATTTATATTATATTTAATTATGGCAACCCTTTTTAATTTCACTTAATTCATAACTTTATAACATCCATTCTTATAAGTAAGTATTTTTATTAATTCTTTAACTAGGGTTTACAGTCATTTATTTATATTACCTACTTTCTATTATATTAAACTAGTAATATTTAAATCATACTTAAGTTAATAACCCTACACATCAATCTTTATTTATTAAAGAATCACATTTTATTTACTTAAGTTTATAATCACCTATTAATAATACTTATCTTTAATTTTAGTAAGATTTCAATTTATAACTTAAGTTTACAGCATTAAATTCTTATTTATAATAGCAAATTTATTGAATACTTCACTACCTACTTTTACTTGTACAAATTTCTATTACATCACTTATTAACATTTCAACTTTTAAATGTTTGGTAAGTTATATATATGTTATATAAGGGTGAAATTTGGAAGTTATACAAGTTTTCTATTTACCTATGATTAATTAAATGTTCAATAATAATATTCTTTATTTCGTAGGTTACAAATTTCAAATTTCATTTAATACCATTTATAACCTATCATAAAATCTCTTATTTCCTACAGCGAGTGAAATTTATTAATTAGCTACGTTCCAATTCATTACAGTAATTGAAACTATTAATTAATTCATTGTTCCATAAGTTTTACAATTTCAGCTTACCTTTAATTTATTTAATGCTTCCATTCTATTGTTTTAATTATATTAACATTTTAATTAAACTTACATTTACAACTTTATAGCATCAATTCTTATCAATAAAGAATTTCATTAATTCAATTCTAAGGTTTACAACACTTATTTACTTTTGTCTTATCTATCTATTATATTAAATTTTTACTTCAATTAAGGGTTCCAATTATTTATTACTAACCCTTCATTTCACTACAATAGTTGAAACAATTAATTAATGGAAATTAAAAATTAAATACCGGGTAAAATTTCGATTTATTTTAAAATAATAGATAAATTATTCTTATAACTTATATACCTCTAATTATATTTAAAGCAATTTAAAATTTATATTTTTTTTTCAAAAATGGATCTGCAGTAGAACAACTATAGTGGCCTTCCCCCTTCGAAACTCGAAAATGAAAGTCGATGATGCAGCCGCCATCACTGAAATTATTTTCCAGCGACAAAGAGGAAAGTACAAAACTTTTTCTTCAAAATCTTCTTTAAAACAATTTTTCCGAATTATAATGAAATATTTATATCGGAAAATACTTATAAACAAAATTATTATTTTTCAAAATCCTTTGAAAGCAATTTTTCAAAATCCCGGACTTAAGTCCTAAAATTTTCAATTTCCATTGATTTTAATTTCAATCTATAAATTTTATTCCTAACAACCAATCTATTGCAACCAAATATATCTTTTGGAAAATTTATTTTATATATAGAAAATATAATAGGCAAAATTATTTCATTCACCTATATTAAAACAGATATTATGTCGGTCTGTCCTATTAAGTGTTTAGAAATCCCTATTGATGACATAACGTCCTATGCATCAACCAGAATTTATAAATACAAAACGGAACAGATTAACACAATATTAAAATCTTTTTATAACACTAACAAATACGCTCTCTCATATATATACACTCAACGACTCCCATAGGGTATTACTACCCTATTAACAAAGAGTCAAACCCCAAAAGCCAACGTTTATCGCTAAACCAAAGCTCTGATACCAACTGTAACGTCCCGCCTTTTCGCACGATTTAAACCGACACACGTGCCAGTTCAACCATACGGAAGGGCGGATTGTTATGGGGTAAATAAGAAAAAAAGGAGAAAGAAATAAAAGAAAACAGAATCTCGCAGCGGAAGGATAAAATATAATAATAAAATGTATAGTTTATAAATCTGTTTACAAAACATTTATATACTACATATCAGAGTTACACATACCAACAACAATGCAGCGGAATTAAATGATGTAGTGGAATAATATAGTAGATACTAGTAATACAAATCTTCGTCTTCGTCCTCCAGAGCTAAATCCTCAAATCCTGAAACGCTCGGACTGACTCGAGCGAATTGAAAAGACAAAACACTCGAGTCAGAACTAAAAAATCTTATGTGAGTTAAATCAACAGGAGTAAATATGAGTGCAGTAACTCAAGAGATGCTCGGGATTTACATCTCTTAAGGATCCGTTAAACTATTTACTATGTAGTATATTGCGCTATTATAATAGTGTCTAATTGTAAAATAAACTTACTTTTTAATAGCGTTAAGGGGTTACCCATATAGCCCTTAACACAGAATATATTCCCATAGTCTATACAGTACCGTAATCTCCCCCGTACTGGGCGTCGTCAGAGGGCACTCCATAGGTATCGTACAAAACAAAACTCGTAGTAAAGGCTCGGTATGGTAGGTGACACGGCACAACTAGGCAATGCCAGGGTAGATATACCAATTGCTATCCGGGCTGGTGGAAACGCGTAGCCGCAGTTACCGCCCACCTCGAACAAACTCCCCCAAAATCAGAAATAGAAGTGGCCACTGAATCAATCCAAAGTTAAAGTATAATATCGAAGAGGAGCGTCCGATCAAAGGTATGACCTCATTGGCCCGAGAATCACTCCTGTTTTAGCCACCTTATGCCAACTCATGGGAGTCGGGTCCACATATTTACCTTACAGGAAACGTCGCCACCACCTACTTCATTCTGGAATCTCCACCGCGTACACGGTTAGTTAAAGTGGTTTTCGGTATCGACAGAGAGTATGTCCATATCCGATCCCGGTCTCTTTGTCAACCCATCGTTATTATAACACCGCGGTCATTTAAAAAGAGTTTACACTTTAAAACCAGAATAAAATTTCCATTTCAAAACTATGAATACGATATCAATTTAAAACCCAACACAATATGATATCATTTTTCCTCAAATATAATTCTTTTCCAAAATCATGCTGGTTTAAAATTTAAATATCTGGAAACCAAATATTTGAAATATACTTTCAAAGCATAATATTTCGAAATTCAAAATTTTAAAACCATAACTTCTAAAACTTGAATGGTTTGGATATTCAACGAATGTAAAATAAATGGTTTAACTTTAAAGTTACTTTGTAAAGAAAAATAATTTCCATGGCTTTTCAAATATATTCCTTTATTTAAAGTTTAAACCATAATTTAAATATCACTTCAAATTCCAAAAAACCCTTCAATTTCTATATATATATATATATATATATATATATATTTGGAGTATTAATATTTCAAAACTAAAGTTGGATTTTCTTCTTTCAACAATTAATATTCTATTATTTAGTCTTGAATATTCATATAAATTCCATAAATAAAACTCCAATTTCTAGCAATTAAATATTTTCTCAAATTTACTTTATACTAGAATTTTCATTTTTAATTCATCTTGGAAAATCCAGTTATAAATATCATACCTTAAAATTTCCAAACTTAAACCATATAAGATAAATTTCCAAATTCCATTTTCTCAATTTTTCATTTTTATTCAACAGGTTTATACACAACTTAATTTTCAAATTTTTAACTTCATATGTATATATATCGAAGAATAATATTTTATAAAATATCAAAATCAAATTTTTATAAACCGTATCCCATCCAAACCATAGAAATCACTTTAAAATAATTTATTAGAAAGGGAATGAATGGACTAACTCTATACTGTAAACATACTTTTAGGATTCAAATTTCAAAACAATTGTTTACTTAATAAATTTTGTTAACCCTAAACACACCAAAATTAACTTCATTAACTCAAGTAATATTCGAATTTCTACGCATTTGGGTTTTTGTCTATGCATAATAATTTTTTATAATTACCTTAAAAATGAAAACATTTGATTTGTTTTTCTCAAAATGATCTCTAATTACCATTAAAACACCCTTTTTGTTTACCATAAAACGGCGCGTTTTTTTATTATTAAATCTATTAATTGCAATCACCGTTTTCTTTTCTTTTAATTGAAATATTTGAACTACATTAATTGCAATCACACAAAATTAAATTTTAAAACAGACAACTAAAATGCATAAAAATAAAAAAAAAAAAAAAAATAGAAAAATGGTTTATACACAAGAGTAATAAATAGATTATTTTCCTATTCTTGTAATTAGTTTGTAAGCTAAACACAGTTCAAATAAACATATATTTCTTTCTTTAAAAATCAATCTTTCTATATTTTTATTTAAATTAAATTAAACCTACATTCATAGATGAAACATTCATTTTATTGATGTAAATGTTTTTTTTTTTGAATCAAAACTTTTCTTATATTTCACAAAACATAAGCTGCTTTTAATTGCACCTATTACAACTAGTATTCTCTCTCCTATTAATTTCAGTTGATTAAGTTTCAAAATGGGCTAAATGAATGTAATGATAAGTAGAACAATTACTTCCTATTAACGTAATATTTAGATGTTAAATTTTCATTTATTTTGCAATACTTCAATTAAATTAATAAATATTGCTCTCTATACTTAAATCTATATTAACAAAACGTTAGCTTTGGATTAGTAGAATTTGATTTACCAAAGTTTACTTACATAATACAAACTATATTAATTTGCCACCTGTTAGTTCTTAATTATATTTTTAAGTTCGTTACCCATCCACCTTGATTATAATTCCATCTATAAAGCAAATTTATTTAGCCTTAACATTACTACACTAAATCTACAATCAGTTTCAATTATTATAGAATTATATCTTAAATACTTACCATTTATTTATAAATTAGGTTACCTTCCAATAAATTTTATTCCTAAGTATTTGATTGGATTGCCATCTTTACTATGTCTATTATTAATTAGCTTCAAATTCTGCAATTTCACTTCTTAAATCCACCCTTTGCTATATTATAAATAAAATTTACATTGGTTACATTTCACATAAATGTATCATTTATTTACATTTATTACAAACTTATTTCCAATTCTAACTAAAAATCTAAATAAATGAATAGGCAACCTACCATAAACATTACCGTTACCTTTTTGTCACATACAAAATCTTTTATTACAAAAATCAATTTTTGCATATATTTTCATACTACAAATTCAATTTACTTATGTTCAAATTGTAGCCAAACCTGACTTTTAAATTATTTTATATAAAATTGGGATTTCATTAAGTTTATTAATTATTACCCTTAATTGGCATTTATCACCTTGTATTCTCGTTATCATTTCATAGATATGATTCCCAATTCCTTATTATTGACTTAAATTGGCATTACTAACATTGCATTAAACGTTGTTACTTAAATCTCTACCCAATAGTAATTAATACTCTAAATAAATATGCTTACTCCTTTCGTTATTTATTAATTATCACAAGAAACATTTAATCATTTCAACAACATTGTAATTTCAAATTACCTACATTGATTGTATACGTTTTCCATTATTATCATTTATTAGTATTCTATTCAACTTTCCATCTTATGCATATAGTTAACCTTCCTATTGATTTTTCCTTCAAAATTTTCAGTTACTTCTTAACTTACAAAAAGGCAATGATTAATTACATTTAATCGCTATAAATTAAATGCATTGGTAACGAACAATAGTTGTCACCATTATATAATTTATAACATTTGTAATTTATTCTCTACAACAATTATTACCTATCAATATTATTTTGCCCATAAATACAAACTTGCAATTGTTCTTATTATCATATTCCATTTACTGTTAACAATGTTTATTACATTATATTAGTTTAATATTTTCCTCAAATTCCTCATATTCAACTCATATATAGGTAAAATTCTTTTCACCACTTAAAATCATTTGAATTAACTTCGGATTACTATAAGTAGGTTTTTAATTTATTTTTCTTCTAAATTTAATTACAACTTGTTAATTTAACCAAATTAAATCCATAAAATCTACGGGTCGTTACACTCCAAGTCTTACATAGTCTCTACTCAGCACAACAAAGTTGTTGACAATTAGAACTTCATGATTCAATCATACAACGTTTCCACCAACTAACCTAGTGGCTGCTCCTGCATGCATCATGTTGACCAAGAACTGATATATTGCTCCTGTGTCAACCGATATCGTTCCTGCACCTATGTCAGCAGCTGTTTGTCGCTCCGGATTCCTTCTAGTATTGGGCCTGACATTTCCATCGAGATTTACTCTTTCGTTTCCTGCCTCTATATCTTTCTTAAATCTGCATTCAAACCTTAGTAAGATTCGAAAGAACGGTCCAAGAGAGATGGAAGAATAGAGATAAGGCGTATATTTATATATAGAAAATACAAGTACGTTACTATAGTATTACCCAATACCCCAATATTATTCTTTGATTCATTTGGATTATGTTTTCAGAAACTCTTTTTAAAGTCAAAATTCTTTAGTTTTACATAAACCTATGCTTTGATATCAAGTTGTAACATCCATCATCTTAAGGCCCGAAACTAAGGGCTATTCAAGTTTTAGTCATTTATAGTATTAATTTTCGATGACAAAATACGATCATGTTAATGGTATCCATAATATCAGAAGCATAAGAATATGAAATAAAAGAAAAACTTCACATTTCATTTCAAAGTCATCATTTCATATCCAGTACATAGGTTCAATTAAAATATAATTATTACAATATACTCTAAGAGCGACATATGTAAATGCTCCCTTGGTTGATCAAAGTTACTAGATAGACATATACAACTTCTACCAACACATACATACAACAAAACGTCATAAGACAGCGGAAATAATTTATAGGTAGTCTCCTAAAAAGCTAGCCTTTGCCTCCTGCACATCTTCGGAAGTTTTATTTGCCAACCCTACTAGACCTATAAACCCTTACTCTCAACCAACTCAAATTAAATTCTGAGCAATCGAGATTTTAAGGGGACAACATATACTTCAAGCTAGACAAAAGGCGTGATGTGAATAATAATATGCCATCTCAATAAATCGATACCTAATGAGACCACACCATTGAGCGGAACATGTTTTCCCCTCACTAGTACCCTTTTAGAACATATCTTTTGCCAACTAAAATCCTACAACCAAACTGGTTAAGGTAAACAATATAAACAATAATATCAATAGGTATGCATGCAACTTGGGTAATCTTAACTGCCCGTCAAACAAGTGGACCCTCCATTAAATCAGTGGACTATCCATCCAAATATTTAGTTTTCAAAGGGTACCAACCTAGATGGCTGCCTCGGAACTACCAGATCGATCAAATTATCTGACAACCTTTTAGAAGAAAACTGGACAATCTGTTTGAAACTTACTATTCCTAGGGTCAACTGATCCTAATTGTTTTGTGGACTCACCAATAACCTAATTCATCTTTTATATTCCTTTTTATGCATAAACCTAATTTTAGTCTTATCCGTGACAAAGCCCTATGCACTGCAATTTAGGACTAATATCAGCTAGGGGCTAACAGCTGAAGTATAAGGCGGTACATTACACCAGTCCCATCCGGTTTTTTAATCTCTAAGTCAACCAAATCCTCTCACAGTTTACCCAAAGATGATAGAACAATAATCTCTTTGGTAAAATTCTAGGCTAAATACCCTGATTTTTTCCTTGAAAATACTTCTCTTCATAAATAATTTAACCCTTGAAAACATATTTAAAATAAGAAAAATTATAGCCCTTCATTTTACCTTAAAATAATTATGCCATCATATATATGCTTCAATAAACCATTTGATGAAGTTCAAAGTCATAGGGACTCTTCAGCCTTTAAAACATAGGCCATAAGACCAAAATCAAAAACCTTGAATAATAATAAAGCTCGATGACCTCTTTGCCTTTAGGGTCTTCGCTCTCTTTAACATAGAACTAAGTTAAAGCTTTTAACTTTTAAAACACAAGGCCACAAGGTCGAAGATATACTCTATGCACTTCTTATAGTATCAAAGTCAAGGAGTGCAAACTCGGTTTATAAAATTTATAGCCTTTAAAAGAATAAGCTCGAAGTCATTAGTTTCGGCATCGCTGCCATAAAGAAAATTGCAGCTTCATTAGAGCTGAAATCATAAGGAGCGGCATCACTGCCTTCTGCAAAACTGTTAAAAAAATTAAGGTCGAAGTCCTTAAAATGCGGCATTATATAGCCGATATAAAAAGTGACCTCATTAGTGCCTAAGTAGTCATTTCGAAAGATATGGGGTCGGCGTCACTGTAAAACAAAAGATTAAGTAATGCGGCCTTAACCTCTTCGAAGACCATGATAACGACAGCGTCATTACTTGGCTTCCACTTCAACCAAACCAATACACTCCATATTAACCGAAGTGATATTCTACGCATTAGTCTTAGACGATGTCGAAGTCCATAGAGACAAGGAGATAAGTGAGGCGTCTTGACTTTTGGAGTGGTATTACCGTAAATAAGGTGAAAACCATTTTATTACCATTAAAAGTAATTGCCTTGCACCTAACCCCAATTATTTGTCAAATTCTCATCTTCTAATAAAAACGCTATCACTTTCTTCTCTAGAAAACTGCCGAATACCATGATTATCATTACTAAATCATTTTGCAAAATAGCCCTTTATATTAATTTCCAATATACCAATTTAGCCCTTGTAGCTTAAATAATTTATTAATCATTTCTAAACACTTGGAAAAATCATAATAAATCAAATTTATTATTTTTTAACATCTAAAATCATAATATATTTATTTTAAATAATTAAACCATTTTCTAGACTTATGATATTCAAAATAAAATCGAACTTGTTTGAAAAATTATGAAATTCGAAACCCATTTCTAAAATAATATTCCAATCCTCATATAAAAAATTTAAATTATTTAGGTCAGAGAAATTAGGTTTTCACTCTGAAAGCCACTTTCATAATTCGATACTAAATCCTATTATTCATCATTCAAGCATATAATCATTCAATAATCAAACATGGCATAATGGCATTATAAGGTTTGGATTTTCCCTTAAAACCGAAAACATTAATCAAATCATAAGATCTACATACATTATGCACCTTGAATGGATTAAGAAGGTTGAGATTTGTGTTGTTGATTTGAATCCCCTGTGCTTGGATCTTGTTTCAAGCTTTTAATTCCTCTTGAACACTTGTTAATTGCTGGCCCTAAGCTTCCTTTAATTTGATTTGTTATGAAGTGAAGGAAAGTGGGGGAGGAAATAAGGGAGTGCGGCTTTTTGTTTAGGAATTTAGATCTTTTCCCATTTTTTCTCTTAACCCATATTCCTTCTTCATATTTTTAATTTTAATTAATTCTTTTTAACTCATTCCTTAAGGCATGACCTCTATTATTTACCAAATCTCAATCACCTTATCATTTTGAATTATTTTATTTTATTTATCCAATTAAATACTCTAAATAATGTTAATCAAAATTAGGGGTGTTATAATCTGTACAATATTATTAATAGTTTTGGGCTAGTGTAGTGTAATGAAATATATTATGCTAATTAGTTGTTATAGGAGAAGAGCAGGTTATGGTATGATCTTTTACTTTTAGGATGGGTTTACTATACTTGTTTATAGGCAGTTCAGATTTCCTTTGAGTTATGTTTATGGAAAGGGCTAGCTGTTATTTAGTAGTTCATGTTTACTTATATATAGTTTTAATGTATAGTATTTTGAGATAGTTCCCCTCACACAAGACTTTATGTCTGTCCCATGTTTTGTCTTTGTCTTCTTATGTCATGACAACTCTTGGCCACTCAATTGAGTAGTTCGGGAGTCAAGTGCTTTTGGGGATACGCTGAAGTGCGCAGATAGAGCATTTTGGAGGCATAACATTGATATTCGGATACATTTACACTTATTACATCATTGTACATAACAGACATATTATTTATATACGATACTGTTGTATCATATATTTATTCAGAACTCCGTGTTTCTTTGGATTTGATGTATTCTAACTATTCTGTACCGATATTTATTTGTTAACTGCTTCCATTAATGTGATTTCTCATATATCATTATTCTATTTTGTTCATGTATATTTCATATATTATATGTGTCATTCCATTGTGAGATCTTGTCGATGTCTTGATTTAGTGTTTTGTTCTAATTTTACCATGACGATCTTTCTTTTGTGATATTTGAAAATCGTAAGATGATGTAAGGCGCATGTTTTTGGGTATTACGAAGGGCAGCCTGTTACAACCTTCTTAGCTTAGGTAAAGAAAAGACAAGCATCACCCCTTTTAGTACTTTTATTAATGTCAAATAAAAACCAGAGCTCATCACAAGAAAGGGTATAGCTGTTCTTGGCATAAAGAATAAAAATGGCAGCCACTAGAGAATAAAAAAGAGGAGTAAGCTGGATAAGTAAAAGATCGATGGAAGAAAACCATTGACAAGAATTGGATTTGAAAGAAGATAGGGACCGCAATATATGTGTTCAGGAGTAATGGGAGTCAACCCAACCGAGGGAGTGTTGGTGCGCTCATGGGGTTCAGGAACCCTAGCTTCATAACCAAAAACCTAAATTGATTCAAGATACCATTAGCTTCTTCCATCCGAATAATTTTTGAAGACGGATAAAAGGGAGAAGATGAAGAGGAAGCCATAATCTCAAGGTAAAAAAAATTAATAGAAATAAAAATAAATAGAAAGATTCTTACTCAAATCTAAAGGGAAAACTCGAATTCAACGATGAAACTGATCTAATGGGGTAGTGAATTTTTCGTTTCTTTCCTTCTTTTCCTTTCTTGAGTAAAAATATAAAAACGAACAAAGGAAGGACAAAGAAAATATATGTGTACATTAATGTGAATGGCGGCCACACGATCAAAATGATGAAGGGATTAGTGAGATGCTAATTGATTAACTGCCAAAATAATGAATATGAAGATTGATATAGATTTACCTAGAAAAATAGAAGGTTTGATTTATCAATGATTCAGATAGTAGCCCAGTGAGGGAATGACACATGGACCTAAGCATTAAATGCAAGAGTAACTAGTATGACCTTTTCCACTAATGAAATGAAAGGAAGAATAGATGGAGGCGATGGGAAGTGCAGAATGAGTGTGAGTGGTGACAAGTCTATATCGATTTATGATCATCGTAGACTTGGGGGGGCAAGTATTACACTAGTATTTCTCAAACTATGTTGAAAATGGGCTAAGAGATGTGTGGGACTGGGAGAATTGCTCCCTAAGTGCAGGTTAAGGAAAAAGGAGAAAGCATTGAAGTGATTTGATCAATACTGCAGAAGAAATCGAGATGTAAAGCGAGCCACGTAAGGTTAGATTTAGCTATTTAATCAAGGCCTTGTTACTACCATCAAAATTGACTGCAAAGTATGACAGCCAGCCTGTAGTCATGGCACTTGACTCAACTAAAAGAATTGCTGCCAAAGAAGTCACAACAAAATGCAATACTACGCTCGTAAGGAAGGCCACAAATATATCAGATCTGCGCACATCCCTTAGTCTCAATATTACCTTATGATATTAAAACCAAAATTTGACATAGTCTAAAGGAGCACGCAACAATATACTGCATTCACTAGCCACAATAAATGGATGATTGAACTATGGTATCAAAATCCATAAAATTTACACTTTTGTTAACACCTTCAAGAGTAGGTCTACACTACACATACAAAGGGCTACCTAAATAGTACCGTATTGAGTCATAAGCATCCCATAGGGCTGCACACAGGGCCATCAAATAACGCTCCAACGTAGATCCACACTTACGGCAGATAATGAAGATATAAATCACCCTTATCAATAACTCATGCATATTAGCAATAACGGCAACTCAGATCATAGTCAGCTCAGATCATGTTTGTACCTGTATTGAACTAAATCATAGGTTAAGGTGAGACATCACAACTCTATTTATCCCAATATAATATCACTTAAGCAAGTACAAATTATATGAACATCAAAGGTATATGCATCCTTAATAGAAAATCACACACCATGAAGCCCAAAGCAGCATAGGATAATTACACCTAGGGCGAGCATTGCATCATCATGCAGATATCGCACATTATCCAGTACAGTCTCACTCCAAATATGTCGGCAGCACCCTAAAACCAACGAGTAATTCTTAATGTCCTAATAAGGTAGTATGCAAACCCTTCACTTCTTTATATCAGGAATATCGACCTGTTAAGGTTTGAGTTTACCGCTCCAATTTCAAATGTTCTTGCGTCAATTTCAGAAGTTCTCGCCTTCATCTTAAACTTCCCACCAAACACAATAATTCAACTGCCCAAATCATGGCTTCCTGCCAAATACACGTAAGGAATCCAGATGCATCAAACAAACAATGCGGATGGAAGGCACATGACATGATCCAAAGGCAAAAACATAATGGTAGAAGGAGGATGTGGCAATCTACGTACACCCTCTACACGATGAATATGAGATGATTTGGAATATTAAGGAAGGCTATTTCATATATTTGAGGGGAGAGATAAAATTGTATCTTTTTCATTAAACACTTATTTCAAGAGAAAAGATATAAGGAAAGGACTTGACCAATGGACATAGGATTCAAAGGAATCTGAATCACGTAAAAATTTCTATGTCTCCTTACTTTCATACACTATTATTTGTTATATTGTATTAGATTATAACTCTTAAAGCAAATGTGAATTGGATTTGACATTCTAACAAACAGTTGGAGTGCAGCCACACAATTATACAAGCATCTAGCAACATAATTACTACCTAAAGGCATGCTTAATACAACTTAAGTTTGTTGATTCAACTTTGTTAAAGAACATTAACAATTACTTTCGTAATCAATTGAGATGTTATGGGACGAAAGATCTCGTTAACAATCAATAAGCTAACCAAGAAGAATAAGCATCCCTTTACGTAGAATAAACGAATTATTTGACCAGCTGATTGGAGCCTAAATCTATTCTCAGTTAGACTTAGCCACCGGATGCCACCAATTGAGAATAAACTCAGATAACAAGGATAAGGCCACTTTTTGCACTGCATACAAACTGTAGGAATGGGAGGTAATGCCTTTTGGGTTGATAAATGTCCCTGCATACTTTGTGGATTTGATGAGTAGTTGTTAGGGCGCAGTTGGATAAGTTCATGGTAGTATTTGTGAATGGTAATTTAGTATTCTTAAAAAGTGAAGAGAAGCGTGAAAACCACTTATGGGAGGTACTAGAAACTTGAAGAAGGCATCAATTAAAAGCCAAATTCCCAAAGTGTTATTTTTGAAGAAGGGAGGTAAGGTTTCTAGGGCATATTGTATCCTAGAAGAGGTTGTCCGTTAACCCTGCTATGGTAGAAGCTATTCAGGACCGAAAGATTCCAAAGAATATACGAAATTTTGAATTTTTCTTGGGTTGGCGGGTTATTATAGGAAGTTCATCAAGAATTCACAAAGATAACATTTCCATTGATGCCCCTGATTAAGTAAAACTTAGTCTTCACATAGGATGAGAGATGAATGAGAGCCATTGAGAAGCTGAAGGAGCTATAGCTAGTGCACCTGTACTAATGATCCTAGATGAATCGAAGCCTTTCTCCGTTTACACTAATACATACGGTACACGGTTAGGAGTTGTTCTTATATAGGAATAAAATCAATGGCCTATGCAGGGAGCCAGTTGAAGGACCATGAGAAGAGGTATCCCACTTACGATTTAGAAATAGAGGCTATCGTATTTGCCTTGAAGATGTAGAGTGGTTATCTTTTGGAAGAAAAACTTGAGTTACTCATAGACCATAAGTCTCTTAAATACATGTTTCTTCAAAAGGACTCAAACCTTAAGCAGCAAAGGTAGATGAAGTTCATAACACTTTATGACTTTGAGATTTAATATACTTGGGAAGATGGGTATATTGTTGCCAAAGCCCTTAGCCGGAGGCATGCTACAGTAAGTGTTATACATGAGTTGAAGTAGTTGTAGTTCCTCTTAAATCTCAATTTTGACCACTACTAGTATTTACTCTAGGATACCTGGCAGCAATGGAATTAAGGCCAACATTGATGGACCGCATCGGTCAAGAGCAGAAGTAGGATACGAAGATAGTGGATATTTTAGCTAAGATGAGTAAGGAAGAGCATTTCCCTTATCAAGGTAGGTATTTGGTCGATGAAAAAGGATGGCTAAGGAGAAGTGGATGCTTATGTATCCCAATGGTGGAGTTGGTTCTTGAAGAAGTACTAACTGAGTGCCATCGATCTAGGGTGACTATTCATCCTAGTATAGATAAGATGTACAGAGACGTGAAGCAAATTTTCTATTGGTCGGGAATAAAGAGGTAGGTAGCAAAATATGTAGCTAGGTATTTGAAATGTTATCAAATCAAAGTTGAATAAGGGAAGCCTGAAGGACTATTATTACCACCAGAGTTTCCAACTTGGATGCGGGAACACATATCGATTGATTTTATAGATGGGTTTCCTAGGAGTCAAAGAGGTAATGAAGTTATTTGAGTTATAGTCGACAAGCTAAAAAAAGGTGCTAACTTTATTATGGTAAGAAGTAATAGGACTGGAGCATCTCTAGCAAATATTTACATCAAGGAGGAGGTTAAGGAATTCCAATTAGTACTATCATTTATAGGAACCCCTTATTTACTAGTGAATTTTGTAGGAGTTTGTAGTCAGCATTAGGGACAATGTTGAATCTTAGCACTGCTTACCACCCTTTGACCAACGGATTAGCGAAAAGGGTGAACATAATCTTGAAATATATATTGTAGGCTTGCATCATGGATTACGGAGGATATTCGAAGCAGCATGTACCTTTAGTAGAATTCACCTATAATAACAGTTATTAGGCAACGATAAGTACGGAACCCATTGAAGCCTTATATGGGAGTACATGCAAGTCCCTTAGTTATTGGTAGGAGAATACCGAAAAAGTTCTACTTGGGCCAAATTTGATGCAAGAGACCATGGAGAAAGTTGAGGTAATTAGATAGCGAATGAAGACCACTCAGGTCCAACAGAAAATCTAAAGCTGATCGGCACAAGAAGGAGTTAGAATTCTCAACTAGGGACATGATTTTGTTGAAGTTTACACTTTTAGGAAGATTATGAGATTTGGAGCCTCGGTGAAGTTTGGCCTTTCCTGATTTTGGAGAGAGTGAGAAGACATGCATATCGAGTTAAGCTTTTAGCGAAGTTGGCTGGAATCCATAATGTTTTCCATGTATCGCATCTAAGGAAGTGTCTACATATCACGACTACAGTAAGGGAGCCTGATCAGTTAGTAGATATAGAGATGGAAACGGTAGCATCCTGTATTACCGCACAAATATTGCAACATGGATTTAGGAAGTTTCGCAACAAAGAAATTAGGCTGGTCCAAGTATAATGGGAAGATAGTCTAGCGCAAATTACTAGGGGGATAGAAGAGAAGATAAAAGCTTCTCACTTAGAGCTTTTCTCTAGTAAGTTTTCTCCTCTAGATTTAATATTGTATAGGTTTTAACTACGTCGTGGTTACTAGATAGGATGGTATGATATGATTGCCTAATTTTTCCTGTTACTATTGCACTCATATAGAATTTATGCTTATTTAAGTTGTTTTCGTACATGCTTATATGTCATGATCTTATGTTCATGCTAGGGTTGAGCTCACTTATAGATATGTTCCACACATAATTGAATTGCACTTTTGATTGAGTAGATAATTGTATAGATAACTTGGTTATACAACAGGTTATAGAGTGTGCATTACACTATCTGTCCATTAGGAATTTCGATGATGAAATTCTTTTAAGGGGAAGAATGTAACATGCCGTAAAATTTATAGGATATTAAATAAGATAATTCAATTAATTAATTATGGTGCTAAAAATGGAAATTTTGCAAACGTCATAATTTGACCATGAAACTTGTACCATTGTATTTATGGGAATCTTCTAAGAAATTTTCATTTATAGAGCTTCGCGGTTGGAGTTCAAAAAATGAAGTTACCGATGTTTGAAAATTTTAAATCGAAAATAATTCGAAGCGTTTTTAAAGTAATAAACATTATTAAGTCAACGATAGCTTAACGCTAATGAAATCGTTAATATGGAATTAAAATGGTAAATAAATATTTAAAATGTTAATGTTTAATTAAAACAAGGTAAAAAATAACTACTACCACAGGACCAGTCGATTGGTCGTCAAATGACGGCAAGGGGTTTAAGCAGCATGAATGGACTGAATTTA
The DNA here is from genome assembly GCA_030765085.1 of Allium cepa. Taxonomy (NCBI): domain Eukaryota; kingdom Viridiplantae; phylum Streptophyta; class Magnoliopsida; order Asparagales; family Amaryllidaceae; genus Allium; species Allium cepa. The sequence continues at coordinate 439,139,011 of CM060944.1, forward strand.
AACTTCTTCAAATATTCTCCAACTAGCGATGCTGACACATCCAAGAAACTATAAATAAGAGGCTAGCCTCCTCATTCTTTTCATACAAACTTAAGCCTTCAACAACACTCTACCATTCTCTTTCTCCACAATAAAACTTCTTCAAAAAAATAAATATATATGTGCGAAGATTAGAAGAAGATTGGAAGAATTGTAGCAATACAGAAAGGTAATTATATATATATATAAATATATGTGCATCTCTCTTCTTTCCTAATATATAATTTCTAAATCAAATACACGTAAAAAAATTATAATGAAAAGGAGATAACTTGGAGTAAGGAAAGGCTATAACGCAAAGCAAGTCCAAGCTAGTTCAATTGGAGTTATCAGTGAGTGGAAATCTTAATTTTTCTCTAACAGTATGTTCTGTAGTTTAAAGTTTGGATTTATATCGTGTCTTGGGGGATTTTTTTTATCCGAAAATCTATCAACTTAAACCCCAAAATCCCTACGTAATTCTTGAATTGTTGGAATCATATTTGTTTTATTTTAATATAGTAGGATTTGATTCATGAATATTTACAATAAAAATATTTTGTATACTATTTGATTCTAATCTTCAATTTGTAGTTGAAATGACAAAGAATAAGTGAATAGAAAGAGGCATGCAAAGTAAGAAAAAGGAGATTTTTCCTTTTATACATAGTTTACCCCTCCTATTTCTACAAATAATATTGTGATTTCCTTGTCATTCCAACGCTATTCGTCTAAATATTGAATGGAATATAAAAGACTTTTATTGTAAATCTACCTCTTTGAAAAGGTCTATAATTCTATTATATTAACACAAAATGTGTTTTGAATTCCATTTTAAATGTGTGTATAAGTCCATTTTTGTGCAGCTAATTTATTTGTGGTATTGTTCTTATGTGATTGTTGTATTAAATTGGGACTTATTTCCTAATTGTAGTTGCGAACATTAAAATATAATTCACCCTGAATAAATTGCTTAAATACACATAAAACTAATTATATATAATTTAATATTAGGTATAGATATAACATTAACCTATTTCTTCAGATTATGAAATTGTCGATTATAGCTGTAAACCTTAAACATATATAATAAGTAACAATAAATAATCAACCTAATAAAATGAGTTAAGGACAATTATGGAATTTAATCCATAAATAAAGGCAGAATAAGGAATTCCCTTATAAGGCCTTTAATGCATAAATATGAGTGAGGTGTACATATATTAATATGTGTATATATAGACACACACACACGTACATAGATATATACATACATATTATGTATATATGTAGGATAGTTCCGTTTTAAACATTCGAGAGTGAAAATATTGCTAGGTTACAAGGATGCAATGTCAGTTAAAAGAACAAAGAGTCTGCCGGTGATATTTGTCCGCCGGTGGTGTGAATTTTGTAACTGGTATGAGACATCGCCTATAATAAGTACTTATAGTAGGCACAAGGTTAGTCCCAATTTTATAGGGCAAGTCTGCCTTGATAATCTGGCTATCAGCACCTACAAATTATCAGACTAATAAGAGAAGTCATAGTTGTGTTATGGGCCATAAGGTTAGGATTATCATTGTAGTGAATGTCCCTTATGGAAGGTTCATTTCGAGGTTAAGGTATTAAATGACTATTGAGATTATGCCTCTTCCCTATCCAAGAAGTACTAAGGGGCCTATAGGAGGATTGGAATGATGACGGTTAGGGAGTACCAAGAAAAGTTCTCTTGGGGTTAGGTATTAACTAATAGGAGGGCCTACCTATTTTCCAATTTAAGGGTATTAAGCAGCCTAGTACTTCCTCTCACATCATTAGGATTTGATTGGATAGGAGGTGTGCTGTTGAACCCTATAAACAACATACTTGCATTGCACACCCTTTTACAGTCAGTGAGTAGGATTCGTAGGCCACTAGTCCAAGGAGAAATATACTAAATACGTAAGACATATATCTGAATGATTACTGCATATATACCATTATTGTAAAACTTGATGTTTTTATTCACCAAATATTGTTGTTATGACTCCCTCCTCATTATAACATATAGTTTAGGGATAGGGTTGAGCGTGGAGAAGATGGTGGAGACTTGGCATGTGGTTATCTATTATAGTTACCTATTTACGTTATTTTGATGTACCCAAATTATGTTTCAAACATATTTTATGAACTATTGTGACATTATACTCCTCTGATTTAGTTTTATGAGATGGTTACTTTATTTTATTATTATGTTTTATTTCTTCCACTGTGAGACTCTAAAAGCATGGATAGATAGCTTTGTATATTATTTTATCAATTATACTAGACAACAGCCAACTTTGAAATGGACATAAGGTTTGATGGGCTTTCATTGGGTCAAAAATTAGCCCAGTTTCGAAGAGGGTTGTTACACACTAAGAGATTATGTACTAATTATTGGATAACTATAGAATGAATTGCTTAAGAGTTTTTTGTTGGTTGATATAATTAGGGTCGAACATAGAATCTCGAGGTGAAGATATTGCACAATTCTCTCGACTTAGGAATATTGTTGAACTTCAATGTAGCAGTCCACTTCGATTATAGTTAAATCGTGGCATGGCTCATCGAATAATTATAGTTTGGTTTTAGTGGAAACATTGGAAGTGAAACATTATTCATTAGAGAATTCGTCTCTTCAATTATATAGGATTAGTACCATGGTCAACTATAGTCAACTCAAAATCAAAGTCTTTGGCCAGAGCAGTACGGTTAATGATAATTGTGTTACAACACTAATTTTTCACTGTTGTTTATGTAGAATAAATTAAGATTTATTTGGGAGAAATTTGAATTAAGTGTTCTATTAAAATAATAATTGGACTAATAGTTAAAATGAGAATTTTATAGTGTGTATTTATGGGAAAGACAATATGTGTAATTTTTTGACGTTAAATCCTTGTTTTAAAACCAAACGATGTGTTAGTGTTTTCTAGATACTGTGTAAATTTTTATTTAAAGTGAAAAATGGGTGTTTTTAGAGTTAAATTGATTTATGTGATTTATTGTCTTATTTTAGAAAATGCAAATACCTTGTTTTCAATAAAAAAAATAAGGGTTTAATAATTATTAAAAATTATGTTTCATTAATTAATCATGAAGATTAGGCAATAAACTTAATTCTAGTGCATTAACATAAATTTTTGTATGTTTAAATCGCCGACTAAATATTGTTTTAAGTTGATGATGAGTGAGAAAATACTTAATTCTTTTATTTGATTTGGTTTGGGCTTAAATTGCATTTTCAGCCCATTAGTGCATAAAAGAATAAGTTTCCTCTCTTCTGTTCTTGGAAAATGAACTATACGTTCATTCCATTTACAGTAAATAGAAAATCATCTTCTCCTCTTTGTTTCTCAAACCTAGCTTTCTCAAAAATCAAGTTTTTAAATCAAAATAAATTCCAGAAAATTTAAAGAAAATCAAAAGTAAGTTCTCCTGGCTCTAATTCATTTTTAAGTCTAATTGATTTTTGTAAATTATAGTATTTGATGTTTGCCATTCTTTCTTTTGTTCAGAGGCATTCTAGGGTTTACTAGAATCTTGAGAAGTAAGGTAGAATTCGTTGTTTGGATAGCTAATTAAATAGAAAAGGTGAGTTTACGCTCTACAGGTATCTCTAACTTTAATTCAAGTTGCTATTGTGTTGAATTAATGAATATATGATTGAATTGATCTAAAGTTTGTATGTTATCTCTTATCATATGAAACCCTAATTGATGGTTGCTGAGAACCCTTATTGCATAATCATTAAACCATCAAGTTGTATTGGTTTATAAGCTTACATAATAGCCACTCAGTACTCCGAATGTTGCAAGAAACAATGCCAGAGATATAAGCACCAACGAATCATTGGAGGGCCATCGCCTATGTTTCAGCCTTGGCATTGCAACCAGTTCACCGATCCACGTGACTAGTGCACCGGTCATGACCGGGGCTGAGCCCCAGGTCATGCTGTTTGACCCTATGGTCGAACCCATTTGATCATTCGTATGTCCGTTTGACTATAGATGTTAATTATTTGTTTGACTTGTTTGCGATGTTTTGCTTTGATTTGAAGTTGAGTGATGAAATATTTTTGCATTTCAGGGTGCTTCAATTTAATTTTGTTGAACTAGTTGGCATGGAATTCTTGCGCTATAATGGTTGTCAAACAAATGATTTAATTGCACCGGTTTCGTAACAACCCGCATATTTTACGATTATATATTTAAATGTTTTATTTAAATGTAGCATCGTTAGTTAAATTTAAAGTCCGAAATGTGACTTTTTGTAAATAGTCGAATCTGAACTCGAGATAACTTCCATTGAGTCCAAAACGGCGTTTGCGGCCTTTTGAGTATAAACATCGATATGTTTGGAGTTGATTGGAATTTTGATATTTTCATTGGGCTTCAGGTTTGGGTTTCAGCCCACAAACCAAATAAGAGAATCCAAACTCCTCTTACAAATACGCTAACTCCTCTACTCTTCGTTCATTCTACTCCTCATTTCCTAACACTCAAGCTAAAGAGAAAAATGAGGGAAAAGAAAAGAGCTTAGAAATTCCTAAGCCTTAATTCTCTAAGGAAATTCAAATCTAAGATATAAATCAAGGAGAAGCTTAGGTAAGCCTCCTCTTCATCCTCTCCATCTCAATCTTTCTTTAATTTTCAGAAATTTTTATAACCTAATTTAGGAAATCTTTGCATTTGATAATAGATTGAAGATTCCTGAGGTGTTGTTGAAGAGGAATTGGACTTGCTTTGTTTTAGAGCTTTTCATTCCTTGTTTTTGAATTTCAAACTGAGTTTTTGAACTCACATCTATATATATATACCTTTGATGGTTGTTAGGTATAATTTCCTAACATCTATTTCATGTTCATTTACTTTTGAATTGAATTGGTTTGGTAAATTTTCCAATTTTGAAGTCAAAATCTATAAAAATCCTACTATGGATGTTTGGATATGTTGTCTGAAGTGTGTTGAAGAGCCAACGTATCTGGGTTGTTATTTTGCATAAATCCCTAGTCTCCGTTGCTCATCCGATCGCTTCTGAACCGATTTGGCCGTCAACGGCCTAGGCAAATTTTGCCCTGAGCTTTATCTCTGACGTTTGGCAAAACTCTCAGACGTCTGAGGCAAACGAATAAACGTTCCAGACTTATGGCTCAAACATCTGAGCAATCTGGAAAAATTCCAAACCTTCAGCTCAGATGTCTAGGGGAAACCACCAGACGTCTGATGCTGTTAATTTCAGCCGTATTGCCTACTTTTTAGTGGATTTCCGTTTTATTGATATTTGGTTGATCCGGTTAGTCGTTGTAATTTATTATCGACTTTGATGACTTCTTTTCTGGATTTTTAGGAATATTCATTTGATGGATTTGATATCGATTTTCATGGATTTAAGTCACTTCGTCGAATGTGAACTTTTGGTGATAGATTGTTTTTGCAATCATTTCTGTGATTTGTTACTTTAAAATACAAAGGTTTCTATACTAGTAGTAAATATTCCAACTCTTTCACAAAAATGATTTCAATGTTACTTTTAATATAAAATCTCGTTTTAAACCATTTTCTAATCTATTAGTATATACAAACCTTTACCTCATTCATTCGAGAAATCCAATTAAATGACTTAGCAAAACAAGTGGTATGAAACGCTTACGTTTACTTCATCGGTTAATTCTTAGACTTGTTCGATTGAAATCTTGCGACAATTTTTCGAGTGGAAATCTACAATTTGTTCGTAAATATTTAAGTTAGGCTAGTGGTTATGAGACATGAAGCTAAAACTCATTTATTTACTAGCTTAGTGTAATTCGCACTTCTTATTGATCAATGATGATCATTTTATAGTTCAGACTAGCGATACGCGATGTCTCTTTGTCCACGTGGGGGGACTATACCTCGTTCTGTGGAGTTTCATCTCATTTTTATTGGCTAGCGACCCATGGTTTTTTATGGAGCTCGGTTCATCGGGGGTACCGTTGTACTACGCCATTGTTCTGGCTTATTTGAGTTTCAAGTTCCTCGGGCATACCGTTGTACTATGTCATTATGCCGGCTTTATGGATTAGCGACCTATGGGATAGCGTTCCATTTGTGATACACGTGTTGGTGAGTTTTCATGCTCCTGTTTATGATAGGCCTCCCCCTTTGTGTTTTCTGGATTTCTAATTATTGATTTCTAGAATTTGTGTTTCACCAATTATTGTGATTTTCGTTGACATGTTTTTTCATTATTCGAGATTTGGTGAATAATCTAAAGAATATGACATTCTTTTTGGTGTTTGAGAAAGTTTGAGATATTGTATGATTTTTGTTGTTATCATATATATTTGTCATATCTCCTATCCTAACTTATCTTATATGATATTTATAGCTAGACTGATCCGTTTATTATTTTTCTTCTTTAATAATACTCAGGTCAGACCGAGGTGTTTCATGTGCTTCCACTTGACTACTTAGCAGGGACTGCCTTTTGACTTTTGGCTAACTACTTTAGCCTAGTAGTTTTTGCTTTTATACACTCGAGATAGAGACGCCTTGATGTATACATACTCTTTTGTCTAGCACTTATACCTATTCTTTGGTGATGTAGTGGATCTTGTATGACCACCACTTTGATGTACACTCCTATGTATTATATTCTGTAACACCCGGATATTTTCAACTATTCGCATCCGCACATGTCGGACTTGAATTGCTCAAAATACCGCGTTGTAAATAAAAATTTGGAAAATATCACAATATAAAGTAAATAAAATCACAGATCACAGACACAGAGTAATAATAGTGCAGCGGAAGTAACAAAAATAGTAGTTTATGAAGCTACTATGTAAATATATTAGAGTTACATAAGATACAACACTAGAAATAGAGTACAACAGAAGTCTCAATACATAGAAGTCTACTAATACAAGAGCTAAAAAGGAACAATAGACTGAACAAGATAAAACTAGACAAGTAGATAATCTCCAACGATTCCAATCTCCAGAAAGTAAAAATCCAAATCTGTGAATACTCAGGCTGACCCGAGCGCAAATAAAATACAAACACTCGAGTCAGTACATACATACTTATACAATGTAAACCAACTAAAGTGAACTATAGTAAAAGTACAATTAACTTAAAGGATGCTTGGGACCGCTCATCCTCTAAGGATCCGTTAAACTATTTACTATGTAGTAATATTGCGCTATTATAATAGTGTCTATCAGTAAAATAAACATACTTTAAAATAGCACCACGGGGTTACCTATATAGCCCCAGACACGTAATAGTCCCAGTAGTCCATCCAATATCTGCATATCTCCTGATCGGGAGACTACGAGAAGATACGCATGGGTTACGGGAGAAAACCAAACTCGTAGTAAAGGCTCGATAGGGTAGGTGACACGGCACACAAGGCAATGCAAGGGTAGATATACCAATTATGACACTCAGGCTGGCGGTAACGCAGCAGCCACATACGCCCACCGCAGAACACATTCCCAAAAATAGGAGGGGCGTCCAAACAATCACAAGTAATAGTATGGTATCGAAGAAATGCGTCCGCTACGAGGAGCTACCTCAACTGGCCCGAGACCGCTCCTGTTTTAGCCACCTTATGCCAACTCATGGGAGTTGGGTCCACGTAATATACCTCAAGAATGTCGCCACCATCCTACTTCATTCTGGAATCTCCACCACGTACACGGTTGTCAAAGTGGTTTTCGGTATCGACAGAGGGTATGCCCATATCCAATCCCGGTCTCTTAGCCAACCAATCGTTATTATAACCCATGGTTATAACTTAAAAATATAATATTTTATACTTCAAAACAAAATATCACTTCAAATCCAAATCTTTATCAAAATAAAGATTAAATCATTTCTAAACCATTTCAATATATCAAAATAGCATATCCTTTCAAAACATCCTTTTCAAATCATTTCAATATATCATAATATCATATCCTTTCAAAAATTCATTACAAATTATTTCAATATATCATAATATCATATATTTCCAAAAATTCATTTCAAATCATTTTAATATCAACATATCATACCTTTCAAAACTTTATTTTCAAATCATTTAATATCAAAATATCATATCTTTCAAAACTTTATTTTCAAATCATTTAATATATCAAATATCATTTGAGTTCAAATCCAAATATTCAACTTTAAATACCATTTAAATTCAAAGATATCATTCATTTATTATCATTCCAAATCACCTTTTAAATAACTTATTTTTCAGTCCAAATAATTCATTTAAACCATTTAAAAGTGAATTTAATATATTTTCAAATCAAATATTTAATTTCCAAAGTTTTAAACCATTCTGAGTTCGTTTACTAAATTAGAACCATAAACATTGAAATTTCAGCATTTCACAGCACTCAGAAAAAGCTGCTGTAAGTTATACTTGAAAACATTTCAATTTAAACCATTTAATCATTAAAAATCATATTTTAACATTCAAAAATTTTCATTAAAATACACATTATATTTATGAATTTATAAAGTAAAATTTACAGAAAAATCTAATTTTTTTTTTAAAATTTCACTTAACAAATTCAAATGTACAATTTTCCCATTTTTACATTTGACACTTTATTAATATTCTCATTTTCAAATTATCATTTCAACTAAATTTCCAATCTGTTTAATTAACTTAAACCTTTAACTAAAAACCAAATTCACATTTCCAAGTCAAGTTTTATTTTAAAATTTCACTTTTAAGCATTCATTCATTTAACCATTTTAATACATAGAAAAATCAATAACACTTTATTAAATCATTTAAATTCAAATTTAATCAAATCATCATATTTACCATTTTCCAAATATATATAAATTAAATTTCCATTTTATTTATATAACTTAAAATCGCCTTTTTAAACCAAAAACCCAAATTTCCAGACTTTAAGTAATATTTCAATAATTCAACTTCACCATTTATTTATTTAACATTTTCCACTTATACAAAAATCATAAATCCTTTATTTAAAACATTTTAAAATCTATTTAAATCAAATTATCATAAATTTACATTTTAAACCACTTAAAAATTTATTTATATAATTTAAGTGTCATTTTAAAAGCCAAAGTCCAATTTCCAAATTTAAGTTATATTTCAAAAATTAACTTTTACCATTCACTTAAATTACATTTTTTTTTACTTCTAGAAAAATCCAAAAAATTTTATTTAAACATTAAAAATCCGAATTAAATCAAATTTTCATAATTATTCACTTTTAAAAATATTCAAATATTCCAAAATACTTTATAAAATAACCACAGGCTTGTATATAGTTTTCTAACCTAGGTCAAGTGATACGGATATATATCATTCCAATCCGCAGTTTAAAGAGAAAAATCCGGGTTCTATCATTTCAAACCTACAGTCCCAAGTTAAAATAAAATAAATAAAAATCGTTCAGGCCTATCATTACAGCTCATAATGATTTTTTCCTATTCTAAAGTGCGTTTGGGCATGTATCATTTCAACCCATAGTGAACCTAATTTACAGGGAATTTGCAGTGTGATAAACAGATATAAATGAACAGTTAATAACATATAACAGTAATAGATGAGATGACATGTAATTTAACAGGTTTAACATCATAGCGTCATTTATAATTCGACACATTCAAATGTTGTCGCTTCACAATTGCATAAGTATATATTGTCGTGTGAGATTTACTCACCTCTACATGATGGAGATAACAAAACCAATGACACAACGGAATCAAAAGCACGATGAAAAAACTACGGAGTTGAGTGGAGAGCAAATCCAAGCAACAAATCTTGTGTTACAACCCAAACAAAATCAAAACAAACCATAAATTCAATATACTCTAAAATGATGTAACTTTTAAATGAAAAGAGATTTGAATGTCAAATCTTTTGCTTCGCTTTGTACATTTGCTTGCGCGGCCTAGGGGATGTTTTGGCTCAGGTTTGGACATGCTTTGGCTCAGGTTTGGACATGCTTTGGCTCAGGTATGGACCTAAGGCTGCACGGCTACAAGGCATGGCATGTAGAGGAGTTACGATCGCATAAATATGAAGAGGCAAGCCAAATAGTGGAGGTTTTTGTCAATGTATTGGCTCGGCCATAGGTAGTTGGGATCTGTCTTGCCATGTTCAGGTCTGGTCAGGGGCTGGAGTGGTGAGGGGAGGTCAAAACAAGGTGGTGGCGGCGGCCTATGGTGGTTATGGTGGTGAACAATGAGGTGATGAAGCAATGTGTGGTTGAATATGCTAGTTTTAAGGCATTGGTTGGATCTTTTTGTGGATTTTTGGTTCATGGAGGTCTCATACATGCTCAAGACCCGAGGTTTAGGTGGTGGCCGATTAAACAAGGCAAGAGAACAATGCAAAAACATAGAAAAAGAAGAAGAAAAGTAGAAAAAGAAAGAGAGGCCATTACCCAACTTTCTTCAGAAATGATTGCCGTGACTTGCTGATGAAAAATGAGGAGTTTCATGTGAAAATGCAATAAGACACTCACGGCTAATCAATAAAGAAGGAACAGCCAAAATGTGAAGAGACTAGCTAGTGAAAAGTCATTGTTTTTAAAGCTTTTTGTCCTTTCAAATTTTCACTCCTTTAAATCAAATAAAAACAAATAAAAATTCAGTAAATACTTTTAAAAAAACCTAAAAAAATGAAATAAAATGAAAATATGTAATAAAATTTAAAGAAAACAGAAAAAGAATAAAAGAAATTGCTTAAAATTCAAAACATGGTTCAAAAATTACAATTAAAACATCACTGGCTTTGGAAAAATATCTACTTCATTTTAAAAATATTCTAAAGCAAAATTTTTAAATAATACACTGTATTTATCATTTATAAAATGAAATAAATAATTTAAATTAGAGAAAGTAGAAAAAGAACTAAAGAAATTGTTTAAAAATTGGAAACAAGACTTAAAATTTACAAATAAAATATCGCTAGCCTTATAAAATTTCTATATCACTTTAAAACAAATAAGAAGTCAAATAAATAAAATAAATGAGGAATAAAATAAAGTGGGAATGATAATAAAATAATTTCTTAAGAAAAATATAAAAATAAATAAAGAATTTCTTTAATTAATTGAAACTGGAAATTAGAAATTTTAAACAAAATACAACTTACACTGGAAAATGTCAATTACACTTTTAAAAATATTTTAAGACCAAAATATATACGTAACATATTATTTTATCCAAAGAAATATAATTTAGAACATTACATGACCAAATAAAATATTATTTATATAATTTAAAATAACAATTTTGTTAAATACATCAAATTACACACAATGGTTAAAAAGGCATAACTTTCACATTATAAATCAGATTTCAACGAAATGAAAAGCAGCGTTCTTAAAATTTTATTTACTTTCATAATAAAAAATAGAATTCAAATTTTCAAACTTAAAATTTTAAATTTAAAATTCAAAGTTGACCATATTGACCAAAATACAGTTTTTTGGAAAATATTCTTTTTAGTCATGTTTTGGAATGATAATTCATATCAAAATCAAATTTTATATTTAAAATAACAAAATTATATAAATTAAATAAATAAACTAAAGTAAAATCAAAATTCAATTAAGAATAATTATAAAATACCGGGTTGTTACACTCTCCCCCACTCAAAACTTTTCGTCCCCGAAAAGGAATGAGGTACGGGAAAGCATAGAAAAAGATAAAATGAAATAAGATTAAGACAAGATGACAAGAAGATTGAAATTATACCTGGTAACTGTTGTTATAGGTAAGATTGACAAGGTGGAGATGATCTTCCTAAGATCCTCCAGAATCAAGAACATAAGCATGAAAAGATGGATTCAAAATGAGTACCAAAGATTATAGAAAGATTTTCTAAACAGAAAGATTATAGAAAGATGCCTATACTAGTCTGAAGCAAGATAAGGATAATAAGGACAACCAAAAGATATTTTGAAAAACAAAATAAGGAAATAAATTTGAATCCATGAAAATTTCAACTTAAATAGAAAATAAATTTTTACACAAGTTAAATAAATCTTAACTATCTCAAATTGCATTATCTTATCATCCAATTACCTTAAATTAACAATTTTTAAAACCATGGGTTTTGAAAAATAATCATTTATTATACTCATAATGTACTTAATAAATTTAGTTCTTCTTTATTCCTAATTAAAATTAAAATTATTCCTCTCAATATATTTATCACTTATGTTAAATATACTTACACTTATTATAACTGCTTTATTTTATTCTTAGTTCTTCTAACATTATTTTATTGTAAGTTATTCAATTACCCTTTGTTATATTTACCTCTATTAATCATTTTACAACTAAAATTTAAGTGTATAACATTTATTATAACCACTCAAATTTTATTTATAAAATCATTTTTTTATATTGTATATTATCCAATTATTATTAACTTCTAAAAATTAAGGTAAGTTATATTTGAATGCAATTGTATTTGTAACGACCCAGAAATTTTGAACAATTTAATTTGTAAATATTTAATTTATTTTAAATATTTAAATGATAATTTGACTTAAATTTCAAATTTTCAGAATGAATTGGTGATTTAAAATTTAGAATTTAATCTATTTAAAAGTTGGATAGAAATTTGAATTTTGACTTTGAAGTTGAAATTTAATATTGAACTTATATTTTAAATTTGAATAAATGATTTAGAAAAATAGTTTGGATTTAAAATAAGAAAGAAAATATAATATAAAAATAAATAAAAATATATATATAATAAAATAAATAAAGAACATATATTTAGTTAAAATTTTAACAACATAATTATAACAAAATAAAAACAAAGCAAACAATTAAAAAAAAAAGAAACTAATTAAATTTAAAAGAAAAAAAATAAAAATAAAAAAATAAATAAAAAAAATAAGGTAAACATTACCTTACTTACATCAGCCAAAAACACGCCGTGTTCCACGCCATAACCCACAACCCTATCTCCTCTGCAAATTCACGTTCTCTTCTATTTTATAACCCGACCCCTCTCTCCACTATCTTCATTCATACGAAAGAAAAGAAAAAAAAAAAAAACGGCGGCCGTGTAAATCTTCTTCGCCGACCTTCAGCAAAGATTAGGGCTTTGCAAATTGGAGCTTTGATTCTTCAATTCGTCATCTCTTCGCCTTCATCAGCTAGGGCTTCGGCTTCAATATTGAATCGCGTGCTCTTCGATCTGAGAAATTAGGGCTTCGGCTCCATTTCGATTCGTTTGAAAGGTGAGTCTTTTGGCTCACGATTATCTTAATGCAAGTATTTAAATTTGTTGCATTGAATTTTGGTTGCATGGGGGTTATTGGTTATCAATTGCTCGATTTGCTTGAATTTTTTACTGATAAAAGCAGATACTTTTGCTGTCACTTGCTCGATTTCTTGAACTATCAACTGATAAGAACTGATGCTACTCAAATCTTGATTTAAATTGAAAATGACAGAGGTTATATCTGATACTAATTTTTTTTTTCCTTTCTGATATGAACAGATACTATAAATTTTATTTCTAAATTGATAAGAACAAATGCTATTTGGTTTTGCTTTAAATTGATAAAAGCAGATGCTATTGATTCACTTACTGATAATTTGATTTTAATTTTAAATTGATGAGAACAGATACTACTTAAATTTATTTATAAATTGTTAAGAACAGATACTACTTAGTTGTGATTTGTTTTGTTTTGATGCATGCTTTGTGATTTGAAACTGCTACCATCATTTTTCAATTGTGACTGCACTTCATATATATATGCATTTATGCATGTATATATGTGATTGCATGAGTATGTGCTTGACTGTATGTTGTGTTGCTTCAAGGATGAAATGTCCTCTGTCTGTACATTTGAATTTTTGAACACTTGAGTTGTTCCACTATGCACTGTTGTGTGTTGTGCTATTGATGAGTTTTTATGGCATTGGTTTTGATACAACTACTGATTAGTTGCATATATGTTGATGCCAATTGCCTCTGTTGTGTAGCTGGTCACTGTGTTGCACTATGCTATGCTGTGTCACTACTTTACTATTGTTTTGTTGACATCTCTGATTTTATTTTGGGAATTTTGATTTGTTGAGATTTTTGGTGTAAGCAGAGTAATTTCTGATCTCTCAACAAAATTTGCCATCAACAATAAAGGGTTGTCAGACAATCCTACTTGTTGAACCTGCTTTCGACACAATTATTTCTTTCCTTTTTCTTATTCCATTCTCTGCTCCTCTCCCATGTTTTTTTAAAAATACATACTGTAAATGCAAAACACAAAACTTGAAGTCCAAACAAAACAGGTCTGTGCTAGCATGCACGAAGTAATTTTATGTTTCTACAGGCAAATCAATATTGCCTCATTTTATAGACTTAACAAATAACTGAAAGATGTAACACAATTTTAGTCAGAACCAACAGTTGCAGAAGTGCTGCTGCCTTGCCATATTAATTTTTATATGTTCATCTCCAATGATTTCATTTGGGATTTAAGTGGCACATTTCATCTGCTAATATTTGATGCTATTTTATGGTTTGCAACTGTTGCATTTGAAGTTGCTGCCTGTACTTGTGTTTTTTTCCTTGTGCCGCATGTTGTTGTTACATGCTGCTACTGCATATTAGTTTGCTTACTGTTTTTGTTTAAGTTGGCACTGGTTTTGCCTTGAGCCTTTTCTTTGCAGTGATTTGTCCGATTTGCGCTTGCACGCATGTTGGCGAGGCAGTGCACATGTGTGCAAAGTACACGTGTGTACTGCAGCCACACAGGATTGACAGATTTTAAAAAAAAAAAAATTAAAGTTGTTTATTTGAATTTTAAATAGTTGATTTAAAATATATAAAAAGAAAATTAGTATAAAATTTAAATGTTAGGTTAATTTACTAAAAGGAATTGATTTAAAATAAAGGCCACTGGTTGATTAAATTTATTAAAAGAAAGGAAATTTAATAATTTGTAAATAAACTTGTTTAAACAAGAAATTGGTTTAAAAATAAAACTATCAGTTAATTTAAACTATTTAAAGGAGAAAACTGATGAATTTAAAATTTGTCAAATGAAAATTTAATTTATTCAATTGATTCGAATATTAATTGAATTGTATAAAATATTTAAAATAGGTATAAAACAAGAGAATCAAGTCAAGATGGAAAATGGACTGCAAATAAAAGCTAAGGTGAGAACTTCTCACTCAAAAGGTTATTTAAAATTTTAAATAGTTATATTTAAAATTTGTTGATTGATTGATTGATTGCTTGATTGTGATATTAGATATTTTAGGATATATCTATATATATAGCAATATATATATATATATATTGGCATATGTATATATTGCAGTTGATTGATTTCCCGCCTCGTATAGCGGATGAGACCCTATTGCGCCGTTAGTAAGCGGATAATATTTTATAAAAATCCCATATACCGCGATATTCCACCTCGAAGTGGAATGGGTATTGTGCTAACTCTTTGGATGCAGGGAAACAGGTTGGAGGGATCCAACTGGACCCCTCACAAATATTTATTTGTTTATAAATATTTTTAATGATTGTGAATATCATATCGATATATGATATTTGTGTAGTGATTGACCAATTGATGCTGTGGCATCATCGGATTCGTTTTTAAAGTTAAAAATAACGATTTTTGATTTTAAAGGGATTTTTAAATCGATTTTTCAAGTTTATGTTTTATTTAAATTTTGAATTTATTCATTTTAAATAAATTTAAAATTTCAATTTTTCGAGTTATAGAATTTAAGATTTTTGTGAAATGGAAGCGAAATGTGAATCTTGAAATAGTTAGCAAATTTATAGAATTGATACTTATAAATTTAAAAATATTGGAATTATAAAACGAGTTTTTATAAGTGTTATAAAGTGAAATATAAATGGTTGTTATAAGTAAATGAAAATTTATAAATTTATAAATTGTGAGATTAGAAAATGAATAGATTTTATAAAATAAAAGATTTATAAGAAATTATCTTATGAATCGGAATTTGGTATCAAAGTGAAATATAAAGGGAATTTGTAAATAAATTGGTTTTTATAAATAGAAGTTATAAAATTATAAATAGGATTTATAAACGTTGTTTTATAAATCCGAAATCAAATTGAATTTGATAAGATGGAAATAGGAAATTTATAAAGAAAACTTATAAGTAATAAGATTCAAGATTTATGAAGTTCAAAGGAACGATTTGGGTAAATAATTTATATTATAAGTATTCAACTTATAATATAGCTTTTGGTATATGTAAATGGGTTTATAAAATTGAATTGGATTGATAAAGGAAATTTATAAATCGGAGTTTATAAAAAGGAATAGAATTTATAAACCTTGTTTATAAATTCGTAATCAATTGAATTTGATCAATTGAGTATAGAAGTTTATTAAAGGAGTTATATTAACGTTTTTTGAACAGTGAATATATTATTAATTAAAAATGGATATTTTGGGAAAGCATGTTTTAAACAGAATTTAAAACGATTTAGAAATGTTTCAAAATGTATTGAGTATTGAAAACATAGATTTCAACATTCATTGTTGAAATAGACGTTTTCGAGAAAATAAAGAAATAATGGACTATAACACTGTTGTTATAGTAAATAATTTCCGAAAGGAAATGTTTTTGAATAGTATTGGGATTTATATATCTATTTTAATTTCGAATCTCTATACTAGTGTTTTTGGGTTGTCGTAACGATGTTTTACGCAACATTCGTTTTGACCCAAATAAATGTGAGTAAAAGAATGATTTCCTTAAAGAATGAAATATATACTTGACTATGGTTTAAGTATATTGAATATTTTTCAAATTGTTGAAAATAAATAAGATTTGTGAATACTTATTTTTAGAATAAGTATGGAATTACTTTTCCAATATGAAATGGAATATTTTTAAGAATTTATCTTTTTGAAGATAAATTGGAATTTAATAATTAAAATCTATTGAAACTGTAAATCAATAGAAAATATGAAATATAAATTCACTATAGAATTTATAAATGAAAAAGGGAAATTGGTTTCAAAATAAACATTGGTTTATTTTTGAAGTATTGAGATTTTATATCTAGTATAGATATTTTTGGAAAAATAAATAATTTCGAGAATTATTTGGAATCTGATGATGTGGCGCATCTTTATTGATAGTTAAATAACCGACTATCAATATTTACCCTTGAATGAGTAATTGCTGTGATTGCTTGAATTGGATGCCACACTTATTTTTAAAATAAGCGCTCACTATTCGGGTTAACCGGGAAAGGACCATGGGGTCGTATAACCCATTCCGAATATGTGATACGTCGTTATGAATTGCATTCGAAGACCGGTGTTGAAGACCGGATATTTTCGAAAACGAAAGGGTTTCTTGTTGATTGTCTCTGCACTGGCTGATCCCCGGTATAGAGATCTCCATAAGTGATGGGAAATCCGAACGTGATTAGAAATTATTCGGATTGCAAGGACTTCTTTGTAAGTGCCTTCGGTTCTGTTCGAGCCCGGAACAGACTTGTATGGATTGTATGTCTGACATTACAAGTTGAGATATAAAGCCGATTTCTTTCAAATATATTTCTGAGGTGGCGGAGAATTTATTCTTTTAGCTTAACACCCTTCTCTGAGACGTACGAGTTCAGAGGTTATATAGTTGAAGTTATCAGCGATATATTCCCAGTTTGGTAATGTGACATGCTGAGTGATGCTGAAATGATCATTGTGTTGATTATTTGTGATAGGATCATTTATTTGATCGTCTATCTTAGTGATCATTGTGTTGATCGTTTGTTGACCCAAAGCATGGCTTTTGTATAAAGTATGTTTTTGTGGACGTGACTTCGTCGAGCCTCACATCCCGGAAATGGTCAAAACAGGAAAGAAGCAGCAAGGTTATGAGGGGTAGCGCCCTTTAGGATGTGTCCATTTCCTTCTGGAAAAGGGTGGTATCATGGTATGGAGCCCAGATACTCACTCATGTTGAAAACACTTTATGATTGTGTGAATTGATTACGAGCGCTCGGTTGATAAAGGTCCCAAAGGACCGGGGGATGGCATATTCGGTCAGTTGTTACTCAGTTAGGAGTAACCCGGCCTTGTGTTGGTAGAGATCCGGTTTGGTTCTCGGGGATGTCCATCCAGAGGCATTCTCATGTGGCAATGGGAAGTTCCTTGGCCTGACCATTTGTTGGAAATCCAATTCCCAATACGAAACTTGTACGGTATTAGTTGTAGAACCTGCCATTCACTTATGGTGGTCACCACTGTTTGGATGGTAGCTATAGTAGGCATACGATAATGGTCGTATGTTGGCTAAGATTTATATTCTACTTTCGAAATAAATTTTTCCTACACTATACACTAATAATAATATCAAATATTATTTTAAATGCGTATCAAGCATCTTTGACTATCATAAGGAGAAATCTCCTCCGATTCTGCGTTTGCATGTGTGTGTGTGCGGGAGGCCTTATGGTAGTCTCATTTTTAAAAGCATTGCGAATTGAATTTAAAAATATTCCTCTATTATGATTTTAAAGATAAATAAACTGTTTTGAGTTCTCACACCAGTCACATGACTGACTCGGAGTTTATTGTTTTCCTTCCTAAACTCTGGGTGCCCACCAATTTCCACACGGGCAGTTAAGAGTTAGGTTTATCAGGATATTCTGGATATTCTGGAGTTGCTGGAGGCAAGCTGGATGGCATGGCGTATTATTTATATAGTATTTCTTTTCCGCTGCACTGTTTATTTTTGTATGATGTTGTACACTCTGATGATATGATGTAATGTAATAACTGATATAGTTCTTTGTTTATAAATTATTCATTTATTATTATATGTTGTTCCGCTGCGAATTGTGAGATTCTGATATTGTTCCGTAATTGTTCTGTCCCGTTCTGTTCTATTTTCAAATTCTCTTTTTCTGTTTTTCTAAAAATTGTCTATCTTCTTTTCCCTCTATTTTCTATCTCTTCTCTATCTTCTCTCTTTTTCTTTTCTTAAATTCTTCTTAAAACCCATAACTATTCGGTTTTTCGGCAACGAAAATTCGAAACGTTACAGTATTATACAAATAAAGCTTCCTAATTCAATCATTTCAAGTTTAATCATTTATTCAAAATTTTGATTTTTTTTTATATAATAGAAATTATTCTTTAAGATAAAACTAAAGAATAAAATTTCCGATTCCTTTCAAACCATTTAGAAATAAATAAATGTATGTACATAATTTGTCAAATCAAATTTAAATCATATCTCTATATATATTATAAATCAAATCATATTTTAGAAATTCAAATCATTTTTATTTCCCAAAACAAAGCTGTAGCAAGACTACAAAGCGGTCTCTTCACTTCGAAACTCGAAAATGAATGTCGATGATACTCCAGTCATCATCGAAATTATTTCCCAGCGACAAAGAGAAGGGTACTGATTTTTAAACTTTAAAACTCTTTGGAAACATATTCTTATTCGAAAATACTTTAAATAATATACTTTAAAACTTAAATGCAAGGTTTGAAACCATCGGAAATTAAATTCTCAAATTTCTTGTTTTAAATTCATTTCAGTTCCCAAATCAATTTATAAACAACTATTTATCAATTCATTTATAGAACAATAAATGATAAATCAAGTATTATCATTTCAAATAATCAATTTAAATCAATTTATTAAGTTCCATAAATTTATATATATATCAAAATTTATTTCATTAACCAAATTTTAAAATAATATTGTGTCAGTTTGTTCTGTCAAAGTGTTTTGAAAATCCCATCGATAGCGTTGATCAGACGAATCGATCAGAATCCCAATTCAATATCAACAACTCAAATAACACAATACATAAAACAAAATATAGATTTACAAGTACAATTCAAAATTTTTGGAATAATAGATTGGGAACAAAAGAGAGATGGGTAAGCTTAAGCAAATCGCGGGCAACCTTAACCGGGTCAACCGTGACTTAAAGAATAAGATCAATGTGTATTTTATAAGGTAAATCTACATTCGATCTCAAGAGGTAGAGTTTGGAATAACAAAAGATATTAGCATCTAAACCAAAGATAGATATAAATCCCTGGTGAATCAATGCTAATTGTAAAGGAGTTTCCACCTTTACAATTCAATTTGAAATTGGCGAGACCGTCGACTCACTAAAAAGATCATTCGAAGCGGAGTTATGGGATACTCCAGAATCAAAAGAAGATGAATAGTGAGGGACACGAATGGATTTTGGAACCGTAGGGAACGTTCCAAAATTCAAAGGAAATTCGAATCAAAGAGGAAAGGTTCAAACTCGAACGAAAGTGATTCTGTAAATAATTTACCTTATATTCTAAGTTTTGCCTCAAAGCCAAAGCTCTGATACCAAATGTAACACTCGGATATTTTCAACCATTCGCATCCGCACATGTCGGACTTGAATTGCTCAAAATACCGCATTGTAAATAAAAATATGGCAAATCTTAGAATATACAGTAAATAAAATCACAGATCACGAACATAGAGTAATAATAGTGCAGCGGAAGTAATAGAAATAGTAGTTCATAAAGCTACTATGTAAATATATCAGAGTTACATAAGATAAAACAGTAGAAATAGAGTACAACAGAAGTCTCAATACATAGAAGTCTACTAATACAAGAGCTGAAAAGGAACAACAAATTGAAAAAGATAAAACTAGACAAGTAGATAATCTCCAGCGATTCCAATCTCCAGAAAGTGGAAATCCAAATCTATGAATAGTCAGGCTGACCCGAGCGTAAATAAAAATACAAATACTCGAGTCAAGACATGGATACTTATACAATGTAAACCAACTCAAGTGAACTGTAGTAAAAGTACAAGTAACTTAAAGGATGCTTGGGACCGCTCATCCTCTAAGGATCCGTTAAACTATTTACTATGTAGTAATATTGCGCTATTATAATAGTGTCTATCTGTAAAATAAACATACTTTAAAATAGCGTCACGGGGTTACCCATATAGCCCCAAAGACGTAATAGTCCCAGTAGTCCATCCAATATCTGCATATCTCCTAATCGGGAGACTAAGAGAAGATACGCATGGGCTACGGGAGAATACCAAACTCGTAGTAAAGGCTCGATAGGGTAGGTGATACGGCACACCAGGCAATGCCAGGGTAGATATACCAATTACGACACTCGGGCTGGTGGTAACGCAGCAGCCACATACGCCCACCGTGGAACACATTCGCAAAAATCGGAGGGGCGCCCAAACAATCACAAGTAACAGTATTGTATCGAAGAAATGCGTCCGCAACGAGGAGCTACCTCAATTGGCCCGAGACCCCTCCTGTTTTAGCCACCTTATGCCAACTCACGAGAGTTGGGTCTATGTAATATACCTCAAGAATGTCGCCACCATCCTATTTCATTCTGGAATCTCCACCGCATACATGGTTTTCAAAGTGGTTTTCGGTATCGACAGAGAGTATGCCCATATCCGATCCCGGTCTCTTTGCCAACCAATCGTTACTATAACTCGTGGTCATAACTTTATAATATAATATTTTATACTTCAAAATAAAATATCATTTCAAATCCAAATCTTTATCAAAATAAAGATTAAATCATTTCCAAACCATTTTAATATATCAAAAGAGCATATCCTTTCAAAACATCCTTTTCAAATCATTTCAATATATCATAATATCATACCCTTTCAAAACTTCATTACAAATCATTTCGATGTATCATAATATCATATATTTCCAAAACTTCATTTCAAATCATTTTAATATCAAAATATCATATCTTTCAAAACTTTATCAAATCTTTTTAATATCAAAATATCATATCTTTCAAAACTTTATTTTCAAATCATTTTAATATATCAAATATCATTTGAGTTCAAATCCCAATATTCAACTTTAAATACCATTTAAATTCAAAGATATCATTCATTTGTTATCATTCCAAATCACCTTTTAAATAGCTTACATTTTAATCAAAATAATTCATTTAAACCATTTAAAAGTGAAGTTTATATACTTTCAAATCAAATATTTAATTTCCCAAGTTTTAAACCATTCTGAGTTCATTTACTAAGTTAAAACCATAAACATTGAAATTTCAGCCTTTCACAGCACTCCGAAAAAACTGCTGTAAATTATACTTGAAAACATTTCAGTTTAAACCATTTAATCATTAAAAATTATATTTTAACATTAAAAAATGTTCATTAAAATAATCTTTATATTTATTATTTTATAAAGTAAATTTTTACAGAAAAATCCAATTTTTTCCAAAATTTCACGTAACAAATTCAAATGTACAATTTTCCCATTTTTACATTTGTCACTTTATTGATATTTCATTTTCAAATTATCATTTCACAAATCCTAAATTTCCAATCTATTTAATTAACTTAAACCTTTAATTAAAAACCAAATTCACATTTCCAAGTCAAGTTTTATTTCAAAATTTCACTTTTAAGCATTCATTCATTTTACCATTTTAATACATAGAAAAATCAATAACACTTTATTAAATCATTTAAATTCAAATTTAATCAAATCATCATATTTACCATTTTCAAAATATATATAATTAAATTTCCATTTTATTTATATAACTTAAAATCCCCTTTTTAAACCAAAAAACCCAAATTTCCAGACTTTAAGTTATATTTCAATAATTCAACTTAACCATTTATTTAACATTTTCCACTTATACAAAAGTCATAAATCCTTTATTTAAAACACTTTAAAATCTATTTAAATCAAATTATCATAAATTTACATTTTAAACCACTTAAAATTTTATTTATATAATTTTAATGCCATTTTAAAAGCCAAAGTCCAAATTTCCAAATTTAAGTTATATTTCAAAAATTCACTTTTACCATTCATATAATTACATTTTTTTACTTCTAAAAAATCCAAAAAAATTATTTAAACATTAAAAATCCAATTTAAATCAAATTTTCATAATTATTCACTTATAAAATATTTAAAATATTCTAAAATACTTTATAAAATAACCACGGGCCTGTATATAGTTTTCTAACTTAGGTCAAGTGATACGGATATATATCATTTCAATTCGCAGTTAAAGAGAAAATTCCGGGTTCTATCATTTCAAACCCACGGTCCCAAGTTAAAATAAAATAAAAAAAAATCATTCAGGCCTATCATTTCATCCCATAACGATTTTTCCCTATTCTAAAGTCCGTTTGGGTATGTATCATTTCAACCCATAGTGAACCTAATCTACAGGGAACTTGCAATGCAATAAACAGATATAAATGAACAGTTAACAACATATAACAATAATAGATGAGATGACATGTAATTTAATAGGTTTAACATCATACATAAATAATCACAAGCAATTATAGCATCATTTATAATTCTACACATTCAAATGTTGTCGCTTCATAATTGCATAAGTATATATTGTCGTGTGAAATTTACTCACCTCTAAATGCTGGAGATAACAAAACCATTGACACAATGGAATCAAAAGCACGGTGCCAATACTACGAAATTGAGTGGAGAGCAAATCCAAGCAACAAATCTTGTGTTACAACCCAAACAAAATCAAAACAAACCATAAATTCAATATACTTTGAAATGATGTAACTTTTAAATGAAAAGAGATTTGAATGTCAAATCTTTTGTCTTGGTTTCTACATTTTCTTGCACGGCCTAGGGGATGTTTTGGCTCAAGTTTGGACATGCTTTGGCTCAGGTATGGATCTAGGGGTGCACGGCTACAAGGCATGGCATGTAGAGGAGTTACGATCACATAAACATGAAGAGGCAAGCCAAATAGTGGAGGTTTTGGTCAATGTATTGGCTCGGCCATGGGTAGTTGGGCTCGGTCTTGACATATTCAGGTCTGGTCAGGGGCTGGAGTGGTGAGGTCAAGACATGTTGGTGGTGGTGGCCTATGGTGGTGGTGGTGGTGGTGGTGAACAATGAGTTGATGAAGCAAGGTGTGGTTGGCTATGCTAGTTTTAAGGCATATGTTGGATTTTTTGTGGATTTTTGGTTCATGGAGGTCTCAGCCATAGTCAAGACCCAAGGTTTAGGTGGTGGCAATGGCAGGGAATCTATGTTGGACGTGGTGTCCATGGCTATGGAGTGGAGGCCGATCAAACAAGGCAAGAGAACAACGCAAAAACATAGAAAAAGAAGAAGAAAAGTAGAAAAAGAAAGAGAGGCCATTACCCAACTTTCTTCAGAAATGATTGACGTGACTTGCTGATGAAAAATGAGGAGTTTCACGTGAAAATGCAATAAGAAACTCATGGCTAATCAATAAAGAAGGAACGGCCAAAATGTGAAGAAACTAGCTAGTGAAAAGTCATTGTTTTTAAAGTTTTTGTCCTTTCAAATTTCCACTCTTTTAAATCAAATAAAAAAATAAAAATTCAGTAAATAATTTTAAAAAATTCAAAACAAAGTGAAATAAAATGAAAATAAATAATAAAATTTAAATAAAATAGAAAAAGAATATAAGAAATTGCTTAAAATTCAAAACAGGGTTCAAAAATTACAATTAAAACATCATTGGCTTTGGAAAAATATCTAATTCATTTTAAAATATTCTAAAGAAATTTTTTTGAATAAGATACTTCATTTATCATTTCTAAAATTAAATAAATAATTTAAATTAGAGAAAATAGAAAAAGAGCTAAAGAAATTGTTTAAAAATTGGAAACAAGACTTAAAATTTACAAATAAAATATCACTGGCCTTATAAAATTTCTATATCACTTTAAAACAAATAAGAAGTCAAATAAATAAAATGAATGAGGAAAAAATAAAGTGGGTATGGTAAGAAAATAAGTTCTTAAGAAAAATATAAAAATAAATAAAGAATTTCTTTAATTAATTGAAACTGGAAATTAGAAATTTTAAACAAAATACAATTGACACTGGAAAATGTCAATTACACTTTTAAAATGTTTTAAGACCAAAATATATACATAACATATTATTTTACCCATATAAATATAAGTTAGAACATTACATGACCAAATAAAATATTATTTATATAATTTAACATAACAATTTTGTTAAATACAGCAAATTACACGCAATAGTTAGAAAGGCATAACTTTCACATTATAAATCAGATTTCAACGAAACGAAAAGTTGTGTTCTTAAAATTTTATTTACTTTCATAATAAAAGATAAAATTCAAATTTTCAAACTTTAAAATTTTAAATTTAAAAGTCAAAGTTGACCATATTGACCAAAATACATTTCTTTTGGAAAATATTCCTTTTAGTCATGTTTTGAAATGATAATTCATATCAAAATCAAAATTTATATTTAAAATAAGAAAATTGTCTAAATTAACTAAATAAACTAAAGTAAAATCAAAATTCAATTAAAATAATTACAGAATACCGGTTGTTGCATATTCATATTAGTTTCCGCCTTAGTGATATGAGTATTTGTGACTGATTCTGTGTTATGCTTATTTTATATTTGTTTCAAAAGACCATTTAGCCACTATGTAGTAGCTTTGAGTTTATAGGTTAGATTTCCTCTTGAAATGAAATGCATGACATACTATCCGACATGTCGGTACTCGCACTAAGCCATTACATAGATGGTCACTCCTCAACAGCCTTATTTTTCGTACTAATTGATGGCATTACCCTGTTGCGTCCTTGGTTAGTGTGACCGTAGAGGTGGGGCATCACAACTTGGTATCAGAGCCAAACTTTGGAACAATGTAGAATAATCGAGCAAGGATCATTGTCCTAAGTCTCTCTTAGGAATCGTGGCTTAGGATTTAATCTGAGTCTTATGACCCATTCTATCATATTTTCTTTTATGATGCTTTGTTTTATCAATCAAGTTTGTTTGATATTCATTCTGAGAATAACCTTTTTCCTCTTCTTTCTTTCTTTCTTAAAGAAGAGAAATGGTTAGACCTGGCCGCCCCAGCGTCGGTCAATTCAGTGCTATTCCTCAGGATGGTGTATTCATGTCTATCCAATAGCTTTTAGATCTTGTAAAGAATGCCCAAGCTGCCGGACCCATTCCAGAGCCTACACATCCTAAATCTGGGTTTGCACGCTTGTGCGGTGATTATACAAATTTAGGTGGAGGGCCATTCAAGGGTTTCGAAAGCTTATAGAAGTCCAAGCTTGGCTCAGAACATGCGATCGTATCTTTTCTCGCATGAATCTTATGGATCTACATCGAGTCCAAGTGGCTTCTAGTATGCTTCAGGAGAGAGCATTAGATTGATATGAGATTTCGATTTCGAAAATTGTTGAAGCGGATCTTACTTGGGAGCAATTCCGGGAAAGGTTCGAGTTAAATTTTGTGTCGGAAGCTGAAAAAATAACTTTGGCCCGACGCTTTATTGACCTTGTTCAAGGTGAATCTTCTATGACGGATTACATTTCATCTTTTGAATCCCTCTCTAAGTATGGGGTCGAGTATATTAATATCCCATTAAAGAAAAATCAGAGGTTTGTCTATGGGTTGAATAAGGACCTCAAAAAGGCTTTACTTCTAAAACTAGAAGTTTCTTTCGATCAACTTGTAGATATCGCTCTTCGACTTGAAGAGGCCGATAAAGGAAGTGAAATTGAAGTTATGGGTGCCAAAAAAAACTTCAACATCAACAAGAAGAGGCCTATTAAGTTCAAAGGTCCTAATCCCAACAAGAAAGGGAAGCAAGCAACTTTGGTAGCAAAGACATCTACCTCTAGTCGTGGGCAATGCTACAATTGTGTTTCTAAGGATCATTATGCAAATAGGTGTCCGAAACCCCCCTTTTGTCATTATTGAAAAAGTTCAGGTAATCTTTTATCTTCATGTTCCAAACTTCGAGGCAAGAAGGAGGGAAAGCTTAACGTTGTGCTAGCTCCCAGTAACACTTCTCTTGATCAAGGTATTTGTCATTTTGTCCTTGATGGCATTATTATATTTCGTGATCTCCCTATTCGAGTTCTTTTTGATATGGGTGCATCTCCCCCTTTTATATCAAAGGAACTTGTTGATACTTTGTCTTTAAATGTTATGGGCTTGATGACTTCATTGAGAATTGCGAATTCGGTAGGTGATCTGCAACACTCAGTTTACATTGTTAAGATGTCAAGATTATTTTATGTAATTATGCTTTCCAAGCCGATTTGCATGTTATGCGTTACTTAGGTTTCAAAATGATTTTGGAAATGGATTGGCTTAACCATTATGAAGCCCGCATCTTATGCCACGAGAGGACTATCCATCTTTGACGTCCTCAATCTGATAAGCAGATTTCTATTGTTCTTAAAGATTTAGATTCCAATTCGGTAGCATCCTTATATCTCTAAATCCACATGATGACGATAATGATGATGAGGAAGATGTCATTTTCCTCATTCACGTTGTTCATATATATTTGAGCTCGTTTTAGGATTAACACCTAAGCGAGCAATTGAGTTCAGAATTAATCTAATCCCTGGAGCTCTACCTATCACTCATCCTCCTTATCGTATGTCCAATAAGGAAAATGAAGTGATGCGTAAACAATTATCCGAATTGGAAGCGAAACAATTTATTTGTTCTAGTTCCTCTCCTTGGGGAGCTTCAGCTATCTTTGTGAAGAAATCTGATGGTACACTTAGGCTTTGCGTTGACTATCGCAAGCTTAATGATCTCACCATCAAGAATAAATATCCCTTACCTCGGATTGATGATCTATTCGATCAACTTAGCGGTGCTAGAGTCTTTTCACAGTTAGACTTAGCAACCGGTTTTTATCAACTATGTATTGCAGAGGATAGCAGTCCTTTAACATCGTTCCGTACTCGTTATAGATCTTATGGATGGCTTGTTATGCCATTTGGTTTAATGAATGCTCCATCTTATTTCGTTGACCTTATGAATCGAGTTTTCAAAAACTTCCTCGATTGATTTGTTCTCATCTTTATAGATGATGTTCTTGTTTATTCTAAAACGGAGAAAGAGCATGAAAAAAATCTTCGGATTGTGTTGGAAACTCTTAGGAGCAATCAATTGAAAGAAAAATTCTCTAAGTGCCACTTTGGCAATCTCGTGTGAAATTTTTAGGATATATTATTTCTGAATCCGTAATTTCCGTGGATCCTTCAAAGAATGAAGTGATTTAAAATTGGAAGATACCGGAGAGTGTGACGGAAATTCATAGCTTACTTGGATTGGCGGGCTATTACGTCGGTTCATAAAAGACTTTTCTAAAATTTACGTGCCTCTTACTAGTTTGACAAAGAAGAGAGTCAAGTACATTTGGTCAGATAAATGTGAAGCTGCTTTTCAGAAATTAAAAGAACTTCTTTCCGATGCTCATATTCTTGTGATTTCCAAAGGGAACCGAGACTTTATTGTTTATACCGATGCTAGTCATGTTGGTTTGGGAGTCGTTCTCACGCAAAGGGAACGTGTTATCGTTTATGGTTCTAGGCAACTAAAGCCTGCCAAGACTAGATATGCCACTCATGATTTAGAGCTCGTGGCCATTGCTTTCGCCCTTAGAATTTGGCGTCATTATCATTTGGGAGATAAATTTGTTCTCTACACCGATCATAAATCTTTGAAGTATTTATTTTCTCGAAACGAACTTAATTTGTCAATAACGTTGGCTCGAATTCCTTGCATCTTATGATCTTGATATTCTCTATACTCTCGTAAAGGGAAATCATGTTGCTGGTGCCCTTAATCGTAAGAAACAAGCGGTAGTTTCCATGATAATATCCAAATGGAATGATCTCAAGACTTTATCCACTTGTGAGATTCGAGATCGTCAATCCAATTCATGTTCATCTCTTGTTTTATGTAGCCTTGAGGCTTATCCTTCTCTTTTGGACCACATACTTGAAGCTCAAAAGAAAGATCCCGAATTGGCTCTTCTTAGCCAAAGTTGTAGGGATCAAAATAAGGTTGATGGTTTGAAAGACTTTGATATTGATGCTCGTGAAGATAATCGAAAATTTGGTAGACTTATTGTGCCAAATATTAGTGATCTTCGTAAACACATTTTAAAAGATTCTCATCGTTCTAAATTTACCATTCATCCCAGTAGCAGTAAAACGTACGCGGATATGAAGCAATTTTATAATTAGGATGGAATAAAATCCGATATTTCTAACTTCATTAAGCGTTGCATGACTTGCCCACTCATAAAGGTCGAGCATCAAAGGCCCGACAAGTTATTGCAACCTTTAGACATTCCATTTTGGAAGTGGGATCAAATTTCCATGGACTTTATTGTCGGTATTCCCCGTTCTCGTTCGAGACATGATAGTTTATGGGTGATAGTAGATAGACTTACAAAATCCATCCATTTTCTTCCCGTACGATCCAACCGACCGTAACTCTTTTGGCAAAACTCTAAGTTAAAGAAATTGTTAAATTGCATGGAGTTCCTACTTCTATTGTTAGCGATCGTGATACATTATTTACTAGTGGATTTTGAAAAGCTCTTCCAAAAGCTTTGGGAATGAAGCTTAATTTTAGCATCGCTTATAATCCTCAGTCCGATGGACAAACAGAGCGTGTGAATCAAACTCTTGAAGATCTTCTTTATGCGTGTGTTCTTGATTTTGGTGGAAGTTAGGAAGATCATATTTCTCTTGTTGAGTTTTCTTACAATAATAGCTTCCAATCTAGTATTGGTATGGCACCTTTCGAGGCACTCTATGGAAGGCCATGCCGATCTCCTTCATGTTGGCTTGAAGCCGGTGAGAAGCTGGTTTTAGTCCAGATTTTATTCGTGATTCCATAGAAAAGATTGACCTTATTCGTCATAGGATGAAAGAAGTTCAAAGTATACAAAAAACCTATGCCGATAACTGAAGAAGGAATTTGTAATTTCTGTGGGAGATTTGGTATTCATTCACGTTTCACCTATGAAGGTTGTTGTGCATTTCAGTCGATCGGAAAAATTAGCACCTCGATATATTGGCCCATTTCATATCACCGAACGCATTGGTTTCGTGGCTTATCGCCTTTTATTACCAGCTCAATTTTCTGCTATTCATGACGTATTCCACGTCTCTCAAATGCGAAAATGCCTTAGAGATTCCGAATCTATTCTTGAGCCAGTGTTATTGAAGAAATTGAGGTGTCACCTAATTTGACTTATGAGCAACATCCTATTCGCATCATTGCTACGGAGGTTAAACATCTTCGTAACAACGATGTCCCACTTGTGAACGTTCAATGGTCCTTAAATCCTAAGGATTGTTCTTGGGAATTCAGAGAATCCATCGAGCGAACACATCCGGACTTACTCTCTCGTATTCCTTAAGGTGAACTTCTTACTCCAAAATTTTCTTTTGAGTTGTAATGCCTTAGAGTGGTTATTACTCTTAATTTTCTTCTTAAGTATTGCGAGAATGCAATTTCTTTAAGGAGGGGAGTCTGTAACAACCTGCATATTTTATGATTATATATTTTAATATTTTATTTGAATGTAGCATCGTTAGTTGAATTTAAAGTCGAAAATGTGACTTTTTTTAAACAGTCGAATCTGGACTTGAGACCACTTCCATTGAGTCCAAAACGCTGTTTGCGACCTTTTTGATTATAAACATAGATATGTTTGGAGTTGATTAGAATTTTGGTATTTTCATTTGGGCTTTGGGTTTGGGTTTCAACCCACAAACCCAGTAAGAGAACCCAAACTCCTCTACCAAATACCCTAACCCCTCTACTCTTCATTCATTCTACTTCTCATTTCCTAAACTCAAGCTAAAGAGAAAAATGGGGGAAAAGAAAAGAGATTAGAAATTCCTAAGCCCTAATTCTTGTAGGAAATTCAAATCTAGGTCATAAATGAAGGAGAAGCTTAGGTAAGCATCCTCTTCATCTTCTCTGTCTCAATCTCTCTTCAATTTTTAGAAATTACTATAACATAATTTAGAAAATCTTTGCATTTGATAATAAATTGAAGATTCTTGAGGTGTTGTTGAAAAGGAATTGGTCTTGCTTTGTTTTAGACCTTCTCATTCCTTGTTTTTGAATTTAAAAGTGAGTTCTTAAACTCACATCTATGCTTATACCTTTGATGGTTGTTAAGTATGAATTCCTAACATCTATTTCATTTTCATTTGCTTTTGAATTGATTAGTTTGGTGAATTTTCCAATTTTGGTATTTTGAAGTGAAAATCTATGAAAATCCTACCATGGATGTTTGGACATGTTGTTTGGAGTGTGTTGAAGAGCCTATGTGGCTGGGTTGTCGTTTGGCATAAATCCCTAGCCTTTGTTGCTCGTCCGATCGCTTCCAAACCGATTTGACCATCAATGGCCTAGGCAAATTTTGCCTTGAGCTTCAGCTCAGACGTCTGGCAAAACTCTCAGACGTCTGAGGCAAAGGAATAAACATTCCAGACTTATGGCTCAAACATTTGAGTGATCTGGAAAAATTCCAGACCTTCAGCTCAGACGTCAGAGGGAAACCGCCAGACGTCTGATGAGGTTAATTGCAGCTATATTGCCTATTTTTGAGAGGATTTCCATTTTATCGATTTTTGGTTGATCCGGTTGGTCATTGTCATTTATTATCGACTTTGATGACTTCTTTTTTGGATTTTTGAGAATATCCATTTGATGGATTTGATATCAATTTTCATGGATTTAATTCATGTCGTCTAATGTGAATTTTTAGTGATAGATTGTTTGTACAATCATTTCTGTGATTTTTCACTTTAAAATACAAAGGTTTCTATACTTGTAGTAAGTATTCAAACTCATTCACAAAAATGATTTAAACATTACTTTTAATACAAAAGCTCATTTTAAACCGTTTTCTAATCTATTAGTATACACAAACCTTTACCTCATTCATTCAAGAAATTCAATTAAACAACTTAGCAAAATAAGTGGTATGAAACGCTTGCGTTTACTTCGTCGGTTAATTCTTAGACTTGTTCGATTGAAATCTTATGATAATTTTTCGAGTGGAAATCTACAATTGTTCGTAAATGTTTAAGTTAAGCCAGTGGTTATGGGACATGAAGCGATACTCATTTATTTACTAGCTTAGTATAATTTACACTTCTTATTGATCAATGATGATCATTTTATGGTTTAGACTAGCGATATGCGACGTCTCTTTGTCCATGTCGGGGACTGTACCCCATTATGTGGAGTTTCATCTCATTTTTATGAGCCACGGACCCATGGTTCTTTTATGGAGTTCGGTTCATCGGGTGTATTGTTGTACAACGCCGTTGTTCCGGTTTATTTGAGTTTCAGGTTCCTAGGGCGTACCATTGTACTACGTCATTGTGCCGGCTCCATAGGTTAGCGACCCATGGGATAGCGTCCAGTTTGTGATACACGTGTTGGTGAGTTTTCATGCTCCCGTTTGTGATAGGCCTTCCACTTTGTGTTTTTTGGATATCTAGTTATTGATTTCTAGAATTTATGTTTTACCAATTGTTGTGATTTGCATTGACATGTTTTTTAAATATTCGAGGTTTGGTGAATAATCTAAAGAATATAACATTCTTTTTGGTGTTTGAGAAAGTTTGAGATATTGTATGATTTTTGTTATTATCGTATATATGTTTGTCATATCTCTTATCCTATCTCATCTTATATGATATATATAGCTAGACTGATCCATTTATTACTTTTCTTCTTAAATAATACTCAGTTCAGACCGAGGTGTTTCAGGTGCTTCCACTTGACTTCTTAGCAGGGACTAGCTTCTGAATTTTGGCTAACTACTTTAGCTTAGCAGTTTTTGCTTTTATACACTCGAGACAAAGACTCCATGATGTATACATACTATTTTGTCTAGCACTTGTACCTATTCTTTTGTGATGTAGTGGATCTTGTATGAACACCACTTTGATTTACACTTCTATGTGTTATATTCATATCAGTTTTCGCCTTTGTGATATGAATATTTGTGACTGATTTTGTGTTATTCTTATCTTATATTTATTTTCAAAGACCACATAGCCACAATGTAATAGTTTTGAATTTGTATTTGATATTCCAAATTTCCACTTGAAATGAAATGCATGACATACCATCTAACATATCGGTACTCGCACAAAGCCATTGCACAGATGGTCGCTTCTCAACAGCCTTATATTTCGTATTAATCGACGGCATTACCCTATAGTGTCATTGGTTAGTGTGACCATAGAGGTGGGGCAACATAGGTTCGTGAAGTTATTTATTAAAGAAATTCTTTATGGAAATGAATTGATTTCTATATGTATGGAAAATATATGTAATTTGGATAAGAAGGATTTTGGAGAATATATATTCTTAAGTACTTTAAATTTCAACGGGTTTTCGAAGAAAATTTTCTATGAGTATAGATATGATTTAAATCATAGTTTCTACTATACAGTATTGTAAAAATTTTGAATCCATGTTTTAAAATTATATTCCAATGCAAAACTATTTTTTATCACAAAAATACACTATCTTGTCTTGAATGAGAAATTGAATTAAGCGGTCTTGTAAAACAAGTGGTATGAAACGCTTGCGCTTATTTCACAGTTTAACTGTAGGACTTGTTGGAATGAACATTTATTTGCACAAGTGGAATTTACTAGCTTTTAGTAAATATTCAAGCCTCGCTATGTGGTTATGGAACATTAGTCGACACTCTTATAATTACTAATCTAAAGAGGATAGCACTTATTTGACGAGGTTTTGACTCGTTCTTGGATAATCCATTAAAGCAGAATAAATGGGATTTCAGGTCCATATTGTGATGCTATTTTCCAGCGAGTTATAATTGTGATGTGCAGCCTCTTATATTGGCGCGTGAAGTGCGTGCTATTGGTATTGACTTGCGAAGCACATTTCTATTTGCTCGCATATATGGATGTGATTATCTATGGTCTTATTGTTGTGGTTGCTTTGACTTTTTTACATGTTGTAAATGAGCATAAGTTTAAGTATGATCAATGAAGTGATTAAATGAAGTATTATTACATTAGTGAAGTATAATTTGTAGATAATTATCCTTAGCATTCATGCAAGTTTATTATTATAAGTATCTCTCCATTTGTGATAGTTAAAATAGTCTAATCTGAGCACTTTTTTAATGCTTGGGTCGAATCTAGATTTGATAGATACAGGGACTCAGTGGCTTTAGATGTGAGCTAGCTTTAGGAGTTTTATTCGATGTTGTTATTGTTTCGATGTACTATTTGAGTCTTATATATATATTTATTTTTTCTTGTGTTTACTTTTGTAGATAAGTATATTTTTGAGACTTGTTAGTGGTTATGGATATACCTGTATATAAATGTAAGTCTAGTATTTTCTTTTGTAGACTTGTTATTTTTAGAAAATATTGATGTATATATATTTCCGTTGTGATTACTGATTCTGTGATGCATATTATATTGTGTATTGTTCTGAATTATAATAAACCTATGTATAATTGTTTTGTGCCTAGATCGAATATGTTGAATTACCACTTGTAAGAAAGAAAAATGTAGTCATATTACTCAATGCATTCGTTACTCGTCCAAAGTTATTTTACAAATGGTAGCTCCTAACTAGCCCTATTCTCTAGACTAACAGATAATATTATCCAGTAATACCCGTTGTTAGTGTGTCTTGAGGTGGGGCGTTATAGTTGGTATCAGAGCATAGGTTCAAAACAATATAGAATATGGGAAACATGATTCATTGCCTAGACAGACTTAGAGCCCCGTCCCTTGGCTGTTTCGCATAGAGTTTAGGATTTATTTTCTATTTGGATAGAAGTATAAGTGATTATTGGGACTAATCATTTGGGACATATTTAAGAAAATTGTAAATTACTTTATATATTATTTTATAAAATGGTTTAAATAGTTTAGTGTTATGTAGTGATCCTAATCCGTTAGTGATCGGAGTTGCATAGTGGAAGCCGATAGACTGTTTCTGCTTAGCTCGGTAGTTAGATGTTTATTGATATTTGACTGCATGATGTGTGAATGGATGAATGGATGTATTCTTAATTTTTACTATCAATAGATTTTCCATTATATGAAAATATATAGATTGATAAAAGAATAATGGAAATTAGCTTCATATTTAATTGCCCGTTCAGTGTGTTAAGGATTCTGGTCGATGCGTCTGTACAACGTTATCGATAAGGAATCATAAACACTTCGACGAGACAGTTAGATACAATGTTTTGAGTTTTATTATTTTATAAATATATTACAAGAGTTATAAATAATATTTGTGAAGGAGATAAAGTTTTAATTAAACTAAATATTCTTTTGAAGGGAAAAACATTTTTGAAAGTGTAAATTAAGAGAAGAAATTTAATTTTATGAAAATATATGTTAAATAAATTTTGTGGTTTAGAAAATTTTACTTAAAACTTTAAAAGATATTTTATATGTACTGGTTTTGATGATGGTCGCGGCCATCCAGCATTAGCAATAGCAAAGATCATGGCGAGATAATGTTGATTTTATGACTAACATCTCAGCCATTTGACAAAGCGATTTGCTATAAATAAATGGCATCGCAACTTCGTTATATTATTTTTG
Source organism: Allium cepa (assembly GCA_030765085.1). Taxonomy (NCBI): domain Eukaryota; kingdom Viridiplantae; phylum Streptophyta; class Magnoliopsida; order Asparagales; family Amaryllidaceae; genus Allium; species Allium cepa. The sequence continues at coordinate 439,174,533 of CM060944.1, forward strand.
ATATTTGTGATATTGTTTGTTATGCTTGTGTTTTGTTGTGTATATCATTCCATGATTTAATTGAATGATAATTTTGGGTTTTAATTTAAAAGAAAGTAAAATAGAAGATGTAGGAAATTGTGTAAATTCATTTTGGAATTTTTAAGTAAGGAGTTAATTGAAAATGAGAGTTTGAATTTAAAAGAATAATTTTTTTTTGAATTAGTATTTGAGTACCATAAGAAGTTAATTTATTGTTTGAAGGATATAGAGTTAGAAAATTATTTTCAAGAAGATATTTATCCAAAATCAAATCATTTAAATTTTGAAAGGAAGTTTGGAGTTTAAACTATAAATTTGTATAAGACAAATATTTTGAGGACCTTACTATAATATGAGGAGTACTGATAATCGACGTAGCATTACCGATTGGTTTAAATGCTCTCGATTAACGCTTCATTGAATATAGTACAACTCAATGAATAGAATATTTGAGTGGTATTTACTAGCTCATTAGAGAATACTCGAATTTCACCAGGTAGTATGGGATGCCTTGGTTAAACTCTTATGATTGCTATTAGGAAGTATTTAACACTTTGGAGTTGTATTCTCTTTCGGTGTTTGGTGGGACCAATAGATCCTTAAGAGAATGTAGTTCAAGTTTTTCAATATAAGGGAAATTCTTTTGGTTGATTATTAGATGAAGCAACTTATTAGAAGTTAGTTCTCTAATTATAAATCTCAAATGAATAATTTTGAATTGGATGAAATTAAAAGAAGAGTCATGGATGAATGCTAGTGATGATGTTTTGTTGCAAAATTTTGAAGTATGTGGAGCTTACTGACTTGTAGTAAATGTTCAAGTAAACCCAAGTGGTCATGGGACGCACAGGCATTACTCGGATGATTAGTATCAGAAGGTATTTGACACTTTTATGATGATGTGTGAAGTGCATGTCTTAGAATTGCAAAGAGCAGTTAATTATGAGTGGCATTGGTTCTAGACTTGTGATGTGCAGTAATTTATGTTAGACTTGCGATGGGCAGGTAGACTTGTGACGTGCAGTCATTGATGTTAAACTTGCAAAGTACAAGACCTGCAGGTAGACATAAGATGTGCAATCACATATGATAGACTTGCGATGTGAAATCATATATGTTAGGCTTGCGATGTGCATGTAGACTTGCGATGTGCAGTCATTATGTTAGACTTGTATGTGCAGGTAGATTTGCGATGCGTAGTTCATTGTCTTAGACTTGCTATGTGCAGGTAGAATTGTAAAGAGCAATCATTTGTAATAGACCTAGGCCCTAGACCAGTGATGTGAGAACATTTGTGTAGACAAGCAAAGTACTTGCCGACATGCAAAGCGCTATCTTTTACATGGGTTTGTGAAGTGCACACTACTATTGATTTGATGGATTTATAACTTGCTTTCATGCTAGATTATTGTGATGATGTGTTGATTGTTATTTTGAGTGTGATGGATGATGATTGTTGTAATAATATGATTTTAAAAATACGATAAATCCATTAGGATTTTTTAAATTGAAATACAATTTGTGAACTGCAATTTGTTAGGTATAATTTGTGAAGTATAAATTTCTAGAGTAATTAATCTTTGCTTTAAAAGTGGAACAATTTTGAAGCATAAATTTTTGGTGAAATCAAATTTTGGAAAGGATTAAAAAAGACCATTTAAGATGTTGATTTAGGAAGAAGTGAATTTCTATAAAAGAAGTAATTATTGATGACTGATTGAAGAATTCTAATTTTTGGAAATAACTTGGGTAAGTGCATGATTTGGATGTCTATATCTTTTGAAATGTAAACCAAATGATTTTAGTTAAGTATAAGTACAAGAATTTTCTTCAATATAGCTAGATTATTGTGTTTCTTGGGTGTTAGTTGTTTTAGGATTAGTGTATATTATGAATAATAGAAATATTATTTGTAGTAGTATGTTTCTAGTATTTATAGGCTTTGCCCCAAATTAGAAATTGCGGGGACACAATTTCTTTAGAGGTGAAGTCTGTAACAATCCTGATTTTTCAGTATTGTTTAAATAGAATAAATTAAGATCTATTAGGGAGAAATTTGAATTAAAGTGTTCCATTAAAATAATAATTGAAATGAGAATTTTATAGTGTGTATTTATGGGAATGACAATTTATATGTAATTATTGATGTTAAATTCTTGTTTTAAAACTTGTAAAACAATGTGTTAGTGTTTTCTAAATAATGTGTAAATTTTTATTTAAAGTGAAAATGGTAGTTTTGGAGTTAAATTGGTTTATATGTGATTTTTTGTCTTATTTTAGAAAATGCAAATACCTTGTTTTCAATAATAAAAATAAGGGTTTAAAATTATTAAAAAATATGTTTCATTAATTAATCATGAAGATTAAGGGATGAACTTAATTTTATTGTATCAACATAAATTTTGTACGTTTAAATCACTGAGAAAATATTCTTTTAAGTTATAAAAGAGTGAGAAAATACTTGATTCTTTTATTTGATTGGATTTGGGCTTAAATTGCATTTTCAGCCTATTAGTGCCTGAGAGAATAAGTTTCCTTCCTTTTATACTTGGCTAATGAATTATACGTTCATTCCATTTACTGTAAATAGAAAACCATCTTATCCTCTTTGTTTCTCAACTCTATCTCTCCCAAAAATCAAGTTTTTAAATCAAAATAAATTATAGAAAATTTAGAGAAAGTCGAATGTAAGTTCTCCTAACTTTAATTCACTTTTTAGTCTAATTGATTTTAGTAAATTATAGTACTTGATGTTTTTTGTTCTTTCTTTTGGCGCATTCTAGGGTTTACTGAAATTTTGAGAAGCAAGGTAGAATTTGTTGGATAGATAATTAAAGAGAAAACATGGGTTTACACTCATAACCGTCTTTAATTTTAATTCAAGTTGTCATCGTGTTGATTTGATGAATATATGATTGAACTGACCTCAATTTTGTATGTTATTTCTTATCATATGAAACAATAATTGCAGTTTACTAAGAACCTTTATTATATAATCATTAAATCATCAAGTTGTAGTAGTTTATAGGCTTGCATGATAGCCATATCAGTACTACGGAGGTTGCAAGAAACAATGCCGGATATATAAGCGCTAACGGATCATCCAAGGGCTGCCGGCATCACCTATTGTTCTACCCAGGCTACCGGTGTACCAGTCGTAACCTAGGCTGATCCCCATGTCATGCCGTTTGACCCTCCAACTGAGCCCGTTTGATCGCCCGTTTGTCCGTATGACTTATAGACGTTAACTATGTGTTTGACTTGATGTTTAGGATGATTTTAGAATCCATTTGAAGTTGATTTGTGATGAACTATTTATGCACTTCCGGGTGCTTGAATTTAATTTTGTTGAACTTGTTGGCATGGAAGTCTTGCTCTATGATGGTTGTCAAAAATACGATTTAATTGCATCGGTTTGTGAAGTTATTTATAAAGTAAATTCTTTTCGAAAATGAATTGATTTCCATTTTTATACATGGAAAAGTATGTAATTTGGATAAGTAGGAATTTTCATAATATATATCTATAAGTGCTTTAAATTTCAATAGGATTTCAAAGCAAGTTTTCCATAAGTATAGGCATGAATTAAATTGTAGTTTCTACTATTTAGCTTTACAAATCTTTTTCAATCAATATTTTTAAATTATATTTCAAAGCTAAACTATTATTATTACCAAAATAACCTATCTCACTTGAATGAGAAATTGAATTAAATGGTCTAATAAAACAAATGGTATATATGCTTGTGCTTATTTCAACGGTTAATTCTAAGACTTGTTCGAATGAACATTTATTTGCACGAGTGGATTTTGCTAGCTTTTAATATATATATTTCGAGCGTCATCAAGTGGTTATGGGAAATTAATCGACACTCTTATAATTACTAATCGAAAATAGATGCACTTATTTTGATAGATTTCAAACTCATTCGTGGGTTATCCATTTAAGTAGATTAAAGGGATTTCAAGCCCATCTTGTGATACACATTTTCAAGTGAGTTATAGTTGCGAAGTGTAACCTCTTATATTTGCGCGCAAAGTGCTTGTTGCTGGTATTGACTTGGGAAGTTCATGTCTATTTGTTTGCATATATGGATGTGATTATCTATGCTCTTATTATTGTGGTTGCTTTGACTTTATTGAACATTATAAATGAGCATAAGTATAAGTATGCACTATGAAGTAATTAAATGAAGTATTATTAGTTAAGTACAATTTGTAGATAATTATCCTTGGCATTCATGCAAGTTTATTATTACCAATATATCACATTTTGGGATAATTAGAGATAGTCTGACCCTAATTTTATTTCAAGGCTTGGGTCAGACCGAGACTTGATAGGTACAAGGACTCAGAGGCTTTGGATGTGTGCTAACTTAAGGAATTTTATTTGATGTTGTTATTATTTTGATGTACCATTTTATTCTTGTATACATATTTTTGTTCTTGTGTAGACTTTTGTAACTATATTTGAGACTTGTTAGTGGTTTATGGATGTACTTGTATATAAATGTGAGTCTAGCATTCTCTTTTGTAGACTCATTCTTTTGAGAAGGTATTCATGTATAAATATTTCTGTTGCGATGTCAGGTTCTATGATGTATATTATATTGTGTATTGTTCTGAATTATAGTAAACCTTTGTATTATTATTTTGTGCTTATATCGAATATGTCGAATTACCACTTGTCAGAAAGAAAAATATAGTCATATTATTCGACACATTTGATATTCATCCAAAGTAATTTTACAGATAGTCACTCCTAACATGCCTTATTCTCTTCGGTAACAAATAATATTACCCAGTAATGCCCTTTGTTGGTATGTGTCTCGGGGTGCGGCCTTACAAATTGTTAATGTTAAACCAAGGATTTTGTGTTTGGACTAATCAAGTTGAATGTTGACGGTACTAGAATTTTTATCAAATCCAAATTTTGTAAGTCCTAATGTGATACAGTTTTGACAAACAGAAATGGTGTAAATAATCGTTACTACTAGGTACCATTTATAATAGTCAAATTGGATTTTACTGAATGTGTAGGCAACAAATTCAGCCAAACTGTCATACCACTAGCTAAGATGATGGGGTAACGTTAATATATGCATTGTTCGATATTAATTACTGATCGAATTTACAACATTTAGTCGTACAACCATAATGACGAATACTCCGAAAGACCACACGATTTAATTAAACTATAATCGTTGTAAATTAGTTGAATTGAATAAGTTAATTAATTTTTATGAAATATTAGTTAATAGTTTTGTTTTATTTGTTTGAATACTATTGATATTTAATAAAGTGCATATATAAAAGTTATATAACGCGCATCGACATATGGCATCGATACAATATTAAAATTGAACAATAAATTAATTGCTAAGGGGTTTTGGAAAATTTTGAGATCCACATTGCCTCTTTTATGGCCTACCCTGCATGTTGAGAAGGGGAGGGGTAGAAGATTTGATGATTTTAATGAGGGATTAAACATGGATGATTTTTGTAGACCCATCTTTTTAAGAATTAAAAATATTCTATTTAATAAGACTTTGGAATTCAATATTATCAGAAATTAAGATGTATGATTTATTAACGTGAAATTTGTTGGATTATAAATTTTGACCTTAAATAAAATTCTAAAACAACAACCACAGTGAAGTGAAAGGTGGTAATGCGTATTATAATATAATTTAATAATATTGATCGAATGTAGTTGACAACTATTTTAATGTAATTTCAATTAATTCTAATAATAAAGGTTAATCTTTACTATTGATAATGTTAATTCATTGAATAGATTTACTCGGTGTCCTTTTGAAATTCCAATATACCCTTTTAGTATTCAAGTATGGGGATATAGCCTATTATTTTCAAAGTACAACTGTTAGTCACCATGGAGAACTATAGTGTGTGTTAACAAGATAAAGTATTCAAGTGTACCATATTGTCCATAATTTAGGTAGGAGTTCATCGGTCGAAGATTTGTCCGATTCCAAGTTAGTACGAAGAAGCTATGCTGTCTGAACAAAAAAAAGTAGCTTCTTCACCAGGCGACATTCAAATATGGGGATGTGGTAGCCTGTTATTTTCTAAGTACAACTGTCAGTTTCCATAAAGAACCGTGGTGTGCGTTCATAAGATGAAGTATCCGAGTGTTTCATATTGTCCTTAATTTAGGTGTGAGTTAATCGGTCAAAGTCTCGTCGAATTTTGAATTAGTATGAAAAAGTTATTGCAGTCTGAACAAAAAAATAGTGGCTTCTACACTAGGCGGAGTACAAATATGGGGATGTGCCGGCATGTTATTTCCTAAGTAAACTATCAGTCCCTATGAAAAACTACAATGTGCGTTCACAAGATGAAGTATCCGAGTGTACCATATTGTCCGTAATTTAGGTAGGAGTTCATCGGTCGAAGTTTTGCCTGATTCCCAATTAGTATGAAAAAGTTATTGTAGTCTCAAGAAAAAAATAGCGGCTTCTGCCTAGATGGAGTTGAAATATAAGGATATAGCTTGTTATTTTATAAGTACAACTATAGTCACCGTAAAGAACTACAGTGAGCGTTGAAGTAAGAATATAGCCTATTATTTTCTAAGTATAACTGTTAGTCACCATGGAGAACTATAGTGTGCGTTCACAAGATGAAGTATCCGAGTGCACCATATTGTCCATATTTTAGGTCGGAGTTCAACGATCGAAGTTTGCCTGATTTCGAGTTAGTATAAAGAAGTTATCGTAGTCTGAAAAAAAAGGATAACGGCTTCTGCACTAGGCGGACTTCAAATATGGGGACGTGGTAGCCTATTATTTTCTAAGTACAACTGTCAGTACCCATGGAGAACTATAGTGTGCATTCACAAGATGAAGTATCCGAATGTTCTATATTATCCGTAATTTAGGTGGGATTTAATTGGTCGAAGTCTTGCCGGATTCTAAATTAGTATAAAGAAGTTATTGCAGTCTGAACAAAAAAATAGTGGCTTCTGCACTAGTTGGTGTTCAAATTTGGGAATACAGTAGCATGTTATTTTCTAAGTAAACTGCTAGTCCCTATGGAGAACTACAGTATGTGTTCACAAGATGAAGTATCCGAGGGTACCATATTGTCCGTAATTTAGGTGGAGTTCATCGGTCGAAGTTTTGCCTGATTTCGAGTTAGTATGAAGAAGTTATTGCGGTCTGAAGAAAAAAATAGCAGCTTCTGCCTAGGCAGAGTTCAAATTTGAGAATGTAGTCGGCTATTTTCTAAGTACAACTATTAGTCACCATGGAGAACTACAGTGAGCGTTAAAGTGGGGATATATGCTATTATTTTCTATGTACAACTATTAGTCACCAAGGAAAAGTACAATGTGCATTCACAAGATGAAGTATCCAAGTGTACCATATAGTCTGTAATTTAGGTGGGAGTTCATCGGTCGAAGTATCGCCTAATTCCGAGTTAGTATGAAGAAGTTAATAAAGTCTGAACAAGAAAATGGTGGCTTCTATACTAGGCGGAGTTTAAATATGGGGATGTGGTAGCCTATTATTTTCTAAGTAGTAAGTACAACTATCAGTCCCCATGGATAACGACAATGTGCGTTCACAAGATAAAGGATCTAAGTACTTCATATTGTTCGTAATTTAGGTTGGAGTTAATCAGTCGAAGTCACGCTGGATTCCGAATTAGTATGAAGAAGTTATTGCAGTCTGACCAACAATAGCGGCGTCTGCACTAGGCGGACTTCAAATATAGGGATGTATTAGCATGTTATTTTCTAAGTAAACTGTCAGTCCCCATGGAAAAATGTAGTGTGCATTCACAAGATGAAGTATCTGAGTGTACCATATTGTCCGTAATTTGGGTGGGAGTTCATCGGTCGAAGTTTCGTCCTATTCCGAGTTAGTACGAAGAAGTTATTGCAGTATGAACAAAAAAATAGCGGCTTCTGTCTATGGGGAGTTTAAATGCGGGGATGTAGCTTGCTATTTTCTAAGTACAACTGCTAGTTACCATGGAAAACTACATTGTGCATCCACAAGATAAGTATCCGAGTGTATCGTATTGTCCGTAATTTAGGTGCGAGTTCATCGGTCGAAGTTTTTTCTGATTCCGATTTAGTATGAAAAAGTTATTGTAGTTTGAAGAAAAAAATAGGGCCTTCTGCCTAGGCGGAGTTCAAATAGAAGGATGTAGCCTGTTATTTTCTAAGTACAACTATTAGTTGCCATGGAGAAATACAGTGAGCATTGAAGTGGGGATATATTCTGTTATTTTCTAAGTATAACTTTTAATCACCATGGGGAACTATGGTATACATTCATAAGTTGAAGTATCTGATTGTTCTATATTTTTCCTAATTTAGGTGGGAGTTCATCGGTCGTAGTTTCGTTCGATTCTGAGTTAGTATGAAGAAGTTATTGCAGTATGCACAAAAACATAGCGGCTTCTGCCTAGGCGGAGTTCAAATACGGGGATGTGGCCTGTTTTTTTCTAAGCGCAACTGTTAGTCACCATGGAGAACTACGGTATACGTTCACTAGATGAAGTATTCGTGTGTACCATATTGTTCTTAATTTAGGTCAGAATTCATCGGTCAAAGTTTTGCCAGATCCTGAGTTAGTATGAAGAATTTATTACGATCTAAAGAAAAAAATAGCGGTATATACCTAGACGGTGTTCAAATATGAGGATGTAGCCTATTATTTTCTAAGTACAACTATTAGTCACTATGGAGAAATACAGTGAGCGTTGAAGTCGGGATATAGTCTGTAATTTTTCAAGCACAACTATTAATCACCATGAAGAACAACAATATACGTCCATTAACTGAAGTATCCAAGTGTTCTATATTGTCCATAATTTAGGTGGGAGTTCAGCGGTCGTAGTTTATCCCGATTCCGAGTTAGTATGAAGAAGTTATTGCAGTACGAGCAAAAAAATAGTGGCTTTTGCCTAGGCGAAGTTCAAATACGGGGATGTCGGCTGTTATTTTTTAATTACAACCATTAGTCACCATGGAGAACTAGGGTATACGTTCACTAGATGAAGTATCCGAATGTTCCTTATAGTTTGTAATTTAGATGGGAGTTCATTGGTTGAAGTCTCGGCTGATTCCGAGTTAGTATGAAGAAGTTATTGCAGTCTGAACAAAAAACAATAGCGACTTCTGCCCAGGCAGAGTTCAAATATGAGGATGCTACTATCAAATCTACTTCCACAGGTACCACTAAAAATGTATGCACATTGTGATTAAATGCAGACCCACCTGGGCATGCATATGTACTAGTAATAAATAAAATAAATGATGTTTAAAAAGGTGAAATCAGATGTTATTTAGTTGAAATTGGTTTTAACATTTGGTAAGTAATTTATGATCCTTGTTGTAAGCAATAAATTTATAAATGACTTTAAATTACTATGTTGTAACAATAATTTATTTTTCATCTCATTATTTAATCCATTTTGAAATTATTTAGGGATCAATTGGAATTAGTGTAATTAAATATTTTAACTAATATGAGCAGAGACGCTGACTATTGAGCGATGAGTGTAAGAAAATGGAAAATTATGTTTAATAAATTTATAAGGTATTTGTTGATTCAATAATAAGAATTTAAATTGAAATAAAAGAATTTGTTTGAAACATAAATTATAATGAACTAAGAATTTATTACAGTCGTAATTAAACGTTGAAATTAAGTTAATCTTTAAATCTTGGATTTAACAAGGGAAAATTGTATTTTAAAAGATTATTAATTCCTATTTAATCAATAATAATGATAGAAAGCTTTTAATTTACAATTTAAAAGTGATTAAACCAATTTAATAATAATTCGTTTAATTAACGTGTAAAAATGAATATAATTCGATTTTAAAATCTAGCTTATATATACAATAGAATTAAGGTTTGAAATTAGTCTCATTGAGCTTAAAAATATTGAAAACCTATATTTCGATATATAGGATGACCTTCTTTCGTTTCGCGAACGAAACGGGTTTTTTCGGCCTTTGTTAACGCTTTGGCCCAATCGATCTGTCCCATCTATTCCTATCCATCTTTGTCTATAAATGTTGTTATGAAACCCTAGCGGCCTTCTATTCTATTTTCTGCACATATATTTCAGTTCTAATCTTCTCCTCCTCAATGGTCATTATCCTAAACCCTAATTACTGATTTCAAATCTAATTCAAACAGCTCAAACCCTACCATATAGTATATCATCGTGAAGCTCTCGACGAATGGAATCATCGTCCGTATTTCATTTTTGCAATCAAGTCTCCATTTGATCAAAAATCATCAAAACATTTTCGGCCATTCATCCTAGGGTTTGGATTCAATGGCGGATCATCGACCATTCGATGGTCGAGGGCCACTGTAGTGTAGATGGGGCTTAGTAGAGATGATCCATCAGGTTGGATGATGTCACTTGCGCCTGAGATCGCTAGAAGTGGCGAATAATGGCGATGGTTGCGGTGGCGTATTTTCGTCGACATGGCGGTCGCGCTTTGGGGTCCAGAGGAGCAGCTCAGACATGGGATCACGACGGTGTTGTTTGATTTGGGTACGGTGGCATTTGGTAGCAGTTGTAGGTGGTCAAAGGTGGTCGTGGATGGGTAGCGGGTTGCATTTGTTACTAATGAGGGTTTGGAGAGGAGATAAGTAAATTACAATTTTTCCCTTTTCTATTTTAAAATTTAATTTTAAAATCAAATCTTATAACTCGTGTAACTTTTGCATACGAGCTCTGATTCACACAGTTTCTTCAATTCGACTCGTATCGAAATTTTAGACGATAAGAAACTAATTTGGTTGAATTTAGAGATTGTTGAAATTTTAGGCTTTTATTGGATTTTTAATGGGTTGTAAACCAAAAGTGAGTGATTTAACCCACTCACGCAATACTAAATATTCTAATGTTAGTTAAATTGAAATCATGAAGTGAAATTTTATTGATTGCTGTTTGGTAATGTAAACTGATATTTAAATTGAATTTAATTTCATATTGAATTAAATTGACATTTAAATTAATATCGAATTAATTGCTAGTTAAACACCAATAATTGATAATTTGTAACTATTATGATATATTGCTTGATTTGGATATTGATTGTAATTGGATGCCTATTGATTGATATGGAATGTATTGTTGTTGATTTATTTTGATATACTCCTGTTATTACCCATTTATTATTTAACATCCTATAGATTTTCATTTTAATTATTTCAAACAAACTAAGAAATAATTTGAAATGATATATACCCATGTCATTTAATTTTGGGTTGAAATGATATATATCCATCTATTGAACTAAAATTGAATTGACTAATCTCTTGGCTTAAATGATATTGGTTAAATTAAATGGTTACAAATCTTAAATTTAATTTGGTTTATTGATATTGTTTTAAAGAAAATAAAATTTACTTTATATGAATTAAATCATTTTCTAAGTCAAGATTTGAAATTTTGAAATTGAAACCGTGTAAACGAAATTTTAAATGAATTAATCTGAAATCTTAAAGTTGAAATTGAGATATGATTTGAATTTATTGAGAGTGAATTAATTTAAAGGTTTAAACTTTAATTTAAACTTTGAATTTACTTGAATTAAATTGTTTTAAATTGGTATTTTCATGTTTTGGATGTGAAATTGATTTAAACTAAATTGTTTAAAAATGAGAAATTGAATTGAAACTTTCAGCCATTTGAATAGTACCATTTAAATTGAATTTGAAGTAAAATTAAAAACGTTTTGAATCAAGGTTGATTTAAATAGAATTTTGAATATGAATTTGACTTGAATTGAAAATCGAAAATTTGATTTCGTTGTAATTCGGAACATGAGTTCAAATTGTTGTGAAAGGAGGAAACAATTTTAATATAAACAATTTTAATATAAGAACTATTTTAATAATAAAATTATTTTAATATGTAAATTATTTTAATTATCTAAACTATATTGTATTCAAATTATTTTTAATCTTTAAACTATTTTAATTATTCCAAACTATTTCCAATATTAAAACTAGTATCCAAACTATTTTCAATATTCAAACTATTTTCATTATTCAAAACCATTTTTAATATTCAAATTTTTTAAAAGTGGGAATTGTTTAGATTTAAATCATTGATTTAAATAAGAATGTTTTGAAAATATAACCTATTTGAATTCAAAAGGATTTTTGAAGCAAATATAATATTTTGATATGAAGTATGATTTGTTCTTGAAATTTAAAAGAATTGACCAGTGTGTAAAATGAACGATTGGTTGTTAAAGAGGCCGGGGCCAGATGAACGACATACCCTCTGTCATTCTACCGAAACCAATTTAACAACCGTGTATGTTATCCAGAATGTAGAGGTTGAATTGGCGACGTTTACGGGAATGAAGAAAGAGAACGATGATGGATGATCTCGACACTTGTGTCAATTTGAAATGACTAAACGAGGAGCCTATGTCTAGCCAAGGGGTTAGCCACCTTTAGAGGCCCCACCCCTTTGTATTATATTGACTTTTGACTTGATCGGTGCACACTGGTTTAATTTTGGAGGTGGTGGACTCAGTCGGCAATCATGGCTACGATGTGTTACTACCAGCCAGAAAGGGTAAATTGGTTAAATCCTACCTTGGGCATTCTTTCACATGCCTTATCATAATTTTATCCTTATACACACCCACTACGATTTTGTTTTAGTATGGTACCTATAGGGGACTCACTGGCTACCGATGTTACTAGTTGTGTTACAGGAGCTGCATAGACTACCAGCTTAAAAATGTGTTAAAGGGGATTAATATAAAGCCCCAACGCTAGGAAAAACATTTATTTTATTAATAGACATTAGATATATATAGCGTATCTTACTACATATTGATAGTTTAACAGATCCTTAGGAGGTGGAAAATCCTATAACATCTCTTAAGTTATTGCACTCACATTGTACACTTGATAGTAGATGGAAAAGCCCATAAACATCTCCGAAGCTATTACACTTATATTTACTTATTACTGATTTAACTTACATTAGAACTTTTAGTTTTGACTCAAATGTTTTGTCTTTTCATTATGCTAGGGTCAGCCTGAGTATTTCAGTGTTGAAGGCATTATTCCTTAAAGAAGAAGATAGAGTTTGCTAGACCGTCTTTACTATTATTATTCCACCGCATCATTTGGTATGTTTATCGATTTTACTCTGATTATGTTGTAAAAATTTTGTAATCAAATGTATGTTGTAAAACAGCTTCATGAACTGTTCATTTGATTATTATATCTTTTCATTATGCTGTGAGATTCTGCGTTTTGCTTCCCATTATTCTCTTATTTTCTTATTAAAACCAATTGATGATATGCCATTTTAAATGGTTTGAGTTAGACATGGTGGTTTATTGTCAACTTAAATCGTACAGAAAGGTGGGTCTTCACAGTTGGTATCAGATCATTGGTTTAAAGATACCTTAGCATGCTGGGGTTGACTCATTAGAGATAGGTTAGTAATACCCTAGAATGAGTTTGAGCGTGTGTATATATATACAAGAGAGCGTATTTGTTAGTTCTTAAAAAATGTTTTGTATTGTGTTAATGTTTTCTGTTGAGTATTTATAAATTCTGATCGGTTTATAGGACGCTATGGCATCGATAGAGATCTATAAACACTTGAATAGGTGTAACATCCCTGAAATTTTAGTTAAGATAATTTGATAACTAATTTAAATTTTAAAATTAAATTGTGAATTTAATTATGAATTAATTAGAAAAAATTTAGAATAAATAAAATTTTTGGATTTTAAATAGAAATTTTGATTTGAAATTTAAGGATAAGTATTTTATAAATAATATTGGATTTGAAAATAAATGTGTTTGAGAAGTAGATTGAAAATAGATTTGAATTGGGAATTTAAGAATAAAATTTTAAAGTTAAGAAATACATATATATGATTAATTATTAAAGTGTAATTTATTTTCAAAACATTTTTCTGTAAGGATGTATAATTATAGATAGTTGAACAATGTATGTATAATGTATGAATGATGTGAAACAAGAATTTATAAAAGTTTTAAAGTTGAATATGAATTTGATAAAAGAATTTAAAACACCTTTCTTTTAAGAATGTATAAATGTAGTTGTATATTTATAAATTTAAAAATGTAATACATATGTTAAGTTATAGAACATAAGAGGTAAACTGATTCAAAAATATTAAAATGAAAAGAGTCTAAAATAAAAATTATAAATTAAATCAAGATAAGGTTTAAAACACAATTTAAATTACATTGGACATTTGTAAGAAAAATTTAAAAACATGATTTGTAAATTAAAAATTAAATAAGGTTTAAAAAACATTTATTTTGTGATTAGAATAATGATGATTTGAAAGTTATATATTTTATACTTATTTATTAGATTTGATAATACATTTTCTTTCGAAATAACTAAACAATAGTTGTATATTCATGAATATAAAATGTAAAAACATTTACATATATATATAAATGTAATTAATTAAAGGATTTAAAATACAAAAAAATGCAAATTCCTTAACATTGGGTTTAGAACAAAATCTATAAATTTATTTAAAGCAAAGGATTAAACATAAATTTAAATATGTAAAAAAGTGTAGGCATTTTTATAAAGAAGTTTACAAGTGTAACTTAAATGGATTAACAAATGAACAAGTGGCATGCTATTTCTTTTAAAAAAATGTAAATATCAAAGAAAGGGAAAAAAATTCAAATCTTCCTATCTAAGAATTTCAGACTTTGATTTCTAAAAGGAAAGTGATAATAATTATGAAATGCAAAGTTTTAAAATTATTTCAAGTACATTTACTGAGTGAATAATTTGGAATTTGGAAATTACAGAGATGAATACCCTTTATCAAAAAAACAAGCATCAATGTTTTCGAATTCCATTTACATTAGCTAGTTCGATTTTAGGTTATGATTCCTTAATGAAAAGTGATTGTAATAACATAGATTTGTTTTTAAATAAATAGTTTTAAATAAATATACAGATTTTTTATTTCAAAATTAAGAAATTTTCAGTAATAATTCGATATGGAAAGAAAAATAATATCTGAAAAATTATGTTTTGACCTTATAGACAGATTCGTAATGTGAAATCATGAATTTTAAGAATCATTTCAAAAATTTTAAGCATGAATCTGTGGGGAACATGCGGTTTGAACAATTTTGGGTTCATTGGCAAACTCAGACGAACGACAAAGTTTGGGGAGTCGTGATCCTTGTGAAGCTAGCCAGTGCATCAGTGATCATAAGAAAAATGGTCAAAGAATTTATAAAATAACGTGGTGGCGTCGCGGCGGTGGTTTGGGGTTTTAACCTTAATTTTGGTCAAGGGCAAAGACAAGATCGCCGCGACGTCATCGTGGCATCGAGTGGGATCGGACCTAGGGGAATAGAGGCTTAGGGGTGTGACGTTGTTCTGTATGGAATTCCAGAGGTTCTGGTGGCGTGGTTTGTCAACAGCGAGGCGGTTTGTCAAATTGGGTTTTGTTCCAGGTTTGCTTCAACTTTCTCGATTTCGTTTCCTCACGAATTCGTGGGAACTGATGGTTTGGGGTGTTTGTTTAGATGGTCTTTGACTTGTTGATGATCAGCATCTTGATCGGAGATCGCCAGTTTAGGCGTACACGTGCACGAGTATCATGTGTGTGGCAGTGTTGGTTTGGTGTTGGGTTTCATTGCGTCGAAGATCGTCTCGGGTAAATGGAAGTATGTCTCGAGTTTGTTTTAGGGGAGATTCGAGTCATTACATCAATTTTGAAGTTCTAAAACAGAAAACAAAATTTGAAATAAAAAGGGGAGGAAGAAGTTGGCTTGGGAAATTTTCTCGGGAAAGTTTCTAATTAAACTCAAAGTTGGGGTCGGGGAAGAGCAGGGTTTGGCTTGAGTTTCTGAGTTGGTGATTTAAAGCAAGTTTTAAAAAAAAAATATTATGAAAGGATTTAGTTTTAAAACGAGTTAAAACAAAGTTATATAAATTAAATTTCCAAAAGAGAAGTTTTAACAAAATTTTCAAAACAAACCCAAATCTAAATTTAAATAATTTTAAAACTTGATTTAGTCTTGAATAATCATATTGAGTTAATCATTAAAATTTTCCTAAGTATCTTTAAATTTAATTAATGATGTAATAAAGTGATAGTCGAGATAAATGATTTATCTTAAATATTTGAGGTCTTATTAATAAAAGTAATTAAAGATTAATTACTTAAAGAAAAAATTACTTAATTAGAGGTTTAATAAAAGATTAATCAAAGATTTATTCAAAGATTGATTAAGGATAATTAATTACATTATTTAGGCAATTAATTAATGATTAAAAGGTTAATTAATTTATAGTTTAAGGATAATTGATCTATGTGATTAATCAATTAAGGTGATTAATTTGAGGGTAATTAAATTAAGGTTAATTAATAAATGAAATTTATTAGGGATAATTACTTATTGTAATCAATTAAATGGTAATCAATTAATGGTTAATTGATCAATGTAATTAATTAAGATAATTAATTAAAGGTTAATTAATTAATGAAAGCGATTATTAATTAAGAATTAATTAATTTTTGTAATTAATTAAGGACAATAAATCAAAGGATTAATTATTAATTAAAGATTAGCTAATGATCAAAGGATAATTAACCATAAGGGTTTGAAATTAATTGATATTAATTAACCAAAATTAAAAATTTATTCATGAGTAATTAATCTGATTTAATTTAAATCAGATAATTTAATTTATCTTTACTTATGGGTGTTTGGATTCTATTGGATGTTTGCATGGTTGATATTCCTCATATGTGATGCTTGGTGATATTTTGTGATGTGAGTTGCTGTGTATTGAGCTGTAATATCTGTGATATGTTTCAGTGTAAATACCCCTTGGCCCGTAGAACGGTGTTTGTAATTGGATGCGACAGGGAGTCGGATCCAGTTGGTTATCCAAAACCCACATCGAATCATAATGGTGAATATTCGTGATTGATTTACTTTATCTGTGAACCTATGTACATAGATAAGCGTTATAGGATATACCGCTTATCGATATCGCTGTGATTGTAATCTGTGATGATTGATGTTGCACTATTGTGTAAAACCCCTGGACCACACTTATACACACACAAATATGGATTGCACGTGGAAATTGGTTAAGTCACAGATGTTTGAAATAGTTTTAAAAATTGAATTTTGAACCCAAAATAGTTTTGAAATTTGAATTGAAAGCTTTTGGAAAAATGAATTTTCAAAAATAAAAGTTATTTTGAATAACTCAATAAAGTTGTGAAATTTAAATAATTGGATTTGAATTTGAATTCAAAATTTGAAATTGAATTCAATAGTTTGGAAATTATGGTTTAGAAGATTATGCAAGTTATAAAGGTGTTTTAACCATTTAAAAAGTATTGTTTTGGGAACTTAAATTTAAAACCCAAGTTTTACTTAAATGGCTTTAGCTTATGTAAATGTAATCAGCTTTAACTTATGTGAAAGATTATTAAACCTTGTTTTGAAATTTAAGAGAGTTTAAATGGTATATCTTTCATATAAAGATTTGAAATAGAATGGCTTTGAAAGTTATGAATGAATCTTTGGAAATTGTTTTAAAAGCTATAAAAATGAGTCTTTGATTTAAAGACCGGATGAGTTAATCCAATTTGAAATAGAATTGTTTTGAAAGGCTACGAATAAATCTTTGATAAAGATTGGTGAACCTAGTTTTAAATTGAAAGGGGTTTTTAAAGGTGAATCTTTTGTTTAAAAGATTTAAGTGTGGGAATCGTTTAAACCATTGAAAGGTTTCTAGAAGTAAATCTATTTGTTTTAAAAGATTTGTAAATGGTAATTTGTTTGAACCATTTGAAAGAAAAGTTTTGGGTAATAAGTTGTGACTTAATTGAGATCCCATATCCATATGTTTTTAAATGTTGCACTCACTATTCGGTTTAGCTGGGAGAGGACCTTTGTGTCGTATAACCCATTCCGAATAGTGATACGACGTCATGGATAGCAATTGAAGACTGGTGGTGAAGACCAGATATTTTCGAAAACGAAAGGATAACCCGTCGAATGTCTCTGCACCGACTGGTCCCCGGTATAGAGATTTGATCACCCTTTGTGATGGGGAGTCTGGACGTGATTAGGGATTATCCGGATTGCAAGGGCTTCTTTTGAAGTGCCTTCAGTTCTGTTCGAACCCAGAACAGACTTGTATGGATGTGTGTCTGACGTTACACTTTGAGATGTAAAGCTGGTTTCTATCAAATATATTTCTGTTGGTGGCAGAGAATTTATTCTCTTAGCTTAACACCCTTCTCTGAGACATATGAGCTCAGAGGTTATGTAGTTGATGGTTACTAGTGATACATTCCCAATTTAGTAATGTGGCATACGAAGTGCTGCTGATCATTTGTTGATCAAAGCATGGATTTGTAAAGAGCGTAGCTTTGTGGATGAGACTTCGTCGAACTTCACAACCCGGAATGGTCGAAACAGGAAGAATGCAACAAGGTTATTTGGGGGTAGCGCCCCCTGAGGGTATGTTCATTTCCTTCTGGATAGAGGTGGTATCATGGTATGGAGCCCAGATACTTAACCTATGTAGTTGCTGCAAATTTATTACTTTGTGGTTGTTGGTGAATCCCGGGATAAAGGTTGGTTACGAACGAGGGAGGCATACTCGTGTCAGTAGTTACCTAGTCACAGAGGTAACCCGACCTTGTGTTGGCGGAGATCCGGTTAGGTTCTCGGGAAGCCCCTCCAGAGGCGTACCCATGTGGCAATGGGAAGTTCCTTGGCCTTACCATTCGTTGGAAATCCAATTACCAATATGCGCCTTGTACGGTTTTAGTTGTAGAACCTGCCATCTAACATGGTATCTATAGTAGGCATACTATTATGGTATGTATGCTGTCTAAGATTAATATTATACTTTCGAAATGTTTTCCAATATGCACTAATAATAATATCAAATGGTTTCCGCGTATCAAGCATTTTTTACTGTCATAAGGAGAAATCTCCCCCAAGTGTGTGATTGCATAGTGTGTGTGCCGAGAGGCCTTATGGTAGTTTCATTTTACAAAAAGCATTGCGGATTTCAAATTTAAATTCTTTTGTTTGTTTTTAAAGATAAACTGTTTTTGTTTACTCATACTAGTCCCATGACTGACCCGGAGTTTATTGTTCCCTTCCTAAACTCTGGGTGCCCACTATTTTCCACACGGGCAGCCTAGAGTTGGGTTTTTCAGATAGTAGATATAGAATCGATTCTGTAGCTTTCGGCTTTCTCTTTGGTACTCTTTGAAGACTTTGGATATTGAAGCATTTGGTTAGGACGATGGACCAGACTTGCTTAGCTTGGTGAACTTGATGGTGGTTCGAGCTAGTGGTTTGGAGTTTTGGCTTTGAGCATTGGATTGGAGTTGCAGTTTGATCATTGGAGTTGTCTCTTTTTGCTATTCATTTCCCGTTGTTGTTTATTGTCTCTGATATTCTCGTATCATATTGATATCATTGTTGTATACTTGGATATTGTATCATTGGAGTTGTATATGATATTAATTTCTTTTTCTTCCGCTGTGTTGTTTACTTAATTGTGTTATACGCTCCGGCGTATCAGATTCAACGTTTGGATCTGCGGCATTTGAATATGAGTGTCGTATTCGATGCTGATTTTTCAAAGGTCGAGCCAGGGTCGTTACATTTGGTATTAGAGGTGAAGGTTGAAACTTTAGCTCAGGAGTATAAAACATTAAGTAACTCATTAGAGATAGGGTGAAGTATATCCTAGAATGAGTATATCCCTAAGATATCCGTTCGAATGCCTCAGTAAATTCTCTTACTATCCACTAATAATGAGTATGAGTGCAAGAAGAGAACGAGATAGGGGACAGGGGAGTACCACTACAAATGGTCAGTACCCTGCTATAGCGGAAACAATCTTTCTCTGTCAATCTCCTTTGATTCGTCTTTTCAATTCTTTGATGATTCCTGGCAGTTCCAGGAAGAAGCTTCGATATATTTGCATGGGGCACAAACTCCAGATGGGTCAGAATTGTTTGTTTGGGTGAATTATTTGCTTTGGTTGCTATGGTTGATGGATATATTTTGGTTGTTTAAACTAAAAGTTTTGGGATTGTATCCATATATCTGTCTATTCTTCGGGGTCCAGATATATTCTACGAGTGGTTAGTTATCTTTGAACTAATCAATATCCCTGTATATTCGTAGATCTGGGGACCCGAGTATCTTGATTCGTTCTTCTATTCATTATTGATATTCTGATTTGGTAAGCCAAATGTAGAATAGATACCAGTTTGATTTGGAAACTGTCTCTCTGTCTTTGTGTATCCATCTTTTGTTGTCTCCCTACTTACAAATTTCGAGGACGAAATTTTCTAAGGGGGAATCTGTAACATCCCTGAAATTTTAGTTAAGATAATTTGATAACTAATTTAAATTTTAAAATTAAATTGTTAATTTAATTATGAATTAATTAGAATTTTTTTACAATAAATAACTTTTTTGGATTTTAAATAGAAATTTTGATTTGAAATTTAAGGATAAGTATTTTATAAATAATATAGGATTTTAAAAAAATGTGTTTGATAAGTAGATTGAAAATAGATTTGAATTGGGAATTTAAGAATAAAATTTTAAAATGAAGAAATACATATATATGATTAATTATTAAAGTGTAATTTAGTTTCAAAACATTTTTCTGTAAGGATGTATAAGTATAGATAGTTGAACAATGTATGTATAATGTATGAATGATGTGAAACAAGAATTTATAAAAGTTTTAAAGTTGAATATGAATTTGATAAAAGAATTTAAAACACCTTTCTTTTAAGAATGAATAAATATAGTTGTATATTTATAAATTTAAAAATGTAATACATATGTTAAGTTATAAAACATAAGAGATAAATTGATTCAAAAATATTAAAATGAAAAGAGTTTAAAATAAAAAATTATAAATTAAATCAAGACAAGGTTTAAAACACAATTTAAATTACATTGGACATTTGTAAGAAAAAATTAAAAACATGATTTGTAAATTAAAAATTAAATAAGGTTTAAAAAACATTTATTTTGTGATTAGAATAATGATGATTTGAAAGTTATATATTTTATACTTATTTATTAGATTTGATAATACATTTTATTTTGAAATAACTAAACAATAGTTGTATATTCATGAATATAAAATGTAAAAACATTTACATATATATAAATGTAATTAATTAAAGGATCTAAAATACAAAAAAATGCAAATTCCTTAACATTGGGTTTAAAACAAAATCTATAAATTAATTTAAAGCAAAGGATTAAACATAAATTTGAATATGTAAACAAGTGTAAGCACTTTTATAAAGAAGTTTACAAGTGTAACTTAAATGGATTAACAAATGAACAAGTGGCATGCTATTTGTTTTAAAAAAATGTAAATATCAAAGGAAAAAAATACAAATCTTCCTATCTAACGACCCGTAAAATTCGAGGATAAAAATGAGTTAAATTAATAAGATTTTCAATTAAACTTAGAAAGAAATAAAAACCTTATAATTTATAATGAAGCGAATGTTATAAATTTAAGTGTAGCAGTTGTAATAAAATTTAACAATCAAAAATGAAATTGAATTATTTGAAATAATGTAAATTGTCGTCCTTGGTTATAAGTTTAATTTAAGAAAACAAATAGGAATATTGATTTAACTAGTGAAATGATAAAATTTGTGGTGATCGAATGAACTCAATATTATGTATGAAATTATAGTAATTGGTAGAAATTAAATTTAAAACGATGTATTGCTATTAGATTTTAATTAATTGGATCTACTGTAATAAATGGAATAAGATTGAAACGAATAAAATTTGTAAAGGAGTAATGAATAATAACTAGGATGAAGGATAACAATGGTTATTAAAGCTAAAATTTGGATAGATTTAATGAAACTACAATAAATGAAACAGTGTAAGTATTATAACTGGGTATAATTGAATATGGAGGAATATAAAAGTAAGTATTGACTTAATTTATAAAAGAACACATTATCAAACAGTATATGAATGCAATTTAAGGAAATTTTAATATTAATAAAGGGTCATTTAATAATAACAAATACAATCAATGTTAGAAACGAAATTTAAATGTTCGTTGTTGATAATAAACCTTACTTTAATGATTATTAGCATAGTAACGAAAGTGTAAATGAAAATTAAATAGAAACATAAGTTTATTTTAAGGTAGTAATTGATAAATAAGGAAGATAGTTCATAGTATGTTAATTGATGAATTAATACGCAATGTTGTAGATTTAATAGAATGTAAAGTATTTAAAAACCTTAATTTAGGTGTTCAAACTGATAGGAAGTACACATTTAAAATATAATATTCATTCAAATTAAAATGTAGATAAGCGTATATTAATGCAATGGAATAAAATTAGCGTTATATATGGAATTTTGAATCTAGATTGTTAAGTAACGAACGTAAAAGAGAAATTATTACAATTTACCAAATTAATTGGTAAATGAATTCATTATAAATGAAATTTAATTTATTGCACTAATTGAAATGAAGATGGAATTTGAATATATTAATGGAATGAAACGTGAGACAAGTGTTAATTGTAGTTTAGAGTTATAATAGACTCAATTTAAGGGTTGGAATTGAATCTAATCCGTTTAATTGGAAACTTATTGAAATAAATTGGATTCAATTTGTAGTATAGGGATTAATTTAAGAAATTGAAATAAATACTATAATTGGTGAATTAATTTACTTTAAAGTGAGATGGGAATTGGTTTAAAGAATTATAAGTTAATAAGTAATACAAGATGATAAAATTTATGAATTACAGAATTTTAATTTTAAATAGTGAATTAATTTATTTAATTTATACCAATTGGATTAATTGCAAATGAACGAAATCAAATATTTAATTATTACGTTAATTTAAAAATTAAGTTGAAATTGGGAAATATTTATGTAATAGCTTTGAACCAATTGTCAATTTCATCCATTTGACTATAATGAATTTGATGATAAGAATGAATAGTGAATTTTAATGGAATTATTGAAAAGTTACTGTATAATTGATGAATATAATGGAATTTAAATTTACGCTGAAATTTATGAATTATTAGCTTTAAATTGACATCTAAATTTGTTTAAATTAGTGTAATTAATTAAGAAAATTTAAAGGGTAAAAGTTTGTAAATTATAGAATTGAAATGTAAAAGTTGATTTAATTAATTAATTTTAATTTATTTAATTAATGGAAAATAGCCATTTTGGCCACTGACTCGGATTTTGACGAAACCAGTTTCATCGGATCCGTATCAGTGAATTATTGTAGGATTTCAAGTTTCGTATCGATCGGACTTGTCGTTTGATCGTACGGAGTTGAAACGCCTTGAAATCGATAAATTAAAATCAATTTGAAAATATTGATTTTAGCATAACTTCTTCATACGATGGAATTTGAACATGAAACCTTTTACATTGCATTTAAAATATTTTAAAACACCTATTTGGATATATGGGTTGACCCAATTTCGCTCTGGGGTCAGAACGGGCTTTTTGGGTCACTTTGTCGTTAGCGCGTATTCAACCCGATCCATTTAGTCTATTCCAACTTTCTCTATAAATATCCTGCTATAAACCCTAGCCTGCCTAATTCTCATTTATCTATACGTAAATTCATTCTATTCCTCCTCTTCCTCAAGGGCAGACAAAATTCTATATTTCCAGATCCAATTGCAAATTCAATTCAAAGTCAAAAATTCAAACACCTAAGAAAAATTCAGAAAAAATATATGTCGAAGCTCTCGAAGAGCGTAACTCAAATCTGCAAGTCGTTTTCCAATTCAATGCATTGTTTGACCCGAAATCAGCGTAATAGCTTCGACCGTTCGTGGTTAGGTGTTGGATTGTGCGGTGGATCGTCATTTTCATGACGATCGGAAGGTGGAATCGTGTAGAGGGAGTCGTATGGTGATCAATGGCACGGCTACTTTGGTCGAAAGAGCTTTGGATTCGCCGGGATGAACGGCAGAAGGTGGCGACGACGAACGGCAGAAGGCAGTGCCGCGCGTTGTGTGACGCCCCACCTCTATACCCACGCTAGCCAAGAACACTCCGGAGTAGTGCTGTCAACTAGCACGGAGAATAAGGCTGTTGAGGAGCGACCATCCATGTAATTGCTTATCACACGGTGGCTATAAATAATCTTCGGAAACAAACATAGAAATAATCATATCACAAATCAGTCACAGATATCCATATCACAAAGACGGAAGAAGATATGAATATATAACTAACACATGAAAGTGTACATCAGAGTAGTGGTCAGTAAGATCCACGATAATACAAAAGAATAGCAACACGTGCTATACAAAATAATACAACTATGAGTCTATATCTCAAGTGTATACAACAAAAACTGCTAATCTAAACAGTTAGCCAAAAGTCAGAGTGATGAATCCCTGGGAAGAAGTCAAGCAGAAGCACCTGTAACATCTCGGTCTGACCCGAGTATTATTTAAGGAAATAATAAACGGATCAGTCTAGCTATAAATATCAGATGACATGATATAACATAAAAGATATGGCATAAACATAATCATCCATAACGACATACCACTATAAGTATGTAAATAATGATCAACAGAAGATCAATCAATAAGAGATAATCAATATCACAAGAATCTTCTCAAAGATTCGAAGAGGGCATCATACCCTAAACTTGTACTCATAACAAGTCAATGACATAAATTCCAGAAATCAACACGAGAAATCCAGAAATCATAAAAAGGGAAAGAGGCCTATCACATGACGGTCCGAAGACCAAGGGGAGCTACCCCGCATGTGTGAATGGAATCACACGGATTGAGGTCAAGACTAACCAAAAAGCAGAAAGGTATGTGTGAATGGAATCACACAAGTGGTGTCTAGTCTAACCTTGCAATGAAAGAGACATCGCGCAATTGCTAGTCTAATTCATAAAGCGATCATCAAGATCAACGAGAAGTGTCAATTACACTAAGCTAGTAAATATAGAAGTTTAGCTTCATGTCCCATAACCACTTGCTTAACTTAAATATTTACGAACAAACTGTAAATCTTCACTAATAAAATTGTCACAAGAGGTTCAATCGAACAAGTCCAAGAATTAACCGACGAAGTGAACGCAAGCGTTTCATACCACTTGTTTTACTAAGTCGTTTAATTAGATTTCTCATCCGAGTGAGGTAAAGGCTTGTATATACTAATAGATTGGAAAACGGTTTAAGAAAAGAGCTTTGTTATTAAAAATAGAGTTGAAATTGTTTGTTAAAAGAGTTTTGATATTTACTACTAGTATTGAAACCTTTATATTATAAAGTGACAAAACACAGAAGCAATTGTAGAAACAATCAGTCACAAAAATCACATACGGAGATGTGAATAAAATCCAGGGAAATCAGCTCAATGTTTTTCAGATAAGATCCCCTACGGAGGGGGGGTCCGGGGGGGGGGGGGGTGGCAACCCCCCAAGGTGGGGGTGCGGGGGCAACGCCACCGCTTACGGGGTTCGACCTGCCCGGTCAGGTCGCGGGGGTCCAGGGGGCAGCGCCCTGTCCAAAACGGTACGACCTAAGTGAAGACAAGCGGCCTACGACCTAAAGCAAAATGAGGTCTAACGACCTAAGGGTTCACGCGGCCTAACACAATGGCCGAGCGACCTAACTGGAGTTAAGGGAGGCAAGCGACTTAAGGTCCAACGACCTACGACTCAAGCAAGCCGAGCGACCTAGTGTGGAGGGGTCGAGCGACTTAAGGAAGGCGAACGACCTAAGGTCTAACGACCTACGACTTAACAGAGTCGAGCGACCTAAGGTCTAACGACCTACGACTTAACAGAGTCGAGCGACCTAAGGTAAATGGTCCAACGACCTAACTCGAACGACTTATCTGGAGCTTAGGTCGGAGACGACCTACGAGATAAAGCAGGCCGACTTAGTGGACGAGCGACCTAAGGTAAATGGCCAAACGACCTAACTCGAACGACTTATCAGGAGCTTAGGTCGGAGACGACCTACGAGATAAACCAGGCCGACTTAGTGGACGAGCGACCTAAGGTTTGCCTAGAGATTATAGGTCGGAAACGACCTAAGACTTAAAGCTTAACTCGCGAGCGACCTACGGCTTAAGGCCTAACTCGTGAGCGACCTACGACTTAAGGCTTAACTCGTGATCGACCTAATTCCGAAGTGCCAATTCTTCCAGAACGACCTAAAGTTAACTCGTGAACGACTCACGACCCATGGACGAACGACTTAACTCCGAACGACCTAAAGTTAACTCGTGAACGACTCACGACCCATGGACGAACGACTTAACTCCGAACGACCTAAAAATGGCCAGAACGACCTAAGTGCAGAAAATTCACCAAAACGCTAAAAATTGGAGTTTTTCGCCAATCCAATCCAAACCAAATGCTAACATGCATGCAAAAATGATAGGGAATCATTCCCAACAGTCCAATATAGTTATAGGCTAGAATTGTGAGATAAAAATCTCACCTTTGCACTAAAGTTTATGAAGATGAAGCTTGAAAGCAAGGAGAAGCAATCCAAAGCTTGAATCCAATATCTTCTACTTGAATTTGGAGTTGAATGTTGGATTTGCAATTGAATTTGTGCTTGGAGTTTTAATTTCACATTCCCTCCACCATTAATGCCAAAGCTTGATTAGTTAGGAAATTTATGAAGAGTGAGGAGAAGAGGGTTGGAACTTGGGCTTAATAGGCTAAACTAACCCAAAGTCCAAAGCGGGAAAAGTTAGTGAAATTTCACTAACTCCAAACCTATCGATGTTTATACTTAAAAAGTTGTAAACGACATTTCGAACTCAATGGAAGTGATCTCGAGTCCTAATTTGACCGTTTGCAAAAAGTAGCTTTTCGGACCAAAATCCGATTAACGAGTTAATATTTAAATAAAATATTTAAATACAAACTCGATAAATATGCGGGTTGTTACACGTTGCCACGAGCAAGGGTTGGGGTCGGCTCGTCAAGGCAGAGTTGATGGCGGAGTTTGATTGTGGCCACGGTGTGTCAGGTGACGGCGAAAATTCGTTGATGCATGGCGGTAGCAAGCAGTTGTGGGTTCGTATGTGAGAAGGGGCTGTAGGGTTTCGGTTCTAGAAGACGATGATGTGTAGGTTTACAATTGCCTTGTTTATTTTTATTTAATTTAATTTTCAAATGTTTGAATCTAAATAACTTCTACGTACGTTCTCCGTTTCACACGAATTTTTTTTGTTAGTATCGTAATAAAATTTCGAACTGGATGACGCTGGTTTGGACGAATTCTGAGACCGCCAAATTTTTGGTTTTAAATTGGATTTAAATACAATTTAAATTCAAAAGGTGAGTGTTTTAACCCACTCACAACTTCTAAGATTTCTTATGTTTGTTAAATTGATTTATGATGTCTTTAAAAATTTATTTATAGCTGTTTGGCATATATTTCATCATTATCTCAGTTAAATTGCATTCATTTAATTTACTTGTTATTTAATTCATTATTGCATATAAACTGCCAATCAAATTTCTAGTTAAATTGATTATTACATATAAACTAATAGTTAAATTATTAATTAATTTATTTTGCATATAAACTGCCGGTTAAATTTTTAGTTAATTTATTTTGCATAATAAACTGCCAGTAAATGCCTGTTATTTATTGCCTGTTATATATTGATGTATTGTTTGAATTTGATGATGATTTTGGTAAATGGTTGATGGATGATATTGGATGAATGGATGTTGTATTGTATATTGTTATAAGCTGCAAGTTATTATGCATTTCATCTCATTCGGGATTGCGGTTTGAAATGATATACAACCGCATTTTTATTTTTAAATTGCGGATTGAAATGATAAATATCAGTATCACTTGACCGTAGTATAGAAAATTTTATACAGGCACCGCGGTATATATATATATATATATATATATAATTGTTTTTGGAAATAAGTTTTCTATGGTTTTGTAAAGGAATATACGGGTTATATAAATATTGATTTTGATGTTATATAAATGTCAAATTTATATCTTGATTCTAGTTATATATAAATATGCTTTGAAATATAAAATAAGCCCAATATTAAAGTTTGATTATTTTATATAATATGGTTAAATACATATTGATTTTGAGATTTTATAAATATTACTTTTATATATATAGTTAAAATCATGTCTTCAACTATGTATGAATTTGGTGAATAACAAATAGATAAATAATGGAGTTGATTTTTATTTAAATAAATAGGGTAAGTGATAAAATCATACTTTAATATAAAAGTTATGAAGATTTAAAATAAATTAAGATTTGAAGGTAAATTGGAGATTTATTTAAAATTGAGAGGTATTTAAGAATTTAACTCTATAAGTTGATGTAAGGTATTAAACTTGAAATTTTTAAAAGATATGATATTTATAACTAGATTTTTCAAGATTGAATTGAACGAATATTTCTAATATAAATAAATTGAAGAAGATATTTAGTTATTGGAAATTTGAGTTTATTTAAATGATTATGAATTTATTTTTCAAATATTTCGAAACTAAATAATAGGATATTGAAAGTTTGAAATATATGAAAATTTAAAATGGTTTATTTGGGAATTCAAATCTGTATTTGGAATTGACTTGAGAAATTAAAAAGCTAATTTACTTTATAAAGTAATTTATTATTTAACCATTTAAGTATTGAAATTTTGTTTCGAAGCTATAGGTTTAAGGTACATATAATTGAAAGTTCTATGATTTTTGAGAGATGATATATTTGAAATAAAGATGATATCATATTGATTTGGGTTTTAAAATAGAAATGATACCGTATTTATATGGTTTTGAAAAGGATATTTTCTAGTTTTAAAGTATAAACTATTTTGAAAAGACCGCGGTGTTATAATAACATTTGGTTGTTGAAGAGACTGGGATCGGAAGTTGTCATACTCTCTGCCAACTCCGAAAACCACTTTAACAACCGTGTACGTGGTGGAGATTCCAGAATGAAGTAGGATGGTGGCGGCGTTTTCCTTTGAGGTAAATACGTGGACCCAACTCCCGTGAGTTGGCATAAGGTGGCTAAAACAAGAGCGATTGACGGGTTAATTGAGGTAGCACCTTTGATCGAACACATCCCTTCGATATTATACTTTGACTTTTGGATTTTTCGGTGGCTACTTTTGATTTCTTTGATTTGGGGGTGTGGCTCGAGGTGGGAGGTAGTTGCGGCTATGCGTTACCACCGACCCGGAAGCGTAATTGGTATATCTACCCTGGCATTGCCTAGTTGTGTCGTGTCACCTACCCTAGCGCTCCTTATATGATTTTGGTTTTGTACCATACCTATGGAGTGCCCTCTGACGACGCCCAGTACGGGGGAGATTACGGTACTATATAGACTATGGGAATATATAAATGTGTTAAGGTGGAAAATGTAAAGCTTAACTCTATTTAAAAGTAAATTTATTTTACAATTAGACACTATTATTATAGCGAAATATACTACATAGTAAATAGTTTAACGGATCCTTAGGAGATGTGAATCCCGAGCATCTCTTAAGTTACTGCACTCATATTTATTTCTGTTGATTTAACTTACATAAGATCTTTTAGTTCTGACTCGAGTGTTTTGTCTTTTCAATTTGCTCGGGTCAGTCCGAGCATTTCAGAATTTGAAGACTTTATTTCTGGAGGAAGAAGATGAAGATTTTATTACTATTATTATAATATATTATATGGTACCACTATACTGTATTCCGCTGCATTGATATTTATTGGTATGTGAACTCTGATATTTATTGTATAAAGAAGAATCAAAATGTATTGTAAATAGTTTTATGAACTGCATATTGATTATTATATTTTATCCTTCCGCTGTGAGATTCTATTTTGTTTTTCCCTCTGTTTTTCTTATTTACCCCATAACAATCCGCCCTTCCGTATGTTTTGAATTGGCACGTGTGTCGGTGTAAAGCGTGCGAAAAGGCGGGATGTTACAATGTGGTATCAGAGCGAGGTTTAGCGATAAAGCTTAGCTTTGTGGGGTCTGACTCTATACTAATAGGGTAGTAATACCCTATGGAAGTCGCTGAGTGTATAGATATGAGAGAGTGTATTTGTTAGTGCTATAAAAAGATTTTAATATTGTGTTAATCTGTTCCGTTTTGTATTTATAAATTCTGGTTGGTGCATGAGACGCTATGACACCAATATGGGTTTCTAAACACTTAATAGGACAGATCGACATAATATTTGTTTTAATATAGGTGAATGAAATTTTTTTGCCTATTATATTTTATATATATATATATATAAAATAAATTTTATAAATGATATATATTTGGTTGCAATATATTGGTTGTTAGGTAACAAAAGTTATAAATAATAGTTAAAATGAGAATGAAAATAAAATAATTCAAATTGAAAATTTTAGAACTTAAGTTTTGGGGTTTTGAAATTTTTCGAATGATTTTTAGAAGTATTTTCTGATATAAATATTTTAATATAATTTGAAAGAATTGCTTTAAAAAGGAGTTTTGAAAAGAAAAATTTCTGTACTACCCTCTTTGTCGCTGGAAAATAATTTCGATGATGAGTGCACGCATCATCGACATTCATTTTTGAGTTTAGAAGTGGGAAGGCCACTGTGGTAGTTTTACTAAAGATTTATTTTGATAAACAAAAGTGAATTTTTAATTTGTTTAAATATAATTGGATTTATAGGTTGTAAGTATATATATTTATCTATTATTTTAAAATGAATTGAAATTTAACCCGGTATTTAATTCTTAAGTTTCCGCTAATTAATAGTTTTAATTAGGTTAGTGAAATGGAAGTTAACTTGTAATTGGAACCTTTAAATAAAATAAGAGGTTAAATGCCTGGTTATAAATGAAATTAAAAGAAGTTTGAAATTGTAACCTATGAAATAAAGGATATAATTATTGAACATTAAATTAATTAATAGAAATGAGAAAACTTGTATAACTTTCAATTTCATTCTTAAAAATCATATTTATAACTTACCAAATATTAAAAGTTGAAATGTTAATAAGTAAATGCAATAGATATTATACAAGTAATAAATTTGAGGTAATGAAAGAAATTAATGAAATTCCTTAATAAATAAGAATTTGATGTTGTAACATTATAATTTTAAGTGTAATTGAAAAGACTACTAATTGAAATAGAAAGGTATGTATTATAAATGAAATTTAGAATGAATAAAAGTAAATAAATGAAATTAAGTAGTATAAATGAAAGATTATAAACGTAAGTAAATGATTGAAGCTATTTATTAATAAAATAAGCAAAAAGATGAATACTGCAAATAAATAAATAAATAAGAGAAAGAAGATAAGCCATTATATAAATAAAAAGGAATCAAACAACTAATGTATGAAATGAAATTATAATAAGTAAATTTGATTTGTTGTGGAAATTGTTGTTGTTTTGGTTTATGGTAGTTTGGGCAAGGATACTTTAAATCTGTTTGGAAGGTATGAATAATCTATTTAGTGTCACCTAAGACTGTTGAGTGAAGGGTACGCTTTGTAGTTTGTTTTCTTTCCGTACAATTTAAAATTTTAAACCCGAACAACTATTTGTTTTGTTTGATATGAATGAATGTTTGATGTGGATTGATTTATATGATGTTTGTATGCTTTGTTGCTAGTGATTGATATTTGTATGGATTTGGTTGTTATTGATTGAAACAATTTTGAATATTTCATTTTATAAAATTGTTAACCTTTCTGATTATATAAGTGAAATACAGGTTATGAAAGCAATTGCTACTGCTTTTGGTTTCATAACTAAGCGTAATTGCCCGACAAATAGGTACGCTTTCGGATTACGATTTTATAGTTATATTCTATATATTTTCCCGTGTTGGGATATAATATTTTGGAAAATATATGTGATATAATATTATATGTGATATAATATTTTTCTCCCAAGCCTCTCCGTACATAGGAGACTCTGCCAAAATTTCTGTAAAATTTAGGACTTAGAAAATTTTTTGAAAATATTTTCCAAACTTTATTGATTTAAGTATAAAGAGATATATGATTGTAAAGTTGTACATTTTATTTAAAGTAACTGATTTTGTAAATTTAAATTGTTTATAAAATTAATATTTTAAATAAGATATATTGATTTCTTAATTCTTCTTTTTCCTACTTTTTCCTTTTCGGGGACGAAAAGTTTTGAGTGGGGGAGAGTGTAATGACCCGTAAAATTCGATGATTAAAATGAGTTAAATTAATAAGATTTTTAATTAAACTTAGAAAGAAATAAAAACCTTATAATTTATAATGAAGCGAATGTTATAAATTTAAGTGTAGAAGTTGTAATAAAATTTAACAATCAAAAATGAAATTGAATTATTTAAAATAATGTAAATTGTCATCCTTGGTTATAAGTTTAATATAAGAAAACAAATAGGAATATTGATTTAACTAGTGAAATGATAAAATTTGTGGTGATCGAATGAACTCAATATTATGTATGAAATTATAGTAATTGGTAGAAATTAAATTTAAAACGATGTATTGCTATTAGATTTTAATTAATTGGATCTACTGTAATAAATGGAATAAGATTGAAATGAATAAAATTTGTAAAGGAGTAATGAATAATAACTAGGATGAAGGATAACAAAGGTTATTAAAGCTAAAATTTGGATAGATTTAATGAAACTACAATAAATGAAATAGTGTATGTATTATAACTGGGTATATTGAATATGGAGGAATATAAAAGTAAGTATTGACTTAATTTATAAAAGAACACATTGTCAAACAGTATATGAATGCAATTTAAGGAAATTTTAATATTAATAAAGGGTCATCTAATAATAACAAATACAATCAATGTTAGAAACGAAATTTAAATGTTCGTTGTTGATAATAAACCTTACTTCAATGATTATTAGCATAGTAACGAAAGTGTAAATGAAAATTAAATAGAAACATAAGTTTATTTTAAGGTAGTAATTGATAAATAGGGAAGATAGTTCATAGTATGTTAATTGATGAATTAATACGCAATGTTGTAGATTTAATAGAATGTAAAGTATTGAAAAACCTTAATTTAGGTGTTCAAACTGATAGGAAGTACACGTTTAAAATATAATATTCATTCAAATTAAAATGTAGATAAGCGTATATTAATGCAATGGAACAAAATTAGCGTTATATATGGAATTTAAAATATGGATTGTTAAGTAACGAACGTAAAAGAGAAATTATTAAAAGTTACCAAATTAATTGGTAGATGAATTCATTATAAATGAAATTTAATTTATTGCACTAATTGAAATGAAGATGGAATTTGAATATATTAATGGAATGAAACGTGAGACAAGTGTTAATTGTAGTTTAGAGTTATAATAGACTCAATTTAAGGGTTGGAATTGAATCTAATCCGTTTAATTGGAAACTTATTGAAATAAACTGGATTCAATATATAGTATAGGGATTATTTTAAGAAATTGAAATAAATACTATAATTGGTGAATTAATTTACTTTAAAGTGAGATGGGAATTGGTTTAAAGAATTATGAGTTAATAAGTAATACAAGATGATAAAATTTATGAATTATGGAATTTTAATTTTAAATAGTGAATTAATTTATTTAATTTATAATAATTGGATTAATTGCAAATGAACGAAATCAAATATTTAATTATTACGTTAATTTGAAAATTAAGTTGAAATTGGGAAATATTTATGTAATAGCTTTGAACCAATTGTCAATTTAATCCATTTGACTATAATGAATTTGATGATAAGAATGAATAGTGAATTTTAATGGAATTATTGAAAAGTTACTTTATAATTGATGAATATAATGGAATTTAAATTTACGCTGAAATTTATGAATTATCAGCTTTAAATTGACATCTAAATTTTTTTAAATTAGTGTAATTAATTAAGAAAATTTAAAGGGTAAAAGTTTGTAAATTATAGAATTGAAATGTAAAAGTTGATTTAATTAATTAATTTTAATTTATTTTATTAATGGAAAATAGCCATTTTGGCCACTGACTCGGATTTTGACGAAACCAGTTTCATCGGATCCGTATCGGTGAATTATTGTAGGATTTCAAGTTTTATATCGATCGGACTTGTCGTTTGATCGTACGGACTCGAAACGCCTTGAAATCGATAAATTAAAATCAATTTGAAATCAATTTGAAAATATTTATTTTAGCATAACTTCTTCATACGATGGAATTTGAATGTGAAACCTTTTCCATTGCGTTTAAAATATTTTAAAACACCTATTTGGATATATGGGTTGACCCAATTTCGTTCCGGGGTCAGAACGGGCTTGTTGGGCCATTTTGTCGTTAGCGCGTATTCAACCCGATCCATTTAGTCTATTCCAACTTTCTCTATAAATATCCTGCTATAAATCCTAACCTCCCTAATTCTCGTTTGTCTGTACGGAAATTCATTCTATTCCTCCTCTTTCTCAAGGGCAGACAAAATTCTATATTTCCAGATCCAATTGAAAATTCAATTCAAAGTCAAAAATTCAAACACCTCAGAAAAATTCAGAAAAAATATATGTCGAAGCTCTCGAAGAGCGCAACTCAGATCTGCAAGTTGTTTTCCA
This sequence comes from Allium cepa, assembly GCA_030765085.1. NCBI lineage: Eukaryota > Viridiplantae > Streptophyta > Magnoliopsida > Asparagales > Amaryllidaceae > Allium > Allium cepa. The sequence continues at coordinate 439,209,250 of CM060944.1, forward strand.
ATTCGACGCATTGTTTGTCCTGAAATCAGCGTGATAGTTTCAGCCGTTTGTGGTTAGGCGTTGGATTGTGCGGTGGATCGTTGTTTTCATGACGATCGGAAGGTGGCATCGTGTAGAGGGCGTCGTATGATGGTCATCGGCATGACTACTTTGGTCGAAAGAGCTTTGGATTCGCCGGGATGAACGGCAGAAGGCAGTGCCGTGTGCTGCCGCGAGCAAGGGTTGGGGTCGGCTCGTCAAGGCGGAGTTGATGGCGGAGTTTGATTGTGGCCACTGTGTGTCAGGTGACGGCGAAAATTCGTTGATGCGTGGCGGCGGCAAGCAGTTGTAGGTTCGGACGCGAGAAAGGGCTGTAGGGTTTCGGTTCTAGAAGACGATGACGTGTAGGTTTACAGTTGCCTTGTTTATTTTTATTTAATTTAATTTTCAAATGTTCGAATCTAAATAACTTCTACGTACGATCTCCGTTTCACATGAATTTTTTTGTTAGGATCGTAATAAAATTTCGAATTGGATGACGCTGGTTTGGACGAATTCTGAGACCGCCAAATTTTTGGGTTTAAATTGGATTTAAATTCAATTTAAATTCAAAAGGTGAGTGTTTTAACCCACTCACAACTTCTAAGATTTCTTATGTTTGTTAAATTGATTTATGATGTGTTTAAAAATTTATTTATAGTTGTTCAGCATATATTTCATCATTATCTCAGTTAAATTGCATTCATTTAATTTACTTGTTATTTAATTCATTATTTCATATAAACTGCCGGTTAAATTTCTAGTTAAATTGATTATTACATATAAACTGATAGTTAAATTATTAATTAATTTATTATGCATATAAACTGCCAGTTAAATTTTCAGTTAATTTATTTTGCATAATAAACTGCCAGTAAATGCCTGTTATTTATTACCTGTTATATATTGAAGTATTGTTTGAATTTGATGATGATTTTGATAAATGGTTGATGGATGATATTGGATGAATGGATGCTGTATTGTATATTGTTATAAACTGCAAGTTATTATGCATTTCATCTCATTCGAGATTGCGGTTTGAAATGATATACAACCACATTTTTATTTTTAAATTGCGGATTGAAATGATAAATATCCGTATCACATGACCATAGGATAGAAAATTTTATGCAGGCACCGTGGTATATATATATATATATATAATTATTTTTGGAAATAAGTTTTCTATGGTTTTGTAAAGGAATATATGGGTTATATAAATATTGATTTTGATGTTATATAAACGTCAAATTTATTCTTGATTCTAATTATATATATAAATATGCTTTGAAATATAAAATAAGCCCAATATTAAAGTTTGATTATTTTATATAATATGGTTAAATGCATATTTATTTTGAGATTTTATAAATATTACTTTTATATATATAGTTAAAATCATGTCTTCAACTATGTATGAATTTGGTGAATAACAAATAGATTAATAATGGAGTTGATTTTTATTTAAATAAATAGGGTTAAGTGATAAAATCATACTTTAATATAAAAGTTATGAAGATTTAAAATAAATTAAGATTTGAAGGTAAATTTGAGATTTATTTGAAATTGAGAGGTAAGAATTTAACTGCATAAGTTGATGTAAAGGTATTAAACTTGAAATTTTTAAAAGATATGATATTTATAACTGGATTTTTCAAGATTGAATTGAACGAATATTTATAATATAAATAAATTGAAGAAGATATTTAGTTATTGGAAATTTGAGCTTATTTAAATGATTATGAATTTATTTTACAAATATTTCGAAACTAAATAATAGGATATTGAAAGTTTGAAATATATGGAAATTTAAAATGGTTTATTTGGGAATTCAAATCTGTATTTGGAATTGATTTGAGAAATTAAAAATCTAATTTACTTTATAAAGTAATTTATTATTAAACCATTTAAGTATTGAAATTTTTTTTTGAAGCTACGAGTTTAAGGTATATATAGTTGGAAGTTCTATGATTTTTGAGAGATGATATATTTGAAATAAAGATGATATCATATTAATTTGGGTTTTAAAATAGAAATGATATCGTATTTATATGGTTTTGAAAAGGATATTTTCTGGTTTTAAAGTATAAACTATTTTTAAAAGAAGTCCGCGGTGTTATAATAACGTTTGGTTGTTGAAGAGACTGGGATCGGAAGTTGTCATACTCTCTGCCAACTCCGAAAACCACTTTAACAACCGTGTACGCGGTGGAGATTCCAGAATGAAGTAGGATGGTGGCGGCATTTTCCTTTGAGGTAAATACGTGGACCCAACTCCCGTGAGTTGGCATAAGGTGGCTAAAAGAGGAGCGATTGACAGGTTAATTGAGGTAGAACCTTTGATCGGACACATCCCTTTGATATTATACTTTGGCTTTTGGATTTTTCGGTGGCTACTTTTGATTTCTTTGATTTGGGGGTGCGACTCGAGGTGGGCGGTAGCTGCGGCTATGCGTTACCACCGACCCGGAAGCGTAATTGGTATATCTACCCTAGCATTGCCTAGTTGTGCCGTGTCACCTACCCTAGCGCGCCTTATACGATTTTGGTTTTTACCATACCTATGGAGTACCCTCTGACGACGCCCGGTACGAGGGAGATTATGGTACTGTATAGACTATGGGAATATATAAATGTGTTAAGGTGGAAAATGTAAAGCCCTAACGCTATTTAAAAGTAAGTTTATTTTACAATTAGACACTATTATAATAGCGAAATATACTACATAGTAAATAGTTTAACGGATCCTTAGGAGATGTGAATCCCGAGTATCTCTTAAGTTACTGCACTCATATTTATTTCTGTTGATTTAACGTACATAGGATCTTTTAGTTCTGACTCGAGTGTTTTGTCTTTTCTATTCGCTCGGGTCAGTCCGAGCGTTTCAGGATTTGAAGACTTTATTTCTGGAGGAAGAAGACGAAGATTTTATTATTATTATTATAATATATTATATGGTTCCACTACATTGTATTCCGCTGCATTGATATTTATTGGTATGTGAACTCCGATATTTATTGTATAAAGAAGAATCAAAATGTTTTGTAAACATTTTTATGAACTGTATATTGATTATTATATTTTATCCTTCCGCTGTGAGATTCTGTTTTGCTTTTCCCCATGTTTTTCTTATTTACCCCATAACAATCCGCCCTTCCGTATGTTTTGAATTGGCACGTGTGTCGGTCTAAAGCATGCGAAAAGGCGGGATGTTACAGGGTCGGGGAAGAGCAGGGTTTGGCTTGGGTTTCTGAGTTGGTGATTTAAAGCAAGTTTTTTAAAAAAAAAATTTATGAAAGGATTTAGTTTTAAAACGAGTTAAAACAAAGTTATATAAATTAAATTTCCAAAATAGAAGTATTAACAAAATTTTCAAAACAAAACCCAAACCTAAATTTAAATAATTTTAAAACTTGATTTAGTTTTGAATAATCATATTGAGTTAATCATTCAAATTTTCCTATGTATCTTTAAATTTAATTAAAGATGTAATTAAGTGATAGATAAATGATTTATCTTAAATATTTAAGGTCTTATTAATAAAAGTAATTAAAGATTAATTACTTAAAGAAAAAATTACTTAATTAGAGGTTTAATTAAAGATTAATCAAAGATTTATTTAAAGATTGATTAAGGATAATTAATTACATGACTTAGGCAATTAATTAATGATAAAAAGGTTAATTAATTTATAGTTTAAAGATAATTTATTTGTGTGATTAATCAATTAAGGTGATTAATTTAAGGGTAATTAAATTAAGGTTAATTAATAAATGAAATTTATTAGGGATAATTACGTATTGTAATTAATTAAATGGTAATCAATTAATGGTTAATTGATCAATGTAATTAATTAAGATAGTTAATTAAGGGTTAATTAATTAATGAAAGTGATTATTAATCAATAATTAATTAATTTTTGTAATTAATTAAGGACAATAAATCAAAGGATTAATTATTAATTAAAGGTTAGCTAATGATCAAAGGATGATTGATCATAAGGGTTTGAAATTAATTGATATTAATTAACCAAAATAAAAAATTTATTCATGAGTAATTAATCTGATTTAATTTAAATCAGGTAATTTAGTTTATCTTTACTTATGGATGTTTGGATTCTATTGGATGTTTGGATGGTTGATATTCCTCATATGTGATGCTTTGTGACATTTTATGATGTGAGTTGCTGTGTATTGATCTGTGATATCTGTGACAGGGAGTCGGATTCCAGTTGGTTATCCGAAACCCACATTGAATCGTAATGGTGAATCTTTGTGATTGATTTACTTTATCTGTGAACCTGTGTACATAGATAAGCGTTATAGGATATACCGCTTATTGATATCGCTGTGGTTGTAATCTGTAATGATTGATGTTGTTGTACTATTGTGCAAAACCCCTGGACCACACTTATACACACACAAATATGGATTGCACGTGGAAATTGGTTAAGTCACAGATTTTTGAAATAGTTTTAAAAATTGAATTTTCAATCCAAAATAGTTTTGAAATTTGAATTGAAAGCTTTTGGAAAAATGATTTTTCAAAAATAAAAGTTATTTTGAATAACTTAATAAAGTTGTGAAATTTAAATAATTGGATTTGAATTTGAATTCAATATTTGAAATTGAATTCAATAATTTGGAAATTATGATTTAAAAGATTATGCAAGTTATAAAGGTGTTTTAACCATTTAAAAAGTATTGTTTTGGAAACTTAAATTTAAAACCCAAGTTTTACTTAAATGGCTTTAGCTTATGTAAATGTAATCAGCTTTAACTTATGTGAAAGATTATTAAACCTTGTTTTGAAATCGAAGAGAGTTTAAGTGGCATAACTTTCATATAAATATTTGAAATAGAATGGCTTTGAAAGTTATGAATGAATCTTTGGAAAGTATTTTATAAGGTATAAAAACGAGTCTTTGATTTAAAGACCGGATGAGTTAATCCAATTTGGAATAGAATTGTTTTGAAAGGCTACGAATAAATCTTTGATAAAGATTGGCGAACCCTGTTTTAAATTGAAAGGGATTTTAAAGGTGAATCTTTTGTTTAAAAGATTTAAGTGCGGGAATCATTTAAACCATTGAAAGGTTTCTGGAAGTAAATCTATTTGTTTTAAAAGATTTGTAAATGGTAATTTGTTTGAACCATTTGAAAGAAAATTTTTGGGTAATAAGTTGTGACTTAACTGAGATCCCATATCCATATGTTTTTAAATATTGCACTCACTATTCAGTTTAGCCAGGAGAGGACCTTTGTGTTGTATAACCCATTCTGAATAGTGATACGACGTTATTGATAGAAATTGAAGACCGGATATTTTCGAAAACGAAAGGATAACACGTCGAATGACTCTGCACCAACTGGTCCCCGGTATAGAGATTTGATCACCTTTTGTGATGGGGAGTCTGGACGTATTAGAGATTATCCAGATTGCAAGGGCTTCTTTTGAAGTGCCTTCGGTTCTGTTCGAACCCAGAACAGACTTGTATGGATGTGTGTCTGACGTTACACTTTGAGATGTAAAGCTAGTTTCTATCAAATACATTTCTGTTGGTGGCGGAGAATTTATTCTCTTAGCTATACACCCTTCTCTGAGGCATACGAGCTCAGAGGTTATGTAGTTGATGGTTACTTGTGATACATTCCCAATTTGGTAATGTGGCATATGAAGTGCTGTTGATCATTTATTGATCAAAGCATGGCTTTGTAAAAATCGTAGCTTTGTGGATGAGACATCGTCGAACTTCACAACCCAGAATGGTCGAAACAGGAAGAATGCAGCAAGGTTATTTGGGGTAGCGCCTCCTGAGGGTATGTTCATGTCCTTCTGGATAGAGGTGTTATCATGGTATGGAGCCCAGATACTTAACCTATGTGGTTGATGCAAATTTATTACTTTGTGGTTGTTGGTGAATCCCGAGATAAAGGTTGGTTACGACCGGGGGATGGCATACTCGTGTCAGTAGTTACCCAATTACAGAGGTAACCCGGCTTTGTGTTGGCAGAGATCCGGTTAGGTTCTCGGGGCGTCCCTCCAGAGGCGTACCCATGTGGCAATGGGAAGTTCCTTGGCCTGACCATTTGTTGGAAATCCAATTACCAATACGCGCCTTGTACGGTTTTAGTTGTAGAACTTGCCATCTAACATGGTAGCTATAGTAGGCATACTATAATGGTACGTATGCTGGCTAAGATTAATATTATACTTTCGAAATGTTTTCCAATATGCACTAATAATAATATCAAATGGTTTCCCCGTATCAAGCATTTTTGACTATCATAAGGAGAAATCTCCCCCAAGTGTGCGATTGCATGGTGTGTGTGTGCCGGCAGGCCTTATGGTAGTTTCATTTTACAAAAAGCATTGCGGATTTCAAATTTAAATTCTTTTGTTTGTTTTTAAAGATAAACTGTTTTTGTTTGCTCATACCAATCCCATGACTGACCCGGAGTTTATTGTTCCCTTCCTAAACTCTGGGTGCCCACTATTTTCCACATGGGCAGTCTAGAGTTGGGTTTTTCAGATAGTAGATATAGAATCGATTATGTAGCTTTCGGCTTTCTCTTTGGTATTCTTTGAAGACTTTGGATATTGAAGTATTTGGTTAGGACGACGGACCAGACTTGCTTAGCTTGGTGAACTTGATGGTGGTTCGAGCTAGTGGTTTGGAGTTGTAGTTTGATCATTGGAGTTGTCTCTTTTTGCTATTCATTTTCCGCTGTTGTTTATTGTCTCTGATATTCTCGTATCGTATTGATATCATTGCTGTATACTTTGATATTGTATCATTAGAGTTGTATATGATATTCTTTTCTTTTTCTTTCGATGTGTTATTTACTTAATTGTGTTATAAGCTCCGGCGAACCAGATTCAACGTTTGGATCTGCGGCATTTGAATATGAGTGTCGTGTTCGATGCCGATTTTTCGAAGGTCAAGTCAGGGTCGTTACAATAAGGTAAACCAACACAATATTGTTTTTAAAATTGGTAAATGAACTAATTTACCTAGTATTATATTTTGTATTTAAAAGAATAATTTTTCATAAATTAATATTGTTATTTTTGGTGTGTTGGTTGTTATGAAATGATAATATTTGATTATTATCATTTACTGTTGGTTAGTCAAGTTTCTTAGAAACTATTGACTATTATATGTTATAAGGAAATGTAATTTTATAAGTATGGTTTATAAAATAGGATTTATAAATAAAATGAATATAATTGAAAATTCAGGAATTTAAGTTTTGGTATTATGAAATTGGTTTTCAAAGATTTTTGAAAAAAATAATATTAGCATTATTTGGAAGTATTTTCGGATAGAAATATTTTCAATAAGATGTAAAAGAAATGTATTTAAAATAATTTTAAAGAAAATAAGTTCTGTACTCCCCATTTTGTCACTAGAAAATAATTTTGGTGATGACCACGGCATCATCAACATTCATTTTCGAGTTTCAAAGTTGGAAGACCACTATAGTAGCTTTGCTACACATTTCTTTTGATAAACTAATTTCAATTTAAATCCATTAAGTATGAGTTGATATATAAAAAGATATAAGTATATATTATTTCAAAATGATTTAAAATGAAACCCGGTATTTAGTTCTTAAGTTTTCTGTTAATTAGTGATTTTCAATTACTGAAATGAAATGTAATTTTCGATGGTTTAAATGGTCGGAAATATCCAAACTAAAATCTAAAATTAAAGATAAGTGTTTAATTAAAAAAATAAAAGAGGAGGTTTTGTAACCCTTAAATTTAGAGATAACGAAAATTAAGAAGATTTAAACTACTGAACATTTTTGGTAAGTAAAATGAATAACACTTTAGTATATACTTCTAGGATTAATGAAATATTATACAAGTAAAAATAAAATAAACAATGTTTAAAAAAATGAAAGTATGGTCTACAGATAAAGATATAAGATGCTACAAGAAATGTTATAAACATAAGTTAGTGTTTTGAAATGCATAATAATTAAGTCGAATAGTAAAAAGTGAATACTATTTAAGTAAATGATTATAAACTTAAGAAAATGTTGAAATGATTCATAAATAGATCTAATATTAAATGATACTATATTAAGGAATATATATGAATCATGGTAGAGAAACTTAAGTATAAAATGATTCTTTAATGAATATCAATATTAAATTGAAATCAAGTTATATAACTAAATAATAAATGTGAATTAAACTGCAAGAAACTTAAGTAATACTTTAAGAATTGATTCATTGATGACTTTAAATATTGAATGGGAAATAATTTATGTAATAAATGAATGTAAATTAATAAAGATGATCTTGTATGAATCAATGGGAATTTAAAACAAATGAAAAGTAAATGATGTTAAAAGAAAGCAATAGAATAAAACATGTAAATTGTGTGTAGATTATTTTTCCGCACAATAATTCTGATTGATTTATGGTACTTTGCACCCGTCCAAGTTAGGATTTTTCGCACGATTCTTAACGGTGAACGTTTGATACGAATTTTGGATATGAATTTGAAGCTTTCTATCGTAGTTTATGGTCGTGCAAGGAAAACAGAGATTTCTAATCAAAAAATCGGATCAGAATCTGCACTAGAGTAGTCGAGTTAGCAATACTAGTTCGAAAGTGAAATTTGTGTATTCAAGCAAGTGATCGAAATTGATATTATGTACAAACGATATATGTACATCGTACAAACTTAAATAATATTTAAACTCTATGTTGTTTGTCTAATGGGAAGTTTGGAAAATGATACTTCAAATCGTTTGAGGTTGTATGAATAATCTATTGAGTAATTACCTAAGGCTATTGAGTGTAAGGTACACTTGGTATTATTTATCACCCTTGTACGATGAAAAATTTCTAAACCAAGACACACCATTATTTTTTGGATACTATGGATGCGTGATGAATTCTTTTGTTGCATATAATGGTCGTACTGTTTTTTTTCATATGATTATTATATATGTTGTGTTACTTGTGCTTTTGGTTGGAACAACTAATATATTGTTCTTTTTTACGTAGTTTTAACTCTTTTGGATTTTATAAGTAAGATATAGGTTTATGGAAGCAATAGTTGTTGCTTTTGGTTTCATAAATAGACTTTTGTTGCCCGATAAATAGGTACGTTTTCGGATTTCCATGATTTGGATACTTTATTTTTGAAATATGATATATACAATGTAATTATTGATATTATTATTTTTCCAGACCTATTCGCGTAAAGGAGATGCTGCCGAAACTTCTCGTAAATTTAGGACTTACAATTTTTTTCGTGGAAATTGGGTTCTTTGCAAAGTTATATTAAAACTAACTAAGTAAATTAAATTGTTTATAAATTGACTATTTTAAATAAAATATATCGAACCTCTTAATTCTTTTTTTTTCAGGGATGAAAAGTTTTGAGTGTGGGAGATTGTAACGACCCATATTTTTGACAATTAAAATATTCTATTTAATAAGACTTTGGAATTTAATATTGTCAGAAATTAAAATGTATGATTTATTAACGTGAATTTTATTAGATTATTAATTTTAACCTTAAATAAAATTCTAAAACAACAACCACAGTGAAGTGAAAGGTGGTAACATGTATTATAATATAATTTAATAATATTGATTGAATGTAATTTATAACAGTTTTAATGTAACTTCAATCAGCCATAATAATAAAGGTTAATAATAAATAAAATAAATAACGCATAAAACGGTGAAATCAAATGTTATTTAATTGAATTTGGTTTTCACATTTGGTAAGTAGTTTATAATCCTGGTTGTAAGCAGTAAATTTATAAATGAGTTTAAATTACTAAGTTGTAACAATTGATTATTTTTCATATCATTATTTAATCCGTTTTGAAATTAGTTGGGAATCAATTGGAATTAGTGTAATTAAATATTTCAATTAATATGAGCAGAGACGTTAATAGTTGAGCGATGAGTGTAATAAAATTGAAATTTATGTTTAATAAATTCATAAGGTATTTGTTGATTCAATAATAAGATTTAAATCAAAATAAAAGAATTTGTTTAAAATATAAATTATAATGAACTAAGATTTTATTACAGTCGTAATTAAACGTTAAAATTAAGTTAATATTAAAATATTGGATTTAACATAGGAAAATTGTATTTCTAAAGATTATCAATTCTTGTTTAATCAAGAATGATGATAGAAAAAATTTAATTTAGAATTTAAAAGTTCTTAAACCAATTTAATAATAACTTGTTTAATTAACGCGTAAAAATGAATATAATTCAATTTTAAAAGCTAGCTTATATATACAATAGAATTAAGATTTGAAATTAATCTCATTGAGTTTAAAAATATTAAAAACTTATATTTCGACATATAGGATGACCAACTTACGTTTCGGGAACGAAACGGGCTCTTTGGGCCTTTGTTATCGCTTTGGCCCAATCGATCTGTTCCATCTATTCATGTCCATATTTGCCTATATATATATATATGCTATTATGAAACCGTAGCAGCCTCCTGTTCTATTTTCTGCACGTAAATTTTAGTTCTAATATGCTCCTCCTTAGTGGTCATTATCCTAAACCCTAATTACTGATTTCAAATCTAATTCAAAAATTCAAACTGCTCAAACCCTATCATATAATATATCATCATGAAGCTCTCGATGAATGGAATCAGCATCTGTAATTCATTTTCGCAATCGAGTGTCGGTTTGATCAGAAATCACCGAAGCATTTTTGGTCGTTCATCCTAGGATTTGGATTCAATGGTGGGTCATCGACCATTCGATGATCGGAGGGCACTGCAATGTAGACGATGCTAATAGAAGATGATCCATCGAGTTAAATCGTGTCATCGGCGTAAGAGATCGCCAGAATTGGCGAATAAAGGCGGCGGCGGGGGAGGTGTTTTCTAGAGAAGTGGCGGTCGTGCGTGGGGTCTAGAGGAGCGGCACGATGGTGTGGTGGGATCTGGGTATGGCAGCATGTGGTAGCGGCGGTAACTGGTCAAAGGTGGTGGCTGATGGGTAGTGGGTTGCGTTCGTCACTGTTGAGGGTTTGGAAAGGAGATAAGTAAATTAAATTTTGTCCTTTTCTATTTTAAAATTTAATTTTAGAATTAAAATCTTCTAGCTCGTATAACTTTTGCATGTGAGCTTCGATTCACGCGAGGTTTCTTCTGTTGGACCCGTATCAAAATTCCAAACAATATGAAACTAGTTTGGTTGAATTTGGAGACTACTGAAATTTTGGGCTTTTATTGGATTTTTAATGGGCTGTAAATCAAAAGTGAGTGATCTAACCCACTCACGCAATACTAATTTTCTATATTTAGTTAAATTGAAATCATGAAGTGATAAAATTTTATTGAATGTTGTTTGGTAATTTAAATTTATATTTAAATTGAATTTGAATTTCATATTGAATTAAATTGACTTATGAATTAATATTGAATTCAATTGCTAGTTATACACTGACAATTGATAATTAGTAACTGTTATCATATATTGGTTGATTTGGATGTTGATTGTTATTGGATGCCTATTGATTGATGTTGGATGTATGGTTGTTGATTTATTTTGATATATTCCTGTTATTACCCCATTTATTATCTAACATCCTACAAATTGTCATTTGAATTATTTCAAATAAACTAAAAAATTGGTTGAAATAATATACAACTATGTCATTTAATTTTGGGTTGAAATGATATATATCCATCCATGTAATTAAAATTGAATTAACTGATTACTTGTCCATAGGGTAGAAAATTATATACGAACATGGGTTGGTTAAATTAAATGGTTACAAATCTTAAATTTGAAATTGTTTAAATAATATTGTTTCAAAGAAAATAAACTTTTTTTGAATCATTTTCTAAGTCAAGAGTTGAAGTATTGAAATTGAAACTGTGTAAATGAAATTATTTAAAGATTTAATCTGAAATCTTAAGGTTGAAATTGAGATATGGTTTCAATTTATTGATACTGAGTTAATTTAAAGGTTTAAATTTTAATTTAAACTTTGAAATTACTTGAATTAAAGTGGTTTAAATTGGTATTTCCAAGTTTTAGATGTGAAATGGATTTAAACTAAATTGTTTTAAAATGACAAATAGAATTAAAACTTTCAACCATTTGAATAGTACCATTAAAATTGAATTTAAAGTAAAGTTAAAATCGTTATGAATTTAGGCTGATTTAAATTGAATTTTGAATATGAAGTTGACTTGAACTAGAAATTAAATTTGGATTTCCTTGTGATTTGGAACATGAGTTCAAATTGTTGTGAAAGGAGGAAACAATTTTAATATAAACTATTTTAGTACAAAAACTATTTAAGTAATCAAATTATTTTAATATATAAACTATTTTAATTGTCTAAACTATTTTCAATTTTCATACTATTTCATATTCAATATATTTTCAATCTTTAAAATATTTTAATGATTCAACACTATTTCCAATATTAAAACTAGTATCCAAACTATTTTCATTGTTCAAACTATTTTCATTATTCAAAACCATTTTTAATATTCAAACTATTTTAAAAGTGGGAATTTTTTAGATTTGAATCATTGATTTAAATAAGAATGTTTTGAAAGTATAACCTATTTAATTCGAAAGGATTTTTGAAGCAAATTTGATATTCTGATATGAAGTATGACTTGTTTTTGAAATTTTAAAGAACCGACCGTTGTGTAAAATGGACGTTTGGTTGTTAAAGAGACCGGGGCCGAATGAATGACATGCCCTCTGTCATTCTACCGCAACCACCTTAACAACCGTGTACATGATGTATGTTTCCCAGAATGTAGAGGTTGAATTAGCGACGTTTACTAGAATGAAGAAAGATAATGATGAGGGATGATCCCGAGACTTATGTCAATTTGAAATGACTAAAACATGAGCCTATGTCTTGCCAAGAGGTTAGCTACCTTTAAGGGTTCCACCCCTTCGTATTATATTGACTTTTGATTTGATCGGTGCTTATTGATTTGATTTTGAAGGTAGTGGACTTGGTCGGCAGTCGTGGCAACGATGTTACGGCCAGCCAGAAAGGGTAAACTGGTAGAATCCTACATTGGGCATTGCCTCACGTGCCTTGTCATACTTTTATCCTTATATGCACCCATTACGATTTTTTTTAGTATGGTATCTATAGGAGAACCCTAGCAACTGACGTTACTGGTTGTGTTATAGGACCTTCATAGACTACCTGCTAAAAAATGTGTTAAGGGGGTTGTAATATCCCGGAATTTATTGCAATATAAATTTAATAATCTGTGTTTAAATTTAAATTAATTTGATAATTTTTGTTAATAAATTTGATTTTATTCAATAATCTTCTTTATTTAAATAATTAATTGTGAATTTATCTTTTAATAAGTTAATAAACTATTTTCTATTTATAATATGTATATCTATTTATATATATATTAAATAGATAAGTTTGGTTTAAAATTTAATTAGTGTAGCATATTTTCTAATTTTAATATTTTGGATTTGGAAAATTGTGATTTATTTTTGATTTAAGCTTTTAAAAACTATTTTAATAAAAATAACTAAGTGATTTTAAATATATAAGATAAATGTTTTATTTGTTTAAATTATATTTTGACTTAAGTTTGTATATTGAAACAAATTATAAAAATGTTTGCTTTATTCTTTTTAAAACATTGATAAATAAATATGATTTGTAGAATAAGTATAAGAATTTAAAATACAATTTAAAATATGAATCATGTATTCATTTAAATAACAAATAGGTTACTGTTGATACGCGAAGATTTTGATCAATGACAATGTGCTTCAACAAAAAAAGGAAGAGATATGTGCAAAGCTAAAGGAAGATCGATGAAGACCAAACAAACATAAGTATGGTTTTTATATAGGTCTTAGTCTAGATTTATTGTTAAAATCTATCCTCAAGAGGCTTGCACGAGCACTAGAACACATTTTATGAACTTCATTTTTATTTAAACTTTCACTGTGCATATTTTAGTAGTTCAGTCGACTGAACAGGAATGGCCAGTCGACTGAAACTGGTACAAATATATAAACATGCACAGTTTCAGTCGACTGAACTTCCTGCTTAGTCGACTGAATTTGTTCCTGAAAATTTTGCTTCATATTTTCAGTTGATTGAATTCCCTGCTCATTCGACTGAATTTGAACCTGCGAATTTTCTCTGAAAAGACACCTTCTTCCTCCCAAGAGTTGCAACCATTCTCCAATGGAAATGGAAGCATCTCTTGTTTGCAACATTTGGCAACAAATGCACCTCTTCTACAAGTATAGATACATGATTCTAACATCATTCAATTCACCGAATTCTCTTGCTTTAATCTTACTATTTTCTTGATCATATTCTCTAGATATTCTCAAAGCAATCACCAGTCTATTGCTTGAATCACTATTTTGTTTATAACATTCTTTTGATTCATAGCAATTCACATTTCCTAAATCTTCACAAACACATTACATACTCTCGAGGATAAGATTATAGGAATATTGTACTACATTAGACTCATTAGTGTTGACAAGAACACAACAAGTCGAATATTATTTTTTAGTAATTGAGTTGAAGTCCTCTTCGGTAGTTGAGGCAAGAAATCCCGTTCGGTTGTTCGGGTAAGTTGTAAACCTATTCCTCCGGGTTAAGTGAGGGTTGTTAGTAGAAATCCTAAGAGAAGCTTAGGGACTGGACGTAGGACAAGAGGTCCGAACCAGTATAAAGTCGTGGTGTCTACTTTACTTATTGCTTATCGTTATTTATCTATATCATTCCGCTATTCCATATTATACGATCCTACCGCATAGCACACTCTTTCAATTGGTATCAGAGCAAGGCCGTCCTATAACCATAACACCGTTATCAGACATATTGATAATATGGAAAATAACGCAAGTACAAGCACAACATCTGCATATAGTTCTACATTTGCGGAAGGACAATCTACCCAAAGACCCCCCCCCCCCCATTCAATGGACTAAACTACAACTATTGGGCTACAAGGCTGAGGATTTATATGCAAGCAACAAGTTTCGAAGCCTGAAATGCTACTCAAGCAGAGTTTGTTGTACCCACGACCAATTATCCTACATGGACACAAACTCAGAAGAATGAAGCTAGTGCAAATGCCAAAGCTATGAATATGCTATTTTGCGCCCTGGATAGAAATGAATTCAACCGTGTTAGCATATGTACTACTGCATATCAGATATCGGCAACACTTAAAGTCATACATGAAGGCACAAAAAAAGTTGAACAAATAAAGATATCCATGCTGAAGAACCAATTCCAAAACCTTAGAATGCGACAAAATGAATCCATCAATGACATGTACTCGAGATTTCAAGACATTCATCATGCCTTAATAGGACTAGGAGAAAAATACACGGATTTTGACATTGTGTCTAAAGTTCTAAATTCACTCACTGATGAATGGGAGAGAAAAGCACTAGCAATCGAAGAAGCAAATGATCTATCTACAATAAAACCAGAAGAATTGATTGGAAATCTTATGTCGTATGAAGTAAATATGCAAGCTAAGAAAGATCAAGCTCAAGAAAGAAAGAATGTTGCTTTTCATGCGGAAAAGGAAAAATCAGAGTCTGAAGATGAGGATTTAGTATTTATAGCCAAAAATTTCTAGAAATTCTTAAAGTATAGAAAAGGCTACAAAAACGGATTCAAAAAGAATTTCTTGAACAAACCTTCATCCTCAAATATAGAATGCTTCAATTGTCACAAGAAAGGACACATGCAAAAAGATTGTCAAGAACAAATGAAGGAAAATCAGAAAAGCTTCAACAACAAAAACAAGAAGGATAAATTCAAAAAGAAGGCATTTTCTGTAACATGGGACGATTCAGATTCATCTTCATCCGAAAATGATAGTGATAGCGACAATGAACAGGCAAATGTATGCTTCATGGCTTAAGATTCTGAGGTAAGTAATTTAACTTTCGATGATTTAATTGAAGTAAACACTGAACTTTTAAGAACAATAAAAATTCTTAAGAAGAAAATTAAGGAAATTCGTGAAAATCAAAACAAATCTGAGTTTGAGAGAGATATGTTAAATGATTAAAAGAAAATTCTTGAAGAAGAACTTGAAAAGGTTCAAGAATCTTATTCAAATTCGGAAACTCAATTATCACTTTTAAGTCAAGAAATTGAAACTCAAAAGAAAAAGGATGATGTATTTGTTTCTGAAAATCATGAGTTAAAAATTAAGATTAAACATGTTGAATTAGAAAATAATAGTCTTCAAGCTAAATTAGATGACATCACTAAAAATGTTTTTAACTTTAACAAAGGAAGAGAAAATTTATCCAAGATATTAGAAAATTCTCAATCATCTTCAAACAAACAAGGTTTAGGTTATAAAAAAGAGTCAAAAATTCCTAATAAGAAAAATATAAAACCCAACAGGAATGTTGATTCAAAACAACAAATATTGCTAAAGAAACCTATTAAAACAAAAGTAGAAACCAAGGTAGTTAAAATTTGGGTACCAAAGACTAACAATGTATTAATAAGAAATAAATATATTAAAACATTTATGGATAATGTTCATCATAATGAGAACTATATTTATAAAAAGGATACTGAACCAAATTGGGTTTGGTTTCCTAAACTCTAACTTTTTAGGACCCTATTAAAAGGTGGGTACCAATAATTTCATATTTATTTTCAGGTTCCACTCAAAAAGAAGAAATGGATATTAGACAGTGGTTGTTCAAAACACATGACCGGAGACAAAGATATGCTTACAAACATCACATACTTTGATGGTGGCTCGGTTACCTTCGGAGATAATTCAAAAGGCTATATCATTGGCAAAGGAGATGTGAACAATTACGGTACATCAAATTTACCTTTTATAACAAATGTTTCATTAGTTGAAAATTTAAAACATAATCTACTTAGCATAAGTCAACTGTGTGACAAAGGTTTTAAAATAACTTTCTCGGATAATAAATGTAGTATTTTTTATCAAAACCAAAAATCTTGTTTTTAAAGGAAATAGAGATAGAAATATTTATGTTCTAAATATGAATATTAATCATAATACAAGTATGTGTTTACTTGCGAAAGATAATGATCCTTGGTTATGGCACAAAAGATTTTGTCATATAAATTTTAAAACTATTAGAAAACTTTCTAAAAATGAATTAGTAAGAGGTTTACCCAAAACAAACTTTAAAAAAAATAATCGTTGTGATGATTGTCAAAAAGGAAAATTAACGAAATCATCTTTCAAATCTAAGAAAAATATTTCGACTTTACAACCATTAGAATTACTACATATGGATTTATTTGGACCAACACAAGTTCAATCCATTAATCATAATTGATACGTATTTGTAATAGTTGATGATTTTTCAAGATATACATGGACTATTTTTATGAAAAATAAAAGTGACACTTTTGAGCACTTTAAAACATTTGTCAAAAGAATTCAAAACACTAAAAATTTGAAAATTAAAAATATTCGAAGCGATCATGGAGGCGAATTCGAAAATGAAGCTTTTGAAACTTTTTGTAAAAAGAAAGGAATAAATCATAACTTTTCATTTCCTAGAACTCCTCAACAAAATGGAGTTGTTGAAAGAAAGAATAGAACATTACAAGAATACGCAAGAACATTATTAAATGGATGTTCTCTAACAAAACATTTTTGGCCAGAAGCCGTTGCTACTGCATGTTATGTATTAAATAGAATATCAATTAGACCATTAACTAAAATACTTCTTATGAACTATTTAATAACAAAAAGCCAAATATATCTTATTTTAAAATATTTGGATCAAAATGTTTCATTTTAAATACAAAAGATCAACTAGGAAAATTCGATCCAAAAGCTGACGAAGGAATTTTCGTAGGATACTCAGAACGAAGTAAAGCATATCGAGTATTTAATAAACGAACAAACATAATTGAAGAAACTTTGCATATATCTTTTGATGAAAATTTTAATAAAAATTTAAATATAAAAGATGATGAAGATTGATAAATATAGAAGAAACAAACCTTGAAAATATTAATAATGAACTAAGATCTCCTCCTAGAATATTACGAGATCATCCAACTCAAAATATAATAGGAGAAATAAATTCTCAAGTTAGGACAAGAAATAAACTAAATCAAATGGGTCATGTAGCTTTCATTTCATCAATAGAACCTAAAAATCCTAAAGAAGCATCAACAGATGATTATTGGATTATCGCAATGCAAGAAGAATTAAGTCAATTTGAACGTAACGATGTTTGGGAATCGGTTCCCCGTCCTAATAATCAATCAGTAATAGGAACAACATGGATTTACAAAAATAAAGTAGACGAACAAGGTAATATAACAAGGAATAAAGCAAGACTAGTAGCACAAGGGTATAACCAAGAAGAAGGTATTGATTTTGAATAAACCTTTGCTCCCGTTGCAAGACTTGAAGCAATACGTATACTATTAGCCTTTGCATGTTTTCACAATTTTAAACTTTATCAAATGGATGTTAAAAGTGAATTTTTAAATAGTTTTATTAAAGAAAATGTATATGTAGAACAACCTCCTTTATTTATGCATGAAAAATATCTGGATCATGTATTCAAATTAAAGAAAGCACTATATGGTCTTAAACAAGCACCTCGTGCTTGGTATGAAAGACTTAAAAGTTATTTATTAAATTCGGGATTTAAAATTGGAAAAGTAGATCAAACGCTTTTTATTAAAAGTACTACCAAAGATATTCTAATAATTCAAATATACGTAGAAGATATTATTTTTGGTTCAACAAATGAAAATTTATGTAAAGAATTTTCAAATATAATGACTAATGAGTTTGAAATGTCTCATATGGGAGAATTATCATATTTTCTCGGACTTCAAATCAAACAATTATCAAATGGAATTTTTATAAACCAAGAAAAATATTGTGCTAATTTAATAACACGATTCGGCATGGAAAACACTTCTGCTAAACCTACTCCTATGAGTACCACTACACATCTCGATCGAGATGAAAATGGCAAAAGTGTATATCAAAAATTGTTTAGAAGTATGATAGGTTCCTTACTTTACTTAACCGCTAGTAGACCTAACATAATGATGAGTGTTTGTTTATGCGCACGTTTTCAATCTAATCCTAAAGAATCACACTTAAGAGCGGTAAAACGAATTATGCGATATCTTAACGACACTAAAGATTTCGGTCCTTTCTATCCAAAGGAGTGTCCATTTGAGTTAGTGCCATTCAGTGATGCTGATTTTGGTGGATCTCGAACAAATAGAAAAAGTACAAGTGGTACTTGCCATTTCATTGGAAAATCACTTGTATCTTGGTTTAGTAAGAAACAAAATTGTGTCTCGCTTTCCACCTGCGAAGTAGAGTATATATCACCTGCTTTAGCTTGCACTCAAGTTATATACATGCAACAAACACTTAAAGATTTTAATATAAATCTAACAAATTCTACAATATACTGTGATAATACAAGTACAATAAACTTATCTAAAAATCCGGTTAATCACTCTCGTACAAAACATGTAGATATTCGTCACCATTTTCTACGTGACAATATCGAAAAAGGAATAATTAATTTAGAACATATTTCTACCGATAATCAAATTGCCGATATATTTACTAAACCTCGATTAGAAACCTCCTTCATAAAATTACGATGAGAGTTAGGAATAATGTCATTTAAAGATATCATATAGAGAAAGTTAGAAAAATCTACACAATTCAGTCGACTAACACTATATGCTCAGTCGACTGAATAAAGGAAAAAATGAGATTTTCACTTTATTTTTCGAATATGTTACATAATATATTATAAAATAATAGTTATTTGTAAACCATACATTTTTAACTGAATTATGGTAACCATTAAATCATTAAGTGGATGAAAAACTTTAAAGAATTATAACCACTATATACTTAGAAATTCCCTACTATAAATATATCTTAAAAATATTTCTTTTTCACAACTCATTCTCACGAATAAAAGCTTGAAAAATTCATTATAAAAATGTCGTCCAACAACTCTTTTTCTCCGATCAACATCACCTCTTCAGTCGATAACACTCCAACGTCTCCAAAACTTCCCACTCCAACACCGACACATGAGCCAGTTTACAAATGGAACAATTATCATACTGGCTACACACCAGAATCTAAGAAAGCGAAACGCGGACTCTTTATTTCTCCAGACACAAAAAGAAAGATTGATGAAATTCATCACTTTCAACAACAACAAATAAATCTCCAACGAGAATTATACTTCGAACAAAAAGTTACGGCTAGACGATTAAGCTTCCTAGAGCAAATCGGTTTACGCTTTTGTGGCTCAAAAAGGAACGAAGTAGCTGAACCCCTACCTCGCCCCGTTAGTTCACTCGATCCGTCTTCATCTTATCGAACACCAGTCGATCCTGTGAATCTTTGGATGTCTCCTAAAACTCCTCAATATAGTCCAAATTCATGGGATATAAATTATATGAAGAATGAAGGAAAAAAGACTCCAAGTCCATCCCCTAAGAAATAGATAGTTTTGAAATCTATTCATGGTGTTACATCTATATAATTGTAATTATTTCTTTAAATAAAGTGTTTACTTTCAAAATTAACTAAGAACAACAAAATACATGGGTCAGTAGACTGAAAACCCTGTTCATTCGACTGAACTTAAGGCAAAATGCAATTTTTTTTATAATTCAGTCGACTGATTCCTCTGCTCAGTCGACTGAAATACTAACAGAAACTTTCAGATAAAAATTCAGTCGACTAAAAATCCAGTTCAGTCGACTGAATTCAACCCAGAAAATTTTCGGCCTTCAATTCAGTCAACTGAACAGTCTATTCAGTCGACTGAACGCCAATTCCCAGGCAACTTTCCCCTTTTATCCACCAATTTTTTACCTATCCATTCACTTTTTACTTTCCAAAATAGTTTCTTCCCCAATTATTTTCAAAACGCTAGCCCCCAATTCCTTAAAATTCACTCAAATCTCACTCAAATGGCACCAAAGAGATCAAGAGCTTCCTCTTCTTCATCCTCCGAGCCAATTGATGCTCAAATAGCGCAATGGCTTTACGATGGAGTAGCTGTCACTAGGTGGAATAAGATGAAGAATTCCCGTATTTTTGAGCATTCCTTCGTTGATTTCCAAAGCTTTCAAACTTACAACATCCAAGCGTTAACCGATCAAGCGGGTTTAACTTCTCTTTTGGATTTGAAAAGAAATGACCATGCCGTAAATCATATAATGGTCAAATTATTTTATGCTAACCTTAATCTTGGACACCAAACTCCAAGAAATCCAAACAGTAGTGTTTGGAGTATGGTGTGTGGAAAGAAAGTTTGGTTTTCCTTAGATAGAATAGCACATATTCTAGAATCACCAAATGTCGGGAGAAAGCTAGACGAGATAGAATTCAATCCATAAATTCACGATAACATAAACCATCAATTTATGGATGATAATATCAACTTTAGAGATTTTAAGTCCACTTCTCTTCGACCTATGGCAAGAATCCTTCACAAAGCTCTAATGAGAACAATTACTCCATGCACGGGCTCGTATGAAATTGTCTATCCAAATAATTATCGAGCTCTATGTGCTATTTTTGGCAATATACAAGTCAATTGGGTACAACTTATTCTTGATGAGTTTCTCACTTTTAATAATGGAAAAATGCGAACTATCTATTTTGGAGAATACATCATGCGACTTCTCCTCAATGTCGATATGCCATTACCCGAGTCGGAGAATACAATGGTCCATCAAATCAACCACCGGACCATAAGCCTAATGCAACTCCCATCTCGACCTCCTCGCATAATATCACTCGCCGAATGGGAAGCGAGGCATCAAGAACAACAACAACAACCTCCACAACCTCACCACGAAGAACATTTCGAGCAAGATGATGAAATTCGTCTTGTTGACCCAAGCTTTACTACCAACCGATCATTGGGAATATTATCAAGAAATCAACAAATTCTTGATACTCGTCTTAAAAAGGTAGATCACAAGCTTGAAAAAATCAAAGGATTCTTCAACAAGCTATGGGATGCAATCTCGTGCTCAAGCACCACTACTGCTTCGACATCTCGCGGCAAACGTCCGGCACCTACGTTTACATGGACGTCATTCGAAGAGCAAACAAGTAGCAGCACAAGCGGAGCTAGTGGTGGCCAAGGAGGAAGAGCATACAGACCACCAACAGGAGGACCCGTCATACGTGAACCAACAGGAGGAAGAGAAGGTTCATATGACTGGGATAAAGATGAGTAATTTTAGTATGGTTTGATGTTTATTTATAACTTTCTTATGGCTTGTATAAATAGCCATTTTGTGCTTGTTCGAAGCAAGATTTTTAACTTTTTTAAGCCATGGTTATGCAAATTTTCTATTCTCTATGCTTTAGTTATTGTTTTGATAAAATATTTCTACTGTTAAGTTCTTCCTTTTTGTCGATGACAAAGGGGGAGAAAATCTATGGTACTAACTTTGTTTTGTAGGAAAGATAGTGCATACATTCAGGGGAAGAAAATGAGTAAATACATCTCTAGAATAAATCAGTAGTGTCATCAATCAAAAAAGGGGAGAATGTTGATACGCGAAGATTTTGATCAATGACAATGTGCTTCAACAAAAAAAGGAAGAGATATGTGCAAAGCTAAAGGAAGATCGATGAAGACCAAACAAACATAAGTATGATTTTTATATAGGTCTTAGTCTAGATTTATTGTTAAAATCTATCCTCAAGAACTTCATTTTTATTTAAGCTTTCACTATGCATATTTTAGTAGTTCAGTCGACTGAACAGGAATGGTCAGTCGACTGAAACTGTTACAAATATATAAACATGCACAGTTTCAGTCGACTGAACTTCCTGCACAGTCGACTGAATTTGTTCCTGAAAATTTTACTTCATATTTTCAGTTGACTGAATTCCCTGCTCAGTCGACTGAATTAGAACCTGCGAATTTTCTCTGAAAAGACACCTTCTTACTCCCAAGAGTTGCAACCATTCTCCAATGGAAATGGAAGCATCTCTTGTTTGCAACCTTTGACAACAAATGCACCTCTTCACAAGTATAAATACATGATTCTAACATCATTCAATTCACCGAATTCTCTTGCTTTAATCTTACTATTTTCTTGATCATATTCTCTAAATATTATCAAAGCAATCACCAGTCTATTGCTTGAATCACTGTTTGTTTATAACATTCTTTTGATTCATAGAAATTCACATTTCCTAAATCTTCACAAACACGTTACATACTCTCGAGGATAAGATTACAGGAATATTGTACTACATCAGACTCATTAGTGTTGACAAGAACACAACAAGTCGAATATTGTTTTTTAGTAATTGAGTTGAAGTCCTCTTCGGTAGTTGAGGCAAGAAATCCCGTTCGGTTGTTCGGGTAAGTTGTAAACCTATTCCTCCGGGTTAAGTGAGGGTTGTTAGTAGAATTCCTGTAACAACCCTGTATTTTCTGATTATTGTAATTGTATATTTTAATTATTTTAATTTAAATTCCTAATTTTAAAAAAAAACTTTATTTTATTTATTAAAATGAATATATTTTGTTAATTGAAATACAAATGTTGATTTTGATGTGGATTTGAATTTCAATCATGCATAAATTGAATATTTCCAGAAAAGTGAATTTTGGTCAATCTGGTCAAACTTTGACTTTTAAATTTAAATTTTAAAAGTTTTAAAAATTTAATTTTACCTTTTGTTATGAAAGTAAATAAAATTTCAAGAACAATGCTTTTCGTTTCGTTGAAATCCGAATAATACTGTGAAAGTTATGCTTTTACAAAATTGGGTGTAAATTGTTTTATTTAACAATATTGTTTATTTTAAATTATATAGATAATTTTTATTTGTCATATCTTATTATAAATTGTATTATATTTTATGTTACATATATTTTTACCATTTAAATATTTTTAAAGTGATGTATTTTGATTTGTACTTGATGTATCTTGTTACTCTTCTACTGTATATTGTTTAACTCTGATGTATCTTATTTTTATATAGTAGCTTCATGAACTACTATTTCTTTTAAATTCCGCTGCATTATTAAATACTCCGTGATCTGTGATTATGTATTTACTGTATATTCTGAGATTTGCCAAAATTTTATTTACAACGCGGTATTTTGAGCAATTCAAGTCCGACATGTGCGGATACGAATGGTTGAAAATATCGGGTTGTTACAGTTGGTATCAGAGCTTTGGTAGCTCTAGGCAAAACTCAGTATATAGGGTAAATGTATTTACAGAATCACTTTCATTCGAGTTTAAATCTCTTCCTTTTTGACTCGATTCCTTTGAATTTTGGAACATTCCCTGTGGTTCCATAATCCATTCGTGTCCCTCACTATTTATCTTCTTTTGTTTCTAGAGTATCCCATAACTCCACTTCAAAAGATCTTCATAATGAGTCGGCGATCTTGCCAACCTCAAATTTATTTGTAAAGGGGGAAAACCCCTTTACAACAACATCGATTCACCAAAGATTCTATATCCTCGGTTTAGATGCTAGTATCTCTTATAATTTCGAACTCTACATCTTGAGATCGAATGTCGATTTACCCAAGAAATCCACATCGATCTTATTCTTTAAGTCACGGTTGACCCAGTTAAGGTTGCCCGCGATTTATTTCAGCTTATCCACCTCCCTACTCTGTATTTTATCATCCTGTCTTTTGTTTCCAATCTATTCTTCCAAACATTTTGAATTGTACTTGTAAATCTATATTTTGTTTTATATATTGTGTTGTTTGAGTTGTTGATGTTGGATTGAGTTTCTGATCGATTCGTCTGATCAACGCTGTCGATAAGATTTCCAAAACACTTTGACAGAACAAACTGACACAATATTATTTTAGAATTTTAGGAAATGAAATAAATTTTGATATATAAGTAAATTTATGGAACTTAATAAATTGATTTAAATTGATAATTTGAAATGATAATATTTGATTTATCATTTATTGTTCTACAAATGAATTTATAAATAGTTGTTTATAAACCGATTTGGGAACTGACATTAATTTAAATCAAGAATTTGAGAATTTAATTTCCGATGGATTTCAAACCTTATGTTTAAAATTTTAAAAGGATATATCATTTAAAGTATTTTCAAGTAGAAATTTGTTTCCAAAGAATTTTAAAGTTTAAAATTAGTGCTCTTCTCTTTATCGCTGGAAAATAACTTCTGTGATGACTGCAGCATCATCGACATTCATTTTCGAGTTTCGAAGTGAAGTGACCATTCTGTAGTTTTGCTACAGTTTTGATTTGGGAAAATTTAGTTGATTTTAATTTCTAAAATAAGACTGGATTTATAACATATGCTGATATATGATTTAAATTTGAATGGATATATATATAGAGTATATGAGCATTTATTTATCTCTAAATAGTTTGCAATTTATCGGAAATTTAATTCCTAAATTTTATCTTCAAGGATAATTTCTAAGTATAATTTCAAGATTTGGATAAATATTCAAGCTTGAAATAATTGAATTAGAAAATTTTATTTGTATAATACACAATTTCATTCCAATATAACTTACCTTAATTATCAGAAGTTGAATATGTAATTGGATAATGTACAATAAAAAAAAAGATTTTATAAATAAAATTTGAGTGGTTATTATAAATGTCATATACTTAAATTTTCGTTATAAAAGGATTAACAGAGGTAAATAAAGAAAAAGTGTAATGGAATAATTTACAATATAAAATGATGATAAAGGAACTAAGAATAAATTTAAGGCAGTTAAAATGAGTGTAAATATATTTAACATAGGTGATAAAATATATTGAGAGGAATAAATTTAATTTTAATTAGTAGTGAAGAAGAATTAAATTTTATTTGGTACATTTTGAGTATAATAAAAGATTTTTCAAATACATGATTTTAGGGATTTGTTAATTTAAGATAATTGGATGATAAGATAATGAAATTAGAGATGCTTAAGATTTATTTGACTTATGTAAAATTAATTTTCAGTTTAAGTTGAAATTTTATGGTTTCAAATTTATTATTTTATTTTGTTTTTCAAACTATCTTTTGGTTGTCCTAATTTCCCTTATCTTGCTATAGAATGGGAGGCTATTGCATATACCAGTCTGTTTAGAAATCTTTCTATAATCTTTAATAATCTTTGGTACTCATCTTTGAATCTAAGCACTGCTTGCCATCCACAGACCGTCGGTCAAACGGGAAGGGTGAATCAGATTCTAAAAGATTTTTTTCCATGCTTGTGTTCTTGAATTCTGGAAGATCTTGGAAAGATCATCTCCACATTGTTAAACTTACCTATAGCAACAGTTATCAAGTATGATTTTAATCTTCTTGTCATCTTGTCTTAATACTATTTCATTCTATCTTTTTCTGTGCTTTCCCTTACCTCATTCCTTTTCGGGGACGAAAAGTTTTGAGTGGGGGAGAGTGTAACAACCCTGTATTTTCTGATTATTGTAATTGTATATTTTAATTATTTTAATTTAAATTCCTAATTTAAAAAAAATTATTTTATTTATTAAAATGAATATATTTTGTTAATTGAAATACAAATGTTGATTTTGATGTGGATTTGAATTTCAATCATGCATAAATTGAATATTTCCAGAAAAGTGAATTTTGGTCAATCTGGTCAAACTTTGACTTTTAAATTTAAAATTTAAAAGTTTTAAAATTTTAATTTTACCTTTTGTTATGAAAGTAAATAAAATTTCAAGAACAATGCTTTTCGTTTCGTTGAAATCCGAATAATACTGTGAAAGTTATGCTTTTACAAAATTGGGTGTAAATTGTTTTATTTAACAATATTGTTTATTTTAAATTATATAGATAATTTTTATTTGTCATATCTTATTATAAATTGTATTATATGTTATGTTACATATATTTTTACCATTTAAATATTTTTAAAGTGATGTATTTTGATTTGTACTTGATGTATCTTGTTACTCTTCTACTGTATATTGTTTAACTCTGATGTATCTTATTTTTATATAGTAGCTTCATGAACTACTATTTCCTTTAAATTCCGCTGCATTATTAAATACTCTGTGATCTGTGATTATGTATTTACTGTATATTCTGAGATTTGCCAAAATTTTATTTACAACGCGGTATTTTGAGCAATTCAAGTCCGACATGTGCGGATACGAATGGTTGAAAATATCGGGTTGTTACAATTCCTAAGAGAAGCTTAGGGACTGGATATAGGACAAGAGGTCCGAACCAGTATAAAGTCTTGGTGTCTGCTTTACTTATTGCTTATCGTTATTTATCTATATCATTCCGCTATTCCATATTATACGATCCTACCGCATAGCACACTCTTTTAGTTACAATCTCCTTTATAATTTATTTTAAATGATTAAAAATGTTATTATCAAATAATTAATTTGTATATTGTTTTTATTTATAATAATATTTTGTTTTATTCTTTAAAAATTATTTATCTAAACATAACAAAGTATTAAAACTAATTAACTATGTTTAAACTTTCTTTAACACATAATCAAAATACTTATCACTTAAAGGACAAATGTAAACTAAATATCATTTTAAAATGACAAGTATAAAAATTGAGACATGTATCTTGTTTAATTTTATTTTTCTTTTCTTTTAAAAAGTAAATCATAAAGAAAGTTATAAAACCTACATTTTCCCATTTCCTTCCTTTCTCTCATCTTCATTTCTTAACAAAGAAAATTGTTTTCAGCTGAAACCCCTTTCCCTCTAAATGTTCTTCAAAACCATTTCTTTTCTTCTTCAAAATTTCATATCAACTTCTGTAAACAAACTTGCATGCAACAAACAAAGCAAGCAAATCTGCATTCCATTTCAAGCAAGCTACCTGCATGCAAAAATTAAAGCCTGCATTTTTTCAAAAATCTGGAAAATAAAGCAAGAAGTCTGCATTTCTTCTTCAATCTGCAACCTGAGAAATTTGCATCTGCATTTCTTTTAAAAATATGGAAATAATGCAAACAAAGGCCTGCATTTTTCTTGTGAACTGGAAGGTAGCAATTACATGCAAGATAAAAACAAATCTGCAAGCAAGTTTAAAAGCATTCAAGCTTTCTACAAGCATTTCAAACAAGTTGTAAAAGGATGTTCTACATGTTCAAAATAATTTTGCTCTGCTCTGCATTTTAAAACAGCTGAGTAACTCATTTCTTTTTAAAATTTATTTAAGTAGGTAAAAAGTTGATTCATGCTTTTATTTAGAAATGACTAAACATTTTGAATTTTGCCGTGTATATGTTTATGTTGGAGTAAGGTGCATTCTGTTTCACTTAAGTTCTAACTATCTACAATATAAGTTATAGTTGATAAAAAATCCTTTATCATTGATTTGTATACTGCTATGTTTTAATCATTGAATTATGAGATGGTGGTTATTTAATTGATTTGTAATCAATTAATGGTGAAGTTAAGCAGGATTATAATGATGAAGTAATTAATTTAATTCATTTTAAATTAATTAGAGAATAGGTAATGTAACATCCCGGATTTTTGAGCCATTAAATTTTGAACATTTAATTCATTTGAAATGTTCACTGAGGATTTTTAATTAATTTTGGAACAAAGAGAATCGGGTTCAACTTATAAAATAAGTTATAGATTTTAAAATATGATAATTCAATTGAAATTGAACAATAATTAAAATATTTGGACTAAGAAAATTTGGGGATTTGGATGTAAATAGCTATAAAAATGGTTTTAAAAAGTATTTTTAAGTTTATTTGGTTATAAACAATAATGTTGGATTTTTAGATGAATTTTTAAGTTAATAAGTTATTATTTGCAATTTTATATTAATTTTGATAATAGAATTTAATAATAAAATATTGCAATTAATCAGATTTTGGTCCGGAATGAGCCAGAATGTTTTTTTATGTGATTATAAATTTTATGTAATTTATTATTAAGTTAGTAAAAATTTTAAAAGTAAAATTTTAAGCGTTTTCGGCAATTTTGAAAATCGCTCGATTTAATCGACGAGTTAAAATAGCCTTCCGGGGCACAGTCTTGGAATTCGACGAAACTAGTTCCATTGGATCCGTAATAGTTATTCATTATCGGATTTCAATTTTCGTAGTAATCGGAGTTGTCGTTTGACCCCGGCAGCTTAAAACGCATAGAAAATACTTTAATCGATTTAAATTAAAATTGATCGTTTATTTCCGTAACTCGCGTATATAATCAAATTAGCTTCCGAAACACGTTCCATTGTGTTCGGAAAGTAGGTAAAACCAAATAAACGCCAGGCGGCACGTGTGATTTGGAGTTTGCTCGTAAAATTTTGATAAATGTGAGAATAATATTAAAATAATATTAATGAACCCTTATATATTCACGTTTATCTAGGAAAACCTAGATCTATTCTTTAGGCCGCCGCTTACACTCATTTCGATGGCCGAAAAAGAATTCCATCCTCCCTTGTTTTTCTCAAAATATATGCAATATTAGCAAAAGCAGTTAACTACAAGTTTGTAGAGCAACTCAAGCTCTAAAAATCCATACGGCGTGATCAAAAATAGCATGATGGCTCATCTCGATTTTTGAGCCGATAGCGCACCGTTCGATGGGAGTTCACTCGTTGTTGGTGAGGCTATAGGGGTGCGGTCTTTGGCTGCATGCGAGGAGGAGCATGGCGCGTCACCTGGAGCTCGTCGATCAGGTGTTCGATCATACCGTGGTCGCGATTTGGAGAGATAGAAGGCGGCTCAGTGGGTTTCTTTGTGTGAGTTCACGATCCAAGAGGAAGGAAGTAGGAACGACCTTGATTTCACTTGAGGGAGTGACGGCCTAATGTTGTTTGGTAAAAATTTCAACGAATTTGGTAGCCCGGAATCGCAGCGACATGCTCTACGTGCTAGAGCAGGTCCGGAAGCGATTGAAGCTAGCAAGAATTTTAGGTTTTATCGAACGCTGTTCGATTTAATTTAAATTTGAACGCTCGTCGAAACCCCAAGGTGAGTTTAAATCACTCACATCTGGAATATTAGTTAATTTAAATAGTTAATATTTAAATGATTGCTTGATTGGATGAATATGATTGAATCGATATATATTGTTGTGCTAATATCTGTAGATGCAGGGAAATAGGTTTGAGGGATCCAACTGGATCCCTCATAGAAATTAATTTATATTTTGCGATATACATTATTTATTGTTCTGTGATAATTTGTTTAGATCTTGTTATGTTACGTTTTATTTATATGCTGTGATGAATTAAATTGAAAATTTAAATTGTGTTGTGTTGTGAATGGGTGAATACAACCTGAAAATTTTACATATAAATAGATGAGTTGGGTTAAAAGGAAATTAAAAACATTCTTAAGTAAAGAATTTAAAGGGAATTGAAATCAAGTGATTGGTTGATAAATTGAGTTGTTTGAAATTGTGGTTTAAAAAGGGAATTGGGAATTGTTAAAAAATTAATAGCGATATTTATTTTAAAGAATGCGAAGCGTGCTTTCTCCTAGAAATCTTATTTTGTTTTAAGAAAGTTTTAA
This sequence comes from Allium cepa, assembly GCA_030765085.1. NCBI lineage: Eukaryota > Viridiplantae > Streptophyta > Magnoliopsida > Asparagales > Amaryllidaceae > Allium > Allium cepa. Next base: position 439,239,835 of record CM060944.1, read on the forward strand.
ATTATAAATTTGCAGTTTAAGTATGTTTGAATATTTTAGAAAGAAACATTATTTTAAATTGTGTTTAAGAGAAATCAAATATTTGATTTAGTAATTATGGTATTTATTACTTTTAACAGGTAAAGTAGTATTATGTTTTCCAAGAAATTATAATATGAATATTAATTTAATATCTTTGTTTTAAAAACCAAATTTGACTTAAAGTACTTGAGAAACCCCTATATATTTCCTTAAGTATTATTTTCCATTAAATAATTTTCCTAGAGCTTATTTTAAATATTTTAAACGTATGTTTCAAAGTGATTTCCAGGAGATAGCAATGTGTTTAAAATAAAAGGAGCTATTTTTAAAGTATGGAAAGTAATTTTACGGGATGAACGTAAAATTGATTTAGGATAAATCGTGTTGGATTGATAAAAAGAATTCTTTGGTTATTCTAGGATGGAAGTGTATTTCCCTGAGATGCCAAGTACGTTCTTAAAGCTGATTTTTGAAAAGTTAAAAGTTTGCAGTTTTATTAAAGAATGATTTCAAGAAATATTTTAAATTGTAAGAATTTTTAAAAATAGACATTTATCAAAGTAGCTATATAAGTAACTATTTTTAAAAAAAAGGGTAATTAGAACTATGTTTAAAGAATATTATTATTATTTGTACTTTGTAAAATGGTTCTATTTTGAACATAATCAAACAAAGTTTATATGAAACTTGTATAGGATTTCATAGTTTTATTTAAAATCTAGTATGACTTATATTATTTTAAAGACAATTGTTTATATTTCATTAAGTAGTTTTATTCGAAATATTTTTAAAGGTATATGTATATTTTAAATTAAGTATGTAAGTATATTTGATATAAATGGTTTCAATGTATTTTGAGGGATAAAGTATTTAAATTAATTTAAACCTTAAATATGGGTACTTGGATGTTTCAGAGGGAATAAAGATTTTGAGAATCTATTCCATGAGGAAATTGGGTTTGAAAAGTGTTTTAAAAAGGGATTTTGAAATTGGAATTATATCTTGTAAAGACATTTTGAGGAAATAAATAATGTGGGAAATTATTTAGAGTATGATGGATGTTTGTGAATGTTAATTGATAGTTAAATCACCGACTATCAATATTGGACAAGTGCGTTGATCGTTTCGAAGAGACCGGGATCGAGATTTATTTCTCAAAAACCACTTCGATCCGGTTTCTACGTTTCGTGGAAAAACGTGTTTGGAGTCGAAGATGGAGCAGTGAAGTGCAAGGGCTAGTCACTACTAATCCTGAGGATATTTCCAAAATGGATGTAGTAGGAGTAGTGCCTTCGGTTCCGTTCGAACCCAGGACGGACTTGTATGGACGAATGCTTTCGGAACATCGTCAGGTGAACGATGGGCATTCTAAGTGAAACATTCTAAAGGTAACGCTTAGCCTCAAGCCTCATCAAATGGAATGACCGAAAATCAGGGGTTATGCAGCAAGGCTTCGTGGGTAGCCCCCACTTGAGAGTAAGGTCATCCCGGTCTAGACGTCCCTTTTTATTTCGGCTTAGTGGTGTGGTTGCTGATCCCAACCGCGGGGTGATCTTATTCGAAACTGTCCAGTAAGGGATGGTTCCGGTCTTGTGTTGCAGGGGAGCGGACGTACTCCTCGGTACTATGATGTAGACCACGTACCGTGACAGTTGGTACCCCAGTGCCTAGTCATTAGTTGGAATTCATTCTCCCTACGAGCCTTGTACGAGTTTTGTTTGTATTACCCACTCTGTGGCTAGTAGCTGGAATTTAATCATATAACAATTTCGGCTATTTTATAAGTATTTGTATATAGACCCTATTATAATATCAGAGGATTTCTATAAAAAGTGTTTTAGCTATCGTAAGGTAAAAACCCGACATGTTTATTTGTGGCGTGGTCTTACGAGATGCTTTTGTTTTCAAAAGGATTTTTGAAACTTTAATAATCAATTTGGATGCATTATTATTAGTTGGTATTCTAGACTGACTTGGGTGTTGTTTCATTATAATGCTCGGGTCAAACCGAGTATTATATGTTCAGGACAGGATGCTATGGGGCAGGAGAGGAGCTGGAGTTCGAGACGTATTATCCGTACTAGTGTAAATATCCGCTGCTATGATTGTATGATTGTCTGACTGGTAATATTGTTTGTATGAGATACTCTGATGATATGATGTATAAAACAGATATGGTTTCATTTTGTGTAAAGGTCTATTATTTACTATTATATTTTATTCCGCTGCGACTGTGAGATTCTGATATTGTATAGTTTCTTCTTCTTCTTTAACCATAATGGTTCGTATTTCTGTTCCACTTGAGTTAATTGATGTATAATAGGGTTGACTCAAGGGGTACGGACTTGCGGGCTGTGACAGTTGGTATCAGAGCTTAGGTTGGCGACAACCTAGGCTTTGGTGGGGACAATTACTCATTTTAAACAGAGTCAATAGTACTCTATAATGAGTTGAGTGTATTAATAGCTATGAGAGCATATTTGTTAGTGAATATAAAATTGTTTTTGTACTATGTTGACTTGTCGGTTGAGTGTTTATGAATACTGGTCGGTGCGGGAAGTACAACCGTATCGATAGGGGTTTTTAAACTCTTAAACAAGATAAACCGACATAGTATTGTTTTTTTAGTGGGTAAATGAAATAATTTTACTTAAAATTATATTTTGATATAAAAAAAATGGTTTTCTCAATTATTATATGTATATATATTGTTTGTTTGGTTGTTCTTACTATAATCAAATAAGAATCTAAAATTTGATTTAAAATTTGAAATGATATATAAGCAAATAAGAATTTAAAATAATAAAAATGGTTTATAACCAAATAAAATTGACTGAATATGTTTTAAACAAGAAGAAGTGAAATTAAAATTTGATTTAAACCAGAATTTTGACCCTGGAAAATTTGAAAAGGATTTTAAATGAATTTAAACAAGGGTTTGGAAAATGTAAAACCTTGGAAATGTTTGAATGTTTTTCAAAGCTTTTGGAAGCAGTGATGAAGTGTTAATTTGGGAAAAATATTTTTGGAATGAAAATTGTTTTGAAAGGAATGTGTGAAAGTAGGAAGCACTGAACTCACTTCAGTCGCTGGAAAATAATCCTGATGATGCTGGCCACATCATTAGAATTCATTTTCGAGTTTCTAAAGTGATGGATTGCTACCAAAATAGTTGGTTATGATATTGTTTGGACTTGTTCGAGAAACAAGTGACTTTAGAAATTTCAAAATGGGGAAATTGTTTTGGTACAACCAAGTTGTTTTGGAAATACAGAGATTTTATTTGGTATACCAAGTAGGTATGGGTAGATTATTATTTCAAGATGGTTTTGGGATAAAACTGGGTAATAGAATTCTGGAAAATTCTATTTAAATAATGTGTAAAATTAAAATTAATCAACTATTGGATTTATTAAGTGAAGTTGATATTAATAAGAAGGAAATGAAAATTTTAATCTTGGAATTAAAATTTAACTCGAGTAAATGGAAGTGAATAAAATATATTGAAGTGAATAGAAAATTTTAATTTAACTTGGGATAAGTTGAATAAATTGGACTTAGAATTAAATTGATTTGGGTCAAATTAAAATGTAAGATGACTCTGTAATTGTGGGTCATTGTGAAATGAATTGTACCCATGAGCTATTAAGTGTTATACTTATAGTTTGAAATTGTGAATTTAAAAATTACAAAGGAAAAAAGGTGAAAGAAAATTTGTATCATTAAGAATTCAGTGATACATAGATATATATAGAATTTGGAATTGTGATTATAAAATGTAAATGGATTAAAATGAGCAATATGTGCTTTAATAGAAATAAGTTGGTGAACTTATATAAATAGAAAATGAAATTATAATCACAATTGGGAAATAGTTGAATGGTATGGTGAATTCAAATCTAATCCTGAATGAAATGTAAATTGAAAATAAAAGGGTGAACGAACTTAAGTCAGTAAATAAATTTTGGACTTGTATATGGAGAATTAAAATTGGAATTAACTTCGATTAAATAGAATTAAGCTGAATTTGGAATAAATTAAAATTAAAATTCAGTTGTGTTATGAATAAAAATGAATGTAATTAAATTCTGATTTAAGATAGTAAAGGAAATGGTATAAAATTCAAGATGGCTAAATAAACTTGAATTAAATATGGAAAAAAGAATTAAATTGAAAGGAAATTTAATTTAGATTAAGTAAGAAAGATATTGTATGAATAAAATTTTAACTCAACCAAATTCAAAGGAATTGTTTGAAAATGAATTTAGCGTAAGCTGAATTAAATAAAGAGAAGCTTGAAGATGAATTTAGTGTAAACAAAATTAAATGAAATTTTGTATAGGCATGGATGAAATTTTGGTGGTTGGTTAAGAGAATTTTGAAAAGAAAATTCTTTTTTTAAAAAAACCAGTTCTGGTATGGAAGTTAATTTGGCGATAAAAGATGAGAGTGTGACTGAAAAATGGAATTGAATTATGATTGTGATGGTTTGAATTGTGAATAAATTCAAATGAGTGAAATAATTTAAAATGGTCTCTTTTTTAATAAAATAAATCTAAAATAGATTGAATAAATAAACAAAGTGCATTAAAATTTGTAAATGGATTGGAATTAATTTGGATGAGAATCAAATGAAAGTAAAATAAAATTTATATAAGAAGATAATGAAAATATTTTGAAAGAACTCAAGCAAATTGAATAATAATTGTGTTCGAGCTTTATAATGTTGTCTTGGGTAAATTTTGTTTAGATAATAAAATTGAATTGCAAGTGAAATGGTTTTAATTAATTATTGTGATAAAATAAGGATGTAAGTGTTGTAAATAATCCAGAATGGAATGATGTTGATATAAACTTGAATTGGTTAATGAAATAAAAATGTAAGGGAAGAATTTAGTTTAAAAATTGCAATGGAATAAGAATGCTTGGATTGTGAACCATGCAAAATCGAATAAAATTAATATGAATTAAGTTGGAAATTAATGGTTATAAGCTTAAGTGATGGTCACTTGCTTGGATAACCTAAAATTTGCATAAGAATTGGTTGTTTTGTTGTATTCGGAATTGAGTTGTTTTAAAAAGCAAATGAAATTGATTTTTGAATCAATTGGAATGAATTGAAATTTTATTAAGTGGTTTTGCATATGAATGAAAATGGATCACCATAGTAATGCAAATACTTCAAATTTAAAGTAAAATTTAGTTATGAATCAAATTGGGAATTTAAATTGAAATAAAGAGGTGTAAATAAGGCCTATGATAATCATATTGAAATAGAAATGAATTGATTGTAATAAATATGAATTGTATATAATGAACTTGAATGTAAATCATTCAAGTGAAATAAAATGAAGTTTGGTCTTGAATAAGAAATTAAAAGATGATTGAAATCTTTGACTTGTTGATAAAAATATGGTTAACATTGTTAAATTATGAAGTTGCTTGGTTAAGCTATGAAATTGGTATGTTTGGTTAAGATTTATGAATGGAATGTTGTTAAAATGTTCATATTATTGGAAACTGATGAGTTTGTTTAAGTAAGCACAGGTACGGGAAGCAGTAGATAGAGTTGGAGCGCGTTTATGCTATATAATTTAGCCGCATGCTTTTAAAATGCTAATAAAAGGTACGCCTACGCAAATATAATTGGGAAATGATATATATATTGTGATGTATTTTGGTTTCCGACCGTGTGGGTCGATGTATATATATTTATCTGCATCGTGATATCGCGAAAGCTCCTCCGTGCAGGGGAGACTCTGCCAAAATTTTCTGAAAATTTTGGGAGTTCGAAATTTTTTGAGAATTTTGGAAAATTTTATTAACTAGTGAAGTGTTTTGAAATGATGTTGAAAACAAAAGCTTTAGAGTAAATAAAGAAAATGAGTTTGGATTTGAGTTAAAGCGTTTAGGGAAGTGTATATAAGTTTTTAACCAAGTAAGTTGGGTAAGTAAGTGGGTTTAGAAGTATTTTCTACCCTAGCAAATTTCGGGGACGAAATTTTTATAAGGGGGAAGGAATGTAACATCCCGGATTTTTGATCCATTAAATTTTGAACATTTAATTCATTTTAAATGTTCACTGAGGATTTTTATTTAATTTTGGAACAAAGAGAATCGGGTTCAATTTATAAAATAAGTTATAGATTTTAAAATATGATAATTCAATTGAAATTGAACAATAATTAAAATACTTGGACTGAGAAAATTTGGGGATTTGGATGTAAATAGCTATAAAAATGGTTTTAAAAAGTATTTTTAAGTTTATTTGGCTCTATCTCCTCAACTGCAATGGACTTCCCTTTTCAAGCGTAAACAGAGCAACGCAGGGAAGTACATTCCAGTTGAGATGTCCCCTGAGTTTGATAACGAGATAATGATACCACCTACAAGCGTAATTGATGCTGGAACTGAAGTTTGGTGTAGTAATGTTGTTGGATTCTTCCTCGACAAGCCACTGCCGTACTCGCTGGTGATAAATTTTCTGAAGAAGTACTGGAAATTGTAAGGTTCAATCAAAGTTCGTTCAAATGGGTTTCTGTTCTTATTTCACTTTGCTTGTGATGAAGGCAGAATCAGAATTTTACAAGGAGATCCAATAGTTATGCGAAACAAGCTGTTCATTGTTAAGCAATGGGAACCATCAGTTGGTAACGCTTGTGCTTCAATATCATATGTGCCAGTGTGGGTCGAACTCTTTAATATTCCTTTGTTTGCTTGGTCCCATATTGGCATCAATTGGCTGGCTAGTAGATTAGGTAGGCTAGTTTGTTTGGATGAATCTACTGAGAAACTGGAGAGATTGTCGTATGCAAAATGTTTGGTTGCAATAAAACCTGATCAGTGTCTTATTGATTCTTTCCCTGTCCAACTTCCTGATGGTGGTACACAATATATCCAAATTGAGTATCAATGGAAACCTGATATATGTGTTAGATATATTTGGTCACACGGAAACAAATTGTGAAAAATTGTTATCGTCTGTCAGTCATGAGAAGAATGGAAAGAAAATTAATAATGCAGCAATCTTAGAAAAAGGTCATAAGGAAGTTAATAAAGAGAAAGGTGTCTTGACGAGACGTAAGAAACAAAAATGGCAAATAGTCAACAGAACTAAAAGTCAAAAGGCTACTTCGTTTGGTAAGCAAGTCCACTTTCAGGATAACCCTGACATAAGTTACTCAACAATAAATAAGAACCCACAAGGTGAAAAAAATGAAGTTGGTTTGATTGGAAATAAAATGACTTTCACATGTGAGGGGACCAGGGAGACTACTGGAATTGAAAACTCAAATATTCTTAAAGATAATTGTTATCATGTGCTTGCTGAGTTGTGTGAGAGTGAAGTTGTAGTGGAAACACGCAAGAACCTTAACAATGAGAAGAAAACAAGTAATGTTACTCAGAATTCTGAAGGTTTGCATGCAGTAATATCCCATGTTGCAAGTAACATTCATGAATCAACCTCCATCCCAGTTTCTCCATGCAAAATCAAATGCGCTGATTCTCTTCCATCACAAACCCCAATTATGCCGTTTAATCAATCTAACAATGCCCAAGCTGGTGATAAGGGTGTCAACCAAAATCCAAATCCCTCTCAAGAAATGGCTATTCAAGGTTTATCTGTGCACGTCACGCCTGTGCACGTGCACAACTCAACACACAATGACAGTTGCTCAAATTCCTCAAAATCTCCAATCCCAAAATCCTCTGATAAACATCAGAAAAATGACCAACCTTACCTACACATTCCAGCTCCCCTCGCGTGGAAACCACCACCACTATCCTGAACCTTTCCACTTCAACCACTCCCCCTATTCCCCACAACCAGCTTGTGCCGTTACAAGTTAGCAACTCCCCAGCACGTAACTGTAAGTCTTCAAATACTAATACACACTCTTTCATTGACCTAAACCCATGTGATGGTTCAATCTCATTAGCCCCTGTTCCTGAACCGAACATTTAATCTACTCCTCTTACCAGGGGTACCAAGAAGAAACTCCAACAACAACAATTGTTTGATCAATTTTGAACAATATTGCTGCATGGAACATTAGAGGAGCCCACACTGAAGTTAAACTAAACCAATGCAAAAACTTAATCTATGCTCATTCATTGAGTCTTCTTCCTATTCTGGAAACTAAAATCAATTCTACTCTATCATCCAAGGCAGCTACCTTTATTAATCCATCCTGGAAAATGATAAATAATCTCTCTGAGGCACCTTATGGTCGAATTCTGATTCTTTATAACCCCACTATATTGCTGCTTTCTCCTATACTTAAAACTTCTCAACTCATTCACCTTCAGTGCTCCCATTTTTCAACATCTACTTCTTTTTATCTTACTGTTATTTACGGTCTAAACACGGTCGTTGCTAGACAATCTTTTCTTAATCTACTTCCTTCATTTCGTCAGGAAACGCATCCTTGGATTGCATTGGGAGATTTTAACTGTTCATTAGAATTATCTCATAGACATGGAGGAAATCCATTAACGCTGCGACAAATTAGACCCCTTAGCTGTTCTATCTCCGTGTCCAATCCCATTGAGATTAATTCTGTTGGAGCCACTTTCTCCTGGAATAATTCAAGACGTAATTCTCCACGTACCTTCTCCGAAATTGACTTCTCTTTCTCGAATCTCAAAGCTATGTCCAGATGGCCTAATTTGTTTAACCTTCTCCCTTTGCCAGGCCTGTCAGACCACTCACCTCAAATCTTATCCTTTGGGTCTGCTATGAGAAAAAGAAACGCAAATTTTAAATTTTTTAATGCTTGGGTTCTTTAACCTGAATTTCTTCAAATTGTCAACAAATCTTGGTCAACAAATTTCTTTGGTGGCCCCATGTTTATATTGCAGTGTAAGCTGAAGGAAGTTAAAGCTGGTTTGAAAGAATGGGCGTTGAACAAATTTGGTCACGACAAGCTGGCTTCTACCACTCTCTCCCATGAACTCCACCAGATCCAAGAATCTTTGATGTCTGATCCTTCTAGCAGTGAGTTGGCGGCTAAAGAAGCTGCTGTATCTTCCCAACTATTTGAAGCCTTAAAGATAGAATGCGATATGGTTAAACATAAGTCTAGGATGCAATGGTTTAAAGACGGAGATAGAAATTCTGCCTTCTTCCACTCCTCACTCAGAGCCAAACAGTCACGCAAGTCCATTAATTCCCTTACTGATGCTAATGGTGAGTTCATCAGCGACCCTTCCCTTATATCTAATATGTTTCTTGATCACTTCAGTAATTTGCTTGGTAAATGTAATCATCCCACTCCGTCGCTAGAGCTCCTTGATTCGATTAGTTTACCCATAATTTCTGCTGAAGACAATGCATTCCTCTCCACTGCAATATCAAACACTGAAATTAAAGATGCTTTATTCTCTCTAAATGCCAACTCCGTTGGCGGTCCTGATGGTTTCAATGCCTTCTTCTTCACTTCTTGTTGGGGAATTGTTGGCAATATCTTCCTCAAGGCTGTTCATAATTTTTTCAATAAATGCAAAATGATTGGTTCTATCAATGCCGCAAATATTGCCCTTATCCCAAAGGTGAAGTATGCCTGCAGTGTTTCTGATTTTCGGCCGATTTCATGTTGTAACACCATATACAAAACTATTTCGAAGGTTATTGCTAATAGGCTCAAAGTGGTTCTTACCAGAGTAATTTCTCCTAACCAGGCTGCTTATCTTAAAGGAAGAAGTATTCTCGATAATGTCATGATGTCTCACGAACTGCTGAATGGCTATAACAAATCCAATACTACCCCCCGCGCTATGTTCAAGCTGGATATCTCAAAAGCATTTGACTCTTTGCAATGGGACACGGTGGGTAGAATCATAGGGTTAATGAATTTCCCTAGACACTTTGTTGCTTGGATTCACTCATGTATTTCCACTCCGAGCTACACCATAATGGTTAACAGCTGTAATGTTGGTTACTTCCATGGTAAACAGGGTGTTCGTCAGGGTGACCCTATGTCTGCATATTTATTTATAATAGTGATGGAGGTGCTAACCCAAATTCTTAACCAAATGGTCATTGATGGAAGCTTCAATCTCAATCCCAGATGTAAAAATCCCCTCGTCACATCTCTTATGTTTGCGGACGACTTGGTTATATTTTTTAAGCCAAACATGAAGACTGTTAATTCTATCATGGGTGGTCTCGACAAATTTTTCAAAATCACTGGTTTGTCCATAAACCTGTCAAAGTCCGACTTAATGATTGCTGGAGTTGATTCTGTTATGATCTCTCAAATAACTAGTTACTCTAAAATCTCTTGTCGTGATGACACCTCTATGTACCTTGGCATACCTTTAGCTACTTCGCGCGTGTCGTATGCTCAATGTATTCCGCTGTATGACAGAATAACAGCAAGGCTCTCCCTGTGGACCAATAGATTTCTTAGTCAAGCGGGTAGGTAACTCTGATCAATTCAATAATATTCTCTATGACTGTGTACTGGTCACATTCATTCATTCTTCCAATCAGGTTAATCAAAATGATCAGATCGGCTATGTCTAACTTCTTTTGGCATGGCTCGATTAACTCTAATAAGCTTTCTCCTTGTGCTTTCTCCTCTCTTGAAAAGCATAAGTCAAGAGGTGGTCTTGGTATAAAAAATATGCTCTTATGGAATCGTGCGGCCATGGTTTACCACATTGACAATCTGTTAAACCTCAAGGATAGCCTATGGGTTTCTTGGTCCGAACATAATATAATTCGTCACAAAAACTTTTGGACGATGGATATCCCTCAAGCGAGTAGTTGGACTTGGCAATGCATTCTAAAGATTAGGTCTGATATTCTTCATTACGCAAGAAGTCAAATTGGAATAGCTGGTCGTGTTTCCTTCTGGAATGACCCGTGGGTGCACAATGGGATGATATTGGGTCGCCTTCTTTCCTTCAACTGTCAAGCACAAACTGGGATAAGTCCTCACGCGCTGGCAGCTGATTTCATTACTGACGGAGTTGTTCAACTACCTTACTCTACTAATTCATCTATTCGACATCTCTGGGGTCTCTTGGGTGGTTGTCAGGTTCTGTTTACGCCAACTAACGATATAACATGGTCCTGTTGCTATGAAAAATTCTCGATAAAAGATATATATATATATATATATAAGCAATTCGTTTGTCATGACAATCCTGTTACTCTGAGTTGGCATAGGCGCATATGGCTGAATCATAACTCTGCTAGTCAAAACTTGATGCTTTGGAAGATTTTTGGAAATGCATTAAAAACTAAAGTTAAACTGAGTAAGAGAGGTCTTCTGATTGATACTACTTGTTGCTTGTGCCATGCTGCAGATGAGAATACCCTTCACCTATTCTTCAATTGCCCGTACGTCAATAGGTTGTGGAGCTGTACTATCTCCATAATCTCTGGACGGAATGTTTCAACTGATAGTGAGGAGGAATGGAATATTATATTCAAGGCGACTAGATGGAAGGGAGAAGCCTCATACGTGCTGCTGTTCACCCTAAAAACGTTTATAAAATTAATTTGGGAGGAGAGAAATGCAATAATATTTAGTGGTAAAAGGAAAACTTTTTCTCAAATGAAAGATACCATCTTTGGTGGTCTGAAATTTGGAATCGCGGCATCGAACTATGACTTTGCACCTGGATTCTTGTTTGCTATATCGTGACTCATGGCGTTGTGTGTTTCTGTGTTCCTTTGTTGTGTTTTGTCTTCGTTGTTCCCTTTGATATGCCTGTTTTCTTTGTGTTCTTGTTTCTTACCTTGTTATACATCGTTCTTGGTATATCAATAAATGGTAGGGGTCCATTTCTAACCCCGCTGGCCTTGCCAAAAAAAACAATAATGTTGGATTTTTAGATGAATTTTTAAGTTAATAAGTTATTATTTGGAATTTTATATTAATTTAATAATAGAATTTAATAATAAAATATTGCAATTAATCAGATTTTGGTCTGGAATGAGCCAGAATGATTTTTTTTATGTGATTAAAAATTTTATGTAATTTATTATTAAGTTAGTAAATTTTTTAAAAGTAAAATTTTAAGCATTTTCGACAATTTTGAAAATCGCTTGATTTAATCGACGAGTTAAAATAGCCTTCTGGGGCACAGTCTTCGACGAAACTAGTTCCATTGGATCCGTAATAGTTATTTATTATCGGATTTCAATTTTCATAGCAATCGGAGTTGTCGTTTGACCCGGCAGCTTAAAACGCATAGAAAATACTTTAATCGATTTAAATTAAAATTGATCGTTTATTTCCGTAACTCGCGTATATGATCAAATTAGCTTCCGAAATACGTTCCATTTTGTTCGGAATGTAGGTAAAACCCTATAAACGCCAGGCGGCACGTGTGATTTGGAGTTTGCTCGTAAAAGTTTGATAAATGTGAGAATAATATTAAAATAATATTAATGAACACTTATATATTCATGTTTATCTAGGAAACCCTAGATCTATTCTTCAGGCCGCCGCTTACACTCATTTCGATGGCCGAAAAAGAATTCCATTCTCCCTTGTTTTTCTCAAAATCTATGCAATATTAGCAAAAACAGTTAACTACAAGTTTGTAGAGCATCTCAAGCTCTAAAAATCCAAACGGTCATGATCAAAAATAACGTGATCGATCATCTCAATTTTTGAGCCGATAGCGCACCGTCGATGGGAGTTCGCTCATTGTTGGTGAGGCTATAGGGGTGTCGTCTTCGGCTGCATGCGAAGAGGAGCATGGCGCGTCACCTGGAGCTCGTCGATCAGGTGTTCGATCATCCTGGTGGTCGCGATTTGGAGAGATGGAAGGCGGCTCAGTGGGTTTCTTTGTGTGAGTTCACGATCCAAGAGGAAGGAAGTAGGAACGGCCTTGATTTCACTTAAGGGAGTGACGACCTGATGTTGTTTGGTAAAAATTTCAGCGAATTTGGTAGCGCCGGAATCGCAGCAACGCGCTCTACGTGCTAGAGCAGGTCCGAAAGCGATTGGAGCTAGCAAGAATTTTAGGTTAAATCGAATGCTGTTCGATTTAATTTAAATTTGAACGCTCGCTGTTAGCGCCAAAATTGGTCACTAACACCCTTAGAGAGTTTGTGTAGAGAGATTAATGAAGAAGATAAATTAAAATAGAGAAGATAATATAAATTAAAATGCGGGAGACGAGAACACAGAATTTATAGTGGTTCAGCGTTGTAGCCTACGTCCACTTTGAAGTTGATCCTTTATTTCTTCACTTTTAAACTTGATTACAGATACAATCCGCTTTTAAGTATTCGAATACAATTGTGAAATAAAAGTAGAAGTCTTGGATGAGGTTTGGATGAGGCAGAGTCTCCCCTGTGTTCTCTGAAATCTGATCCTGTTTTCTGCGCCCCTGCCTCTCTATTTATAGACGAAAGTGGGTTGGACTTCCCTGGTGGGCCAGGTGGCCGAATAACTTGGTCCAAGTAGTTTATGTACTGTACGCCGAACCAGGGAGGCCGGACAAGGCATGCCGAGTCTTCCTTCTTGTACTGAACGAAGCATGCCGAGCCTTCCCTCCTTATGCCGAACGAGCCATGCCGAGTCTTCCCTCTTTAGACCGAGCGAGGCGGGAGGTTGAATGAGAGATGCAGGTCGAATGGGGCATGAATGCCGAACGATCGAGGTTCGCTGAATCAAGCCAGAATACCTAACCATCTAGGCACGCCGAACGTATTTGGCCGAACGCATGTGGGAGGCCGAACAACCTTTCTTTTTTGGCCAAACGATCTTAATTGGCCGAACGGCATTCAATGCCGAACGTATCCTGGATGCCGAACGTGTCCTGGATGCCGAACGTGTCCTGGAGGCCGAACAACCTAATTTGGCCGAACGTTCTCCTGATGCCGAGCGCTACTTTGTGCCGAGCACTCCTTTCTGGCCGAGTACTAAGTTGCCTGGTCAATCCCTTGGGAAACACTTGCCCCCCAAAGTGTATTACGTGACCGATCGTGATGCACTTTGATTAAACCTTGGTCGTCACCCTTGAGGGTCATAAGGCTCCCTTGGCCGAACGCAGCAGGGATGGCCGAACGATGCGTTACCCCGAGTGACTTTGTATGCCGAATGATCGAGCCGAACGAGACAAGTGCCGGTAGCATTTTGACCGGTAGAGCCGGTCAGAAACTCTTCAACTTCCTCTTTTCCCTTATAAAACCCGACCTCTTCTCCTTCTCTTTTCTCACTTCTTGCTTTTACAATTCCAAGCTCTCAAGCCATTCGTGCGATCAGAATTCAAGAGTTCCTCATAACTTTCCTACGCTCGATTCACGTACTAGGTACAGTCTTCTCACCCGTGTTCCTTTTCTGGCAATTTCCCATCGATTCGCATAGATTTAATGTCAGTGAGGACTCGAGTTCGATTTGGAGCGTTTCCAAGGTCGAGCGTCTAGAGGTAGGGAGAGAGAGCTAAATTCGAATGCCTTGTAGGATTTTTAGTAGGTGTTCGGTGGAGGAGAGGAAGGTATGGAGGATATGCCGAGTGTTTGGACTCGGTCATGATCTTAGTTGGCACGACGTAACGATGGCCGAACAAAGGGGTTAGAAGGGTGAGGTGTGAGCCAGCGGCAAGGCCGGGCGTTGATTTGGCCGAATTGTACTCTGGCCGAACGTCACATTCTCAGTGCGAACTGAGCTTTGGCCGAACGATGGATGTAGGCCGAACAATGGCCTTGCCGAGCCATCAGTTAACCGATCAAACTGTCCTGCCGAGCGTAGTTAGATGCCGAGCAAACCCTAATGCCGAACACATACACATGCCGGACATACCTAAATGTCGAACACTCTTAACATGCCGAACATAGCTAGGCGCCGAGCAGACCTTAATGCCGAACCCAAGTGAATGCCGAACAAACTATCATGCCGAACATAACTAGGTGCCGAACAGACCTAAATGCCGAACACAAGCAAATGCCGAATATACTTAACATGCCGACCATACATAAATACCTCTAGTGTCTTACTGCAGTCGTTATTCAGTAGGCTTTCGGAGACGGTCAGCGATGACGGTTTTCGGAAGCGATGTTTTTAGGCTTGACGTTATATTAAATGCTTATGCACGATTGATTGCACTAGTTCACACACCACACGGGGGGGTTATCTGCGTTGTTAATTCTAACGTCGATCATTTTTCGAGTATAGTTCACACAGGTGCTTGGTTGGGTCTGCTATTTATTCAAGATGTCCAAAATATCCAGTTCTGCTACACTTTCCGACAAACCTGGGCCGTCTTCTAAGCGAACGGCCCCCGACACAACTGACCCGTCAGTTTCTCCCGCTCATGACAGGGGTCCCGATACTTTGGAATCGTCGATTTTACTGGATGACCCAGTTGACTCACAGGCTTCGAGAGTCACTGAAGCCGCTCTTAAGCGGATATGTTCTATTCATGGCATTCCGTTTGCTGACGTGCTCGTTCCGTCGGGGCATGACCGCCCACATCTGCCCCCAGCGGGATATACGGCGTGTAGCAAGTTCATGTGCTGGGTTGGTAGCGTGCCACCTTTCAATCTATTCCTTCGCGACGTGCTGCAGTATCTGGACGTCGCCCCGTCTCAACTTCATCCAAATGGTCACGCTTTCATTTATGGCACGTACATGCTTTTCATGGACGTCTTCTCCAGGCCTCCAACTCCCGACGATATAAGGTACATCTATATAACCAAGAAACGGGGAGAAAGCCCCTCTTACATGTTTCTTGAGCCACATCGGAAGTGCCAACTTTTCACTAGCGCGTGGAGTAGCAAATTCGCCCTGTACAAACAGGAGTGGTTTTATGTGCGCTGCCCCCAAGGCTTTGCGAGGCGGTGGGTTGAAGGAAGTAAGTCCTTTCTCTGAGTTGATGTCCGTTCCCGATTGAGGTTGAACTTCTCCTAACTCATTGTTCTATTTTTTCAGATCTCGTCCCCCGTCCCGAGGGCCGGGGGTACTCCTATGCTGTCGACGCCATTAGAGCTCTTCTTGCTGAAGAGCGAGATATCCGAGCCCTCATTTCCAATGAGTCACTATTGAAGTTCGGCTTGCTAGCCCCTGGCCGCCGGGTTAGCCTTCCAGAGGGCGTATCGCTTCCCAAGTCTGTGTCTGTCAGAGGGAAAAAATTGCCTGAATCATCCGTTCGCCCTTCTCTTGAAGCACCGGAAGAAGGGGAAATTCTAGGCGAGCCACCTAAAAAGCGAGGTGAGGATTTAGGTCCTGCAGCTGAAGCTCATGATATCAAAACGTAATCTTCCCCTTCGAAGGGGAGAGAGGAGCTGGCGCGCAAGTTGAGGAAGGGGAAGGTTGGTGGGACTTCCAAAGCTACGCCTGTTCAGCCAGAGAAAGAGGCTTCTTCACAGCGCGTTGGAAGTTCTCTGAAAGGCTTATCGAACCTCTCCATTCCCGACGATTTGCTCAACTATGATTTCGATGACCCGGAGCTGTTTAAGTTTCGCTCACCCGTCAGGGGTGATGCGGGCGTCCCGGTCTCGATCCAAGGGGAAAAAACTCCCGTTAGCAAAGCCACTGGTCCGTCGGAGGGTTGCACTAGGACACACACAGACACATGC
Organism: Allium cepa; assembly: GCA_030765085.1. NCBI lineage: Eukaryota > Viridiplantae > Streptophyta > Magnoliopsida > Asparagales > Amaryllidaceae > Allium > Allium cepa. Next base: position 439,256,402 of record CM060944.1, read on the forward strand.
ATTTCACTTTGCACCTACTTTTCTTTCACCATTCTGCTCTCTCGCTAATTCGCTATTGTTTGATTGCAGGTGACATGGGGCGCTCTCACGGATACGACCGCCTTCGCGGTTCGTCGACTTTACGCCAGTCTGGTCGGGACTCGGGCCTCGGGAAGCGCCGAGACAGAGACAGCGACAGCGATCGAGATTATCATGCCCGGGACTCGTCATCCCGGAAGAAAACTTATTATCAGCCCGAACACCGCCAGGAGACCTCTCCTTATCAGGAGCGAAGCAAAGACAAATGTGGCCATAAGAGGTCCATTCTGATGCTCCACGGGACCAACACTCTGACTCTTCTTCTACCCGGCACTCCCGAGATTCTCATAGGAAGGGCGAACTTTCAAAGCCGTCTCCTCCCGCTCCCGTAACAGACCCGCCAGTGTCGGAGAGATTGAACGAACTTAAGGCTAAGTTTCCGAAGATTTGTTTTGATGGGTTAAAGTTCCTCCCGGCGATTCATCCTATTCCCGGAGATGTCAAACAAAATGCTATCGCCTGTACCAATGACGTCTACGTGCAACATGACGCGTTCGTCCATCTGGCTGAGAAACTTTCTGAAGTCTCTATGGAGCGCCAGCACGAAATCGATCGTCTAAAACTCGAGGCCATCCATGACAGGGATATCATTAAGGCCCAGGACGAAGAGCTGGCTACTTACAAGTCCGAGCTTGATGCTGCTCGTCTGAATGCTAGAGATACCGCCGAGGCAGTCTCTCGGCTTGAATTGACTCATAAGAAAGAGCTTGACGAAGCTGTTCAACGGAGCGGAGCTCTGGCCTTGGAGAAGGATTCTGTCCAAAAGGAGCGAGATGTGCTTAGTAGGCGAGTTAAGGAGCTCGAGGAGCAACTCGATAAGGAGAAGAAAGAGAAAGTGGCCGCCCAGGTTGAGGCACAGCACTATTGTGATGAGATCGTCGCCACCCGGCTCTTAAAAGGGAAACTTGAAGACGATCTCTCCAAAATCAAGGCACTGAGGAATGAGGCCCGTGAGGAAGGTAAAACGGCAGCAACTGTCGACATCGACTCTCGCCTCGAGGCGGCCAGGGAAGAAGGCAGGGAGGAGATAAAGACCGAATTCGACCCGCTCATCGCTGAGTTCAATGCCCGAGGTCTCATGCATCGAGATCTAACTTTTCTGGGCAACGGCTACCTTGAGTCATTGGCCGAGGCATGGGAGACCCTGATTCAGATCAGGAAGGTTGAGAGCGGCGCCGATGAGGTTGACGAAGAAGCATTGATAAAAGAATTCCTGAGGGGGAAGGAGCCTTCAGATTTATCGGCAGCTAAAGCCCTCTACAGCAAAGGTTCTCCCTCCAGGAAAGGGAAAGGGATGGCTACGGACCCTTCCGGCGTTGTGCCCCCAGTTCGCGTGCCTACCTAATCGGCCAGTCGGTCACCACTTGATCCCTTCGAGCAGCACGCTGGTTATGACCCGGAAGCCCCCGGGCTTGGCATTCATGTTTTATCTCCCATCCCGAAGGGCGGGACACCCCTGGCGACTGAGAACCCACCGGCATCTGGTGAGTAACCTCTGGGCTTCACAAAGATCTTTCTCGTTCCCTCAGAAGTTGTTATGTTCTAACACTTGTTTATTTTCGTGTCTTCTGTGCAGGATGTTCTGACCCCGAGCCCACTCCGAGGAGCGATGCCGCCAAGGAGTTGGAGATAAAGGCGAGTGAGGCTATTCAAGTCGGCGGAGATCCCGGTCCAGATGCTCAAGTAATCGGGGCGCTGGATGAAGGCAAATCTGACTCTTCCTCGGAGAGTTTCAAAGTAGAAATCACAGGCGCCTCTGAGCACACATCCGACTTGAGCATGAAGGAACGGCTCGAGAAAGAGAAAAGAGATATGACCTCAATCAAGGTCGAGCCACGTGAAGTGGACCTGGACAATCCTCCGAACAAACCATTGAAGATCATTCTTCCTGGCAAGTCCCAGCCCATGGATGTTCCCCCTACGTCTTCGGTCGTCACCCCTCCGTCAGGGAAGGATTCCAAGAGTAAGCGCTCTGGGAAGGAACCATCCGGGAAGAAGTCAAAGAAACACAAGAAATGACCGTCATCCCCGTTCAACGAGAACTAGTTTAAGTCATGTACTAATTTTTGTAGACTGTGTAAATAGGCTGTTGGCTCCGGACTTCGGAGCGTTTTTGTAACGGGATGCTTTTTGTTAATAAAATTTGATCTTCACTTTTGTCTTCTCAAAAGACTTTTATTATTCAGTTTCTTTTATGGTTGTGATTGAAATCTGAATTGTTATAGGTAACTTAGACTTCTTGGTTCGTCTTTACATGGCTTGGGAGCTTCCCTGGATTTGATCAATCTCCACTTGGTGCTTCAAGCACTTAGAATATTTCATAGCCCGTATGTTGGGGACTTGACATATCCAAGTCATTTGCGTCGTAGTTCCTATTCAAGGAACTCGGGGGTCTGAACTGCTTGTAATTAAGTCTATACACCGGACTTCGAGTACTCCAGTCCGTGCTCCGGGGACTTGGAGATTTCGAGTCATTTGTATTCGAGTCCGTACTCTGGGGACTTGGAGATTTCAGATCGTTTATACTCGAATCCGCATTCTGGGGACTTAGAGTACTCCAATCCGCGCTCTGGGGATTTGGAGGTTTCAAATCGTTTATACTCGAGTCCGCACTCTGGGGACTTAGAGTACTCCAGTCCACGCTCCGGGGACTTGGAGATTTTGAATCGTTTATACTCGAGTCCGCACTCCGGGGACTTAGAGTACTCCAGTCCGCACTCCGGGGACTTGGAGATTTCGAATCGTTTATACTCGAGTCCGCACTCCGGGGACTTAGAGTACTCCAGTCCGCACTCCGAGGACTTGGAGATTTTGAATCGTTTATACTCGAGTCCGCACTCCGAGGACTTAGAGTACTCCATCCCGCACTCCAGGGACTTGGAGATTTTGAATCGTTTATACTCGAGTCCGCACTCCGGGGACTTAGAGTACTCCAGTCCGCACTCCGGGGACTTGGAGATTTTGAACCGTTTATACTCGAGTCCGCACTCCGGGGACTTAGAGTACTCCAGTCCGCACTCCGGGGACTTGGAGATTTTTTTGTCGTTTATACTCGAGTCCACACTCCGGGGACTTAGAGTACTCCAGTCCGCACTCCGGGGACTTGGAGATTTTGAATCGTTTATACTCGAGTCCGCACTCTGGGGACTTAGAGTACTCCAGTCCGCACTCCGGGGACTTAGAGATTTTGAATCGTTTATACTCGAGTCCGCACTCCGGGGACTTAGAGATTTTGAATCGTTTATACTAGAGTCCGCACTTTGGGGACTTAGAGTACTCCTGTCCACGCTCCGGGGACTTGGATATTTAGAATCGTTTATACTCGAGTCCGCACTCCAGGGACTTAGAGTACTCCGGTCTGCACTCCGGGGACTTGGAGATTTTTTGTCGTTTATTATAAGCGTTCGTACGCTAGCCAGGATATCATAATTTTTAATTGCACGTCATAGAAATATCATACGAAGAGACATTGGTTATTCATGGAAAAGATGGCTTCAAGCCTTTATTGATGAAAACAAGCCAGATTATCTTATTACATGCCAAGAAGAAAGCATACTGGAAATAAATGCAACTACCGCATAAAGGAAATAGACTAAGTGTAATAACGCCGCAAATGCTCGATGTTCCATGCTCGAGGGAGTGTCGCACCATCGACGGTCGTTAGCTTGAAAGTTCCTTCTCCAAGCCTCCGTTCGATGACGTATGGACCTTCCCATGCGGGATTCATGTGCGAAGGGGTTGGAAAGATTCGTTTCAAAACGAGATCTCCCACACTAAAGGATATTGGATGGACTTTTCCATTATAATATTTAGCGACTCGGTGTCTGTATGAGGCTGCTCTCAAATCAGCTTCTTCGTGTTTCTCATCAATGAAGTCTAATGATTCCAATAGGAGATCCTGGTTTGACGCAGGATCGTAATAGGTTACCCGGTGTGACGGAACTTCAAGTTCTACGGGTATGACGGCTTCCGTGCCGTACGCCAGTGCGAATGGTGTGTGGCCAGTCGCGGTCTTGTGGGTAGTTATATAGGCCCAAAGCGCTGTTGGGAGTTCATCCACCCACTTGCCTCTAGCCTTTTTCAAACGCTTCTTCAATATGGACTTGATGATTTTATTGACGGCTTCTACCTGCCCATTCGCCTTCGGGTGAGCAACTGCTGCGAACCTTTTCTCAATGCCATACCTCTGACAGAACTCTTTGAATTCCTTGCTTTCGAATTGAGTTCCGTTGTCCGTTATGATGGTCCGTGGCAGGCCAAAACGACATATGATATTTCGTACAACGAAATTAATGACTTTCTTGGTGGTGATAGTGGCCATTGGCTCTGCTTCCGCCCACTTGGTGAAATAATCGACTGCCACTATTGCATATTTCGCGCCTCCTTTGGCTATAGGCAGAGATCCAATTAGGACGATTCCCCACGTTGCAAATGGCCAGGGACTAACCATTTGTGTGAGTTCCGTTGGCGGAGCTCTCGGAATCTTTGCATATATCTGGCATTTGTCGCATCTTCTCGCATAGTCTGTAGCATCCCGATTTACAGTCGGCCAATAATATCCATAGCGGAGGATTTTCGTCGCCAAAGTTTGCCCCCCGGTATGATCACCACATTCTCCCTTATGGACTTCTTCCAACACCCTCTTTACCTCGTCATGGGCCACGCGCCGGAGTAAGGGGGTCGCGAATCCCCTCCGATACATTATCCCGTCTTGCATTACATAACGCGAAGCCTTACGAAGGACTTGGCGTCTTTCGCTTCTTTTCTCAGGTAAGTCTCCGTATAGCAAGTATTGTTTGATCGGGGTCAGCCATGATCCCCTTTCGAGTTCGGTCTCCAAGACGAGATCTATCTCCATCATGTCTATACTAGGATCAAGCAGAGTCTCGACAGGGAACAATCCCATCTGTTGTGCATCGCCAGCACTCGCGGATTTAGCCAACGAGTCGGCCTCCCTGTTCTGTTCGCGCGGGACATGTGAAATGTCATAATATTATTCCAGGTTTACTAGTAGCTCCCGGACCCGAGCAAGGTAAGGAGCCAGTTTCTGTCCTTTCGCCTGGTAGTCTCCCCGTACCTGATATACCACCAGCTGTGAGTCGTAGAAGATTTCGATGGACTTTACCCTCAGTTCATTGGCAAGTCTTAAGCCAACAATCAGTGCTTCATATTCGGCTTCGTTATTTGTCGCTGTAAATTCGAGCTTCAAAGCGTAGCAAATCGATCGGTTTTCGGGAGTTACCAGAACTATCCCAGCTCCCGACCAACGGTTGTTAGATGCCCCGTCAGTGAACATCTTCCATCGGACAGGAGGGATTACTTTGTGATTTTCACTGGGTTCATCCGGAATGGTGAACTCAGCAACGAAGTCAGCTAATGCTTGCCCTTGGATGGTCCTTCGCGGCAGGTAGGTGATATCAAACTGGCTTAACTCGATGTTCCACTTTAGCATCCTACCGGAAGTTTCCGGTCGTTGGAGTACCTGTCGCAAGGGTTGGTCAGTGTAAACAATGATTGAGTGCGCCTGAAAGTAGGGACGAAGCTTGCGTGATGTAATCACCAGGCAATAGGCAAGTTTCTCGATCTTTGGATAATTCTTTTCTGCCCCCGTCAGTCGTTTACTAACATAGTACACCGGCCTTTGAACCTTGTCTTCTTCGCGAACTAGGGTTGTACTGATAGCGTGTTGAGACACAGCCCAATATACGTACAACGTCTCGTGGTCTACTGGTTTTGACAACACTGGAGGACTTTCCAAGTGTCTCACCAGGGCTCGGAATGCTTCCTCGCAGTCAGTCGTCCATTCGAAGTTTCTCTTTCCTTTCTTTATGACATCGAAGAAAGGAACACACTTATCTGTGGCTCTGGATATGAATCGACTGAGCGCAGCTACTTTTCCGTTCAAGCTCTGTACCTGTTTTATGGTTCTAGGTGCCTGTATATCTCGGATGGCCTGGATCTTTTCCGCGTTAGCTTCAATTCCTCGTGCATTCACAATGAATCCCAAGAACTTCCCTGATGCCACGCCGAATGAACACTTTGAAGGATTGATCTTCATCCCATAGTGCCTTAGTTCACCGAACATCTCTGCCAAGTTTCGGATGTGGTCGTTTGACTGTCGTGACTTCACGAGCATGTCATCCACATAGACTTCCATTGTTCTACCAATCTGATCCTTGAACATTCGGTTCACCAGGCATTGATAGGTTGCTCCTGCATTCTTCAACCCAAAAGGCATTACCACATAGCAATACAGCCCGACCTTTGTGACGAAGCTGGTGTGTTCTTGGTCCGGGATGTGCATTGGGATTTGATTGTACCCGGAGTATGCATCCATAAAAGATAGTAGCTCATGCCCGGCAGTCGAATCGACCAGCTGATCAATTCGTGGTAGCGGGAAGCTATCCTTCGGGCATGCTTTGTTTAAATCGGAATAGTCAACGCAGGTTCTCCATTTCCCGTTTGCTTTCTTTACCAACACAGGGTTGGACACCCATTCCAGGTAGAGGGCGTCGCGGACAAACCCATTGGCTTTGAGTTTATCCACCTCCTCTTTGAGAGTTGTAGACCTCTCCGGGTCTATGCCTCTCCTTTTTGCTTCACAGGTACGTGTTTCGGGTCTATATTCAACATATGGCTCGCAATTGCAGGGGAAATCCCACGCATATCAGAGTGTGTCCAGGCGAAGACATCAAGATTAGCTCGGAGGAAATCAGATAAATTCTCTGCCATTAGGGGATCGAGATGTGACCCAATTTTAAGAACTCGTGTCGGGTCGCTGTGGCTAACTGGAATATCAATTGTTAGTTCGGCCGGTGCTGCGTCTGGTTCCCTGGGTTCCCCTTTGTCATCTCTCGGATCTATGTCTCCAACGATCTGAGAATGTTGCCCGAGCCAGGGCTCGGGCGCTAATTGTCAATCATCAGAATTCGGGATGCGGACGATGCTGTCCGCAGTCTTCCCCTTTTCTCTGCGCTGGGCCTCTCTCAGCTCAGCCACGTAACATGCACGTCCGGTTGCTTGGTCGCCATGCACTACGCCAACTCCTTTGTCTGTCGGGAATTTCAGTGTGAGACACCACGGGGCCAAGGCTGCCCTGAAATCTGCGAGGGCTGGTCGTCCCAAAAACACGTTGTATGGTGAATCAAAATCCAGCACTATGAATGGTAGGATTCGCACTCTCCTGCATTCACCTTGTCCCAGTTCAACTGGTAACTCCACATATCCTACTGCGTCTGTGGCTGCGCCGTTAAAGCCATGGATTCGGGCTTTGGATGGCTTCAAATCCTTAGTATCCAGCTTCATTTGGTCATACACTTTCTTGAAGATGATGTTAACGGAACTTCCGCAATCAATTAGGATTCTCCTTATGAATGCCGGTCCGATGGTTGCGGATATGACCAATGGATCGATGTTGGGAGCTTCCACCTTATCCACGTCTCTATTCCTGAATACAATATCGTCGTGCATCGTGCGCTGCTGCTTTGCGGGAGTTCCATCCTCCATATTTGAACAGCACTCATGCTCTGTATGTCTCAAGGAATTAGCATATCGCTCCATTTCCTGCCAATTTTTATCCGCAGGATGAGGTCCACCAGCAATTGTGTTAATAATCAATCTTCCCACAGTTCGAGTAGGTTGCTCTGGTTGGTGTAGAGCTGGGCCACGTCCGGGGTCTGAAGTCTCTTGTCTTCCTTTTGGCGTATCTTTGACGAATTCCTGCAGCTTCTTCTGCCTAATCAATTTCTCAATAGCGTCATGAAGATGCCTGCATTCGTCTGTGTTGTGCCCATAAGACTCGTGAAAGCGGCAATACTTTCCAGTCCGCTTTTGCTCCTCTGTTGATTCCTTAGGGCGTGGTTTTCTGTATTGAAAAGTGTTGCAGGTCGATAAGTAGATGTTTTCAAGAGACGCATTCAGTGGAGTGTATTCGTTGTAGGTTGGGATCCTTGACTTCCATCTCCCCGTTTCCTTCTTCTTTCCAGGATTTCCACTTCCAGTTCCCTTAGACTGCCCAGGCTTATTTTGGACGCTGGCCTGAGTCTTTCCAGGGTTATCGTCGGTTGCTTTCATGGCGATGTTGCCCTTTACAGACTCCTGAATGGACCCTGGTGCCTTGTCTTTCCTTATCCACCGAGCTTCTTCCCTCCTTATGAACTGGTGGGCTTTCGAATAGAAACGTTCCAACGTAGCTGGTGGCTTTCCCGCCAACCAATCCCCAAATTCAGAGTCTGGATCCACTCCACGCATTACTGCCATCAAAATCGCGTGGTCGTTTGGATTGCTCACTTCAGTAGCGGCAACATGAAATCTCTGCAAGTATGCTTTCAATGATTCTCCAGGAGCTTGGGTCACGCTTGATAAGGACATCACATCCTTGGGTCGAGTGGCGTGTATCCTGAATTGTTCTTCCTTGCTAATTCGTCGAAGTTTGAGATTGACCGTGGAGGAAGTCGAGTGAACCACATGGTGGCAATTCCGGACAGAGTTATTGGAAAGCATCTGCACTTAGTTGCGTCGTTGGCCCTTGCTGAATCCATCATCCATCCATACCTCATTACATGTTGTCTAGGGTCAGTTTTTCCTTCATAGGCGGGTATGGTGGGCATGTTAAACTTCCTTGGGTATTCAGCCTGTAGAATGGTATCTGTGAAGGGAGTATGACTCTTAGACATTCCCCAATCTTCATTAGTCAAACCTTGATTCTCTCTCATCAACTGCCTGACCATAGCTGTCAAATCCGGGGTTTGTATGGTAGGAGGAAGGTTGGGTTCCGCTCCACGGGCTTGATTTCTAGTAGAGCGATCAGTGGCACCTGCTTGGTCATCTTCATCCTTGCGGCGTCTACGCCTGGGAGGTTCATCAGCTGAAGTTGAGCTATCATCTTCGGAGTAGGGGACAGGGCTACCTCCAGCATTCTGATGCTGCTGTTGAGCAAGTTGGGCCATGAGGTCAGCATTAACTTGCATTTGCTCAGCAAGTTGCCTTCTGCTTTTCGTAAGCTCTTTTATCAAGTCATTCAATTCTGATCGTGAAACAGCTTCCGCTTGGTTTTGGCTGGAGGGCCCCGTGCCTCGAATTGCTTGTTGATCGTTAGGTCCAAGTTGTTGAACACTAGCGGTTTCGCGGGCATCTACATTTTGGGAGGTCGATCTTGTTCGTGGTCTTCCCATGGTAGAGTCGTTGGTTGTAACTCTGAGTAGAATCAACAGATGCCTTATGAATAATTACGGATCTTCTTCGAGGGATTTATGCAATCCAGTAGCTACAAAGTAGATCCTCACAACCTGAGAATTCGGCTCTCAGTGAAAGCACCAAAATGTTAGCGCCAAAATTGGTCACTAACACCCTTAGAGAGTTTGTGTAGAGAGATTAATGAAGAAAATAAATTAAAATAGAGAAGATAATATAAATTAAAATGCGGGAGACGAGAACACAGAATTTATAGTGGTTCGGCGTTGTAGCCTACGTCCACTTTGATGTTGATCCTTTATTTCTTCACTTTTAAACTTGATTACAGATACAATCTGCTTTTAAGTATTCGAATACAATTGTGAAATAAAAGTAGAAGTCTTGGATGAGGTTTGGATGAGGCAGAGTCTCCCCTGTGTTCTCTGAAATCTGATCCTGTTTTCTGCGCCCCTGCCTCTCTATTTATAGACGAAAGTGGGTTGGACTTCCCTGGTGGGCCAGGTGGCCGAATAACTTGGTCCAAGTAGTTTATGTACTATACGCCGAACCAGGGAGCCCGGACAAGGCATGCCGAGTCTTCCTTCTTGTACTGAACGAAGCATGCCGAGCCTTCCCTCCTTATGCCGAACGAGCCATGCCGAGTCTTCCCTCTTTAGACCGAGCGAGGCGGTTGAATGAGAGATGCAGGTCGAATGGGGCATGAATGTCGAACGATCGGGGTTCGCCGAATCAAGCCAGAATGCCGAACCATCTAGGCTCGCCGAACGTACTTGGCCGAACGCATGTGGGAGGCCGAACAACCTTTCTTTTTTGGCCGAACGATCTTAATTGACCGAACGGAATTCGATGCCGAACGTATCCTGGATGCCGAACGTGTCCTGGATGCCGAACGTGTCCTAGAGGCCGAACAACCTAATTTGGCCGAACGCTCTCCTGATGCCGAGCGCTACTTTGTGCCGAGCACTCCTTTCTGGCCGAGTACTAAGTTGCCTGGTCAATCCCTTGGGAAACACTTGCCGAAACCCCAAGGTGAGTTTAACTCACTCACATCTGGAATATTAGTTAATCTAAATAGTCAATATTTAAATGATTGCTTGATTGGATGAATATGATTGAATTGATATATATTGTTGTGCTAATATCTGTGGATGCAGGGAAACAGGTTGGAGGGATCCAACTGGATCCCTCACAAATAGAAATTAATTTATATTTTGCGATATACATTATTTATTGTTCTGTGATAATTTGTTTAGATCTTGTTATGTTACGTTTTATTTATATGCTGTGATGAATTAAATTGAAAATTTAAATTGTGTTGTGTTGTGAATAGGTGAATACAACCTAAAATTTTTAAATATAAATAGATGAATTGGGTTAAAAGGAAATTAAAGACATTCTTAAGTAAAGAATTTAAAGGGAATTTAAATCAAGTGATTGGTTGATAAATTAAGGTGTTTGAAATTGTGGTTTAAAAAGGGAATTGGGAATTGTTAAAAAATTAATAGCGAGATTTATTTTAAAGGATGTGAAGCGTGCTTTCTCCTAGAAATTTTATTTTGTTTTAAGAAAGTTTTAAATTATAAATTTGCAGTTTAAGTATGTTTGAATATTTTAGAAAGAAATATTATTTTAAATTGTGTTTAAGTGAAAGCAAATATTTGATTTAGTAATTATGGTATTTATTATTTTTAACAGGTAAAGTAGTATTAAGTTTTCCAAGAAATTATAATATAAATATTAATTCAATATCTTTGTTTTAAAAACCAAATTTGAATTATAGTACTTGAGAAACCCCTATATATTTCCTTACGTATTATTTTCCATTAAATAATTTTCCTAGAGCTTATTTTAAATATTTTAAACGTATGTTTCAAAGTGATTTCCAGGAGATAGCAATGTGTTTAAAATAAAAGGAGCTATTTTTAAAGTATGGAAAGTAATTTTACGGGATGAACGTAAAATTGATTTAGGATAAATCGTGTTGGATTGATAAAAAGAATTCTTTGGTTATTCTAGGATGGAAGTGTATTTCCCTGAGATGCCAAGTACGTTCTTAAAGCTGATTTTTGAAAAGTTAAAAGTTTGCAGTTTTATTAAAGAATGATTTCAAGAAATATTTTAAGTTGTAAGAATTTTTAAAAATAGACATTTATCAAAGTAGCTATATAAGTAACTATTTTAAAAAAAAAGGGTAATTAGAACTATGTTTAAAGAATATTATTATTATTTGTACTTTGTAAAATGGTTCTATTTTGAACATAATCAAACGAAGTTTATATGAAACTTGTATAGGATTTCATAGTTTTATTTAAAATCTAGTATGACTTAACTTATTTTAAATACAATTGTTTATATTTCATTAAGTAGTTTTATTCGAAATATTTTTAAAGGTATATATATATTTTAAATTAAGTATGTAAGTATATTTGATATAAATGGTTTCAATGTATTTTGAGGGATAAAGTATTTAAATTAATTTAAACCTTAAATATGGGTACTTGGATGTTTCAGAGGGAATAAAGATTTTGAGAATCTATTCCATGAGGAAATTGGGTTTGAAAAGTGTTTTAAAAAGGGATTTTGAAATTGGAATTATATCTTGTAAAGACATTTTGAGGAAATAAATAATGTGGGAAATTATTTAGAGTATGATGGATGTTTGTGAATGTTAATTGATAGTCAAATCACCGACTATCAATATTGGACAAGTGCGTTGATCGTTTCGAAGAGACCGGGATCGAGATTTATTTCTCAAAAACCACTTCGATCCGGTTTGTACGTTTCATGGAAAAACGTGTTTGGAGTCAAAGATGGAGTAGTGAAGTGCAAGGGCTAGTCGCTACTAATCCTGAGGATATTTCCAAAATGGATGTAGTAGGAGTAGTGCCTTGGGTTCCGTTCGAACCCGGGACGGACTTGTATGGACGAATGCTTTCGGAACATCGTCAGGTGGACGATGGGCATTCTAAGTGAAACGTTCTAAAGGTAACTCTTAGCCTCAAGCCTCATCAAATGGGAATGATTGAAAATCAGGGGTTATGCAGCAAGGCTTCGTGGGTAGCCCCCACTTGAGGGTAAGGTCATCCCGGTCTAGATGTCCCTTTTTATTTCGGCTTAGTGGTGCGGTTGCTGATCCCAACCGCGGGGTGATCTTATTCGAAACTGTCCAGTAAGGGATGGTTCCGGTCTTGTGTTACAGGGGAGCGGGCGTACTCCTCGGTACTGTGATCTAGACCACGTACTGTGACAGTTGGTACCCCAGTGCCTAGTCATTAGTTGGAATCCATTCTCCCTACGAGCCTTGTACGAGTTTTGTTTGTATTACCCACTCTGTGGCTAGTAGCTGGAATTTAATCATGTAACAATTTCGGCTATTTTATAAGTATTTTTATATAGACCCTATTATAATATCAGAGGATTTCTATAAAAAGTGTTTTAGCTATCGTAAGATAAAAACCAGACATGTTTATTTGTGGCGTGGTCTTACGAGATGCTTTTGTTTTCAAAAGGATTTTTGAAACTTTAATAATCAATTTGGATGCATTATTATCAGCTGGTATTCCAGACTGACTCGGGTGTTGTTTAATTATAATGCTCGGGTCAGACCGAGTATTATATGTTCAGGACAGGATGCTATGGGGCAGGAGAGGAGCTGGAGTTCGAGACGTATTATCTGTACTAGTATAAATATCCGCTGCTATGATTGTATGACTGTCTGACTGGTAATATTGTTTTGTATGAGATACTCTGATGATATGATGTATAAAACAGATATGGTTTCATTTTATGTAAAGGTCTATTATTTACTATTATATTTTATTCCACTGCGACTGTGAGATTCTGATATTGTATAGTTTCTTCTTCTTTTATCTCTTCTTCTTTAACCACAATGGTTCGTATTTCTGTTCCACTTGAGTTAATTGATGTAGAATAGGGTTGATTCAAGGGGTACGGATTTGCGGGCTGTGATAGGTAATTAATTTAATTCATTCTAAATTAATGATAGATGGTGTGATCAATAGATCATTGCTTATGTATGAATGATTAATATTGGTTGCCACGTATGGTTTGCAATCTCAGCAATGAGATGAGTAATGTTGTATGATATGGATGCATTGGTTGCATTGTGATGAAGATATAGATCATCTGTTTATAATGATATGAATTATCTGTTGGTGATAATAATGTTAATTATCCATTGTTATGTTGTGAATTATCTACCTGTGTGTATATAGATAATGAAATGCAATTGTTTTAAACATTAAAACAACTTGGCCTTAAAAGACACGTTTTGGATTTCGATGAGACCGGGATCGGATTTCCATATTTGGATATCCGAAAACCACATCGATCTAAAGTAACGTTAGGTCGTGAATCTCAAATGAAGATGAAGATTCAGAGTGCAAGGGTTATTGTTGTTAACTCTGAGGGTGACTCCAAAATGAGTGTAACAAGATAATGCATTTGGTTTCGTTCGAACCCGGAACGAACTTGTATGGATTGAATGCTTTCAGAACATCGTCAGGTGGATGATGAGAATTCTAAGTGATATGTCCTATAAAGGTAATCGTAGCCTCAAGCCTCATCAACCGGGAATGGCTAAAACAAGGGAGGTGCAGCAAGGCTAAGTGGGTCATGCCCAATTAGGATGAGATTTACCCCTGTCTAGATGTCTCTTTATTTCGGCTTAGTGGCGCGGTTGCTGATCACAACTACGGGGTGGTCTTGTTCAGAACTGTTCAATAAGGAATGGTTCCGGCTTTGTATTGCAGGGGAGCAGGCGTACTCCTCGGTACGGTGATCTAGGCCACGTACTGTGACGGGCGGTACCCCAGTAGCCCTGCCATTGATGGAATCCAAAATCCAATAAGTGCCAACGGTTTTATTGTATTACCCACTTTTGTGGCTAGTAGCTGGAATTTAATGAATGTAATAATTTCGGCTATTTCTTATTTACTTGAAAACCCTAGACACTATTATAATATCATTGGATTTCCTATCAAATGTTTTGGTTAGCGTAAGGTAATTTTTTTTCCATGTTTATGTGTGGGAAGTCTTACGTGATACCTTTTCTTTTCAAAGGTTTTTAAAAGTTAAGCAACTTTAACCTGTTACTCACACCAGACCCATGTCTGACCCGGAGTTTATTTGTGTTTTCTTTACACTCTTGGGTACTCAAATTTTTACGAGTAGTAAAGGGATTCAGGTTAGCTATGACGAATTGTGGGGGAGCAATGAAGCAGGAGGCTTCTGCGTATAGATATATAGTTTTCCGCTGTCTGGTATCTCTGAGTGTTTATCTGTAATGTATTGAGTTGTAATAACTAGACAGGTGTTTTATAACTGTCTAGTACGTGTTGTATATGTCTTTGTAACTCTGATAATTGTTGTATACTATGTAATACTTATGTTATTAATATAATTTATTCGTTCCGTTGTTTAGATTCTGTTGTTGTTTCTTCTTTCTCTTCTTTCTTTTCTCCTTTCTATCCCTTTCTTTCTTAAGATGATACGAGTTTTTGTGGTGAAAAAGTCGGTCGTCTCATTTGGTATCAGAGAACTAGGTTGAGCGAATACCTAGTGTCTGAAGTGGTGTCTATCTTGAGAGAGCGTATTTGTATTTTTAATATATATATATATATATATATATATATTTATATTTATATTTTATTTCTACCTATTGTTGGGTTACCCGTACAGGTTTTCCAATATAAGTTATAAAGGTAGATGAGGTAGTGGTGTGTGTAACACAACTACCATTGGTTGGAGTTTGAATGTTTGAGGTTGGAAGTGTATCTGTCGAGACTGTAGACCTAATACCGTCTCGAGTGAGCTTTGTTGTGGTGGAGGAATTCATCGATCTTTGAAGGAAACCTTTTAAGGTTCGGAGTTCATCTTTGAAGTGCAGAGTTGATTTTGGATCTGTCGACGGGGCAGAAGTAAGCGACTGATGGTATCTTGATACCTTAGGAAGTAATAACTGTGTGATGAGATGCAGTGACTATGGATATTTCCGAAGATGTTTCTTTAGAACAAGGGTAAGGAGGTGAATCTGCTTGGTGTTGTGGCTGAGTCCAGCAGAATGTTCTGTTTGCTTTGAAGTCCGAGTTTCTCGGAGAGCTTTGGATTGGGAATTCTTTGGCTTTGGTGTTAGCGGTGCAGCTCGGAGTGTTCTGAGTTGGTAGGAAGTCTTCTGACTGGGTAATTTTTCTGAAATGGAGTTCAGAAGCAGCAGTGTAGATACGTTTCTTTGGTGAATTGGATAGGCCAGCATAAGCTGTTCGAATTGGTTAAGAGAGAGCAGTTTCTTTGGAATTAGGCTGAGTTGATCGCAAAAGTGACTTGCGATAGTTAATTGTTCTTTTGTATTGTTGGAGTTGTCCGGATGTCTTCAGGGAAGTCAGGGGTTTGTCCACATCTGGAGATCGAGTTTCCTTTCCAGGATTGGTACCGGTGGTTCAGTTAGTAGATGGATGGTTCCTTGAGATAGAAGTTGGTGAAGCAGCTCAGGTTTCAGAGGAGTTTTTGAGTTTTCTTTGTGGATTTGTGGAACCATATTTCTGTGCTGAGTTGTCTAGTCTGTGCTCGTGCTCTTCGTCAGCATTTTCGTCTGTTTCGGACCAGAGTTGTGCAGCGGAAGCAGTTGAGGTGCATTTGTTTTTCTTTTTCGGATAAGGAGAAGGTTGTTCTGTCTTCTGTTGTTGAGGAGTAGAGTTTGTGTTCCTGGTTTTGGATTGATCTTGAGGAGATCATGGTGTTGGGTTGTTTTGATCCAGTCTATTTATAGAGGCATTAGCAAGTGTTGGGCTGATCAGGAAGGATGTTTGTAGCCCAGGATCGTCCGAAGAGTTTTTATGGATAAGAGGCGGAGGAATTTGGATTCTGGAGTCGGAGATTGGGTTTTGGTTAAGTTTTTCTCCGATCCAAGGAGCTATAAGTTTTGGTAAGTCTGTGAATCTAGCTCCGAGGTGTTTTGGGTTTCTTCTGTGATTGGTAAGATAAGTGTTTGGTTTTCAAGAGTTGAATTGCCAGTTTGGATAACTGGGATTCAGTATGTTTCACGTATCTCTGAGGGAGTACGTGCTTGATATTTCTGGTTGTAGAACCAGCAGTTCTAGAGGTTTGGTTGTTGAGTCAGACTCGTCTGTAGTCTGATATTCTGTTTAGAATTGTTGATAGGAGCTCTGTAGTTTAGTAGTATTGATTGTCTGGATTCTATAGAGTGAGTATCCCGATATTTATACCGGGGAAACTCGTAAAAGTTCTATCCAAAATTCTTTCGAATAATTAGATTTGTTCTGATTGTGCCAATTGGTTGCTATGGTTGTTGGCATATGATTAAGATATGTTGTGTTTTAAAATAAATCTTTAATGAGATTATTAAATTACCTTTGTTTTAAATTGCGGAGACGAAATTCTTTTAAGGAGGGAGGATTTTAATATCCCGGAATTTATGGCAATATAAATTTAATAATCTATGTTTAAATTTAAATTAATTTGATAATTTTTGTTAATAAATTTGATTTGTTTCAATAATCTTCTTTATTTATATAATTAATTTGTGAATTTATCTTTTAATAAGTTAATAAACTGTTTTCTATTTATAATATGTATATCCATTTATATATATATATTAAATAGATAAGTTTGGTTTAAAATTTAACTAGTGTAGCATATTTTCTAATTTTAATATTTTGAATTTGGAAAATTGTGATTTATTTTTGACTTAAGCTTTTCAAAACTATTTTAATAAAATAACTAAATGATTTTAAATATATAAGATAAATGTTTTATTTGTTTAAATTATATTTTGGCCTAAGTTTGTATATTAAAACAAGTTATAAATGTTTTTTTATTCTTTTTAAAATATTGATAAATAAATATAATTTGTAGAATAAGTATGAGGATTTAAAATACAATTTAAAATATGAATCATGTATTCATTTAAATAACAAATAGGTTACAATCTCCTTTATAATTTATTTTAAATGATTAAAAATGTTATTATCAAATAATTAATTTGTATATTGTTTTTATTTATAATAATACTTTATTTTATTCTTTAAAAATTATTTATCTAAACATAACAAAGTATTAAAACTAATTAACTATGTTTGAACTTTCTTTAACACTTAATCAAAATACTTATCACTTAAAGGACAAATGTAAACTAAATATCATTTTAAAATGACAAGTGTAAAAATTGAGACATGTGTCTTGTTTAATTTTATTTTTCTTAGTTTTTAAAAGTAAATCATAAAGAAAGTTATATAAACATACATTTTCCCATTTCCTTCCTTTCTCTCATCTTCATTTCTTAACAAAGAAAATTGTTTTCAGCTGAAACCCCTTTCCCTTTAAATGTTCTTCAAAACCATTTCTTTTCTTCTTCAATATTTCATATCAACTTCTATAAACAAACTTGCATGCAACAAACAAAGCAAGCAAATCTGCATTCCATTTCAAGCAAGCTACCTGCATGCAAAAATTAAAGCCTGCATTTTTTCAAAAATCTGGAAAATAAAGCAAGAAGTCTGCATTTCTTCTTCAATCTGCAACCTGGGAAATTTGCATCTGCATTTCTTTTAAAAATCTGGAAATAATGCAAACAAAGGCCTGCATTTTTTTGTGAACTAGAAGGTAGCAATTACATGCAAGATAAAAACACATCTGCAAGCAAGTTTTAAAGCATTCAAGCTTTCTGCAAGCATTTCAAACAAGTTTGTAAAAGGATGTTCTACATGTTCAAAATAATTTTGCTCTGCTCTGCATTTTAAAACAGGTGAGTAACTCATTTCTTTTTAAAAATTTATTTAAGTAGGTAAAAAGTTGATTCATGCTTTTATTTAGAAATGACTAAACATTTTGAATTTTGTCGTGTATATGTTTATGTTGGAGTAAGGTGCATTCTGTTTCACTTAAGTTCTGACTAATAGTTGATAAAAAATCCTTTATCGTTGATTTGTATACTGCTATGTTTTAATCATTGAATTATGAGATGGTGGTTATTTAATTGATTTGTAATCAATTAATGGTGAAGTTAAGCAGGATTATAATGATGAAGTAATTAATTTAATTCATTTTAAATTAATTAGAGAATAGGTAATTAATTTAATTCATTTTAAATTAATTATAGATGGTGTGATCATTAGATTATTGCTTATGTATGAATGATTAATATTGGTTGCCATGTATGGTTTGTAATCTCAGCAATGAGATGAGTAATGTTGTATGATATGGATGCATTAGTTGCATTGTGATGAAGGTATAGGTCATCTGTTTATAATGATATGAATTATCTGTTGGTGATAATAATGTTAATTATCCATTGTTATGTTATGAATTATCTATCTGTGTGTATATAGATAATGAAATGGAATTGTTTTAAACTTTAAAACAACTTGGCTTAAAAGACACGTTTTGGATTTCGATGAGACCGGGATCGGATTTCCATATTTGGATATCCGAAAACCACATCGATCCAAAGTAACGTTAGGTTGTGAATCTCAAGTGAAGATGAAGATTCAGAGTGCAAGGGTTATTGTCGTTAACTCTGAGGGTGATTCCAAAATGAGTGTAACGAGATAATGCCTTCGGTTTCGTTCGAAACCGGAACAAACTTGTATGAATTGAATGCTTTCAGAACATCGTCAGGTGGACGATGAGAATTCTAAGTGATATGTCCTATAAAGGTAATCGTAGCCTCAAGCCTCATCAATCGGGAATGGTTAAAACAGGGGAGGTGCAGCAAGGCAAAGTGGGTCATGCCCAATTAGGACGAGATTTACCCCTGTCTAGATGTCCCTTTTATTTCGGCTTAGTGGTGCGGTTGCTGATCACAATTGCGGGGTAGTCTTGTTTGAAACTGTTCAGAAAGGAACGGTTCCGGCTTTGTGTTGCAGGGGAGCGGGCGTACTCCTCGGTATGGTGATCTAGGCCACGTACTGTGACGGTCAGTACCCCAGTAGCCCTGTCATTGATGAAATCATAAATCCAATAAGTGCCAACGGTTTTGATTGTATTACCCACTTTTGTGGCTAGTAGCTGGAATTTAATGAATGTAACAATTTCGGCTGTTTCTTATTTACTTGAAAACCCTAGACACTATTATAATATCACTGGATTTCCTATCAAATGTTTTGGTTAGCGTAAGGTAAAAACTTTTCCATGTTTATGTGTTGGAAGTCTTACGTGATACCTTTTCTTTTCAAAGGTTTTTAAAAGTTAAGCAACTTTAACCTGTTACTCACACCAGACCCATTTCTGACCCGGAGTTTATTTATGTTTTCTTTAAACTCTTGGGTACTCAAACTTTTACGAGTAGCCAAGGGATTCAGGTATGCTTTGACGAATTGTGGAGGAGCAATGGAGCAGGAGGCTTCTGCGTATAGATATATAGTTTTCCGCTGTCTGGTATCTCTTAGTGTTATCTGTAATGTATTGAGTTGTAATAACTAGACAAGTGTTTTATAACTGTCTAGTATGTGTTGTATATGTCTGTGTAACTCTAATAATTGTTATATACTATGTAATACTTATGTTATTATAATTTATTCGTTCCGCCGTTTAGATTCTGTTGTTGTTTCTTCTTTCTCTTCTTTCTTTCATCCTTTCTATCCCTTTCTTTCTTAAGATGATACGACTTTTTGTGGAGAAAAAGTCGGGTCGTCTCAGGGGTTATTGTAAAGACTTAACTGTAATGACCCGTAATTTTCAATAATTAAAATAAACTTAATTTAATAAATTTTTGTGATTTAATGTTAGAAGAAATAAAAATTTGTGATTTAATAATAAGAATATAACGGGAACGCAATGTAATACTATAAATTTAAGGTAATTGATAACTGCTTTAAATGTAGTTCCAATTAATTGAAATAATTAAGAAGTTATAATTGGTTATAGATTTTAAATTAATTTTTAATAATGTGTATGTTAATTTATAATTGATTTAAAGAGTAATTAACAATTTAAATGTTGATTAATTAATGAAATAATGTGCAGTAAATTGTAATTGGGTAGAAGTATTATAGTGTAAGTTGTTTTAACATTTATTTGTAAATAATAAACTTACAAATGTTTTTAAATGTAGAAATGGTGACAATTGTTATTTGTTACCAAATTAGTTAATCAATTACAACTAAATGTAGACAAATGTTACATTAATATAAGATAATACAATAACTGCATTGGGAATGTAATAAAATATAAAAAATGTTAATTACACTCATAAGGCAATAAACTGATTTAATAATAAAAGAGTGAAACCAAGATAAATCAACTTATTGGGATTTTAAATTCTGTTTAATGTAGAAATCTACAAAATTTCAATATCATTGTAAAATTGAAATTAATAAACAAAAGATGATAATTGTGAAATGCCAACGTAATAAGATATAACGCAGTGTAAAATATGCATAGAGTAATGAATGATGAAATAAAAAGGATTGAAATCAAACTAAATCAATTTACTGAAATTAAATTATATTTAACTGAATTTAAATTTCAGTTGAAATTGGACATGGTAACTGATGTAATAATTAACACTGAAATTATATTTTTTGAGAAAATTAACACTGAAATTATATGTAGACTTGTTTTAAATTATTGTAGATTTCTAAGTGATCAAAAATGATGAATATTTTTAATTATTAAATTTAAATGAAAAATTGATTTAATTAATTTAATCTTAATTTATTTAATTAATGTGAAAATAGCCATATTGACCACTGTCTCGGTTTTCGACGAAACCAGTTTCATCGGACCCGTAACGGTAAATTTTTGTAAGATTTCAAGTTTCGTAGCGATCATACTTGTCGTTTGATCGTACAGACTCGAAACGCATAGAAATCAAATTAATTGAATTCAATTGAAATCAATTTGAAATAAGTTGATTTTAAAGCCAACTTCTTCATACGATAGTATTTGGACTTGAAACCTGTTCCATTGAGTTTTAAATTATTGAAAACATCTATTTTGATATATGAGATAACCCACTTTTGTTTTCGGAAGCGAAACGTGCTTTTTGGGTCGTATTTATCATTTCAAATCAATTCGGGTATTATTCATTTCTTATCGGCTTCGTTAGTGTATATTGTTCTGTTCTAACCCTTGCAGCCTTTCTATTTTTGATTCCATTATTATGTAAATATGTTTTCGATCAGCTTCTCCTTCTTCCCAATGGCTACAGGTACAAACCCTAAATCCAAAATTAAAAATCAATTTCAAAATCAAACTCCTCTGGGCCATATCAAATTATATATCGATTCGAAGCTCTCGACGAGCGTAATTTACTGGTGTGATTCATTTTCAATTCAAATTACCGTTTGTTTAGAATTTGTGAATAAATTCGGCTATCTATTTCTTGGGTTTCACGATCGACGGTGGATCTTCAACAATTTGGCGATTGGGTGGTGCTGGAGTGTAGAGGGGGCAGAATGGAGTTGATCCATGGTGTTCATTTTTGGCGAAGTGGTTGAAATAGAATAGGAGAACATACCGTCACGGCGGCGCTGGCTTTAGGGTTAGGCAAAGGTGACCGTCGTGGCATAGGCACATGCGGCTTGGAGTAGGGGAGGTAGCGGGAGGTTTGGATGAGGTCGTAGGCGATCATGGCTGCGGCAAAAATTGCCTAAACATTGGCGGCTATTCTCTGGTGAGCAACGCTAGGGTTACGGAGAGATGATGTACGAAGGAGATGTGTATAGTTTTTTTAATATTATTATATTTGTTTTAATTATATTATAACTTTAAATCGGCGTATCTTATTCAGACGAGGTCGGATTTATGCGTGTTTTGTTCCGCTACGATCGTATCAAATTCTGAACATTTTGGCTCAGGTTTGGTCGAATTCTGAGACTGTTCAAATTTGGGCTTTATTTTGAATTTTAAATTGATTTAAAATCAAAGGTGAGTGTTTTTACCCACTCATGACTACTATACTCTTATATTAGTTAAATTAAATTTATGATGTGATTAGAAATTAACTGATTGACTTTTGGTATGTTTAAATTGTCATTCTAGTTTAAATTGACTTTTATTGCAATTAATTATCGTTTAATTTAATATTTAATTTAAATTATCCATTTAATACCTGTTGTTGATTATCAGTTATTTATGGATGTTTATTGATTTATATGGATGATGATTATAATGGATGTTGATTGTTGATATTGGATGTCAGGATATTGTTTTTTATATTGTTATTACACTATAAGTTCCCTATGAGTTGAAATGATACATACTCGAACGGTCAATAGATTAAGGAAAAATCGTTATGGGTTGAAATGATAGACTCGAGCGATTTTATGGATTTTTATTTAATTCAGGATTACACTTTGAAATGATATATAGCCGTAAGATTGTAAATTGCGGATTGAAATGATAAATATCTGTATCACTTGACCATAGGGTAGAAAATTATATACGGACACCGGATTGGTTAAATTAAATGATTTTTGAATCTTTAAATTTTGAATTCAGTTAACTGATATTTTGAAATATAAATTTGATTTGTATAAACTGAATTATTTTCGATAATCTAAGCGTTAATGCTGAAAATTGAAATTGATTTAATGGATTGTTCAAAGGATTTAAATTCGAATTTCATGTTGAAGTGTCAAAAATAAATGAATTTATTGGAATTGAGTTATTAAAAATGTTTAGATATAACTTTGAAATCTATTTTAAATTAATTTAAGCTATTTTAATAAATTTAAACTTTTTAAATCAATTCAAACTATTTTAATTTATTTTAATCTATTATAACCTATTTATCCCAATTTAATCTATTTCTAAAATTAAATTTATGTAATTTATTTAATCTTTTTTAAATATATTTAATGAAATTTTAATCTATTTAATCTATTTTAAATTTATGTAATCTATTTTAAATCTATTTAATACAATTTGATCTATTTAATCTGCTTTAAATTTATTTAATCTATTAAAAACCTATTTAAGATAATTTAAATCCATTAAATCTATTTTAAATCTATATAAATCATTTTAAATATAATTAAATCAAATTTAAATCTATTTAAACTATTTTTACTATTGAAATTATTTCAATCTATTTTAAACTAATTCTAAAACTATTAAACTATTTATGACTACCTAAACTATTTTCTAAAATTTCAAACTGTGTAAAGTTGAAGTATTTATACTTTAATCCTTGATGATGATACAACCGAAGTTAGAATTTGGAATCGATACCTTTTCTAAAATGACATATTTGAGTAAATATGATGTTGAAGGTGAATATGATTTTTAGGTGAATATGATTTTAAAAGTGAATGTGATTTTGAAAGTGAATATGAATTGAAATGATATGGTTTCGAGAATATGATATTTTGATATCAATTGGGAATTGACTTTTTGAAATGTAAAAGAACCATCCGGTGTGAAATAAGCATTTGGTTGTTAAAGAGACCAGGATCGGATACTGTCATACTCTCTGCCAATACCGAAAACCACTTTAAAAACTGTGCACGTGGTGGAGATTCTGGAAATGAAGTAGGAAGGTTTGGCGAACGATTCTGTTTAAGGTATTTACGTTACCTTGACTCCCGTGAGTCAGCTTGATGTGGCTAAAATAGAAGCCATACCGGGTCAAGTGAGGTCATTCCTCCCATCAGACACATTTCTTCAATGTCATTCTATTACTTTGTGATTGATTTGGTGGCCAACCCTTGATTTTGATCGGGGAGTGTGTTCAGAGGTTGGTGTTGTAGCTGCTATGCATTACCACTAATTTGGATCTGTAAAACGATAGAATCCTAACCTAGGGATTGCCTCGCGTGCCTTTTCATATTCCTTATCGTGCCTTCTACGAGTTTGGTTTGTACCATACTTATGGAGTGCCCTCTGATAGTCCTCCAGTTTACGAAGGAATTACGGTACTATATACACTATGGAAATATATAAAATGTGTTAAGGGGGATACAGGTAATGCCTTAACGCTATTTTAATACTTTACTTTACTGTAGACACTATTATAATTGCATAATGTACTACATAGTAGATAGTTTAACGGATCCTTAGGAGATGGGAATCCCGAACATCTCTTGAGTCATTGCACTCACATTGACACTGAATAGGAGATGTCAAAACCCGTAAACATCTCGGACGCCGTTACACTCATATTATTTACTATTGATTTAACTTACATAAGATCTTTTAGTTCAGGCTCGAGTGTTTTGTCTTTTCAATTCGCTCGGGTCAGCTTGAGTTTTTTAGTTTATTGAAGACTGCTTTCTGAAGGACGAAGACGAAGATTTTGTACCATTATTATTTACTATACTTATTTCATTGCATCATATTGTTCCATTGCATTTATTCATTATTTATTCTGCTTGTATGTAATTCTGATATGTATCATAAAAGTATAATCAATATTACTAGTAAACAGCTTCATGAACTGTTTATTGATTATTATACTTTGTCATTCCGCTGCAAGATTATGTATTTGTTTCTTCCTTTCTCTTCTTTTTCTTATTTACCCCATAATAATCTGCCCCTTTGAATTGTTTGAGTTTGATTTGTGTGGTTTATCATCAATTTAAACCATCCAAAAAATAGGTCGTTACAGTTGGTATCAGAGTTTTTGTTTAGCGATAACCTTAGCTTTGTGGGGTTTGACTCAAATAAAACAGGGTAGTAATACTCTAGAATGAGTCACTGGGTGTACATATATGAGAGTGTATTTTTTAGTGTTATAAAGGTTTTTTATATTATGTTAATTTGTTCTACTTTATATTTATAAATTCTGGTCGGTACATAGGACGCTATGACATCGACAGGGATTTCTAAACACCAAATAGGATAGACAACACAATATTTGTTTTGAAATATATGTGAATGAAATAATTTTACTTAGTATTATATTTTGTACATAAAAGAATAATTTTATAAATGATATAGTGGATGTGATGTGTTGTTTGTTAGGTAGTAAAATTTATAAATATTGATCGAAAAATAAGATTTACAAATAAAATGGATATAAATTGGAAATTGAGAACTTAAGTTTCGGGATTTTGAAAATATCTTTCAAAAGATTTTGGAATGTAATATTTATATTATTTAGAAGAATTTTCTGATATAAATATTCAAGATGATTTGAAAGAAATGTTTTAAAAGAAATTTTTTAAAGGAAATAAGTTCTGTATTTCCCTCTCTATCGCTGGAAAATAATTTCGATGGTGAGTCCATGCAGCATCGACGCTCATTTTCAAGATTCAAAGTGGGAAGACCATTAGACTAGTTTTACTGCACATTGATAAACGAATCTGGAAATTAATTTCTAAACTTTGATTATATATATAAGGTATGAGCGTGTGTGTGTGTATTATTTTAAAATAATTGAAAAGGAACCCGGTATTTAGTTCTCAAGTTTTTTGCAAATTGGAAATTTCAACTGTTATAATGAAATGAAATCTTGAATATTTTAATAATTGGAAACTTTTAATATGTGTAGTTAGAAACTAGATAAATGAAATAGATAAGAAATTGAAATTTGTAAACTGTAAATAAAAGGGAAATGAAAATAAGGAAATGTAATTTTTGAACATTTTGTTAATAAAATAAATATGATAACCCGTGTAACTTTCTATTACATTCTAAAAGACATATATATATAACTTACCAACATGTTACAAGTAAAAATGTTAATGAGAATTTGTAATAGAATATTATACAAGTAAAACTTGGAAAAAAATGAAAAGTGTTCAGTGGAATTACTTCTATATATAAGAATTCAAATGTTATAAATTGTTATAAACCAAAGTTAATAGTTTGAAATGCTACTAATTAAATGCAATAAAAGTGAATGATGTAAGAAAAATGATTATAAACTTAGTTTAATATTTTAAGCTATTTATAATCAAATTTAATGGTATAGGTGGATATTGTAAGTAAATAATTATAAGCCTGAATTAATATTGAAACCATTTATAAATAAAATGAGTACTATATAAATTGAATGATTATAACTTCAGAGAACATTGGAAATGACTTAGAAATAGTGTTAATATTCAATAATACTATATATGGAAGAATGAATGTGAAAAAGAAATAATCTATAAATGGTAAATTGAATTGTAAAGAAACTTACCTAATAATGTACAATACAATAATTGAAATAAAAATAACTTATTTAAGCAATGAATGTAAAGTAATAAAATGAAAGAAAATGGCACCACATGAATAAAGGGAAATGAACTTTGGTAAATAATAACAAATGTAAATTAATGAAAATAAACATTATATGAATGAGAAAAGGAAAGTAAATGATGAAAAAAAGGAAAAGCAAACCAAATTGTACGTGTGAAGTAAACTGAAATAAAATGTATGCAATACTTTAATAATGAATTCATTTATGATCCAAATAATTGAAATGGATCTAACTTATATAAGCAAAGGATGTAAATTAATGAAATAAGCCTTACATGAATGAATGAAAATTAAAATTTTGTAAGTAATGAACGTGAATTAAAGAAAATCATTGTACGAAAAAAATTAACAATAAATGGTGTGAAAAGATAAATAGATTAAACATAAAAATGTGTTAAATTCTTTGTTTGTTGGGCTTAAGGATTGGTTGGGAAAGGATACTTCTATTTTGTATAGAAATGTATAAATAATCTATAAAGTTATCTACGGCTATTGAGTGAATGGTTTACTTCATAGTTTATTTATCATGTTATATGATAAGAAGTTCTGAACCCGAACAAACCATTTGTTTTGGTTGCTATGGATGGATGATTGTTCTCTTTGTTGAAAATGGTGTTCATACTATTATTTCCAAATGATGAATATTATATTGTGATGATTTGTTTGTTATTTATTGAATAACTTAAATATTTCACTTTTACATAATTATTAACCCTTTTGGATTATATAAGTGAAATATAGGTATAGAAGCAATAACTACTGCTTTTGGTTTCGTAAAATAAGCGTTGTTTGCCTGACAAATGGGTACGTTCTCAGATTACGGTTTTTTAGCGATATTATATTGTTTTTTCCGTGGTTTGGGATATTTTATTTTGAAAAATATGATATATTTTGTTATTATTGATATTATTATTTCTCCCGGACCTCTCCGTACAAAAGAGACTCTACCGAAATTTTACATGAATTTTGGACTTAGAAAGTTTTTGTGACAAATAGAAATATTTTCCAACTTTTACTGAACTCATACATAAAAGGATTTAATCGTTATAAATTGATATTTTTTTAATTATTTAATTATGTGAATTAATTATTTATAAATTTAATATTTTGAATAAGAGATATTGATTAATTAATTCCTTCTTTTTCTTTTTTTCCTTTTCGAGGACGAAATATTTTGAGTGGGGAGAGTGTACTGACCCATAATTTTCGATAATTAAACAAAATTAATTTAATAAATTTTTATGATTAATTGTTGGAAGCAATAAAAATTTATGATTTAATAATAAGAATATAACGAGAATGCAATGTAATAGTATAAATTTAAGGTAATTGATTACTGCTTTAAATGTAATTCCAATTAATTGAAATGATTAAAAAGTTATAATTGGTTATAGATCGTAAATTAATTTGTAATAATGTGTTTGTTAATTTATAATCGGATTTAAAGAGTAACTGACAGTTTAAATGTTGACTAATTAATGAAATAATGTGCAATAAATTGTAATTAGATAGAATTAGTATAGTGTAAGTTGTTATAACATCTGTTTGTGAATAATAAACTTAAAAACGTTATTAAATGTAGAAATGGTGACAATTGTTATTTGTTACCAATTTAATTAATCAATTACAACTAATTGTAAATAAATGTTACATTAATGTGAGTTAATACAATAACTACAAACTGAGAATATAATAAAATGTACAGAAATGTTAATTACACTCATAAAGCAATAAATTGATTTAATAATAAAAGAGTGAAACCAAGATAAATCAACTTATTGGGATTTTAAATTCTATTTAATATAGAAATCAACAAAAATTCAATGTCATTGGGAAATTGAAATTAATAAATAAAAGATGGTAATTGTGAAATACCAATGTAATAAGATATAACCCAACGTAAAATATGAATAGAGTAATGAATGATAAAATAAAAAGGATTGAAATCAAACTAAATCAATTTATTGGAATTAAGTTATATTTAACTGAATTTAAATTTCGGCTGAAATTGGACACTGTAATTGATGTAATAATTAACACTAAAATTATGTGTAGACTTGTTTTAAATTATTGTAAATGTCTAAGTGATCAAACACGATGAAATTTGTTAATTATAAAGTTTGAATGAAAAAGTGATTTATTTAATTTAATATTAATTTATTTAATTAACGTGAAAATAACCATTTTGTCTACTGTCTCGGATTTTGACGAAACTTGTTTCATCGGATCCATAATGGTGAATTATTGTAAGGTTTCAAGTTTTATTGCGATCAGACTTATTGTTTAATCATACTGACTCGAAACGCGTAGAAATCGAATTAATTAAATTCGATTGAAATCAATTTGAAATAAGCTGATTTTAAGGGTAACTTCTTCAGACGATGGAATTTGAACTTAAAACCTGTTCCATTGAGTTTAAAATTATTGAAAACATCTATTTTGATATGTGGGATGACAGATTTTTTTTTGGAAGCGAAACGGGCTTTTCGGGTCATATTTCTTGTTTCAAATCAATTCGAATATTATTCATTTCTTATTGGGCTTCATTAGTATATATTGTTCTATTCTAACACTAGCTGCCTTTCTATTTGTGATTCCATTATTCTATACGTATTTTTCCTATCAGCTTCTCCTTCTTCCCAATGGCTACAGATACAAACCTTAAATCCAAAATCAAAAATCAATTTCTAAATTAAACTCCTCCGAACCATATCAAATTATATATCGATTTGAATCTCTCGAAGAGCGTAATTCACTAGTGTGACTCATTTTTCAACTTGAATCATCATTTGTCTAGAGTTCATAAATAAATTCTGGCCGTCCATTTCTTGGGTTTCGCAATCGACGGTGGATCTTAGATGATCTGGCGATCGGGTGGTGCTGGAGCATATAGGGGGCAGAATGGAGTTGATTCATGGTGTTCGTTGTTGACGAAGTGGTCGAAATTCGCCAGAATACACGAATGTTTAGTCACGGAGGCGCTAGCCTTAGCGTTAGGCGGAGGTGACCGGAGCGGCGTAGGCACGTGCGGCCTGGAGTAGGGGAGGTAGCGACATGTTTGGATGGGGTCGTAGGCGATCATCGCTGTGGCTAAAATTTCCTAAACAGTGACGGCTATTCCCTGGTGAGAGGTGCTAGGGTTACAGAGAGATGATGTACGAAGGTGACGTATATAGTTTTTTTTTAATATTATTTTATTTGTTTTAATTATAAATCGTATAACTTCTAATCGACGTATCTTTTCCATACGAGGTCGGATTTATGCACGGTTTATTCCGCTGCAATCGTATCGAATTCCAAATATTTTGGCACTGGTATAGTCGAATTCTAAGACTGTGAAAATTTGAGCCTTATTTTGTATTTTAAATTGATTTAAAAATAATTGTGAGTGTTTTAAACCACTCACAACTACTAGATTTTCTTACATTAGTTAAATTAAATTTGTGATGTGGTTAGAAATTAACTGATTGACGTTTGGCGTGTTTAAATTGTCATTCTAGTTAAAATTGACTTTTATTCCATTTAAATATCTTTTAATCTAATATTGAATTTAAATTATCAGTTTAATACCTGTTATTGATTATCAGTTATCTATGGATGTTTATTGATTTATTTGGATGATGATTGCGATGGATGTTGATTCTTGATATTGGATGTCTAGATGTTGTATTTTATATTGTTATGACACTGCAAGTTCCCTATGGGTTGAAACGATACATACCCAAACGATCTATAGATTAGAGAAAAATCGTTATGGGTTGAAATAATAGGCTCGGGCGATTTTATGGATTTCTATTTAATTCGGGGTTGCGGTTTGAAATGATATATAACCGTAAGATTGTAAATTGCTGATTGAAATGATAAATATCCATATCACTTGACCATAGGGTAGAAATTATATACGGACACCGGATTGGTTAAATTAAATGATTTTTGAATCTTTAAATTTTGAATTCGGTTAACTGATATTTTAAAATAGAAATTTGATTTATATAAATTGAATTATTTTCGATAATCCAAGCGTTAATGCTGAAAATTGGAATTGATTTAATGGATTGTTCGAAGTATTTAAATTGGAATTTCAAGTTGAAGTGTCAAAAATAAATTAATTTATTGGAATTGAGTTATTAAAAATGTTTAGATATAACTTTTTAGTTTAAACTATTTTAATAAATTTGAACTATGTTAATCAATTCAAACTATTTTAGTTTATTTTAATCTATTATAACCTATTTAACCCATTTTAATCTATTTTACCTATTTTAAACTAATTAAATTTATTTAATCTATTTTAAATCTATTTAATCTATTTTAAATTTATTTAATCTTTTTTAAATCTATTTAATACAATTTGAACTATTTAATCTACTTTAAATTTATTTAATCTGTTAAAAATCTATTTAAGATAATTTAAATCCATTTAATCAATTTAAATCTATATATATCATATTAAATATAATTAAATCAAATTTAAATCTATTTAAACTATTTTTACTTTTTAAATTATTTTAATCTATTTTAAAATAATTCTAAAACTATTAAACTATTTATGACTACCTAACCATTTTCTAAAATTTCAGACTGTGTAAAGTTGAAGTATTTATATTTTAATCCTTGATGATGATACAACCAAAGTTGGAATTTGGAATTGATACCTTTTGCAAAATGACACATTTGAGTAAATATGATTTTGAAGGTGTATATGATTTTTAGGTGAATATGATTTTGGAAGTGAATGTGATTTTGAAAGTGAATATGATTTGAAATGATATGATTTTGAGAATATGATATTTTGATATCAGTTGTGAATTGACTTTTTAAAACGTAAAAGAACCATCCGGTGTGAAATAAGTATTTGGTTGTTGAAGAGACCGGGATCGGATATTGTCATACTCTTTTCCAATACCGAAAACCGTTTTAACAACTGTGTATGCGGTGGTGGCTCCGGAAATGGAGTAGGATGGTTTGGCGAATGATTCTGTATGAGGTACTTATGTGACCATGACTCCCATGAGTCAGCTTGATGTGTCTAAAACATGGGTCATGCCGGGCCAAGTAAGGTCATTCCTCCTATCGAGCACATTTCTTCGATACCATTCTATTACTTTGTGATTGATTTGATGGATCCCTTGATTTTGATTTGGTAGTGTGTTCCGAGGTCGGCGGTAGTAGCTGTTATGTGTTACCACAAGTCCAGATCCGCAAAATGATAGAATCCTACCATGGGCATTACCTCACGTGCCTTGTCGCATGCCTTATCGCGCCTTCTATGAGTTTAGTTTATACCATACCTATGGAATGCCCTTTGATAACCCTTCAGTTTACGAAGGAATTACGGTACTATATAGACTGTAGGAATATATAAAATGTATTAAGGGGGATATGGGTAATGCCTTAATGCTATTTTAACACTTTACTTTACTGTAAACATTATTATAATAGCGTATTGTACTACATAGTAGATATTTTAACGGATCCTTAGGAGATGGGAATCCCGGACATCTCTTAAGTCTTTGCACTCACGTTGACATTGGATAGGAGATGTCAAAACCCATAAACATCTCCGACGCTGTTACACTCATATTATTTAATTTTGATTTAACTTACATAAGATATTTTAGTTCTGACCCGAGTGTTTTGTCTTTTCAATCCACTCATGTCAGCCTGAGTTTTTCAGTTTATCGAAGACTGCTTTCTGGAGGACGAAGATGAAGATTTTGTACCATTATTATTTACTATACTTATTCCATTGCATCATGTTGTTTCGCTGCATTTGTTCATTATTTATTCTGGTTGTATGTAACTTTGATCTGTATCATAAAAATATAATCAATGTTATTAGTAAAAAGCTTCATGAACTGTTTATTTGATTATTATATTTTGTCATTCTGCTGTGAGATTCTGCATTTGTTTTCTTCTTTTCTTTGCTTTTTCTTATTTACCCCATAACAATCTGCCTCTTTGAATGGTTTGAGTTTGACATGTGTGGTTTATTGTCGATTTAAATCGTCTAAAAAGGTAGGTCCTTCCATTAACGCTTGGGAAAATATTTATTTTATTAACAAACATTACATATATAGTGTATCTTACTACATATGGATGTTTAACGGATCCTTAGCAGATTGAAAATCCCGTAACATCTCTTTAGTTATTGCACTCACGTGTACACTTGATAGGAGATGGAAAATCGCGTAAACATTTCCAAAGCTATTACACTCATATTTACTTATTATTGCTTTAACTTACTTAGAAATTTTAGTTTTGACTCGAGTGTTTTGTCTTTTCATTATGCTCGGGTCAGCCTGAGTATTTCGGTGTTAAAGACATTATTCCTTAAAGGTGAAGATAGAGTTTGCTAGACCGTATCTACTATTATTATTCTGTTGCATTATTTTGGTATGTTTGTTTACCTTACTTTGATTATATTGTAAAAATTATGTAATCAAATGTATATTATAAAACAGCTTCATGAACTGTTAATTTTATTATTATATTTTTTCATTCCGTTGCGAGTTTCTGCATTTTTCTTTCCATCTTTTCTTTTATTTTTCTTATTAAACCTCATTGATAATCTGCCATTTTGAATGGTTTGAGTTAGACATGTGTGGTTTATTATCGAGTTAAATTGTACATAAAGGTGGGTCATCACAATTTTAAAGAAATGAATTGAAATGTTTCATCATTTCCTTTTCAGAAAATTTCTTTAGAAATTATTGCATTTAAACGTAGGAACCAAAAGGTTTTAAAGGAGGGAGTTGAAATATTTTAACGTTTCCTATAGAAACTATTGCATTAAAAAAAATAACGAAAGAACAATTTTGGATTGGAAAGTAATTTAATTAATTGATGTATTTTGTACTCATTGCGTACATAAACATAAAATAACTATATATGTTAATTATTTGAAATTACTTTGGAGATTGAATACATGTTTCACATGTTGTTTTGAATATATATTTTTTTCGCTATTTACATTGGTTTAAAATTTGACTTTAAAAAACATAAGTGTATTTTTATGCAAGACATCATAAACCCTTTGAATCCTCTTAAGTTAAAATTATAGTTTAATTTATTATTTTAATTTTAAACATATAATAATTTATAAAGTTTATGTATACTATGTGTTATTTTAACTTAAAACATAGTTTGCAGTTATCCATGTGTATGTGTGTGTGTTGTTTCAGCTAAAAGTTTTGTAACATCCTGATATTTTCAACCATTCGCATCCGCACATGTCGGGCTTGAATTGCTCAAACTATCATATTGTTAATTTATATTCGGAAAAACTCATCATATACAGTGGATAAGTAATCACAGAATCAAAAACACATAGAAATATAACAATTAGCAGCGGAAACAAAGAATAGTAGTTCATAAAGCTACTATATATATATATATATATATATATATATATTAGAGTTAAAACAAGATACAACAGAAGTCTCGCATACATAGAAGTCTCAATACAATAGTCAAATAACAAAATCAAAATACATTATTGGAATCAACTGAATAACTGAAAGTTGAATCGATAGTTGGATCTCCAAGCGAAGCTCCAAACTCCAAAGGTGAGTCTCGAATGTTATGACACTCATTCTGACTCGAGCGTAAAGCAAAATACAAAACACTCGAGTCAGGATTAACATTCTTATGCCAATAAATCCACCTCAAGTAAAATATCAACTAAAATACAAGTAACTTAAAGGATGTTTGGGATAACCATCCTCTAAGGATCCGTAGAACTATCTACTATGTAGTAATATATGCTATTATAATAATGTCTAAAGTAAAGTAAACTATTAAAATAGCATTAAGGCGTTACCCATTTCCCCCTTAACACATGCCAATAGTCTATATAATACCATAATACCTCCTGATCGGGAGGCTACCAGAGGATACTCCATAGGTACAATACTTAACAAACTCGTAGTGGTCTCGATATGGTATGTGAGACGGCACAACTAGGCACTGCCAGGGTAGATATACCAATTACACTTTTGGTCTAGTGGTAACGCAGTCACCTACCTCGAGCTACACACCCGAATCAAAGGTGCGCACCAAATCAATCACAAAGTAATAGAATGGCATACGATGGAGTGTGTCCGATCTAAGGAGCTACCTCACTTGGCCCGTTAATTTCTCCTATTTTAGCCACCTTATGCTAACTCACGGGAGCTAAGTCCACGTATATTGTGATATCCCAGAATTTCTGGCAATATAAATTTAATAATATATGTTTAAAATTAAATTAATTTGATAATTTTTGTAAATAAATTTGAATGGATTTAATAATCTTCTTTTATTAAATATTTAATTGGTGAATTTATCTTTTAATAAGTTAATAAACTATTTTCTATTTATAATATGTATATATATTTATATATATCTTTAAAATGGATGTGTTTGGTTTTAAATATAATTGATAAAGTAAATTTTCTAATATTTTGAAATTGGGAAATTATGATTTATTTATGAATTAAGCTTTTCAAAACTATTTAATAAAATAACCATATGATTTTAAATATATAAGTTAAATGTTTTATTTGTTTAAAATATATTTTGACTTAAGTTTGAATATTAAAATAAGGTTATAAAAATGTTTGTTTTATTTCTTTTTAAAATATTGTTCCAGAAATATGATTTCAAATTAAAATATGAACCATTAATTTATTAAATAATAAGTAATTTATAATCTCTTTTATAAATTAATTTTAAATGATTAAAAATATTATTTTCAATTGATTGATTTGTACATTGTTTTTATTTATAATTATACTTTGTTTTATTCTTTAATTTTTTTTATCTACATAACTAAGTACTTGTAAACTAATTAATTAAGCTTAATATTTCATTAACTCTAATTATTAAAACTAAATTAAAAGAACAAGTGTAAGCATCTTAGAAACATAATTAACATGTGTAATTTGAACACATATGGATATTAACAAGTGTTAACACTTAATCCAAGTGTCAAATATGCATTTTAATTTTTCTTTAATTTTAAATAAATCATAAATATTGTTATATAAACTTGCATTTTTCCCATTTCTTTCTTTTTCTCATCTTTATTCCAAAACAAAGAATTTTCAGCTGAAACCCATTCTCTCTAAACAATCTTCAAAAACAAATCTGAAAACCCAAAAAAAATCAAATAGCAAACTACATTCTTCAATTCCCTGTAAACCAATTTGCATTCCTCAAATCTGCAAACCAGCATGCAAACCATCTTCAAAACATGCAAAATCAAACCCCTGTTCAAATGCATTCAATTTTTCTAAAAATCTGGAAATAGAGCAAGCAAACCTGCATGCAACAACTAAAGCAAGAAAGTCTGCATTTTTACTTTCTTCAATCTGAAGCCTACATTCATCATTTTCAAACCTGAGATGAAGTCATTTCTGCATTGCAACTGCATTCAATTCATTCAAATCCAGGAAATAGCCACTGCATGCAAGTTAAAGGCATTCAACATTCAAGTTTAAAGATTTCTGCAAGCATTCAAGTTTAAGGTTGATAAAACAGTAATAAAAGCAGTTTGCAAAAGATTCTGGGGTTATTCAAAAAGAAAGAAAAAATATGTTCTCTGCTCTTCAAAAATCTGTGAGTAACTCAATTTTTAAAAATTAATTAAGCAGGTAAAAGTTGTTTCATGCTTCTATTTAGAAATGACTAAACATTTTGAATTTGCTGTGTATATGTATATGTTGGAACGAGGTGCATGTCTGTTTCACTTATGTTCTGACTATTTACAATATAAGTTCTAGTTGATAAAAAAATCCTTTTTCTTTTGAATTGTTTGCTGTTATGTTTTAATCTTTGAATGAAACTTGTTTATTACAAGATAAAGTAAGTTTTAAAATTTGATGTATGTTAAATAAGATTTTATATTCCCTGGAAATAAAAAATATCAGTGCAAAAAATTTGTACAGGGCAAAATTCAAACTATATGAATTTATATTTCAGGGTTATATATCAAAACATCATTCAAAATCATGAATTTTAAAACAAGAATTACAATTTTTAATGATATATTTAAAGAGCGGTTCTTCATTATCAGTATTTTGTAATTTAGGCATCTCTGTTGCCAAAGAGGTTTGAGGTGCCGAGGTTGTTTATGGAGGAGGAGGAGTTATCAGAGATGATGAGAAAATTATTGGATTGGGTTGCTTTTCATTTTTAAGGTTGTGATTGGGATTTGAATTTTTGAACCATAGATTTCTGGGTTTGAGAAAATTTATCATTTCGGCAAATGTAATTGTTCGAGTTGCTTGGGGTTTTAGGGAATGGAGTTTGGAGGGTTGACGAAGTCTTCGCCGGAGTTGTAGCGTCGACGGTGGCCGGAGGCGTTAGGGTAAGGCGTTGACGGGTGGGTTGTTTAGTACTGCTTGTTGTTCCAGGTTTGGAAATTTGGTCTCGATCTTGAATTCGAGCAAGTGATGTTTGGGTTGACGTTTTGGTGATCTGTGTTGATGGTTGTCGACTGGGGGAAGGTCGCAATGATTATCAGGGATGGCCGGCGTCGCTGTGCATGTGCACGGCGCCTTAATTTTTCTGATGTACTTGGTGTTGATAGTTGGGATGTTGCAGGTTTGATTGCCTCGTGTTTATCTCGAGGAAATCGAGTTTTAGCTCGAAGCTGTTGTGGTTGTGACACGAAGTAATTTTGGGGAGGCTCGAGTTATAGTTGTTTTCAGGTTTTTAAAATAAACAAAACCTGTTCTGTTTTTAAAGTCTTAAAGTAGAATCCAAATGTAAACTAAAAATTTAAACTAAGTTAAACCTGAATTTGAACCTGATTTAAAATTTGTTTGAATTTGAGTTTTGAAATAATTTAAGTTTGATATTTAAGTTTGATTTTAAATAAAATAGAAACCTGTTTCAGTTTTTAAAAAAAAATTTAGAAATAAAGTTTAAATGTAAACTAAAATTTAAACTAAGTTTAAATCTGAAACTGAATATGAATTCAAAGTAGTTGAATCTGAGTTTGAATTAATTTAAATTTTGAAATTTAAAATTAGATTTAAAACTTTTTAGTATAAAAGTATATGTAGGTTTGAATTTAAACTGTAAGTCTACATTGCAAATTAGAAATTTAAAATAAGTTTAAATTTGAGTTTTGAAATCTGGAATTGAGTTTAAACTTCAGTTTTTAAAATAAAATTAGTTTTCAATTTAAATTGTTTAATTGCTTTTAAAATATGGTTGAATGATTTAAAGTTTAAAATGAAGATTTGTAATGTAAGAAAAGCTTTTAAAAATTTAAGTTAAATCTGGAATGAAGATTTAAAATTCGTATTTCAGATTTGAAATTAAAAGAAATTTTTAAATTGAATTTGTTTTTAAAATAACTTGGAATGTTTAAAGTGAATTTGTTTTATATTCTTTAAACTTTTATTTTATAAAATGGATGTTTCTTTAACATGTGAGATAAAAAGATTTTAAATTGTTTTAAACCTTGTTTAAATAAATTTGTATTCATTTTAAATCTTAAAATTTTAAAATGAAATTTAAAGTGAAATTTAAAATAAATTGGAAACAAAGTGTTTTAAATACTTTATATAAGTAAGAAATGTTTTCTCAAATTAAGTTAGAATTTAAGAATTTGGATTCATTAAATAATTAAGTTAATTAAATGAATAATTAATTATTTAATTAATTTATGATATGGATGATTAATTAAATAATTAAGAGTTTTTAAATTGATTAATTAAAAACTTAAGATTAATTAATTAAGGTTAATTAATATGTAATTAGGGATTATTAATTAAATTTTAATTAATGATTAAAGATTAATTAATCGAGTGATTAAGGATTAATTAAGTTGCAGTTAACACTTAGTTAATTTAATAATTAGTAATTAATTAATTGGTAATTAAATATTAATTAATTTTTAATTAATAATGATTAATCTGAGTTAATTTCTTAAGAGAAGTAACTAAAGATTTGTTAATGAAGGTCATTAACTTAAGATTATTAAACAATTAATTAATGTGATTAATTTTTAATAATTAATTAGATTAATTAATTAATAATAAGCATTTGTGAAATTGTTTAGGTTTAATTACTTAATGGAAGTAATAAATGAATAAATTACTTAATTAATTGGGTTAATATGATTTGTTTAGGTTAATTAATTAAGTTTAATTAATTTAAACACTTGATGATTGATGAATAATTACTTAACGTAATTAATGGGAATGTAATTACTTAGGGAAGTAATTAATTGATAACTACTGGATGTAATTAAAGATGTTTAATGATGGAAGTAATTTAGATTAAATTACTTTGAAATTAATCAAGGGATTAATTGAGATAATTAATTAAGAGTAATTAATTTATAGAATGAGTAATTAAGGGAAGTTAATTACTGGATTGTTATTAATCAAGGGTGATTAATATATGTGTGGTTTAATTGAAGATTAATTACTTAATGTAATTAATTTAAATAGAGAGATTAATTAAAATGTAATTAGAAATCATTAATTAATAAAACTAATGATGTAAATTTAAAAGTGATTAATTAAAAAATAATTAATAAATGAAGTAATTAATTAATAAAGGATTTATGTAATTAATTTTTAATTAATTGATTAAGTAATTAAAAGTTAATTATTGTAAGTGTTAAGTATAATTAACTTGTGTAATTAATTTAAAGGCTAATTACTTATCGTAATTAGGGAATTGTTAATCAGTAATGATTAATTGAAATGAATAATGAGATGGTGATTAATTAATTGATTCGTAATCAATTGATGGTTAAGTTAAGCAGGATTATAATGATGAAGTAATTAATTTAATTCATTTTAAATTAATTAGAGATGAAATAATTAATTTAATTCATTTTAAATTAATTATAGATGGAGTGATCATTAAATCATTACTTATGTATGAATGATGGATATTGGTTGCCATGTATGGTTTGTAGTCTCAGCCATGAGATGAGTATTGTTATATGATATGGATGCATTGGTTGCATTATGTTGATGATATGGATTATCTGTTTATAATGCTGATATGGATTATCTATTGATGATGATAATGTTGATTATCTATTGTGATGTGAATTATCTATCTGTGTGTATATAGATAATGAATTGAATTGTTTTAAACTCTAAAACAAATTGGCCTTAAAAGACACGTTACGGATTTCGATGAGACCGGGATTGGGTTTCCATATTTGGATATCCGAAAACCACATCGATCCAAATTAACGTTAGGTCGTGAATCTGAAGTGAAGACGAAGATTCAGAGTGCAAGGGTTATCGTCGTTAACTCTGAGGGTGATTCCAAAATGAGTGTAACGAGATAATGCCTTCGGTTTCGTTCGAACCCGGAACGAACTTGTATGGATTGAATGCTTTCAGAACATCGTTAGGTGGACGATGAACATTCTAAGTGATATGTCCTATAAAGGTAATCGTAGGCTCAAGCCTCATCAACCGGGAATGGCTAAAACAGGGGAGGTGCAGCAAGGCTAAGTGGGTCATGCCCAAGTAGGACGAGATTTAGCCCTGTCTAGATGTCCCTTTATTTCGGCTTTGTGGTGCGATTGCTGATCACAACTGCGGGGTGGTCTTGTTCGGAACTGTTCAGCAAGGAATGGTTCCGACTTTGTGTTGCAGGGGATTGGGAGTGATCCTCGGTACAGTGATCTAGGCCACGTACTGTGACGGGCGGTACCCCGATAGCCCTGCCATTGTATGGAATCCAAAATCCAATAAGTGCCCTCGGTTTTGATTGTATTACCCACTTTTGTGGCTAGTAGTTGGAATTTAATAAATGTAACAATTTCGGCTATTTCATATTTACTTGAAAACCCTAGGCCTAATATAATATCACTGGATTTCCTATCAAATGTTTTGGTTAGCATAAGGTAAAAACTTTTCCATGTTTATGTGTGGGAAGTCTTACGTGATACTTTTTCTTTCAAAGGTTTTTCAAAGTTAAGCAACTTTAACCTGTTACTCACACCAGACCCATGTCTGACCTGGATTTTATTTATGTTTTTCTTAAACTCTTCGGTACACAAATTTTTACGAGTAGCCAAGGGATTCAGGTTAGCTTTGACGAATTATGGAGGAGCAATGGAGCAGGAGGCTTCCACATATAGGTATATAGTTTTCCGCTATGTTGGTTTCTCTGAGTGTTTTATGTATTGTGTTTTGAGTTGTAATAACTGGACAGGTGTTTATAACTGTCTAGTGTGTGTTGTATTGTCTGTGTAACTCTGATAGTTGTTGTATACTATGTAATACTTATGTTATTAATATAATTTATTCATTCCACTGTTTGACATTCTAGTGTTTAATCTTCTTTCTCTTCTTTCTTTCTCTTTTCTATCCCTTTCTTTCTTAAAGATGATACGACTTTCTATGGAGAAAAAAGTCGGGTCGTCACAACTGGTATCAGAGCGCTAGGTTGAGCGAATACCTAGACTCTGGAGTGGTGTCTATCTTGAGAGAGCGTATTTGTATTTTTATTATTATTATTATTATTATTATTATATATATATATATATTTCTACCTATTTGTTGGATTACCTGTTCAGGTTTTCCAATATAATTTATAAAGGTAGATAAGGTAGTGGTGTGTGTAACACAACTACCGATGGTTGGAGTTTGAATGTTTGAGGTTGGAGGTGTATTTTTCGAGACTGTAGACCGAATACTGTCTTGAGTGAGTTTAGCTTGGAGTTAGGATTTCAGCGATCTATGAAGGAAACCTTCTAAAGGTTCAGAGTTCATCTTTGCAGTGCAAAGTTGGATGAGTGGAGTTTGGAGCTGTCGGTAGGGCAGAAGCAAGCGAGTGATGGTATCTTGATACCTCAGGAAGTAGTAGCTGCGTGATGAGATGCAGTGACTATAGATTGTTTCCATTCTTTGGAACAAGTGTAAGGAAGTGAGTCTGCTTGGTGTTGTGGCTGAGTCCAGCAGGGTGTTTCTGTTTGCTTTGAGTCCGAGTGTCTCGAAGAGCTTGAGATTAGGAATTCTTTGGCATTGGTGTTAGCATGAAGCTCGGAGTGTTCTGTGTTGGCAGGAAGTCTTCTGGCTGAGTAGTTTTTTCTGAAGTAGAGTTTAGAAGCAGCAGTGTGGATCCATTTCTTCGATGGATTGGCTAGGCCAGCGAAAGCTGTTCTGATTAAAGAGAGAG
Source organism: Allium cepa (assembly GCA_030765085.1). Taxonomy (NCBI): domain Eukaryota; kingdom Viridiplantae; phylum Streptophyta; class Magnoliopsida; order Asparagales; family Amaryllidaceae; genus Allium; species Allium cepa. The sequence continues at coordinate 439,297,988 of CM060944.1, forward strand.
CAATTTCTTTGGGATATTAGGCTGGGTTGATCGCAAAAGTGACTTGCGATAGTTGAGTGTTCTCTTGGGTTGTTGGAGATTGTCCGGATGTCTTCACGGAAGTCAGAAGTTGGTCCACATCTGGAGATCGAGTTTTCTTATCGGCTAAGATTCCAGGATTTCTGGTGGTTCAGTTTAGTAGAAGGATTGTTCCTTGAGATAGAGTTGGTGAAGCAGCTCAGGTTTCGGAGGAACTTCTGAGTTTTCTTATGGATCTGTTGAACCATATTTCTGAGATGTGTTTTCCAGTCTGTGCTCGTGTTCTTCATCAGTATTTTCTTCTACTTCGGATCAGAGTTGTGCAGCGGAAGCAGTTTGAGAGTGCATCTGTTTTCTTTTCCGGATAAGGAGAAGTTGGTTCTGTCTTCTGTTGTTGAGAAGTAGAGTTTGTGTTCTTGGTTTTGCATTGATCTTGAGGAGATCATTCTGATGGGTTGTTTTGGTCTAGTATGTTTCTAGAGGAATCAACAAGGGTTGAGTTGATCAGGAGGGATGTTGGTAGCCAGTATCGTCCAAAGAAATTTTGTGGATAAGAGGCAGAGGAATTTGGATTCTGGAGTCGGAGATCTGGTTATGGATAAGTTTTTCTCTGATCCATGGAGCAATAAGTTTTGGTAAGTCCGCGAAGCTAGCTCCGAGGTGTTTTGGGTTTCTTCTGTGTTTTGGAAAGATAAGTGCTTTGGTTTTCAGAGCTGAATTGCCAATTTGGATAACTGGGATTCAGTATGTTTTACGTATCTCTGAGGGAGTACGTGTTTGATATATTTCTGGTTGTAGAACCAGCAGTTCAGGAAGTTTGGTTGTTGAGTCAGACTCGTCTGTAGTCAGATATCTTGTTTAGAGTTGTAGATATAAATGAATAAGAGCTCTGTAGCCTGGTAATATGGATTGTTTGGATTCTATAGAGCGAGTATCCCGATATTTATACCGGGGAAACTCGTGAAAGTTCTATCGGGATTTTTTTCTGGATAGTTAGATTTCTTTTGATTGTGTGAATTGATTGCTTTGGTTGTTAGCATATGATTAATATATGCTGTGTTTTGAAATAAAATCTTTAATGAGATTATTAAATTACCTTTGTTTTAAATTTCGGGGACGAAATTCTTTAAGGGGGGAGGATTGTGATATCCCAGAATTTCTGGCAATATAAAATTAATAATCTTTGTTTAAAATTAAATTAATTTGATAATTTTTGTAAATAAATTTGAATTGATTTAATAGTATTCTTTTATTAAATATTTAATTAGTGAATTTATCTTTTAATAAGTTAATTAACTATTTTCTATTTATAATATGTGTATATATATATAATGGCTGAGTTTGGTTTTAAATTTAACTAATAAAGTAAATTTTATATTTTGAAATTGGGAAATTACGATTTATTTGTGAATTAAGCTTTTCAAAACTATTTAATAAAATAATTATATGATTTTAAATATATAAGATAAATGTTTTATTTGTTTAAAATATATTTTGACTTAAGTTTGAATATTAAAATAAGGATATAAAAATGTCTGTTTTATTTCTTTTTAAAATATTGTTTTATAAATATGATTTCAAATTAAAATATGAAACATTAATTTATTAAATAATAAGTAATTTATAATCTCTTTTATAAATTTATTTTAAATGATTAAAAATATTATTTTCAAATGATTGATTTGTATATTGTTTTTATTTATAATTATACTTTGTTTTATTCTTTAATTTTTTTATCTATATAACTAAGTACTTGTAAACTAATTAATTAAGCTTAACATTTCATTAACTTTAATTATTAAAACTAAATTAAAAGAACAAGTGTATGCATCTTAGAAACATAATTAATATGTGTAATTTAAACAAATAAGGATATTAACAAGTGTTAACACTTAAGCCAAGTGTCAAATTTGCATTTTAATTTTTCTTTAATTTTAAATAAATCATAAATATTGTTATATAAACTTGCATTTTTCCCATTTCTTTCTTTTTCTCATCTTCATTCCAAAACAAAGAATTTTCAGCTGAAACCCATTCTCTCTAAAAACACCTTCAAAAACAAATCTGAAAACCCAAAAAAATCAAATAGCAAACTACATTCTTCAATTCCCTGTAAACCAATTTGCATTCCTCAAATCTGCAAACCAGCATGCAAACCATCTTCAAAACATGCAAAATCAAACCCCTGTTCAAATGCATTCAATTTTTCTAAAAATCTGGAAATAAAGCAAGCAAACCTGCATGCAACAACTAAAGCAAGAAAGTCTGCATTTTTACTTTCTTCAATCTGAAGCCTACATTCATCATTTTCAAACCTGAGATGAAGTCATTTCTGCATTGCAACGGCATTCAATTCATTCACTAGAAATGGCCACTGCATGCAAGTTAAAGGCATTCAACGTTCAAGTTTAAAGCTTTCTGCAAGCATTCAAGTTTAAGGCTCATAAAACAGTAATGAAAGCAGTTTGCAAAAGATTCTGGGGTTATTCAAAAAGAAAAAAATCTGTGCTCTGCTCTTCAAAAATCTGTGAGTAACTCAATTTTTAAACATTAATTATGTAGGTAAAAGTTGTTTCATGCTTTTATTTAGAAATGACTAAACATCTTGAATTTGCTGTGCATATGTATATGTTGGAACGAGGTGCATGTCTGTTTCACTTATGTTCTGACTATTTACAATATAAGTTCTAGTTGATAAAAAAATCCTCTTTCTTTTGATTTGTTTGCTGTTATGTTTTAACCTTTGAATGAAACTTGTTTATTACAAGATAAAGTAAGATTTAAAATTTGATGTAAGTTATATAAGATTTTATATTACCTGGAAATAAAAAATATCAGTGCAACAAATTTGTATAGGGTAAAATTCAAACTATATGAATTTATGTTTCAGGGTTATATATCAAAACATCATTCAAAATCATGAATTTTAAAATAAGAATTACAATTTTTAATGATATATTTAAAGATCAGTTCTTCATTATTTTTATTTTGTAATTTGGGCATCTCTGTTGCCACAAGGGGTTTGAGGTGCCGAGATTGTTTCAGGGAGGAGGAGGAGTTATCAGAGATGATGAAAAAATTATTGGATTGGGTTGCTTTTCATTTTTAAGGTTGTGATTGGGATTTGAATTTTTGAACCCTAGTTTTCTGGGTTTGAGAAAATTTATCATTTCGGTAAGTGTAATTGTTCGAGTTGCTTGGGGTTTTAGGGAATGGAGGTTGGAGGGTTGACGAAGTCTTCGCCGGAGTTGTAGCGTCGACGGTGGCCGGAGGCGTTAAGGTGAGGCGTTGACGGGTTGGGTTGTTTGGTACCGCCTGTTGTTCCAGGTTTGGAAATTTGGTCTCGATCTTGAATTCGAGCAAGTAATGTTTGGGTTGACGTTTTGGTGATCTGTGTTGATGGTTGTCGACTGGGGGAAGGTCGCAATGATGATCAGGGATGGCCGGCGTCGCTGTGCATGTGCACGGCGCCATAATTTTTCTGATGCACTTGGTGTTGATAGTTGGGATGTTGCAGGTTTGATTGCCTCGTGTTTATCTCTGGGAAATCGAGTTTTAGCTCGAAGCTGTTGTGGTTGTGACTCGAAGTAATTTTGGGGAGACTCGAGTTATAATTGTTTTCAGGTTTTTAAAATAAACAGAACCTATTCTGTTTTTAAAGTTTTAAAGTAGAATTTAAATGTAAACTAAAAATTTAAACTAAGTTAAACCTGAATTTGAACCTGATTTAAAATTTGTTTGAATTTGAGTTTTGAAATAATTTAAGTTTGGTTTTAAATAAAATAGAAACCTGTTTCAGTTTTTTTTTAAATTAGAAAAAAGTTTAAATGTAAACTAAAATTTGAACTAAGTTTAAATCTGAAACTGAATATGAATTCAAAGTAGTTGAATCTGAGTTTGAATTAATTTAAATTTTGAAATTTAAATTTAGATTTAAAACTTTTTAGTATAAAAGTATATGTGGGTTTGAATTTAAACTGTAAGTTTAAATTGCAAATTAGAAATTTAAAATAATTTTAAATCTGAGTTTTGAAATCTGGAATTGAGTTTAAACTTCAGTTTTTAAAATAAAATAAGTTTTCAATTTAAATTGTTTAAATGGTTTTAAAATATGGTTGAATGATTTAAAGTTTAAAATGAAGATTTGTAATGCAAGAAAAGCTTTTAAAAATTTAAGTTAAATCTGGAATGAAGATTTAAAATTCGTATTTCAGATTTGAAATTAAAAGAAAATTTTAAATTGAATTTGTTTTTAAAATAACTTGGAATGTTTAAAGTGAATTTGTTTTATATTCTTTAAACTTTTATTTTGTAAAATGGATGTTTCTTGAACATGTGAGATAAAAAGATTTTAAATTGTTTTAAACCTTGTTTAAATAAATTTGTATTCATTTTAAATCTTAAAATTTTAAAATGAAATTTAAAGTGAAATTTAAAATAAATTGGAAACAAAGTGTTTTAAATACTTTATATAAGTAAGAAATGTTTTCTCAAATTAAGTTAGAATTTAAGAATTTGGATTCATTAAATAATTAAGTTAATTAAATGAATAATTAATTATTCAATTATATGATATGGATGATTAATTAAATAATTAAGAGTTTTTAAATTGATTAATTAAAGACTTGAGGTTAATTAATTAAGGTTAATTAATCTGTAATTAGCGATTATTAATTAAATTTTAATTAATGATTAAAGATTAATTAATCGAGTGATTAAGGATTAATTAAGTTGCAGTTAACACTTAGTTAATTTAATAATTAGTAATTAATTAATTGGTAATTAAATATTAATTAATTTGTAATTAATAATGATTAATCTGAGTTAATTTCTTAAGAGAAATAATTAAAGATTTGTTAAGGAAGGTCATTAACTTTAGATTATTTAACAATTAATTAATGTGATTAATTTTTAATAATTAATTAGATTAATTAATTAATAATAAGCATTTGTGAAATTGTTTAGGTTTAATTACTTAATGGAAGTAATAAATGAATTAATTACTTAATTAATTGGGTTAATATGATTTGTTTAGGTTAATTAATTAAGTTTAATTAATTTAAACACTTGACGATTGATGAATAATTACTTAACGTAATTAATGGGATTGTAATTACTTAGGGAAGTAATTAATTGATAATTACTGGAGGTAATTAAAGATGTTTAATGATGGAAGTAATTTAGATTAAATTACTTTGAAATTAATCAAGGGATTAATTGAGATAATTAATTAAGAGTGATTAATTTATAGAATGAGTAATTAAGGGAAGTTAATTACTGGATTGTTATTAATCAAGGGTGATTAATATATATGCGGTTTAATTGAAGATTAATTACTTAATGTAATTAATTTAAATAGAGAGATTAATTAAAATGTAGTTAGAAATCATTAATTAATAAAATTAATGATGTAAATTTAGAAGTGATTAATTAAGGAATAATTAATAAATGAAGTAATTAATTAATAAAGGATTTATGTAAATAATTTTTAATTAATTGATTAAGTAATTAAAAGTTAATTGTTGTAAGTGTTAAGTATAATTAACTTGTGTAATTAATTTAAAGGCTAGTTACTTATCGTAATTAGGGAATTGTTAATCAGTAATGATTAATTGAAATGAATAATGAGATGATGATTAATTAATTGATTCGTAATCAATTGATGGTTAAGTTAAGCAGGATTATAATGATGAAGTAATTAATTTAATTCATTTTAAATTAATTAGAGATGAAGTAATTAATTTAATTCATTTTAAATTAATTATAGATGGAGTGATCATTAAATCATTGCTTATGTATGAATGATGGATGTTGGTTGCCATGTATGGTTTGTAATCTCAGCCATAAGATGAGTAATGTTATATGATATGGATGCATTGGTTGCACTATGTTGATGATATGGATTATCTGTTTATAATGCCGATATGGATTATCTATTGATGATGATAATGTTGATTATCTATTGTGATGTGAATTATCTATCTGTGTGTATATAGATAATGAATTGAATTGTTTTAAACTCTAAAACAACTTGGCCTTAGAAGACACGTTTTGGATTTCGATGAGACCGGGATCGGGTTTCCATATTTGGATATCCGAAAACCACATCGATCCAAATTAACGTTAGGTCGTGAATCTAAAGTGAAGATGAAGATTCAGAGTGCATGGGTTATCCTCGTTAACTCTGAGGGTGATTCCAAAATGAGTGTAACGAGATAATTCCTTCGGTTTCTTTCGAACCCGAAACGAACTTGTATGGATTGAATGCTTTCAGAACATCGTCAGGTGGACGATGAGCATTCTAAGTGATATGTCCTATAAAGGTAATCATAGCCTCAAGCCTCATCAACCGGGAATGGCTAAAACAGGGGAGGTGCAGCAAGGCTAAGTGGGTCATGCCCAAGTAGGACAAGATTTACCCCTGTCTAGATGTCCTTTTATTTCAGCTTTGTGGTGCGATTGCTGATCACAACTACGGGGTGGTCTTGTTCGAAACTGTTCAGTACGGAATGGTTCCTGCTTTGTGTTGCAGGGGATTGGGAGTGATCCTCGGTATGGTGATCTAGGCCACGTACTGTGACGGGCGGTACCCTGATAGCCCTGCCATTGTATGGAATCCAAAATCCAATAAGTGCCCTCGGTTTTGATTGTATTACCCACTTTTGTGGCTAGTAGCTGGAATTTAATAAATGTAACAATTTTGGCTATTTCATATTTATTTGAAAACCCTAGACCTATTATAGTATCAGTGGATTTCCTATCAAATGCTTTGGTTAGCGTAAGGTAAAAACTTTTCCATGTTTATGTGTGGGAAGTCTTACGTGATACTTTTTCTTTCAAAGGTTTTTCAAAGTTAAGCAACTTTAACCTGTTACTCACACCAGAACCATGTCTGACCCGGAGTTTATTTCTGTTTTTCTTAAACTCTTGGGTACTCAAATTTTTACGAGTAGCCAAGAGATTCAGGTTAGCTTTGTCGAATAGTGGAGGAGCAATGGAGCAGGAGGCTTCCGCGTATAGATATATAGTTTTCCACTTTGTTGGTATCTCTGAGTGTTTTCTGTATTGTGTTTTGAGTTGTAATAACTAGACAGGTGTTTATAACTGTCTAGTGTGTGTTGTATTGTCTGTGTAACTCTGATAGCTGTTGTATACTATGTAACACTTTTGTTATTAATATAATTTATTCGTTCCGCTGCTTGAGATTCTAGTGTTGTTTCTTCTTTCTCTTCTTTCTTTTCTCTTTTCTATCCCTTTCTTTCTTAAAGATGATACGACTTTCTGTGGAGAAAAAAGTCGGATCGTCACATATATACCTTATATAGGATCGTCGCCACCATCCTACTTCAGTTTGGAATCTCCGCCGCGTACACGGTTGTTAAAGTGGGTTTCGGTATTGGCAGAGAGTATGACAATAACCGATCCCGGTCTCGTTAACAACCCAACGTTATTATAACACCGCTGTCATTTCAAAATATCACACTTCAAAACCAAAATATCATTTCCTTTTCAAAACCATATCAAATCTGATATCATTATTCCCTTAAAATATATTCATTTCAAATCATAGTACTTTCAAAGTTATAACACATTGGAATCATAATACTTTAAACATCATAACTTTGAAATCATTATACTTTGAAATCATAACTTCCACCACTTAAACAGTTTAGATATTAATAATAGTATAAACAATAAAATAGTTTATTAAATAAAATAGTTTATATAAATAGTTATAAGTTAAAATAGTTTATATTAAAATAATTAGTATATTAAAATAGTATATATGAAAAAAAAAGTTTATATTAAAGTGATTTATATTAAAATGGTTTATCTTAACATAATTTATAAAGTAAAATACATAAATAGTTCCAATATTTTTTTAAAATACTTTGTAAAACAAATAGCTCCCTCAAATTTCACAAATCGATTCAAATCAACTCAAATTCCAATATTCCAATTTAATTTAATCTCAATTCATCAATTTCAATGCAATTCAGTTTCTCAATAAATCATTTCAAATTATATCGATTTCAAATATAGATTTGAACCACAAAATAAAACATTTTATATTTTAATATATTTCAAAGCTTTAAATATTCAATATTTTCAAAACTAAATCTAACAATTTCATATAGATCTTAATTTAACTTCATTATTATTTAGTCTTGAAACATTCACTTAATAAATTCAATATCTTTTAAATAAACTTAAATTACATTAAACTAAATATATCACTTTAAATCAAAATCTAGTTATAAAATCATATCTTAAAAACTTCAAATTCAATAAGTTTCAAATCGATTTAATTAAACAAAATTCTTCATTTAATATAATTTCAAATAAATTCAAACTTATCTTTCCAACCTTAACATATAAAAGTCATTATAAAATCTATTTCTAAAACATAAATTTAAATAAATACTTAAACATATTATATTTTAATTAAATCAAACTTTATTAAACTAAAGCTTATTATTAAATCTACTTTAATTTAAAAGTAATATATACATATCTTAAAATAGTAAAATTATAAGTAAATTCTTAAAAAATTAAAATTCCAAAACTAATTTATAATTTTAAAATTTTCAAAACATATAATTTAAAAATCAAAATTTAACTATATATAAATGACATTTGTATATAATATTTAAAAATTAATATTTATATAAAACCATATATATATATATATATATCTTTTCAAAACTTTTGGAAATCGTTTTTAAAATATATATAACCAACGGTGTCTATATATAATTTTCTATCCTATGGTCAATTGATACGGATATTTATCGTTTCAATCCGCAATTTAAATATATATGGATATATATCATTTCAACCTGCAATCCTAAATTCAATTCAATGAAAATTGCTTGGGTTTATCATTTCAACCAATAACGATTTTCTCCTATTCTACAGATTGTTTGGGTATGTATCATTTCAACCCATAGGGAATCCTAAACTAACAGGGAACTTGCAGAGTGATAACAGATATAATAATAATACAGCAGGCATATATCATCAATATAAATAACAGATAATGATTCCAGATGTTATAGATGAACAGATACAGATAATAGCATATATATAGCAATGTAAATAACTAGCAGCAGCATATTTCAATTGTTGTTTCAATTGAAATCAAATTTAATAAATATAAGAACATTAATCATGAGTGTTGGTCACCATTCAAGGCTATAGGTGAATGAGAGTAAGATGAGTTACGAATCCAAGCACGAATTCCAAAGCAAAGCTAGATGGATACGAATTCGACAGACAAGCTGATGGATAAGGAATCCATGAAACAACTAGAATCAGTTTGATGGAAACAGCTAATATATATAAATATTATTAATTCCATGAAATTATTATTTAATTTAAAACAAATATTAAAATAACATATATATTTACACCCAAACCAAACTCTAATATATGAAAACTTAATGTATTATACTTTAAGATCCATCTTATAAAAAAACCAATATTAAATTTAAAACACAAACACATTAAAATCAAAATCTATACACACACACACACACACACATATATCTCAAAACCCAAATTCACTTTATTTTATAATATATACATTTTATAACATGCAACACAAAAAATGTATATTTTAAAATCAATAACCATAAAATCAATATACTTAATAATCTAATATATCCAACATACAATAGCCACTTATATACTATATATATATATAAATACACTTTAGTACGCGAAGAAAAATTGAAAGCTTCAGCAACAATGTATATATACTAGCATAACTTTATATATATACAAACTCATCAGATAAGGCTTATATATAAATTTAAACAACAACCTATATACTAAACTATTATATAAACTGTAGCTAAAATATAACTTAGAAACCAAAATATATATACATACTGTAACAATAGATAATTCAGCTTATGTATTATAACTATCATACTGTTGTCAATATACGGTGACATATATAAAGAAAACTTATATAACTAATAGATATACTGACTTATAGGTATGAACTATTAGATTTTATAACTTACATAAAAGCTTTATATATATAACCAGATCAGATATAAACTATGCACTTACATATATAAATAACTTTGATTCTATGGATACTTACAGCATAAAACTAATAATATATATATATGCTGTTATAATAAAACACTTATAATTTTTTTGCATATGTCACTGCAACCTATATATCATTGCAATTATATATAGTACTTCTTCTTATCACTTTCGAATATAAAATATCTATAAACATTATCTCTGTAACATATTATATACCACATATAATGTGGTTGAAACTTTTATATACAAACTTACTTAATTATAATTTACATAAACAATATATAAATAAATATCAAATACGTTATATATAAACAATATAACAAATGTATATATATACATGTATAACTAACAGAGAAACATAACATACTTTATATATATATATATAATAGAATATATATGTAAACTATACATATAACCAAATAACAATGTGTGTATATACCTTGGCTATAGGGGAAAATGGACACAACAACAAGAAGATGTGGAGAAACCAAGGAAGCTGACATGCCAGGCTACCGTAGTAGCATAGGATAGGTCTATGGAGGCGAGCAGGAAGGGAAGAGGAAGAGAAGATTTGGTAGCGAAATGAAGGTGGTGGTGCGGGTAGGAGAGAGGGCCGGATGCTCGAACTAGGCTGAGGAAGGCTTCTTCATGGCTGTGGTCACTAGAGGGAAGCAAGCGGAGGAACGAGCTTGGGCGTGTGGGAAGGGTCGCTGGCAAGGCGGAGGTGAGGTGGCTTGCCGTGTGGTGTCGGGTTTGGGGAGTGACAGGTGAAGAGGTGAGAAAAGAAATAAAAGAGGAGAAGGCTGCAGATCTAATTCGTATTCTCAATTTATTTTTCTTTTTACAAGCAACGCAGGAAATATTTCAACCGACAGGAATAATAAAAGCCACCGATTGACATTTATGACAATATTTTAAACAAGTAGCCATTTAATTCCACATGAATAATGAAAGGTAAAAAGAAACGGAAAGGTTTTTAAAACGGGTACCAATATGAAATCGTTTTTCCAATTTTCCAACGCGTATCGGACACCGAAACAAAGATATGAATATATTACGGAGACCAGCACGACGAGACGATCCAAATGGTATACAGATATCATCTATACGACCATTCGGTCAAAAATCGATATTCGGTACCGAAAATGCTACTAATTTGCCAAAAATAAGATAAATGGGACAATAGCAGTCTAAATTTAGAGAAATGAAAGATGACGCCTCACTCAGAAGATGATTTAGAAATTTATTATGTAAAAAAATTCAAGTTTTGAAAATATTTTATTATCATCAAATATTAACTGATATAAATTTAAATAAAATTACACAATAAAAATAAACTTCCATTATTTTTTATAAAAATTTACCATTTGCTATGTTTAAATAGACGTATTTCAAATATTAAATCTTCAATTCAAAATTTTATTATTTAAACTTTCATAAAAATTCAATTAAATGTATTATTACAACTAATAAAAATTTACGGGTCGTTACACTCTCCCCCACTCAAAACTTTTCGTCCCCGAAAAGGAACGAGAGAGGAGAATAGAAACAACCAGAAGAAAATAAACAAAATAAAAAAATTAATTCAAACCATATAAATTTCAATTTAAACAAATTAATATTCAATAATTGATTTAATTTCAATTTACTAATTCCCTCAAAACAAAATTTATCTCATTTATTCATTATATTATTCAATTTATCTTTATTAACATTTCCATAATCATAAAATTAAGCATAAAACATTTATTATAACCACTTAAATTTATTTGTAAATTCTTTTAACATCATTTTACATTGTAAATTATTCAATTACATATTCAACTTCTAGATGATCAAGGTAAGTTATATTAGAATGCAATTGAGTATTATACAAGTAAAAATTTTCTAGTTCAATTATTTGAAGTTTAAATATTCATTCAAAATTTTGGCTTTATTTAATAATTGAAATCATCCCTTAATAAAAATTTAATAGTTTAATTTTCGATTTCAATTCAAACCATTTAGAGATAAATATATATATATTTCCAAATCAATTCTATAATCATATAGTTATATATATATATATATATATATATATTATCAATCAAATCATACTTAAGAAATTCAAACCAAAGTTCATTTTTCAAAACAAAGTGTAGCAAAGCTACAGAATGTTCTCTCCACTATGAAACTTGAAAATTAATGTCGATGATGCGGCCGCCATCACCGAAATTATTTTCCAACGACAAAAGAGGAGGCACTGATTTAAACATTTAAAAAAATTCTTTGGAAATGATTTCTATTCGAAAATACTTTCAATAATATATTTAAAAAATTTAAAACCAAAGTTTGGAGTTACCGGAAATTAAATTCTCCAAAATCTAAATTTTAAATTCAATTAAATTTCCAAACAGTTTCTAAACCATGTTTTTATAGTTCCATTTATTTATCATGTGACAATAGTCAATGGAAATGAAAATCAAATATTATCATTTCAAACAACCAATTCATTTAACTATTTAATTTCAGTAAATTTATACTTACATATATAATATAATCGTACAAATTTATTTACCAAATTTAAAAATATTATTGCGTCAGTTTGCTCTGTTCAAGTGTTTTGAAATTCCTATCGATAGCGTTGACCAGACGAATCGATCGAAACCCCAAATCAATATTAACAACTCAAACAACACAACATATAAAACATTTTAATATCAACTACAAATACACTCCCTCACTCGATTATTCCAGAATGGATGAAAACAAGGATAGAGATTCAAATTCAAGGGGACCCTAATCAAAGCGAATTCTAATAAGGAGTTTAGGCTTGAAACGAAGATAAGATAATTAAGTAACAGAATAGGAAGATGGATAGACTTATATAAATCGCAGGTGACCTTAACTTGGTCAACCGTGACTTCAAGAATAAGATCAATGTAGAATTCTGAAGAAAATCAACATTCGATCACAAAAGACAGAATATGGGCATAGCAAGAGATAGCAGCATCTAAACTTAGGATACATAAATCTTCGGTGAATCAATGCCAATTGTAAAGGAGTTCCACCCCTTTGCAAATCATATAGTAGAGCTATAGGATGCTCCACAATCAAGAAAATACGAATAGGGAGAGACCAGAATGAATTTTGGAACCGATGGGAACGTTCCAAAATTCAAAGGAAACCGAGTCAAAGGGGAAGGAATTCAAGCTTGAACGAAAGTGATTCTATAATTAAATTTACCTTATATGTTAAGCTTTGCCTAAAACCAGAGCTCTGATACCACATGTAACATCTTGATATTTTCAACCATTCGCATCGGCGCATGTTGGACTTGAATTGCTCAAAATATCAGATTGTTAATATATATTTGGCAAAACTCAGCGTATACAGTAAATAACTAATCACAGACACAGAGTAATATAACAATAAGCGATGGAAACAAAGAATAGTAGTTCATGAAGCTACTGTACATATATCAGAGTTAAAACAAGAAACAACAAAGTCTCGAATACATAGAAGTCTCAATACAATAGTCAAATAACAAAATCAGAATACATTACTGGAATCAACTGAATAGCTGAAAGCTGAATCGATAGTTGGGTCTCTAAGCGAAGCTCCAAACTCCAAAGGTGAGTCTCAAATATTGTGACACTCAGTCTGACCCGAGCATAAAGAAGAAAACAAAACACTCGAGTTAGGATTAACATTCTTATATCAATAAATTCAACTCAATTGAAATATCAACTGAAATACAAGTAACTTAAAGGATGTTTGGGATAACCATCTTCTAAGGATCCATGGAAATCTCTGCTATGTAGTATTATACGATATTATAATAATGTCTAAATTAATGTAAACTATTAAAATAGCATTAAGGCGTTACCCATTTCCTCCTTAACACATTTTATAGTGCTAGTAGTCTATATAGTACCGTAATACCTCCTGATCGGGAGGCTGCTAAAGGATACTCCATAGGTACGACACAAAACAAACTCGTAGTGGTCTCGATAGAGTAGGTGACACGGCACAACTAGGCAATGCCAGGGTTGATATACCAATTACACTTCCGGGCTGGTGGTAACGCAGAGCCGCAGCAATCGCCCACCTCGAGCCACACTCCCAAATCAAAGGTGCGCACAAAATCAACCACAAAGTAATAGAATGGCATATGATGGAGTGTGTCCGATCGGAGGAGCTATCTCACTTGGCCTGTCAATCGCTCCTGTTTTAGCCACCTTATGCTAACTCACGGGAGTTAGGTCCACGTATATACCTCATATAGGATTGTCGCCACCATCCTACTTCATTCTGGAATCTCCACCGTATACACGGTTGTTAAAGTGGTTTTCGGTATTGGCAGAGAGTATGACAATTACCGATCCCGGTCTTTTTAACAACCAAACGTTATTATAACACCGCGCTCATTTCAAATATCATACTTCAAAACCAAAATATCATTTCCTTTTCAAAACCATATCAAATCTAAAATCATTATTCCCTTAAAATATATTCATTTCAAATCGTTGTACTTTCAAAGTTATAACACATTGGAATCATATACTTTAAACATCATAACTTTAAAATCATTATACTTTGAAACCATAACTTCCACCACTTAAACAATTTAGATATTAATAATAGTACATATAATAAAATATTTTATAAAATAAAACAACTTATAAAATGAAATAGTTTATAAAATAAAATAGTTTATATAAATAGTTATAAGTTAAAATAGTTTATATTAAAAAAATTAGTGTACTAAAATAGTATATATGAAAAAAAATAGTTTATATTAATAAGATTTATATTAAAATGGTTTATCTTAAAATAAGTTAGAAAGTAAAATGTATAAATAGTTTAAATATAATTTAAAAATACTTTATAAAATAAATAGCTTCCTCAAATTTCACTAATCAACTCAAATTCCAAAATTTCAATTTAATTCAATCTCAATTCATCAATTTCAATTCAATTCAGTTTCTTAATAAATCATTTCAAATTATATCGATCTCAAATACAGATTTGAACCATAAAATAAAACACTTAAAATTCAATATATTTCAAAGCTTTAAGTATTCAATATTTTCAAAACTAAATTTAACAATTTCATACAGATCTTAATTTAACTTCATTATTATGTAGTCTTGAAATATTCACTTAATTAATTCAATATCATTTAAATAACCATAAATTACATTGAACTAAATATTTTCTTTAATTTATTTAAACTTGAAATATTCATTTAATCACTTTAAATTAAAATCAAGTTACAAAATCATATCTTAAAAACTTCAAATTCAATAAGTTTAAAATCGATTTAATTTAAAAAATTCTTAATTAAATACAATTTCAAATAAATTCAAATTTATCTTTCCAACCTTAACTTATAAAATCATTATAAAATCTATATTTAAACTGTAAATTTAAATAAATACCGTTAAACATATTATATTTTAATTTAATCAAACTTTATTTAACTAAAGCTTATTATTAAATCTATTTTATATTAAAACTAATCTGTACATATCTTAAAATAGTAAAATTGCAGATAAATTCTTTAAAATTAAAATTCTAAAACTAACTTATAATTTTTAAAAAAAATAAAACATATAATTTCAAAAATCAAAATTTAACTATACATAAAATAACATTTATATATAATATTTAAAAATCAATATTTATATAAAACCATATATATATATATATATATATATCTTTTCAAAACTTTTGGAAATCATTTTTAAAATATATATATATATAACCAATCGTTTCTGTATATAATTTTCTATCCTATAGTCAAGTGATACGATATTTATCATTTCAATCCGCAATTTAAATATATATGGGTATATATCATTTCAACCCGCGATCCTAAATCCAATTCAATGAAAATTACTTGGGTTTATCATTTCAACCCGTAACGATTTTCTCCTATTCTACAGATCGTTCGGGTATGTATCATTTCAACCCATAGGGAATTCTAAGCTAACAAGAAACTTGCAGGGTGATAACAGATATAATAATAATATAACAGGCATATATCATCAATATAAATAACATATGATGGTTTCAGATGTCACAGATGAACAGATATAGATAATAGCATATATATAACAATGTAAATAACTAACAGCAACATATTTCAATTGTCGTTTCAATTGAAATCAAATTTAATAAATATAAGAACGTTAATCGTGAGTGATTTCTCACCTTTCGAGGCTAAAGATGAATGAGAGTGAGATGAGTTCCGAATCCAAGCATGAATTCCAAAGCAAAGCTAGATGGATACAGATTCGACAGACAAGCTGATGGATAAGGAATCGATGAAACAACTAGAATCAGTTTGATAGAAACAATATATATATATATATATATATATATATATATATTATTTCCATGAAATCAATATGTAATTTAAAAAATATATTAAAATAACATATATGTTTACACCCAAACCTAACTCCAATATGTGAAAACTAAATATATTATACTTTAAGATCCATCCTTGTAATAAAACCAATATTAAATTTAAAACACAAACGCATTAAAATCAAAATCTATACATATACATATACATATATATATCTCAAAACCCAAATTCACTTTATTTTATAATATATACATTTAATAACATACAGCACATAAAAAATGTATATTTTAAAATCAATAAATATAAAACCAATATACTTAATAATTTAATATATCCAACATACAATAACCACTTATATACTATATATATAAATACACTTAAGTACTCGAAGAAAAATTGAAAGCTTCAGCAACAATGTATATATACTAACATAACTTTATATATATACAAACTCATCAAATACTACTATATTAATTCATTTATATAAAAACTTACATAACAAAATAAGGCTTATATATAAATTTAAACAACAACCTGTATACTAAACTATTATATAAACTGTAGCTAAAATATAACTTAGAAACCAATATATATACGTACTGTAACAATATATAATTCAGCCTATATATTATAACTATCATACAGTTGTCAATATACAGTAACATATATAAAGAAAACTTATATAACTAACAGACATACAGACTTATGGGTATGAACTACTAGATTTTATAATTTACATAAAAACTTTATATATATATATATATATATATATAACCAGATCAGATATAAACTACATACCTACATATATAAATAACTTTGATTCTATGATACTTACAGTATAAAACTAATAATATATATATATATATATACATATAATTTTATAAAAAACACATAATTTTTTGCATATGTCACTGCAACCTATATATCATTGCAATTATATATAGTACTTCTTCATATCACTTCCAAATATAAAATATCTATAAACATTATCTCTGTAACACATTATATACTACATATAATATGGTTGTTTATATACAAAGTTACTTAATTATAATTTACATAAACAATATATATATATATAAACATCAAATGCGTTATATACAAACTATATAACAAACGTATATATATACACGTATAACTAACAGAGAAATAGAACATACTTTATATATATATATAAACTAGAATATATATGTAAACTATACATATAACCAAATAACAACGTGTATATATACCTTAGATGTAGGGGAAAATTGACACAGCAACAAGACGAGGTGGAGAAATCAAGGAAGCTGACATGTTAGGCTATCGGAGTAGCATTGGGTAGGTCTATGGAGGCGAGCAGGAAGGAAAGAGGAAGAGAATATTTGGTGGCGAAATGAAGTTGGTGGTGCGGGTAGGAGAGAGGGCCGGGTGCTCGAACTAGGTTGAGGAAGGCTTCTTCACGGCTGTGGTCACTGGAGGGGAGCAAGCGAAGGAACGAGCTTGGGCGTGTGGGAAGGGTCGCTATCAAGGCGGAGGTGAGGTGGCTTGCTATGTGGTGTCGGGTTTGGAAAGGGACGATGTGAAGAGGAGAGAAAAGAAATAAAAGAGGAGAAGGCTACAGATCTAATTAATATAGTCAACCTATTTTTTCTATAAGCAATGCAGAAAATATTTCAACCGATAGGAATAATAAAAGTCATCGATTGAAATTTGTGACAATATTTAAAACAAGTAGCGATTTGATTCCACACGAATAATGAAAGGTCAAAAGAAACCGAAAGGTTTTTAAAACGGGTACCGATACGAAATCGTTTTTTCGATTTTCCGACGCGTATCGTACACCAAAACAAGGATATAAATATTTCACAGAGATCAGCATGACGAGACGATCCAAATGGTATACAGATAATAGCTATACGACCATCCGGTCAAAAGTCGATATTCGGTACCGAAAATGCTGCTAATATGATTTACCAATTTATTATGTAAAAAATTCGGGTTTGGAAAACATTTTATTATCATCAAATATTAAATGATATAAATTTTAATAAAATTACACAATAAAAATAAACTTCCATAAATTCTTATGAAAATTTATCATTTGCTATGTTTAAATAGATGTATTTCAAATATTAAATCTTCAATTCAAAATTTTATTATTTAAACTTTCATAAAAATTCAATTAAATATATTAATGAAACTAATAAAATTTTACGGGTCGTTATAAAGTTTATGAATATGAATTTTACGAAAAAACATAAATTTAATTTTAAATCCTTCTTAAGTTAAAATTGATTCAAATTGTTAGTTTTAGATTTCAAAACATATTATTTAAAACTAAGATATGATTGAATGTTCAAAATTGTTTTGAAAAGGCTTTAAATGAGTAAATCAAATGAGACAACTCATCCACCCTTTCCTCTCCATATTAATTGCTTACTTAAACACCATTGATTGCCATTTTTAATATAAGTATACTTTTTTATTAGTTAAAATAACTTTACAACATACTATATATATATATATATATATATATATATATGCACACAAAGGGAAAGGATTGGTTATACCGCATTTTTGCTACACCTCAAATCCTTCTGAATATCGGCCGCAAGTTTCGAATTAAACAATAGAACAAAGTGGCTAGAGAGAAAGTATATATTGTTTAATTTGGAACTTATGGCAAATATGCAGGAGGATTTGAGGTATAGTAAAAATGAGGTGCAGCTGATCCTTGGCCATATATAAAAGAAAAAATGAGCCCGTTGTAGGGTAAATACCAGTACCTACATACGGTAACATTAACCATGTACGCTTCATATATGTAGCATGTGCACGATACAATTATAATTATGTTTGATACACTTAAAAAATTAAGAATTATAAAAAAATATTTTAAACAAATAAAAATAAAAGAAAGATTTATTTAAAATATTTTAGATTAGATCTAAAATCCACTTTAGTCTTCATCGGCCCAATAGATCCAAAATATGAATTTCTTTCTTGAAATCAACCTATTTCACTCTCTTTCGACTGGCTTGTTCCTTCTATTGCATCCTCTAACTCATGGCTATCGAATATGCGTTCGTGGGTGTCAAGACAATCCTACACTTCAATGGTTGATTCCATTCTAGGAAACGATTTACCTCCATGACTAGAGTAGTCTTTATTCAGCTAGGCAAAGTCAGCCAATGGCGCTTGCATTTTAGCACCACCACCAAAAAATATTGGAGAACCTCCTTGAGTATACTGTGGCATGTTCCTTATCAAAATATTAAACATGGCCTGCATGTCGGGATTAGTTGTTGCCTTAAGCCCGCCTCTTCTTGTACTCCAAAAATAGAGTTCCTCGCTGCGTTCCTTATATATCCACTCGCGCTTACATCTGTAATAAGAAGAGTCACAGTCTTATAAAGGAAAGATGCATAAGTGGTACTCGTGTGTGTAATGTGAATTATCATTATATATACTACTATATAGTTTTGAAAACCAAAATAACAAGCACACTTCATATATATCTCGATCCATTTAAGAGTAATATCTCCTACTCTGTCTCTAGTGGATCTTTATATCAACTTATGCCATATCTCAATCTAAGCTCTGGTACTAAATGTGATGACCACCCTACACCACTAACACCCAAATACCGTATATAATGCACTCTTACGGTATCTGATCGATGTAGAGTGGCAGTCATGGTAAGGTGGTAACAATTCAAAGCAGAACTTGTCATATGTCTAACAGCGCATAGGATATAATATAACAATCAATTACATATAAAACAGGCAAGATAATAATATAACTAAATGAACCAAATAGAATCAGAGTGTAGAAGGTCCATCATTGTTATAAAAAGTAAATGAAATAGAGTTTATACATCAAGATTATATACTCCAAATTAAATAGTCTCTAAATAAATAAACATATACCGGTAGCTTCATAGTACTGCATAGTGGAAATTGCAATAGTAGCTCCAAATGTATAGATACACGAAATTGCTAGCCACATGTTTGTCCTTTGCACAGCTCCATGCATTATCACATACCTACTACCTCTAATCTACTCATTTAAAAGTAACTGAAATGACAAGAAGCAAGGCAAATAACCTCAAGTCAGACATAAGCCTAGTATGAGTCAATCTACAATCTCAAACTATATAAAAATTGGTATGGTAAAACTAGAATATAAGGTATAAGAATCAGACTTAATCTATCCCTTCGTCCAATAAGTTAGCATATAACACAATATATGCTACATTATCATCATATCTATACTACGTACATTTTAGAGTATCAGGATATTTAACTCACTAATACCAACATTACATGACATCTATCACAATCATGTTGCACTCACAATGAATACAATAATCAAAGAAAACACAGAAGCATCACAAATACATTACCACTGAGACGCCTTTGGATATATGATAACTTGTACGACAGCCACTAGGGTCCACGACTCATTATGTCGTTATTGGATGAGTGCTCGATCACATACCATCATTAAGGTACTACAAACACAAGTGCGAGAAAGACAACCACAAAGGTCTAGGGTGCACAGGCGAACACTATCACACACCCCTGTTTCATAAGCACACACCACACCTTCGAGTTATCATTGATCCCTTGGTACACGAACCGATAGTAGAACACACTAAGTTCCACTTCATCACTTCACATTGTCGATTATCCTTTCTTAAACCATTAATAAGTCCTACAAACAAATCTCAGTTGAAGTACTCGACCTAAAAGTCTCACATTGTTGATTTGTCAAAGCTCAAAACAATTGACAAAGTCCCTAGGATTTCCTTGCATCAAACTCAAATTAATCCATCAAATCCCCTGCATGTGGCCCAAAGCAATAATGTGAAATCCGCCCGTCTCTGCCACACTTCATGTTGGTACGTCTTTTCATCATATCTTGATATCTACTCATCAAAAAGACTTGCGACCATGTTCCTTATATCATCATTCCCCTCCATATCGATCATAGCTTCATTCGACCAAATGTCGATCAATCGAAATTCACCCTTCATCAAAAATTTCATGTGTTCTTCATCTGAACTGAATCAGCCCAAGGTTAAGACCGAAGAAAACCTTCAATTTTCCCACATTGAGCCTAGGTTCGATCCGTGTCATTCCATCATTTGTCAATTGGATTTGGCTTAAATTTCACATGAAGCCTTCCCTTGACTTGTTCTGCAATCCCATAAAATTTAGGATCGATCGATACTGACCGGTCAACTCGCTTATTTTCTAAAATTTCCTGAAGTTTTCAAATGCTAGACCCAAAATTATCTCCTCAAATTCCAAAAGCGGCACATTTTCCACCTAATTCCCATGGCTAAAATTTCAAAAGTCACTGGTTGGTGCCTATATTTCCCCGCATTTGCTTAGACGGGCCGAAATTTATCTTGAGTTTGCCTCATGCATGCACTTAAGCTATCATAAGCAATAAAACATGTGCATTTTTCACTTTAGCCCTTGGTATCGATTAATACCAACCCATATGGGTTGGGTCTAATCGATATGAATTCTTCAAAATCGCTAAAGTCATTTTTCCTAGCATGTCGCATCGATCCTTTGATTTCATTGGCTCCAATCTAAATGTAAACTCCGTATTTATATCAAAATGTCCTTAATATTCCTTGAGTTAAGACATATCCAAAAATGCACATTGATAAACAATTTCAAATTCCTTGCAAACAAACACACAAACAACCATCAAAAAACATATCCATACACTACAAACAATGTATCAACAATAGTCTAATCTGACATGCAAATGACTTGTCAATGTTGAAACACATGCAAATCAATGTAAAACCATTTATAATCATTTAACTTCATTTATAAAACATTTATGGGTTTATGTAATTTGAAGATCTCATTTTTAATGTGGTAACATTTCAAAAACATATTTTTATCATTTAAAAACACTTAAAGATGGTGAGAGATGTTAATTAACTTACCTAGATACAAAATTACACCAACAAAAGAGGTAGATCAGATGTTGACAACAATTTCACATTTCACAAAGCACCTAATTTCGATATCCAATGATTCCTTTACTAATCTCTAAGTTAATCACCCTTTAGTAGCTTATTTAAGATGGTTTAGCTGAAAATGAAGATGATTTTAGGCTAATGGATGTTAGGGAAAAGTTTTTAAGACTTAGAATAGGACTGCCACACCTACGATATTAGGCACAAATCCTAAAACCGATTAAGGACCTAAATGGGCTTAAGTCCGGTTACCTTGTAGTCTATCTAAAAACTATCCAAACTTCAAACAACCATATTTCCTAACCGTAAAACCAAAAAATCAATTTTGACCACTCTATGGAAAGAGAAACTACGAAAATTTTCATTTGGAAGTAGTTTAGGCCTAAGTTTGCCTTCTATCAAAAATTTCTAGCCCTTGCAAGTTTTTAAGGTCAAAACCGTCCATAATTTATTATAGTCGTCAACAATGTCAATTCTCAACATGTCGATATTTTATTTGGACCTAATTTATATTTTAGTTGGACCCAATTTGATTATGAAAATTATATTTTTACAACACGTCGATATGTAAAAAATATTAGTCATTACGTGTAGCAACATAGATCCTCTATGCCAGTTATGTCAAGTGGACAATGAGACCAAGGAATACTTATTATTTAACTGTCCATATTCAAGAAAAGTGCTTAATATCATTAAAAAAACTAAAATTGAATCAAACTTTTCTTATAACATTGATGAATTTTTTATTATCATTGCTACAATGAAGAAAATGCATCATACAAAGATCCAATTGATTTGGACTTTTCTATTTTGATTTGGCATATTTAAGTAAAAAAAAATCAATGGTATTCACAGGAGTCCAAACACCATTTGATATTCGGAGTGTACTCATTATTCAAGACTATTTTCAATTAATCAAGTACGAGAAATTAAAAACGAAGAAACTAGAGAGAGATTATATCATTAAAGAATTTGGAGCTAGAGTGGCTGATTTGTAAAATAGTGAATAAGATTTTTAATTGCTTGACGAAGTTCTACATGGAACTATAATGATAAACTTTGTTCTTCTTGCATAAGGTTGATGGAGAGCCTCTTCTTCAATTTTCTACATGGACCTATGAATTGATGCTTGCAAGATTCTTTGAACCACCTTAAATGTTCTCAGGAAAGTAAACTTTTGGAAATGAAGATAACACTTTAGTTTGGGAAAGTTAACAGTGTTAATTTGTCTTATTTTTGTTGTTTTGAATGCCTATTCGCAGTGTTTGTTCTTTCTACAACTAATATTAGAGCATAAGTATGAGTGTTTTTGAGAAGCTGTTAGTTGTTTTACGTACTCTATATTTACTTGGGTAACATTTTAAACATTTGTAAATTTTTGAAGTAGTAAATAAAGTACCAGTTCTCGATCAAAATAAGTGTATTCTTGGAAAGCTACATTCAAAATAAAGTTTATTATTGTAATAAATATACAGTTATTTTATTTTACTGTTAAATAGTATAATAAAAACAATTTGTGACTTATAGAATTTCATTTTTTTACATATTGTTGTTAGAAGTGTAATTTTGTCAAACAAAACACCAAATTAAGTTATTTTAATAGTAATTATATTTTGTGTAAGAAATTAATTTAATTATTTTAATAATAATATTTTGAGTGAAATTTTACTTTGGAAATGTCATAACTCGATTTTTCGATGCCGAAAAATCGACATCAATACGTCCACTGTATTAAATGGCAAACAATCGAATGCCGGAAAACCAGACCGTAAGGGAAAGAAGAAGGAGGTAGAAGAAGACAAAATAAAACAACATCAGAATCTCACAATCGCAGCGGAACAATGTATAATAGATAAATGACCAATCTTTATACAAAAGAACTGTAATTGTTTTATATATACATCATCAGAGTACAGCATCAACAATAGCACAATACTGGTCAGATACAACAACTTGTCAACACAAAGTTGAATATACAGCATACTATATACAGCGGAAATAAGTCAGATACGTGTGATATGTCTCGCCATCCAGCGCATCCCTTGAGCTGCATAGCAGTCCATCCAGAATCTATACTCTATAATACTCAGTCTGACCCGAGCATTATAGTAAAATAACAACTGAGTTAGTCTGGAATACCAGCGTGAGAAAACACACTCAATTGGATTATAAAAGTTTCAAAAATCCTTTGAAATCAAAGGTATCTCGTAAGACCGTGTCACAAATAAACATGTCGGGTTTTTACCATACGATAACCAAAACATTTTTATCAAATCCGCCTGATATTATATTAGTGTCTATAGAAAGTAAAATAGAATCTAGCTGAAATGCTTGCATCTCACGTTTCAGCAATAGTTGGGCACAATCAAAACCATACAGTCGCTTATTGGAGATTGGATTCCATACAATGGCAGGGCTACTGGGGTAACGCCCGTCACAGTACCTGATCTAGATCAGAGTACCGAGGATCCCCCATGATCCCCTGCAGCACAAGATCGGAGCTACCCCTTACTGTATAGTCCAAATAAGATCACCCTGTGGTTGGGTAAGCAACCGCCCGCACAGCCGAATAAAAAGGGACATCTAGAAAGGGATGACCTTACCCTAATTGGTTGCTCGCCACTTAGCCTTGCTGCACCTCCCTTGTTTTAGCCATTCTCGGTTGATGAAGCTTGAGGCTATGCGTTACCTTTTTAGAACACATCTCACTTAGAATGCTCATCGTCCTCCTGACGATGTTCTGATGGCATTCATCCATACAAGTTGCCCTGGATCTGGATAAACCGAATCACCGTCTTCATCAACTTCACGGTCTTAATTCGCAAACATTCAAACTGGATCGATGTGGTTTTCGGGAAATTAATCCTGATCCCGGTCTCTTCGAAACGATCAGTGCTTGGCCAATATTGATAGTCGGTTATTTAACTATCAAATAACATCTACAAACAACCATCGATCCTTAATAATTTCCCAAATTATTTATTTTAAAATATCTTCGCAAGATATTTTTCTACACTTCAACCCATTGAAAATAGTTTTAAAATCACTTTTTCTCTCGCGGAACAAATTTCCACCCAATTATTCTATTTCCAATGAAAATCACTAAGTCTTAATACCTTAGATTTTCAAATAATTTAAATCACTTTATCCGAAAATATATACTTTAAAACACTTAAAATAAAAACTACTTAAAACATTATACTTAGAATACTAGTTATGAAATTTATAATAATTTCTCATGTTAATCCAAGACTAACTTTAAAATAAAAGTTATTCTATAAGGTATAAATATTAAATAATTATCTTTTAAATCATAATACTAGTTTAACCTTTAAAATAATTTACTTATATTATTAACTTAATAAATATTTGCTTTTAAAAAATTTAAAACCACTAAATAATAATTTCTTTCTATAACATTCTTTTAAAACCACTTTAAAACCTCTAACTTATACTTGGAAATCTTTCTTTGAAAATATACTTGGCTTTTCAGGGAAATACACTTCCTATGTAGATATAGCCATCTAATCATTTATAAATCTTGCTTGATTTATTTCGGTTTAATTTACGTCCCAATCCCGTAAATTTTCTCTTCCATGCTTTCAAAAATAAACCACTATTTATTTTCAAAAGCAAATCACCCTTTCCTTATAAATTCCCACCGTGAATTTATACTTCCAAATTATCCACTGATAAATATTCACTTTATTTATAAATCCCGTTTATAAATTCCATAATCTCATTCTTTTTTAATCATAGTTCAACACTTAATCAATTCCAAAATGATTTTCAAAATTAACTCCATTTTAAAATAAATTCTTTACTGACCCAAATCTATTCCAAAACCCATTAATTTTAGATCCATCCTTTTATTACGATATAAAATCTTATTTAAATCTGACATTATCAACTTCACACTTTATTTCAAAATTTCCCCGTTTTAAATTCTCCCAAACCTTTTAAAACTTGAATTTAAAAATAAATCCTTTATTTCTTTAAACAATATCACTTAAGTTTTCAAAATTCATTTGTTCCTATTTATTCAAAATCCCTTTCTCTATACTCGGAATTTATTTGATAGGATTTTAAATCAAACTCTTTGTCCTTTCCTAAATTCAATCTTTTAATTTATCCAATTTCACTATATTTATTTTACATAGAATTCCCACTTTTATTTTCCTTTAAAAAAAATCCAATCTTTATATTTTTAATATCTCAATATACCCAAAATATATCCAGTCAAACCATAGCATTCAATATTTTCAATTCCTAATATAATCAATATAATCTATCATAGATAATCAATCAATCATAACATAGACTATGGAAACAAATTCCAATATTTTGAGGAATCCAGTTGGATCCCTCCAACCTGTTTTCCTGCATCCACAGATGTTAGCACAATATATAAATACCAATCCCACTTCGAGGGGGATATCGTGGTATAAAGGGTCATCCGCTATTATGCGGGGCACATTGGGTCTCATCCGCTATACAATGCGGGAATCAATCACTCCAATATATATACATACACACTATTATATGATATCACATCCAGACAATTCAAACAATCAACTAATAATTTAATTTAAACTATTTAAATTTAACGATAATCTGAATGAGTGAGATTAACTCACCTTTGATTTTATTGTTTGCAACCCATTTCCATCTCGACTTGTTTCCTTCACGATTTTGACCTTGTATAAACAATTTATGATTTATTACTATTTGAATTAATCAAACAATTAATCACCATTTACTTATTTAATTTTTAACTTATAATTTGATTTAAACTAATTTTCCCTTGAAATCTTTAGTAACTAAAATAATTAAATAAGTTTATTAATAAAATTAATGTCCATTAATTTAAAATTAAACTAGTAAATAAAAATAGGTATATATGTATATTCATTTTTTTTGAAGCAACCTATATACACTTTAAAAATCTACTTTTTATAGACTCTATATAACATTTTTAAAAATTTTATATTTACCCAAATCTTTTATATATATGTATGTATGTATGTATGTATATGTATATATGTATGTATCCTATTTATCTTAGTATATTGAACATGCATGTGTATTTATACATATATTTATTTAATTGAATTAGTAAAACCATACCTCACTACTGCATAAACCGCCTCCACCATTGACGAACTAACGCGAGCCTATTGCTGTCACATCATGTGCTCGCGCCTGTGCAAGGCCACTTGAACTGAACAGAATTGACTTCCACAAACTCCTGCACTGCTGCTCTACTTCCTCGCACCGCTCGAATTGAGCCCTTTGACTTTGCCTCCAGGTTCCATACTACTAACCGATGTCACATCCAGGCCCCAAAGTCCACATTGGTGGGCGAAACAAAGCAGACCCGTAACCCTAGCATGCAACAAAATCGCTCGCGACGACCCACAACCCTCTCAACCAATGATGAAAGCCACCGTGCCACTTCGCTGACCTCCACTGCTTATCATGAACCTCCAGGCAATGCTCTCCCAATCGCGACGACGTCGCGCTTTGATTTCTGGCCGCCCTCCTTTCTTTGCTTCGATTCCGATCGAATCCCTCGACATGCGTCGACCTGTTCGACTGTAGATGAGAGAGAGGGATTCGATCGGAATCAAAGAAAAGAAAGGTGGGCGGCCAGAAATCAAAGCGCGATGTCGTCGCGATTGGAAGAGCGCGGCCTGGAAGTTCATGCTAAGCAGTGGAGGTCAGCGAAGTAGCACGGTGGCTTTCAACGTTGGTCGAGGGGGTTATGGGTCGCTGCAAGCGATTTTGCAGCGTGCTAGCTTTACGGGTCTACTTTGTTTCGGCCACCGATATGGACTTTGTGGCCTGGATGTGACATCGGTTAGTAGAAGGGCACCTAGAGGTGAAGTCGAAGGGCTCGATTCAAGCGGTGCGGGGAAGTAGAGCGGCGGTGCAAGAGTTTGTCGAAGTCATATCTGTCCAGTTCAAGTGACCATGTGCAGGCGCGAGCGTGTAATGTGACAGCGGTAGGGTCGCGTTAGTTCGTCAATGGTGGAGGCAGTTTCTACAGTAGTGAGGTATCGTTTTACTAATTCAAAATAAATATGTGTATAAATACACATGCATGTTTAATATACTGAGATAAACATGATATATATATACATATAAGATTCGGGTAAATATAAGAATTTTAGAAATGTTATATAGAGTTTATAAAAAGTAGATTTTTAAAGTGTATATATGTTGTTTCAAAAAAATAAATATACATATATACCTATTTTTATTTGCTAGTTTAATTTTAAATTAATGGAGACTAATTTGTTTAATAAACTTATTTAACTATTTTAGTTACTAAAGATTTCAAGGGAAAATTAGTTTAAATCAAATTATAAGTTAAAAATTAAATAAGTAAATGATGATTAATTGTTTGATTAATTCAAATAGTAATAAATCGTGAATTGTTTATACAAGGTTAAAATCGTAAAGGAAACAAGTCGAGATGGAAATGGTTGCAAACAATAAAATCAAAGATGAGTTAATCTCACTTATTTGGATTATCGTTAAATTTAAATAGTTTAAATTAAATTATTGGTTGATTGTTTGAATTGTTTGGATGTGATATTATATAATAGTGTATATATATATATATATATTGGAGTGATTGATTCCTGCATTGTATAGCGAATGAGACCCAATGCGCCCCGCATAATAGCGGATGGCCCTTTATACCACGATATCCCCCTCGAAGTGGGATTGGTATTTATATATTGTGCTAACATCTGTGGATGCTGGAAAATAGGTTGGAGGGATCCAACTGGATTCCTCAATGTATTGGAATTTGTTTCCATAGTCTATGTTATGATTGATTGATTATCTATGATAGATTATATTGATTATATTGGGAATCGAAAATATTGAATGCTATGGTTTGACTGAATATATTTTGGGTATATTGAGATATCAAAAATATAAAGATTGGATTTTTTAAAGGAAAATAAAAGTGGGAATTCTATGTAAAATAAATATAGTGAAATTGGATAAATTAAAGATGAATTTTGGAAAGGATAAAGAGTCTAATTTAAAATCCTATAAATTAAATTCCGAGTATGGGGAAAGAGATTTTGAATAAATAGGAATAAATGAATTTTGAAAACTTAAGTGATATTGTTTAAAGAAATAAAGGATTTATTTTTAAATTCAAGGTTTAAATGGTTTGGGAGAATTTAAAAAGAGGAAATTTTGAAATAAAGTGTGAAGTTGATAATGTCAGATTTATATAAGATTTTAAATCGTAATAAAAGGATGAATATGAAATTAATGGGTTTTAGAATAGATTTGGGTCAGTAAAGGAATTTATTTTAAAATGGAGTTAATTTTGAAAATCGTTTTGGGAATCGATTAAGTGTTGGAACTGTGATTAAAAAAGAATGAGATTATGGAATTTATAAACGGGATTCATAAATAAAGTGAATATTTATCAGTGGATAATTTGGAAGTATGAATTCACGGTTGGAATTCATAAGGAAAGGGTGATTTGTTTTTAAAAATATATAGTGGTTTATTTTTAAAAGCGTGGAAAAGAAAATTTACGGGATTGGGACGTAAATTAAACCGGAATAAATTGAGCAGGATTTGTAAATGATTAGATGGCTATATTTAAATGGGAAGTGTATTTCCCTACAAAGCCAAGTATATTTTCAAAGAAAGATTTGCACGTATATGTTAGAGGTTTTAAAGTGGTTTTAAAAGAATGTTTTAGAAAGAAATTATTATTTAGTGGTCTTAAAATTTTCAAAAGTAAATATTTATTATGTTAATTATATAAGTAAATTATTCTAAAGGTTTAACTAGTATTATGATTTAAAAGATAATTATTTAATATTTATACCTTATAGAACAACTTTTAAGTTAGTTTTGGCTTAAGTTTTACATGAGAAATTTTTATAAAATTTCATAACTAATATTCTGGATATAGTGTTTTAAGTAGTTTTTATTTTAAGTGTTTTAAAGTATATATTTTTGGATAAAGTGATTTAAATTATTTAAAAATCTAAAGTATTAAGACATGGTATTTTTAATGGAAATAAAACAATTGGGTGAAAATTTATTCCGCGAGAGAAAAAGTGATTTGAAAACTATTTTCAAAGGGTTGATGTGGTAGAAAAATATCTTGCGAAGATATTTTAAAATAAATAATTTGGTAAATTATTATGGACTGATGGTTGTTTGTGGATGTTATTTGATAGTTAAATAACCGACTATCAATATTGGCCAATGCGTTGGTCGTTTCGAAGAGACCGGGATTGGGATTAATTTCTCAAAAACCACTTCGATCCGGTTTGAATGTTTGCGAATGATGACCGTGAAGTTGATGAAGACGGTTATTTGGTTTGTCCAGACCTAGGGCAACTTGTATGGACGAATGCTATCAGAACATCGTCAGGAGGACGATGAGCATTCTAAGTGAGATGTATTCCAAAAAGGTAACGCATAGCCTCAAGCCTCATCAATCGGGAATGGCTAAAATAGGGGAGTTGCAGCAAGGCTAAGTGGCTAGCAACCAATTAGGGTAAGGTCATCCCTGTCTAGTTGTCCCTTTTTATTCGGCTGTGTGGGCGGTTGCTGATCCCAACCGCGGGGTGATCTTATTCGGACTATCCAGTAAGGGGTAGCTCCGGTCTTATGTTGTAGAGGATCAAGGGGATCCTCAGTACTCTGATTTAGATTAGGTACTGCGACGGGCGGTACCCCAGCAGTGCTGTCATTGTACGGAATCCAATAAGCGCTTGTGCGGTTTTGATTGTGCCTAACTATTGCTGAAACGTGAGATGCAAGCATTTTAGCCAGATTCTATTTTACTTTCTAGACACTATTATAATATCAGACGGATTTAATAAAATTGTTTTGGTTATCGTAAGGTAAAAACCCAGCATGTTTATTTGTTGCGTGGTCTTACGACATACCTTTGATTTCAAAGTATTTTGGAAACTTTAATAATCCAATTGAGTGTGTTTTATCACGCTAGCATTCCAGATTGACTTGGGTGTTATTTTACTATAATGCTCGGTTCAGACCGAGTGTTATAGAGTACAGATTCTGTATGGATTGCCATGGAGCTCAAAGGATGCGCTGGATGGCGAGACGTATCACACGTATCTGACTTATTTCCGCTGTATATGGTATGTTGTATATTCAGCTTTGTGTGGACAAGTTATCATAACTGTCCAGTGTTGTGCTTTTGTTGATGTTGTACTTCGATGATGTATATATAAAACAATTACAGTTCTTTTGTATAAAGATCGGTCATTTATCTATTATATATTGTTCCGCTACGATTGTGAGATTTTGATGTTGTTTTGTTTTCTCTTCTTCTACCTCCTTCTTCTTTCCCTTACGGTCTGGTTTCCAACATTCGATTGTTCGACATTTAATACAGTGGACGTATTGATATCGATTTTTGAGAGATTATGGAATTTATAAATGGGATTTATAATTAAAGTGAATATTTATCAGTGGATAATTTGGAAGTATAATTCATGGTGGAAATTTATAAGGAAAGGGTGATTTGTTTTTAAAAAAAAAGCGGTTTAATTTTAAAAGTGTGGAAAAGAAAATTTACGGGATTGGCACGTAAATTAAACCGGAATAAATCGAGTAGGATTCATAAATGATTAGATGGCTATATTTAAATGGGAAGTGTATTTCCCTGCAAAGCCAAGTATATTTTCAAAGAAAGATTTCCAAGTATAAGTTAGAGGTTTTTAAGTGGTTTTAAAAGAATGGTTCAGAAAGAAATTATTATTTGGTGGTTTTAAAATTTTTAAAAGTGAATATTTATTAATTTAATTATGTAACTAAATTATTTTAAAGCTTTAACTAGTATTATGATTCAAAAGATAATTATTTAATATTTATACCTTATAGAATAACTTTTATTTTAAAGTTAGTTTTGGCTTAAGTATTACATGAGAAATTATTATAAAATTTCATAACTCGTATTCTAAATATAGTGTTTTAAGTAGATTTTATTTTAAGTGCTTTAAAGTATATATTTTTGGATAAAGTGATTTAAATTATTTAAAAATCAAAAGTATAAAGACTTAGTGACTTTCAATGGAAATAAAACAATTGGGTGGAAATTTATTCCGCGGGAGAAAAAGTGATTTGAAAACTATTTTCAAAAGGTTGAAGTGTAGAAAAATATTTTGCGAAGATATTTTAAAATAAATAATTTGGGAAATTATTAAGGACTGATGGTCGTTTGTGGATGTTATTTGATAGTTAAATAATGGACTATCAATATTGGCCAATGCACTGATCGTTTCGAAGAGACCGGGATCAGGATTAATTTCCCAAAAACCACATCGATCCAGTTTGAATGTTTGCGAATTAAGACCGTGAAGTTGATGAAGACGGCGATTCGGTTTGTCCAGACCCAGTGCAACTTGTATGGACGAATGCTATCAGAACATCGTTAGGAGGACGATGAGCATTCTAAGTGATATGTGTTCTAAAAAGGTAACGCATAGCCTCAAGCCTCATCAACCAAGAATGACGAAAACATGGAGGTGCATCAAGGCTAAGTGGCTAGCAACCAATTAGGGTAAGGTCATCCCTGTCTAGATGTCCCTTTTTATTCGGTTGTGTGGGCTGTTGCTGATCCCAACCTTGGGGTGATCTTATTCGAACTATCCAGTACGGGGTAGCTTCGGTCTTCTGTTGTAGAGGATCGAGGGGATCCTCGGTACTCTGATCTAGACTAGATAATGTGACGGGCGGTACCCCAGTAGCCCTGCCATTGTACGGAATCCAATCTCCATTTAGCACCTGTGCGGTTTTGATTGTGCCCAACTATTGCTGAAACGTGAGATGCAAGCATTTCAGCTAGATTCTATTTTACTTTCTATAGACACTAATATAATATCAGACGGATTTGAAAAAATGTTTTGGCTATCATAAGGTAAAAACCTGGCATGTTTATTTGTAGCGCTGTCTTACGAGATACCTTTAATTTTAAAGGATTTTGGAAACTTCAATAATCCAATTGAGTGTGTTTTCTCACGTTGGTATTACAGACTGACTCGAGTGTTATTTTACTATAGTGCTCGGGTCGGACTGAGTAATATAGAGTACAGATTCTGGATGGACTGGTATGGAGCTCAAGGGATGCACTGGATGGCGAGACATATCACAATTATCTAACTTATTTCCGTTGTATATGTTATGCTGTATATTAAGCTTTGTGTGGACAAGTTGTCATAACTATCCAGTGTTGTGCTTTTGTTGATGTTGTACTCTGATGATGTATATATAAAACAATTACAGTTCTTTTGTATAAAGATCAGTCATTTATCTATTATATGTTGTTCCGCTGCGATTGTGAGATTTTATTGTTATTTTGTTTTCTTTCTTCTACTCCTTCTTCTTTCCCTTGCAATCTAGTTTTCCAGCATTTGATTGTTTGGCATTTAATACGTTAGACGTATTGATGTCGATTTTCGGGGGTCGAAAGATCGGGTTGTGACAAGAAAATTCAATTTGTGTTGAAAGTTATTTTTGACAAAATAATGTTATGTTTAAAGCAAATAATAATTTTTACATTCTATGTACATTTAACTTGATAAAAGGTTTGAGATAATAGTGAAATATTCCAATAAATATTATTATTCATTTTGTAAAATATGAATTTTATTTAGTAAACTAATAATAGTAGTACGTATTTATAAAATACATTTGTAGCACGTAAATAGAGTAAAGAAAACAAAATAATAATATTAAGTAAAGTAATGAAGCCCAAGCTAATTAACTATTATAAACCTACCACCTTAACCTTTCTTTCCATTCTCACTTTCTATACCTAAGAAATAGAAAAGAATATAAATGTAAAACAAAGTGAGGAAAAAGAGTTAGAGAATGCAAAAATAAATTGGAAAAAATTAAGCAAAAAACCTAAAATTTAAGTTTCCCTAGTCTCTTATCATTCATTCTATGTCGTTTTTATCTTTAATTTCATTTTTTATATGCTATTTTCAATTTAGGACTGAAGTGAATCTTTGTAATGATTGGGAATTTTGAACTTTTCAAATCGACAATCATCCACAGATATCGGACTTGAATTGCTTAAAACAATAGACTGTTAATTTATATTTGGAAAAACTTAGCATACATAGTAAATAAATCAATCATAGAATCATAGATACAAAGTAATATAATAATAAGCATCGGAATAGATAAATAGTAGTTCATGAAGCTACTATATAAACAACGGAGTCTTAAATAAAATACAACAGATATCCAATACACAGAACTCACTAATACATAGACAAATGATGAGTCTGAACAACAACTGGAAATAACTAAAAGAT
The DNA here is from genome assembly GCA_030765085.1 of Allium cepa. NCBI lineage: Eukaryota > Viridiplantae > Streptophyta > Magnoliopsida > Asparagales > Amaryllidaceae > Allium > Allium cepa. Next base: position 439,332,762 of record CM060944.1, read on the forward strand.
GAATAGATATAAGACAGATCTTCAAGAAAAGCTCCAAACTCCAAAGGTGAGTCTTAAATATTATGGCACTCAGTCAGACCCGAGCGTAAAGCAAAACACAAAACACTCGAGTCAGGACTAACATTCGTATACTAGTAAATCAACTTAAGTGAATGTCAAGTGAAATACAAAATAACTTAAAGGATGTTTGGGATTCCCATCCTCTAAGGGTCCGTTAAACTATTTACATACATAGATTAATACGCTACATATATAATGTCTACAGTAAAGTAAACAATTAAAATAGCGTTAAGGCGTTACCCATATCCTCCTTAATTAATTTTTATATATTTTCGTAGTCTATACAGTATTGTAATTACTCCATAAATTGGAGGGCTATCAAAGGGCACTCCATAGGTACGGTACAAATCAAATCTGCAGAAGGCACGATTGGGCATGTGTCAAGGCACACGAGGCAATGCCCAGGGTAGGATACTACCGTTTTGCATATCTGGACTGGTGGTAACACATAGTAGCTACTATCGCCCACCTCAAAACACACTTCCAAATCAGATGTGCACCTAATCAAATCACAAAGTAATAGAATGATATCGAAGAAGCATGCTCGATCGGAGGGGCGACCTCACTTAGCCCGGCGTGGCGCCTATTTTAATCACATCAAACTAACTAGCAGGAGTCAGAGCTGCGTTAATACTCATATAGAATTGTCACAAAATCATCTTGCTTTGTTATGGAATCTCCACCATGTTCACAGTTGTTAAAATGGTTTTCGGTATTGGTAAAGAGTGAAAATACCCGATCCCTATCTCTTTAACAACCAAACGCTTATTTCACACCGTGGTCATTTTATATTCAAACAACTTCATACCAAAATATCATAATCATTTCAAAATCACATCACTTTCTAAATCACATACACATTCAAAATCATTCACAAAATCATAACCACAAAATAGTTTAAACCATCATATCAAAATACTCTATTAAATCTGAATTATACAATTCCAACTTAAACAGTTTAAGTATTGAAATAGTCTATATATTGAAATAGTTATAACTTAAAATAGTTTATACATTTAAAATAAGTTATAGATTTAAAATAGTTCATATATTGTAATAGTTATAAATTAAAATAGTTTATATTTAAATAGTTTATATATCAAATTATATATCGAAAATAGTTTTAAGTTTGAATTGTTTTCTTCAAATTTCACAAATCAACTCACATCAGCTTTAGTTTCAAAATTCAATTCAAACCAATCTCAATTCAAGTTCTCATTAAAACCATTTTTAATTTTTATCGATTTCAAATCCAGGTTTGAACTAAATTTAAACCACTTCCAATTTATAGTATCCTACTTTAAATATTTAAACAATTTACAATAACTTAATTTGAAAATTTTCATATATATTCCAAAATTCAACGTTGATTTTATTTAAATTTGAAAATATTCACTTAATCATTTTTAGAATATTTAAATAAAATCTCATATTACAAACTTGAATTAAAATTTTTTATTCAATTTCAAATTTATTTATAATATTCATTTCCTACATTTAGTTAAACATGTAAATAAAATCTCAATTTACAAATTTAAATCAAAATTAAATATTAAAAATCAATTTAAAATATTCATTAAATCTTCTATCTAACAGAGAATTTACTTGGAGCAATACTAGAGAAACCCCATCTATGGCTCTACTTGATAGGTTTTTGTTAGTGATGAAATTGAGGATAAATATCCCATATGTAAAGTTTCTGGTTTGTCTTACACTTGTTTTGATCATTGCCCTATTATTCTCGCATGTGATCAGCATAGGGTTATTAATAAATCATTCAAATTTGAAAAAAATGTAGTTATTAGAATCTAACTATTTAAATTTAATTAAAAATATGTGGATTTCTATGAGTTATTATAATATTAGAAATAGGGATAATTCTGCCAAAAAAATTGTTTTAAAACTTAGGGATCTTATGATTTTTCTTTAAAACTGGAGTAAAAATAATTTTGGTGGTATAAAAATTAAAAAAGAAATATTACTTCTGAATTGCTTAAATTAAACAAGATAGAAGAAACTAGACAACTAAATTTAGATGAGCGCAATATTCAAGCTAACCTAAAAGAGGAACTTAATTCTATTTTAGAAAAGAAGGAGGTTATGTGGAAACAAAGATCCAAAATCTAATGGATTAATGAAGGAGACAATAATACCAAATTTTTTCACAATATGGCTAATGGTAAAAAAAGTAGTAATACGATTAATTCCATTATTGTAAATAATGTAGAGCTAGTCGACTAAAGAGGTCTTAATAAGGCTTTTACATGCTATTATAGAGATATTTTTTGTAATAAAAATAAACATAGAATTGATGCTAGATGGAATGATCTTTATCCGTCTGACTCTAATGTTGATCTTTCTGAGCTAGATAATCCTTTTACCGAAGAGGAAATTCGGAAAGCTATCAATGATTTGCCAGGAGATAAATCCCCAGGGCTGGATGGGTTCCCAATCTTCTTTTATAAAACGTTTTAGGATGTTTTAAAATGTTATTTAATTAGTATGTTTAATGATTTCTATAGTGGGAATTTGCGACTAGGAAGATTTAATTTTGCAAGTGTTATTTTATTGCATAATAAAAGTAGGCGCTAATAACTTAAAATATTTTAGACCTATTTCTTTGATTATCTATTCCGTTAAAATTATTTCTAAAGTTTTAGCTAATAGACTTAGTATAAGAATGAATGATTTAAATGACCGTTCACAATCGGCTTTTATTAATGGGAGAAATATCACTGATGGAGTGGTTGTTGGTAGAGAATACATTAATCACTATTGTAAGAATAATATAACCTGTGCGATTTTAAAATTAACTTTGCAAAAGCTTTTGCTTCGATATATTGGAATTTCCTTGTAGATATTTTCATGCTAGAGATTTTAATCATAGATGGATTAGCTGGATTATGAAAGTTCTTAGAACTGGTAACTCTAGTATTATGGTTAATGGTATATTAGGTAATAAAATTCAATCTAAGCGAGGTTTAAGGAAAGGGAATCCTTTATCGCGTCTATAGTTTAACTTAGCCGCAGATGTTTCCGCTAAGATAATTAAAAAAGTGGTTGATAATGAATCTCTGGGATATGTAGGTAATGATACATCGCGTAACGGTATATCTGTCCTTCAATTTCCTGATGATACCTTGCTTTTTTTCTTCCCATTTACCTAGGCACATTATTACTCTTAAGTTTATTTTATATCGTTTTGAACTACTATCAGGTTTAAAAATAAATTTTGATAAAAGTTCTGTTTTAGTTTTAAAGGAATTTGAAAAAAATTGAATATTTAATTGTTAACACACTTAATTGTAAAACTATGAATTTTCCATTTGACTATCTTGGTTTTCTGATTAGACCTACTAAACTTAAACATGATGATTGATTTGTAATCATAGATAAAATCAAAAATAGGATTTCTAATTGGAATGGGAGATTTTTATCAACAGCGGGTAGATTAGTTTTAATAAATTCTGTTTTATCTAGTCTCCCAATCTATTGGATGTCTATGCATCTTTTTTCAAATTGGGTGATTGATAAAATAGACAAAATTAGAAGGGATTTCTTATGGAGTGTGGAAAACTCGAATAACTGCATTTAATGTTTAGTAAATTGGGAAACTATTTGTAAATCTAAAAAGGATGGTGGTTTAGGAGTCATTAATTTACTTAATATGAATTTTTCCTTACTAGGTAAATGGTTATGGAAGTTTAAGGTTATAAACGATAAAGCTACTTAGAAAGAGATCATTTCTAAATATTACTATAATGGTAGTAGCAACTCTTCTAGTCATTCGGAAACTATCTAATTTTTGGAAATCCATTTTAAAATGTCATGAGATTTTTAACCTAGGTACTAATACATTAGTTCATTCTAGTAATTGTACTTCTTTCTGGCATGACCGTTGGATTTCTGTTATACCTCTTAGGATAGAGTTCGAGAGCTTTATGAAATCTGTAATTTTAAGTATGCTTTAATTATTGAAGTTTTTCTCCTAAAATGACCCTCCTTGGAATTTTAGTTTTAATAGAATTTTAGTAGGTTCAACCCTTAGATAGCTTTCTTTGCTTTATGCTAGATTAAATCTTTATAATATTGATAATGATAATATTCCTTGGTAATGGGATAAGAGTAATAAATATACTTCTAATTCTTTTTATAGATTTATTAACTTTTCGGGTGTAACTAACAACTCTTTTAAATTTATTTGGAAATCTAACGCTCCTTCTAAATCTAAAATTCACATGTGGTTAATACTACATGGAAAACTTAACACTATAAAAATTTTAGAGAGAAAAAAATATTCAAAATGATATTAAATGTTATTTTTGTAATTTGAATTTTGAATATATTAAACATATATACTATGATTGCATGGATACTTATTTCATTCTAAATAATAGCCTTAAAATTTTTAACTTTAATATACTAACTAAAATTCCAGATTGTGAATTCTATTGGAATACTTTTAGAATTAGGTTCAAAAAGAATATTAGGCCCCGTTTGGCTTGTCATTTTTAGTTTTGTATTTTCGTCTATACAAAAACACGTCTGTCGTATGTACTGTTGAAAAACAAACAATTTTGAAAAATGAAATTAACATATAAAATAGGAACATTTTTATTTTGTTTTTCGTGTTTCGATAGATAACAAAAGCATGGAGAACAATCCAAATTTTTTGTTGTCCGTTGATCGTCGCAATGGCTAAGAAATGTAAATCTTCTTCTCTTATTTCTTGGTATTTCTTAGTGCAAGTTGAAAACGCAAAACTCAAAATACAAAATGAAACCAAACGGGCCCTTAGATTCTTACTTGTTTATTCATTATTACCTGTTGGTATATTTGGTTTGAAAGAAATCAGAGAATTTTTAATGATAATAATAATAATAGTCACTTTAACAAATTGATTTTTATAATTTCTTCATTTTGTTTTAATTGGATCTCTAATCCCAAATATAAATTAGCCAAAAATAACCTATTTAAAGCTTAGTAAGGTTAGTTATAATAAATCTATTTAAGAACAACAATAATATTTTTAACATTAATAATTGTAGTATTAATATTTTTTCAAACTTAAATGATGATTTCACTGTGTATCATAGTTTACTTTTGATCAAAGGTCCATAAGGATATTTTTTGATTTGTTTCAATTACTATATTAGTCATTGTCTGTATTAGTTTATAGATCTTTTAATTCTTTAGTTTTCGGATCCTATTGGCATTTCTTAATTAGTTCTTTTATTTGCTTTTTAATTTTTCTTCTCTATATACTTTATTTTGTCCATTTAGCCTTACTTTAGTATTTTTACTCATATCTCATTTATACATATACATACATACATATATATATATATATGTATGTATGTATGTATGTATATAAATTTTATTTATATACATATATGTGTATCATTCTAACTATTTTCTTAGTCATTCTTCAGTTACAGGTATGGGTAATAGGGTGTTAGGTTCTCTTTGTAGGTACACAAGATTGCAGATTGTAGGATTCCAGATTGCAGTGGGGGACACTTCTCAGTACATCTTCAGCTTCATCATGGTAGTATATTTTCAGGGACTCTTCAGCTAGGCCCTACTTCCATTTTTGCTGAGTCTTCAGAGCGGAGTTTTCCTTTTAGGATCATTAGTAGTTCCACCTCAGTTTAGTCACATCCTTATTCCTTCCAAGTCGGTAGCATGGAACTTCCTTATTAGATGGTATCGGCTTTTCGTCTCTTTGGCTTTATGTTATTCTTTAAATTTTCAGGTACTCCTGACACCTTAACATCGGACGGTGGCCATGTCGGAGCTTGATATTGGAGTGTAATAGACGCCTTACCGGAGCTCATTACAGGGGTACTTGAGTTTTATCTTTTGATACCTGTACTTACTAGGGACCTGCCAGGCATGTTGGCAGCGCCTTGCTTTGTGCTATATATATCGTTGCATGTGTGCTCTCCTTTATTTCTAGAGGATCGCATATTTTTCTCAAAAAGAAAATCCTCTTTAATCAAAATCAAGTTATCAAGTTATAGAAACATATATTTAAATCTCAAAATCAATAAATTCCAAATCAAACTTTATTTAAATTCGATTTTTAACTAGTTTAAATTTCAAGTCAGCTTTAATTTATCTTCCCAACCTCTATTTATTAAAGTTATTACAAAAATCTATTTAAAATATTAATATGAATTATAAATAAAATTTTAAACATATTATATATAGTAATTAAATTAAATTCTTATTAAATTTTAATTTATCAATTATTATTAGATTAAATCTTATTATTATTTAAATCTATTTTTAATCTTATTTTATATATTTTAAAATAATGAAGTTATAAGTAAAATTTTATAATTTACTTTTTTAAAACTTAACTTATAGATTTAAAATTTTCGAAACATATAAATTTAAAAATCTAAAATTCCTTAAATTAAAATAAATATTTATATTATAATTTAAATCAATATTTATCAAAACCCATTTATTTCCTTTCAAAACTTCGAAAATCATTTTTAAAATAGACCAACGGCGTCCATATATAATTTTCTATCCTATGATCAAGTGATATGGATATTTATCATTTTAATCCATAATTATTTAATATTTATGGGTATATATCATTTCAACCCGCAATCCCAAAATTTCAAAATTCAATGAAAATCGTTTGGATTTATCATTTCAACACACGACGATTTTCCCTTAATCTACAATATTGTTCGGGTATGTATCATTTCAACCCATAGGGATTTCTAAATTAACAGGGAACTTGTAGAGTGAGAACAATAGAATAAAATTACATAACATATCAATGATGAGAATATATTGTAATTAACAAATTTAAATATCATATATATATATATATACACACACACACACACACACACACACACACACACACACACACACACACACACACACACACACACACACACACACACACAACAACAATGTTATGGTGTCATATATCAATCATAGGTAAACAATTTAAATAGTAACATATCATATTCAACAAGGTAATTGCTAATAAATAAAATTTTACAACATATTTCAATCATCATTTTATGTGAATAAAATTTACTAAATATAAGAATGTTAATCATGGGTGATTGCTCACCTTTCGAGGCTTGAGAATGATGAGAACGGAAATTATGACACAGGTACGCACAGATAAGCTAGATTTGCGGAAAAATCTCCAGACAGCAACAGAAATAGCACAGCAAGGTGAACTAGAGATCGATGAAAACAATATGTGTGTGTGTTACTTTCTTCTTTAAATCAATATTCAATTTAAAAACCATATTTAAAATAAAATCTTCATAATATATTCTTATTAAAAATCAATATGCATTAAAGCCCATAGTTTACAAAATGTTTCAAACAAATATTAAACATAATATCTAAACATGTTTTAAAATCATTAAAAATCCTTTTCAGAATATTAACAAAACATATGTATGTATGTATGTATACATTCCAAAATACTAACATAGTGTGTGTATTCATTTCAAAATTATCAACATAACAATAAACAAAAACACATTTTATTCACTTATATATATAAACTTATATATAAACTCAAACAAATAATATACAAACTCGTATAACTTATATATTATAACAAACAGATCATATAAATCTGTATAAACTTATGTATATATATAAACAAACAGATTATATATATACTAATATAAACTTATACATTATAACCAATAGATCAAATATATTAGCTAACATATACAAAAATATATGTATAAAAAATGAATTGAGAGTTTGGCTTCCGGAGATGGTCTGCCTGCGTTCGGTAGGAAATGGAAGAGGTGTAGGCTCAGGTAAGTAGGAAGGACGGCTGAGCGATGGCGATGGGAAAGTTGGAGGCCACGGGTTAGGCGAAAGGTGCTGGGTGTAGAAGTGGGTGGTGAAGGCTGCTAACGTGACAGTTTCTTACTGCTTACGGCGTGGAGGGATGACTAGGAGGAGATGGTGGGCAGAAGCATTAGTCGGCAGAGGATGACTGTTCTGGTGATCTTGTGAGGAAGGAAAGCATGGAGGTGGAAGGTGGTTGACATTGGATATAAGGCGGAGGTGGGTTATGGCTTTGGGTCAGCCTGGTGGTGGAGTTTGGTGTGAATAAAGGTGGGAGGATTTTGCAAATAAAGGGTGATGTGGTTGCTTTCGGAGGTTGTACGCGGTTGTGCATGGTGATGTGGAAGAATGGGACGGAAGACGTGGCAGTGCGGCAATAGGTGACTGTGTATTGGTGAGAGGGACGACCACGTGGGGGTTCATCTGCATGCTTGAGGCAAAGCTTCTGTGGCAGACTCGGCTGTGGATTTTGCTGCGTGGTGGAGTTGGACAAGAGAGAGAGGAGGAAGGGAACTGAGATGCGGCGACGGGTTGGCTTGAGCACGGCGATGCAAGTTTAGGCTGAGCAGATGACAATAGGTTTCAACAATTATATGTATTGTTTATATTTTTTCTCTTTCCTCTTTTTTGAAAGAATCGGAACGAAGAACAGATGAGAGAGAGCAAGAGCAAGAAAAAGAAAAGGAACCAAAGTAATATATGTAACCGGTTGGAATGACAATAGTCAGCGAACGGCTAAAGTCAGAAATTGTGTTTCTGGAAATGACAATAACTCATGGCTATTTATTTCGCAAAGGGAACAAATGAATAGATCTAGGAAACAAAAAGGCATATGGTACCGATACGGCTAACCGTTTCGTAGATTTCGCCGCGTACTGGACACTGAAATACATAAATGAATATACTGTAGATCAGTACGATGAGACAAACAAAATAGACTGCAAAAACACCAAAAATAAGAGAAACGGAGCAAGAGTAGTTCAAATTTGACGGAACGAAATATGACGTCTCACTCACAAAATAATTTAAAATTTTATTATATAAAAATATTTAGATTTCGTAAATATTTAATTTCCATCAACTTTAATTGATTTTAAATTGAAATTTAAAATTACACGACAGATCTAACTTTCATATGTTCTAATGAAATTTTGACACTTGCTATTTTTAAATAGTGGCATCTCAAAACTAAATTTTCATTGCAAAATTTATTATTTTTTTCTCACGAAAAATTCAGTTAATTGAAATATAAAAATCATTAAAATTCTTGGGTCGTTACAATCTTGGTGTAATTTAGATATTTGTTGAAGTATTTGGGACTTTTGAAGGTGTTTTACCATTCTTAAAAAATTAAAGGCATAGGTAGGTGTAACTACATATTAATCCGCTATTCTATTCATATAATTATAGCATATTGGTATTTTGATGATTTGAGATGGTTTTGTTAATAAAATGTTGATATTCATGAGAACAAATATGTGGAATGTTTGAAAAATTAAATTTTTTAGGGAAGATTATGTTGTATTTTTGCCGCGAAATAGAGTTATTCTGTGGCGATGTCTTAAGGATGAATATCGGGCGATGGTTGTTGAGGAGGGCTAGGAGATGGGATGGATACTATCTTCATTTCGTGTACACTATTGCGGTAGCAATTATTATTTACATAATTGCATTATCAACATTGTTTACTATGGCACTGCAGCAGCATAATGAACTACTGCTCCTACAGTAGTTCTACATTATTGCATAGTGGTAGTGTCAAAATGTTGTCGAATGGCAAAAGTGTCAACTATTGCCAGTAGCAGAAATTTACACTGTTGCATATGCAAAAATGTTGAATTTATGAACTATGCAGTAGTGCATACTATGGGCTTGTGGCCCACAACAATATTGCTCTGGGCTACTGAGCAAGCAACAACCCAAGCAACTAGTAATACTAGCCCACTAGTTACCTAGTGAGCTGGCAGCCCATTGAGAAATACATATAATTAGGGTTTGAACTTGTTTTAAAATTTTGATTTATTTTTAAACAGGGGTTTAGTTGAAAGTGAAATTTTATTTTATACATTGTATTGTCTGTGTGATTTAAGTGAATTTTTAAATTAAAATTTCATAAAATAGGGTTATTGTATGTATGTATGTGTGTATCTATATATTAAAATTTCAGAACATTATTTAGTGAAACTTTGTTTTAATTTTACTAATAGTTTTCTAAAAATTGCAATTTGTATCGCTTTATACCAAAATTAGTTTGTCAAAATAATTATATTTTCTTTTTGTATAAATATATTTTAAACGTTAGCCTTTATTAATAAAGTAAAAATGTAAAAAAATTCTTCTATTAAAATAAATGATATTTTTGATATTGATTGTGTGCTTGTGTGTTTGTGTGTTTATAGATTGTTTTTTGACCATTATACCATGTTGATTGCTTTATGTTTATTGTATTACATATCTTTGTATTACTATATATTACCATACGACACATATATTTCTTTTGATATACTCTGTTAAAACTGGTTAGTGACACCATGATAAAATGACAATTTGGTGGGTTATTGTCCTGATTGAGGGTATGTATGATAGTAAATTGATCAAAGCATTATGAGACACCATATGGGTTAGATATCCATCTTAGACAGATTAAATGCGGGGTAGCACGCTGAGTTATGACAACATGACTTTATCATCACAGGTCTAGCAAATCTACTGAACATGCATAATAAGCGAGGTGAGGTGGCGTAGTGTGATTGATGGATAGCGGGTGAGCCAATGAGGCGAGTGATATAGTGTAGCAAATAAATCGTGTAGAGGGACCCACAACTCTTGGTGGAAGAGGAGGCATACTACCTTAATGTCAATTAAGCTTCTGCTAAAATGAAAATGAAACTAGACTGAACTAGTTATAATACATCGATTAATTAAAATGAGTGTGTTGATAAAAGTAAAAGTTGCGACTAATAAATGTGATTAGGTGTGAATCTTAGTTGATTATAGTGGCAACATTGAGTCGTTATGAATAGAGACATGACATGGGTGTTAAAATCTTGTTTGTGCGATGAGATGGTATGGTAGTTAGCGAGTGTGTGACATTTACCCTGTACTAATATTTACCATTCTTTAATATTAGTACCATTACACTCATAACTAGATTTAGCCCAACATAAAGTATGTTATTTTTATTGCAACCTCGGGTCAGCCTAAGGTTGTTTGTAGGAAATTATGCTGTGATTTTTATGTCAATTTAGGGCCCTATTTTGGAGGAGATGTAGGAGGCTTACATTTTGATATATGTTCATGTGATGATGTCTGTTGTGATGTTGTGTTTATATATCTATTGTAACAACCAGGCATTTCGAACCATTCAAATCGACAGTCATCCACTAATGTGAGACTTGAATTATTCAAAATAACAGATTGTTAATTTATATTTAACAAAACTCGGCATATACAGTAAATAAATCAATCACAGACACAGAGTAATATAACAATAAGCAGCGGAATAGATAAATAGTGGTTCATGAAGCCAGTACAGAACATCAGAGTTAATTACAACAAAAATCCAATACATAGAAGTCACTAATACAAAAGCAACTGATAAGTCTGAACATAAACAATTTGAAATAACTGAAGTAACTTAGAAAATAGAAAAGCTAAATAGATAAAGCTAGATCTTCAAACAAAGCTCTGAGCTCCAAAGGTGAGCCTCAAATGATGTGACACTCAGTCTACCCGAGTATAAAGAAAAACATAAAACACTTGAGTCAAGATTAACATTCTTATGCAAGTAAATTAACTCAAGTGAAATATCCAAATGAAATGCAAATAACTTAAAGGATGTTGGGATTCCATCCCTTAAGAATCTGTGAAACTATCTACATATATAGTACAGTACACTACATATATAATGTCTATAGTAAAGTAAACTATTAAAATAGCATTAAGGTGTTACCCATATCCCCCTTAACACATTTTACATAAATGTTATAGTCTATGCAGTACTGTAAACTCTACCAAACCGGTGGGCTTTCAGGGAGCACTCCATAGGTACAACACAAACCAAACTTGTAGAGGGAGCTATAAGGCATATGACAAGGCACGCGATACAATGCCTTGGGTATGATACTACCGTTTTGCGGATCCGAACTGGTGGTAATGCATAGCAGCTACTACCATCCACCTCGAGACATGCTGCCATAATCAAAGGTGCACCCAATCAAATCACAAAGTAATAGAATGGTATCGAAGAAGCATGCTCGATCGGAGGTGCAACCTCACTTGGCCCGGCGTGGCTCCTGTTTTAGTAACATCAAGCTGACTCGTAGGAGTCAAGGTTGCATTAATACCTCATACAGAATCGTCGCCAAACCATCATACTTCGTTCTGGAATCTCGACCATGTGCACAGTTGTTAAAGTGGTTTTCGGTATTGGCAGAGAGTATGACAATATCCGATCCCGATCTCTTTAACAACCAAACGCCTATTTCACACCATGGTCATTTTATATTTCAAACAGTTCATATTTCATATCAAAATATCATATTCATTAAAATCATATCGCTTTCGAAATTATATTCACTTTCGAAATCATATCAATTTTGAAATCTTATCACTTTCGGAATCATGTTCACTTTAGATCATAACGGTTCCAACTTAAACGGTTCAAATATTGAAAATAGTTTATACATTGAAATAGTTATAAATTTAAAATAGTTTACATTTAAAAATAATTATATATTAAAAATAGTTTATATATTAAAATAGTTTATATATTAAAATAGTTTATATCGAAAATAGTTCCAAATTAGAATTTTTTCTTCCAATTTCACAAATCAATTCAGATTCTCATTAAACCATTTTATTTTATATCGATTTCACATCCAGGTTTGAATTACAAATATAAACTACTTCCAATTCAATAGGTTTCAAACTTTAAATATTCATACAATTTACAATACCCAATTTGGCAAATTTCATTTATATTTCATAATTCAACTTTAATTTTATTTAAATTTGAAAAATATTCACTTGATCACTTTTATAACATTTAAATAAAATCTCAAATTACAAAGTTAAGTCAACATTAAATATTCAAATTCAATTTTATTTTAATTTTAAAAATATTTATTAAGTCCTCTTTAAATCAAAATCAAGTTATCAAGTTATAAAATCATATCTTTAAAACTCAAATATCAATAAGTTCAAATAAAACCTTATTTAAATTCAATTCTAAAAAAATTTGATTATAAATCAATTCTTATTTAAATTCAATTCCAGACAAATTCGATTGTAAATCGGTTCTTATTTAAATTCAATTCCAACCTCTATTTACTTAAAGTTATTAGAAAAATCTAATTTAAATAAATACTTAACATATTATATATATTTAATAGTTAAACTAAATTCTTAACAAATTTTATTAATAAATTAAATTTTATTATTATTAAATCTATTTTAAATCTTATTTTGTATATTTTAAAAATAATAAAGTTATAAGTAAAATTTTATAAATTTCATTTTAAAATGTAACTTATAATTTTAAAATTTCCAAATATATATAAATTTAAAAATCAAAATTTTACACATAATAAAATAAATATTTATATTATAACTTAAAATCAATATTTATCAAAACCCTAATATTTTCCTTTCAAAAATTCCAGAAATCATTTAAAATAGACCAACGTTGTCCGTATATAGTTTTCTATCCTATGGTCAAGTGATATGGATATTTATCATTTTAATCCGTAATTTAAATTTTACATTTTACGGGTATATATCATTTCAATCCGCAATCCAATAATTTCAAAATCAATGAAATTCACTTGGATTTATCTATAATATCGTTTGGGTACATATCATTTCAACCCATAGGGAATTCTAAATTAACAGGGAACTTGCAAAGTGAGAACAATATGATAATAATATAACATATCAACAACATGCATATATCCCCATTAACAATTTAAATATAATATATACAACAGGTTATGGTGTCATATGTTATTGTTTGCGCAAAAAATGGGCAAACACCTCAAAGTCGTACGATTTAGTTGATTATATGTTGTTCTTAGCGATTTGGGTGATTTATGCAAATATGTAAAAAGCAGGGACTAAACTATAAAAGACACACAGATTTATAGTGGTTCGGCCAGAACGTGCCTACGTCCACTTTATATGTTATTCTCCTCTTTCTCTTCAGTTTACAAGTACAAAAGCTTTGGTTACAAGTATATGAAAGTTGTTTGAAAGTTCCTTCCGTGCTTGAGCTCTCAAACCTCCCTTCCATTGTTGTACCCCTGCCCCTCTATTTATAGAGTGAGGCTGGGGGCAGGGGTCCTGGATGTATATAGCTGCTGGCGGGCCTGAGCTGAAGCAATCTGGCCTGGTAGTTTGGTCCGGTATACCTTGGTTCGGCCGAGCTTGGAGAAGATTGGTTCGGTAGGAGTTGGTTTGGAGGAGGTTGGTCCGGTAGCACATGGTCCGGTGGTTGTTGGTGGGAGATGAGACCCTGGTCCGGTATGGAGATGGAGTTGGTTCGGTGTGGGCTCGATTGGTGTTGGTTCGGTGGAGGCTGGTTCGGCAGTAGCATGGAGATGGAGCTGGACCGGTGGTAGCATGGATGGACCGGTGGAATTCTGGTTCGGTGGAGGCTGAGGTTTGGCTCGGCAGTGGAGTTGGGAATGCCGAATGGACTTCGGCATTGGGAATGCCGGATGGGCCATGGTATTTCGAATGCCGAATGAGATCTCGTTTCATACTGCCGAATGGGCTTGAGTGTTGGAGTGCCGAATGGACTCTCGCATTGTTTCACCGAATGAACTTTTATATTTGAACCTTGAGTGAAATCCTAGACTTATATACGCTTGCTGGCTTCTTCTTCTTGGTTCGGTCGTGGTGGAAATGCACACAACATTGATATTCCAGTTTTGACCAAAAATGGGATAACACTTTGCCCCCCAAAACATGCCTTGCGATAGGAAGGCGTGTTTTGTAATGCCATGAGCTGGATGTTCATATCCTGTTGATGTCCTTGCGGTAGGAAGGCGTGTTTTGTAATGCCATGAGCTGGATGTTCATATCCTGTTGACAACCTGTAAAGAGCTTGATATTTTATATGGCCCCAAATGATGACCATTCGGGATCGAGCGATTTGGGATGAAGCGCGGCCGTTCATGGTCAAGCGCCTAACTTCAAATGACGACCGTTCGCGATCGAGTCATTTGAGGTGAAGTGCGACCGTTCGCGGTCAAGCGTCTAAATCCATGCGACGATCGTTCGAGATCGAGTCATTTGCGGTGGAATGTGATCGTTCACGGTCAAGCGCTTTACTTCAAATGACGACCGTTCGGGATCGAGCCATTCGAGGTAAAGTGCGACCGAGCCCGGTCAGAGGGCGGACCTCAAATGGCGACCGTTCGCGATCAAGCCACTTGGGGTGAAATGTGACCGTTCACGGCCGGTGCCGTTCGCGGCAAAAGATGAAATGGGACCGTTCGCGGTCAAGCGCCTTACTTCGGATGACGATCGTTCGAGATAGAGCCATTCGTGGTAAGGTGCGACTGTTGGCATTCAGGGGGTGGACCTCAAATGGCGACCTTTCGCGATCGAGCCATTTGTGGCGAGATGAGTTGTGTCGTTCGAGGCGAGTTTGTGACTGTTCGAAGTCGGGTGCCGTTCGAGGCGAATTGTGACCGTTCGAGGTCGGGTGCCGTTCGAGGCGAGTTGTGATCGTTCGCGATCGGGTGCCGTTCGAGGCGAATTAGTGTGCCCGGGGGGGACTTAATAATATCAGTGCCGGAGTTATTGTTTGGGGGAGTTTCCGAATCAAAGACTTCGGCAGTTCGCTGCCATGCAAGAGGTGCTCGTGGACCGTTCGCGATCCGACGGGCATACAAGTAAATTTTTCCATAGAATTGTAAATGTTAAAGCAATAATCATATGAACCTTACGGCAGAAATGTCCAAACAGGAAGAATTTAAATGTTCAAATCAAAATCAAAGCAAAAAGCAGAATGAAGATGTCAAAGCGTAAACTCTTACTATAACGCGGTTGGTAGTCATTCCGAGCATGCCTATGGATCGTACGCGATCGCTCACATGTGTAAATGATTTAACCGTGTTAGTGAGAGATTTGCGACTTGTTCATCTCTTTCGACCTGCCCCCCCCCCCCCCCCCCCCCCCCCGAGTTCAGGAGGGAATTTTACCTGCCCCCTGGATGAGCGTTCATTCCTTACCAGGTTGCTCAGAGGCCCCTATCTCTCTCTTTGGGATTGGATCAACATGCTCCAAGTGTGGTGCCCCCATGCAAGATCGATGCCTGATTAGCTTCTGAAGAAGCCTCTTGATTTTCCTTCATGTTCACATCTCTCTATCCTTGGCCTTCTGCTCGATTGTCTCGCCATGACTCTTCCAATCTGTATCTCTAAACTCTCATATTCAAATCCCAAGCGGTAGGATCCTTGAGTTCAGCTCTCAATGAAAGCACCAAAAATGTTTGCGCAAAAAATGGGCAAACACCTCAAAGTCGTACGATTTAGTTGATTATATGTTGTTCTTACCGATTTGGGTGATTTATGCAAATATGTAAAAAGCAGGGACTAAACTGTAGAAGACACACAGATTTATAGTGGTTCGGCCAGAACGTGCCTACGTCCATTTTATATGTTATTCTCCTCTTTCTCTTCAGTTTACAAGTACAAAGCTTTGGTTACAAGTATATGAAAGTTGTTTGAAAGTTCCTTCCGTGCTTGAGCTCTCAAACCTCCCCTCCATTGTTGTACCCCTGCCCCTCTATTTATAGAGTGAGGCTGGGGGCAGGGGTCCTGGATGTATATAGCTGCTGGCGGGCCTGGGCTGAAGCAATCTGGCCTGGTAGTTTGGTCCGGTATACCTTGGTTCGGCCGAGCTTGGAGAAGATTGGTTCGGTAGGAGTTGGTTTGGAGGAGGTTGGTCCGGTAGCACATGGTACGGTGGTTGTTGGTGGGAGATGAGACCCTGGTCCGGTATGGAGATGGAGTTGGTTCGGTGTGGGCTCGATTGGTGTTGGTTCGGTGGAGGCTGGTTCGGCAGTAGCATGGAGATGGAGCTGGACCGGTGGTAGCATGGATGGACCGGTGGAATTCTGGTTCGGTGGAGGCTGAGGTTTGGCTCGGCAGTGGAGTTGGGAATGCCGAATGGACTTCGGCATTGGGAATGCCGGATGAATCTCGGCATTGGGAATGCCGGATGGGCCATGGTATTTCGAATGCCGAATGAGATCTCGTTTCATACTGCCGAATGGGCTTGAGTGTTGGAGTGCCGAATGGACTCTCGCATTGTTTCACCGAATGAACTTTTATATTTGAACCTTGAGTGAAATCCTAGACTTATATACGCTTGCTGACTGCTTCTTCTTGGTTCGGTCGTGGTGGAAATGCACACAACATTGATATTCCAGTTTTGACCAAAAATGGGATAACAGTTATAGGTAAACAATTGCAGATAATGACATATCATATTTAACAATTAAATAACTAACAATTAAAATTTAACAACATATTTCAATCATCCTTTCATGTGAATTAAATTTACTAAATATAAGAATGTTAATCGTGAGTGATTGCTCACCTTTCAAGGCAAGAGAAATATCAAGAACAAGATGTGACGAATTCAATCATAAATTCCAAAGCATGACGCGATGAACACGAATTCGATGAGCAAAGTTGATAGTTTGGAATCGTTGGAAACAAATCAAACCAGCTAGATATAAACTGAAACAATATATATATATATATATATATATTATTTTTTTAATTCAACTTTAAATAAAAAAGCATATTTAAAATAAAATCTCCATGTTATTTTCTAAAATCACTATATATCAACTTCCATATTTTCAAAAATCTATTTTAAGATATCGACATAAGTTTAAATAATATTTTTAAACATATACATTATATATGTAAAGAGAGATAGCCAGCATAACTAAAACTAGTTATGATTCACAAGATTAATACTTCTAAATTATATACTAATATATATACTAAACACAATATATACTCTTCCCAAACAAATATACTTTGCCCAAACAACTATAAAATATCAATTATAATATCTTTGCGTGTTAAAAATTCGGTGAACATATATATAACAGAACCTTCAAAGTGGTTGGGTAGTTATGGAATGGTGGCGGGTCAACAAATCAGAGATGGCATTGACGTGGCTGCATGTGAACTGGTGGTAGGCATGAGATCAGAGCAGACGTAGGTATGTTGTCGAGCTAGTGGGCGTGGAGGTGAAGTTCGGCCGAAAGAAAACAAGTAGGCTTCATTCATTTCTTTTTTTTATATGTATAAGGAGGTTCGGCTGTCTGGGTTGAGTCGGAGGACTGCTGCTTGGAGGTGAGCCAGGTCGGGGGTAGGCCGGTCAAGCAAGGTAGGTCGACCGGAAAGGTGGCTCGGTTGGAGTTGAAACGTAGTGTGGAGAGGTGTGCGAGGCTGACAGGGCGGAGGTTCGACATGGCAGGCTTGGGCAGATGTCTGCTATGATGGGGTGGAGATGGGTTTATGGGCTCGGAGCGGTTCAGGTATGGTGGCCGAATGATGGTGGAAGGAAAGAGGTGCACGGCTATGGTTGTGGACGGTTGAGCACTGGGCGGTGATGGATGTGGAAAGTGGCAATCTCGGTGGTGAGATGAATGGGGTTGGCAGGGTGGGAAAGCGGAGTCACATGTTATTTGGTGGCTTAGGCCAAGCAAAGATGAGCAGGAAATGCAAAAGGAATGAAGGCGAACCATTTACAAAAGGAAGAAGATGCAAAGGAACTCAAAACCCAATATATATATATATATATATATATATATATATTAATATGCCACCTTGAATATCAATATCTCTTTATTTATTTATTTATTTATTTTATTATTATTTTTTATAAAAGCACGGCCAAACAATGAAAGGAAGATAATGGTTTTAGGAAGAGATAAGGACGTGAGTAGGTGGAACAAAATAATGAATGCAACTTATTAGTATGCTATATTTCAGAATGAAAGAAAGAAGAGAGTGAGACAGGAAGAAACGAACAACAGAAAGGGGAAAGAGAGTAAGTAGGAGCCAGCTATAAGAATTGAAACTAGGGAATATTGACGGCTGTCTATTGAATTCTTGAAATTGTAAAAGCCTACCGTCTATTTATTTTTCAACCGATGGATAGATGAAAGGGCACAGAGAAATCCAAAAGGCTCAAACGGGTACCGATGCGGTTAACCGTTTCGTCGATTTCGCTGCGTACCGGATGCCGAATTACAGGAATGAATATACTACAGAGATCAGCACGACGAGACGAATAGAATGGTACATAGATATCAGCGATACAACCGAGCTATTAAAAC
Source organism: Allium cepa (assembly GCA_030765085.1). Lineage (NCBI taxonomy): Eukaryota > Viridiplantae > Streptophyta > Magnoliopsida > Asparagales > Amaryllidaceae > Allium > Allium cepa. Next base: position 439,352,047 of record CM060944.1, read on the forward strand.
TCCAATTTTCACTGCTAAAAATGCTGCTAAAATGCCGAAAATAAGATAAACGGAGCTAGAGCAGTCGAAATTTGGCAGAACGAAATATGACGTCACACTCGGAAGATAATTTACATTTTTCTTATGCAAAAATATTCAGATTTCAATAATATTTATTCTCCAGCAATTTTTTTACCGATTTTAAATTTTATATTGAAATTTCACAATCAAACGAACTTTCATATTTTCAAATGAAAAACTGCCACTTGCTATGCTTCAATAGACGCATACTAAATATCAGTTTTTCATTTCAAAAATCTTATTATTTATTTTCATGAAAAATTAAGTTAATTACGTTATAAAAATCGTTAAAAGTTCTGGGTCGTTACAATTTTATTATAATATAAATATTTATTTTATTATGTGTAAAATTTAGATTTTTAAATTTATATGTTTGGAAATTTTAAAATTATAAGTTAAGTTTTAAAATGAAATTTATAAAATTTACTTGTAACTTTATTATTTTTAGAATATATAAAATAAGATTTAAAATAGATTTAATAATAATAAGATTTAATTTATTAATAAAATCAATATTTATCAAAACCCATATATTTTCCTTTCAAAAATTCCAAAAATCATTTAAAATAGACCAACGGTGTCCGTATATAGTTTTCTATCCTATGATCAGGTGATACATATATTTATCATTTCAATCTGCAATTTAATTTTAATATTTTACGGGTATATATCATTTCAACCCACAATCCCAAAATTTCAAAGCTAATGAAAATCGTTTGGATTTATCATTTCAAACCATAACGATTTTCCCTTAATCTATAGTATCATTCGAGTATGTAACATTTCAACGCCTAGGGAATTCCAAACTAATAGGGAACTTGCAGAGTAAGAACAATATGATAATTGATAATAATATAACATATCAACAACATGCATATATCATCATTAACAATTTAAATATAATATATACAACAGGTTATGGTGTCATATGTCATAGGTAAACAATTGCAGCTAATGGCATATCATATTCAACAAATAAATAACTAACAATTCAAATTTAACAACATATTTCAATTGTTATTTCATGTGAATTAGATTTACTAAATATAAGAATGTTAATCGTAAGTATTTGCTCATCTTTAGAGGCTATAGAAATATCAAGAACAAGATGCGACGAATCTAATCACAAATTCCAAAGAACGGCACGATGAACATGAATTCGACGAGCAAAGTTGATAGTTTGGAATTGATAAAAACAAATCAAACCAGCTTGATATAAACTGGAACAAAATATATATTATATTATTATTTTTCTTAAAATCAACATTAAATAAAACCCATATTTAAAATAAAATCTCCATGTTATGTTCTAAAATCAATATCTATCAAAATCCATATTTTCAAAAATCTATTTTAAGATATCAACATAAGTTTAAATAATACTTTAAACATATAATATATATACCTTTTATATATACATATATATATATAAAGAGAGATAATTAGCACAACTAAAACTAGTTATGATTTACAAGAGAAATACTTTACATTATATACTAATATATATATACTAAACGCAATATATACTCTTCCCAAACAAATATACTTTTCCCAAACAACTATCAAATATCAATTATAATATATAGGTGAATGTTAAAAATCAGGTGAACATATATATAACAGAACCTTCAAAGAGGCTAGGCAGCTATGGAATGGTGGCGGGTCAGCAAACCGGAGATGGAGATCTCGATGGTGGGATGAACAGGGTCGGCAGGGTGGGAAAGCAGAGTCACGCACTGTTTGATGGCTGAGGCCAAGCGGAGATGAGAAGGATATGCAAAAGGAAGGAAGCCGAACCATTTACAAAAGAAAGAAGATGCACAAGAACTCGAAACCCTATATATATATATAGCCACCTTGATTATCATTATCTCTTTATTTATTTTTGTAATTATTTTATTGTTGTTATTTTTTTATAAAAGTGGGAATGGTTTTGGGAAGAGATAAGGACGTGAGCAGGTGGAATAGAATAATGAATGCAACTAATTAGTGTATTATATTTTAGAACGAAACAAAGAAGAGAAAGAGACATGAAGAAACAAACAACAGAAAGGAGAAAGAGAGTGAGTAGGTGCTAGCTATAAGAATTGAAACTAGGGAATAGTGACGGCTATCTGTTGAATTCTTAGAATTGTAAAAGCCTACCGTCTATTTGTTTTTCAACCGATGGATATATGAAAGGGCATGAAGAAATCCAAAAGCTCAAACAGGTACCGATACAGTTAACTGTTTCATCGATTTCGCCGTGTACCAGCCGTCGAATTATAGGAATGGATATACTATGGAGATCTGCACGACGAGATAAACAGAATGGTACACATATATCAGCATTACGATCGAGCTATTAAAACTTGGTTTTTCGCTGCTGAAAATGCTGCTAAAACGTAGAAAATAAGATAAACGGAGCTAGAGCAGTCTAAATTAAGCGAAACAAAATAAGACGTCACGCTGAGAAGATAATTTACATATTTATTATGTAAAAATATTCAAATTTTAATAATAGTTATTTTTCAGCAATTAACCGATTTTAAATTTTAAATTGAAATTTGACAATCAAACAAACGTTCATATTTTCAAATGAAAATTTACCACTTGCTATGCTTCAATAGACACATACCAAATATCAAATTTTCATTTCAAAATATTTATTATTTATTTTCATGAAAAATTAAGTTAATTACGTTATAAAAATCGTTAAAATTTCCAAGTCATTACACTCTCTACCACTCAAAACTTTTTGTCCTCAAAAAGGAATGAGATGGGAGAATCTAAACAACAGAAGGAAAGATAGATTCGAATTACATAGTACTAGATACGATAATTAATTCAAAACCATATAAATTTCATTTTTGGACATCTTATAACTTACATTTTGATTGTATATTATTCAGTTACATGTTCTTATTACATTTAAACTTTTCCAAGTAAGGTTTATTAATGTAACTGAGTGTAATTGAGCACTATACAAATTTACCTTTCATTATCAACATTTCTATTAACTAAAATTTAATTTGAACATTTTTATTACTTAAGTTTCTCTTGCCTTGAATTATATATTCATGCTAACATTTTAACTTTTGAATATTTCAGATAAGTTATATATGTTTTATAATGCAATTGAATATTATACAAATTAATTTTATCCTATTCAACTGTTTCAAGTTATTCCATTCCATTTCTCATTTTAGATATTCCAATTATTCAAAAAAAAATTCTTTATTTCAATAATTGAAAACCATCTTTTAAAATTCTTTGGAAACAATTCCCATTCGAAAATACTTTCAAACAATAATATATTGTCAAAACTTTGAAAACCAAATTTTTGAAAAGCACCAGAAATTTAATTATCAAATCCCAATTTTAAATTCATTTCACTTGCAAATCTGATTTTAAACCATGTTTATTAAAATTACTACTCCTTATAACATACAACAATAGTTAATGGTTTAGGAATATTGACAAACAATAAATGATAATCTAGTATTATCATTTCTAACAACCAATTTATTTAACTATCTAATTTCAAAAAGTTATATTTTTATATATATAATATAATCATATGTTATTTCATTAACTAATTTCGAAATTAATATTGTGTCAGTTTGCTCTGTTTAAGCGTTTTGGAATTCCTATCGATTGGCCAGACGAATCGATCGAAACCCAAAATTTAAACTTAATAATTCAAACAACACAATATAAAACTATAAACATAATAAATGGCATTAAGGCGTTACCCATATCCCCTTAACACGTTTTATATAAATGTCGTAGTCTATACAGTACTGTAAACTCCACCAAACCGGTGGGCTATCAAGGAGCACTCCATAGGTACGACACAAACCAAACTTGTAGAGGGCGCGATAAGGCAAGTGACAAGGCACACGAAGCAATGCGTAAGGTAGGATACTACAGTTTCGCAGATCCATACTGGTGGTAACGCATAGTAGCTACTACCGCCCACCCCGAGATACACTCCTATAATCAAAGGTGCACCAAATCAAATCAAAAAGTAATAGAATGGAATCGAAGAAGCATGCTCGATTGGAGGTGCTACCTCACTTGGCCCAGCGTGGATCTTGTTTTAGTCACATCAAGCTGACTAGCAGGAGTCAGGGCTGCGTTAATACTCATACAGAATCGTCACCAAACCATCCTACTTCGTTTGGAATCTCCACCAAGTACATAGTTGTTAAAGTGGTTTTCGGGATTGGTAGAGAGTATGACAATATTCGATCCCGGTCTCTTTAACAACCAAATGCTTATTTCACACTGTGGTCATTTTATATTTTAAGCAGTTCATATTTCATATCAATATATAATATTCATTAAAACCACATATGTCACGACCCGTTTTACACTTCACAGAAAGATGCATCATGATTAAGAAAGAAAGGGATAGAGAAGAGAAAAGATAGAAAGAAAGGAACTAAAAAATATCATAATCTCACAGCGGAACGAATAAATTATATTACATCACATAAGATATTACATAGTATCATATACATTAGAGCTATATAGCTTAAACATCACAACTAAACAGTTATAAACACATGTCTATTATACAATACAAGTTTCATTCAAGACATCATCACAGAGATCAACACAACGGAACCACTATATATCTACATACGCTGAAGCCTCCTGCTCCAATTCTCCATCATAATTCGTCAAAGCTAACCTGAATCCCTTAGCTACTCGTAAAAATTTGAGTACCCAAGAGTTTAATAAAAAAGAAAATAAACTCCGGGTCAGACAAGGGTCTGGTGTGAGTAAACGGGTTAAAGTTGCTTAACTTTGAAAACCTTTGAAAGAAAAGGTATCTCGTACGACTTCCCACACATAAATATGGAAAAGTTTTTACCTTACGATAACTAAACATTTGATAGGAAATCCAATGATATTATAGTAGGGTCTAGGGTTTTCAAGTAAATATTCACATAGCTAAAATTGTTACATGATTAAATTCATGCATACTAGCCATAAAGTGGGTTATACAATCAAAACCGAAGGGCACTTATTAGAGATTGGATTCCATACAATGGCAGGGCTACGGGGGTACCACTCATCACATTACAGGGCCTAGATCACCGTACCGAGGATCCCTTCCGATCTCTTGCAACACAAGGCCGAAACCATCCCTTACTGGATAGTCTCGAACAAGACAACCCCAGCAGTTGTCGCAAATCAACTACCCACTAAGCCGAATAAAAAGGGACCTCTAGACAGGGGAAAATCTCATCCTACTTGAGCGCGACTCACTTAACCTTGCTGCACCTCCCCTGTTTTAGCCATTCCCGGTAGATGAGGTTGAGGCTACGGTTACCTTTATAGGACACATCTATCTTGGAATGCTCATCGTCCTCCAAATCCAAACAAGTCTGTTCCGGGTTCGAACGAAACCAAAGGCATTATCTCGTTACACTCATTTTGGAATCACCCTCAGAGTTAACGATAATAACTCTTGCACTCTGAAACTCCATCTCGATCTTCACTTGAGATTTCACGACCTATCATTTAACTTTATTCGATGTGGTTTTAGGAAAATCAAACTTGATCTCCGATCCCGGTCTCATCGAAATCTAAAAGTTTCTTAAAGGTCAAGTTGTTTAAGGGTTAAACAATTCAATATATTGTCTATATTCGCACAGATAGATAATTCATATATTCACAGATAGATAATCCATATTATCACAATTTAAACCAACATCTCATATCACAAAGCAACACATATCACATATCAGAGATGTCAGATAATCCAGGGCATTCAATATCATTCAGCCATCCATAAGTAAAGATTAATTAGCCACACCATCCCTAATTAATTTAAAATAAATTAAATTAATTACATCCATTACTAAAAATCCTGCTTACTTAACTATTAATAATTTTAAATCAAATAATTAATCATCCTTTAATTATCCATCTTAATTAATCATCCTTAATTAATTGTTCTTTAATTACATTAAGTAATTAGCCTTTAATTAATTACACAAATTAATTATCCTTAACCGTTCATAGTAATTATCCTTCAATTACTCTCATTAATTAGTTAATAATTAATTACATTAATCCTTAATTAATTACATTAATTAATTATACTTTAATTAATCACTTTCATTAATCAACCTTAATTAATCATAAACAGTAATTAACCATCCTATAATTACTTACCTTAATTAATTAACTCCTTAATTAATTATATTAGTCTTTTGATTAATTACACTAAGTAATCAATCCTTAATTACTTCCATTTATTAATTAATTGTACTAGGAATACTTGGATGTGAAGTAAAAATTTCTTTATGTTAACATGGACAGGTAGGTACACAATGTTGCCATGCCACACACGTTTCTGCGTTACCACTTTCCATCACACGTCCTTGCATTGGACTATGGTTGCTTAGGGTCTGTTGGATTTCATTTTGTTTTTTTGCGTTTTCATTTTCAAATTCATAATAAAATATGAGGATAACAGAAGAGGAATATAAAGTTTTAGATTATTGTCAACGATGGAGGGACGGCTGAGGGGATGGATGGATGTGGAAGGGATTAATTGTTTTCATTTCTTTTGTTATTTCTTAAAACATGAACAACATAATAATTTTTTTCTATTTTATATGTTAGCTTCATTTCGTAAAACGTCTGTTTTTCAAAAATACATGCGTCGTGTGCACGTTTTTTCGATGAAAACACAAAACTAAAAATGGAAAACCAAAAGGGGCCTTAGTTTTTAAGAAAATAAGTTTATATGTGTGTGTGTGTTCATATTCATTACAAGACGGCAAGCATGGAAGAGAAATAGGAAAGGAAGAGCATGCATGACTCAGACAAAAATTTGCAGGTGAGTGGGCATGAGTGCATGGAGATTGAGAACGCATAAAGAAGGAAGAGGAATGGAAAAGTTTGGCACGGCATTTGAGAATAGAAAAGTGTGTGGATGAGAACATTTGTTGAGATTCATATGGCAACTTTTGTGCATTTTAATGCAGTAGCAAGCAGCAAGGAAAATGGGTAAGAAGAAGGTGGTGCATGTGCTTGTGAGTGGAGTAGGCAAGGTTGCATGTGTGTGTGGGCATGTTTATGTGCGTGGAGTATGCATACATGAGTGTGACTACATGAGGTAGTGAAGTGAAGATAGCAGGTGCATTGAGTGGGAGGCTCGAATAATAGAGACGTGTGCGTGGTTGTAGTTGCATGGATTTTGGGGACGTGTACAAGGTTGATAGGTCAGTTTTATTGATTGATGATTACTCATGATACACGTGGATATATTTGTTTATCTTATTGCTTCTAGATCTGACTCTATGTTCACTGTTTGTTTATTTACACGGTTTTAATTCAAATCCAGAAGAATTTCATTTAAAAGCTGTAAAAAGGATTTGTTGCACACTCCACGATCTGGTTTATGATATCCAACTAATGATAATCTTGAGTCAAAGGGAAATTCAGATGCAGATTACATCGGTAATCTAGTTGATTGACAAATTACTAGTAGAACAAGTTTTATGTTAAAGACATTCATTAGTTGAATCAATTTTAAAGAAAATATCTACATATTTTTCATTTCAACTGGTTTTCAAATTAGCAGATATTTTCTTATAAAATCTCTTTCAGAAAATAGTTTTTGTTGACTTCATTTCAGATTAGGCATTTTAGAAAATTTTGATTTTATAATTATTTTTTATTTTGATTTTTAATGCCTATGTTAACTAATCTGACTCCCTACTGATTATCAAAAGATAAATAGTTACTAAAAAATGTAATGAGTGTTGATATTAATCATATATTATGACTTGAGAAAGTATATTTAGTAAATTTCTTTAAAAATTCTAAACAAGATTTATAATAACTTTTGTTGGTAAAAATTCCATGAACATCTCTATTTCTATCATACTTCTAACAACCATCACTCATCAAAATATAATACAATATTATATGTCAAAATGTGGTATTTTAAACGGAAAATTATTTGTTTTTATTTTATTTTACTTTATTTTATTTTTTAACAATAAAAACATCCAAAGTATTCACTCTCATTTAAAAGTCCCAATGGTTATGAATGGATGAATTACTTGAAGTTTTTGATTATGTGCTTTCATGCATTTAAAAGTCCTCACGGTGATGCATGTATGGAACACATATTCAAAATTGATTATTAAATAGACAAGTTGATTCTAATCCTATTTAAAAGTCTTCACGGTTATGCGTGGTTAGAAGATACTTGAAATTCATTTTTCTTAAATTGGAAATACTACTAATCTCATTTAAAAGTCCTAACGGTTATGCATGGTTAATAGATATTCAAATTCCTGATATAAATATACCACTAATTGACACAACTATAAGGTTTTATATGCCGACATCAGCCTTATCATTCTCAAGTGGAATATGCGTCTAACATTGTATGTTTGATTTTTGTTTGATTTTTTTATTGGAATTTAATATTTATACTCGATTGGATATTAATGTATATCACTTTATCTCTATTTTTCTAACACCATTACTCGTTTGCTGATAACAAAAAGGTGGAGAGAAAAGTTAAGATTTTGGCAAATAAAGGTCAAATTTTTTATTTTTTATTTGCATATTCTCATATAGGTTCATTTGCATATTTTTATTTATTTTCATGCATATATGAAGTGGGAGCTTTATTGTAAGGGAAGCATTCAAATAGGAGGAGCAAATAGAGGGAGCAAATAGAGTTCATCAATGACCAAATACAGTTAATAAATTCAAAATCTTAAATATATGTTTGTTATCATCAAAAGGGAAAGATTGTTGAATATGCTAGTATATGATTTTTTGTTTGATGATAATAAACATATATATTCATTTAATGTATTTGTTATTGTACTATTTTATTTTCACATAATTAAATAAATATTTGCTAAATAAAATAAATAACATGGAATTTAAATTCAAACAAATATTTTATTTAAAGAAATATTTTATTACATTTTTTAATAGTACTAAATTTGAGCTCTCACTATATATACAAAATTTCAATTACAATACAACTTCAAATTACAACACAAATTTTCACTATACAATTGTTTCATACATTTGCACCTCACTACATACCACTCGTTCACTCGTATTTGATCTTCAACTCTATTTCAGCTTGAATCCAGCATTTGAGCTATCTGCAAAATAAACACTGACGCGGTAAAATTATAAAAGAAATATTTTTGTAGTGTAAAATAAAAT